>CM034153.1:11384459-12708137 GCA_019776745.2 Taxus chinensis
GTAGTAATTGGTGATGCAAATCCATCATCCTAAATATTGTATTTGTAGAGTGTGAATGTGGGAACTAGGTTTCATCTAGACACCAATAGGAGAGTGTCACTACCACACTTCCCAAAATGATACCACATTATTGAAAGTAAATTTGGGGTCATAAGCCCGAGATCTTGTGAAAACCTATGTCGAACGATTTATTAGGGAATGATGTATCATTTATTCCACCATATCAATACACTGGGTGTAAGTGATTACTAAATAGTCGAAATTAATATCCAAGCATAATATCTACCATGTGTTTACATTGCTTTCCCCTTGAGGTGGAGATTGGGATACTTGACTGGATGATTGACAAATCCAGTGTTGTACGAAATGCTGATCAATGCATGATGGACCATGCCCGGGATGCCTATTTGAGGCCCTACAGTGATTTACTTTGTATATACACTTTTCTTCTTGACCAGGATTTTATATATCTCTCAAGATGAGTCTTGTGTGACTTCAAATTCTAGAGATGTAAGATGTAGGATGACACTTGTGTGGTACGTCCATCTGGTAGTTTCCCCATTTCAAACTGAAAGGGATCTGGAGGAACCATCATCCATTGATCGTTGAAATAATGATAACATAGTCCCTGCGTAGCAAATGTGAGGTCATAGTTCAATGCCTTGTAAACTGTGCAAAAATACCCCATTACTACAAGTCTATAAAGCTTTCACTTATTCCATCAAACCCATTCTCCTTGTCTAGAATTAATTTAATTAAATATCCATCTGCACCAATGGGTCACCCCCTGGTAGATAGATTTTATTAGCTGCCAATTTAATCTTCATCATTAATTGATAATCAAATCCATGGCACATATCCAAGCTTTTGACATAGGGCTTAAATAAATTAAATATGGCTCATCTGATTTCAATAACTCCACCTCCTTAATTAAAAGTTAACTAAAATCTCATGAATAAATACTAAAGTCCATGGTCCAGGGGGTGGATGTATCCAATAGGAGCATGTCTTGCAAATCGTAATGTCACATACATACATTTGAGTTATACTAAAGATGTTCTCATAAGTTATGGAAATTCAATATCAGTTCAACATCCTTCCAAATCCCCATCATTCACTTTCATCTTCTTGAGGTGAATAAAATAAAGGATATCAGAATTAATAGTTAAACAACATAGGTGCAACCCATTGCCAACTCAAAAATGAATCATCCATACAAATCTAGAACAACAATCCTCAACTTCCTTCAATCAATCTAGAAAATCAACTAAACAACTAAATCATGTGTAGACTTTATCTGGTAAATCAGGATCAATATAAACTTAGCTTGTGGATTCTCCATCCTGTAACTATGAAGATCAATGTGTCTTTCCTGTCACAATTTCTTTCTGTTCAAAAATATTAAGTAGGTGCATACTTGCTTATGCATGTCTAATTAATCTGAGGTGAATGCAATCATGGTTTATACTATTATTATGACCAATATCATATCAAATGGTATAATCCTCATGCTAAGAGCATATTGATCTATCTTATGTTTAGCAAATACACTCTGTCTTTGCTTCTTCATCCAAAAAAGTACTTTGCATATTTCAGAATCGTCGATCATTGCATCGCACCATTAAGATGCATCACTATGAACTCTACTCTTACAGCCAACATCATAATCTAAGGTGGGTGTTGAAGGCATTTATCAAAGGAAGGTTTACTTTGTTTTATTTAATATTCTCTGAATTTATGTAATGGTTAATTGGTCTACATTTTGGTATCCTGAGTGGAGAATCTCACACATGTTTCGACCATTTTAATCTTATTTCTTGCTAGCCTAACTTTGAATTTTTGTTGTTTCAAATTTTGTCTTGCGAAGACTTAATATTAAAGTTTCACATGTTTTTGAATGGAGTCGTCAGACACAGAGAAAATCCAAGTAAAGGTAGTCTTAATGCCATTTTCTTCATTTCTATGCATCTACATCGCTACTTGAACGCTAGTGTTACACATGATTTTCACAAGTGTAGCTCGTTTGTGCACTAGTGTTACACATAAGCTCTGTGTTGCTTCACATACCAGTATATAAATTCAGGACACTAGTATGTATCAATTCTGAACACATGGTAGCCCATGTATCAGTATTGCAATGGCAATAGTGTTACGACGTATATTTGAAACTTACGTGACCAAACTAGCATATGCCACATTTGTGTGCTAGGTGTAGTCCATTAGCCATATAGTAGCCTTGACACATAATTTGTCACTTTGAGCATCTAGTTGTATCATTTTACACCCTACCTTATTAGTTCATGTACTAGTGTTACATGTATTTTTTTCTTTACGCCACTAGATTTATCAGTTTGAATGCACTATCTTATCATTTTCATGCACTAGTGATTAGACTATCAAAGTCAATTTTTAGGTTGTGCATCTAGCAGTATCATTACACACGACTAGATTATCAAATTGTACAACCTAGCGTCATAATACATGCACTAACATACCGTGGTAAATTTTCATTTGCATTTTCTTAGGTTTCTTAGAAATGTTTCTAATCCTTTGTTTCTTTGTATATTTTTATTTGTCTTCTAATTCTAACTTATTCGATGGCGTAATCCCTTATTGAAAAAAATTATAGTCACTGTGGCATATTTAAATATATATAGTTGTTTTTGTATCAACATACCAACCTCGTACTAGATGACGTTTTTGGTCCCTCTTGGGTCGACCTTGTGAACATTAGAAGTCATTAAAGTTGTCTGACTTTTCTTGTTGCTTTACAATATGTGTTTTTCTCTCCATGGAAACTACTAATTTCAAGTTCCCCTTTTTGTAGGACTCATCATACATAGAATGTCCCTTGTAAAATTAATCAAACTATTAATATCTTATGTAGGTTTCCTCAATGCTTGAGGAACCTTTCTTAAACTATATTTTAACCAACATTCTTATAAAAAAATGTCCTCTAGAGGTTTGGATAAGGGTTTATTCTTATCCTTTTTTAATTATGGTAAGTGTTTGTCCCCATAGATACTAGAATCATTATGATGAGTACCACAAGAACCCAAAAGTATTTAGAACCTTGAGGGAACCTTTACAAACAAAATGAGTACTCCTTTCCAACTTGACGAAATGTGATACCCAGTGCGATGAAACTCATAAGTCATCTCATGGTGCATGGCTTCCTATTATTAATCGATTGTGGGGTATAGTCTGTATTGTCAGGAGAACTAATTTCCTAGAATGAGTTTACTCGTTTACAAAACTTTAGTGAGTGAGAAGTTCACCCTAACCCCTACAGAACAATGGGACATGATTGAACCCATAATATTGACCTTTTCATCCAAGTTACCAGAATTATATTAGTTTTTATTCTGTAATTCTTCTCATTAATCATATCATATTATCAATCTGCATTGAAAATCAAAATATTTTCAAAATGGCTACTAAAATTATTCTACATTCTTGGATATCCATTGGCCAAATATAAAGTGCTCAGAAAAGCTTAAGTCTTATCATTTGGATTTAGCATCTCCAATGTATAATGCACATCATCAATATCAACCAATATAAGTATTATACGTTGCCTTTATGATCTGCTCTATCAAATTTTCATTGCTGCTGTTGTATCAGTAGTTGATCTGGTTAGAGTACCATTCACAACAAGCCAGATCTCTTCAAACTCAAGATGTGTCTTGATTTTTGTCTTCCATGCAGCATAATTGCTTCCTCTGAGTAGTTGTGAATCTGGAAGAAAAAATTTGGGGGTATTGGTGCCCATTTTGTAGAGATCACTGACAGGGTTTGGCTCTTATCACTCCCAGGTATTAGGTCTCCCAATCTATATACCGTCAGTCCGATATACCAAACCTTTCTATATATGTGCCCTTCTGATATACATGGTCGGTACGTGGAAGAATCTCGCCCTTTCTATATACCTGGCGGTACGTGAAAGAGGCGTTAACGTACGTGAAAGAATTCGATACGTGGTACCAAGATAGTACTGATGGGGTCTGTGTGATTATTGACACCCAGGCTCAAAGAAATATCCTCATACGTGCGCGTAACTTCGCTATATACTCGGATAATTTCTCATTCTGGATCTATGTCATGCAATCATTCACAGACGGATGGGATGGCTCATAGTGTGTGCACTGTGACCTTATTACTCTCCGTCGATTTAAAGGGTCGATGCTAAGATGACATTGTTGCAGCTATATTAGGCATTAAGTACAGTAGTAGTCGCGATGGATTTACCCGTAAGCACTTCCCAAAGGCACCGTATATACTGAATGCTGTGAATGAGATCTAGGATCTCGTGAGTGTTACAGAACCAATTTTACTACTGTTTTGTATTACAATTTTGCCAGTTTCAGAGCAGTTACAAAGTTTTGCAGTTGACAATGGCAACTTGCAAATTAGTAAAATATAATGCAGTATACAAATTATATTCAAAAATCTAGAAAAATTGAATGGCATGCAAAAAAAAAAATTCAGTTTCGGTGGGCCTTGGTGGCCTCCTGGAGCCCAAAATGACCCAAAATGAATAGAATTGCAAAAAAATCAGCTGAAAATGTAATTTTTAGCTGGGTCCCCCTTTCGGAGAAAGTTGCCCGGGATGAGAAAAATAGGTTGAATGGGAGAAAAAAAAATTTTTACCCTAAATTAGGGATTCTCCGCTAAATTTAGTTAGTCGTAACTAACTTCAAAAAAGCCTGCTAAATTTAGCAGTTCCGCCAGAATTCCCGCCAGAATGCAAAAGGAGAGTTTTTTGAGTGTTTTTAGTGGGATTTGATCCTCAAACCTCTCACTCCTAAGGCACGTGCAATAACCAACTTGGCCACTTGGGGGCGCTTGGACTATGAATGGAAGAAATTTGTATTTAATGTCAAATAAATTGACTTACCTTTTAAAAAAATGCAGCTTGGTGAGCCTCCACGTGGCGCATGCTGGTGAAGGGGGCGTTTTTAGGGTTGTATTTGCCCAAAAAACGGATCTAGAGCTTTTCTTTTTACCTCCACTCCTTTGTATTCTCCTTTGGCCGCGTTTTTTTGCTTTCCACGCACAAATATGCAAGTACAGGCCGCGTTTTTTGTATGGGCGCTGTATTTTCCTCCTGGGGCCACGTTTTTTGCTTTGGACGCACTGTACAGCATGTATTTTTGCTGTATTTTTCTCCGTGGGCTGCGTTTTGAATGCCTGAACTGTGTTTTTATTGTCCTGGCCGCATTTTCTCTTGCCTGGGCGTTTTTTTTAATGCTGGGGCGTTTTTGCAATGCTGGGGGCGTTTTTTTCAATGCTGGGGGCGTTTTTTGACTTGGGGCGCTGTTTTTTTGACTGTATTTTCTCACAAAAACGTTTGTTTTCTTTGTGCAGGCGCTGGGGGCAGCAAATGGCGTGGGCAAGCTCAAAAAAACCGTTTTTTTTTGCTATGCAGGCCGTGGGGGACAGCCAAGGGCACGTATGCTCTAAAAAAAAAAAAAACGCCTTTTTTTTCTTGTACAGGAGCTAAATGAAGAAAAACGCCTCCTTCTTTTTTTTTAATTTATTTGCTCTGTGTATTCACTGCAGGTGCACAGACAGTCCTCCAAACAAGCAAAACAATCTCCAAATACAGTAAAACAAAACCTTGATTGGAATTTTTTTTAAAAAAAAAAAATTCAATACCTGTAGCTATTTTTGCCAGTGCAAAAAAAATTTGCGTTCCAAACACCTGGAACGAACTGGGGAATGTGGAAAGGCAGAGATGAGGCTGGGAGGTTGCAGGAGGCTACACAGGCTCTCTATTGTTGCATACTCTTCTCCAATCTTCTCTATTTCTTCTGCATTCTTTTTCCACTCCTTCACAGGGCCAGAATTTCACTCTGGTACCAAATGTTGATTGAGAAACAGGGACGGAAGCCTGTGTATATTTTATTGATCTCAATCAGTAAACAGTACATTGAATAGGCTGCAATATTTATAGATATTGCATAGCCATATACATCCAGAAGAATGAGTTGCACAGGTGCAACCAAAAACCAGACTAAACAAGCTTCCAAATCATCTGGGAAGCAACAATTAAATAAAAAACAAATATATTGTTTATAACAATATAACAATGTGAATACTGACAAATATGGTTGATTAACCATATAACCATTTAACCATTAATTATTTAATTAATAAAATTAATTAAATAATCTAACTATGCATAATTAATAATATATCCTAACAAGCTAGGCTATATAACAGAGTTGTAAAGTATAATGCGAGCTAAATAACTAAGTTACTAGTTAGTAGATCTATGATTTATCATCTGGTTTTAAATTTTTAATACTTGATAAACTAAAAATCTACAGACTTAAGACTCTCGACAATGATGGTTTTTGCATTGTTGTTGATTTCTTTGATAAAATCATGATTCATAATGCCTGGTTGAGATAATGAGGCCTCCCTCTAGTTCTCCCACGCAGCCAAGAAGGAACCCGCAGAAAATAAGCAACAAAGTTACAAGTAACAAATTGTAATTTGTGGATAATGTTAAGTGCAAATAAACTGCATCATTCTGATTCAAGAATACGGTTACAAGAGAAGATCCTACTGCTGCAGCGCCGGTGGAATGTTTTATGCTTGCTTGTGTAGATTGTAGTGTGCCAGTGCAATAACAGGTCAAGTTGATATATTTTGTGTGGACAATGGACACCAAGTCTGAGGTGAATTGTGTGTAGTTGGAATTTCTCTGGTTTGACTAAGTGATCTTCTCAAAAGCCTTGGTAAGTTGAGAGTTCAAATTTGAGACTATCGCTATATTCTAGACTCTAGTGTCTACAATGTATGCTCCTAGCTCTAGTCTTGGGCACCACCACCGCTCACCATTCATGGATTCGCCAAGTTTGAAGTTACTTTAGTCTTTCACATAGGCTCACAACACACTGACATAGTACACTCCAATCTCCCTTCAGGCTTCACGGAGGTCCCTGGTCCGAGGACCAATTTCTTTAACACGATAAAACTAACACCTCGAGGCTCGAGGACTGATGGTTTTTTATAACATATGAGGATCATCAATCGACAATCATGATTCACCTGTGCTAAATCATAAATGAATCATTTGTGTCAATTTGTAATTGTAATTGTTTTTATATATGTGAAACTAAAACATGTTCAAATGCATTGAAGTTTGAATGGGCTGTGGGCGTGCCGGTTCAAGGATTTATGATTAATTATTAGTATCAATTTTTTTTGTAAAAATTTAACAAGCCTCAACAGCCAACCTGATTTTTTTTTATAAAATACGGCACCCTATTTTTTGTGCGCCCTAGGCAACTGCCTAGGTTACCTAGGGTAAGACACGCCCATGGCTGAACGAGATCTCTAAGAAGAATGATGGATATGTTACCAAATGGAATAGGTTTTGAATGTGGGAAAGCCTCATGAAGACGATATTCGATCTTTGCAAGCAATTTAGGGCCAATGAAAATCATTTCATCAATTATAGTATATTTGACATGTTTCAAGGAGTCCTGTAAAGAGGATAAGGATTGGCCTTCTAGGGGTTTTATTTCTTTAATTGGAAGATGGAAGGAGGCATGAATTGTGGAAGCAAAAATCTTGATTACAGTCACCCCAGTAGGGGCTAGTAAAAGAAGTGGAGAGACAAAAATGGTTGATGCAGAGCAGAAAGTGGACTTGAGAGAATGAATAAGTTAGGACTTTCCTGTCCCTACATCCTACAGTATTGTGAACAATTAGCTTGAGCAGTGGAAGTTTGTTTTTACAAGACAAGTGATGCATGATAGTGTTGAAAGCTAATTGTTGGTCTTCACTAAATTGGAATGTGGGGGTTGTGTAGATCCCTGTAAATACGAAAGACAATATTCAACATTATTCTTTTTGATAAAAGTCGATCCCATGTTCTATACCTAAAGGGGAACATTATGACTTGCCCAATTATACTGGGTGTCAGATTCTCGGTATCCCAGAATATGTAGATTGTCAAGACTTGTTGTGTATTCGGGACGGAGTTGAGATAAACATTGTCATTCATTAATTTTCTCATGTGACTGCATGCCTTCATCGTCGAATTTAGTTAAAATTGATGAATTATTTGATGGTACTAGTTTAGTCTGGATTACATGTCACAGAGTCTAGTTAGTTTTTAAAAAGTACCAAATGGAAATGGTATTTTAAGGAGTAGAACAAATATCCACCGGAATATTGTGGAAAGGCTTGTAAAGGAGGAGTTCAGGAAAACATAAAAAGTTCAAAAGAAGGTGAATCTTCTGAAGGAATATTGGAAAATCTTGGATATGCACGAACAATTGTTGGGAAACTTCAAAGTCACCATTTATTTCCATTTTGGTATTTACTATAACTCCAATCCTGAGTAATTTCAATAAGGGAAAGGGATTCCATTTTCGAAGGCTGCACAACATATGCATCGAAAAGAAGTCTTGTTTCATGTGCTTAAGATTATGTTACATCAACTCGTCTTAGGATTTTCTCACCTACATTTAATGAAACAAAATCCCTACTACACATAACAAGTGGTAGTTTTATAAGCATGTGACAGGTCTCTTGTGCACTAATGTCATGCTCAACAAAACTCTCTAAAAGCATATTTTGTATGACAAAAGATGCAGAAAATTTTGGGTTGGCATTTGTTGATAGTTTGGAAATCATTTGGTGGTATTATGTCTTTGATCGCTGCTCAACTTTAGAAGCACACTTGGTAATGTATTTAAGTATAGCATGACGTGACAACATGAGTTAATAGTCAATGTTGGCTCTCCATATAGCTAGCATGCTCCAGTTGTGGATGTTCAATCTATAATCATTCCTTGAAGGAAGGTAGTTTATTATACCTTTGTTGTCAATAGATAAGGAAGAAATGACCTGAATGGACCAAGGTGCATTGTATCGGAAAACGAGACCAAAATTTGTTTTTCATAGAAAATTTTGTTTAGAACACTTTGTATGTTGTTGAACGTGGTTAATAAGCTCCTCCAGTTCTTGCAGTGGA
Source organism: Taxus chinensis (assembly GCA_019776745.2). NCBI lineage: Eukaryota > Viridiplantae > Streptophyta > Pinopsida > Cupressales > Taxaceae > Taxus > Taxus chinensis. The sequence goes on from CM034153.1 coordinate 11,393,455, forward strand.
TGGGAAACAAGTACTTGCATTGATGATAAAAAACATGGATTGTCTTAAAGTGACCTTTGTAGAAAGTTTGATCGGTAACTTGGGAGTTTACACCAATAGCCGACTATTATCATTCAAATTTCCCTTAGCATGAATTTAAATTATGCCAAATTCGCCTCATATATATACTATTTAAATATTTATAATTCATTATTCATAGTTGATACCTCCAAGCATCCAATTTCTCCTTACATAAAATTGCGATTATCAAATATTCCTCACAAATTCACAATTCCTTTCTGTTGATCGTCATCGACCTGATGACCAGTCACCAGATATTTCCTTTCTACTTTCAAAGGTACTTTAATTTGTTCTGTAGCATTTTAAGTAGTGTAAATTTTCTATCTGTATGCAATATGGCCAGCCAGTAGGATACATAATGCTGGGCAACATATAGTAACATGAGGGTAGCATAGTATGCTATCCAACCGGTAACATGCAGTATGCTACCGGAAATTTGCATATTGTCTGGTATTTACATGCAACATACAATATGCTACCGGCCGGTAGCATACTGGATGCTGTCGACCTGGTAGCATACTACATGCTGCCCTATCGGGATCATATATTGCATGCTCCCAGCAGGTAGCATACTGCATGTTGCAACTAGCCAGCATCATGTATGCTCTCAGACTAGAAGCATATTGCATGCTACCGGTCGTGGAAAAATACATGATACTGCCAGTACCATCATTCATCAGTGTGCTCCCAGCGGATAGCATAATATTCATTCTGAATTTGGTTTCATTTACAAATTTTAAAATATTGTTTAGATTTTGATTAAACTGATCTATTTTAAAATTTCTCATGGGTAAGTATAATAGCTTCTCTGAATAATCAACAAAAGGCAGATAAACTAAAAAGAAAAAGTATCATATTAAATTTTTTCGACCAACTAAAAAAAATGAAGACCTAAGTTGCATCCACTAGAAACAGTAATACGGGTATTGGTATGTTGTAACAAATTATCATAAACTTTTTCATTTTTTTGTCAATTCGGTTTAATTTTTTAATATCTTTGTAACAATCAAAACATTTTTGGTTTTTGAATACAGAAACCCCTACTGTTAATTGTATTCAACATGAAATAGTAAACCAAAACATAAACCCTAAAGAAACAATTATTTCATTAGATGAAGATATAATTGACCCAGACATGTCAGAGCTAGAAGATTGTCCCGATTGCCAAATGCATTCAATACATGAATGTTCAAAAGTGACACAAAAATGAATTTCAAAATAAAACATTCCATTAGGAGATGATATTGACAGGACACTTCAAAAAAATAAATATGTGAGAAAGAAGAAAACATCCTGGACAATAGGAAGGTCTTTTCAGGTAGATTGGGCAGCAAAATACCCATTCATTGAACTTGTACAGCCAGATAATGGTAGTGATACTCCCAAAGAATGTAGATGTACTATTTTTGGTTGGAAATTGGGTAAAGAACATAGAATGGAGCTTAAATTGGACACTACAGAGAAACATTGTGGTAAAGTATATTACACAATCACTGAAAATGATGGAAAAATAATGAAGACTCATAGATGGAAAAATGCAAAAGAGTGCATGCATGTAAGATATAAGGAGGAGTATGACAATAAGATGAAATACACTCAAAAACTTCAGGAGAAAGAAGGAACCATTAATTCAAATTTTGGAAAAGCTACAAATGAAAATCTGAAGGCAAAAACTACCTAGTTTTCAACCATATTCTTTATTCTTAAAATGGACAGACCAATTTCATATTTTTCAGAATATATGAAAATTTTCAAGTTTAATGGGTTTCCAAACCTTCCACTTTCACATTAGTCAGAGAGCAGTGCTTGGGAGATGACAAGATGTCTTGCGATGATTGAACAAGAAGATCTGAAAGAAAATGTCAAGAATGCAAGTTTCATCTCCCTTTCAATTGATGAGGTTACAACTGTTGACAACACTTCTTGGGTTTGCATGCATGTATATACTTTCTAGAACCACACAAGGACACCTCATCTGCTATCTGTTCATAAAATGCAAGAAAATTGCAATGCTGAAAATATTTGCAAATTGGTTATATCTAATTTGAAGGACATAACAGGAATGGATAATTATTCTATAGCTACAAAGCTTATTTGTGTTGGTGTTTATGGTGCATCAGTGATGCAGGGTCATAGAAATGGTCTATGTGTGCATCTCCAAACATATGTTGCTCCTTATATGATTCATATTCATTGCATGGCTCACATGATGAATCTTGCATATAGGATAGTAAGCACATTTGAATGTGTTGAAAATTTTGAAGAGCTTATCTGTGAACTGCATGCCTATATGTCAAGTAGTCTAAAAATATTTCTAGAGTTTCAGAAGTTTTCACTTGGGGTCACAGATGGTAAGAAACTTCTTAAAGATGTTGATACTAGATGGATTTCTATGTATGAGCCTACACACAGAGTTTTTGAGGAATATCCATCTTTAACCGGTTTCATGTATAAGACATGTAGACAAGTTGACAGGGAAAAATATTTGATTTACAACCTAAAAAACTTGGAAACATTATTTAAACCTTTTGGGATTATTCCAATGTTGCATGAAAGGAATTTCATAGCAAAGCTTTCTCAAGAATGATCCATCTATATAGAGGACTTCATTAAGTTCAGGAAAAGGGTGTGTCAGAATCTAGATATGTTATTTAACTCTGATGAATGCTTTAAAGGGCATGCATTCAGTCACTGACAAACTCTGACATATTTAAATGATCCTAAAATCTACTTCAAATTCAATATATGTGGTCATCTTTATATCTTTGTTAACGATAAGGAGATTCAAATGCACACATTTGAAAAATGTAGTGGATATTGTTGGATCATAAGCTTGAAGAAGTGTCATTTACTTATGAATTTTAACAGGTAATTTATGATGATGCTATTATACCTGAAACAAGAAAAAAATTGTGGAAAATTTCACAATTCTTATCCAGTGAGATCAGAGATATTTTTAAAAAGGTGAGATTCTTGAGATGCCATGGGAGTGGTCAATCCTAACTTTTGGAATCATGAAGGAGGCAAGGAGTTGCTATAGTTGACTCATTTAAAATACACGTTGGTACTATCATTAAGCATTTTGGAAAATCAATTGAATGTAATGGTTTTCATATTAATGGTGTTCTTAAAAAAGGAATCACTTGCATTGTAATTAGCTGATTTCGGCTAGGTAATGAGTGAACAATTTGAATTATTGAGTGAGCCAACAGAGAAAGGAGAAATTACACTTCTATGGAAAAATTTGTATCCTAGTACCATCCTTCGTGAAAGTATTAGTGAATATTTATGATTGTATGAGTTATGTCAAACAATGATATTGGGATCAATTGAAGATGAAAGATTTTTCAACGCACTAACATTTATAAAATCAAAATATCGGAACAGACTGGATAAAAATCTTGAGACTTTCTTGAGATTATATGTTTCATGATATGATGTGGATACATTTCCTTATGAATGGGTAATGGTAATATGGAATTCTCTTGCAGAGAGGAGAGGAATCAATAATTCTAATACAGGGACTGTGGATAACAATGAAATTGTGACTAAAAATCGTAGCGAAAGATTAGATAACAGTGTTGGGAACCAAAAAGATATGTTTCAGTTTGAGCTAGTTGATTTAGAGTAAAGAAGAATGAATGTACATTTTAATTCCCGAACGAAAATCTCATATTAGAATATAAGTATGTATATTGTTATTTTTGTTATATGCATGTTCATTATTGAATAATATTGTCAATGTTCTAATTTGTTTAGAGTTTTTAAATGAGAAATGCCATACTTATTTATTTTGTTGTCTTTTAAATGATAATAATATCATTCCATTTATGGTATATTTTTAAGTCTTACACATGAAAATAGTACAAAGACAACAACATATAATTTTTAATTGCTGATATTTAGATAGATAAAAAATAATTTCAGTGTTTGGAAACGTGAAACTTGTAGTTAAATCCACATAAATTATTTGAAAATGATAATAATAATCAATAATTTAATATGTAATAGTAATATCAAACATAATTGAGAATAATAATCACATTAAGAACCCACTTGAATAAATTCTGCATTAATATAAAAAAATTAAAATTAAAACGCCACATCGATTGAAATATGAAGCTTTTAATATTTTCATTAATAAGTATATATTTATACGTTGAATTTGAAACAGTTTTACAAAAATATTCTAAAAACAACAATTACAATTTCACAATTTGTTTTTACAACATCATCCTTGAGAAGATTCTTCTCTGTGTGTTTCAGTTTCTGTCTCCTTTGCAACAAAACTTTCTTTTACAACACCCGACTGAACAAGATCCTTTGTTGTAACTTCAATATTCAAAAGAATTTCTCATTCTAGATTTGTTGCATCACCAACAGACAGTAATGTTGGATCCTGTTCTATTTGCTTCTTCAACAGTATCTCTGGATCCATTCCATGCGCCTTTATGATCCTTCTCAAGGTATTATTCTGCTTGTTTAATATAACAAGTTTTTGCTTCAATTCAATTTCTACATTTAAATTTTTTCTGGCACTTTTAAATGCACATCAAGCACTGTAGCCTCATTTTTAAAATTTTCATACTTTGACTGCAGTTCAAAATAGAAAAATAAATAATAAAGTTTCAAAAAATTGTAAAAAAATATTTGAAAATTTAGTAAGACTTACCAATGCCTTATCTCGTTCTGCATTTGCAATAACTACAAGGCCCTTGTCTCTCGACCACATATTGTGGTAGGCTTGTGCTTCTACATTTAAATTCTCAATTCTATTCAACATAATTTCCAACACTTCATCATCATAACTATTTTCAAAAGATACAAAACCAGACACAACTTGATTCAACAAAATATCAAGCTTAGCTGGCTCGTTTTGAACTAAAGAATACAATATATGTCTTTGGTTGTGATTTTTAAATCGTGAATTTATTTCTTTAATAATAAATTTATCCCTAAACTCCCACAATTTTAATTTTTCAATTATCCTTCATTATAACATCAACATTAGCTTCACAATTATCATCCAAAAGAGCATTAAGTGCAAAAGTAGTTTTTTGGTCATTGGTTAAGGCAGTATGTATTGGAGAAGGTGTGCTTGATCTATCCACTCTGATTAGAGAAGGTTTCCTTGCCCCATGAATCATATCTTGGGGATTAAAAGTTCCATGGGCCTGAACCCTGCTTTCAATCCCTAGATATTCCTCATCCAAATCAATTTCATTCAAAATAGAAACACCCCATCCACTAGGAACATTTCCCAACGAAAATGTTGGAAACTCAACTGCAAAATTAAGGGTGCCCCTGCTTGAAGCTAGAGGAACAAATGAAATATGCTTTCCACTGTACCTGGTCCTAATATTTTTTAGTGGAGGTAGAGGAGGTGTCATCTTCCTCTTCATAGTAGATGGATTTTGAATTGGATGTGGAGGAGGCCCTGCAACAATCAAATGTAATTTTGTAAATAACATAAGAAAATTCAAATGAAAACATAATAGGATTGAAATAATAATAAATGTAACATTATATCATATATGATTATAAATATTACTTTGTTGAAAGGATTCCATTTGAGGTGCAAATTGGGCCTGTTGCAGTTGATGTGGTTGTTGTAGAGAAGTAGATTGAAATGTCTGGGAGTTGTATTGGTAGGTGTGGCCTAAAACATTATTAAGCATCAACGATTGATGAGCTTGTCAAATTTTTGTTTAAAAAAATAAAAGCAAAAAATAAAAAATGAAATTCATACTTGGAGCCAAAGAGTGAGGTACCGAAGATATTTCTACATCTTGTTGTGTTTGATCAAATTCAAATACATTTTTTTTCTGGGCTACCATGAGCCTACCGATACAATCTTGTACTACTAGAGGTTTCTGCAGCAAAGTAATATAAGTTACAAGAAATATTGAAACATATACAAGTTATAAATAATTAATTACATTTATTTTCAAACATATTGAAACATATGTCATATATACATCATAAATTAAAATACCTGCGATTAATGCATGTGGTATGGTGGATGTGTCAGTTTGAGGGTTTAAGGAACTCCTCATCCATTTGACATATTGTGGAGTGGTGTCCTCCTCATGTTGATCATCTGATACAGTAACTGAATCTCCTGAACCTGGTGGGAAATGACCTCTGATAGCAGTGTCCCTTCACGATGCAGTCACAATAGCTATTTTCTTTTATAATTCAACAGTAAATTGTTTATTAATCCCAAATAAAAAATATACTAGATATATATTACAAAAAATGAATAATAATTAAAAACCAAATAATCAAAAATTGGGACTTACCTCCTTCTCTTGAAGTGTTAACGACAAAGCCGATAGCTTTGCACACATTACTATCAGAGGAGTGGTGTCACATATATTATAGAGGGATTCATAATATAAAACAAGAATAAAATTTGAGCAATTGATGGTAACATTGTCATTCAAAATGAATGTTGACCAAGTCACCTCTTATCCTAGAGGACAAGTAATTGCAATAGTCAATTTTTTTCCCACTTTGGGTGCAAAGGATATAAGCCAAAGCCCACCACAGAATATCCATATATCAACCTTGCAATATAATTTTGGCCTGGAAGAACTGCACCACGACTTGAAGAAATGGGTGACTGAAATCCTTGAGTTGAATTCCTCTTTTTGAAGGGTTTTGGGAAGCTGTAAGTGTAAATACAAGGAGACATGATTTTTTAATACTGAAATGAAATGTAAAATTGAAAATAATCAAAATGAAATGTAAAACTAAAAATAAACTTACGAGCAGTAGAAGTTGAAATTGCATCAATAGATAATTGAAAATGAGACTCCAAATACTTGTAATCTTCATCTGATAAAATAGCCTTGGTCGTGACATGATCCACATCCTTGTGTGGTAGTCTTGTCAGATGCTCAATGTCCTCAAGTGACGTTCCAAATGATTATGCATGAGATGGGAGTTGATAATGAAAGGTGAAAGTGGAAGTGTCGTAGTTGAGTAGAAGATTGTTAAGTGTTTTCTGGTCTATCCAAAATTGGGGCATATACACTATCCCTGTGAAATTGGCCTCTTCGATCCATTGGGAAAACATATTAGGATCCTCTAGAAATGTGTACAGTTGAGGAAAGACCAGGATCTTAAATGAAAACTTATTCATATTTTTGTTGACACAGTTGGGCTCTTGGGCTGTGTGGAAATTGTCTTTCTTCTTGGCATTTTCAATCTGTTATAAAATTCTTGGCACTTGCTTCCTATTTGTAGTTGTCCTTTGGCATTCTAGTTTCTCCTATCTAGATTATGTAGATCACCTTGTTTATTGAGGGATTTTTCTCGTATACTCTAGCTTCTCTCATTTGTGTAGGGTGAAAATGACTGCCCTTTGTGTATATATAGGACTTTTTTAATAGAGCAAATGACCTAATGCATAGAAAACAACACCCTTTATGCCACATTTCGGTAGCATTCTACATGCTACCAAATGACAACACTCTATATGCTACCAACCAGTAGCATGTAGAATGCCACCGGCCGGTAGCACGCATAATGCTTTTGGCTGATAGCATGATACATGCTACCGACATGAAACATGTCTGTAAACTGCTACTGGTCAATGGCATTTTGAATGCTACCAGCCAGTAGCATGCAGAATGCTACTGACTAGTAGCATGCAGAACATTACTAGTCAGTAGCATACAAATGCTACTGGTTGGTAGTATGTATGCTACTACCGGTCAATATGCTACCGGTTGGTAGCAAGAATGCTACTAGATCTAAAAACATGCAGAATGCTACTGGCCGGTAGCATGCATAATGCTACCGATGGGTTGCATTCTACATATTTTCAGTCGAAAGCAAGTATAATACTATCGGCCGATAACATAAAAAATTGTGACATCTGTTACTTCTATTGTACCTACCTTTCCTAGAATGATGTTAAAAAATCACCTTCCACACGAAACAAATTTTCCTGTGATTCACCATACATGTGAAAGTGGTTTTACCAATATTCACCAAATATTTTCTAAGGATTTTTTTCGAAGGGACCCTTAAAATTTTCCCTAACATATAAATATCAAAGTATTGTCTTGTTTTGTCAATAAAATCATTATTTTCCCATTCGACTAGATCGATGTTAAGAGCATCTTCAAGCCATAAAAATCATGGACATGGGTTGAGATTCTATGCTTCCATTCATACCTGCAAGTAACGAAAAGGTAAAAAAACTTGATTTTGAAGATTATTTAAGAAATAAGAAGTGATCAACGCTACATGTACTAATAATCCTTAACGCCAATGTGTTTTTGTAACACTTCCTCACAAAATATTGTGAATCTTTGTTGCAAGTAGGCAGCTACATGGTGAGGGTGATTAATAATGTTGAGTGTTCTGAAGCATTGTGCGCAACAAGGATCGACTGCACAAACACCAAGCATGCAGTTATGGATATCTGTCCATTTTGTGTCTACCTCACTCAAAGTGAAGAATAATGTCGGCACCTCTAATTGTTCAACCATGTATGAGATCTCACCTCTACTTTTTGACCAGTTGGAACGTGTTCCTCAAACGTTATTTCCAAAACACATCAAAGTTTCAGGAAAAAAACTCTTTGGGAAAGTCTTGAAGATCATTTCAGAGTTCTCCTATAGTTGGAGGGATACAATGTTTAATGCTTTGTTTCAGGAACATAGTAGTTGTAGTCTAGCTTCTATGGTGTATAATAAGGTTAATAAAAAAGTACCGAAACCTAGGATGGGAACCAAACCAGTCATCATGGTAGCGCAACAAGTGAAGGGCATATTCATGCATATGAATCTCTTTCATGTGTGGTTGTTTAAACATTTCTTTACCTGTTGGAAACAAATTTTGGAAATCCATGGAAAAAATACCCCTTGTAGTGTATTCATTTATTGGTGAAAGACCAATGTCTGGCCAAGGGAGGGTGTAAGGTATGTTTTTTTATGCAAAAGTAGGAACTATTCGATAAATTCATATTCGGTGCTTGTGTTGTGGGTAGACGGTATGACAGAATATGTTTGTGACATTGTATCATCTAAGAGCAAAGGTAAATCATTGATTTCTTATATAGAAGAGTCTTTTAAATGTGGCAGGTCCACTACAAGAGTGTTAAGAGAGAAGGCAATATTTTTTATTCTAAAGGTAAGGAAAAGAAGGCATTATTGTCTACAAGAAAATATTTGTAGTAAGGGTCATGGGAAATTTTGTATTGGAGGGATTCCCAGACATGGGTTTTACTTACATAAAAGTCATATTTTGTTTGTTGGAAACCAGTATTTTGTACAAGTATAAGATCCAAATATCCAAGGTGTTAGGGAAATTAGTTGGTTATGGATGAAATATTTTGTGGGAAACTCATAGTGTGTATGGAATATTTTTATTGTCCACCACATGCTTGGGTTACTTGTAGAATTGGATTTACTCGTGTTACTAACATTTCTTCAACTTGGGTCAAAGATTTAAGGATGGAAGGTTGTTTTCTTAGGCCCATATTGTTCCAGGATGAGAATAGATGCATTTAATTTTCTAACTTATAATTGGCGCAAGTGTGTACCCCTTCATGGAAGTTTGTCTGTGTGCCTAGGTAATTTTCTAGGCATATAGAAAAAGTGTTGATATTAGACAATAGATCAATCCATTTGTGAAAGTGTCATTGCATCTCAACAACGAAATGAAATGTTGGTAAAGAGGAGTTGGGAGGAAGTGTGGAAATAGAACCATGTCCATGTAGTAGTGAATTTGATTGGGAACAAGGAATGTATTGTGTTGTAGAATATGCAGCAGTTGATTGTTGTTGAAAATCAAGTCCGGAATCGCAAGGCTAACCACAATATTGGGCTGAAGCGGGAGATCAGGAAGATGAGGGGTCTAGTGGTAAGGGGGGCCTGATTACTTGACTATTTATGTTGTTTAAGGGATAACTGAGAGCATATGTCATTCTTGGATGGCTATGGATATTGGGATGAAAAGATGCGGTAAATGGACTTCCATCCTACAAGTGTTCAATAGAATAATTTGAAGGCATAGAATACATTTAGAGAGAGTGGAAGGTAGAAAAGGTTATAGGAGGTCCAGAGGCATTGGTAGGCACGTGTTTTTGTACATGGTAATGGAGATTCCTATCATCATTTATCTTAATTTTTACCTAGGCATAGAGTTCCTTTTGTCGTGCTCTTTTTTGAGGAGTTGACATGAAGGTAAACAAAATTTCCTGTACAACAGAAGCACATATAAAGTGATATAAGAAATCATAATACATGTAAATATATGTTGGGAAAATAGTGCACATATATTGTTTTAAACATGAGCGAATATCTCTAGTCTTTTTGTTCATATTAATAAAAATTCAAATATCATCAAAAACATAACTAATTATTCCATAACATTGAAATAGTATAGTTGATAGAGATACAATATAGAATTTTATGAAAATGAAAGGTTATGGGAAAGCACAACATGCTTATATAGTCGAAATGGACGTTCTAACTATTCTATGTTTAAGGAAAATAAAAAACAAGTGAAATGCATATGAGCATCATTTTAAAACTAATATTTACAAAGCCATAAGTTATATGTAATCCTTTCCAATTTTTTTACAAAACTGCATACAAAACCATTTGTAGAAGCAAGGAAATAGAAGGAAAGATTGGGAAAACCACGTAAGAGGATAGCTATCTTAATTTTACAATAATAGAAGTCATGGAGGAGAACCCATAGTCTCTCTTTTTTTTAATTAAGAATGACTTATTTCATCTTTTTTTCCACAATATGTTTATTTTTTGATGGAGAGGTGGATTTGAATTCATGTCCTCTAATATGGTTTGCAATCTAGATTGTTGTGTCATCATCTATGCATAAAAACTATAGGTCTTTAACTGTGATGCCCATGATGTTTTCTATACCTTCATCAAATGATATTATTGATTATAGTTCCCTTATGGTGTCCTTTAGAATGACCCAAAGGGCATAGCTATAATCACATTGTTCAACACTTGTATTGCATTTCCCGCAAAACCATGTGCCCGTTTCTAGTTCATACACTTTCTTTCTTCATTGCTCGTCACTTTTTACAAGAGGGTAAGTTGTTTAAAATTTTTATGGAAACCAATTTTTGCGATTACTGATGTTAGTGTAGCCCATTCCTTCTTTTCATTATTTCCCATTTCTAGGACTTGAGATATTGCTGCGGGAAAAGACAAGTTGGTAGGAGGGCCTAGAAATTTGTTTGTAATAAACAATGTTGCAACACAATAACCATCAAAGGTAATCCATTCATGAATAGAAGTAGTTTGAGGAAATTGGATGGTTGAAAAACCATTTGGTATTGTATATAGTATCGAAAAATGTTCCATTAAAATTGGAGACTTATGAAAATTTCAGAGCTAGCACTGAGATATGTGGAATTGAAAGAATTCCCTTAAGTTCTTCTCGGAGCCCTTTAAGATGTTGACCCCAAATAGTAGTAGAAACATTATACCCAGACATATCCTTCATTTGCAGTGTTCTTCTCATTGTTTCAATTTGGTCACATCTAAGGATAGTTGAGTGGGGAAAAATGCCTAGCTATGGTTGAGAAAGAAGACTTGAAAGAGAAACTAAAGTCTACACGATACATATCTTTTTCTATTGATGAGGTTACAACAGTAGATAATATTGATTGGGTTTGTATGCATATGTATACTGTTGATAATTCTATGAGACAACCTCACTTACTTTACATGCACAAGATGAGAGAGAACTCCAATGCTGAAAACCTTTGTGAGTTGGTGATAAATTTTTTGAAGAAGATCGATGACATGGATGATTTTGTAATTGCATCAAAGCTGGTATGTGTCGGGGCAGATGGGGCATTTGTAATGCAAGGTCGTTGTAATGGCCTATTTGTAAAACTCAAACATCTCATTTCCCTTATATGATTGTCATTCATTGTATGGTCATAGAATGAACCTAGCTTATAGAATAGTTGACAAATTTAAGCTTGTAGCAAAAGTTGAAGACCTTGTTCGAGAGGTGCATGCTTATTTATGTTGTAGTCCTAAAAGGGCCATGGTTCCAAATATTTGTAGAAGGAATAAAAAATGGTCTTAAAATGTTAAAAGACATGAACACCAGGTGGATCTCATTATATTAACCGGTTCGTAGGCTGTACAAAGAGTATCAATCCTTATTAGGAGTGATGTGACATAATCGCATGGAAGTAGACAAGGCCCATGATTTGATACATTGTTTAAATGATATAGATTCATTGTTGATGGTGTGTGGTCTCCTTCCTATGTTGGAAGAAATGCATCATTTAATTAAACAAGCACAAGAAAGAACTATCTATATTGTGTATTTTTCTAGTTTGAGGAAACAAGTTTGTATAACAATAGAATATTTGTATCTCAATGAAACTACTTTTACAGGTCGAACGTTTGATGGTTGGAATGATTTGATAAAGATTGGAAATGCAAGTAGCTTTTTGAAGCTCATCCTGTTTGGGGAAGTATGTTCTTCTGTATGTGGATATGAGATACCGATGTACATGTTTAAAGTAGTAGCCAGTAAGACTAAGGAGGTAAAAGTCACAGGGTCGTTGTTTGATAACATTGTATCATCAACAAGGGTGAAGTTAAGAGAAATTGCAGTGTCCCTACTAGAATAAATAAGGGAGCACTTTAGAAGGGTTTTTTTACTTTAAGCAATAGCTAGAGTAAATCCAAACTTTTGGAATCCTATCCAAAATGAAAGACATATGCAAGAAGACTACTTCAAGAGGTTGACTACATTGATTCAACATATTTATAATCCTGTTGATATCAATGGAATGAATATTGCAAGTATTTTAAGCAAGGACATTTTGACTGCTCAATCTCATGAATTTTCCACTACAATGATTCAACAATTCAAAGATTTGGATAATCCCTTACAGTGTGGAGCAATAACCCGGCTATGGAAAAAAGTTGGGGTGAGTACTATTTTACAGCAAACCATGTCCAAGTTTTTCTCATTGGTTGATCTATGTCAAACAATGATTTTAGGTTCAGTTGAAGATGAGATAAATTTTAGTGCCTTGGCTTTTATAAAATCAAAATTATGAAACAAGCTTGAGAAAAATTTGGAAAATTGTTTGAGAATTTATACATCACGGTACGAAGTGGATAACTTTCCCTATGACAGGGCTCTGGCAGTATGGAAGTTGATTACTGAAAGGAGAGGGGTTGAAAACAATGGTACAAATATAATAGTTGACCCTATTGTAGTAGTTGACTTTCAAGAAAGAGAGAGTCAGTCTCGATTATCTGGTGAATCAAATGATAGAGATGATCCAGGTCCATCAAGTTGGAAGCTTCCATTGGTGGATATCCCATGATATAGATGTTCATATAATAATTAACATATTCAAATATTCAGTACATTGTTCTAGAATCTCAAACAAGGATTAGCACTCAACCCAAACTTACATGTGCCTAAAGGTAATCATATTGATTCTATTTCCATTTTGATTGCAGAAACATTACAAAGTCATGTTTTAATGAGTATTTAATATATTTCACATACAATGTTGTTGATCTCTTTTATAGAAAGCATACACTGTGGTTGGTTGGCTATTAAATCACAATGCATTTACATTATTATATACTTTAGGCATATAAGAGTTGTGGTGCTTAATTCTGAGATAGAATAAGTGGCTTTGCTTGAATCATTACTGAAATGAAAATTTAAAAATAACATTATTCCTCATTCAACTTGCTTGAGACATGCCTTATATGAAAAAATCGAAGATTTTCATTGCAACAAATGGAACAATTTTCAAAATGGATCTAAATACACTAAAGAGTAAATCCATGCACATATATATTTAACTTGTGCACCTCTTTGTAAAAGTTTTCTTCAACCACAAATAACCTAAATATCACATGTTTATTAATACAATAAACATAAAGATAACTCTAGTCTATTAATAAGACAATTTACTATTTTTATCCATGACCATGATTTCCTCCCAAATAATAGAAACAACAAAACCAAACTACCACTTCAACTTGGAATCAGGCTCCACAACTTTAACAAATTATATCATCTTTTGTAACATGCTCCACTCTTCATATGTTAGAATTGCTATTTGTTGTAAATCAAAGTGACTGACATGTAACTTTGTTAGCAATTCATAACTGATAGTGGAGCTTTCCTTTACTGTCATATGTAAACTTACTAACAAGGTTATCAATTTTTTAACAGAGTCAAAAAAGTTTTTCTCATCTAGCTTCTTAGGAATTTGGTCCTTTCTCTTGAGTCATTTTTTCTTTCATCTTCTTCTGGAATGCATCCTTCTTAATGAATTGGCATGTATATTGTCAAAAGGCATTGGAAAACCAAGATTTGTGAACTCCTGTACCTTTCCATGCAACTCTATGTAACATTCTTTGACACTTATTCAACAATTCTTGTGCTTCACCCAACATCACACACTTTTGAATGATAGATGATACCTTTATTGAGGCATCAAACCGGTTTTGAATTCCTTTGGATGCCAGTTCTGTGTCACTGAATTTGTAGATAGCTTCCAAAATTTTATTTGTTGTATCCTCTCTTAAAGCCATCACTTTTTTGCTACATGTTACATAGTCGTAGAGCTTAACACAGATTCTCTGTAGATCAGTCATGAACTCAAACAATATAATCAAATCATCAATTTTTTGGTTTATTTGCCCCCAAACATTATCCTGTCATATTAATCAATGCCTTTTTATGAAATCCAGATAGTTTGATGTTGGAAGACTGTATTTCCTTTTTTTCTTTCACTAATTCCTAGTTGCAATATTTCATTTTGTTTTTTCTCATCATCTAGGCTTTGTTCCCATTTTTTGACCTTTTCTTTCTCTTCCTTCGTAACCTCTTTCAATTCTCCCAATGATTTTTGTAATCTATCATTCTTACTCATTGTTTCCTGTAACATTTTCTTCACCTCTTCTAGTTCTACATGTTCCTATTCATTCACAACAACTGCAATCATAGAGGCAGATGATTTTATCTTCCTCTCCAACTCACTTGTCCTATTAACTGTTGCTTTTGATTTTGCTTTTGCTTTCTCATTTTCCAGGTCTACCTCTAACTTTTGAATCTTATTATTCAACTTATATTTCTCCCTCTCTGCCTTCAGTAATGTTGTGTAAACCACATCATTATTCCTTTTTGATACATTAATTTTGTCAGAAGGTTTCATTTCCTTAAGATCCATTTGAAGGGAGGTCATCTCATAGTCACTTGAAACCATTTCATTCTCTGGTTTTACAACTTTGGGCACAACATACATGTATTCCATGGTATTTGTGTTTGGGTTATATGTAGGAAATACCCTGATTGTGGTTGGTTCTGAAGTTCCAGTAGCCTATAGAATTTGCTTCTTGTTTCTTTTATCTCTTTTTGATTTATTGTCAAACTCAGCTAGGTAATCAATACCTGAGGTGTTCGTAGGAATGAACTATTCCACCTTGAATGGAGAAGGAGTAATTGAATTTTGGGGAGAATTTCCCTGTGGAATGGCAGTTTATTTAGGGGTGGCAGTGGCACCACCGCCTTCTATAAATAGTTGCCTTGAGCCAAGAGTAATTGTACCTCTGTCTACCTTTTTCTTTTTCCTCTTATTGTTTCCTTGTTGGAAAATATCCCTAGAAACTTCAATTGTCTATATTGTCCTCTTTATGTTTCCAATACTCTATTGACTATTACCATCATCTCTAGAACCGAAAACATTAGCAATAGTAACAGATTCATGGCCAACTTATCCTCTAGCATTTTCAACATGTGGCTGAACTGTTTGCTGAGGATTTGACTCCAGAGTAAATTGCACTAGATTAGAACTTGTAGATGTTGAAGTATGTAGTGGTCCTTTCTCCGAAGTTAATGCTCCAAGGGCTGACCTGTCAAAAAAAATTCTAGGTTGTGCCTCTGGTGGAACCCAAATGCCTTGTCCTATTGAACCCAAACCACCACCACTAAAACCCAAATTTTCAACAATAATTCCTCTTATAGAATATCTTTGTTTCAATACTTCATCAAGACCTGGTTTATATGTTCCAGGTGGATTGTGTAATTCCTCAGATTCAGTGTCATCATCACTACTTTTCTCTCCAGGATGCGCTACATTCCACTTCTTGTTGAATGCTTCATCTTCTGGAATAGAATCATACTCTAAAATAGATTTTGGATGGCCCAGGTCCTGCCTCATAGACCAAAAGGTAGAAATTTTTTACCTTGTCCAATTATTTTCTCATAATTCATTTTATAATTCCTTTGGCATTCTTTTAGAGTACTTTTTATCAGATTTTGCATGCACTTTGGCAGATTCAAAATCCTCTACCTATTTTTGTAGAGGCTGAGGCAATCAAAAAATGTGTGTTGATAACTCTTGAAAACTAATTCCTTTCTCAACAACAATTTCATCCATTGTTATTTTTACTTCATCCCAAAAGTTCTTGTTTTTCAATTTTTCTTGTAAGTGTTTGTTTTCATGTTGTATTTTAGTGGCAGAGTTCTTGTTCGCCACTACCCTTGCTTTAATCACTTCACATGGGTCATACAACCAATGAGAGTCAACATCAAACTTAAAAATATGTAAGATTTCATGTGCCACATGGAATTATTTTATTTCAAATGTGAACCCTCCACATGAGAATGATAAGGAAGGAAATATTCTTTTCTTTTGCTGAGAAACAAAATAGAGATTATATGTGTTTTCCATCTATCGTATATATTCCAAGGAAAAAACTCTCTCTGCACATGTATTGGAAATTTGTAAGGTTGTACTCCTGATCCATAAAACCTTAGCACAATATAATCCTCCATGAAGTACCAGTCTGCTAACTGTATTTCTGATCCCAGTTGAATGCAATCTCTACATTTCACAGGAAATCTAGGCAATGTACTTTTTGTAATTGCTTCATAAAATGGAGCCCAAAAATAATCCACAAATTGATTGTAGTCCCTTCTATGATCATACATCCTTATCTTGGGGGTCCACTCAGTTAATGGATGCACATGGACTTGTGGCTCAACCTCAACAAAATAGGGCTCAATTGCAAGTTTGTTTTTTTCCAAACCATCTAATAAACAACCATAGAATTAAATAGTGCAAGTAGGTAGTGAACCTAAATGTCTTAGTGTCGGAGCCTTCATTTGATTGTTAATAATTTTATATGCATAGATTCTACAATGTACCCAAAAAATCTTTATTGACAAGGTGGATTAACGTAATGGATATTGTATACCATTTCTAGGAGGGTTTCATCCATTGTCTCATTGCTATCGAAGCCAAGGAAAAATACTAGCATAGAAATGGTATCCTTGACCCACGGTTTAAATATGTGAATTACATATGGAGCCTTCCCTTTTGGTACCCCTGCATCAAATGTTAATTTTTGTAAAAACTAATCTCTGTCTTTTTTATTTATGGCATGATAATTGATAGAAAAAAATTCAAGGTTTATGTGGACGATTCCTAAATCTTTTTTTTCAAACCACAACTCACTGCCAAGATTTTCCTCTGTAATGTAAAAAAATTTCTTGTCCGTTTGCCCTTTGCAACAATTACTTTTTTGTCTCATTGTAATTTTGGGCACATATATTGACAAATTCAAGGGTAGGGGAAAACATCTTGGAACATCATGCATCCCAATCTAGACCCCCATGTTATCCAACCTAAACCTTTGGGTCTACCTGATTGCTCCAAAATTCTACTTTCCCTCATCTTCATCTCAGACATGTATCTAAGTTGTGAAGCTCTTGCCAATTACAAGATCATAAATATCATGATATTCATTAATAAAACTAGGGGTTTTACTTTTAAGCAGTTTGGCGTATGGGATTTAGGCTTTACTGTTACTTTGGGATCCTATGGAAGGAGACATGCTTGGAATTTTTGATTCTGTAAACCCTCAACCCTAATTTCTCAACCCTTATATTGAAATATTTGAAAGTGAAGGCTTACACATTTCTACTTATAAAAAAGATAATAGTTAAAGAATCAAGACTCAAATGCAAGATGACACTTACTCGGAAATATGAAAAAATTGAGTCTTACATGGTCTGCAATTTCTATGAATATATTCTAGCCTTATGTTGTAGTATCCCTTCCAAAAACACTGCCAAATTTCAAATGTCAAAATCACTACAAACGATTAGGTTTTTCATTGTACTTTTAGACATCAAATTTAGTCTTTAATAAAATTTCCATTCAGTGGATGATAACCTTTGTCACTTAATGGAGAGGAGCCACTAGTTGTGTACCCTAAGTTAAGGGTTGTACAACATCCACATAAATATCATAAAATTTGAAAGAATAAACCCTTTGATAGATTTTTTTATGTTTAATGTACATATTTTTTTATCATTTATATTAAATGGAAAGTGAGTTTTTAAGGTATTTAAATCAAGTAGTTTTCCATACAAAGAAATTTAGTGTGGACCATTTGTTGGGCATTATGTCATGCATATTTTTTCACTTATGTGGTATCATTTGATTGGCTGATTGTTTGATATGATTTGATGTGACTCATTTTATTGGCTACTTTTTTTTTTCAAATTTTAAGTGGGAAATGTACATTTATTAGTCCTTGACTTTACATCTACCCTCACCATTATTGGCCCATGCTCCACTATTGACTCCTCTCCCTTAGTTAGGCCTATTCTAGGAACTTCCATTCAAAATGTGAGTGTGTCAGGCCTTCGTCCCGGAATAGAGTCTATGTTGTTGATCTTAATATATCGAACGATGAAGATTATTTATCAGATGGCCACATGGCAGGATTTCTGGCCTCCTTGAGGAAAAGGCATTCCCTAGACTCCAAGCCCATGGAATGAACTAATTCAATAATAAAGTTTCAGGTCTGCGGTGACAGGTGTGGGCATTGAATGACTTGGCCATTGAAATTTTTGGGGCCATTGAAACATTTTAAAAAAATATACCCCCAGCTTTTTTCCATACCACGTGGAAGAATTCCATGGATTTCTTTTTGTCGTGCCCCCACAGAGGTGAATCTCTCAGATTTAGGCGGGATGAATTATAATTTCAGGTCCAAACTCCGGGATTAATTGTTCATTTTTGGTCATGGACATTGGAATTGGAATATATGATGGGCCCCAACATATTATATATTTATATATATTATTATATAAATATATATTTATAGTATTTACATTATTGATTTCTTAAATAAGATTCTTTCTTTCTTAAATTAATTTAAAGTTTTGATTCGCAAGTAATCGTTCACGCGATTACTAAGGGCTCTACCCTTTCTTGGAACCTTAATTTCTATATCTCCAATATCCTTTTTCTGGCTTGGAAAATTGCATAGCTGGAGTATTAATCATGTTTATAGGGAGGCCAACCGTCTTTCCGATCACCTAGCTAACGAGGCAATTGATGGCACGACTTGGAAGATATTATCATTTATGATGGGTGGCACACACAAAGCTTGAATAATTAATGGTGGCACATGCCACACTTTGGGCCTTTATTATTGTTGGGTTCTCACATTCCTCTCTCCCTACCTCTGTTTGTTCGTGTTTTTGGGTTGGCAAGAGAATGGTTTTTTGGGGTTTCCTTTCATTTCTCTATGCGGGGAGAGAAGGGAAATGACATTTACTTAGGCCATTTCCCGCAGGCAACTTCAAGAGGTGTTTCTCTATGATTCTGTGCTCAAGGTCGAGGCCATTGAGTGTGTGATAAGATATTCCTATATGCAGGACTCTCACATCATCAGAGTCAACTCTGAATTCACTACGAAATTTGTTTCTAATTGCCTCTTGTTTCATCTGTTCAAGGAGGATGTCATGGTTGTCACTGAGTTATTTATTTACCCTATCCATCGAGCTAGTTTGCATGAAGAAATGGATAGTGTGTCACATCCCAAACCCTCTACTTTGGGTGGAGGAGGCAGATGCTCAGGCGAATGGCACAGTGCGTGGGGAAGATTGGCTCGGCAAGTGGTATAGGGAGTTGTTACTCTACATAGAGGTTGTTCATGTTCTGTTCTGGCATGGTGGTCTGAAACCCTAGCAGACTACCTCCTCTGGATCTCACTGATGCTCGCTCACCTATTGACTCAGCCATTGACCACCTCAATGAGTTTTGGGATAATGTCAGGGAGGCCTTTCTTCTTTTGCTAGGTAAGGCCAAGCAGCTGGAAGTCGACGTTTTTGGCGGCGGTGGTCAGGGCGAGGCGGGAGGCAGGGGAGATGCGATAGATGCGACACTCGGTGCTACAGAGGGGGCAGAAAGTGGGTCTCCAGTTTCAAAATTCAGGGGTGGTGGTTATTTTGGATGAGGATTAATTCTTTTTCTAGCTTTTTTTTTGGTTTTGTGGCCATGTGTATTTGTTGTCTTGAAGCCACTTATGTTTGTTCAAATGGTGTTTCCTTCTTCTCCATGTGGGCCATTCAGTGGGGCCTTGTGTTGTTGGTTTATGTTTGGTTTTTGTTCGGAGTATAGTTGTAAGGGTGGGGTCCCTTAACCCTCCAGTTCATAGAGTAAAAAGCTCCAGTCAAAAAAGTGTTTATATATATATATGTTATATTATTTATAATCAAATATATATATATATATATATATATATATATATATATATATATATATAATATAAAATATGATATATATATATATATATATGTTAATTTAAAGTTTTCAATAAATTAAAAAGCTATCACAAGTTCAATTTTCAAAATACAAAACCAAATATCCATAGATGAGAATAGATCAAAGGAAGTCTTTCTAAAGAAAATGAATATGAATAAAATCAAATGTTGCTTGATATTATTTACTATTTGAATTGAAATAACTAACGAAAATGTTGTTTTTAAATAGAATTCAGAATTGTTGATGTCATTACTGATGAAATATAGTGTTTTCACATTTATATAGTGTTTACATTATTGATTTCTTAAATTAGATTCTTTCTTTCTTAAATTAATTTAAATTTTTCAATAAATTAAAAATCTATCACCCCCGCTTTCACCCATGCCACGCGGATGAATTAATATAATTTAAATACATTATATATATATATTACTATTTTTTATTGTTAAAGTGGGTTGAAGGGTCTCATTCCCTTTACAAAAGAGAGAGGTTGAACCTCAGATACAACATGAAGATGCAAAAAACTTCGTCAATCATGACTACAAGGTATATTGAGCAAAATCCAGCCAGAAGGAAGGAAGACTATAGCTATACTATACTATAGACATTACAACATATATTTAGATCGAGGATTAATCCCCTGAATTAGAAGACACAGACAAAATTACAACTGGAGATCCCTGCCTCTCAACCACACCCTCCTCATAGTCCTGAGCAACAATTTCATTGGCCCAACTGCATGCCAAAGATGATTATAAGATTCCCCTGTAGTTTCACGGATTTCCATCCACCAAAGTGGCACTGGCTCGATGGGAGAATTGAGGGCATCCAAATTAGGGAGTTTGAAGTGCGTCCTTCCAGCATTCTTGTCACGGCTGAACACCGTCAGCTTCTCTGTGAAGGCCATCAGCTCCCCATGGCAACATTCCAGTTCCCTGAAGATGCTCAAATCCATGCCACCCCAGAGCTTCGCCTCCTCCCCCACTTCCTAGAAAGCAACATTACACTTTTGCACTTCTGCAACCAAATTTCCGCAGAAAGATGATCGAACCCAGTGGAGAGCAAGGTTGACTGCATCAGGCTTCGATGGCTCAATTATCAGAATATTTTCCACAAAAACCAAGGCCACACTACAATTAACCCTACACCATCCATCCTCAAACAAATATTTTCCCCCCAAAACCAATTTAATTGCCTCCAGATCACTACCATTACCAATTTTGAAGATCCACCGCAGACGATTATCGGATATAGATGACCTGAAAGCCATTTCCCTTTTATTGCAAAATAAAGACAACATGGGAACTCGAGGGGAATCCATAGGTGCTCACCGAAAAAAAAATATGAAAATGAAAACAACCGACCCACAATAAATAGGGAAAAACCAAGGCCATTCACACGCTCGAAAAGATTGGCGACAACATATATTTAAGGCCCTTTTGTATTTAATTCATAATTATCAATGTCATTAATGATGAAATATAGTGTTTTCAAAAGTATTATTAGTTGTTATATATTTCTTAATTTTGACCTTTTTCATATTTATTTTATTCAAATTTATCAAATATATATTGAAAGAAAAATTAACATTTTCATTTTTTTATGTTGAAGGGTAATATGTTTTCTAATATCTCATTTACGACGGGTAAAGCTTAATCTAGCCAGTCAAATTAAAGTATGGGGAACCCTTCAAATTTGATCATTAAATGCAATGATGATCGTTTCAATATATTTTGCAGGAAAGTTCCCTTTTCATAAAGCTTAGTAACTTTTGAATATACATATTTATTAAATATGCCTCTTTTATGAAATAAGCCTTTTCCATATTTATTAAATATTTCACTTTTCTGAAATAAGTCTTTTCCATATTTATTAAATATCTTGTTTCCTAGACCTTCATGCTAGAAAATATAATGTCACCAAGAATTAAAATTGATAAGACATTTATTAACTGTGAGGGTACCGATTAATTCTCCGACGACACACTTTACATGTGTCATGAATAGGTAAATTGTAATTAATTTCAATTAAAACTCAGGTAGAGGGCCAAGGGTGAGGCTATCGATAATTGCTCACCGGCATCACTATCATGATAAAAAGAAGTTTAAAAGGCAGACGAAAGCATGTGGGATAGTGGCGTCAGTTTCAATGCAATTTTTTTTCCATGATTCGCATTTAATATTAACCGTCAATTCATACCCGGATTTGGTTGACACATGTAAAGGTCCAGTCGAAGAACCCGCTCGACAATTACAAATTCAAGGCCCATTGTCATTTTCTGAAACTTTCTTTCTTTTGCAAAATCATGGGGGACCAAATTAAGTGCATCAAACCAATATCAAGCCATAAATACATTATGGTTTCTTCTAGTTCTGATATAGACTCAGACGAGGTCACTGTTGGTAAATCCTTTTCCCTCCCTACTTCTAGTTCTCCTCCTAATGGTGTTTCCATCCCCTCTCTCCTGGCCAATTGACTGCTACCATTGTTCCCCTTTATTCTCTTGGAACTTTTTTTGCGGAGCTCCAACCGGATTCCCTATCTGAGCAACTGATTCCCAAAGTATTATTAGAACTCTCTATTGTTCATCCAGAATTCCTAAATCCGAAACCTATGGATTCTCCACATGCTGCTATAAACAATATGGATATGGAAATTGATGGCAATCAATCCCCGACGGTGACTCCTTAGATGGACAGTCAAGTTGAAACGGTGTCTTCCATCTTTGGAAGTCTGCAGTGATCTTTTGAGGTGATTACAACTTGGCAAGACTTAACAAACACTTACAAAGCTATCATTGATAAAGAATGTATCTTGATACTAAACCTGGTCAACACTCTGGTAGAGAAGATCGACACCGATGCAGTTAGGAAAGCGGCACAAGAACTGAGAAATATATTATGATATGTAATATTTATGTTATAATATAGTTATGGGCTAAGGGATTATAGATTTTTTGTATGTCCATGTTATGATATGTAATGTTTATATTTCAAAAAATATATTTTTGCCTTGGAACTCAACACTTGTTCTTGTTGATACTCTTGCATTGCTACAATGTAACGCCTTTTGATTTGTCTTCTCCTTCTTGAAACACTAGAATTTATTCTTCATTCTAGGTTATTTCCAATGTAATCATTGAAACCCTGTCTGGCCATTTAACCTACAACCCCTGAACCCCCTGCTCGTATCATGTGTGTGTTTCATGTTGCCCTTTAGCATCATCAATCACCGCTAAATGTTATTTTCCTTTTCTTTTCAGTTGTTACGGAGAAAAGGAAAAAGAGAAATCCTGGAAATGGACGATGATTTAATGTCAAAGAGTGAGGAATAACATGGAAATTGTGTTATGTGGCATCATTTACTGCCTCAAGATGTTTGGGAAATGTATTGCTTTGGCTTCCATTAGAATCCATATGTAGGTTCTCTTTAGTTTCTAAGGAATGGAAAGCACTCATTTCTTCCACCTGATTCTTTAGGCGTTATAGTGAAACAAGGAACAAACATCCATGGATACTTTTAAATCATGATAGTGGTCATCATTGGATGAAATATGACTGTTACAGTAGGACATGAAAAATTATCAACTTTTTATGGTTATCATGCTTTGATGGGGTACGGTTTGAAGATTCACATCGAGGGATAATCTTATTTTTTTCAAGTGAATCGAGTCATGTTTCAAGGTTATGTAATCCATTGAAGGATGGAACCTCCTTCAAGCTTCCTTGAATGTTATCAACTTATGAATGACACTTTTATATTTATGTGCAGGGCATTCTGGTTGTGGATGAAAAGGGGTACAAAGTGGTTCAAGCAGGCGCTAATAGATATGGAGTTAATGCAGGGAATGGTACTATAGAAATTTATGATTTTTCTACGGGGACTTAGAGGATTGTGGCACGATTGAGAGATTGTTTCTTCTATGGACCCGTTGTCTTCAGTAACAATTTTTTCTTCTTAATGTCATATGAACCTATGTTGGGTGTGAGCATTTATAACACTCAAGATTATGCTATTGTGCATTTTGTGTTGTTACCTTTAAGATATGACAGAGACAATTTCCCTCACTACAGACCAAGGTTGGTTGTATCTGAAGAGAGGGTGCTACTTGCAACACCAATTGTAGATTGGGACTATTTGAAGGACATAATTGTGTTTGATCTCGAGCTTGACTTTGGAAGGAGGAGAGGAAATTTTTGGTCTTGGAAAGAAATTTCAAGGATGCCCCACGCAATGTGCCAATGTATTTTTGCAAGGAAAAAGATATCCTTATTTCGTTGCACTGTGGTGGGAGATTTCTTGTGTTTTAGAAAGGTGTTTTCCAAAAATATCCTCATCCTTTGTTTTTATTTAAAGCAAGGGTCTTGGTCGTGGCTGCCAGAATATATAAACACAACTAGCATCTGTTATAATGGTGACATCGCCTTTGAGCCCAGGCTGATTTAAGACAACTACAAATTTACTTCCTAAACAAAACTTACATATTTGTAGCATCTTTTCTTATTTTTATTGTTATGGTCTATCTTCTAAAATACAAGCATCTAAAAAATGGAAAGTTCTATATTTAAGGCACAATTATTCTCTATTGGGAACTAATTTTTCTTTTTTAGTGGCATGATTTTCAGTTTGTGTGTTATAGGCATGTATTTAGAATTTATGAATTCTATTACTTTCCATAGTTGCATGCAAAGGGATACTCGGCACTCATCTTTATCTCTATTCTCACGCATGTGGCGCTAACTGTGCATTCGAATATGACCATTTGACATCTTTATTCGATTTGATCATCGATTATTGAATGATCTGTTGTTGTGATTAACGATGAGAATTGCGCTAAGACCCTGTAAATACATGTGATTTTCAATTTTAGACATAGTAATTAGGCCCCCCATACTATTTTTCATTATTTATCAAAAGACATTAGCTTCAGCAGGATTTGCCATATCATGGCCTTGTTAAAAAAATACTTTCTTACTGTTGCACATACCTGATATACAAAAAATAATAACAACCAACGACGTATCCTTGATTATTAAATATAAGTTATTTTTGCCTTATTATTAAATTTATTAATCCTTCCTTGCCCATCAAACAAACACATGGCAGGATTTCAGGCCTCCCCAAGTCAAAGGCATTCCCTGGACTCCAAGCCTGCGAAATGAACCGATTCAATAAAGTTTCAAATCTGCGGTGTTAGTGAGGCAAGACAGAGTGGCAGTGAGTAATCAAAAGATACCATGTGTCATTTTCTTGTTCCTCCGAGTGGCCAAGTGTCACACATTCCAAGCACTTGAGCGTAAAGGTAAGGCATGCAAAAGAAATGAAAGTTTTTGGGCCTCATTACAGTTAAATTTTACAGAGGCTACTTGCCAAAACCACAAAACTGGGTACAAGTATATTTGCCACAATTTCTATAAATTTATTTTAGGGGGATTCCTTATAATTTTCCCAAGGCGTTTTACCAGTGAGAAGGCCCTTGCTGATTCTGACACATGTCAGAAAATGGGCGGATGTGATCCCTACTCCTATTTACGTTGAAATCCAACGGCTCCTCTTGCTTACATGCATGCGTTAACCACACTGGAACCCAAGTTAACGTCGAATATTTAACAGTGATTCGATAGTTGCAGCGAGTGCAGGCTCGTCTGCGGCTTTGGAAAGTTGAAACTATGGTCTGTCATTGTGTGGAGAAAGGCGGCCGCGTTGTGTCTCTTGCAGTGGATACGGCTCGATCCCGCGACCTCACTTCACATTTTGTGCTCATCCTGGCCATCTCTTGGCGTTTTCAGGCCTCTGCGCGTATCATTCTCTCATGCTCACATTTGCCAAATATTTTCATAAATCTCTGGTGCATCATTTTTTGCTTTTGCATCAGGCTTTCCGTGAGTTTTTCAAAGAAACTCATCATTTCTCCTCTGAAACTTGTTTCTTTTTTCTATGTTTTTCATCAAATTATTATTGTTATCAGAATCATTGTTGTTATAGGGGGAAAGAGCCAATTATCGTGAATCATAATGTGTGAGGTTGTTAGAGCCACTTAACAATCATAAATTTTTTAAAAAAATATACTTTTTTAGAGAGCATGATTTTTTTAATATATAGATTTTCTTTCAAAAATTTTGAGTATGTGGAGAATATATTTTTAAAAGATTTAAAATAAGTACTTTTGAATAGAAAGGAATTTAAGGCAATCCATTAGTTGAGAATAAAATCACCTTTTATGGGTTGTTTATGTGTCATCATTTCATTGGTTCATTTATTGATGTGACTTGATGTGACTTACTTTACTGGCTAGTTTTTATTTCATTTTTAACTTTAATTCAAACAACTATTGGTACTTTGTTTCACATAACTACTCACGGTCATTGGGCCATTCACGGTCATTGGCTCCTTTCCCCTATTTGTCATACGACGATTCAAATGAAAAACTAAGCGCATTCAAATCCGTGTCAGTTGCTGGCTTTTGCATTGCCGAGTGTAGTTCTGTTCCCCCTGTCGTGGCTTCCAATACGCGATTGGATCCTATCACCGCGTCCGATGATATTATTCATGCTGTTTTATTTACCGTCTCTGTATAGAGCTTCCATCTGGTTAAAATTTTTGTATATTTTTCGATTATGTCGCCCACAGCTTCCCTCTTTGGTCCTTTTGTAATACTTTGTCACATTTTCAACCTCTCTCTGCAATTTTTTTCATTTCTAAGAAATCCAAACTGTCCCATCCTCCTGACAACGATCAACAAACTACATCAATAAGGCCGTATAAAACTAGAAATAATGCACTTACTGCTTGAATATTCTACAATAGACATTCATTCGGCATTTTTCTTGAAGGACAATGATAATTGCACTCGAGAGGGATAATTTTTTTTATTATTATTATTGATAAATGGTTTTAAAGGGGATCAAAACCCATGGAACAAAAGGCTCAAAAGCCAGAGAAAACAATAAAAGGAAAGTGGTTTTTTTATATGTGGGGTCCACACCCCCAACAACAAAATCTTAAGAGAATTAGAGATAAAATAATGAAAAACAAGGCAGGGGCAGACTGCCAAGAAGAAGCCCAACAACAACCAAAACACAACTCAATAGCAGTTGTATAGCCGCAAAAAACCTACAACAAGACAATACGGAACATGAGACAAGACAATTATTTAAGGAATTCATTAAAAACCTTCTGAGCATCCACCAAGGCCTTGTAAAGGTTGAGTGTTTTTTGCTTGTCCGGGTCCTTGTTGCTTGTTGTTAAGGCCTTCTTCTTGGCCTTACCTTCTTTCAAAATGTCCTCCGAAATGGAACTGATATCACATATTTGCTTTACCTGGACCTCAATGAATTCAAGAAAAGCTTTGTGCATGGAGAGTTGGTTGATTTTCTTGTTGAATATCTGCTACATTTTATCTTCCATGGCTTGCTGCCTCTTGGACAGGCTATCAATTTTTCCCTCAAGTTTAGTGTAGGCTGTGGAACTGGAGTCGTCAATGCTGCCATCTTTAAGGAGAAAATCCACATTATCTTCAATACCCTTAATGACACCAGCATGATGCTTCAGTGGTGTTCTCAGATCAATGCTATGTTTGTAGTTAAGGACATAGTGGCTCATGTTCAGGAGGCCTTCTACAACAATCTTTTTTCCCTTGTCCATACTACACAACACTCTTTTAGTAGGGGGAGGGGAGGAGGGAAAGATTGGATTTTTAGATCTAACCCTAGGTTGTTATGGGTGGGGGGGGAGGAGCAAAGGGGCGAGCAGGATCATTGAGAGCAACATCAAGGAAATACTAATGTAAAAGGAATATGACTCCCTGATGTAGGGGAAGGGCTCTCGCACGGGCTTGCACATCCAAGACAAATTTCTCTAAAGAATGAAGGATGTAGTAAGAAAGGCTTGCCTTAGTAGAGCACCTATAATGATTCATCAGAACAAGATGATGAAGAGACAGAGTAAAATAGAGGCCTTCCAAAGTGACATACCTTACCACCATCTTAGCAACATCATTGTAAGGAGGGGGTAAAGAAGACTAGAGAAATCCCGATTTACTAATTTTTAAGACTTCATCTTCTTCCACGAACCTCTTCTCCTCAACTTCCTTGTCGAATTTGTTCCTATAGAATTTTATGCCCTCCATACCTAAGCTAGTGATGAAGGAAATCAGGATAGGGGTGATGATTTCAAATACAAACCCTGATTTTGGTGCTACTTC
Source organism: Taxus chinensis (assembly GCA_019776745.2). Taxonomy (NCBI): domain Eukaryota; kingdom Viridiplantae; phylum Streptophyta; class Pinopsida; order Cupressales; family Taxaceae; genus Taxus; species Taxus chinensis. The sequence continues at coordinate 11,422,338 of CM034153.1, forward strand.
ATAAAACTGAGAAAAAATACATTACCTTAAAACCTCTTTCCAAAGGGGATTTTTAGGGCTGCATCACGGAAATCGGCACGTCCTTTTCAGATCGAATTATGAGAAGAGCTAGGGTTTCTTGAGTGGACCATCAATTGCTTCCATTTCCCCTTTCGTTTGCAAATTCCGCAAATCCATCGGAGTCCGCAACCTTGTTATAATCGTCAGGGGGCTTGAATCTGTCTCCATCACTAGAACTCATGTGATTAAGTGGCCTACTGGAAATTGGTGAGGCCTCAAGCTGAGGCAATTCTGAAGGAAATTCTTGGTAGGGAATTCGATCTCTTGACTGTTCGTCATCAATTTCGCAATGTTTGGGAAGCATCCCCTCTATTTTGGGATAAATTTGCAATGACATGGGCATCAATTATAAAATCATCTCTTTCCTTCCTTTTATTTTCCCTCTCTTTTTGTTATTGAAAATTATTAAAGTATCACTTACATTATTTTTTTCCATAAGCACAAACTTGGAATTTTAATATTCTCAATTAAAACTATTCTAAATTTATTCTTATGTATTCTAATGTTGAATTGTGGAAAATCCCCTAAGGTTTATTTGCATAGTTCAAAGATATTCCTAGGAAAAACTCTTTAGAACATATTCTTTTAACTCTTTAAAAATAAAATTTGAATGTTTCAGCCACATACACAACAAAATTTAGTCATATGTTATAAGATATTTTTGGTAAAATGGGATTATGTAAAGGATTGTATATTTTAAAAAAACATGTCTAGACCATTTGAGGATTATTATGTATTTTTTTATAATTAAAATATGAATTTTATTTCTATGTATTTCTTGACTACGTAGTTCACAACAACATATGCAAACCATTTCCATGGAATAAATCTCTTCTTATTATTTTGTAATTTCATGATTCCATGAAAATGTGAATGTTTTTCCCACAAAATTACATGTTTTAGTTTAAGTATCATTCACACGTATATAGTATCCCTATAAGGGTCATAAAAATCATTTAATAATATATAATATGATTTAAATAAGGTGCTTGGGGTTGTTCACTTTGCTACGGCCACTATTTTAGATAGTTTAGGTGTGAGTGTAATTTTCATTGTTAACTCACAATCTATATTTTACATTGTAGATTTGATTTAGATTTTTAAGAGATTATAAAGGATTCGTCTGGATTTATTCTCTTTAAAATTTCGTAGCTCCCATTACCCAATAATAATAATATCATTTAGATATAATTAGTGGAACATCTCCCCCACTCTTTCCTTTGATCACCAATTTACCTTGCTTGGAATTTTTTTTTTTCCAATATATAGTAATGCACTTGCTTCTATTTATTCTTTTTCCCTTACCTTCTAATATGTTTACATGTTAAACCTCTTAAATCTTCATCTTTTGACATTCGCATGGTAAACATCTTAATCTTAAAAAATATAGCATTCACATATTAAACCTTTTAATCTTCATCTTTTGACATTGAATTTTTATATCTATATATTTCTTTTTCTTTACCTTCAAATATATTCACGTGTTCTATTATATCTTTTGACACAAAATTATATATAAATTCCCTCAAAACTGTTATTACAGCTAAGAATTATATATAAATATATAATGAAGGTTAAAGATTAAAAGGTAATTGATGTTTGTATGAATGCCACACTAGGGGATCTATTATCAATTATTGTTTACATATCACCTATTTCCTTGTAATTACTCTTGCATTTACTCGAGCTTATAACTAAAAAACATGGCTACAAAGTGCTACATGGAGAAAGCAATATGGCTAGGTTTTGACCTAAGACCTATTGAATTTTCCCCTTCTTCTATTTTGGCCACTTTAAGCACAAATTACGCTAATGTGAATGCTAGAGGATTAGTATAAAACATTCACTCACTAGAAATGTATGGCACACCCATTAGAGGAACTCAATTTTTTTATGACTGTTCACACATTTCTTGTTTTCCTACAATTACTCCATCTTTACATTAAAAAGAGCGGCTACAAAGTTCTTTAAGAAATAAGCATTTCATTCTGGTCTCAAATATAGTAGCTTTTGCATTTGCCCCTTTCTTTAGTTTGTCTCTTTTAAGCACAAATTGCACTCATGTGAGTAATGCACTAGTACGAAAGAGATGACACAATAGAACACAAAGCATTTCTCCCTCAAAACCCTTTTTCATTGTCCTTCATCCTCTCCTCTTTTTTACTTGCTCAAGCTTTAATTTTCCACCATCGTACATTTCACATACCATTGCTAGTATTTAAACATTTTAATAAATTTTATGTAAATTTTATTTTTAAAAATGTTAAAAGACATTATTATTATTATCAATTATTTTAAAAGGACCGACTCAACACTCAAAAACTATTTATTCATTATACTTGTGTATATAAAAAAACATAAACATTAAAATTGTTCAATACCTTACATGGTTAAAAAAATTTGTTCCCAAGGTTGGAAACTCGGTTAACAATCTTGTAAACATAGGTTGAAAAAAGGTTTGCTCTAAAAGTGGTAGAAAATGAAGACTAACATACACGCAGGTGAGTTTTTTTTAATATTGAGAAAATTGATTAAGTTATTAAAAGATTAATTGTAGTTTTTTTTTTTTAATGCCGAAATTTGATTAAGATATAGATACTCCACATATCACTATTTTTTTTAGAATTTTTCTGGGTTAAATATATGTATTATAAGGCTTTCTTGTTCGCTTGTTTTTTTTGGTTTGAAATTTTTTTTTTTAAATAAATAAATGTTAGGTTCTTTCATATTAATATCTAGGGGCGCAAATAATTGATTTTTAATTTAGTGTCCAAGTTTAGTATCTATTTTCTTAAATTTAATAATGTGATAACATATTTAATCATTATAATGTGATAACATATTGAATTTATATTTTTTATGATTTTATAATTTTATAAAAATATTATTTATATTTGTTTTTAAATATATGTTTTGCTATTTTTAGTAAGTTGTCTTTTTAATATATGTTAAAATTGTTTCTAAATTTTAAAAAACTTTATCATCATTTCTATATATATTTATGTTAAGGCGTTCTCTCTATGGGAAAGGCTCTTCCGCACGTTTCTATGAAATTTTGTTTAAGTTTCATGGTATTACTGTAAGTTGATCTTTAAAACTATTTTATATTGTAAAAAGTGTATACTTGATGATAATTGTGCTCATTACCTGTTAATATGTGATTGTCAGGTTGATGAGCATATTTTTTTTTCAATATATAAAAAAATATAAATTAAAGGATTCTAACTAATGCCAAACATAGATTCCTTTTGAACTTACCCTTACAAGAGCTTTACTTCTTTACACACTTTCCTTTTTCACAATTTTTGAAAAGGATGTAGGGAAAAGAAGAGCAAATCCCTTGTGGTGAGTAGGTATCCTGAAGGAAAATGCAAGAGATTGAACAAAATAATTATTCACCTCTCCGGGTATAAATTGCATAGGAATGATTATGTCAATAAAAAGGATGAATCAATCTATCAGCCAAAAGTAGAGGATTACCAATTTAAGTTCAACTAACAAAACATTAATTTATATGGAAGCAAAATGACAACTAAAATAGTCTAAGCTTCTTGAAAACAAAAAAGGGAGCGACTCAAATTTCTTGTGCCAACTTGACTTTTTCTTATTGGGATAGAGTCTAATACTCTTTCATATCGCTGAACCAATTTTACTATCCAAAACGATATCAAATGTATTTATGTTTAGTGCAAATAGACCACTCATGATATAAAATCTGCACATGTATAGAAGTCTTCATGTATTCGCATAACGCTACCACTCATGATATAAGATTTGCAAATAAATTGCCCACAAACGCTACCACTCATGATATAAAATCTACACATGTAGGGAAGTCTTAATGTATTCATGTTAAGTTCAAACAACCTACTCCACAAAACGATATAAGATGTGTAAATGTATATGTACGAATTAGTAACAAATCTGAAATGTAGAAATAAAACCTTTAAATGTAATGATTCATTTGTATATCTACACTTACAAAATCAATCACACTCATTATCAACATCAACTACAAAAGTATTGACTATCCCTCTGAAACAAATAACATATACCATTCGGCATTCACATTACATTATACACATGCAATTGCTAGTAATAATTATACAAACATTCTCTCAAAAATTTAACAAAAAAAAAGTCTCTATTTTAAATATATTAATAGAAACATAAACATTTTATAAACAATATTCTTTTATACTAATTTTTAATCTTAATTAATATCCTGCTTTATAATTATTAATAAAAATATCATTAAAATAATAATAGCTCACGAAAATTATCTTAAGCCAATATAAATACATAAAATTAAAAATCTTAGAAAAATTAATAATATAAGAACATATTCTTTAATTCTGTGTAATTAATTATATTTAATAAATTATCTTCGAACGTAGCATTATTTTGTACAAGGGTAACTGCAACATAATTTTAGGTATTTCATATATTTAAATTGGTTAATAGTGAAAATTTTGGATATAGTGAAGAACTTCTTGTCTTTAAAAAAAAAATTATAATTTCGAATTCTTACTCTACTTCAATTTTATTTATAGCTTTGGATTGTATAAAATTAGACTTTCTTAAATTAGCAGAAATATTTTAAAATAATGTATATTATTTGGAAGGGTGGAAAGTTATGTATATATAAAACGTCTGAAACAAATTGTTTTTGTTAGGCTGTCGGAGAACTGCTTTATTTACAGTGATGTGATTTGTTTACTTTAAATTCATTGACTATTGCGATCCTGTTTCTCAATATTTTGGAGACAGCAATTGCAGATCTTGTTTACATGATTTCCTCAGAGTGTTCAAGATTTCGGTGGGTTTTCAACATATTTGCTATGGTATGGTCTAAATTATGGAATGGTCGCAGCTTGATTTGGCAGGATGAATCAATTGCAGTTGCATTAGCAATAGCATTTGAATGCTTGACTGTATCTGAAACTCATGAAAGCGACCCATCACCTGATCGTAATTGCAAAAAACCTCCAACCCCTGTTGAAGAGGATTTGGAATCCAAGTTTAGCAGAAATGCAGAACTGTTGGGCATTGCTTCATCAGAAGAAGTAGGGTTTGATTCCTTAAATGTGCCTGAGACTCCTGAAAGTGACACCATTGACTGTAGACTTGTGACACCTCTTGAAGAGCATTCAGAGCTGGAGCTTAGCGAAAATGGAGAAGTATTGCCAATTGTAGCATCAAAAGCAGGGGCACCAAAGCTTGACACTACTTGCAACAAAACTTTAACACCTCTTGATCAGGATTCAGAGTCCGGGCTTAGCATAAATGCAGAAGATCAGCGTCCACAGTCTGAGCTTAACATAAATGCAGAACCATTTGTAATTGTATTAGCAAAACCAGTGGCATCTGTGTGCTTAAGTTTCAATGATGCTTCTGAAAGTAACCCACCACCTGATACTAGACCCACAACTCCTCTTGACCACCATTCAGAATCAGAACTTAGCACAGATGCAGATGATCAGCATTCACAGTCTGAGCTTAGCAAAAATGCAGAAGCATTTCCAATTGCAGCATCAGCAGTGGCCTCAGAGTGCTTAAATGTTTATGCGACTCCTGAAAGTCACCCACAAGTTGATAATAGTTGCAACAAATCCACAAGACCTGTTGAACAGCATTCAGAGTCCAAGCTTAGCATAAATGCAGAACAATATCCATTGGCATGCATGGGAAGTGCATCAGAAACACCACCATCTATAAGTGTATCAAAAACTTCAGACAGACAAGAATCACATAAAGCAAATTTGAATAGAGGTGATTACTTAAGGTCTGAAGCTTCAGCATTGTCACCATCAGTAAGAGTGTTTGAAACTTCTGGAAATACCCGGTCACCTCATAGTACTTGCAATCTACCACCTCTTGTATGCCACTCAAAATCCCCAATTCGCGGAAATGTAGAGTCATTGTTCATGACAGGCACAACAGTTTCTTGTTCAGCAAGAGTGTACAATACCCAATTATCCAAAAGGACTTGCAATTTACCTTTCACACCTCCTGCATACCACTCAAAGTCCCATCTAAGCAGAAATGGAGAATCATGGTCGAACTCGACACCATCTTCATGTTTATTTGCAGGTTTTGTAGAGACTCCTGACAAAAACCAATCACCTAAAACTGTTTGCAGTCTACCTTTAGCGCCTCTTGCATACCATTCAGAGTATAGCAGATATGCAGAACCATTTTCAATAGCATCATCATCATTTCCTTCACCTGAAAGGACTTGCAGAGCACATTTAAATTCTCTTATGTTCCAGTCAGAGTTCAAGTTCTGCAGAAATGCAGAAGCCACTTTGCTCACTGCATCTTTCAACCAAAACTTTACTTGCTTTGCTTGTGGGACCAATCGCGGCATCAAGGTCTACAAATGTGATCCTTTTCAAGAGATTTTCAGTGGATATTTTGGTCATGGAGGAATTAGTATAGTGGAGATGCATTATGAAAACAAAACATTAGTACTTGTCGGAAGTGAAGACAATCCCCAATGTCCTCCTGATAAAGTTATCATATGGGACTATGAATTTCACAGATGCATTTATGAACTTACTGCCAAGTCCAAAGTTCAAGCTGTGAAATTAACTAGGGATCATATAGTGCTGGTTTTGGAACAAGAGATATGTGTATACAACTGTATGGAAATTGAAGCAAGGCTTCTCTATCGAATAAAGACACTTCCCAATCCAAAAGGCCTTGGTGCGGTTTCTGATATATCAACAAATCCTGTTTTGGCATGCCCTGGTTTGATTAAAGGGCAGGTTCGTATTGAATTCTTTGTACCTCTGAAAACAAGGTTTATATCTGCACATGACTCACATATTACTTGCCTTACTCTCTCGAGGTATGGTGCTCTTCTTGCAACTGCCAGTACAAAAGGAACTCTGCTTCGCATCTTCAACACATTGGATGGGACCTGTTTGCAAGAGGTATGGCTTTTCTCAACTACTCACTGTCAACTGTGTAAAGGCGTTGAAATTTTACTGGTATAATGTATATAGTATTAAAGACAAAGGTTTTCAGTCCTAACATTAAGAAATGAGATTTTGGAGTCACTGTGTAGTAGATTTTCAATTTATGTTTCTGAACACACTTAATGATCTACCATCAGAACAATAAAAGTCAAAGATGAGATGGTGGATCATGGAGTATGATCTGAAAAATTGATTGAAAATCTACTGCACCTTTTTTTTTTTTTTTTTTTTCCAGAAGCTCATTTCTTAGGTTATTGTATTGTTTACCCATTTTGGGGTCTTCATCACCCTTCATGATGAATAGTTATTGGATTGCAGAACAGTGAAACCATATACACATAAATATCTTATATTGCTTGTTTATATATGGCACCTGTTTGAATACAGTATCAGTGTTCTCCAATCAAATTATTGTTATCAAGATGGTTTATGAAGTTAGGACCCAAACATTAACATCAATCCATCTATAGGAAGAACAGTGTATGTTGGACTAGCACATATCTTTTTGGTTCTACCAGAGAGTGTTATGTTTATTACAAACACCTATGTACTTCTGGAATCTCAAATCTTTAAGCAGATTGTATTTGCTGGCAGGTTCACAGAGGAGCTAAACGTGCTGAGATTTATAGTATTTCTATATCAGAGATTGCTCATTTGCTTGCAGTGTGCAGTGACAAGGGCACTGTCCATATATTCAGTCTGAATGAAAAAGTGGCATTACAAGAACAGGTGGTAAGAAAAGGATCAAGCAACCTCAATAGAAATGCTTGGAGACGGTGGAACGTTGGTTTTAGTGCAACCAATCTTGATTCCATGGAAGAAAACACAAGCTTTTCATTTTCTTTTATGAAAGGTAAGTACCCAAATTTGAGAGGGAAAGTAGAGGTAGTTTTTAAGGTCACATCTACCACCAAGCCTGACACCAATTTGGTATAGGAGATTCCTATGTGAAAATCCATCAGAGAATTGTTTTCTGTTTACTTTATATATTACTTAAATTTTGTACTAAGTTTTTAAATCATACCACCTACACATGCATTATAAGCAACAAAAACAACTTAGGGATAGTAGGACTATACATGGTTCTAAAATGATTAATTTGATCATGCAGGAGTTGTTCCAAAGTATTTTATGTCAGAGAGGTCATTTGCTCAATTTCATTTCTCTGAAAATGTGAGGTCTCTTGTTGGATTTGGAAGGCATAACACTATTATGATTGTTGGTTATGATGGCAGGTAAGACAATTTAATCTGTGACCTTATTTGCTTTTGTTTTTTCATCAACCCAGTGATCAATTTTATGATGTTTTTCACCAATCTATTAAGATGCTAAGTTGTGTATGTAATCTTAAGCTCTGACTTAAACGTTGGATTTTGATTTTGATTTTGATTGCAGCTTCTACAGATGTGAGTTTGATCCTATCCATGGAGGAGAAATGGTGCAGAGAGTGTATAAATCTTTTTTCAACTCTGATGAGCCTTTTCTTGCAATCTGAAAACAAGTAGCTGGCAAATAGAATAGAGAAAATTAGATAGCATGAAATTTGTTTACGCCCAAGTATTTGATGTTTTTGAACATGGTTATCAACAGTTTGATGATGGTTTAATCCAACAGTCTTCAATATTTTGAATATTTTGTTCACCGTCATGGCCATGCAGTCTATGCTAAAATGAGTCAGACTTATCCACTCCATATGACAATGTATAGAATTCACAATGTCATGATGGCATTGTGGAGATATTCTACATCCAATTTCTGTCACATTTTGGATTTTCCTGTTTTGCATGGTATTGTTATTTAATGTGAATGTTTTTCTTTCTTCTAGTCTAACCAGCTTGAAAATAATATTATATCAATTGAAAAACTTTCTGTTAAATTTTAAAAAGCTGTAGTATAACTCCAAATTTTGAAAAAACTTCATTGGCCCTTGGTATCAAGCTGAAGAAGATCAATTATTCCTGAAATCAATACCAACAAATGCTAAAAATTGTTGAAGAATCTAGATGCTATTCCTTCAATCATAACTTTTTAAAAAGGCATGATGTAACCTATAACTAACAGCTGTTAGTAGTAGGTGCTAAGTAGAAGTCTGTTTTAGGGAGTCACTGTTTAAGTGTTAATTTAGGAGGTTGTTTATTAATTAATGCATTTTCCCTTACTGCCCTGGTCTTGTGGAGTTAAGGAAACAGTTGATCTTGCATGAACTATTTTTAGAATTGGTAAGTTCAGTATGGAGTTTATTTTCTGGTTACCTTTTAGAAGGATGAGAAAACCAACGCAGGTAGGGGGAGATGATAGAGAAGATTGAAGGATTATTGATGTAATTTCCTTTTTTTGATAAATAAAATAGAGGTTTGTGTATGCTGTTCACAGCAAGGAAGTTTAAATTCAGTTACTTTTTTATCTTCTGCTGCCTCTAATCCTCTATATACAGAGGCGTGTGTTTATCAGTTGCAGAATCAGAGGATTGTCTGCATCAGGTACCATTCATATGCTAACAAAAAGTTCAAAACTAAATAAAAATAGTATTCACACAAACTATGATATCTAGAATTGTGTTAAGATTACAAAAGAAGTATGCTGATCAAAAGGTTAGTTGTGCATTAACTTCATGTATACACAATCACAAAATAATTTCTTTCTATTCATACCAATAGCTGACACTCTATTAGTGATATTTTATCATTTTGGCTGTTTAAATTTTACTTGAAAGAGCATCTCCTCAATTGTATACATCTGCCTTTGTTAATCTTAGTAATTTGTAGCTTGGACAGTTGTTTGTCCTCATCCAATTGTTATTTGGACAGCCTAGAATTTAGAGAAATAGTTGTTTTTGTCAAACAAATATTGTTAGGATAAGAACAATTGTTATCTAATATTGACTCCTTTTAGGTGACACCTCATAACCAAGGTTGTTATGGTTATTGAGTTGTCTTAATCTCAGCCGTTCATTTGTATTAATCTCGGCCGTTGATTTTCAACGAGAGTAGTATATAAGGAGGTCATTGGGGTCATTTGTAACAAGGAAGTTTTGAGAGAAACTTGCAGTGTTAGCAAGTAGTCTTGCAGTGTTAGCAAGGGCGCAGTGATAGAGTTGGAGATAGCAGTGGAGGAATATCAGCAGGAGGATTAGGAGATTGTCGGAGCTCTGCCAGTAAGAGGCAAGCAGTATTTGTATCTCTTGATTTGCTGAAGTTTAATATATTTCTCATCTGTAGTACTGGTTTTCCCTACGGGGTTTTTCCAGGGACAATTGTCCGAAAATATTGTGTTCACCTTGTTGGGTATTTCTTATGTGTTTGTATTTGTGAAGTTACAGTTGTGTTATTTTCCAATATTTGTTGATCAAATAATCTTACAAGATAGGAGGTTAATAATCAGTAACTGTAATAGATTTTTCACAGCCTTCACTTGTTAATGGTCTTGAATAAAAGCTATAGAGGAGGTCTTTGGATGTTTATTTCTTATTTTATTGGAATGTATCATTATATTAATGAATTAAACATCATGAAATAAAATATGGTTACGATAAACGGTGGTCGGTTGGTATGTACGGTCCAATTTTCATGCCAGTAAAAATACAGCTTAAAATTTTAAAGAACCTTAAAAAAAGAAGGTTACATATCACCAGTATCCAGTAAATACTTCATATCACCTGAACAAGGTGGATTTGTTCCAGGTAGACATATTCATGATGAAATTGTGCATGCTCAGGAAATTCTACATTCAATGGGAATTCAAAAAAGGCCTTCGATGTTTATCAGGTCGGATTTATATAAGGCTTATGACCGGGTGTATTAGACCTTCCTCAATAAAGTCTTGGAACACTTTGGCTTCTCAACAAAATGGATACAGTGGGTCACAGTGTGTTTTACTTCTGTATCCTTTGCTATGTCAGTTAACGGATCTCCGTTGGAATTTTTTGGAGCATCAAGAGGTATAAGGCAAGGTGACCCTTTGTCCCCTTTCCTTTTTATCATTCTCGCTGAATGTCTGGGAAGATTGAGCAGAAAAGTATGTCAGGAAAAACATATCAATGGAGTGAAATTGGCCAAAAATGTTCAACCTTTATCAATCCTCCAATTTGTGGATGACTCTTCTATGATGGGTCAAGCTAGTAAGACTGAAGCCAAGCAAATTCAGAAGAATCTTCATAATTTTTCATCGGCTATAGGTCAGAGTATAAATAATGCTAAATCCAATATATACTTCTTCCATTGCTCTCAACAACAAGAAGATCAAATTCTGCAGATTCTACAATTCCAGAAAGGAACACTGCTAGTAAAATATTTGGGTATTCCTCTAGCTCCCAAGAAGTCCAAAGATTGGAAATGGTTAATTAACAGATTCGAATTAAAAATCCTAAAATGGGCAAATAGATGGTTGTCTACAGGAGGAAGGATGACTCTTATCAAGGTGGTTCTCCAAGTGATGCCAATTTATGTGGCGTCTGTGTTGAATATTCCAGGTACTATTTTAAAAAAGATGGATTCTATATGTCAAAAAATTCTATGGAGTGGGGCTCAGGAAAAGAAAAACTGGACACTTGTGAAATGGACATCTCTCTGTAAACCAAAACAACAAGGAGGGTTGGGCTTTTGGTTATCCACTCAACAAAATATAGCTTTAGCAGCCAAGCTATACTAGAGGCTTATTGTTTGTCCTGGCGATCTATGGGCTGTTAATTTTAGAGATATATATGAGGAAAGCAATCGACCAGAGAAGATAATTAGGACAGCTCTTCCAAATAATGGATCTCTAGCATTAATGTTTATTAAACACGGAAAAAATATGATTTAAAAACATTTTTTCTTGATAGTTCATGATGGTCATTCGACTAATTTTTGGACGGATTCATGGGAAGTTCAACCCCCAATTACAACAATATTCCCTCAACTTCATCCTAATCAGGAGCAACTGCAAGCTAAGGGATGGATTAAGATAAGCCACCACATTCAGACAAACATTTAGCCTTGGGGTACTGAGACAAGATGGAAACCTCTTATGGATTGGCCCACTGGGATAGAGTACGAAGATTAGAATTTGTTGAATAATATTCTGGCAGGACAACCTCTTCTTTTTTCGTCTAGTTCGGATGAGTTAGGGATGGGGAGGTAGTTCTTCAGGGAAGTATGAAGTAGCTTCAGGATATTCATCCCTCATTACAAGTTGTACTCATCCTCAAAAAGCCTTGTTTTCAACGTATATGACACCCAGAGATATGGCCTAAGGTAAGGTTTCTTCCTATGGCTTATCATTCATAAAAGGATTTTAATTGGTGATATATCAGCTACAAAAAAAAGGTTTCAGGGGTCCATTTAGATGTGAACTTTGTACTCAAGATGAGGAAACATTGGATCATCGTTTCTTTCAATGCCCATGGGGTTTCTATCTTGTGGAAACAATTGGCTGAGTTGTTTAAAATTCAATGGAATAGTTTGGGTTCCCTAGCATAGGTTAATGATACTTGGAAGAAATCAATTCCTAGAGGACAAAATTTGCTCCCAGCTGTTTGGAGTGGTATCTCACTTCTTCTTTGGAATATGTGGAAAGAACGAAATTATAGAATATTTCGACAAACTAGTAGAGCTGTTATATATGTTTGGGAAAAAATAAAAATGAACTTGATAGAAAGTCTCAAACATAAGGTTTCCCTACCAGATCAACCCTCTCAAGAATGGGAGCATATCTATAGACTGCTTTCTTTGGATCCTAAGGAAGCTACTATGCCTCACTTTCACACAAGAAATAAAAGAGGGATTGAAAATCAAGTGGAGGAAGATGAGAAGATTTTTGATGGGATGATAAGTACAGATGGTGCATCCAGGGGTAATCCTGTAAGAACAACTCTGGGAGGGATTGGCCGTAACACAAAAGGAGAAGTCCATTTCCTCTTTGTTGAAAATTTGGGGAATTTATACTAAAAATGTGGCAGAAATAAAAGCCATCCATAGGGGCATACAAGAAGCTATTAAAATAAGATGGCAGAAGATCAAGATCCAATCAGACTCCAGAATCATGATGAACTTATTGAGTAATTCTAATAATGGATATCCTCCTTATTGGAGAATTGATAAGGTGGTCTGTGAAATACGAAATCTTAAGCAGAAGGTCCAAGAAATTCAGTTTACATACATCCCTAGATAGAGGAACAAGGTTGCAGATGGACTAACAAATTGGGCTCTAGAGAACAATGATATCCTTTGCTATGGGCCACCTCCTTTATGGTGGTCTACTAAGATTCAAGAAGAAATCAGGAAAATCATAAACCTTGATTCTTTTCAATGAATGTTCATAAGGCTATTTTTGTTTATAAGACTAGTGATATGGCTTATAGCTTCCATGCTTGGCATGGTAGAGTACGTAATTGAAGATTCATATCAATATAATGATTGACTGTTTTTTTTTTTTTTTTAAATTGTAGGGAAACAACACCACTAGAGAGAGATAGATCGTCCTTTGGAAGAAGTGTATTCCAAAGAGAGGGCTTTCCCAAGGGGCAACACACTTGTCTTGAACTTGTGTATTATCCTACGTAGCCAAAGGCACCATGATTCCCCACCTGGAAGCCAGCTCCAGTCCCTCGATTGAGGAGTGGAGAAATGGACACAAAATGTGAAAGGACAATGTGTTGAAGCCCCATTATCTCCACCTAGTGGCAGGAAGTGGAGAGTCCGGAAGCGGTGGATCCAGTGGAACTCTGCTCATGGTCCAAGGGGTGCTCCTCTAATGATTAAAAAGCTCCTGCAAATGGTGAAAAAGAGCCACTTTCTCGTTCTACCCATGGATCTGAAGACACACACAAATATTACAGTTTTTTCATTATTAGAAACTTATTAATAAATAGAACCATTATTGACGATGGCAAGATTTCGAGCTTTCCAAAGTTGAAATAAAATAATGGCTCTGAAAAAAATTCATAAAAGTGCTGTGTATGCCAGTAAATGAGAGTTATCCCACAAAGCAATTTTCCAATTGATAAGCTGAGGATGGAAAGGATGAAATTAAAAATGAATCACTGCGAGACATCTCTAACACTGCGAATCCAGAAAAGGTAAGAGACACCTAAATACACCATTAATTTTATTGCAATCAATTATTTTTATTTGCCTGTTCTAAAGGAAAAATCTGAAAGATCATCTTTATTTGTAAGTAGATTATAAACTTTACTTGGAGGGTTATATATTAACCCATTCTCTTCTTAAGGTAGAAGACACTAAATATGTTCCATTTTTTCTTCATGAGCATATGCTACTTATCTCATGGTTGATCAGAAAACAATTAGAAGTGGGCCTGAATTTCCTTCTTTATTTTTTTCTATGTTATTTGTTTGTGTTTAGAGTTTTACAAATGCCATAGCACCTGTTTAAAAGTTCATAAGGAATTATATGCATCAAAAGCTTTGTTAATTTTGAACACCCTTTGAAGGGGGTTTGGGGGCTCAGATTTTTTTGTGGATAACACTTTGTATATACTGCTTGGAATTTTGTGCAGGCAAACAATTTCTATCGTTTTCAGTCTTGTTTTACGATCCACAATCCAGGGAAACGGTTTATGTTTTGATGAAGCAGACAGTTTTTTGAAGTTTAATTTTAAAATTCTATTTTTTTGAAGGATGTCTTTGTTTTGTTGGGTTTTCATTTTGTTTATTTACTCTTATTATAGTGTCTATCCCAGCCTCAATTGCAGTTAGACACATGGGAAGTAAGTGAATATTTGTCACAGACCGGGGAATTAAGTGCTAGACAACCTAGACAGTTGTCTAGGGCACTAGAATTTAGGGGGTGTTCTTTTTCTATTTTTTTTATGCTGAAGGTGTTTCTTAGCCGCAGTCCCATGTAGGGGGCAAGGCAATGGATTTTTAGCAGGCGCTGCAGAGAATTTTTAGGAAAAATTTAGCAGCCCGGCAGTCCCATGTAGCTCTAATATTTTCTGCAGAGATTGTGGAGAATATTAAATTATATGTTCTACAATAATATTTGTTGTTGTCGGAACACTTTTGTGGAGGAAACAAATTTCGATTGGAGGTTTGTTGGTTGGAAATGAGGTGTCTCAACCTTGTTTGGTTTATTCATTTAAGATTTTTTCTACAACCGTTTCACATTGTCTAGGCTCTAAAAATAGAAATAGGAGTTGTCAAAAGATTCCCATATGATAGTATATCATGGAAGGACTATTTTTAGAGATATTATGACAGATTTTATGACATCTGTAAGGGTCAAAAATAGGGGAGAATATTGTGGACGTGGGAGCCTAATTTTAGACAAAAATCTTGATCTTTAATGCTATCCACCTCATGAGAGGTTTGGCACATGGTTTTGTAAATCATAGATGGTTTCTTGTATAACCGGAGGTCTATAAATTGAAGGCTTGGAGAAGTAATTGAAGATGTGAGTTTTAATTATACTAGAATTGTTTTTGGTGAAACTCCTGTAAGAAACTTGCTCTACAAGTGTATGTAATCTTGTTATTAGATTTGAAATACATTGAGTGGACTTTTGGAGTGTGGGGTTTTTTATCCGAAAGGATTTTCCCCACGTATATCTGGTGTTTGTGTTTTGTTATGAATATATTGTTGATATTTTTGTAACTGTTTTACTATGTTGAAAGTTTTGCATAATATCTCTCCTCAAAGATTAGCGTAGGAAGTTGTTCCACTACTCTTAATTTCCTATCATTGTTGATAGCTGACAAAAAAAACAATAGAATGCACAGGACTACTTGACTGCAACTTTCCATCGTGGTTGCCCAGGGCATGGGACCGCTGCAAGTTAGAATGAGCGAGCCAATCCCGACAACATGTCAGTGGCTGGTTTTTGTTTTACGTGTTCCATAGGTTGCCTGGCCTCGTGGACGTTCTTTGAATGATCTCCACCGTCCATGTGTGCATTTTTAATTTGTTGGTCGTGCGGACACTCTCAGAAGCAGACGTGAAAAAGTCAGAAAGGATGATGTGTTGTTGGTGACTTGGCTATTTATTCCGCTCAGGGCGTGCTCGACTGCAACCAGTTGCTGTACCGAGGTCCCAAAAGCAGTGCAAATTCGGATTTGGTTCTGGTTGAGGAGAACGACACAAGAGGATCAACAATGGCAGAATTTGCGAATAGTGTACGATCTTCAGAACTCTCGACTTGGATTCGCAAGGCCTTGCTGCAACGCCAAATATGATTCCAAGATTCAATATTTATGTTCTATTCTGGGGATTCACGGCTCTGACGTCATTCCAGATCACACTAGGTTTCCTGAATTGGGTTTTCATTACATTGCAGGTGGAGACAATGTAGAGACACATCGATGGTTCAGTTTTACTAGGATTGGATCTGCACGGTAGTTGGTGATTCCCCAGTAAATTCCATGAACTATTATAAATTATAAAATTTTGATTGTAAAATAAAATCTCGTTGTCACTTACTTAGAGGGGTCTAATTATGAATGGTTTTTCGCACATCACATGTTTTCCTGTATATACTAAAGTTTAAAACTGATAATCAAAGTCACAAAGTGCTATGTGAAGAAGGCAATATGGTTGGGTTTTGACCCAGAAACTTATTGGATTTTCTCCATTTTTATAATTTAAGCTGCTTTAAGTTCAAAATTCATTTATGTGGTGATGGAGTCTCAGTGTACAAGTTTCTCTCACCAAACATGTTTGGCAAATTACTGGAGGGACTTAGGAATCAATGATTATTCAAACATCGCCTCTTTTCACTGTACTCCAAGAAGGAAACTTTGCGATTGGGCTTCGAACTTGTCACCTACTGAGTTTTTCACACTTTTTAATTTGGCCCCTTTAAGTGTACATTGCACTCAATTGAATGGTAAGAATGATATCAAGACAAAAAAAAAGAGGAACACAAACAACATATATTATTTGGGTGTTACCATTTGAGCCATGGAAAAGGTGCAATACATGTAGCTACCTAATTTTCACTTTATTTATTTCCAACTTTATCCTGATGTCTTCCTCTTATCCGAAAATTCAAACTTCGTCTAGTTGAAAACCTTATTGCCATAAAAATAAAAACATAAAAAAGTAGAAATGCTTGATTTATAGATAAAATATTCATGTTTTTTATATAACCAACTGTTAGAGGGGCTCAATTATCGATGCTTCTTTGCGCATTACCTATTTTACCAAAATTACTCGATTTTAAACTAGAGGGGCTCATTTATCGTTGATTGTTAGTACATCACCTATTTTACCGACGGTTGGGCTTTGCCTAGCCCTTTGTTAGATTTTCACCATTTTTAATTTTGGCACCTTTATGTGTAAATTGCACCCATGTGTATAATGTGAGTGAGATATGGAGAAAATATAACATATATTATGTGGAACAAATATGTGGAGCAATCTAATCTATGAAATTGGTGCAAGACACGAAGGTATTTAATTCTAACTTCATGTTTTCCAACTTATCATTTGTGTCTTCCTCTTTCTAAACAATTAAATGTCATCCAAACAAAAACCTTGAAGCCATAAAAAATAGCAAATCCCTATTCAACCAAACAAATAAATTGAAGAGGGAGATTCAATTATTAATAATTTTCCGTGCATCATCTATTTTCTTGTAACTACTCTAGCTTTAAACTAAAAAGGGAGCCGGCAAAGTGCTACAACAAGCAAACATTGTGGTTGGGTTTCAAACCTTGAACCTATTGGATATTCCAAATTTTTTTATTTTGGCCATTTAAGTGCAAATTGTAGACACATGAATAATGTGAGCAAGATCGAGATGATAAAATGGAGAAAAGATGATAGTTATTGTTTGGGTAGGAAAAATCAGAGCCCTGGAATATTAGGAGTGGGACATGCACGTATTTATTTCCAAGACTTTTGTTCCCTTATTTCGATTTGTGTCTTCATCTTATATATCACATTAAACATCATCCTATTGAACACCTTAATGGCATGAAATAAAATTAGCAATCGTATGTAAAATGTACAATGGAAATGTCAAAGGGGATGGAGCGAAGAATTAAAATTTGAGAAAGAAAAAAAGAGGGAGAGGATGAGGATGAGGGAGGAGAAATGCCTTGTATTCCATTTTATGGTCTCTATATTGCTCACATTATTCATGTGAGTGCAATTTATGCTTGAAGGGGACAAAATAAATAATGGCAAAAATTCAATAGGTCCCATGTTCGAAACCCAACTAAAATGCTTGTTTTTTGGACCACTTTGTACCCCCCCTTACAATTCTAAGCTTGAGTAAGTGTAGGGGAACAAAAACTATGTGGAAAATCATTGATAATTGAGTTCATTATTTTCATGTGAGTGTAATTTGCGCATAAAGGTGCCAAAAAAAATTTAAAAAGGAAAAAAAATAATAGGTTCCATGTTCGAAACCCAACCAAAATTACTACTTCTTGGAGCACTTTGTAGTCCCCCTTTATAGTTATAAGCTCGAGTAGGTGCAAGGGTACCATATTTGAGACATCCTGGATGATGAAAACGCACAAGTGGCAGTGGGGGCGGGCTCTTTCTCATAGAGCAAACGCCTTTCGGTGTAATTAGAAAAGGCTCTTTATTTTGTCAATAAAAGTATAACTTTGAAATTTCTAATACTATATAATGCTTATACTTCCATTAGTTTTCAATGTCACAATTAAGAAAACAAAAACAAATTGAGATTTCAATGAAACAAAACAATAAACCTTTGTAGATAGTATTTTTTCTGAGTTTATGACATTATCTTTACAAGCCTCATCATCTCATTGTCTTCGTGATCCGAAATATGCAATTTACAATCACAAAGGAAAATCAATATGCATCAAAAATCAGAAATACATCCTACATACCAGATATTAATGGAAAATTGATGAGTTACATAACAATGATAGAATTTTTGGGAGGCCCTGCAAAACTTCTCCCATGTGCATGCTTCTCTATATCACACTTTTCATAACCATTTTTCTTCGGCATGTGGTCAGTGAACTCCTCAAAATTGAGCATCTTTATCGATTTGACCGCCACAAACAATTCCAAATGAACAAGGCAGTTTCATGCCCTAGGCAACCTAGGTAGTTGCATAGGGTGCTTAATGAGTAGGGGACATCATAAGAGCTATCTAGGTCAGCTATGTGAAGTCGGCTACAACAATGGTCACAATAAATTCAATAAATATCCATATATAATTGATAGTCGTTAGACTTCAATCAAACTATCTCTTTTTGATTATCAGGTGTAGGGGAAGGTTTTCTATACGTAAATTAAATTTGGTTCAAATTTAGCATTGATTTGCGTTGTTTTCTTTCTAGATTTGATTGCATAGACTTTGGCTCTTCACCCTATCTGCAAGATTTTTTGTGTCTCTCCTACTCAACACTTCATCTAGCTCAAGCACCTCTTGATTATTTGCATGTTTTTTTAGGGAGTTTGTGAATATAGATGGAGCACCCAGATTTTCTTGATGTTAGAGCACTTGAATACTCGTTGCACATTTGAACTATGCTGGAACATTAAAGTTCCACCCTACCAAGATTGCATTCCTCCTATTTGTTTGTTTGATGTAGTAAACAAGGCATCATTGATGTGGTAAACCAGGGGGTACAAAATTATTTGAACTCTAAAGTGTTTTGCATTTTTTCGAATTACATTTTATATTTTTTGATCTTAGAGGGGAATAATTACTATTTATATTTGAAATTTTGTTGATAAAATAATATTATCTATAAAATGTTGAATTTCATAACATGTGAAAAATTGGCTTGAACACAATAACTTTTAGTAGTCCACATTATTAAGTACAAAAATATGACTTAAAACTGATTAGCTTTTAGTAATCACAATCATTTTTTACTCACTGAATCATTATCTCATTCCATTTGAGCAATTTATAATGTATAACCAATCATTGAAACTGTCAATTTATGTAATAAGTCAATAAAGGTTTTATACAAAATTTGTTATTAAAAGCAATTGGAAAATCAATGGTGGAGACCTTTTAACTAGTCTGTTTTATTTGTTGGGTGGACAGGCAAACAAACAACTAGATGGGAGGCCGTATGCTCCAAGTACTGCGTAGGGCACTCAAAAACCTTAATCTAGCCCTGCAAAAGAATATGAAGAGGATGCTTTTCCTCTGTGAGATTAATTACATGCCATATTTTGTTGGTCCCCTATTTCAGAGTCTCTATAGGTGGAGCATCAAACAACAATTCGTTTAGGAATGAATGGGTGGGCTCCCCAGTAATGCCTTCATATTCGTACATAACAATGTACCGCGTCTAAGTGACGGTCTCTTCCACATGATTACTGTATCGGATCAGTCTTTCAAGTATTTGACTTGGATCCACAATTTTCTCATTTTCAATAATGAATTTCATTATTTTATTGTTGAGATCGTCAACTGGGTCTCCAAAAGGATAAGGATAAACTACATTGTTTGTGAGAATGGCTTCTTCTATGAATGAATTGCTGAAATCAATCAAAATGTATGCAATTTCTAAAGGGGTGAGCAATAATGAATCTACTTACAAACGGTCCAGATTCATTCAATCAACGACCATGTACCAGATTTGAGAAAGGTGGTAGTGGGGGGGGATCTTTCTCATAGAGCAAATGCCTTTCGACATAATTATTATGTCGATAATTTTAAATTTATTTCAAGAGTTATGTTAATATAAATAAATACAATGTTATTTATTAAAGTTAAATGTGAAAACGATTTTAACTTATTGTTATCTGCGAAAAAGTATACTATTTATTTTCAAATATTAAGAGATAATAATTTGTGGTGTTTATTTATGATTTGTCACATATTATATTGATTAATGATTTTTATATTTTCAAATTTTTGGTTAAAAAGGTTCTAATTTGGAAATGTTTATTTCAGGTTTGTTATATAGTATGTTGATTAATGGCTAGATGTATAAATTGGAGGTGTTTATGTTCGGTTTAATTAATGGTTTTATTGTATATTTTTATAAATTAAGTTATAGGTGGCCTCAATTTAGCTACACCATTGTGTCGAGCTTGAAAACATCCTTAAGGATGTCTAGTATATCATGATTTTTTGATTGGCTTCCTAAAGCAAGAAGGAAAAACTTCCATGTGAAATTTAAAGGATGTTGAATTTAAATTTGAAACTATACCATCATGGTCAAATGGACGTCAAATGTAAGGTTAAAACTTTTGTATAAGTTTCAAATGGACGTCATATAAAACCATGAAATGATTGCAGAAAATAAATTAAAAAAAATCAATAAAAAAATTAAAACTTAGAGACCAACAACACAAACACCAAGACACACTACATTAGGCAAGAAAAAATGAACATGCCAGTGAGCAAAGGTGGAGGCAGACTCAACCATGTCACTTGCAAAATACAACTAAATTCAGGTTTTTTTGTTATGATGTTCTTTTTCACATTTTGAAAGAAAAAATTCATGTTATTTTTAATAAATCAATTATGGACAAACTAAACAATTATTTCCAATATTATACTTCATATTCAAATTCGAGCTTAGAATATTTGTTTAGAGGTGAAGCACCTTCAATGCCTCCTTGACCATTAGGGATAGTTTTCCCTTGTGTTGTTAACTGAATGCTTCATCATTTCCCCTCATGTTCTGAAAGTTATGGCCAAGTATATCAAGGGCGTCGTCAGTTGGGAAATCGATGAAGATTTTTTTCATAGCTCACTTAATGTTCCCGTGATTGAGGGAGTGGCGACAATGTGTTTGCTAGAATTGGTGGCAACAACTAGTGTTGCCTTTGGACGTCACTTTCCCAAGATTAATTCTTTCTATAAATATTTGCAATTTTGTCAATTAAAAAGGTTGAGGAAGAAAAAGAATTAGGAGCCCAGGTAAAGGACCTCCGGACATTTTGCGACTGTCTTAAAATTGACGGTTTGACGGCCGTCTGGACGTTTTCGCAATTTTCGTCTATTTTTTGGGTTTTTTTTTATCAAACTTGTTACAGTATATGGATCGATCATGCATGCAGGAAAATGAAGATGCTACAATGGACTTGTTGATGTTTGATAGATCGCCATCATTGGAGATGTGGGGACCGAGCTATTTGTGTCGGATTTGGGTTAACTGGTGCTCACTTATCGCCCAGTTTGGAGAGATGATTATCAAGTCGATCCTTCTTTGGATTGTAAAGCCACTGAGCTCGAATCCAATGTGAGAAAAGAGATGGCGAGGAGTCTCAGGAGTTCTCTCTGGAATGTTGATTTTTTCGGATCCACTCATATCACTGTGATGTCGTCGCTGCCCACCACGCTGTATACACTAATTGCACACAGAAACAACCAAAAATCTCCAATCGAATACCAGGACTTCAATTTCCAATCATCAATTTAATCTATTTGTAGGCATGCATGGAATAGATCATGTATACAAAGATCAGGCGAATGAAGTGAGACACGAATGACTACAGTTGGCTTCAAACAGTAGAGAAGACGCATGGATGAATTTTCAGAATGTGAATTTCTGAGAAAGAGCTGCCTGAAATTAAGGACGCACGACGCACGCAGGACTAGGACGTGAGGAGATCAGATAGACACGATGCTAAGGATAATTGATGAGCATTCTGAATCAATGTAGAGATACGTACTTGAAATATACAAGTTTGAATGCCTCCCACACAAAATTCTTCTCTTCCTTGTCGATGCAGTAATTGCTTTAGTTTTTGTGGTTGCCTCTCATTACACAGAGCAGTCTATTACTATAGCTACTCTTACAAATCAAATTAATTCTCCGTTAGATCAGTGATACGTTCTGATACCAATGATAGTATTTGGAAGAGCTTATATGAAGATTTATCTCATGCAAAGATTCTTGAGACAAAATACAAAGAGATTAATAAACACATAATATATTAGTTTCTCTCATATATGTATGTCGATATATAGGAAACTATCTCTAAAATAATCCATAAACAAACAATTATATAGGAATTTTTTACAATCAAAAGAGGAGCACAATGCCGTTGCACATGCAGGAAGTAGACATTAACTCCAAGCAAATAATGAAAAATATATCTATTAATGAGTAGAAGGTATCTACTACAACATGAATCCATAGGAACCATTTTTAGGGAAGAAATCTTCTATATCTCATCTTCAAATTTTCGAAGTAAAGCCCATATAAGGATAAAGTTGGATGTGAAGTCAACTACCTACATCTTTACATGATATATAATGATTATTCAATGGGACAGGTTAAATATTGATCCAAAAACCAAGAAATATTTCAATAGTAGGGATGTTTGGTTTGACGATATAGGTGCTTGAAGTGAACCGTCCATAGAATCATACATAAAACTTTCAAAAGAAAGTCTTATGCTAATTCAAACATATGAAGAAAATAGTGAATGTAATAATGGGAAAATTGGTGAAAATCCGCAACCTATTGTTCGAAGTATGAGAAAAGGGTGTACCAATCTTATTAAAGATGCAAAGATAGATGGTTGTCTTATACACATCTAATTCTAGACCAAAGCTTGTAGAAAAGATCACGAAGAGTAAAAAACATGGTTTTAATGAGTAAAATTTGGTTGTCTGCAATTCCAAAATCACAAGATTCAAAACCAAAACTAGAAGATCTTCCACTGAAGAAGATATCAATCAGACATAACATGGATAACACCATTGAAAAATAAGTGGAAAGACTCAACATGCTTCAAAAGTCTAGAAAATCAATACTGAAGAGCATCTTAAGAAAAATGGATATTTGAAGAGTCTAGGTGATACCTGTCTCAACCTCAAACAAGAAGGGGGATATGGTAATCAAAAAAAGAAAAATGAGCTAACAACAAAGATAAAGGATCATGTAGCATTTGTGAAGGACTGACTGCACATTCCAAAAAACCAAACTATCATGAACATATCCAACATCTCTACTTTTCTTCACTAGCTGAACTGCATGGAGAATTTTTCACTGTAATCACTTATGTGTAAACCAAATTAGAATTCTTAAGGAACCAAGGGATTTTTCATTTCCTGTAGAGAGGGTAAACTTTGTAACTGTCTGTGGCCAGGTCGTGTAGGCAGAGCAACACGTTTTCTTTTGTTTTCAATTTGATTTTCGAATTGCGAGAAGCTTGACAACATTAATGTACAAGTTGGGAGAGATTTAGGTAGGTTACAAGTGTGAGAAGAAACCATTCGAGCCTGAAGAATTCCAGTCCTAGCCTAGGCCGAGTTAGCCAAGACTAAGACTCTGTCATATAATCAATAATAACTCCTAGAAAATACCAACTTCTGCTATGCAACACTTTCAAGTTACACACAATACTTTACAAGCATATGAACATTTTTCACCAAAATTGCATATATTTCACCCATACACATTATTTGAATCCCTCTGAGAGTGTGTCGTTCACCTAGAATTAAACATAATAATATAATATCCATTTCCAGGTTCAGAATACTCAATATTACATAACTTTCAGTTTGGGATTCTCATATAGGTCCAATTCAGATTTCTCGGTTGTTTTCTCTCTTTGTCTGAAACCTTTCTTTCAAAGTTGTAAAACAGGGTAGAACATTTTATGCCTCAAGAGTGCTTCTATCTTCTAATGTTATATTTTATTAAAAATTCCAATCCGTAAAAATTTTGTGAAGTTTATACCTCAATATTCCTTATGAAAGTCTTTCTATTCTCCAATTACAACATCTTTACTCTAGCTGACAAATTCTATATCACATTTTGTAATTCAATAAGGACTTTCAAATTTCTTTGTAAACTTATCTATAACATATCAAGGTCCATGAACGCACCTCCAACTGCAAGTCGAAGCTCTAGATCTTCCTCATTTATAGCTGGTTGCACCCGAAGAGACCTACGAGGAGCTCCATTTCTAACCTGGTCAAATAGATAGAAGCTATACTGCCTTTTAGAAAGAACTCCAAATCATAAATACAAACACAAACATGATACATAGCTAATCACTGTGGCCATCTAACCTATTCCTGAGAAATCAATTTCAATATCTCACTTTTAACACATATAAGGCTTTAATTGATTATACTCGAGTACAACAACGGTTAGTAGTAATGTTAAAATGCATAGTGAGAGAGAGGTGTGACTAAGACATACTTGCAAGTTTGCATTTGGGGCAGTTCCATTGTGGCTGTGTTGAGAGAGGAGGAAACATTTGACGATTCAGATGGTAGTGAGGAAAGCGCGTCATCGTCGATTAAGACATCTTTGTAATAGGGGTCATGTTGGATTTTATATTGCAAGGTTGCACAAACACGAGATCTACTGACGTAGAAATCATAATTTAAGGTTACCTAGGTTTCAAGGTGAATATTCAACGCGTCAATATTAGAAATCTGCCCCTTGCCAAATTGGTCTTGAAGAATTGCTTCCATCTTCTCAGCATCCAAAGAACTCAATCAATGAACATAACCAAGTAGATTGCCTCAAATCTAAGGCGCGGGAACATATTTAACAGATTTTACATGGCTCTTAAAATTAAATAATCGTCCCCCATAGTACCCAACACAATTTTCTAAAAAAAAGCTATATACTGAGTTCTCTTACCAAAGCCTTGAAAAAAGCAATTTGAGGAAGCGAATACTGAGTTCCCAGTTTGGCCTGTTCATCAGCTAATTTGTTGATCATACCATAATAAACTCGACCATCATACTGGTTTGTGCTGGCTCTAACCTCAAATTTGTAGCTTAGTGTGCTTGAGTTCACGACTATATACTAAACTTTCAAATCCCATGTCGACATAACATACTGCCATTGAAGATTATTGTTAAAATAAGGTATTCTGAGCCCAAAACTGACAAGTAAATTCCCAAGCAACATGTAATCCATCCAATATTGAGTTTTGCTTTTTACTTTAATTTGGGATGTATCAATCCCAAAACATGGGCTCATCTTACTTACAAAGCTACATCTTAAAAATCAGCAAAAAAAAATCATTTTATTTACCAAATAAAATCATTACTGCATCTGCATTAGTCATGTAGTGCTCAATAGTTTCCATGCACAAATGCAAGGAGACAAGTTCAATAAAAAAATCAGTTCAGTAAATTTCTTTTGCAGATAGATGTATCTATGTTAAAATGAGGAGGGAGGTAATCACTAGACTTTGCATGTGATGGTACTTGAACAATAAAAAGAAATAACTTCAATCAACCATATCAAATGTCAAATGAAAGGTCAAAGGATTTGAACGCTCCGAGAAGAGGCCAGAAGGACCTACCAAAAGCAGTAAAAACATTGGAAATACACCCCATAGGAAAAAAAGAATATCAAACATGTTTATAGTGCAAAAAGGAACTTGGAGTAGTAGACTTTTGGTACAAGTAATAAAATCTACTTTTTTATATGTTTCAAACTACATAGCTAATTTTTATATTCCCGCATTTCACACATATGAATGGTAACATAGAGGCTCCACACATGTCCACAGTTTATTATGGCTTGAGAACACCCCTAAATTTGATGCAATGGATTGGGAGGATACACCAATTATTGAGGCAAAAAAAACAATACTTTATAAAATGACAGCAAAGCGCTACCACTCATGATATGAGATTTGCAAATGTATATATATGAATTTGTAACAAGTTTGAAATGTAGAGATGGAACCTTTAAATGAAGTGGTTCATCTATATTCCTACACTTAACAAATTCAATCACACCCATTATCAACATCAACTACACAAGCAATAACTATCCCTCTAAATCAAATATTTTTTGAGGATTTCGTCAGAGTAACCCAAACCCAAATAAATCAAAATGGAAAATCGCATGTATAGTTACAAAGTTTTAATGCCAATTACCCGCGAATAACGGGGATTAAATGTCGCAGTCGGTTTATACACATAAACAGCAGCGCACACCTCCATTACGCAAAGAGAGTTGTAAGACATTCTAGATACGAAGGTAGTGAATTTGATTTTTTGTTATTACATATTACTTTTGTGGCGATACAAGCAAAGTAAATTAAGAAATACGATGCTTTTACTTTAAAATATATCTATCCATCTAGATTAATGGAAGGCACGGTGCAATTTAAACAAAAGTTGAAAGATAAAGATAAGGTAACATTCAATTATGCTGAGCCCTTCTTTCTTGGTGGGGACTTTGAGGAAGCATCTATGAGTGAATGACAAAAATTCACAAGAAGCATGGATTGGACAGAAAAAATGTGCGTTTTGCATTTGAAAATTTTTGGGTGCATTGTATGTGCAAAGCCTAGATGAAAAGAGGAAAAGGTTATATGATAAGAAAGAGATGTATCTATTAAGACACAATGAAGAGTCAAAAGCAATAAAATTGTATAATCCAATAAAAAAGAAAGTAGTAATCATTAGAGATGTTGAATTTCTCGAGGATGAAGATTGGAATTGGAGTGAAAATTTACAACTTGAGTTAAAAAAAATAGTGAAAATGTCTCGAATCAATAGCAATCATCTATACCGAGCAATAGCACTAACATTTCAAATCAGCAATCAACATTAGGTAGCATCCCTATTCTACTTACATCAACACCTCCTAGTGCAAGAAGGCAAACCACACACCAACTCCCAAAAAAGATGAAAAGTTCGAGGGACTTATGATGAATCTCAAGAAATGCAAGATGAATGATTGATTTTTAGTTTTTCCTTATTCACAAAAAATGATTCACTATATATTGAGAGAAGCCATTAAAAATTAGAATCGGCTAAAAGCCGTAGATGAAGAGATAGAATCCATTGAGAAAAATCATATCTGGGTTCTTGTCGATCATTCTACATGTAAGGATATTATATTTGGCATGAAATGTGTCTATACTTGACCAAGTTCGATGCTGATGGAAAAAAATGAGAAGAATAAGGCAAGGGTAGTTCCAAAAGGTTACTCACAAGAGCTAGGGATTGGCTACAATAAGATGTTTACGCCAATGGCTAGATTAGACACCGTGACAATTGTTTGGATAGTTCCAAACATAAATAGGAACGTTTATCAGACGTAGATGTCGAATCAAATTTCCTAAATGAAGTATTAAAAAAGAAGTTTATGTGCAACAATCACCAAATATGAGATTTTGGGTTATGAGTATAAAATTTATTAAGTTGATTTGTTTAAGTCGGTAAATGAAAAAAGAATTTGAGATGAATAATTTGGGTCTTGTGAGATACTATTTTAGGTATTGAGGTGAATCAATCAAGTGATGGCATTTTTTTCGGTCAAATTGATTATTGTAATGAAAGTTTGAAAAAATTTAGAATGTTGAATTTTAAACCAACATCAACCCTAGGGGTTTTTCGTTCAAAATTAAGTAGGTAAGATAGCTCCAACTATGTAGATCCAACATTATACAAAAGACCAGTGTGCAGCTTAATGTATTAGACCACCACAAGGCCTGACATGATGTATACAACGAGCTTAATTTCCAAGTTAATGGAAGCCCTAAAAAAAACTCACTTGCAAAAATAATCTTGAGATATGTCAATGGCTCTAAACATTGTGGTATTTTATAGTCTGCAACTGATTGTTTTGAGCTGAGTTCGCTACACATGGGCAATGATTGCGCAGGGAAACATTGATGATAGAAGAATACCTCTGGTTATATTTTCCATTTGGTTCGAGAGTAATGTCATGCTATTGCAAATAACAATCAATTGTAATTCTTTCCACAACATAAGCATAATATGTGGCAGCTAGATTAGCTGCATATCAAGCATTATGGTCATATTTGAAGCAAGAGCAAGAAGTAGCAACAAAGATATTTTTGTGACGATAACTTAGCAATATTCTATCAAAAAACAATTTTTTTTTATAAGAGTAAGCATATTGATACCAAACATCCCTTTATTATAGAACTGTCGAATAATGGAGACAGGTATCTAAAATTTTGCAGGTCAGAAGATCAATATGTAAACATTTTTACAAAGCCAGTGCTGCCAAAGAAGACTTTTTGAGAAGCTGAAAGATAATTTGGGTGTCATTGATTGAGTAGTGGATTAAGGGGTGTTGGGTGTGTAAGCTTGACACACAACCCCCTGTCATCTCCCATACAGTGTTTAACACTTTCAACTATTTGATATAAATGGTGATGTAATAGGCATAATGTGGATTTCTATGGAAACTTGCAGCTTGCTTCAGAAGCACCGTATAGTTTTACAATTTAATAAATTTTGTTGTAACAATTAAAAAATGACTTCTACATAGTCTGAACTGATATGTATTGATGTATGTATACATTTAAAAAACACAAAGCATGACAAAGATGCAATCAGCAGAAGGAATAGAGAATATAAAAGAGAACAAAAGGGAGCATTTGCAATGAGCAGAACAGGGTAGATTGCAGCAGCAGAACTGTAGGTGAAAAGTGAGAAATTGGAACAAGAAAAATTGAAGCAGCAGCTCTTTAATGAAATTTTTTATGTCTGTTTCGTTTATATGAATGTTTATTTGTTTTATTTGTTTACGAATGCAATATATGTGTTATTTTTTCATAGCTTAAAAACAGAGCTTTTCATGTTTTGGTAAATCTGAGCAGAGTTGGCCTCTCTCCACACAAATTTTCTTCATATAAATCAGATTTAAGTTGCATGTACTAAAAATCTGACAAACTTTCAGACCTCATAGTAATTATATAAAAAACAATCTCTCAGCGTTTCCATAAATGTCTTCTGATAGGAGCTACTTAGACCCCATCATTCTCCCCTCTCTTATCTCTAATCACAACGCCGTGACTCATGGATTCCACCCTTTTCACCACATCATTGCACCTACCTTCTCCGCCCACTTCCCGTCCCCATGACTTCCTCGTTCCCTACAACCTCCCCCGTTATGTGTCATGTGTGGAAGGGTTTTTGTTTCTCTACACCCTATTCACCTGCTCCTGCCTCACTTTAAGAATTGTTCCTTTATCCCAGAGAAGTATTGGGCAAACGCCTGCTCTGACCATTAAGGAACCCCTTATTCTCTCTTCCGCCCCTCTTCCCTCGCTCCAGTATCGCTCTCGGGTAAACCATCCTTCTGGTCGTTGGATGCGGTCTGCGAGTCTGATTTCTGTCGTGGGAAAGTGATTACTCCCTTAATTTTCACTAAAGCATATGCTAGGGGATAACGGGACTTGCAGACGTTCAGAAAAAATGGTTATCGAAATTGGTAGACTATGTCCCAAGTCTGATAAAATAGGGAGGAAACTCGTGAGACCTAAGCAGGGGATCATCAACAAGTTCACTTCAGGGGGCACTCATGAAGAATCTTGGATGTTGAGGGTTCGTAACAGTAGGCGACATGGTGAGTCAGGGCTCTGGAAAATATGCACGCTCTTTGACCCCCGAATGACCCCCCCCCTCTGAAACTCGGTGGGTCTGTACTGGAGACTTTGGTTGTCAGTGGCTCAAGTGTGTTGAGCGCTTCGTCACCGTGAAGTGAAGCTTCCCCTCTACCTTTCGAGGTCTTTTGAACAGGATCCTTTTTTAAGATTTTCAGTTTAATAAAACATTTCACTCACACGCTGAAATGTCACAGGAAAGTGATACATATCAATTCAAGAAGTCGAAACGGTTCAAAATAACTAATAAATGTAAAACAATTCTAACCTTCTGAACTTTGTTCAATATTCTCTTATGAGAAATTCCAAGTGATGCTCAGTTCTTTTGCAACATGTCATGGACTCCACCGCTCTCATTATACAACTCAGGCGCATTGATCTTCGGCAACATTCAGCTTCTTCAAAATTTCATCTGCAACTGCCGTTTGTATCTTGCCTTTCCTCTCACCCTCCCTCGCCCTCTCTTTTTTGTTGTGAATATAACATTCCAGAGCGCTCCTGGCAAGATGCTTTCTTTTTAAATCTTCATCCTCTTTTCTAAATATCTTTGCGTCGGCCACCATTCTATCTATCTCCTCTTTGCTTAGCTTCTCTCGTTCATTAGTAATGGTAACGTGATTGCTTCTTCCGGTTCCCTGGTCTCTGGCAGACACTTTCAGAAGTCCATCGGGGTCAATTTCAAAGAAAACTGTAATGTTTGGCACTCCACACGGAGCTGCTGGAATGGTCAATACAAACTCACCCAGCAAAGTGTTGTGTGCCGTTAAAGTGTTGTTGTGTGTTTTGGACATTTTTTGACGCGATTAAATTTGTTTTTAGTTTTGTTGTTCGATCACATTGAACTGGTGGCGTTGGAGACGACAGTAGCATTAACAACGTCTTCATGATTTGAACCCTTTTCATGGAGACCAAGAGGGTTGCAGGTTTCAAATTCGTATATGATGCAGACTTTGTTCAAAACAGTTGATTTTTTTTCACCCATGATTCTTTTTATTCTTTTTATTTGAGATTTTGGTGACTTTTATTGATGAAACCCCTCTTTCCTTTAACAGCCCAGATTTTTTTCTTATTAATTCAGTCCACTCGGAATCCTTAAAACTTTCGTATAGGTTTTTCATGAGTGTTCTCCATATATTGTTTTCAGGGTAGAAATGGTGAATCATCTGAACAGGAAGGAAGCAGCTAACATTGAAGCAGAGTATTCCTATGGCGATTTCTTGGCATCTTCAAAAAGATTTCGCCTGGTAAGTCTTTTTTTTAAAATGTGTGTTAGGGTTTTGGTTATTTTTTAGGGTTTCATGGCATGGTTTGTACAGCTCAGAGACAAAACTTGTAGATATTCGTCTTGCAATGGTTCCATGGGTGCCATCTCAATTTACCACGTGTGTGCAGGAGTTGTCATCATGAATTTCAACACCTGGATTCTTGCAGAGCAGAAAAAAGAACCAAGATAGAGTACCTGCAGTTGTGTCCCTTCCAGCAATCATGAAATTCAACAATATATCTCGTAGATACTTCATATAACTTTTCTGGCTCCTTTTCACTTAAACCAATGAAGCGAGACAATATATCTGTTTTTTTCTTGTAAACAATTTCAAAGCCAGTGAAGTGAAAAACAACGTGGTTATAAGTAATGATGAAAAGGGCTAACTTATTATTTATGCAGAGTTCTCAATAGCCATTATGGTTGATGTGAGTATTTCCTTACATTGTTGTTTTGAGCAAAATCTTTTGCCTTCTAATTTGAATGATCTTGTAGACAAAATCATCCACAGTTTTGATGCTCTCCTTCATGATGGCCTCCAACCCAATATTGAAATATATTCATTCATGCATCATGTATATCTATTATATTCATGCATCGTGTACTGCCACCAACAAAAACACCAACCGAACAACCGATGCACAACTAACACAATAAACCCAAATTAAATACATATAACATCAACTATAAAATAAATTAACTATCGAAAACGGTATCAAATATAGTCATGTACAAATTTTTAACAAGTTTGAAATGTAGAAACAACCTTAAAATTAAGTAGCCCATCTATATTTCTACAGTTACGAAATCAATCACACCCCTTATCAACAACTACAAAAGTAAACACAAGTAACACAATAACTTTTTTTTTTTAAGAAAAATAAAAAAACCCAATTCAAAGTGGGTTGAAGTATTATTAATGTTTAAATAGAAGCAATAGATTAAAAAACATTAAATAATTTGTTAGAATGAAAATTTCGAGCACCAATGGCCACTCTATTCCTGGTAGTATAAATTTACAGATAAATACAGGCCAATCCAATACAGATAAAATTGCAGAACATCTTTTCTGTGTGAGTTAACCGACTTGAAATCTTCAACAATGGTGGCACGAATTAGTTAGAAATCAACATTGAGGGTGGCAGTGTAATAAAAGATCTCCTCAAACTCTGGCGTACACTCAACAGAAAACCACCTCTCATAAATTACGTCCTCTCCGTTTACCAGAGGAGGTCCAAACATGTTAAAAATCATGTCGCACCATACTGTGGCGCAAAAAACAGATTCTAAATCTACCGGAAGCGGCCCTCTTCACCTCCTCACATTACTGTGATAGTCATGTTCCATGACTCCCTCGTAACAATCAAATGAATACAATCGCCCAAACGCAGGCACCATACAATTGGCATCTCTCCATGTATTCGCCATGACAGTTCACCTTCTTTCTTCTGTGTCGAAAATTTCAGCAAAATCCATATTTTTACCGATCACATAAAACTTGTCATCAAGAAAATCTCTGAGACACACATCATTAATCTTCTCGTTCGTGTCGAGAAAACTCTCCCACCTATCTTCGTCTACCTTATAAACATGCGTTTTATTTTGGGGCAGTGACTGCAAGCAGTCGTTTTTCTCGGGCGTTCCCCCTGCAATATAAATGTGTCCACCAAACTCACTTGAAGATGCGAATGCAAATACTATCGATCAGATTTTAATGGAGGGAAAGAATAATGGTGGTCTGATTTCAAGGCATCCTTGACATTTCAATCTCTGTTGTCCACGTAATCAAATGCATCAGAATCAGCAAGCCCCGATCCAACTGGGAAACGCCTTTCGAAGTAAAAGTAGTAAAGCTTGATTGGTGGATAAAATCTACCTGCCACTCATTCTATTGGGTTTTGAACCTGGAACCTATTGGATTTTTCCCATTTTTCATTTTGACTTTTTGAAGAAAAATAACACTCATGTGGAAAATGTGAATGAGATCAAGATGATAAAGTAAAGCACATATAGAAGATATAATTTGTGTAGAAACAATCTGGTCCCGAGAATATGTGTCAAACATGTAGGTATTTTATCCAATGTTTTTATTTCAATATTTCATTCATGTTTCGACTTATCAAACAAATCAAACACTATGAAATTAATAAATAGCAAAGCTCTATTGGCTAATAAAATATACCATTATTATACAAATGATACAAAAAATAAACATTGTTGTTGGGCTTTAAACGTGAAACTGTTTTGTTTTCCTCCATGTTTTATTCTGGCCCGCTCAAGTACAAATTTCGCTCACTTTAATACTCCGTGAGAGACTGAGATGAAAAAGTGGCACACATATAACATATATTGTTTGGGTAGGAACATTCTAAGTTGTGGAATAGGTGTGGGACATGAAAGTATTTAACTCCTACCTTTATATTTCTAATTTTTCATTGACGTCTTTATTCCACCTAAAAAATTATATGTCATCCAATAGAATACCTAAATGACATAAAACAATAAAATGAAAAAAATAGCAAATCCCAATTTATGTTGGTTGTCATAACCTGCATCATCAAGATCATTGATGAGGGTAGTTGTAATTGCTTCCTTGTTAGCTACAACTAAACCCTAATTATAAATGTGCATGAAATTTCCACCCTTAGATGCTTAGTCCACTCCACGTATCACTGCCTCTAAAGTGTCTCGTGTGACATGTAAGTAAATTGATTCTGACTACCACAAAAAATGAGGGCTAACATTGCAAACATCAACTAATAACATTGGGTGTATTGACTAACCACTCCTTGCATTATTACAATTCTCCTTGATAAGTTTTCTATATATCCAACAACCTATACCTACTTTCTCCTTAAAGTTATTAACAAATATGGCACATGTTCGTAAGAAAGTAAAGTTTCACTAATGTTCCTTAGAGTGGCCTTATCCAACTGTAAACCCCTTCCACGTCACCTCTCCTCCTCTTGAAATGTCTCACTACCTCAACTTTAACTTCTTCATTACATCCCCTTCAACATCTCCATTGCACAATTCACATGTGAATTTTGATAAATTTATGTTTATTATGAAGATGAATATAGACCAATCTACTCCTCAACCCTTTGAAAAAATTAATATAATGTAATCAATAACAATATTTATAATGGTAAATGTATATTTACCATGAGGGTATATATCTATTAGTCTTGCCATCACACCTTATAAAACTTTAATATATTTTAATCATAATATGAAGCAAGTGAGCTTTTCTCTTACTATATGATTCAATGGTCCTCATTTTTTCTTTCTTATTACACTAAAGGGCGTTTACCCTAGTAGAAATATGGTGAACTCTTTGGCACTATGTCAAATGTCCATATTGACGTGCCAAGATCTCGATTGTCCACCTCATAGGTCATATCAACGATCTCCAATCAATCTGAGTCGTCCGCGTGCGCGTCATGATGTCTATAGAGCACATAGAACCCTGCCATAGAGCCACCATTGATGACAACAAACATTCTTATGTTGGTGTTTTCTATGGATTATCCTACATATGATGTTTCTTGTTATGTGTCAGATGATGGGTCAACCATGGTTACATTTGATTATTTGTGTGAGACAACGAGGATTTGTGAGACAACGAGTATCCTTATGTAATGGATTCGACATCGAGCCTAGAGCTCCTAAAGCATGCCACTAGATAAAAGTATGTTAAATCCATTGTTTCTTGATTTATTTTAAATTGTCAAATGATGTCTTCTGAATCATTAGAAAGATTTAAATTTATTGTTAAACTAAGTCAACCGTATAAAAATAACAATGCGAACAAATGTATTGGATTTTATCCATTATTTATGTTGACCTTTTTAAGTATAAAATGCACTCATGTCAATAATGTGAGTGATATCGAGTCAATAAAGTGTAACATAAATAAGGGAGAGGATCCAATCTTTGTGCACCCTAACTTTATGAGTGCACATAGAAACCTAAACATCACATAATTGATAAAAAATACCCTTTAATAGATAATGCTCTCCGCATTATAAATATTTTGTTTTTAAAAAAAGTTATGTGGAAGGGACTTTTTTTAATATTTAAATTTGCTAATTTGAAATATAAGGAAATTTCTATGGTGCACCATAACTTGAGAGTGAAGTCATACATTTTATTTTACTTATTTGTCATCATTTGATTGGTTAATTGGTTTGATATGACTTGATGTGGCATATTCTATAGGGTGCATTTTTTCAAAATTTAAGTGGGAAAGTCACATGTACTACCTCCTTTATTTTCATCTACCCTCACATGTATTAGTCCATGCTCAAGGATTGGTTCCTATCCCTTAGTAGATATTATTTGGGTATTAAAATTTGAGCAGTAGAAAAGGTGTAGTACATGCAAGTATTTGATTCTCATTTTTTAATTTCCAACTTTCCATTGATGTCTTCATCTTATCTAACAAATCAAATGTTTTCCAATCGGAAACTTTGACGTTGTTTGTAGCTAGGTTTTGAACTTGAAACCTATTGGATTTTCCCCAATTTTTTAATTTTAGGTCCTTTTAAGTGCAAATTGTACTCATGTGAATAATGCGAGTCAAGATTGAGACGATAAAGTGGATCACAGATAACAAATATTATTTGGGTCTTAAAATTTAAGTTGCAGAAAATGTGTGATACATGTAGGTATTTAATTTTTAATATTTCATTTCCATCTTTCCATTGATGTCTTCATCTTTTATAACAAACCATACACCATCCATTTGAAAACCTTGACAGTGTAAATAACTAAAATTAAAAAATAGCAGAGCTTGAGTGGCAAATAAAATCTACATGTCACTCATATGAATAATCGTCAGAGGACCTCGATTATCAATAATTGTTCACACACTACCTAATTTCATGCATTTACTTGAGCTTATAACTAGATAGTCAAGCTACAAAGTGCTACACAAAGAAATCAATGTGGTTGGGTTTTGACCCTACAACCTACTGAATTTCCCCCAATTTTTTATTTTGGCCACTTCAATATCAAATTGCATGCACTTAAATAATGGATTCTCAATCTAGAACATTCACTCGCTATACATTGTATGGCTAACAGCTAGAGGGACTCAGTTACCGATGCTTATTCGCACATCGCATGTTTTCCTACAAGTACTCCATCCTTCAAGCTTTAAAAGGGGGGGCTATAAAGTGCTCCAATAGGCAAGCACTTTGATTGATTCTCAAACATGAAAACTTTTGGATTTTTCCAATTTTTAGTTTATCCACTTTAAGTACAAATTGCACTCATGTGAATAATGCGAGCGAGATCGAGTCGATAAAGTGTAACTAAAATAACGTGGATATTATTTGGGTGTTAAAATATGAGATGTAGAAAAAATGCGGTGCATGCAGGTATTTAATTATCACTTATTTATTTGCAACTTTTCGTTGATGTCTTCGTCTTATCTAACAAATTAAATGTTATCTAATCGAAAACCTTTATGTCATTCACCGTTAGGTTTTGACCTTGAAACCTATTGGATTTTACCCATTTTTTATTTTGTCCCCTTTAGGCCCAAATTGCATTCATGTGAATAATGCAAGTGAGATTGAGAAAATAAAGTGGAACAAATATAATAGATATTATTTGGGTCTTATTATTTGAGTCATGGAAAAATTGCAATGCATGCATGCATTTAACTTTTACTATTTCATTTCCATCTTTCCATTAATGTCTTCGTATTTTATATTAAATCAAACACCATCCACTAGAAAGCCATGAAAGCATAAAAATAAAATTAAAAAGTAGAGCTCCACTAGCAGATTAAATCTACTTGTAACTCATATGACTAATCACTAGAGGGCCTCAATTATCCATGATTGTTCATCGTATCACCTATTTTCCTATGATTACTCTGTGCATTTACTTGAAGCTTAAAACTAAAAAAATGGGGTTGCAAAGTGCCACATAAATAAAGTAATGTAATTAGGATTTCGACTCTAGAATGTATTTAACTTTCCCCATTTTTTATTTTGGCCACTTTAAGCTCTAATTGCACGCACTGTGAATAATAGAGTCTCAATCTAAAAAATTCGCTCGCCCACTATGTACTGACATCCACTTAAATGACTCAACGGTCAATGATTGTTAATTGCATCATATGTTTTCCCTTCAATTAGTCCATCTTTAAGTTAAAAAGATGGGCTACAAAGTGCTCCAAAAAGCAAACATTTTCAGTTGGGTCTCAAACATGGAAACTTTTGGATTTTCTCTCATTTTTTAGCTTGTTCCTTTTTAAATGCAAATTGAACTCGCGTGAATAATGCGAGCAAGATAGAGACGATTTAGTGAAACATAAAAGCACCGCTCCTCCTTCCAACCCCTACTTCATATCCCCTCATCCTCTCTCTTTTTCGCTTTCTTGAGTTTCAATTCTTCCGTCCATCCCCTTCGAAGTTTCCATCGTACATTTCACTTACAATTGATAGTTATAGGTTTCCTAACTCCATACAATCATTATTATAGTTATAATTTTTCATTCAATGACATGAATAAGATCATTGTTTGTTAGTAGCTAACCTACTCGCAAAATCTTTAATTATGATCGTTAATTTTAAATAACTATGTATTCTATGTTTTTTGCTTTGCACTGACGTTGTTGAATCAGGGGCATGAGGCACCAACGATGTTCCATTTACAATTATATCCTAACAATTTTTAAATTTTATACGATCTGGATGAAGGATATTCCTCTGTGTACCAATTTAATATAAATTGTAATTAAACATTATTTTATAGTAACTATTGTAACTAATGCTATAAAAGTAATAAAATACAATAATGTCTGAGAAATAAGCATGCAAAAATATGAAAACCTAATCAAATGAGAGAGGGAATGTGACTTAGCCGATTTCATTCAACCTGGGAGTAATATGGACTGAGCAACAACTAGAACAGACTGGGAAAAGTGTCGTCACGGCTCACTAAGGGTTTTATAACCCAGAACTACACAGGACAAAAGTGCTCAAGGGAGGAAAGGAGTGCATGAGTGCTGGTGACTGTGTATATTCTCAGGTTCTGATCCTTTTTAGGTGGGAGGAGCTTCGTTGTTTATCTCTCTTTGTCACTTTGATTTGGCTATTAAGGTTCCAATAGTACATGTAACCTACAAAACAAACCCTAGCTATCTGCACAAGCTCACAAACACATGAGATCTAAATAAAATATGTAATATGTGAAGTTAGACTGACCTTGAAGGTCACCCAATGAGTGAACTTAGTACCGATTGTTGCACTACATCTTAGAATCCATGTCGTTCTTTGTGTTTGTGTGTGTAATGATGCCCTAGGATGCCCTTGTGTAAGTTACACGATGATAGCATGCTAGATCTAGAACGTAACAAGTATGTAGAATGTTTGTGATGGAATATAATGAACTCCCCTCCTATGTTGTG
Organism: Taxus chinensis; assembly: GCA_019776745.2. NCBI lineage: Eukaryota > Viridiplantae > Streptophyta > Pinopsida > Cupressales > Taxaceae > Taxus > Taxus chinensis. The sequence goes on from CM034153.1 coordinate 11,461,319, forward strand.
TATGCATATCGCTGTAGCCCTTGTCCCTTGTATGGGTGTGCTAGATGGATTCCTTGTAGTGTACTTTTGCCTTTGAATACAAGCTTAGGTGATGATATATAATGCTTATGATGCTTGGCCCCTTATTTAAGAGCAATAACTATTTATATGTATGATTCCCTTGTTTGAATTTCATAATTGACAACTAAAATTCCAACCCAAAGTTAAAAAGATGACCAAAAAGTAAAAGAGACCCAAAAAAAGAGTAAGAAGAAGGTAAATAAGGTCAGGAATGCCCAAGAGGGATAAGATTGTATGGGCGCTTCTGTCGTAATTGGGTACTAATGTCCGAGGCCATAAAAGACAAATCAATCAAGTACTGATAAGGTTGTAAGATGTGTAAGACCAGTAAGAATACAAGAGATAAAGCAAAAAGACAAAAAGGAGTTGACAACCACTATTTTTCTTGATTAGGAATCATGTATATATTAGTATGCTTTAGAACCTAGAAATGTACTCAAGTGCATATATTTTATGTCTACATTTTCCCCCACTTTATATTGTTGAAGGAATACTCGATAGCATAAAGTAGATAGAAAATGTGTACCTTATGATCTTGTAGAGTACAGACGTGTGGTTGATAACGTGCCAATGTGGACAAGTGGAGTGTGGAGTGATCAAAAAGTGAAATGTGGAGACGAGGAGACGGAAGGTGGACCCTAGGGGTGAAGCGCATGTGTTTTAGCGTGCTTTGTAGAGCTTGTGCTTGCTGATGTGACCTACTTCTTATTGCGTATAAGGACTGGACTGCAAAAAAAGATTAAAAAAAAAAACTAGTCAAAGTCCCATATGTGAACATGAAAGATTAGAGTAAACATGTGTATAAGTATGTAAAGAGTCTGTAAAAGTAAAAGGAAAGTTTACACCTGATGTATAAGAGAGTAAAATATAGAAAAGTGTCTTGTTTCTTGGAGTTGCTGATTTTGAATGTTGATGTTGAGTTTTTTTGGGCGATCTCACCCCAAGAGTGATTTTTTGGGCGATCTCACGCCGAGAGCTAGTTTTTTGGGCAATTTCACTCCAAGAATGAGTTTTTTGGTGATATCATGCCAAGAGCGAAGATTGTTGGGGAGAGAGAGTATATTTTTACTCTCCTTCCATGAATCATCCCCATAAGCACCATTGTAGATGGTAACTCCCGATATATGTACCAAATTATTCTTGATTTGTTTCAATTATTTTGTATTGTAACTAATTTTAGGAGAGAGAATGCATTTTGTGACTGGAGAAACTAGTGCCTGATACTATCGGAGAACTGTGTTGAAACTACTTGAAGACTATGATGAACTGAGAAAATGATATGTTTCTGCCCCTAAGTATATTAGCACTTAGGGGAGGACATAAGCACCCACCAGTGCTATTATTTGATACTTGAGTGCTAGTATCTACTATGTGTTTGTGAGGTCCAAGTCTGATTTTTGGACCAGTTCTGTGACTATATTATTGTGTTTATTATATATTGTGTTGTGTTGTGATATGTATCTCCGAGCCACTATGGAGGGGTGATTTGTTCACCCAATAGATGCCCCCCTCGTTTGGGGTGCATGCGACGAATAGTAGGATAATGTGGCCCAAAGGAGAGGACCTGATGCCGATATGCATATCATATAGTGGATACCTGCAGGGGGTAGGGGATGTGCATGGTAGAAACCAAGGCACATGTACAAACAAAGTAGGCTAGTAACTAAGTGTTAGTGTACAATAGAGCTAAGCATGCATGTAGAAGACAATGTAGCAACCAAGTATGTAAGACAAAATAGACCGCAAAAAGTAGGATTTCATACATGGGACATCCCTCACAATGTCACAATACAATCAGGGTCGAAGAGGCCCATAAGCATACAATGATCAAACAAGACATAGGGCATAGCTCATAAAAAATATCAAGCAATAGAAATCAAGTAGAAAATAAATAGGTGATAAATAACCATGGTTATATATAGTCCTGCAAGGAAAATACTACACATGAAGCACGCGTTAGTGTGTTAGAGAGATAAATAGTGTGTCAAATGTATGTATATATCAGTGAAATAATAAGTGTTAGTAAGCCAAGAAGTAGTGAAATAATGGAAACAATAGAACCTGTGATATGTAGTGTATTAGAGTATTAAAGATAGATGTCACCTAGGATCCTTTCGGCGAGACTAGTAAAGATTGGTTTTTAGCATCATGTATCATGTGAGAATCTATAGCGTTATTGCATTCACCTCAAGATACCAATTTTACGTGCATGCATGGATAGAAACAGATAGTTTGGACATACTTAAGTAATAACTGTCTAACATAGGATTATAAAGTGCAACATGTAAATAGTACTAAACTATAAATTACGTTGCATAAGACATTTTTCCAAGATGTGTAGAAATTCTGTAACAGTGATAGTGTACTATGACATCTAAGATATGTAGATAACATGGATCTATGTTTCTGTTTTAAGCGCATGCATGTGACATCTGAGGTTCACTTTAGAAATACCCCATCTATAGTCAAGTTTGAACCATTGGACAAGAGTAATGTCATCAGGGAAATGAAGGTAAAGTATGTGAAGCAAAACTGATGGTAAGTGCTCAAAAACATTTATGTCATGTGTTACAAGCTTGTTCGAATTCCCACCAGAAAGTAGTCAGGACGTTACATAGTACATGATGATGCACTAAATGTACCCACAATAGTCATACCATTAACCTATACCATCCCTTGAGTATGTAACCTCAACCTAATCAGTGGAACCAGTACCCTGGGTTAGCAGACTAGGCCCCATGTCATAGTCAGAATACATAGACATAAAGAATCCTAACCATGTGAGGTGTAAACAGGTGAGCAAAAAGGGTTCAACAGATTTTTACATCAAATGTTGATGTAGGGGGAGTTAGTTTTATGGTCCCCCCAACTGTGCTTAGTGCATGAATCAAGTAACACTCACCAAGGATGTTGCCAGTGTCATATTGCACTTGCCGATTAGGATTTTGGAATAGAGACGATAGAAGGCTACATGATGTGAGGGTGATCGAAGCCATCATTCACTTTGAGGTTGTAGATGGTACATGCCCATAACATATGTCTACATCAGTACACAAGGTTGTGTTGGATAGTTATGAACGTACCATATGAGTTAGGTTTTAGCTATATTTGATAAGGGGATGCATTACAAATACCACCATGTGGCCACCAGGCTATTGGAATTTTAATATCAAAATGATTATGGATCGCGAGTGCCAACAATATTATCCTGTCACAAGATTGTCCGAGGATGAGCAGATACATACATGGTGTACTACTGCAAGGAAGACTAGTAAACTAAAGACCCGAGAGGCTTCCCAGGAGAGAGAATAGTAAGGGACTAAATATCTATGATGTTGTTGGGGGATATCAATTGTGTTGACCATCTCCCTCATCTTCATTTGTTGGATTCCTTTTAACTCCACTCATATTGTGTCATAGCCTTCATACTATGTCAAATGAGGCTTAATTAGACATGTGGGATCGAATGGGATAAGGTGCAAATTATCAAAGTCTTGCATCATCAAATCTACTATTGTCTAATGGATTGATATCTAAAAGAAAACATAGGTAACTCACAAGGATATGACACGACCCTCTAGTGAAAAATTCACGCAATTCAAAATATTAGAATAGGGATAATGGTTGTGGTAGATTGCACGTCTTTACGAGTGAAAACACCCTAAAATTTACAAATAAAATTACATGACTCAACAAGGAAATCCAACACCATTATCATCCATCTAGCCAAGGTTCTAAGTATAGGAATGTAACATTAAGATAGAAGCTTAAAAGAATGCTTAACTAGTATGAAAACAATATAAAATCTAACTAAACAAGCCTACTAATATGCTTGAATTACCTAACATGGGCCTAAATAGACCTATAGAGGGCAATCAAATGGTTATGGTTGCTACTCAAAACAAGGTGAAATGACTTCTCCCAATGACTACTTGGTCATTTTGGATATCCATTTACTAGCGCCATTAAAGGCTTTAAACAAGGATTGAACTTGGCTATATATCATATTTATTATATGAGATGCAAATCAAAGCATGGTGTAAAGTATAAAGGAATGAGGTGTACCCTTTTTATAGTTTTCCTTTTAAGAGAAACTTGTATTTTGGTGCATGTGGGACTAAAATCCCCAAATTAGATTAGAATTTCTAATCATGATTAGGCCTTACTAATCACAATTAGTGAATTACCAAGTGATTAAGAGGTTTGGAGCCTTAATTAACTAGCTTAGGGTCAACTAGGAGGTTAGGATAAGCTTTTGAAGATTGCTGAGATGTTGTAGAGGTGACTGGGGTGATATTTGAGTGGTTAGAAGAGGGGTTTGAGTCAATACTTGGGTATATTGACCAAATCAAGGGAAAACATAGGCTTAATTAGCCTCGATAATTGCTAATTGAAATATTTTGAAGAGGATTTTGGCTTAACAAGATTTGCCGTAAAGTGGCATCCTGAATGCCGAAAGGGGTTATGTCAATCAACAGTGTGGTGTTAATTAGCTAAATTGGCAAGAAACATTAGTTAATTAGCAAAGAGCACTAATTATAATGGAATTGGGAAGAATATGTAGTGATTTGCTCAATATATTTTGGCAATAAGATTGCAAAAGCTTATTTGAATTTAGGTTTCTAAACAGGATGTTGAAATGATTTTCACCTGAAGAGATCTAATAGTGTTTCAGGTGTATGGCTGGAAATAGGATTTGTCTCCAAATCTCAATAGGAGTAAAGTGAGAACGTTATGTGAATCGTCCGTTCAATGGTAAGTTCTACGATATTTTTCTCATGATCAAGTATTTATCAGTGTTGACATTATAATATTTGTGTAAATGCATTGTCCCTTGTTTGTTAATAGGAGTGCCATGGATGTAGGGAAATGATGATGCAATGACATAGGATGGAATAGTCATCTCAGGGACATCCTCTTCTTCGGTAGGTAGATTATCAGATCACCTTTCAATTAAGTGACAAGTCTTATTATGCGTGTATGCGGAGGTCGATGGATTTGTCAATGAGGAGTATTGGAGTCACGAACATCATTCGTTTCGATATTATTATATGGAATTGGATTAAGTGGGGGTATAGGCTTGGAAGTGATTGGGTCTATTAAAAAAAATTGAATAGGTTGGGGTTGGCAGAAATGGTATGCTCATATCCATCATGTATTAATTTAATGCACTGATGAACCGTGGAAGGAACATCATGCATAACGTGGATCCATGGTCGACCGAGTAAATAATTGAACTGAAATTATCTATCAATGATATAAAACAAAGTGGGAAGGGTGTTGGGCCCAACTTGTAAAGGTAAGGTGATGGTGCCATTACATGTTCTAGTAGTAGAATCATAGCCACGAACAAGAGTAGAGGATTTGGTAATCTAACTATGAGGAAGTCACAACTATGCAAGTAATGAGAGGGAACATAGATTTACAACAGAGTTTTTATCAATTAATACACACTTGATATAATGGAAACCAATAGTATCTGTAATAAGAAATGATGATAAAGAATCACCGTGGGCAGTAGGAGGGATGTCTTCATTACTGAATGAAATGACATGTGGTAGGTTTTTGAGGGAGTGAATAAGATTGGTGAAGGAAACAGGGGAATTGTCAATAGCAATGTGAATGGAATGTAAGGAAGCCTCTTATGTATGATGACAAGCTGGCCCATTCTGTAAAATATCATAAAGATATATTTTGGCTGGTGTATTCTTTAGTTGCTCAATGATATCATAACCTTTAGAGGTTTCTAGAGGAACTGTAGAGGTAATAGGTGGTGGAATAGAGACAGGTAGATTCATGAGTTACCTATTGCGTCGAAAAATTACCACATTGATAGTTGGGTCGATCACTGGAGGGTTGAAACAGAGAGGGTGTTTGGTACAGACCTGCCTAAAATCAGCAGCAATGGAAATAGTGCTAGAAATCCTGGTGGGTGCATATGATGGACAAGAGGATTGGTCCATAAATTTAGAGAAAGGAGAGAGGATCTTATGCATGTTGAGAAGGTTGGGTTCACCAAATTATTTAATATAAATTGTAATTAAACCTTATTTCAAAGTAACTATTGTAACTAATGATATAAAATTAATAAACTATAGTAATGTCCAAACAATAATCACGTAAAGATATGAAACCCTAATCAAATGAGAGGGGGAATGTGACTTAGTTGATTTCATGCAACATGGGTGTAATCTGGACTGAGCAACTATTGAAATAGACATGGAAAAGTTTCATCAAGTCTCACTGATGGTTATATAATTCGGAACTGTATAGGACATAACCACCTAGGGGAGGATAGGAGCGCCCGGACATTAGTGACTAGATTGGGCGCTAGTGACTTTATAGATGCTCGGGTTGCGATCCTTTCTAGGTTAGAGGAGCTTTATTGTTGATATCTATTTGTTGCTCAGATTTAGATATTATGGTTCTTGGAGTACATCTAACCTACAACAAAAAACCCTAGCTATCTGCACAAGATCACATGATGCGATCTGAATAAAATATGTAATATGTGAAGTCAAAATGACCTTGGCGGTCACCCAATGAGTGAACTTAGTACTGAGCGTTGCACTACATTTTAGGCTCCATGTAGTTAGTTTTGCTTGTGTGTGTAATGATTCCCTTGTGCAAGCTTGACGATGATAACAGGCCAGGTCTAGAATGTGGCAAGTATGTAGAATGTGTGTGATGGAATAGAATGAAGTCCCCTCCTATGTTGTGTATGTGGATCGATGCAACCCTTGACCCTTTTATGAGTGTGCTAGATGGATGCCTTGTAATGCACTTATGCCTTTGGATGCAAGGTGAGGTGATGATAGAAAATTCTTATGATGTTTGGCCCCTTATTTGAGAGCAATAACTATTCATATGTATGATTCCCTTGTTTGAATTTCGTAATTGACAACTAGGTGATCAAAAAAGTAAAAGAGACCTAAAAAAGAGTAAGAGGAAGATAAAGCAGGTCAGGAGTATCCAACAGGGACACAAACACCTTGGCACTTCTATCCTAATTGGGCGCTCGTGTCCGAGGCCATAAAGGATAAATCAATCAAGTATTGACAAGGCTGTAGGATTTGTAAGACTAGTAAGAATGCAAGAGATAAAGAAAAAAAGCCAAAAGGAGTTGTCAACCACTAATTTTCTTGCTTAGGAATCATCTATATGTTAGCATTTTTTAGGACCTAGAAATGTACCCAAGTGCATAGATTTTATGTATACATGTACTACCACCAAATCCCATCCAACAAAATCTATTTTATCTTTCTTAGATTTTCCAAAGAGTACTAGTATACTCAATTGATGTTAATGCATGGTGTTTTGTTGATTTATGATTTACAAGCTTGTATAAACCTCTTTCTCTAATGCCAATAGCAACTATCTTATCATTGAAATTAGTTAGTTTACATTTGTTTCCTCCAAATTTCACTGCTAGAATTTTTATTTTTGGTGATTTCACTTATGGAAAAGAGATGTGTGTTCGTAGTTGATACATATCTAACATTGTAAAATGTCTATATGTAATCATTATTTAATCTAATTTGAACATCACCACATCCCCAACATAATGTTTCCATCCATCACCTAAGGAAATAGTTTCTTTACTACTATCATCCCCAATGAGATTTGTGTACCAATCTTTGTGACATGTGTATAGTGTTGCAATGCACCTCAGTCAAAGTACCAAGCACGTGACTCTTCAAAGTGGTTGTGTGATGCTACAAAGGAAAATCATTAAATGCTTCATTTTCACCTTCCTCTATAACATGAGCATATCTAGATTTATTTTCTCCATTAGCCATATCTTGTTGTCACTTATGATAATATTTCTTGACATGACCAGGTTATATGCAATAAAATCATTCCATTTAGACTTCTTAGGACTTACGTTGCTTTTGTCACTTTTTGAGGTTTCCTTGTTTGTATTCCATTATTTTTTGTTGTTTTTTAACCTTGTACAGAAATAATTCTATGTACAAATTGATGAAGAGGAAACCGAGTAATCTAGCCTCCTTTCTTTCTACATGAGAAGTGTAGACAAATTCCCATAGCTAATTTCTTGTGTCTTTTCGATCATATGCAATGACTCAAAACATGAGTCAAAAGATGGCAGTAAGTTTTGTAGTACCAGAGAAATTAAATTTGGCTCATATATAAGGTGAATCTCAACTACTTTTAGTTTATCATAAATATCCTTTGTCTGAAAAAAAAGAAGTCAATCCACCTTCCTACATTTTAGTGAAAAATAACATATTTTCCAAATACACTACCATATCGGCTTTTGAAGCATCGCACTTTGAAGTCAAACATTTCCACAAGTATAAAGCTATCATTGTATTTCTAACATTTGGAATTAAATGGTCAGTAACAGAAAGTCTAAGAAACATGAAAGCTTCCCTATGACGTTTATCACAGTCGCATGTTTCCTCTTCATCATCAAGTTGTAATTATTCACTAAGTATTATTTGATCAATATTTCTGAAATCACATATTGTAAGTATCTTATGACTCCTGGACTAAAAATTTTATAGTCAATTCCTAGTTGGCATGCAGTAACAAACGTTGAATGCCAGCCTTTTTGCCTAGTTTTTCACTAAAAGAATTAAATTAAAAAAAAATAAAAAAGGATTTTACAAAAAAATATTTTGCAAACTGATCCTCCTATAAAACTAAACAAAGCTGCGAATTTTAAGCAACAAATTGTTTACCATTTACGAGAATTTGAACTAACCATTTTACGTAAAATTACAAAAAAAATCACATGTTTTACACACGATTTTACAAAAAAATATTTTGCACACGGTTTTAGGCACCAAACCAAACAACTATAAAAATTATCAGCTCCTAAATCCCTATGGTTCTCCAAATATGGAATTAATCTTCCTCCATGCAAGTTTTGAAGGAAAATATTAAATGAACTACATGTTTCTTCCATAGTTTAAAGTGACTAAACTTTTAAAATATATCGAATAGTCCTTAAAACATCACTTTCCCTAATTGTTTATGAAGATGCATAAACTTTGGTTTTAAAAAATGCAACTTCAGCAATGACAAATGCGTTCAGGCTAATTTGCACCTTCATTTGCTCCAAGATACCAAGTTCAACTGCTCCAAGCTTGTACAAAGACATCTTATGTGAATAGTGCTAAATGAGACAGATTACACCAACATATGAGCAAGTATGGGCTGCATTCAACTTTGAAAAATAGTGCTATACTCATAAAATCAATGCCCAATTTCTCCTATGATGCATCTTCTCCACCAACGCCTCTATCAAGACAACCACACCTTCCTCTAAAGGTGCCTCCTCTTTCTTAGTTCTCTAAGTAGCTTTAACAATTCAACAAAGATTTAGATTAGAAAATTCATCACGCCCAATAGCAAAAACACTTTGAATAACCACAATACAACCTCTTGGAAATGTCATTCTTGCTCTTTCCATAATGAGTTCACACTTATTTCTTTAACCATATACTTGGTTTTCCAAGAAAGTTTTATTCATTCTCCTCCAAGCAAAGGTTAGGTACTTCATAGGGTTTTCTCCAAGCTCTCCCAACCACGAGCTTTTGAATATCATATTAGATTTATTAGAGAAGCCACAAGCCATAACCATATTATTGAAGATAGCAACATAAATAGTTATTACAACACCTATAATTTAAGAATGTAGGCATAATAAGATTTGAATGGGAAACAATAGTAAATAGACTCAACAACTAAATTATATAGTAATATGTTACATTATTACAATTATAAAAATCTATTCGAATAAGATCTAATTTGATAAAAAAATTATTTCTAAAATAGATTCAAAGGGTCTTATTGTGAACTAAATATAAATCTCATAATCACATCTTAGAGAAAATTGATAATTTCAAGACATACAATCGAATGTGGGATCATATTGAAATTATTAATCAATCCTCTCATATTCAATTAAAAGATAAAATGACTAATCTTCATCCTAAAAAATTACAACATTAAGTTTGAAACAATAAATTGTGCCTCAAATCTTATTTACTACATAATCTCATGTCAATTTTGTGACTCGTCATGTTAAGCCTAATTTCAAAAGGTTGGCTTTATAAAACTTTCTAAGGTATCACTTCAATGACATCTCATTATAAACTTAGGAAGATTTTAAAGAAAAAGAAGGAAATGTTTCATAATTGACAATGGTATTAGGGTAAGCACATAACAAAGGGAACACATCACAAATAAGGAGACCAAAGTATGAGAATTTTAAGGAAAAGGGTTAAAAATATCATTGTGACAAGGAAGGTCATTGTAACAAAGACATAACCTAGAGACTACCTCTAGGTTTATATGAAGTAAATATAGATTATAATTGTAGAATATAGAATCTTTGTTCAGATAGAGGAATAATCAAACTCCCTACAACAACTATTCCACTTCCGTTGCACTACCTACCTAACTAATTTACCCTACTCTTTAGGCATGGTCTTCCTTCCAAAGCCCAGGGCCCAAAACCTTATAGAAACTAGACCGTATTGGCCCATGCCAAATTAAACCTCAAACTTGTTACCTCGCCTTGATATATGCAACTCTACTCCAATCCATTAGAAACCCTTCTCCCATCCCCTCATCTCAAGCGAAGGGGAAGGGGAAAGAAAAGGGAAAGGGAAGGAGCGTTCCTGAACAAAGAAAGGCTTCTAGTTCATCCAATCCAATCCAATCCAATAAAGGCATGGCTAGTTCGTTCCCTCACTTTAGCTTCTGTTCAAGGGCGCCTCTGAGCAAAGCGAGGCCTCTATCTATTCTCTATCTATCCACCCCTCTCTATCTATCTTTTTATCTATCTATCTTCCTATCTGCTCTCTATCCATTTCTCTCTATATCTATATCTATCATTCTATCTATATCCCTATCTAGTTATCTATTCTCTATCTATCTATTTATTCTCTATCTATCTATGTGTTCTCTATTTATCACCTATTTGTTATCTATCCATCTATATCTATATCTCTATATATTCAACCTCACCCTCTAGATAGAGAGAGAAGGGTAGGTTCGTTAAACAAATGGAGGTTTCCGCAACCAGTGATAGAAATGAAAAACATACTCTTTCAAAGTAAAAACTAGAAAAGCAAAAAAATTATTGCTTTAGTTCCATAAAACATAAATGAGTAATAGATCCTAAAACTCCTCAATATATACCACAAAACTAAGATATTTTTTTTTAACCTAAAGAGGCTCAAAGAAGTATACTAAAATATTGAAAGCAAAATCTACATAAAAAATATTAATATGCTTATGAAAGACCCATTTAATAAAATTTCTAAATTTAGAACTTTAGTACTCGTAGAAATATTTTAAAGTTGGGACTCTAGTGGTCCTAGAATTATTTTAGTTTTATACGGATTCAATATGGTCTTTAATAACACTTAGAAAAATTCAACATACTAATCATTTTTTTTAATCTCACCCATGTACAAAATCACTACCTTTCAGAGTTGAATTAAAGGTTAGGAGCACCCTAGGCAATAATTAAAGTGAACACCCTTCTTACAATTTTAGTTAATATGTTTTCCCATTAAATAAATTTAAATAAAAATTATGTACATTATCGTATTTTAAAATTTTCATAAGAATCATAACAAATCACTAATTTAGAGAAATTGGAATATGAAAGGAATAAAAATATCCAATAATGACAAGTTATAATCCATGGAAGGAGAGAATTAATTATATGAGGTGTTCAGAATGCAATAAATACAAATTTTTATAAAAGGTTGGTTACTAATCTTATTTGTACCAATATCAAGTGGTGATGGGACTCAAAACTGAACAAAGCACCCTTTTATTGCAAAGAAATAAAATTTCTGAGGTAGCTCCCATGGTTTTGTTAATAGTGGTATCTATACCAAGCCTACTAATTTCTCCATAGAAAAATACATTGCCCTCATAATATTACGGAGAGAGAAATAAATAATTTTTCTTTCAAATATACTTGCCTCTACTAACTACACAAGCGAAATTATAAAAAAATACATAAACCTTTTCTGAGACAAAATTACACACCTAAATTATCTAGAGCTAGAATAGAGAGTGAGAAATAATATCAACAATATCGTATGTGATTAAAATATGCATATTTATTTTTACTTGCAAACATATTATAGCATCGTTTTTATGTGTATGCGTAAATTTTATGTTACTTTATAATAATATCAATAAAAAGACTAATCAATATTGACTTTGGGTAAAATAAGTTAATCTTAAGTTCTAATGAAAATCAACAATAATGAAAATCTCTAAATTTAAGCACCCCCTAATTGTTGGCGCCCTAGGCAGTTACCTAATCTACCTAGGGCTTAATCCCCCCTTGCTACCTTTTATATCTTAGGCATTTTCCAATGCTAATCCACTTGGTGGGTTACATTATAGAGTTGATTTGGATGAAGGAAACATGTATAATTTTTTATGTTTACAAATAAATTTAATTGTGAAAGCACACTTGAACGATGGAATAAATGATCTTGAGGCTGAGTGTTTAAAGGAACTTCCTCACATTATGATAGAATGTATAAATTTTAAGAGTAGGTATTTGCTTTTTTAGAATCACAAGAAACATTTAAAAGTAAATCAAATAATCATCTTAAAGATGAATTAAATGGTCATTCTCATTATAGTAAATATGTATTTGTATTTTATTGTTCAATTAATAAATCCAAGTTTATTTTATCGGAATATAATTTGTTTTTAGAATATAATTACACATTCTAACATTGGTATTAGAATATAGGCTTCTCTATTCATTTTCCATCCTTTATTAGAAATTCTATACAAATTCAATTTTCTTTCTATTTTCATTTTTAGAGGTAGCATTTTTTTTGTATATTAGGGAGTTATGTGGTAATGTAAATAATAAGAGTTTATTTACAGTAGATTCAAACACCATAAAATATTCTAGCACAATAATATATAGGCTAGAAATCGTTGAATTCTCTAACAGGGCTACCCAAACAAAGACAAAACGAGGAAGGGCTACCCAACATTATTGAGGAATTACTACATAGGCTAGAAATCATTGAATCCTCCAACAGGGCTCTCCAAATAGAGGTCTTTGAGCTCACTTCGTGGATGGAGAAGGTGGAAGCAAAAAATATCTCCCTATGGAGATCACTGGCAGATCCCATGTCACACTCCTCTCTCAGGATCTTCAATGACCAACTGCAAGTGGAGATTATGGACTTTAAACACAAGTAAGAACAGTTCAAAACCCAACATGAAAATATGAAACAACAAGCAGACTCTTGGGACCAATTTGTCAAGGGAAAGGGAAAAATTCCTTCTCCTTTGGCAGTAGTAAAATAAGTGGTGCAGGAAAAAATGATATAGGAATGAACCAGGCGAGATAGGGAGCTCAACCTCAAAGTGAGAGGGCTTCCCATACTGACCCCTTCATTAGACCTAATGACCATAGGGTCTAACTTTCTCACTGAAAAATTGGAGCTTCCAGATGTATGTCTTGACACGGCATGGCATGGGCTAAACTCAATGTTTTTCCTTTGTTTTAAATCAGCAGAAGACATGCTTAGAGAACTCAGAGCCAAGTGTAAGTTATTCTCCCTTACCAATAAGGTCTTCCTTGATGAAGACCTTACTAGAGCCCAATTTTCCAAACTCAAACAATCTTTTGAAGCAGTGATGACAGCTAGAATAACAAACTAGTGGGTTGTTATTCATAATCTCATATGTGTTATCTGAGATTCGTACCCCCATGGTTGGTCTCCCGGGTCCAGTCCCAAATGACATTCTCACTAGGAGAGGCAACGGAATAGGGGAATTTCTATCACATGTTATAATGGTAACGGGTTATTCTAGTCTTCTCCAGGTGTGTTATATGACGCTCTAGGTTTTTCATACCTTCATTTTATCACTGAGATTCATGAGATACATGTTTTCCCTCTCTTAGAAATTAGGGGGTACCACTGGATTTTGGTTTGCAGGCAGAAGACTAGGAGTTTTGGTGGTGTCAGGGGCTCAGGCAGGGTTTCTGTTTTAGTCAGAGATACTTTCCAAAACATCATTTCATTGGTCATTGTGGATGAGTTTGTCTGATTCTTTTAGTTCAGGATTAGACGGACTTCACCCCACTTTAGAGACTTTTTTATAGTGTTTTGATATTCCCCCCAACTTCCTCTCCCTATGCCATCCATAATGGCCTTGATGGGGACCGCTTCTTTAACCTCTACATAGGTACTTCTCAGTTTTTAGTGATTGGGGAGGTCTTCCTTTTGGGGGATTTCAATGTGCAGACTAGAAACCTCCAGGTCCCACTACATGATAGGACCGGTGATGTGTTTTGTGCCTTTGAGGTGTATCTCGACTCCATTGGTCTTAAGAGAGAGTCATAGGATTCTGCATGACCTTTGACACCATATGGATGACACCTCTTACAGTTGGGAGAGTCTCATGAGATGTTGATTTTGAATGGTATTTCATGTTTTCCCAACTGCAGGTTCTTCACTTATACACCTCATTGTGGAGGTTCTAGCATAGTGGAATAAATTTTAACTTCCCCTAACCTGGTTCCTCACATTCACCACCTATATGTCTCCCACGTCTCTCTTGCTGATCATGATACCATTTCCTTCTCCCTATAGGTTGATCTCCCCAGGTCCTGCCTCATTTTCGCTACCCTCCACGCACTATTCTCAAGTTTGGTGAAGTTGAACCTGAAACCTTCTCATCCCACCTTTTTCAACTTCTTCCTCTTGAGCCTCAGTTCACCTTGCTCCCAAAAAACATGAAATACAACCTCCTTTCTTCCATTATCCATGAGATTGCCTCAAAATCCGTCACCGTCACCCTTTCTAATAAAAAAACATGCCCCATAAACCAATGGTACGATGAGGAATGTAAATCCCTTCACCGGTAGCTTCACCTTGCTTCTATTTATGCTCTCTCATCCTTTCCCTCTCTCAAGTCCATGTATTACCACCTCCTCCACTAAAAGAAGCACATGTTCACTTCTCGAAAGAGACGGGAGCTCCCTGAGTCCCTTTTACACTCTCCCAAGCATTTCTGGTGTACCATTCTCCTTCAGCATTCCCCTCTTATGTAGGACTTGGTTCCAAATTCCATGTATGCTCACACCTCCACCCTTTATGACATTCCTGACCAGCCCCATATCTGAATGGTTTCCCTACCTTCTACTCTTCACATCTTCACCCACACGTATGTTAAAAATGTCATCTTAGCCATGAATAGTAGCAAAGCAACGGATGAGGAGGGCTTTCAGGTAGAACTTTTCAAGCAGGGGCTTGGCATCCTAAATGGCTATTTAGAGGATCTCTTTAACCAAGTGGTTTTTACAGGCTTTCTAGAGGCTTGGTCCAACCACATTATTCATCCCTTCCAAAAATTGGGCCCTACCTCTATTCCCAACAACTACATAATAATCATGATGGGTCACACATTTGCCAAGATTTATGCTACCATACTCCACATGCGACTTTTAGAGTTTTTGGACCAAATCCACTACAGATCTAGGAGACATGCAAGGTTTCAACCAACCTACCAGACCACTAACCACATCCTCACTCTTTGTGCCATCATCGACGAAGCATGCCATCACTCTTCCAAGATTTTTTGTTGTTTTTTCGACCTTCAGAAAGCCTTTGACTCTATTCTACAGGAAGCTCTCTTCCTTAGGCTTAGAGAAATTTGTATTTCTGAGAATCTTTTAGCTTCCATCACACGCCTTTATGAGGGGGTTTTGGGTCTTCTTCCTACTACTATTTTTTTCTTTGACTTCGTCAGGAGTACTATTGGGGTCAAGCAGGGTTGCCTTTTGTCTCTTTCTTTTTTCAATATCTATATTAATGACCTAGAGGAATTTATTAGGGATCACATCTAGGAGGGGGATGGGTGTCTTCTTCACTAGGTTTTGATCTTTATTCTTCTTTTTTGTAAATGATGTGGTCCTTCTTACCTCCTCAACAGAAGTCCTACAGAGACAATTGGATGCTTTAGCCCTCTTATGCGACTACAAGCAATTGTCAATTAATCTTGGTAAGACCAAAGTCATGATCTTCAATGGCTTGAAGACATCTAATTTTCATTTCTTCTACAAGGGGGAAGAGCTTGAGATCACCAAATATTACACTTACTCGAGAGTACTCTTTTCAGGGCCTCACTTCAGTCTACGACTGACACTTTAGCCTCAGGTTAATAAGGGATATGGCTCCTTGGAGATCTTGGAGAGACATTGCTTCTGCCATCACTTCCAAGAAATAGTGTCCAAGTTATCCCTCTTGTTAGGCCCATGGTTATTTATAGCTCTGAATTTTGGGGGTCCTCCTTAATTGATTCTAACTGGGCTATTATGGAGAGAGTCTAGATCCTTATTCTTATACATATATCAGATGCAAGGAAACAATTTCTTACAATTTTATCTTGGTAGAGTTTGGAGCTCGTCCCTTTAGGTTAAAAGTAATTTTTGGCCTTATCTCCCTCCTAAATCATATTCAGAAGCTTTTTGATTCCTCTACGGGAAGGGACATGTATCCCTACCTCACTTATTGCTTCTCTGCGGCCATTTCTTTAGTCAATCACTCTAGTCGATCTCGTTGTTGGTATGTCAGATTATCACAACTTCTTGAGTCTATTGGTATTCAGATAGATCACATCCCACCGTATATTTTTTCCTTGGACACTCCCACCCATCTCCTTTCGAGAAAGCATGATATGAACAGTATCATCAGAGATGATATCTATAGGAATTTCATTCAGTGTACCTTTACCAACCCCCAAGATGGGTTACGTCTGAAGATGACCTTCAATGCTGCACATTTTCTTGAGGTCGGCAATGGTCTTATTTCTTGGCCCCAATATATTTCCTGACATTGGATGCACAACCTTCACATTTCCCTAGGAAATTTTAGGGTTTGTTCTCATAGACTCTGGGTTGAGAGTGATCATCAGATTGACCATTCCAAGTGGATTTTCTAGCTCTTTTCCCTCCAAGAGATTGAAACGGAAGAGCACTTCATCTTCTGATACCCCATCTACTACAAGATTAGAAGGATATTTCATTATCTATTTATAGAACATTCGACATTCACTGACTTCTTTAGATAATGTGATCAAAGGTGCCTTTCTATTTATCTTCATGAGGCTCTTAGGATTCAGGAGGAGACCGTTCAACCCCCTTCTAAGAAGACAAGTACTCAGTTGATCACTTTATTTTTTACATTACTCTCCCCTGGGAGGGGCACTAAGTGGAAAACTAATACAAATCATGATTACCCGACGAGATCTGTCTAGACTCGAGGTATTAGTTCATATACTAGGGACGTCAAAACACATACGAGGTTGAGACCTACATACCATAGAGAGCCTTTGAGATCCACAAGACATACATGGAGAGTTCTTCCTTCCTCCAAGCATCGGCACCCCACATCTTCCACAGACCTCAATTTTGGACTTCAGCACATCACCAACTTCTTTTAGTCGACATTGGATGTTAGTTTATGGGGCCTCCTTCTTTCCTCCTCTTCCTTCCCTTCCTTCCTCCACTTGTTCATGTTTTGCTGATCTCGACAGGATTTCTCCAAGCCCATGTTTTTGTGTGTTCCTCTTTTTCTTCTTCTCTTCTCTAGTTGTATTGAGGGACCTTTTGGTCCTCTTGCTGGAATCTCATTCGCTTCTTTGTATTGGTGCAATCCCATTGACCTACTTTTGTGGTCATTCGTTGGACATTTAATATATTTATCTTATCTTATCTTATCTTATGTTTCTCTCATATTAATCAAACGAATACATGAATATATATGAGACATATAAAATTCTATAATCCCTACAACTCAACCATCTAACTATATTAACACTAGATATATTACTAACTATTTAACACTATATTCGTAGAAAAAACTAACTAATATAAAACACTAACTTACCCTAGTAACTATATCCTAAATACCACATAATAAATATTTCATGTAAATGTTAATCCTTAACATGTGGCATTTCCTACAAATGGTGCAGTTATTCAAGCATCAAGATCCATAAATATGTTCAAATATGGTTACATTGGATTGTGTGGCATCTTTTAGCTCACACTATTGTGTTTTGTTTAGTTTGATTTACCATTTTAATTGCCTTCAAAGCTGCATGGAGGAGAAAGAGCCCTCAAAAGGAAAAATAGAGAGAAGTCGTGTCACTTGATGATTTTTTATTTTTCAAAAGAATATAATATTTTATTTCAGAAGATAATTCGCAAATAAGGGATTTTTTTATTAATTTTTTTCTTTTAATAAAAATCAACCAAAAGGAGAAATAATACAAAATCAATTTTTTAAAAAATAAATAAATTGTGCAAATTCAAAAGAATCTCGATATTGATGGCGTCTCTAGTTCGTACTCATGATTAATGTTGTTTTGATCAAAAAAATATATCTATAACCTAATATAGTTACATGTATTTTTCTCTTCTCTAGATTAATCTTGGAGTTCCTTAACCTATCCAATATTTTCTGGAGTGGAAAAGGGGGAAATAAATTAATAATTTAACTTTAGTGCAAAAGTAACTTTGATTATAAGCACTTATGTTTTATTATTAATTTAAAACTTATGTTTTACTATTAATTTAAAAGTGACTTTATAATATAAAGTTAAAATAAAATCTTTACTTTAATACTTTATTTTTAATTAAATTAAAATGCCAAAGTGGAATGTCCCATTTCAGGACATTGCATGGACACACGATCCATGACAATCATAATAGGATATCGCTTGGGGTAATTTGGGATATCTTTTTTCCATTATCATATTTTTATAAATGGTTTGTGTTGTTGTTCCAACTTTTGCATTGATAACAAAAACCATTTTGTGTATTCAACAGTTGAGCATGAAAACCCTCCATCGCAACCATACTGTGGATAAAATCCCTATAATATATTAGGGTATCTCCATTCAGGAGTTTAAATTGAGCTTCACATCAGTTTATCGAAGCAACTTCTGCTAGGACATCATCTTACAGAGTTGGAGTGTAGTTTCAGTGGGTTTTAGGGCTATGTTGAGGGCTAACATCATCTATCTAGGGGTTAATGTCACCTTGAGGAGATGTTGTATTTTATCATTCATCAATGTTTTATTTTTAGGGGTTTGCTAAAAGTTTTTCTCTACTTCAAACATCTTCATTGACCAACTGGATCTTCTTTTCCAGCAATATTTCTTTTTGTAAAGTCAACTTTCATTTCTCTAATTTGCAGCCAACAAATAAACTCATAAAAATGTGTATTGTGCTTGCATTTGGATTGTAATTGATTCCAAAAAATTTTATAAAATATATTTGAGGGTTTTCAATGATTTTTAATGTTTGGGATTTTAAATTTTGAAGGGTTGTTGTAATAATTAGGAAAAAATCTTAATATTGATAGTCTTGCATAAGGGTTTATAGGAAAACCTAGATTTCCTTAATTTATGTCCTAAGAGGAAATTTCAATGGTATCATAGTTAATTTCCTAGAAATCCTATCAGGGAACTTCATGCAAGGTAGTGATAGAGAATTTAGATACTACTAGAGAGAGAAAAAGAAGGGCTCAGAACATCCAAAGGAAAATTTTGAACAAATTGATCTAGGGCTAGAGAAAGGAAATGAGAAGGTAAATATGGTTGATCTGAATCTAGAAGATATGTTATTTGATAGGCTTTTCTAAGGGAAATAATAATTGTATGATATGATGGCTCAGATGATCCATACTATATAGAAATTGTAAGTTCTTAGACATCATAATGATGAAGAAATTTATTTCGGGGTAAACAATAACCAGCGGCCCTAAAGAACAATTATTGCTTTTCCCGCTAGGTGTTTCCATCGTAATTTCCTTCCACGGGAAGAATCCATTCCAGAGGTGGAAATCAACCTTCCATGGGATATGGCATTATTTTCAACTATGCACAATAGAGCTCTTCCATCTAAGATCCATGAAGAAATATCACTTACAGACTTCATGGGGTTAAATGAAAACTGAGTTTGACCTAGAATGAAGCCTAGACCACAAGTTACACAAAGAGATATTCAACATGCTTTGAGAAAGTTACCACTTTCCACCTTTGATGGTTCCAATAATGGTACAAATCGCGCATGTATATAAAAGTTAGATACTTATCTATCTCTTAGGCTAATGATGGAAGAGGAAATTATTAAGTTTACAACGCTTCATCTTGAGGCAATTACACATGAATGGTGGTATCATGGGTTAATAATACAAGTACATAATCTCATCACTTCCTGTGATTATTTTAGTAGGAGGTTGATTGAGAGATTTGTTAGAATTGATCTGGAAGTTCACTTTTAAGAATTGGCACAATTAAATCAAAGCAACTGATTGGATGACTATGTAGTTGAATTTCAGAAGCTATTTGTGATGGTACCAGATGTTACAAAAGGAGACTTGTGGTGGTTTTTGAGGGGTTGGCTAAATCAATCAAGGTATTGGTAAGATATGTTAACCCTATTTCTATTCAAGAAGTTGCAAGCTAGGGAAATTACACTGATAACAAGAAAGTAAAGTAACTAACTATATACCTTCTCCTTCATGATTCCTTTTGCAAACCTCAGAATGGGTGATGACTTGGATGGGCCTGGACTTCTTGATATTTAGGTACGTCATCAATGTGAGCAAGAAATTTGTTACAAAAACTATTGATTCAAAATTTTCACCAAGGATGTGGGGATAATGGATGTGTGGATGGAAAAAGTGGGATTACACAAACATCAGTACAAGATGGAGGGGATGCTCTATGTATAAATAATACAAGAGATCTGACAATATTTTTTCTTCTTTGCCTCTCTATTTTAGAGGGGGATAAGGTTCTATTTATAGCCTGGAAACTGGATTAACTTAGAGAATTTTAACCAACCGCAGTTTGAAAATGTGGGCATGATTAGGTGAGTGGGGGCCACAAAGAATGGGTGAGGATTAAACTTGTATTTTTAATCCACAAGTGGGGAAATATGGAGAATAATGACATATGAGGAGTATGTTTAATTAGGGATTGAAAATAATAATCAATCAACTAACATTGATTAATTTGATGTGGATTTTTCTAGGAATATTTGTGGAGGATTAATTGGTTTAAGGAAATGGTAAAAGTAGGGTGTCTACATTTTCCTCTCTTTAGAAGGGTACTATGAAAGTAGTGTCCTTTCAAAGAAAGTAAATGAAATGGATGATGATGCCCCAAGCGGCGAGATTTAGGGTTTTGAAGAGATTCTTCTTAAGGAAGGTGTTCCTTCTATAAGAATTTATTAGAGGAAGAAAAGAGATAGAATTCTCTAAGAAAAAAGTAGAATAGATTTTTTCTCATGAGAATGGGGGAAGAGTTCAATATACTTTTGCTAAGAAAAAGGTAGAGCAGACATGTGTTAGGGATAATAGAAGGTGGTAGGTGATGAATGTTATGGTATATTCCAAGAAAAAAATTCCATGGGAAGATGTGATTATGGATGGATGTGATGATTCCCCCTCAGGAGGGTTGGCGAGAATGGAAGAAATGATAGAGCTCTCGAATATATGAAAGATCAACGTTATCGAGAGGAGGACAAGAATGGGGTGTAAGAGAATGGAGTAGTGGTGGTGTGCAAATAGGGAAATATTATAATCAGTATTGAATGTTATGTGTGAAGATGTGTTGAAGGACGTAATGATCGAGAGTGGAAAGAGAGAAAAAGGAACGAACACAAGTGGTGGTTGATTATGAGTAGGTGAAGAATGGCAAAATGTTACGAGGAAAGAAAATTCAGAGGTGAAGAAAACAAGGGTATGGAATTGATTAGACGGATACAGAGGAGGAGAAAAAGGGAATGAAAGAGGTGGAAGATGATAAGAGATAATGATGATAGGAGAATGAAATGAGGAAGGAAGAACAAGAAGGAGAAGACAAGATGAGAGAAGATGACAGAGTAGAGGGTAAAATCAGGAAAAAGGGAGAGAAAGATCCAAAATGAAGGTAGTGGAAGAAGGGAAGAGGTATGTGTGAGATAAAGGGAGATAAGTGATGGAAAATGAAGGAGATGAGGAAGATGAAAAATTTAAAGAAGACGAACGAGATGATATAATGGAGAAAAAGAAAAAGAAACTATATGAGAACAAGAAGATGTGGAGAAGATCACATAAAGTAATAGAAACTAGTAAAAAATGGATGAAAAGGGTAGAGGTGGTAGAGAAAATAAGGGGAGGGCTGGAGGAAGGTAAAAATGCTATAAGAAGAAGAGATGACATGGATGATACAAGGAGAAGATAGAAGGAACCAAAGCATCATATCAAGAAGGGAATATGAAACAAACCACATGGAGATGCATGTGGAGGATGAAATAGTAAAAAATACTGGATAGTGAGAAAGAGACAGGGTAACGATGGGGAAGTAAGAAGGAAGAAGATGGGGAAGTAAGAAGGAAGATTATGGGGAAGGAGGAGAGGACAAGAGAGGAAATGATGTACAGAAAGAGAGAGACAAAAAGGAAGAGTGGGAAGGAGGAGAGGACAAGAGAGGAAATGATGTAGAAGGAAGAGAACCAAGAATAAGGATATTTTGTGGAGAGTGGGTAGTATCATAAATTTAAAGACAAGAAAGAGAGGAGGAATGACACGGAGTGGAAAAATAATGGAGATGCATGAGATGAGGATAAGAGGATTATGAGAAAATAAACAAAGGGTGTATCATGAAAATAGTAAAGACGTTGACAAGGGTGAAGAGAAGATGGAGAGGTGGTGAAGAAGAAACAAGAAAGGGTGGGGATGAGGAAAGGGAGGGGAGGAAAGAGAGAATGGACAATGGAGGAGGTTTTTCCAATGAAATAATTATTGTTAGTGAAGGATGAGAGGAAAAAGGTAGAAATTTAAAAGGGAAAGGGAGAATGATGATGAGTGAATTTTAGGGGTAGACCAACAATAATTATTAGCATGGAATACGTTTGGTAGTATGAGGAAATGGAAGAAGATGATGAAATATTGTTAGGGGGAGTCCAACAACAATGGAGAGTAGATATGAGAGTGGGTATGTGGGAGAATTTGAGAATATGGAGTGGAAAGAGTAAAGAAAGGGGGAGCGATGATTTGTGAGAAGATGAAGGTGGGGAGAGGATGTTGAGGATGAGGATGAGGATGGACAAGGTGAAGGTAAAGAAATGAGATATGGAAAGAGAGGAAAAGAGTGGGATGAAGAAGGATAGAACACAGAGTGGAAAATGGGGGAAAGGAACATGGTTAATTAAGGATTGATCAAGTAGGATCCAAAAGTTGAAGATGATGGATGCACTTTGTTATATGATAAGTTTAGAAGGGTAATGATAGGAGGAAACTTTGGTTAGTAGGGAATACCAGGAGGAAGGAATGTTCAATGGAGGGGATGAAGAATGAGTCGAGGAAGAATTCCAAAACTGCAAATCCATATTATGGGAAACCCTTAAGAAAAAAAATTCATGCGACAAAAATTATTAAGTCAAATTTCCAAACAATGGATGATGGAGATGAAAAGTGAGAAAACAGGAGATGAAGTTGGCGAGAATGGAAGAGGTGGTGAGAGGATGTGATGTTGGGGAATGATGAGAACAAGTGAAGGATGAGGATGTGTAGTGATGGGGGAGTGCAAGATGACAAATCATCCTTAAGAGTCATGCAAGAACACGGTTAGAACTTTTCCTGCACAAAATTTCACAAAATCAAGTTGGAAAAAGTAATTTCTGAAAACGGTAGTTACGATGCAAACAAAATTACATATCCTGAAAAATTAATTGCTAAAATGGTTAATTATTGCACACAAATCTAATAAAAGGAATGAAAAAATTTAACGACAAAATACTTATTTAAATAGGAGTGTACTTAAAAGCCTAGTAAAAATAAATGAATCAATAAAAATAAGCAATCCTGAAAAAAAAATTTGAGTGACGATTTAGTATATATGGAAGTGACAATGGTGTGTGAACCAAGGGAAGAGGACAAGTCGAAAGGTGATTAGGAAGTGTAAACTTTTATGACGAAAATGTGGACTTATATGTCAAAAATGAGGACTTTGAAGGAGAACAAAGACAAATTGAATGGAAAATGTTAATGGAGATCTATTATGGGATATTGAATAAAATGATGGACATAATGAGAAACCTCAGTGGAAAGGGGTAGGTGAACGTATAAAATAATGTGAATGGGAAAGTAACTTAGAAAATAGGAATCAATATACAAGTGCATAGACTTAGTTTCATGTGATGGGTTGATAATGGAATGTGTAGATGGTTGCATAGAAAAGGAGACTTAAGAAACTATTTTATGTGAAAATTAGACATACAAATAAGTGATAGAATATAATACGTAAAAATGTATTTGGTTTATAGGAAGGGATATGTGAAAAATGCAATAAATATAATGTATTTATCATCATAAAGGGAGAAGAGAGGATCAACGATGACAATGAAACAAACAATGAATCAGAACGATCGAGTTTACATGGAGGAGGATCAATGAGTTTGATGGCTGATTAGAAGGGTGGTTATGAGTATGGAGCTTGGTGGTGGTGTAACACAGAGCCACGATGTGTTGAATAAGGAGAAGCAATACGTATGCCTCCAAACTGATTAAATAAATCAATTGAATATGGGGAAGCGAGTGTGGCACACACAACTCTAAATTTTTTTGCAACACCTACACTTGGCAAAGTCAAGGAGGTGGTGGGAAAGATGTGATTCTAAAGTTGTGGTGGATTTTTGTTAGTGGTGATTTCATTCCATCAACACACACAATGTTTAATGGGTCTTGTTTTCGTTGATAGAACATGAGGGTGGAATATGGGGAAGTTGGCTTGGAAGAAATACGTAGTGCATGAGAGATGAGGGACGTATCAGTGTGGATGGCTAGGGTAGGTCCCTCTACAGGTCACATAGGGTGGAGGTTGGCCCGGCAAGGGACATGTTGGCTATTATGCAAGGATCTGGGATTGATAGGGAGGGTGGGATCCAGGGTTTGACATGTCAAGGTATTTGGCAAGGTGTCGAGGGTAGGAAAGGACATGGCTCGGCCAAGTCACGGTCGGGTCGGGGTGGGGGGATTGCATGGGATAAGGGATTAGTGATAGCCTACACACATGCAAAGAGAGAAGCTCTGAAGTGCAGCCCTATTTGTTGATGTCACCCTAACCTTAACCCATGGTTCATGCACATAAAAACACCAACCTATTCCAACGATCTACTATTCCCCATCATGTTAGTCACAAAGATTGAATATGTGGCACCGTATTATTGGTTACAGATTTTAAAATATAATTAAAACTGTTAGTAGATGTGTACAAAACTGGAATGAATTAAAAAAAATTATGAGATTTCAGTCGGGGCCTAAGCTACACTGTGAAATGTAGCAAAGACCCGTACGGAGGGGATGTGGAGAGATTCAAGCACGCTAAATCATGCTTTTTCCCTCCATGTACAGATCCCATGAGGTAAGTGGTTTGGGGATTCATTGAATGGGTATGTCGAGGAGGGATGCGTAGATAGGTAGGGTAGTTAGTGGATTGGGATGATGGGTTGCTAGATAAGTATGATTTAGATATGTATATTTTTTTGTTTTAATATATATTTAAAAAGAAAAGTAAAAACCTTGTTAAAGAAAAAAGAACTACTAACACTACCTCTAGATATAGATATAGCTAAAATTATATCTAAACACAGAAACAAAACTGATATAAATAAAATAACAAATATATTTTTATTTTGTTTAAATATGATTATGATATTTTTTAGATTCAGCTCACTATATCAGGCTCATTCCTGCAAGCACGAAGAAGACCACAAAAACACTTAACACTAAATATAAATGTCTATGAAATAAATCAGAATTGTTTTGTTATGAGAAACTACTGCAAACATTGTTAGACTGTGAATAACAATGATAAAACAACACCATAGATTGATAAACACTAAAAATCCATTAAAGCATATATCAATTAAATGAACCTGGATATATTAATAAAGCATGGAATCTGGTACTTTTGACACGATCGACGAGTATACGAAACTAGTAATGGATTTTTTGTAAAATACCGGTCATAAAACACCGAGCTCCGAGGAGGTTAGAAACATGATGAGCGCCATAGATTCATTGTGACTATAATCTGCACAGACACCACACAACAAGATCACTTCCCACAGTGTGAAGGTTAGCCAAATGACATCATAAGGCACATAAAATGAAATAATAACAACAAATAATAGTAAACAAAGAATGGATAAAACCAATAATTATGAAAACAAAGGTAACATAGCGTGGGTAAGTTCACTAGGTGTGCTAGAATGTGAGCTATGGAAATTACACTAATAACAAGAAAGTAAAGTAACTAACTATATACATTCTCCTTCATGATTCCTTTCACAAACCTTGGAATAGGCGATGACTTAGACGGGCCCATACTTCTTGATATGTAGTGGTGCATTGTCAATGTGAGCAAGACCTTCATTGGGGAAATGATCGATTCAACCTTTGCACCAAGGATGTGGGGATAATGAATGTATTTATGGACAAATTGGGATTATGCAGACATTAGGATGAGATGGCGGGGGTGCTCTATGTAGAAATAATACAAGAGCTCTGATAGGATTTTTGCTTCTTTATCTCTCTTTTTTAGAGTGAGGGTAAGGATCTATTTATATCCTACAAACTGGATTAACTTAGAGGATTTTAAGTAACTGTAGTTTGAAAATGTGGGCATGATTAGGTGAGTGGGGGCCACAAAGAGTGGGTGAGGATTAAACTTGTATTTTTAATTCACAAGTGGATAAATATGAAGAATAATGACATGTGAGGAAGATTAGGTTTAATTATGAATTGAAAAAGATTAATTAATAAACTAACATTGATTAATTCGATGTGGATTTTTGTGGGAATATTTGTGGATGATTAATTGGTTTAGGGAAATGGTAGAATTAGGGTGTCTAGAGAAGCAATTAAGAAGGCATCGGATCTAGAAACATTATCTCCAAAGCGTAATTTTTTTCCCATAGTACAACCAAGGACGTCTCCTTTTAAGCATCTAAGAACAACACATTTGGGGCAACTAAAAATGAACCTTTTAGGTAGTCACGGCCAAAAGAAGAAGATATGATTAATGAATTAAGGAGAAATAACTTGTGTTTCTCATGTAAGGATCCATGGACACTCGATCACTATTGTCTTGGCAAAGGATAAGCTCACTACATGGAGGTGATATAATATGGAGTCCAGTTTAGAAGAAGATCCAATAATTAAGGGCAACAATCTTACAACACTTGCAGGTGTGCCACATTATCAACCCTTTAAAGTTCATAGATTTCTTCTCAAGCAATACATTATAGTATTGACTAATAGTAGTACAACCCACAATTTCATACATGAAGGATTTGTAAATAGAAGAGGGTTGGAGACAAAGGACCTAAAAGGTTTTAGCACCATTACAGTGGATATTTTTTCCATGCCTTGTAAGAAGAAGGTTGAATAACTCAGTATCACATTGGGTGAACATCAAATGAATGAGGACTTTTATGTGGTTAGTATGAAAGAGACTAACTTGGTATTATGAGTACAATGGTTGCATTGTTTTGGAGAATTCACCCAAAACTATTAGACTATGGAGCTCAAATTTAAATCAGATTGGGGAAGAAGTAGTACTCCAAGGGATCACTAACACAATTTTAGCATCAATATCAGTAAACAAAATGGAGGGTACCATAAATAGTAGTACTCTTTCTAGATCCCAGTTGATTCATGATTCACCCATTCTGGATGCACTTTTTTAGGATGTTGAAGGAGCTTCGTCTGGTATAGAAGTTCCTACTCATATCAAAAGGGTGTAACAAAAGTCACATGTTTCATAAAATTGAGCATGGATGGGAAATTCCAATTTTAAGGATTTATTTGGGGCCATGGTATTTGCAGGAGGGTTTAGTCTAAAAGATAGTAAGAACTAAACTTTATATTTCTTGAGGGAAAGAAATTTTGGGAGGGGAGGATTGTAATGTTCCCTTCTCTAAAATAATTCTAGAGAAGATTCGTAGCCTATCCAATATTTTCACATGGGCTAATGGGGTGGAAAAAGGGTAAATTAATTAATAATTTAACTTAAGCACAAAAGTAACTTTAATTATAGCACTTATGTTTTATTAGTAATTTAAAAGTGAATTTTTAAGATAAAGTTAAAATAAAATCATTACTATATTGAAATAAATTAAAATATTAATTTGTTTTTAATTAAATTAGAATGCCAAAGTGGGATATCCCATTTGGGGATTTTGTATGGAGATATGAGCCTTGAAAAGCATAAAATGAGGTCACTTGGGGTCATTTCAGATACCTTTTGGCCATTATCATAATTTCATAGACGATTTGAGTTATTGCTCCAATTTTGCATTAGAGTATGAAAACCCACTTGTCTATGCTAGGGTATCTCCATTCAAGGGTTACAATTAAGCTTCACATCATTTTGTTAGAGAAACTTCAACTGAGACATCATATTCCAAGGTTGGCATGTAATTTTAGTGGGTTTCAGAGTTTTGTTGAGGATTGATGTCACCTTGAGGAGGTGTTACAACTTGTCATCCATTTTTGTTTTTCTTTAGGGGTTTGCTAAATATTGTTCATTTCATCAAACATCTCCATTGATCAGTTGGATCTTATTTTCTGGTAATATTTATCTTTGTGTACGATCAGCTATAGTTTTTCTAATTTACAGCCAACAAATAAATTCATAAAAAATTATATTTTTTCTTGAATTTGGATTAAAATTTATTCTCAATTTTTTATAAAAATATATGTGAGAGTTTTCAATTATTTCCAACATTTGGGTGCTCTAATTTTGAAGGGTTGTTGTAGTAATTAGGAAAAAAAATTGTCATTTTTGCATAAGGGTTTGTAGGAAAACCTAGATTTCCTTAATTTATGCCCTAAGGGGACATTTTATTACAAAAATTGCATTTGTGGCATCGCTCCTACAAATCACTAAGGAAAATTAAGAAAACAAAATCATTTGATCATTCCTTTTTGTTACCTTTCACAACTATTGTTAGTTACAAATCCCCAATGTAAGGAATAACAATAATATATGGAAGTTATGCGCACGTATGAGTTTTTATCCCTAACAGGTGTCATTTATAGAGGGAATTTTTTTCATGTACTATATAGGTATTATGTATCATTCTTCTCTCACTGTCACGTGCTTTAATGTTTCTTTCATGTATCGATGGATATATTGAAAAGA
This sequence comes from Taxus chinensis, assembly GCA_019776745.2. Taxonomy (NCBI): domain Eukaryota; kingdom Viridiplantae; phylum Streptophyta; class Pinopsida; order Cupressales; family Taxaceae; genus Taxus; species Taxus chinensis. The sequence goes on from CM034153.1 coordinate 11,490,620, forward strand.
TGACATTCTTACATGGACTGACAAGTATATAGGAACATAAATAACATCAAGGAGTTTGGTATATACTGATATGGTGGTGTAAAAGAAGAGGTAAGCTTTTGGAATGATATAGAACCAATCCATATTCATTTATAAAGAAATGCATTCATTAAATTCAATTGTTGGCACAATACTACCTGAGAATAATACCTTGTTGGATTGGTCGCAACAAGTTGAGAACACTTTAATCTTCAATGATTTGTGGTTCAATTTTTTTTATGGAAATACATAACCATTGGAGAAAATATCAAAGGAATAATTACAAATATAAAATTAAAAAAATTGTAAGGCATTAGCCTTAATGAGGGCCTCAGTGGATGGTGAAGTTTTTTGTCACATACAAGGGTGCAACACATCTTGGGAAGCACTAAAAACACTAAAATATTTGTATGATTTTCATTCAGAGTTGGAGTTCATATTATTTTTTCAATTGAAATTTTTTAATCCACGGGGGTTTCATAAAGAAAAGCATTAGGTATCACGTGAGTTCATATAGGGGTATTAAATATTAGTAAAAATGGGCCCAATATATTACCTCATATAAAGGAGTATAAGGGGTTAAAGTATAAAGGTTTTTAAAAATATATTAGGGGTAGGGTATGCTGAGAAATAGGGAGGAAAGAGGAGTATTTGTGGGGGAAATGAAGAACCCTTACATTTATATCATTTTGATTACGTGTTTTTTCAAAGTAGTAGTGTGTTTTATAGAGAAACAACTTGTGTTTTTAGAATAATGATATTAAATAATTCTTAATAGTTGGGACATCCTTCATAGTATCATTACAAAGGTATATATTTTCATTTGATTTATATTTTTTTAGAGAAAGGATGTCATTAAGATTAATTAATTTAAGTGACAAGAATGCAATCACACACAACCCTTCACAGTATTGTAAAAATTATGATTAGTGTGACAAATATAGATAGAAAATAAAGGAAGAGATACATTTGATTACAAATACTAATGGTTTTTTACTTTTTAAGTAAAACTATAATTAAGTTTTTTGAAAATATAAGATATTGAATACAATATGTGGAAATAAAGTGGGTATAAAAAATGTCAAAGGGAAAATGAGTATTTTAGATACATGGTAAAATAAGAGGTATTTTATAATTGAAAAGTTTTATTGGGAGGAGGTATTGGTAATTGAAGATTGAGATGTATATTTGGAAATAGGGGTATTATTTAATATCCTATGAATGCACATGATAGGCCATAAGTTTACATAGTAAATCCCTTGTGATTTAATCTTAAGTTGAAAAAATATGATGTAATGATTTTGTCATAAAACTATGCGCTATCAAGCATGATGTTGACTATGTTGGTGTCAAAATTGATGTATATGTGATTGCTTTCATTAAATATCTGTGTCCCGTGTACTCAACCTATTTAGAGTCTTTACAATCAATCAATTTGTTGAAGACACTCTCTTTTGATCAATTGGTTGACAAAATAGATGAAAGAGAAATGAAATTTGGAATAAATCATGAAACCTCAGGAGAACGTATGTATTCTCATTATAAGGGAAATTTTTACAATAAGGATTATACTTCTAGTGATAGAGGAAATGGAAGATATAGAGGGAAAGGAGGCAGAAATGGTAAGAATAATGGTCAACATTAGGAGATTCAAAATGAGAAACAAAACATGGTTTGAAAATGTTGTGGTGGAAAAGGGATTCATGAGGCTCATGAATCTAAAACATCATGGGACAAAATTGAGGCCTATCAAAAACAAAAAGAAGCAAACAAAGAAAATAAGAAATCCTCATAACCGAAATACTCAATTCATAAATGAAGATATGCTTTCCATTTTAGATAAAGTCAATAATGTATCAATAATGACATTAGTATTAGAGCATAGGATTCTCCATTCAATTTTTATCCTCAAATTTTTCCTCCAATAACTACAAATTTTCATTTCTAACAAACCGAATTTCCATGCAAATTCAATTTTCTTTCCAATCTCCATTCTTTCAACAATATTAACCTATTGTAGATAGTGTGGTTCGTTGAAGTATAATTTTAAATTAATCGAGGAATATGTACCACCTAGTATAAGGTTTGTTCATGAATTTGGTCAATAATTTCAACCTGCATAAGCCTCGTGCTCTTGTTTATGGAGTCTGTTGTGATGCATGACATTTCATCTATGTCTTGTTGAGTATTAAGTGTGGCGCTTCATCTAGCATTGAAGTATTTGGACTATGTTTCTTATACTAGGGTTGGCATTTTATGTTGTATATCAGGGAGTTGCATGGCATTTCCTAAGCATGGTGCAACTATTTTGGCATTCTATATGCATATCAAAAGTCATAAATATGTTCAAATATTGTTGCCTTGGACTATGTGGCACCTTTTAGTTCACACTACTACTATGTTTTGCATGTTAAAAGTTAAATGGATCATGGAGTTTATTTTGTATAGTTTGATTTACTATTTAAATTACCTTCAAATCCACAAGGAGGAGAAAGAGCCTTCAAAAGGCAAAACAAATATAAGTCATATTTTTGAAAAGAATATACTATTTTATTTCAGAGGATATTTCCTAAGAAAGTTAGGAATTTTTTTAAATTTCAAATTTTAATAATTCATTTATTGTGAAAACCAATTCAAAAGAATAAATAATTCAAAATCAAATAAATTTTGAAAAATAATAAATTGTTCAAATTCAAAAAATTCACAACATTCAATATTAATGGTGCCTTTGGTTGGCACTTTTGAACAATTTTGTTTTGATCAAAATACTATATTTATAGCCTAATATAGTAGCAGCAATTACATTCATGATATCGTAGCAATAAATCACTGAGAAAAAATAAGAGAAAAATTATTTTCCCATTACCTTCCAAATATATTGTTAGTTGTAAATCCCAAATGTAAGGAATACCAAGTTTATAGGGAATTTATGCCTACATATGACTTTTTCTTCCTAAGTAGGTGTTATTGATAAAGTGATTTTTTCACGTATTATATAGGTACCATGTATCATTCTTCTCTCACATGCTTTAACATCACTTTCACGTACTGATGGATATATCAAAAATTCAAGCTTCTTCCACATACAGACACGTATATAGGAAGGGAAAGCATAATGAAGAGTTTGGTATATCATTTTGGGGGTATGTATAATAGATAACCTTTTGGAGTGATAAGGAACCAATCGATCTCCATTTATAGCAAATTTCATTCAATAAATTCAATTGTTGGAACAATACCACCTGGCAAGGACAACTTATTGGATTAGTTGTGAAAATTTGGAAACACTATCATCTTCAATGATTTTTTGTTTGACATTTTTTATGGAAAGACACAACCAATGGAACCAATAACAAAGGCAGAATCACAAATATAAAAGAAAAATAATTCTAAATCATTGGCCTTAATGAGGGCATCAATTGATGGTGAAGTTTTTTTGTCACATACAAGGGTGTAACACACCTAGGGAAGTACTAAAAAACTAAAATATTTTTATGTTTCTCATTCAAATTTGGCGTTCATACAATTGTTGTAATTGAAACTATTTAATTTTGAATTGAAATTTTTTGATTTGATGAATATGTTATAAAAATGTGTGTGTTATCAAGCATGACATTGAATATATTGGTGTCAAAATTTATGTACATATGAATTCTTTCATAAATGATCTTTTTCTTGCATACTCAATTTATTTAGAGTCTTTACAGGAAATTAATTTGTTGAAGAAACTCTCTTCTGATCAATTGATTAACAAAATAGTTGAAAGAGAAATGGAATTTGGAAGATAGACTGAAACCTCATGTGAAAGTAGTGTTGTTCTCATCAAAAGGTAATTTTTTCTAATAAGGATTCCACTTCCAACAATGGAGGTAAGGGAAGATATGTAGGGAAAGGAAGAAGAACCGGTAAGAATAATGGTCAAAATTAAGAGAACCAAGATGAGAAAAATAACATGTTCTACAAATATTGTGTTTGAAAATGGATTCGTGAGGATTATGAAAGATAAACATTGTGGGAAAAAATTGAGGCCTATTATAAAAAAAATAAGAAACCCTCATAATTGTACTCCTCAATTCACAAGTGAATATATGTTTTCCGTTTTAAGTAAAGTCAATAATTCCTTGGTAAATACATCATGATTTGGTGCTTGGGTCCTTGACATCAGTGTCATGCAACAAAAAAAATTGAAAGGAATTTTTTAGGAGTACCATGAAGAAATTTGTGGTCTATATACTTTGCACACATGGCAAGTTTACAACCAAATAGAAAAGGAAAAAATTGACTAAGTCACGAAGTCTTCTAAATTTCATTCTCAAAATTTTCCTATACCTTCCTCAACTAAAAAAGAAACTTTTTTTCCCCTGGTTTTAATCTGACAACAAGGCCACTCCATTCTGATAGATGGTGGAGAATTAAAAATCACTATCAAATGTGATAAAGTAGTTGTAATGATTGGATTTAAGGAAGTTAAGTTGTCAAAACTTAGAGGTAAGCCTTCAATCTCAAATAAATTTAATCATCTTATGGAAGAAGAAATGTCACCGAGTCTTTTGTGGCATGTCGAATTTGGGTATACAAACTATAAAATCATTTGCATAATGCAAAATAATGGTGTTGTGGGATTCCCAACTCTGCCCAAGAAAATTTAAAATGTAGAACCTGCATTATAGTTAAACACTCAAGGGAACCATTTCAAACATCATAATGGAAATCTCACATAAAGCTGATGTTTGTTCACTCTAATCTATGGTACATACCAATTATTTTTATTAGTTATCACAAATACTTCATGTTCTTCACTAATCACTATAATAGGATGACATTGATATACTTTCTAAAATAAAAATCAAAGGACTTTGAAATTTCCAAAACGTTTCAAATGATGATTGGAAATAAAGTGCAATAATTGGGATGATTAGGATTGATAATGGTGGTGAATTGAATTCAAATGTGTTTGAGGCCTATCTAAAGTAAAAATATATCAAGCATCATATAACAATCTCTCACACTCCTCAACAAAATGGAGTAGCTAAGAGCATGAATGGAAATATGTGGGTTTCTTGCCAACACTCTAGGAATCTAATTCCCTCTACTTAAATGGTGTAGTCTGTCATATATGCATGTTCATGAGTGAAGTGAGTTTCATCGTGGTTGGCCTTGTTATGGGGATCCAACAAGGGCACTCCACTAACCCTGTGGAAAAATCTTGCAGATACCTACAAGGGAGGAATTTTCTAGGAGAGAGGGAAAGGGAGTGAGAATATTAGATAAGAGGAACTAATGTTGCAAGTAGAAAATTAGAGTCTTGCATACATCAGTTAGAACTTTCATCACATGCACTAAAATTAGGAAGAAACAATACTGCAAACAACAACAAGACCAATTAGAATTTAATGAACACAAAGTATCAATAAACCCCTTAGTCAAAAAAGGCTAGAAACTCCTTCTTGTATTGATGCTCAAGAAGAAATTGTACATAGTATGAGAATGGAAGACATTGAGAATAAGGGAAAAATGGCTAACTCTTTTCACTCACAAGTAAGAAAAATATCTCTCATGAACTTACAAGAATACAACCAGCTAGAATAATTTCAGAATTAGAACCCCTTTGAATGAGGAGCTCATTACAATTTATAGTAGAGGAACAACTCTTCATCTTCCTGATGACCCTCCATATGCCTTATTTCTTACTTTAGACTATTCACATTCCTACCAAATATTAAATCCCTTTTATAAAATCAAGGTGACTTAATTTACATTATGTGTCAAAATTCACCTTTAGATGACTTAAAGGCATATCAAAAAGTGCAAACCCCAACGAAGAATTAGAACACTTGAAGAGAGAGAAATTTGGGGGGAAAGAGAAGAGAGAGAAGGAGAGAGGATGTCACTCTTGATGAATTCAGATGATCCTTGCTGATGGAAAGCTCCAATGTAGTGAAATTCTGAATCTTCACAATCTTTGCACTCTGTGAAACTCCTTCAAAATGTCTCACAAACGCTTAGGAAAGAGTGTTTAAAAACATTGCTGAATGGTTATATTGATGACCACAAACATGACTCATGAAGATTCCCTCAGAAGAGATAGGAGCTCAAAATTGGCCCTGCCAGAGTTGAATGAACTATTGACTGATGACTGCAACTTCCAACTTGTGACCCAAACCATGTAGTGAGTGTCAAAAGACACTGTCAGGGTCTCCAGTGATGAGTTCTGAAATATCCATGAGAGATGCCAAAGATTCTTCTTGCGAATAAGTTACAACCCACTGGCGAAGATAACATACTACGAAGATGGGCATTGAATCTCAGTGGAGGAAATATTCAGTGACAATGCCCATTCTATAAACTTGAGTCCCGTCGTCTCTTGACACTTACTATTTCTAGAAAAAACATAACTTACTATTTTTAGTAAGTGTGAAAATTATTCTCCAAATCAACTGTAAAGACTTCCAACTGGATTTTGAACTCTCAAAATGCTCCTATTGTGAAAATCATTCTCTGGAGTGACTTACTATTTTTAGTAAGTTCCAGTGAGATAAACTTACTATTTTTAGTAAGCATGAAAAATCAGCTCCTTTGATCCTCAATTGGATGTTACAACTCAAATTCCTCCTTCTCCTTGTGTTTCCCTCACCTTCTTGACCAATTTACTATTTTTAGCAGGTGCTCATGAGACCACTTACTATTTTTAGTAAGTGTCAATTTTGAACCAAGATGACCATTTCGATGAATTTTTCTCTGCGACACCTCTTCTGTGTTCACCGCCTCCTTTCTATGAAATAGTAGTTTTAGAAGACCCTATTTTTAGAAAGTAAGTTGGTGTGAGACTTTCCCAAAATAACAGTCTCCTATGTAGAATACCTGCTTTTTAGAAAGTTCAAATAAATTGGTGACTTTCCCAAAATAACAGTCCCTATGTAGAAGACCTGTTATTTTTAGAAAGTGAGCTCTTATGGTTCATATTTTTTAGAATGAAGTTTTCCAATATGGGTTTTTTTTCCCAATATCGCCCCTCTGAAATCTTGGACTTACCCGATCAAGGGTTTGGGAGATTTTAAACTTTCAAAATTTTGACCTGGCGACACCTCTGAACATAACAACCATTAATGGACCTTGAAATTTGTAGGTCTGGTTTTCTTCTCCATTTGTGATAAAAATTATATTTTTATTGTGGGTTTTTTCTTCTTATTCCACTGGTGAAATTTCTCTTCAAACCGACTGTCGGTTTGATGGGAAATCAAGATTTTTGTCTTCGTTGAGCCAGAAAGGAAGATTTCTTCACTGTGAGTGATTTGTGCTGGTGGAAGGAGGATTTTAAGAGTGAGGTTTTAATGAATTTTGAAATATGAAGAACACAACAAAAAAATGGTTCTTTGTTTCGTGCACCAGTTAGCAAGATACATTTGAATCTTCGTTCTATGGCAATGGAGTTTTTTGAAGAATTTCTTCACTTTTCTCCTTCTGTTCTTCAATTCCTTGACTCCTTTGATCAATTTTCTTTGAAATCTATGAATTTTCATGTATTTGAGGGTTTTTTTGACATGGTGGAGCTGTTTTGGAGCAGCAATGGTGAACATGTGCAAGTATGAGCAAGTTTGCAGAGCAATGACAAGGTATGAAAGAGTAAGAAGTAAGAAGTGGGAAAGTTAACTTTAAAATAAAATTTAAAATTCAAAAAATTTGCATGCTAAGGGATGGGGCAAAAATTTCATGTCCCTGATTTAACTTAAGCATTAAGGGATGAAAGGGACATCAATTTTCACATCGTGCCTCATCGCGACACTTGGTAGAGATCCAACGGTGGAGTGTTTTGGCCAAAAAGCTTGCTGGAAGCACCTGGGGGCTGGAAAATGGTCGCATGAGGAACCAGGAGGCATTCCTTGGGTTTGGGAACATTTTTATGTCCCTCATGTCCCTCAAGAACAAAGGGACATGAGGTTCATCAATTTTCACGATGTGCCTCATGTTGACACTTGGCAGAGATCCAACGGTTGAGGGTTTAGCTCCACAAGCACCTGGGGCTGAGAAATGGCGATCTGAGAGGTTCACATGTGTGACCTGAGGGCTTCTTGGGGCTGGGGAAAATTTTCATGTCCTCATTTCCCTTATCACAAAGGGACAAAGGGACACAAAATTTTCATGGCGCTCTAGAAGTTGACACTTGTCACGATCTGGATGGTTAAGGGAATTTCCTGCAAGCACCTGGGGGCTGAATTGTGATCTGAGAGGTCGTCATGTGTGACCAGAGGGATTGAGGGCTGGGAAATGTCCCTCATTTCCCTTATCTTGAGGGACTGAAATGGACACAAAAAATTTTTTTGGAGCTGTGTGTCCTCCTATGTAAATTTGACTAACTATTGAACTTTGAGGATGACTTGAAACGATGATATATCTTGAGTTAAAATTGTTTGAAAAAAAATCATATTAATGAATCCAATCCAATGGTAGGGGTCTCAGATATTGATTCCTCCATTTAATCCCCAAAAAATAAGATTGTTGATCTGGCTCCTTAGTTGTGCATGGAAAAAACCAGTTATAAACCTATTGCGCCAAAGTGTTGTGAAAAATATGATTTCACCATCTTGTAGGGGTTGGAATTCCCTTTCCTATGATGTTTTTTTGACTCCTAACTCCATCCAGAGCTCCCAGAATCACTTCCCAAAGCTCAGTAGCTCTTTTGATCCTGTGCACTGCCTAGGCCTGTGAACCTTGTTTTTGGTGAAACTGCCCCAACTCCTCCAAATCCTTCCTGAAATCTTCCAAAATAACTTCCATGATTTTTATAGACCTTCTATCCACCTCCGCATTGGATTTTGATCCTCCATTCCACTCCAGGGGGTTGCTCGAGTACTGAGAAGGCCAGTTGTAGCCCTTCCCACAACTGCCCAAAATTTGCATTTTCAAGAACTCCTAAAATCACCTAGTAGGTTGAATTGACTTTCCTAAATCACCTAGGGGGACTGAGTTAACATCAACAGGGAGGTCATTGGACTAACTGGATAGACCTGGGGTGCCTTGAAAGGGTAAAACTTGAAAGTTTGACACAGGGTATAGTTTTCATGCTCAAAAATTGTCAATTTCCCTTGTTGCACATTTGCATGACAACAACTGGCTCTAGCTTGGGGACATGGTATGGAATGAGCACAATGAATACATGACATGAAGAATCCCATAATCTCAACTTTACAATACAAAGACCAGTGCCTTATCCATTGGGCCCTGTGGAGTCATGTACAACTTACAAAAAGAGAGAGATAGAACAAGGGAAGAAGACACACACACACTAGAAAAAAAATGAAAGGAAACACACAACACATGGAAAGGGAAAAAACACACAAAAAAGGGAAAGGGGAAACAAACAAAAATAACCTATAGTACAAGGCGGGGGACAACCCACTTTCACTAAAGCACTTTTCATCTTCTCAGAGGTTACTCCTGAGTGGGCAACACTAAGTGATGTTGTTCCATGAAGACATTGACCGATTAGATAAAGAAGCCTCCTCTCCTTAACTATTTATGAAAGACATGTGTTTTCATGATTATCTATGTACTTGATAGGAGTGATTCTATATGAGATTCTTGATGCTCAGGCCTTTGCTTAGAAATTACATTTGCCTTCATTCCCTTTGAAATTGGTTTCATAGTTCCAGTTGCATTCTATGTTTATCCACATAGTTGATTCTTCATTGAGCATCCCATCACTACCCCAAGGCTGATTTTCATTCCAATTGCTTGAATATTCTGATTTCTTTTCTTTCCTAGATCTATGCTTATTGACCTCTTTTTCATGAGAAACCTCACACTTATATTTTGTCTCTACTCCACTATGAGGTGCTTGAATATTGAATGGAGGATAAGAAGTAACCTCATACTTGTCCTGTATAGCCATGACACGAGCTAAGAGATCAAGAATTAGCTCAGGGTCTTCCATGCTTTCTACCACATCCAAGATTTCTTGCATGGAGTTATACTTTGTTACTTCCTATGGTTCATCTTTGTACGTCCTTGAAGAATCTTCATTTTGAAGCTCAAGGAAACTATTTGGATGGATTAATTCATTTATTAAAACTTATTACATTCTATCACTTCTTTCTCAAGGGGATTTTTCCTTCAATGACTTCAACACCATCTATTTCAAATTTTTCATCATGGAAAGAGTCTTCTTCTTCAAATGGGAAAGAAAATACCTCCATTTCATCATTGTATCCATCAACTATTGGCTCAGGAGAGACATCAGATTTCTCATCTTGATTTATTTCAACATGGCCAATCTTCACACTAGTTGAGGCTTCCAAATCAGATTCACGTTTGTCTTGCAGATTCATGGCTTACATCAGGAGTTCAAGACTGAGCTCAGGATCTTGTATCTCTTAAGTGACTCTTAGGAGATCTTGCATAGATTATTCTTTCAAACCTTTCATGGGCTCATCACAAGCTGGTCTTGTCCCTCCATGGATGGCATGATTGAGATCATCTTCATCTCCAAATGGGAATGAGAACATCTCCTCTTCATGGATAAGTGTACAAACTGGTTTCTCCATTTGTAAATCATCAAGAACCATTTCCTCTTCTTCCTGGCTCACATCCACCCAAAAAATCAGGTATATCCTCTTAAAACTCAAATTTCCTCAATGCTTCTTCAAGATCCATACTCCTTTGGGAAGGAATGTTTGGTCCTATCAAAATGGGAATATCCTCTTCTTCTTCAGTTGTTATGAAAAGATTCATCCTCCTACTATCTTGGTATAAAATGTTTGGCTTTTGGATTTCCTACTTTTTGCATTGTGTACCTCATCTTCTTCTCTGGAAGAAATTTTTCCATGTCTCCCTTAATAGGAATGGTTGTGGAAGACCAATTCATCTGGATCTTACCCCCCAATTACTAACAGAAACTCCTACTTAGCAACATTCCAAATGAAGCTGGAATGTCTACTACCAAAATCATCATTGAAACCTTCTTGTCTAGAAATTTGGTGAGAGCCACATGTGCATCTTTGACCTTCCTTAAAAGTGGGACCTCTTTTGACTCCAAGGAATAACAAGAGCCACTGGGTGGATTCATGGTGAGTTTAAGAGCCTTGGTGACCTTTACATGCATTACATTATCGGAGGCACAAGAATCTATTATGTAGTTGTTCAATACATATTCTCCAATGAGAAGGGAGACATAGAAAGGTTCAACCTTATCAGTCTTGGATGCACTCAAAGAAAGCATGTTCTGTGATGGAGGTGTAGGTGGGTTTGGTAGTATTCCTTTAGAACTAGGAGTTACAACATTGGGTGTTAAACTACCACTCCTGATATATTGAACAAATCTCTCAAATTGTTCAGGGTGAGTCTACAAATATTTGGTTTCAGTAATCTACACCTTGGCTCTGTTCACATATTCTTCGAAGTCAAAGGGAGAAGATGTGGACAAGGGGGATGAAGGGATTGATTTTGGAGCCAGAATAGATTTGGAAGAAGGGGTAGATGTTTGGGGAACAAAGGGTATTTTGAAAGGCACACTAGGAACTTTTGAAGCACTAGATCCTACAGGAGTATATTTAGATTTAAAAATAGAAGAAACATTGGAAGACTTACTTGAATAGCGGGTGACCTTGTGCTTGTTATAGGATCAGGTTTCTCCAGTGCAGACTCCATACAAGGTGGGAGTGGAGATCCTCGACTGATTATTTTGTTTTGTGGAGTCGCCATAGGAGGATCATCAACCTTATTTTTCTTTGCAGTAGTGGAGGGAGGTGCTCCTTTCTCAGACTGAGAATGAGTGAATACCGCACATGAGAAACTGGGTGCATCTTCTTCATCATCTTCATCACCTCCAGATACTCATAGAATCTGATTTGTGTATCATTCTCAAGTTCATCAACTTCTAGGAAATTACCACCTTCACTTTCTTGTTCAATCTCTTCTTCATTTTTCTGAATCCTACAACTTGCATTGACGGGTGGGGCCTCTAAGGAAATCCTTCAAGGTGCTACTAAAATTTTATTTATGTTGTTTCTTTGAGAAGATACTCATTCAAAAAATTCCCTCTTCAACGATGCCATCTCATTCACCAATTTTTGCAGCAATGGATCTGTTCTCTCATCTCCAGAACACTGAGCCTTACCCTTTGAGGGATTCTTGATCTTTCGAGAGAGGATGATATCATCATCAAGTTCAATGGCCATCCTTTATGCTTCTGAAATGTTCCTTGGTTGAAATATTTGTAGGAAAAATCCTACCTCCAGTGATTGAGCATTTATGAAGAACCTCTTGACATTGTTTTCAGATGGTGAATCTTCTTCTGGTATCCTATGGAGCAACCAGTCAAAACGAGCCATGAAGTCTCTCATAGTTTCATTTGCTTCCTTCTTCATTTGTGCCAATTGAACAAGGAGATCTTGACAATCCTTAGTAGATTTGAATCTTTCCTCGAACTTGGTTTTGATATCATTCCAATGAGTTATTGATCTGGTGGGTAAGAGATAGAACCATTCTGCTACTTTTTCTTGGAGAGATTCCACAAACAATCTTACTGCAACATCCTCATGTGCAACTCCAAGAATTCCACAAGATGTGGTGAAAGCGACGATGTGTTCTTCAGGATGTTGTGTGTCATCACCTTTGAAATTTGGAAAGTTCTTGTGGGAACCTGTTGGTAGATCATGAAGAGGTGGTTCAAGAGTGAGTCGGGCCTGTATTTCTTCCCCATGGAACAATGGGTTGAGGTCTTTCTGCTTTATCTGCCATTGTTGTTTATGTTTATACTTCGGCTCTTGCTTCTACAAATTCTTCTTCCTATAGGAACTCAATGCTCAACGGTGGTTGAAAAATGGGAGAATTTGAAGGGGGAGTATCAACAGGAGTTTGGATGGGATTTCCAAGTGAACTACTTGAAGACCCAGATGGGGATGAGGCTTGAGAAAAGTAATAAGGGTTATCTCTTATTTGATTTTGTTGGTTTTGGAAAGCTTTGAAAGTGGAATCAACAACACCTCTTAACCTACTCAACCTGGTATATCATTTTTCAGCTAGCTTTGAGAAACATTTATGATGGGAATATGAAAGGACACTATGGAATGGGAAAATTTACATGTGTAGGAATCAACAGTGTGTCTTTCAGCAATGGATTTCCATCAAATCCAATTTTTTTTTTTTAAAGATATTTAATTTTTTGTATTTTTGGACCTTGCGGTCATATTTTGGGTGCAAATGTTGCTAAATCTACCCCACGGTGGGCACCAAAAACTGTTGGTGAGAAAATTTGTTGGGGAAAAATTGGTGGATTTCTTGCCAACATTCTGGGAATAAGTCCCTCTACTTAACTGGTGCGGCTTCGTATATGCATGCATGAGTAAAAAGGTGAGATTTCTCTGGTGGCCTTTCGGTCAGGGATCCAACAGGGGCACTCCACTGACCCTGTGCAGAAAATCTATAATATCTGCAAGGGAGGAATTTTCTAAGAGAGCGGGAAAGGGAGTGAGAATATTAGATAGGGGAACTAATGTTGCAAGTAGAAAATCAGATTCTTGCATACACAAGTTATAAGTTTCATCGCATACATTAAAATTAGGAAGAAACAATACTGCAAGTAGCAACAAGACCAATTAGAATTTAATGAACACAAAGTATCAAGTAAACCCCTTAGTCAAAAAAGCTAGAAACTTCTTCTTGTATTGATTCTCAACAAGAAATTGCACATAGTATGAGAATGGAGGACATTTAGAATAAGGGAAAGATGGATAACTATTTTCACTCACAAGGAAGAAAAATCTCTCTCATGAACTTACAAGAAAATAACCAGCTAGAAGAATTTCAGAATTAGAACCCCTGTGAATGAGGAGCTCATTACAATTTATAGAAAAGGAACAACTCTTCATCTTCCTTGATGACCTTTCATATGCCTCATTTTTGACTTTAGACTATTCATATTCCTACTCAAATATTAAGTCCCTTTTATAAATTAAAGGTGACTTAATTTACATTATGTGTTCTAAAGTCACTTAAAGACATATGAAAAAGTGCAAACCCCAACAAGAATTAGAACATTGAAGAGAGAGAAAGTTGGGGGGAAGAGAGAGAGAGAGAGAGAGAGAAGGAGAGAGGAGAGACTCTTGATGAATTCAGATGATCCTTACTTGATGGAAATGCTCCAATGTGTTGAAATTCTGAAATCTTTGCCTCCTTTAAACTCCTGAGAAACTTCCTTGAAGATGACTCACAATGCTTTGGAATAAGTGTTTAAAAACACTCCCTGAATGGTTCCATTGACTCAACGAGAAAATGACTCATGAAGATATTCCCTCATGAAGAGATAGGAGCTCAAAACTGGCGTTTTGGAACAAAGTTGAATGAACTTTTCCACCGATGACCGCAACTTCCAACTTGTGACCCAAACCATGTAGTGAGTGTCGAAAGACACAATATGGGTCTCCCAGGGAGATGATGTTGATGAAAGATCCATGAGATGACCCAAAGATGATGTCTAAAAACAAAATTGATGACCCACTGCGAAGATAACATTACGGAATGTACATTGAATCTCATGATAGGCAATGTATTAAGTATTGATTTTATAAACTTGAGTCCTTCATCGTTTCTTGACACTTACTATATTTGGAAAAAGTAAACTTACTATTTTTAGCAAGTGTGAAAATTCTTCTCTGGTCTTCAACTGTAAATTCAATTTGAATGTTCAACTCTCATAATGCTCCCTTTGTGAAAATCACCCTCTGGAATGACTTACTATTTTTAGTAAGTGCTCATGAGAAACTTACTATTTTTAGTAAGTATGAAAATTTCAGCTCCTTCGAACCTCAACTGGATGTTGAAACTTGAATTCCTTTTCTCCCTATGTTCCTCTCACCTTCTGGACTAGTTTGCTATTTTTAGCAGGTGCTCATGAGACCACTTACTATTTTTAGTAAGTGTCAATTTTGGACCAAGATGACCATTTCGATGAATTTTTCCTGCAATACCTCTTCTGTGTTCACCACCTCCTTCACAGGTTCTTTAGTTGGTGACTTTCCCGAAATAACAGTCCCCTATGTAGAAGACCTGCTATTTTTAGAAAGTGAGCTTCTGGTGGTCAGATTTTTGGAACAAAGTTTTCTGATATGGGTTTTTTCCCAATATCACCCCTCTGAAATCTTAGACTTACCCGATCAGTGGTTTGGGAGATTTTAAAATTTCAAAAATTCTGACCTGGTGGCACCTCTGAACACGAAAGCCATTAATGGACCTTGAAAGTTGTAGGTCTGGTTTTCTTCTCCATTTCATGAAAAAAATAATATTTTTGTTGTGGGTTTTTGTTTCTTGTTCCACAGGTGAAATTTCTCTCTGAACCGACTGCTGGTTTGATGGGAAATCTAGTTTTTGTATTTGTTGAGCTGAGAGAGGAAGATTTCTTCACTTGTGAGAAATTTATGCTATGGAAGGGAGGATTTGAAGGTGATTTTTTAATGGCCTTTGAGAGTGAATAACACAACAAAAAATGGTTCTTCGTTTCGTGCACCGGTTTGCAAGATATCTTCAAATCTTCGATTCACGACAATGAGAGATTTTCAAGGGTGAATTTCTTCGTTTCTTCTTTGTTCTTCAATCCTTCGAGCTTCTTCTGATCAATATTTCTTCTGAGACTATATGTTTTCATGGATTTGAGGATTTATTACTAATGGTCAGAGTTGGTTTGAGCAGCAATGGTGAACTGTGTGCAAGTATGAGCAAGTTACAGGGTATGAGCAATGACAAGGTATGAAGAGTAATAAAGTTAGAAGCAGGAAAGTTAGCTTTAAAATAAAATTCAAAAAATTCTTCAAAAGCATTGCATGGGGTGGGGCACAATTTTATGTCCCTGATCTCCCTTAATCATTAATGGAAATGAGGGACATCAATTTTCACGTCGGTGCCTCATCGACGACACTTAAAGATTCCAACGGTGGAGTGTTTTGGCCAAAAAACTTGCTGGAAGCACCTGGGGGCTGGAAAATGGTCGCATGAGGAACCAGGAGACATTCCTTGGGCTGGGAACATTTTTATGTCCCTCATCACAAAAGGACATGAGGTTCATCAATTTTCATGGTGTGCCTACTTGACACTTGGTCAGAGATCCGACAATTGAGTGTTTAGCTCCACTAGCTCCTGGGGGCTGAGAAAATTTCACTGAAAGGGGTTCACATGGGTGACCTGAAGGCTTCTTGGGTCTGGGCTCATTTTTATGTCGATCGTGTCCCTCAGCACAAAGGAACATGAGGGTCATCAATTTTCATGGCGCCTCCAAAATCTTGACACTTGTCACGATCTGGACGATTGAGGGAATGAGCTCCTGACAAGCACCTAGGGGTTAAACTGGCGATGAGAGAGGTTCCATGTGTGACCAGAGGGATTATTAGGATGGGAACATTTTTTTGTCCCTCATGTCCCTTATCTTGAGGGACAAAAGGGACATAAAATTTGCCAGGCTCCTGGAGCTTGACACGTGTCCTCTTCAAATTTGACTAACTCCCGAACTTCCTAGAGGACAACTTGAATGATGATATCTTGAGCTCCTGATGGAATTTTTTGATGAAAATTTATATTGATATTGACTGAAAATGTCCTTTTGAATCCAATGGTTGGGGGTTTCAAGATCTTGATTCCTCCATTTAAGTCCTGAAAAAATGGATATTTTTATTTGGTCCCTTACTGTGCATGGAAAAAACAGTTATAAACCTATTACACCAAAGTGTTGTGAAAAATATAATTTCACCATCTTGTAGGGATTTGAATTCCCTTTCTGATGATTTATTTTTTGGCTCCTAACTCCATCCAGAGCTCCTAGAATTACCTCCTGAGGCTCAGTAGCTCTTTTGATCCTGTGCACTGCCTAGGCCTGTGAACCTTGTTTTTGGTGAAACTGCCCCAACTTCTCCAAATCATTCCTGAATCTTCCAAAATCACTTCCATGATGTTTCTATACCTTCAATTCACCTACATGTCATATTTGGCTCCTTCTGTTCTATGCTCCAGGGGGTTGCATCAGTCCTGAGAAGGCCAGTGGTAGCCCTTCCCAATACTACCCAAAATTTGCATTTTCAAGAACTCCTAAAATCATCTAGGGGGGTTGAATTGAATTTCCTAAATCACCTAAGGGAAAGGTTTAACATCATCTGGGAGGTCATTGGACTGACTGGGTAGACCTATGGTGCCTTGAAAGGGTAAAACTTGAAAGTTTCGACATGGGGTATAGTTGTCATGCTCGAAAATTGTCAATTTATGTATTAGAGACCCAGAATATCAACAATTTTCTTAGGCATTACAAAGGTACTAGCTCCGAATCTATCATAAAATTATGTACCAAGTGCCTTCCCATAATTAATGAAATGTATAAGGGTGGGGTATTGACAATTTTACTTATGTGTTCTGTCCTTTTCTTGACACACATTAATCGTGACATGATTATTTTACACCAATGGATCCACTTAAGGTAATTGCTTAAGGGATTCACATAAGAGATCTCTTTGTGATGGAATAGCCAACACATCCCACATTGTTACATTGACATTGGTCTTCTTCATTTGCTCAAAAATATTAAATGGAATAACTACAATTTTTTGCATATGTGGCATGTTATGTTCCTTCTTCTGATATTGTAGCATTTGAAAAGGTGTCTTTGTTTGAACAGAAACCTCCTTATCTGAAACAAATTTTTTGGGCATTCTAGATTTCTTGATCTTATTCATACAAAGCTATTTCCCCTTAGCCGCGACATTGACCTAACCCACAGAAGATGGAATTTTTGATTCCACCATCCTTTTCTTAAATCTTGTATTATTAACAATGATGATTTGATTTCTCTTAAAGGTATCTACCACTTGATTAACCACACAAAAATCCTCAAATCCGAATAAAATGATATTGGTATTAGTATTTGCCTCTTTCATTACATTTTCATTAGGATGGGTACTTCTAGAAGTGTTTCTTGTTGACTGGAAGAACCATGAACCATGTATTCTTGAAGATGTATTACCCTTTCATAACCTAATTGATTATGTAACAGATTGCATGGAAAACACCACTCAGTTTCTTAAACCATATTTTTTTGTACTTGAACCAATGCTTGGCTTGAGCTAGGAGTAGAAAGTGCTTGTTGAGGAGGAATTGTTTCTACATGGAAGAGGAATCACTTGAATGGTCTTGTCATCTATTATCCTATAATCTGAAATTTTTTACATATGCTTTGATTATATTACTAAATTTCATGTATGGTTGATATCCCTAATTCTAGAGGATTTCCCTTAGAAAATTGAGGTAGCTTCAAAATAAGAAATTGAGGCATTGAGTTATTTCTAGGGATATAGACTTTATTGGTTAATATTCCTGGATTAGATCTTTCATATCAAACATCTAATCTTTTTTATACAGGATTGTGTTGGAAAAGATGTACCAGAAGCAGCAGGTTCCATATTTTATTCAGGGATAGGAGTAGATAAAAGGTTGAGCTACTTGAGGTAAGTTCAAGAGATATAATGGAATATTGGACCTTGGACGGGCTGCATTTCCTAGCTACATACCTAAACTATTGATCAACTATAATTTATAGTGCATATAGCTCAAGTAAGAGTCTATCCCTCCCATAGATTGGATCACAACAACTATATCATAATTCACAAGCTATTTAGAGTAACCATATGAAATGCGACCTATGATTCCGTTGAGTCCTTACAGGGACTTGGAGACTGGTTTATCCCATGTTCTAATGAAATATGGATTTAAAAAATCTACCATTTGTTCATTTGGTAGACTCTTTTGCATGGCTTGTCGCAAACATAATTTCCCAAAAATAAGCTATAGACTATCATGAGTATTTCTTCAAACTGATTACACAGGATTATGCACAGTGCTATTCGTACTTTGTTGGATTTGGAAGTACATAATGTGTAGAAGCTCTTGATACTATTGACATAAAAACTACTTTCCCATTGAAATTATCTGAAAAAACAATGTATATAACTCGACCACATCCATCTACGGTAGATTTCATGAAATGAGCACATAAATGTGAAAGTTAGAGATATAAGTATATGGATTAAAACAAGTACATAATGCATGGTATGAAAATCTCACTAAACAACTCTAGACCATGACCTTTCAAGATTTGCTACTGGAATATGCAACTTTATGAGTCAATTTAGTTGGCAAGCGGAGTTGTCTGTCCCTTTAAGTTAACAAATGGATTTGGATGGTTTTTGATCCATCACTAAAAATAATGTATAGAGACACTACAAATAGTGGATCATAATTAATCAAGGGCTTTGAAATTACAGGTGGCGGTGTTAAAAGAGTCACTATTTGGTGGATTGAAGGTGATCTCTAAACTTGTCTTCCTTTACTTGGAGACAGACAGCAAATAAGTTGGTAAAATATCCCTAGAATTGTCTTGTTATATACCGTGTTTGCACGCCCTTGGAACAAAATTTGAACTTGACACCACCATGATACTTTTGAAACTTAGTTAATGTAACTGATTACATACATACCATTGGAAGTTTGATCTACATAATCACAACTAGAGCCTCCAAAGGATAGGGTTATCTTACCAGTTGGTACACACCCAAAATTCATGTAACAACATAGGGAAATATTAATTTCTAAGTCCCAGTAAAGGGCATGCTTTGAAAACTATTGGAGCTCAAAATTGCACCCGTCCTCAAATCAAACACTAATCTATGAACTTTGAGTCAACATGGGACTATCTCCAAGTTGTGGGACTCGAACTGAGACAAACCTCTAGAGAAGGCCAACTTCCTCAACTTACCTCTACTACTAAAACCACTCCTAGAAATTGAAATGCAACTATCTAATCCTATTCTAACTTCTAAGGGACCAGGGTGAGAAAGAGATGCATAAACAAAAATCCTAATCTACAAAGGTGATAGCACCAGAAAATAAAGGGATGAATACATTTAGATAAGGGGAAAGGGAAGGCAATGATAATGAAGAGGGTTGGATATGAGACACAGATCAAAATCACTCCCAAAATCCATTTTCACGATACATAGTAGACAAAGATTTAGAAAATGAAACATATAATACACCTATGAATGAAATAAAGGCAAGGGTTGGAATAAAAATAAGAACAAGGGCAGAACGAGCCACAAGATTGAATTTTATTTCCTGAAATTTTTCACAAACTATTACAATCATGAGAGGAAGATGTGAGCATTCAATAAATCAGTATCCAAGGTATGCGACCCTTAGCACATACATGCAACACAAGAGAGAAGCCTTATATTACAAGATGCCCAAATTCTAAGAGTATCCAACGTTAAAACAAGGCATCACTTTATAATATATAGAAAAATAATGGAAGGGAAAAAGAAAATAAATTAGAGGGAAATTTGAATTCCTCAACCAATCCCAACCACCTTCATTAATTTCTCATAGGGAACATGGCGCTACTCTGTCTCTCCACTGTTACACACCTTCTTCAAGTGAGCACCCATACTGCATTTAATGTTGGTGGTTGTGCTACCTAGAACTGCAATATTTTTGTGCTAGAGAATTTTCCTCGACTCTTTTCCATTTACCTCAATTTGACTCATGCAATCAAATTTCATCACATAGAGAATAACCAAATCTTATTGAGTTTGTAAATATTTGATAACTGAATCAAATATTGGTCAATTTCTAATTTTCATGAAGAATCATCATTTTACTTTATTACGCGGCTTCTCCACTTAGTCTTGCGTGGCTATTTAACATTCGCGGATCATTACTTTGTCTCGGGGCACCCTAGGTCTACGCAGCCTCTCCACTTACTATTGAGTGGCTATTTAACATCCACGGATCATTACTTTGTATTGCGGCACCCTAGGTCTATGCAGATTTTGAAAAGCTTTTGCGGCTTTCCCTAATGATGTGACTTGCTTCCTTGTGACCCGCAGCCCACCTTACTCTGTTTTCTAAGCCCGCGACATTATTTATAGTAGTTCAACTTTGAATATCCACCTGCGGAGTTTTCTCTTCATTTCGCAGAACTTTTCTCTTGTCGTGGTTCTGCATATATATTCTATGGTAATGTTCCTCCATCTGCGGCTTATTCAAAATTTCCTATGAATATCTTCCAAATCTAACACTTGTACAAGTTGCTCGAATTTTGCAAGGGATGCAAAATTTTGCAACAATATCTAAAGGGAACACGAAGTATTGGGATCAAATACTCCAATGCAAAGAATTTCAAATTGGTTGGATATTCAAATCTAGACCATAAAATTGATTTTGATGATGGAACTACAAGTTTCCTAATGAAATTATGAATAGCCACCTCTTGCATGTCAAAGAAGCAATTAGTACTAATAATTTATTTAACAGAAGAAGAATACATAGAAATTGCAAATTCAACCAAGGAGATATTATGGATCAGAATTATTCTTACAGATTTACAAGTAAAATAGATTTTTCTACACCACTTGTAATTAATAACACTTTATTGATCGCAATGAGTAAGAATCCAATATTTCATGATTGAACTAATATGTAAACATCAAATATCATTTGAGTCAACATTATGTGAAAGAAAACAGTGTCAAATCATTACATTGTCCAAATACAGAGAATCCAATAGATATTCTAACAAAGGTACTTATAAGATTTTTTTTGAAAATTTTATAGGTGTTCTTGTTATCATAATGATCCCTACAGATTAAGGGGGTAATAATATTGTAGATAACTTTTATTGATCATATGAGTAGGAATTTGTCTTCTTATAGAATCTCAAGATACATTGAAAACAATGAATGTTACACTATAAAAATCAAATCATAATTAATGAAAGGATTTGAAATGAAATATATGGGATTCCTTTATTACTATTTGGCATTAAAGTGATTCAAAAATTAAATTACAACATCACACAACAAAAATAAATTGGTGAACTTACGAGAAAATTTAGAATTATAGTCTATAAACCACTTAGTACACCCATGTAATAGAATTTGAAGATAACATCATAGTATACTTCAAATCTTATACATGCAACTTGTAGACATAAAATCCTGCACATAGTACTATTTTACTATACTGCCAAGTATGTTGTTTTATGTATGGATCTTGAGTAAGAAAATTATTCACTAGTGACATGTTGTCTAGTCCATCTGCTTGCTTTGTTTGTTTTTATTGTTTTATCTCTCGCATCTGTCACTTTTGCACCCCAGTTTTGGTCATGTCACAGGAATCATGTATATCATTCTTATCACATTTTTCATTAGTTGTCTTAGGACACTATCACTCAGGCGCTCCTGTCCTCTTTTTTTTTGTTTTCATTTTTGACATTTGTGGTCATAATTTTTTGTTTTCTTACTCCTATCCCAAGGTCCTGGTCGTCATGTCATGTCATTAGTGTCTAAATTCAAGAAAGATATCTCTATATAAACACAACACGCATGCCATTATAATGGCGATAAATTCTAAGGGTAAATCTTATCTACATACTATCAAAGGGACTGCATTTTGGGTTTATTACTCTGCATAAGAAGGTGAAGTTTTTGAATTCCATCCCACACATGTGCATTCTATCTAGCTATAGAGCTCTATCTTGGTGTCATGAGTGTGAGGGAAATCTATGAGCACTATTACACACATAAGCACATAGAACTACATGGAGTCTGAGATGTAGTCCAGCACCTGAATCTTAATTTCACTCAGTTGAGTGACCATCGAGGTCATTCCAACTCCCCATTTACATCTTTCTTTTTTAAGATTTGATGTAGTTTGGGGGTTTTACAAGATATTATCTATTTTACAGGTTACTAGTGAATTCAGAAATCACCTTGTAACATACAAGTGACCAATAACAAAGGATAGCAAAGCCCTAGCGACACAAGAGAAATACATTTTTGACTAGTTTTACAGTCACGGGCGCCCAAAAGAGGTCTACAACGCCCCTAACCTAGTCCAGGAACCCTAGTCTTGGAATTTCCAACAGTTCTACAATTTTTTGGGATCAGTAGTTGTTGGTTGTCAAATTAGGACTTTAATGAAAGCAACAGTCATGGGATAGTAAGTCCCTCCTCTTTAATGGGTGAGGTTCCCTTATTGAAAGCAAGCAACAAAACTATTTACAAATGTACAATTTTCTTTTTTAATGAGGAACTTTAATATCATGAAAGTGTTTTAATGCAAAGGTAGATCATCAATACAAAGGAACAGAAGAAATAAGTGAGGGAAAAGGTAGAACATAACAGCATTCCCAGGAAATATAGATAGCAAAATAGTTCCTTATAAATGTTGTACAAGGATGATATATAGAACAGAATCATTCATATTAAATCACCAGATATTATTTCATAGACACAAAGTTCTAGAAATGACATCCATAAGAAAACAAAGCTTCTTAATGTAATAGATTAATGATTCAAAAAATTTAACAGACAAGAGAAAATAAATCGATGCAGATAGAAACAGGAAGGGAAATCTTTTGTATTGATAGCTTTTAGTTCTTTTACACTTTCAAAAATTATCAGAGTTCCAGCCCCTTGGAATGGCATGAAGAGCCCAATATATAGCTTACAAAGTGGTTACATTTGGTAACCATTTATTTTAACCAAAATATTAATTAAGGAAATACACAACATAAAGTCCTTAATTAAATTACAAGGAGATCTGAACTAAAAATAGAAGAAGAGAGTCAAGAGCCAGAAGTAGAGACATCTGGTTGTGGCTAAGAAGGGCCCACTGTTTTGAGGATCATGTGCCTGAATATCTTCAATGCTTCTGCTATTACCATGCCCTTTGGAATCGTTTTGTTGGAAGTAGCATGAGCCCACATGCCTAAGAATTTCTCCATATCTTTGTCAAACTCAGTATGGTCCTGATATTCCTTATTATCCTCAGCTATAGCTGAATGGAGAGAACAAACATCCTTCATTTTCTCTTTAGTGATTGATTCTTCCTTGAACAAATCATCCTTGACAAAGGCTTTAAATTGAACCTTGATTTCTTGGAGAGAGAAGAATACACCTGTGGTTTCATCCTAAAAATGGTAGTGGATATCCTTGAAGGTGGATAAAACACAAGTTTTAAAAGACTCCCCTTTTTGTCATACATTCCTCAATTCCCCTAGTGCTTCTTCTAGAAATTTTATTTTCCACTCGATGCTAAAGATCCATGTCCTTGACAAGTTATTCTTGACATCATCAAACACATTGTTGGCCAACAGGATCCTATCATCGGTTTGACCCATCAGATAGAGATCTACGATACATCCACTCTAGACTTTCAATTCCTCGTCCATAGCCTGATTGAGGAAATGAATTTCTATTGCAGCTTGATCACCTTCTCATTAGTTTTGAAGGCTTCCTCAATGAAGTTTAAACCTGCTACAGTCATATCATCCACCATGGCCTCACCAGCCTTCCCATAAGTAGAATACTTGTGGATGTCTTTGATGGTTTAGACCTCATCTTGGTTGATAACTATGGGAGGTGGGAGAGCGGCCAATGGGGTTGGATCCAAAACTTTATCCTTTGCCAAAAATGATCTGATAAAGTTAGAAAGAACTTGGTTGTGTTCTTCCAACTGCTCCATGGTTTTCTTTCCTTTCTCCACCCATTCAATAACCTTAGTGACGGTTTCATGAAGGTTATGAACTTCACTCTCAGGTGTGGATTCTCCAATTGGAATTCTAGAAAGCTCCAAGTCAGAGATCAAAATATATTTCTCCTCTTTATCCACTTTGGGTTTTGCAACCTCCAGGAACTACTGGCCTTGAGCATCAGTTACCAACCTTGAAGTAGTCTTGGCTTTCTTTGCTGGGGGAGGAGGAGTAGTACCAAGCAAAGTTGCTACAACATTAAAGTCAGGCCCTGTTAATCGGGAGGAAGATTTCCTTTTCTTGCTGTTGACTAGGGGCTGTACCCAAGAAAAGGAAGAAGAAGAAATATAATAATCAAGGGACCCGAGTGCAAGTGAACTCATGGAACTTAGAGTATGAACCACTAGTGTCTCTAGTGGGGAAATGAATGCAACCATAGGAATTTCCTTTGTAGAGTAGTCTGTTAAACTTGGAGGTTCAGTCCTTGGTCCTTCCTTCTCTACTTCAGTAGTGGTTTCAAGGGTTTCTTCTGGGTCTTTCATCTCATCATCATCATTCTCACTTAGAGCAATAATGTTCTTTGGCCCAATAGGTAATCTTGACTACTCCAGAAGAGTCTCTTCCTCGATCGGTTCTTACTTGACTTCTTTGACCTTCTTCTAAAACACTTTAGTGGAAGAGGAAGGAGTAGACAACTCAGGTTCTTTCCTCAAAGAAGAAGGAGGAGTTTTCTCAAATGCCTCAGTGTTAGGCATATGTACTTCCTTCCTAGGTGTGGAAGTCTCTCTTGAAGAGGATTTACTTTTGTTCATCCTGAGGTCACATATTTTCCTGTCAAACCAAATCTTAGTTCTAACGGTGGCAGATCACCTCATTCAAGTCATCTCTTTCCTTCACATACCAATCCAGGGTTTCCAGAGGAATGTGCTTGATTGATATTTTTTACTCAAAGGATTGTAAATATTCATCATCATCCTTAAGCCCTTCATGCACCTAGTAGAGGTTGAAGTCTATGATCTATTGTAGAGAAAATCTGCCAAAATTCCTCCTCCTAGCTTCAAAATAATCATCGCAATCAGCCTAATAATCCTTAGTGTCAGGACGGTGATGATAAGTTATTATGAGATTTTGATCAATGTATTTCTTTAGATCAAAGCAAGTCCTGGGCTTGAAGAAATGAACTGTAAGAGGAACAATAGCCCTTTCTATATTTTGGGAATCTAGAGTTGTCCTGCATGTATAATTCCCCAAGGTGATATGGAAATGAAGACCAATAATCTTCTTATCTCAGTAAATTCTATGAAGTTTTTCTAGCTTCCTGCACACCTCAACCAAATCCATTTTGTTGTTACAGAACATGGGAAGCTTGAGAGGTGTACTTTCAAAATAAGCCAACATGATGTATGAGAAATTTCAGAACTAAGTGAAGAAATCCCCATACTTGGTTATCAAAGCCTTAGCCTCATCAGAGAACCTTCTGGTAGTGTCACCCTCCAAGAGTCTCACAATATACATGGTGAAGGCATCATTTACCCTTCTAAAATTATAATTACTAGCCTTGAGGGTAAACTGAGGGCAATATGTATAGATGGGCTCATCCTTATTGCCTTCAATTAAAGTGAATCCGAACCACTCACGAGATGTTGCCAAGGTGTACATGAGATAGGAAGTCATGTAGAACTTTTTGGTTTGCTGAAAATTTTACAATTGTTCAGTCATGTTTCCACAGATAATCTCGGACCAATTTAAGTTTTGCTTACCCTCGTGGATGATATTTATGAAAGGGCACATCCAAAAATGGAAGTCTTTAGGGCATTCCCATAATCCGGGTGAGCAAGGTGATGAAATCTGATAGTTCTTCATTGAAGTTGACCCTAAACAATGCCTTAGAGAGTTGGGACACTCCCTTCTTAGGGCACTTCAACCATGATTTTGCTACCCGAGCCTTATATTTCTCATTGTCTTGATCAAATAGAGTCTGAGCTTGAGCGAGAGTGAGAACAATGGAGTCTTCTGTTTTAGGGATGCGTAGGGCAGCGGTGATGGCAGTAGCATCCAATTTTACAATCAACTCGTCATGCACATTGACAACCTCCTTGGTGTCTAGATTGAAATTAGCCCCGCAGGTGAGCACAGTGTCAACACATTACATAGAGAGAGGAAAACCAGTGGAATATTCAATTCCACTATCATTTATCATTTGAGCCATGGGAGCATGGTTTTTGCATGCTAATCTGCCCCAGAAATCATCGAAATCCAAATGTCAAGCTTCGCTATCTCCAATATCGGGCATAGAAGTCTCTAAAGGGGATAGATGCTCGTGCCCTTGAAATTTAATCTTCATTTTGACAGTGAACAAAGGAATGGCCTTTAAAGAATAGATTCACGACAAAAATTGCAAAGAGATACAAGAAGGTGGAAGAATGACTCGATTTTGCAAAAATGTGGGCAAGAGATAATGAGTAGACAATGTGATAAGTGCATAGACGGTTGCCCCTTTAAATAGCCATTCAAGAGAGAGAAGATCATAAATGTGTATTAAATATGCCTCGCACTAACTTAAAAAGGTGAAATGCGGGAAAAGTGGAAAAAATTGGCCCAGACGGTCCATGGGACATTGGGACATGAGGGACGCAAAGAGCCGATTTGGCCGATGCAGGTGATTTGGGCTAAGAGAGAACGGGTGGTCCGAGGGACACATAAATGTGAAGGACACGAAGAGATGATTCGACCGATGTGGGTGATGCGATGAATCAGTGAACAAGAGTCCTGGTCGGACTTGGGACAAATGGGCTTAAAAAGTCTGAAAAAGTCGACGGACAAGGACTTGCGGGGAAATCAGTCAATCGGTGAATAGGAGGCCCACTAGTACTTGGGACCCGAGGGACAAAAATTTCCAAAAGACCCGCAAGTCACTAAAATGACCCTAAAAAATGGAATTTCCGCCATCTCTTTAAATTTTTTACTTCACTAAAACACTACTGAAGGGTGCCAAATTTTCAATTTTTTTTACTTTCAAAAGAGGGTAATTTTGAGGGGAACAATAATAGTGACATCCTACCAAATGTTTTCATCAATTTCTCAAGTTCAAGCATACTTCGGGATAAGCGAGAATCATATAAGTATCTTACCTCTCTCATTTTCTTACATAGTTGTGTCTTTAGATTACTTAGCATCTGTATTTCATTGTACATCTTTGTAGTGACTATGTAATTAGATTTAATAATTTAGATTTTATTAAATCATTTGGTGAACCCCTCTCTTATAAATCCTTTCCATAGGATCCACAAATCCCTCATGGCTAAAATTCTCTTCCTCTCCTAGGTGAGCTATGTATCATGATAGTGTCAATACTATCCTTGATGTCATTTAGGATGAACTCCTTGATCTTTATTGCAATGCTCACTTTGATGAAAATGTTCAAATAATTCTTGATGCTAGTGAACACAAAGTTCCTACTAGTTTCTCCAATTCTTCTTTAAGCATTTTTTCTAAGGGCCAAAACTTTTGTGGATGTAATCCTTGTTATTCCATAGTTACAAGGAGTACTCCAACTTCTTTTTGTTTCTGATATAGCACTTGATGATGTTTTTATAGACTATATGCTTGGTCTTTATTTTTCTAATGTAAATAAACATAACATAATTTCCAATGATGCAAATGTATATGTACATGATGATATTTCTCATACTAGCCAAGATGAATGTAAAGTTGTATCACATGCTTCTTTTACTTCTAAATTTTTTTCTATTACTTACAAATATGTACCTTCTGATAGCTCTCCTCTGACTTCTCTGTATGTTTGACAATTCACTTGATGAAATACTTGCATGTGAAACTTTTTCTGATAATGATGTTGATTATATTTCTGGTCATGAACATGTTAGTGAGGATGTTAATTCTCTTAAGACTGTTGAATGTGAATTTTACACTCTGCTTTCTTATACGTATGAGGTTCTTTCTTATGGAATTCATGATGATTCTACCACTCCTACTATTTCACCTCTCATGATTTCCTCTACTGCTCACATTTCTGGTGATATTCCATGCTCTTCTAGTCCTCTTTCCTCATCTCTATATGATATTCATGTTACTTCTTTTATTCCTACTAGCATACCTCATCTTATTTATTATGTCTCTACATCTTGCATGCCCATAAAATATTCATCTTCCACCTCTTCTTCTTATGTTCCCATGATGACTCATAACGGAATATTGCAACCTCTCAATGTGTCTCTCACATCTTCTATGATTCCTTCACAAGACATTTTATCACTCATGCACGTTGTTGGCTAGTTGCAATCTCAGGTCCAATCTCTTACTCTTGAAATAAAATTATACTATGCTTCCATTGATAATAACTCTCTTCATGGCAATCCTATTCCAAATAAAATTCACAATTCATAATTTCCTAAGGATTTTATCATTCCTACATTTTCATGTTTCAATGGCACTAGCAATCCATACTTACATCTTAAACATTATCGTTTAGCTATGGCTTCTTATTTGAATGATCGATTGTTACTAAAATCATTTCTTCATAGTATTTTCGATGATGCCCTTGAATGGTACACTCATTTTATTTTTGGATCTATTAGTTCATATTGTGAAATGGAAGATGTTTTTCGTAGATGCTCTATGCTTAAAAATGGTCCTAGAGTCACATTTGATCACTTACCTAGATTGCATCAGGAAAAGAAAGAACCTATTTTAAATTACATTTTATGCTTCAATTCTTGCATGCATCAATTATTATTTCAGCCCATTGATCTATAAAATAAATTTATTTTTGTATGTGGCTTATTTCTTGCATTAAAAGAACAATTACAGTATGATACATGTGAATCATTTATGATTTTATGTTATAAGGTCTTTGATCTAGAACAAGACATGATTGTTACACATGTTATAGATCCTCCTATTTATTCTTCCGCTACATCATCTAATTCTTCTTCTCCTCTTCCATATATCAAGCATCCTCCAAGGTCTCCATCTCCTCCATCTCGCAACCATGTTCCATCTCCTCCACTGCATGAGTGTCCTCCATCTCTATCACTGTGTTTCTCTCTACCTACGTCTTTTCCATATCTCAATCATGATCCATTGTATTTCTCGTATATTGCTAAGCTTCATGATGTGCTACGTGATTTTCTTAATAAGCGCTTAATTCTTTTACCCTCAAATCAGCATCATCGTCCTCATTGCTTGCACCACCAGTGCAATCTCCCTTATTGCAATTTCCACTGCATCAATGGTCATTGTGACAATGATGGTTATGCCCTCCATGACAAGTTACAATAGTTACAATATAATGGTGTCATTGCCTTTGGCTCTCACTCTCCTAAGAAGTATCTTTCTCTAATTCCACATAAGCATTCTTCCACTTCATTTCACTTGTCTCTTCCACCCACTTCTCAGGTCGTTAGTCATCCATCTCCTAAGATAATTATTCATTTTTGTCCTCCATCTTGTGAATCTATCACCACATCATCTCATCTACCTCATAGTGCTACCACTTCACATTGGCATTTGTGCTTCCTACTGATACATATCCCATTATTGGCACCGTCTCATCTAACATTCAGTTTGGCTATTACACTCATGTTGGTACCGCTTCACATGCTTCCACCACTCCTTGTAGGCCTCTACATCTTTGGTAGATGATTTTTCTCACCTCATTTCCCAATGATGCATTCGTGTTCTCATGGTTCTTACATGACAATTGAGAAATTTGTTTCAATATTAACCTTGTTTCATGTTTGTGTTATACACTTCTTTGATATATCTATCTAGCATATACTATCCAACCATTTCCTGATGATGCACTCTTATTCTAGGGTTAATTCTTCATTTCCAAGGGGTATTTTATAAATGAACCTCATCTTTTATACACATACCCTAGGGGGCGTCACTATTCATCCCACATATTCATCATACTCACCCATGTTTACAGACATCATCTATCATCCATTTTTTCTTACATCTATCACTATAACATATTATCTATCCTCATTTATACATACAATCCAATTTTAAATCATTCATCGTCTACTTCCTATCTATATCATCAACTTAACATAATCATTTACACAATACCTATCATACATCATTATTCAAACAATGCAAATTAATCATCAAACACACAATCATCACATCGCATATCAATAAAACAACAACACAACATAATACTACCAATCCTCCATCTATATATATAACATTAAAACAACATAGTTACAAAAATAAAATCATTGAGGTACAACCCCTTACATACATATACATCATATATCATCATCATTATCACTATATACAATTGCAAGAGCTCTAGAACTAGCTGCTTCATCGCTCAATCTATGTCATCAGTCGCGGCCCCTATATCTCTCCACCTGCATACAAAATATCGCCACCTTGACTGAATGCTCTGTGAATTGGTCATGCAGATCTACATACTCCGTGAACACATCCTGTGCTATGGCTCCTCATCCTATAGCCTCCCTAGCTCAGTGAGTCTCCATCTGTGCCTCCTCATGCTCACTAAATAATACGGTACAAGTAGTTGCCGCTATCGCCACTGGCTCAAAAAAATGGGCATGCTCACCTGCAATAACATCTACTCACTCCAACATCCCACCTCCCACGATCACATCTAGAGAAACATTCTATGTCAGTGTGTGGATCGATGAGTCAACAATCAAGGACCAATAGGTGTCACCTGCAACCATCCAATACCACATTAGTTAGTGCACATGATTTTAAACATATAATAACTAAGTGATAATCAAAAAATACTTACGCTCCACTAGCGTTACTATTATGCCATCACCATCAGGGGCAGGGGCCTACTCCTCTACTCCCCCAACTAGTGGTGCACCTGCCTCATTGATGAAAACTAGAAATAATAACACCCATCGATGGGATACCCACCACACGTTATACATCTAAGTACATCCTACATCATCCACCTATATTGGCTCTATGGCCGCATCCACCTTTTCTGGGCCTGGGTGCAATAATTGTCCCCATATCAGGCCTGGCCTCGCTCCTAGACACCTTAACGCTTGATTATCTCGTAACCATACATACAACTTCAGGGAACATCCTCAGCCATAGAAAACTACCGTGACACTTGCTCTGCCTAAAACAACTCAACTACCTCTAGGAACTGATCCTCCAACCACATTATATGTCAAATACATCTTAGCTCTACTCCATGCTTTGACCATCCACCATAGTCTCTATATGGCCTCCATATAATGGCCCCTAGCCCCATGTGATCAAGCATTAATCTATAGGTATTAGTGTCCAGCCTCCTGCTCTTAGAACCTACCCACCTTACAGTGACTATATGTAGCCTCGTCCACTCCGCACGTGGTCCACCAAGTGGCCTCAATATATCAATATGATCATATGCCCATGTATGTAATAATGTGGTGGCTCTAATCCCACCACCAAGGTCTTACTATGTAAACCTATATAGGTCTCTATACAAATGTACCAATATGAATCATGCCCATAAAAACCTCATCCCGTGCTCCTCTATACACTGAAAAATATCATGCATCTTATACAAAATGCCCACTCCACCACCCCCCATTACCACTGATGAAGCAATCACAAATGAAATGAAATTCCGCAATCACGGAACACCTAATCTCAATATGGAATATAGGTTAATATGGGTCTTTGTCTGTACCCATGTGCCTATAAAGTACCATCTAGCTGCCCTCATCTTCCTCTGAGCATCCACCTCGTCCATCACCTGTACTCTCTTACCCACAACTAGTAATTGTAATATGTGATATACATCCTCTAGGGTCACAATCATCTCCTTAGTAGGAAACCAAAAAGTACAAGTATCTACACACCATCACTCGCACAATGCAGTAATTGTAGGCATATTATGGGGTACCTCCCCCAATCTTGTTATATGTCACAGGCCAACACGGTCTAGTATGTCCCACTCTACGTTAGATAAACCCAATGTCGATAATTTATTCATGTGTCGACCTCTGCAGAACTCCCTTGAACGAATATCCCTCTACATAACACAAACACCAACAAAATCACAACTTTAGAACCTCATATACATGTAAATACAATCACTCATACTGCAAAACATCATCAAATTCCATATATTTCACACTCGGTGGTCAAAACAACTTCTTGGGTTACTAGCGCCCAAGAACAAGACGCAAACACCTAGGATTAGGTCACCAACGCCTAGAACTGGGCACTAGCGTCCCGAAGGATGTCAACGCATTAACCGCTCCTACCCAGGTCAAAAATGCCCAGAAATTCAAAAACTCAAATTTTACAAAATTGAAAAAATCCAATTAATTTCAACTAATGCTCATAGTTACCATCTCATATGTCTTCTACGTCGCTACAACCGCTGCCACCATCTTGAATCAAGTCAATCTCGCTACTCTAACCTACAACATCCTCATAACCTTAGAGCTCTAATTACCACTCAATCACAGTTCAAATGACATTACTATTTAGCTTTACTTATTAATATATATAACAATTTCCAATATCACATTCACTATAGTTACTATCAGCACTCACTTTTTCAACTAATACATGGCTCACGGTTTCGCTCTTATCTTGAGCTCCACTACTTCATTTTATTCCCTGTTTACACCACTCACTTCAAAATTTCTCATACTTTTATACTAAACACATTTCACAACACTTTATTCTAATCTAGCACACTTTCAACTCGACATACGCTTTACATTTTTCTTAATATTATACCGTTTCACATCTAGTTTCAGCTCAGCACTCAGCATTTCTACCACTCACCCTTTCTCTGAAAGGGGGC
Source organism: Taxus chinensis (assembly GCA_019776745.2). NCBI lineage: Eukaryota > Viridiplantae > Streptophyta > Pinopsida > Cupressales > Taxaceae > Taxus > Taxus chinensis. The sequence goes on from CM034153.1 coordinate 11,524,015, forward strand.
ATACAATCGTGATCACCCTACGATCCCTCTTAGATTAGTATACAATCATTCAATACTCCTACTCTGTCATTATCAAAAAAATCTATTCAAACAAAGAAAAAAATTGATGTATTCAAATACTTTCCATCCATATCCCCCTAATGACCTAATCTGGGTGCAAAATGTGAAAAATATCGCTAAGAGTAATCTATCGCATACATTCAATTTCAAAACAATCATTCAATATTTGAATCAAGTTAATCAATCAGTACAACATTAGCATTATTTCAATATCTCTCCTAGATGACCTAACTTGGGAGCTACATCATTTTATTATCTTTCTTAGATGACCTAACATGGGAATCGTTTTTACATTGCTTCTAGATGACCTAATATGGAATCCATATAGCATTTTACAAATCACGAAACCTATAAAGTGGGGTAAATGAGACGTCAATGTCTTTACTATACTGCTCCTATGTGGGTTATTCAACATGGATCAAAATTGATCGAAATGGAACAAAAATTGGTCTTTAGTCATCTATAATGGTTGGACCTTTTAAGGTTGTAGTCATTGTTTGAGATTAAAACTATACATATCTCCCTAGCACTCTTCCTCTGGTGGCAGGATGCCCAAATCCTCATTTGTTCAAACATACAAAATCAAATTGGGAATTGATCACTCCCTACCCCTTTAAGTCTCCATCAGCAACAATTCGAAATTTCTAAATTCTCCAAATCAAACCATCAATTTCTCCAAGTGCTCCTTGCAATGGTTCGCTATCTTGATTTACACCACATGGATCGACACCTTAATCTAATGGTTCGCCATTTTATATGTTCTTATTCTACGTGTACTTCTGCAACAGGGATTCTTTAGACTTCTCATAAGTATGTTCCTTACTTATTTTATTCTACTTGAATTTCCTTCAAATAACATAAAGGGGGGGAAATGTAGACACAAAATCACACACATACTACTATTTTACTATACCTCTAGGTATGTTGTTTTATGTATGGATCTTGAGTAAGAAAATTATTCACTGGTGACACACTATCTAGTCCATTTGCTTACTTGCTTTGTTTCTACTGTTTTATATCTTACATCTATTAGTTTTGAACCCCTGTTCTGGTCAGGTCACAGGGATCCATGTATGTTAGTCTTCTTACATTTTTCATCAGTTGTCTCAGGACACTAGCACCCAGATGCTCCTATCTAACCTGGGTGCTCATGTCCTCTTTGTGTTTGTTTACATTTTTGACATTTTTGGTCGGCCTTTTGGTTTTCTTACTCCTATCCTGAGGTCCTAGTTATCATGTCATGTCATTAGTATCTAAATTAAAGAAATATATCTCTATATAAACACAACATACATACCATTATAATGGTGGGAAATTCTAAGGGCGAAGATTATCTACATACTATCAAATGGACTACATTTTTGGGTTTATTACTCTGCATACACTACATAGGAAGGTGAAGTTTCTGAATTCCATCCCCCACATTTGCATTCTATCCAGTTATAGATCGCTATCTTGGTGTCATCAGCACGAGGGAAATGTAGGACAATTATTGCACACACAAGCACATGGAACTACATGGAGTTTGAGATGTATTGTAGTACATGGATCATAAGTTCACTCAATCAGGTGACCGTCGAGGTCATTATGACTCACCATTTACATATTTATTTTTTAGGATTTGATGTAGTTTGGGGTTTTTGCAGGATATTATTTGTTTTGCAGGTTAGTAGTGAATTCGACGATCATCCCATAACATACAAGTGACCAATAGCGAAGGATAGAAAATCCCTAGTGACATAGGAGAAATCATATTTTCACCTGTTTTGTAGTCATGGGTTCCCAGAAGAGGTCTATAGCGCTCAGGCGCCCCTGACCCAGTCCAAGTGCCCTAGTCCCGGAGTTTTTGATAGTTCTACAATTTTCTAGGCTCAGTTGTGACATATTGCCTAGTTTGATCATTAGTTGCTCCAATTTAGGCATATTTCAAGATAAGAGAATCAAATAAGTATCTTACCTCTCTCATTTTCTTACACAGTTGTGTCTTTAGATTGCTTAGCATTTCTATTTCATTGTATATCTTTGTAGTGACTCTGCAATTAGATTTAATAATTTAGATTTTATTAAATCACAACTAAGAATAAACAACTCATTATAAGTTTGATCTATGTAATCACACCTAGACCAGATTGCAGTTGGTGTTTTTTCTAGATTCATTCAACATCCTAGGGAAATTTGTTATGTAGTAATAAAGAGAATGTTTCAGTATCTCAAAAGAACATAGATTTTTGTGCTCAAATACTCTAAGGTAGTGGATTTCAAATTGATCTTGGATATTCATATCTATACCATAGAGGTGATTTTGATGATGGGAAATCAACTACAAGTTCCCTGATGAAGTTACAAACAAAAATCATCTCTTGGAATTCAAAGAATTAGTCACTGAAAACAATTTTATTTTAAAAAATAAGACTACATAACAATTGCTAAGGAAACCTCGGACATACTATGGCTCAGAATGATTCTTTGATATTTACAACTAAAATAGATGTTTTCTACACCACTTATGGTTTATAACACTTTTGCAATTGCAATGACTAAGAATCCAATATTTTATAACCAAACCAAGGATATAAACATCATATAGCATTTGATTTAGTTGTTAGAATATGTTTTATATTTTTCATATTGTATACCAAGGATTATTGTACACATATGCCACGAGCGTTAGCAGTATTATAGATATGTGATTTTAATCTATATGTGTATGGGTGGTGTCATAATCCATGACTTATGGGGAACATTATGGGTTGTTTTTGTTAGCCCATGGTTTTGGTACCCATTGTATTGTAAAACTAATTTTATGGTTTCCTATTGATGTGCTTACACATAGTTGGACATGCAGTAAGATAGAGAAAAACTTGGAAGTACATTATTATATCAGTAAACAATTAAGTTAATGCAATAAGAGAGAGAAGTTACTACATTGGGTTTTTTCCCGAAAGGGTTTCCTAGGATAAATCTTTTGTATGTCATTTTTCGTTTCTTTTTTATCTTGAAAATTAGTTTAAGTATAGCTTCTCATTTATTTTTTATTGGATCGATTCTCTTCATCAACATTATGTAAAATATGGCAGTTTCAAATTGTTACATTGTCCAACTATAGAGCAACCAACAAATATCCTGGCAAACCATGGTTTTGGTACCCATTGTATTGTAAAACTAATTTTATGGTTTCCTATTGATGTGCTTACACATAGTTGGACATGTAGTAAGATAGAGCAGAACTTGGAAGTACATTATTATATCAGTAAACAATTAAGTTAATGCAATAAGAGAGAGAAGTTACTACACTGGGTTTTTTCCCGAAAGGGTTTCCCAGGATAAATCTTTTGTATGTCATTTTTCTTTTCTTTTTTATCTTGAACATTAGTTTAAGTATAGCTTCTCATTTATTTTTTATTGGATCGATTCTCTTCATCAACATTATGTAAAATATGGCAGTTTCAAATTTTTACATTGTCCAACTATAGAGCAACCAACAAATATCTTGACAAAGGTACTTAGAAGGATTTATTTGAAAATTTTAGAGGCATGTTTGGTCTCACAATAACCCCTACAAGTTAAGGGGTTGGGTAGTAATATTGTACATAAAAATTATTAATATGAAGAGTAGGAATTTGTCTTCTTATAGATTATCAAAGGACATATGAAGGTGAACTAAATAGTCACCCTATAGATGAATTGAATGGTCATTCTCATTGTAATAAATATGTACTTACATCTCATGTTTAAACTAATGAATACAAGTTTGGTTTTCACAAATATAATTTATTTTCTGAGTCAAATTACCTAAACTAACTATGAATTCAATTGACTGCTCTTATATTGGTTGAGATGGTAAAACAATCCCCTCAACAGTGCTAACATAAATGCTCTAAAGCTGGTCGAGCCTATGATTCAAGACTAACAAACACACTACCTCAATTTTAATGTCTCTTTTTGAATATTTTATAAACTCTAAAATTTATCCTAAATGGTTTTCAATATTGAACATCAATCAAATACTAAAACAACCCACATGCAATTTTGATATTAAAAACCACTTGAATCTTCACTTAAATCCTTATTATATTGAGATGAAAACATACAAAATAATGGTAATAAAGAAATAAGATGATAAATTACACGTGTAATACCAAAATTAAAACTCTAATAATAACCCAACTGTAATATTTTATTCAATGTGATGTCTGCACTTTCAATGTTGAATAATGAATCTAAATAGAGCAGTAAATTCACCCTTGTTAAATTCTCAATAAATTTGTTATGCATAGTAGCAATAATCCTGATACAACAACAATTCACCAAGGATAAGCTACAACACTCTAGGGAAACAAATTGTAGGGTTGCAACAAGGAATGGCATTGAGATTGAAGATGATATGATGGCCCTCAATGTTGTCTAGAATCCCACATAGTAGCCTAAATTATGAATTAAACATCACGCAGTAGATTGTAGAAGGGAAAAATCCAATGCAACAGCGAATAGGGTAGAAACCTCAATGCAAAATAATTGTGGCTAGAGAAACCCACCGCAACAGTCTATTAATACCTCAAACCCTCATGAAGTATTGGAATTTGATAGTAATCTTCAACCACACTAAAACTAGAATTTAATCTTGATCTATTAGCAGGACCACTGTAATAAAGGTACAACAGAATGAAACTAGAATAAAATATCAATTTTCAAAACAAATATGATTCATGAATCTAATATACTCACTAAGTTGGAGGATTTTCATCCTCCAAACCTACATATCATAGGTTTTTTTTCCTCGGATGAAGATCTGAACAAAAAAATCAAACTCTGGAATAAGGTTTTGTTTCAAATATGAATAATGAATCTTCATTCTTTTGAGCCCAACTCTTCCTTTTATAACTTTCCTTTTCCAATTTTACCCTAAAATTATTTTAAAATATTTTTTAATAAATCATTACTTTTCATCCAATTTATAATAATTAATTTTGTTCCCTCTTTAATAATAATAATATTAAATACATAAGTGTCATTTTTATGTTATAAAATAAAAGTGACTTAAGACAACTTAAAGTATTATTATTAATTTATTTCCCTAGCTTTATCCCTTAGCCTACAGGAAATAAGGAATATACTACAATTCCTCCAATCAATTTAATTTTAAAAAGAGGACATGATAGTTTTCCCTTCCCATAATTGCTTTCCCTCAAGCAATTGCAAATTCAACACTCCAACTTCGTTACAGATCTCTTTAATTTCATTATCCCAACTTATCCTTGGGAGTTTGCTAGTTCCTCTACCCAATTTCTTCGATTCAACACTCCAACTTCTTTGATTAGATGACTTCAATTTCTTCATGTGATGTAACATCCTCGAGTGGATCTATTTGTTGATTGAAATCCTCCTATAAACTCTTTCCAGGCTCCTCAAATCAATCTAACCTAGTTATTTTTCTTGGTCTTGTAATCTCATACTTACTCGATGGTTGCCTTATGTGAAAGATAAAATCCCCACCATGATTTTTTTGTCTCATTCCGATAAAACTTGAAATTGGAGGTTGTGATACTAAATGGATTAATATAGAAGGAACAAGTTGTAAATACTCCTTTTCTTCTACTATAATTGAAAACATTTTACCTGATACCTTCAAATGAGTAGTTGGGAAAGCATGGCTACACTCTTCATTAAATAAGACGTTGTTGGAATCACTATCATGCATATTTTCCATTGTTAGCAAATAGACATATTCACATATTTATTGGATGTTATTAAAACATCATGGAATTCTATATAATTCTCTAATATAGAAATGTCTCTCTCTATTTTCAAATCTTTATCATTCTCTACCAACTTATAATGGAATTTCAGTAGAAAATGTAGAAGATATGTTTACATAATTGTTTGGCCCTCGCTACAAAGCTCTAGATGATTATTTTTTTTGGAGTGTTTCTATTTGTTACACAAGTTTCCCCTTGGAAACTACATATTGTTTTGAAATTTTCTTGAGCTTCACAGGTTAGCTAAGTTGTTGCTCTATCTCTTACCTTGTGTGTTGATAGGATCATTTCTTTGATACCATTGTAATGTCCTTTTTCTGGATATTTTGGAAACTCTGAAATTTACCTTAAATCATTTCAAAAATCCAACTTGGTTGTACATCTCTTCAATGAAATGATCCCAAATTATTCTTGGGAGTTTGTTAGTCCCTCTACCTAATTTCTATGGCTGGGAAACTTCAATTTCTTATTTTGATGCAACATATTCGAGTGGCTTTATTTATTGGAATCCTCCTACAAAGTATTTGTAGACTCCTCGGATCAATTTAACTTAGTTGTTTTTACTGGACCTGTAATCTCATACTTACCCGGTGGTTGCCTTATGTGAAATATGGGTTCACAACCATAATCTTATTGTACCACTTTCATAAAACTAGAAACTGCAGGTTGTGATACTAAATTGGGTAATATAGAAGGAAAAAGTTGTAAATACTCCTTTATTTCTATTGTAATTGGAAATACTTTTCCTGAGACCTTCAAATAATTAGTTGGGAAAGCATGGCTACACTCTTCATTAAGTAATACATTGTTGCAATTACTATCATGCATATTTTTCATTGTTAGTAAATAGAAATATTGTCATGGTTGTTCTACTGCTATCAGAATATCCCGCAATTCTATATGATTCTCTAGTGTAGAGATGGATCTCTCTATTTTTAAATATTTATCATTATCTACCAACTTATCATGAAATTCTTGTCTACAAACCAGCTTTAACTACAGAAAACAAGACAGTGCTTACATAATTTTAGTAATATGAAATCAAGCATTACAAACAAATGAGAGAGCTGCAATATTTATAGTTATTGGAAAGCTTCTATCTCATCCACAATATATGGAAGCAAATCACCTAATATGAGCAAATATGCAGAAATAACATATTTCCCCTTATGGAAATTATCTTGGAACAAAACATGCAAGATAGAACATGATCCCACAAACATAGGGATGAGAACACTATAACTTAGTTAACTAACAACTAAGGAAAACTAATACCTATTGAAATAAGTTTAAAATATTTTAATTAAATACTTTAACTTATTACATATATTCAAATATCAACTAATGATGAATTAAGCCAAGTTTTATTCCAAACATTCCCCACCTTAATTCAGCATGGTCTCAAGTGAACGGGAGAGAAAATATCTAAAACCCTCAAATATACCTCGAGCAAGTGACTTTGTGAAGACATCTGCATGTTGCATATATGTTGGGCAATATTGGAGCTGGATGTTGTTGTTCTGAACATGCTCGCTAATTAAATGTACCTGCATCTCAATGTGTTCGATGCGCTCATGAAAAATTAGATTCCAAACAAGTTTTACTACTCCTTCATTATCAACATGTAGGATAGTTGGGTATTTCTATGGTGTTCCCAATCCTTCAAGTATACATCGAAGCCATATCGCTTCATAGACAACTCCACCTACTGCATGATATTTTGATTCTTTGGAGGATCTTGAAACACAATTTTGCTTCTTACTCCCCCATGATATCGGTCAAGATCCCAAAAAGAATACAAATCCTGAAGTGGATTTCCTATCATTTATGTTTCTTGCATGATCTGAATCTGGATATCATGTCAAGAAGAATTTATTATTCTTCTTGTATTCTAGGCCATAGTCCATAGTTCCTTTGATGTACCTCAGTATCCGCTTTGTTTCTTTCCAGTGAGAAACCATTGGTTCTTCCATGAACCGTGAAATATAGCAAGCTGCATAGCTAATATTCGGCCTATTGTAATTCAAGTAGATGAGACTCCCGATCAACTACCAATAGAGAGTTACATTTACTTGTGGTGATGGATCTGTTTGAGATAGTTGAAGTCTTGTCTCCATAGGTGTATAAAATGGCTTACAATCCATCATATTGAATTTCTCAAGCGTTGTCTTGGTGTATTTTAATTGTGAAACAAAGATATGATTTTCTCTTTTCCAAACTTCAAGTCCCAGACAATCATGCAGAAGCCTGAGATTGGTCATGTCAAATGATCATGTTAGATATTTCTTTGTTGACTCAATCATCCTCACTGATCCTCTAGTGATGACTAGATCATCGACATATACTACAACGATTACTATCTCCCCCCACCCTTTCTTTTTGAGATAGAAATTAGGATCGTATGGACTCATGTTGAATCCATGTTGAATGAGATGCTCCTCGATTTTTATGTACCATGCCATGGGATACTACTTTAGACCATATAGTGATTTTATGATTTTGCATACCTTTTCCTCTTTACCTGGTACGAAAAAACCTTCTGGTTGAGTCATGTAAACTTATTCATGTAAATCATCATTAAGAAAGGAACTTTTCACATCGATTTGGTGTATTTTCCAACCAAATTGTGTAGCTAGAGAAAATATTAACCTGAATGTTTTTATCTTAGCTATGGGAGCAAAAGTCTCCTCATAATCAATGCATTTTTTTAGCATATCCCTTAGCAAATAGTCTAGCTTTATGTTTATCAATTTTTCCATCTGATTTTTACTTTGTTTTGAAGATCCATCTACATCCAATTGGATTTTTCCTTGGTGGAAGATATGTAAGTTTCCATGTATTATTTTTCATAAGTGACTTATATTTTGCTTCCATAGTATCTTTCCAAGGTTTAGAATGTAGGGCTTCTAAAACGGTGGATGACTCAGTAGTTTCAACAACTTTACCAATTAAGGCCAAATTTACCTCATTTCGAGTCATACTGCAAGACCTCATTCCAATGGTAGATGTTTCGGGGACATTATCCAATTTTGCATCTCTCATCATACTTGTATACCATTTAGGCATAATTTTTGTGGTTCCTGTGGGAGGTTGAATTTCACCATCTTCCCCATCATCACTGTCGTTATCAAAGTGATTACCATCCTCTATTTTCACTTTAGGGATGATTTTTTCATCATGTGAGTGTATGGAAGGAGCATTTGCTTCTTTCTTCTAAAAGAACTCAACATCCCAGCTAGTGTATACCCTCCTTGTTCTTGGATCCATAAGTTTTTAGCCAAGAGCTTCATCAATGTATCCCAAGAAGATAAGTTTTTATGATTTCATATCAAGCTTAGTTCCTTGTTTCTTAGGAATGTGCATACTTGCTTTACATCCAAAAACTCTAAGGTGTGAAATAGATGGCTTATGCCCTGACCATGCTTCCAAAGGTATTACTCCATTAAGAGCTACAGTGGGAACTCTATTTAATAAATAGACTATCATTTTAGTTTCTTCGTCCCAAAATGTTTTTGACGAACACGCATCATCAATCATACATCGCACCATATCCATGATAGAACAATTTCACCTTTCAACAACACCATTTTGTTGCAGCGTGTGAGGAGGATCCATTTAATGACGAATGTCATGTGTTTTTAAAAAACCATTGAACTCGTTGCTGGTGTATTCTCCCCCTTGATCTGAGTGGAGTGTTTTTATTTTCCTACCAAACTCTGTTTTAACAAGGGCTTTAAACTTCTTGAAAGTTTCAAACGCTTGGTATTTTGTAGAAAGACAATATATCCATATTTTTCTTGAAAAAACATCAACAAAGAGCATGAAATATTGAAACCCAGAGTGGCTAGGTCTCATTGGTTCGCATAGATCAGTATGCACTAAGTCAATTTTTTCTTTAGCCCAAAATGTACTATGTTTGAATGGTGCTCTATGTTTTTTTCCTGTCAAAGAATGCTGACATTTATTTGTACCCTTGTTTAGAGGTGGTAAACCCCTAACCATGTCGCATCGACAAAGTGTGTCAAGATAGCCAAAACTCACATGTCCAAGTCTTCGATTTCATAGTTGAGTTGATGATGTATTATTGGCTACAAGTGTTTGATCATTTTTTTGAACAAAATCCAACTAAAAAATTCTTCCCACATTTGAATATTTTGTGAAAAAATTGGAGCTTCGTGACTTATCTCGAATTAGGAACATATTTTTACCACCTTTACAATCAAAGTCAATTTTGAGATTATGGTCTAATAATTGACTCATGGATAAAAAAAAATTGTTAAACCAGGGACATAAAGAACATCTGTAATTTTACAATTATGATGCGCAAGTGGTAGTGAAATGGAACCAATTCCTTCAACATTGTATGATGTATCATCACCCAAAGAGACATGATTTTTGGTGGGTGTTTTACTCATTGTGAAGAACCAATATTTTTTTCCTGTCATGTGTCACGTTGCACCCGAGTCGACATACCAAATTTGATTTGTAGAATTGGATACTTCATTTGACTATGCAAAATATAGGAATTCATCATCATCAAATTGATCTTCTTGTTCGGCTACATTTCCTTGTTGATTTGGTTGCTTCTTCCACTTTTGATAATTTTGTCCATGTTTACTTTGTTGTTGGCCTAATTTTGTTTTTTGGTAATCAATCTTTTTACCACTTAACGATCCTTGTTGGAATGTGTTGTACCAAAAATTCTTTAACTCGTGTCCTTTTTGACCATAAATAAGACATTTTTGTTGGTCCTTTTGGCCTTGTTGAGTATTACCTTGCTTATGAGGTTGTTTGCTAGACTTAGCATTTTTTTCCCTTTTTGATTAGAAGCAAGTGCATGCTCTTTAGTTTCAGTAGTTAAGTGAATAGCTTCCTCTTGTTGTAGCATATTCACTAACTCTTCAAAAGTTGTTGTTTGACCAGTTATGTTTAACGTGGTCACAAAAATGCTATAAGAAGGAGGAAGAGCTCTCAATACTATAGGCACAAGTGATTTGTTAGTTACTTCTTCTTCCAAAGCTTGAAGTGATGCACGCAAAGTTGTTACTCTTCTCAAAAACATTTCAACTTTCTCAGTTGGTTGCATTTTCAAGTTTAATAGTTGACTCTAGAGATGAAGTATTGTGTTCTTATTTTTTGATTCATATATTGTTTTCAACTTGTCCCAAGATTCTTTTGTTATTTTGGTCTCATGAATATGAGGTTTTACATCATCTGAAACACTAAACAAGATTATTAACTTTGCTTTTTGATTTGCACGATCAAATGTAGCTTGTTGTGTAACATCTATTGCAAATCTTGTTAATGTACCAGAAACAACGGACCATAGATTTTCAAAATCAAGCTGTGTGTAACTTTTTGTTTTCCATGTTGGATAATTATCAAAACAAAAAAGTTGAGAATTTGGCAAAAATAATTTTGGTGTCGTAATTGCAACCATTGTGAAAACTGATAAACAGTAGAAAAAAATGAATACTTTTCCCCCTTTAAAGCATTCACACCCCCCCTCAAAATATTATTTTATTTATTTTGGGCTCCTTTTTGGCCATGTACAATGAATTTTTGGCACTATTGGCCCTGTTACAAATTTGGCTCTATGGTCAATTTGAAAAAAAAATGGACTCTCTAGCCTCTTTTGAAATACAAACAATCTCTAATTTGTTCATTTTTTACAAAACAAAGCTTATTAAAAGCTAGACCAAGACGTAGAGCTTGTAAAAAGACACACTTTCAAAAAATGGCACCTCAATCTGAGGTACCGTTTGAAAGTTATGGCTCCTTTAAGTTACAATTCCAATATCTTTTCGAGCCCCTTTCCAAAAATTGAAATTTTTTCCATGACGTCTAAAAATGGAAAAAAAATTAAACGCAATTTTTTTTAAAACAAACGCAGATAAGTACTTACGTGCATGTATAGTGTGTTTTAGGGCACAACTGCAGTTCAACTGATTTACCTAAGTGTTATTATAACCCTTGGCCATGATTTTCTTCTATTTTTCTCTTTCTGCAAGTATTTTTCTTGCAAAAAACTTTTACATCCCTTTTTCCAATGTTGTTTTTTTGTTGTAGGTTGCAAAGCTTCTACACGTTTAATTTGTAGTCTTTGTTTTGGATGCAGGTATGTTGGAGATTGTTTAAATATCATATCTTCTTCTCCTCTTGCAGGTGTAGGTTCACAAATAAAATTCCATGTTTGATTGGATCTCCTTTTTTTCGCTTAAAATTCTCCTGAAAAATCCTGGAAAGAGAAGATAAAGTACAGAGAAGAGAAAGAAGAAGTAATGTGGAGAGCTTGAAAAGCTTGGGTCCCCACATATCAAAAATATTGTATATATTTTTTTTAAATTCTTGCAATTTAAAAAAATTGCACATACGAGTAAAAAAATTTAAAAAAACAGTGAAACAATAGCACCTTTTGTAAAAAAGTTGCATCCAAGTCTGCAAGTGCCTGTGATTGCACTCCAGATGTTCTTCAACTGCAAATAAATCTGTGATTCATGGTGTGGAGCCGAGTAGGGGCTATGAAATGGCTGGGGGCATCTATGGCTCCTCCTAGCTCTATAATTTCTCTAGATCTACCTAAAACTTCCTACACTCCTCTCTGGATCAGAATGTTGCTCTAATACCAAATTTGTCTGCAAACAAGATTTAACTATAGAAAACAAGACGGTACTTGCATAATTTTATTAATATGAAATCAAGCATTACAAACAAATGAAAGAGTTACAATATTTATAGATATTGTGTAGACACCCATAATTACACCTGAGCAATTTGCATACTTAAATTGCACTAATTATCTCCTTTCCCACAAATTGGCGACATTTCGTCAAAAGAGCTCATCTTCTCTCCTATCATCGTTAATTAATTACACTACACTAATTAATTAAGTCGCCTATCCAACGAGTATCCTAATTAACGACCTTCAGTTAATTAATCCCCCTTCTATCTAGACTAATTAATTATTATTAATTAATTAGCCTCCCCTTTCATTTAACCAATAAATCAATATTCAATTGATTTAATTCCCTTCTATAGTCTAAATCATGTTAATATTCCTCTAAAAGATTTTATAAGCTTGCACATCTATTAATTAAATCACCTTGATCAATTAAAAGGCCCCCTTTATCCACATGAGTCACTAAAGGACAAACAAACCCTCCTAAAGTTAACTCAACCCTATCTAAACCCCCCTTATCCATAACTAACTCAACATCCCTATTATCCCACATGCAAAGGGATGCAGTGGTTCCTTTATCCATTGGGCTATATAAAGAGCCATCATCCTACCTTTACACTTACACCTAAATTCTTTGAGAAGACAAAAGCAAAGCACATAGCAAATAGACTAAAGCCTCAACATATAATTCACCACTTGAAGACTTAAGCCTCTTTTTCTAGCCAAAGTGCTTGGGTCATATGGGATTTGTCAAAAGGGTCTTGTAGCCCAACTTTGATAAGCTCTCATTCCTAGGTTCTTGGATATAAAAAACAACCACTTTGATTGCCATGGAGCCTACATAGGTCCATTTAATTTTGTTGTTAAATCAAAAGAGTAGAAATTCTTGACAAATTTGCATGCTTAGTTTGATTTATGCTTTGAAGTTTTAAATGAAAATAATGTTATATGTCTAGCCTTGTTTAGCTCTTATCTTGATGGTGCTTTAGACTTTGCTTTAAATTTTTTAATTAAGACTGCTAGGTGTTAGTCTTTATTTTCATTAACTTAGCTTAAGCATGAAACTATGCACACATTTGACACCCATAATTACGCCTAAGCAATTTACATATTTAAATTGTGCTAATTATCTCCTTTTCCATAAATTGGTGACATATCGTCAAAAGAGCTCATCTTCTCTCCTATCATCATTAATTAATTACACTACACTAATTAATTAAGTCACCTATCCAACAAATACCCTAATTAACGACCTTCCATTAATTAATCCCCCCTTCTATCTAGACTAATTAATTATTATTAATTAATTAGCTTCCCCTTTCATTTAACCAATAAATCAATATTCAATTGATTTAATCCCCTTCTATAGTCTAAATCATGCTAATATTCCTCTAAAAGCTTTTATAAGCTTGCACATCTATTAATTAAATCAGCTTGATTAATTAAAAGGCCCCCTTTATCCACATGAGTCACTAAAGGACAAACAAACCCTCCTAAAGTTAACTCAACCCTATCTAAACCCCCCTTATCCATAACTAACTCAACATCCCTATTATCCCACATGCAAAGGGATGTAGTGATTCCTTTATCCATTGGGCTATATAAAGAGCCCTCCTCCTACCTTTACACTTACACCTAAATTCCTTGAGAAGACAAAAGCAAAGCACATAGCAAATAGACTAAAAGCTTTCCTTTGTTATTCTTGAGAATTCACCACTTGAAGAGTTAAGCCTCTTTTTCTAGCCAAAGTGCTTGGGTCATATGGGAGTTGTCAAAAGGGTCTTGTAGCCCAACTTTGATAAGCTCTCATTCCTAGGTTCTTGGATATCAAAAACAACCACTTTGATTGCCATGGAGCCTACATAGGTCCATTTAATTTTGTTGTTAAATCAAAAGAGTAGAGGTTCTTGACAAATTTGCATGCTTAGTTTGATTTATGCTTTGAAGTTTTAAATGCAAATAATGTTATATGTCTAACCTTGTTTAGCTCTTATCTTGATGGTGCTTTAGATTTTGCTTTAACTTTGTTAATTAAGACTATTAGGTGTTAGTCTTTTTTTTCACTAACTTATCTTAAGCACTAAACTATGCACCCATTTGGCACACCTAGTGGGACCTAGTCCCTTGGCATTTTAGTTTAAATTCTATTATTTTTGGCTAACTTTTGATATGCACATGTAGTAATTAATGTCCATTTTCTTGCAATTTTTGCTAATATTATATGTGTAGGTTCTTGTTCATAGACATCATTTTAATGGGTTGTTGCCATTTTTAAACTAACTTGCTAAAATTTGAAGTATTGTGAGCTTTTTTGTGTTTTTTGCCGTGTTTTGGTTGCAGGAGTGGTGCAGGCACACTAATAGGAGTGCATGCACATTTATGGTGGCGCAGGCATCTCTCGAGTGGCACAAGCGCACTTTCGGAATCTGAATCTCTATCTATTGACCTTGGCGCAAGTGCACTAACCCCGGTGCACGTACCCTAACCAGAGCGTAGGCACACTAACCCAAGCACAGACGTCATTTTGTACTATACCTTCACTATAACACAAAACCTGTCAGATCAGCGCATACACCCTAACCCCGATGCACACGCTTTTCTGGTGGCGCAAACACATTTCTGGTGGTGCAAGCGTTCTGTCGGAATCTAATATTGTTTTAATTAGCGGTGGCGCACATGCTTTTCTGGTGGTGCACACTCTTTTCTGGTAGCGCAGGCACTCTGTACGAATCTAATCCTATTTTTATCTGAGGTGGCGCATACGTCTTTCTGGTGGCACACACGTCTCTCGGGTGGCATAGGTACACTGTATGTCGAAAAAAAAATAGAGTGGTGCATCCACCCTAACCCGCACAGATGCTAAAATAGGGGCGCAGGTGTCTTTTTGTTTTCTTGAGATTAATGTGTTAGGGTGCTAACTTTCTTGCAGGTTTTATCTAATTAAATACTCATTTTTGCAGGGTGTTTTTACATGCTTTTACTTGATTAGATAAACTTTGCATGCTTGCTTATAAGAATAAGATCGTGTATGCTCTTCCCCCATGTCCCTTGGGGTGATCTTGGGAATCATAAACAATTCTTAAGTCTTTTTGATGCTTTGAAATTGTTAGGAATATTTGAATTGGAATGGTTAACTTGGTGTGTTTGAATTAAAGTATTTTTCCATTTGATATCTTCTTGGATTTTGGAAACATCATGTATGCTCTTCTCTTGCGTCCTTGGATGATCTTGAGAATTAGAAATGATGTTTACTCTTTTGATGGAAAACTACTAAACCCGCCGTATAGGACCAAAACACCACGCTGGTCAAAGAAAGAAGGAATCAAAACGAATTCAAAAACTACTAATACAGTTGTCATACAGGTTGCCAAAAGGTGTTCAAGTAAACCACACCTAATTAAACAAGATAAAAAGAACAACTTATTCAAAACATTGTATTGCAGGTTTCAGAAAAGGGTACGTCCCTATCCGCTCAACTAGAACATAACCCCTTTGGCATAATACCTTAAGCTACAACAATGGGGGTGGTTCCAGGAACCCCAAAGTAGTCCACGCAAGAGGGAACCTTGTGGATGAAATGGGAAGTGCTCCGCACTACCTACTTGACTAGTGATTCCTTTGTGAGATAGTGTTACCGGTTGTCCGTATGGTGACCCCAATGATAGTACACGTAGATGCACTAGTTGCCTACTATTCTTGAAGGGGGTAAAGTAAAGCCGAGATACTCCCAAACTAGTCAGTGTGACTTTTTGGGTAAATCGCATTCACTTAAGACAACTTTGTAACACCTAGGAAGATATACTTTGACCAGGAGCCCACTTTGACCACTTCAAAACAGTGTTGAGTTGTGAGCCATCTTTTCATCACGAAATGTGTGACGCGTTACTTTTGCTTAGTTTTTTTACTTGCCTTAGGGCGAGGCGAAACTCTGCCGAAGTGAAGCTAGCATTTTTCATCCCCATTTCTGATCTACTTCCTTCATGTTCTTTTGACACTTTGTTGATCAAAAGAAAGGTGATTACCTTTGTGTTACCAATCGATTGTTTCTACCACTTTTTTGTCATTTTACGCCCATCCATGTTTGTAGCTGGGTAATTTAAACGTCTAAAGTGTGTAGAGGTGTATTCATATCATTGGTGGCCTTTGTGATCTTGATACCCATGTCAGGATCATCATTGTAGTTAGGCATGGTTCTTCATCTTGAACTTCCTTAGAAAGGTTACCTTGTTTGTATCGTATCACTACAATTTTGGTATTTACATCTTGTTTCTTGTGAAATTGACCTAAATATCTATATATTGTAAGGTTACGCTACACACATTTTAACAATTCCTAGTTATACTCTAAGCTTTTAGTTTGACTCTATTATTACCTCGATTTTGAAGAGTGCTACGTGTTACCACTTGTGCATGTTATATCAATATCATCTTGATATCAATACCTTACTTTCTCACAAATTTTGGTTAACATATCTTGGTGACATTGTTGTGTCACTCACAAATTGTAACTGGAACTTTTTGGGATATAGGTCTTAATTGAATTTGAGCTCACTTCTAGTATACCTTGTTAGGAGGTCACATTAACTTCTTGTAGTTACTTACGTCTTGTTCATTCTTTTGAACTTGGCATAAGTGAGAACATCTTGTTAATTATCTTGCGATACCAAACTACTTTGTTGAAACACAGTTTAGGAAGTACTTCATTCATTTGACAGGCTTAGATACCAAACATTTGTGTCACTGTTGATTTATCACTCTATCACATTGGTATTCTCACATTGTTATTCATTCATATTCTTGGCATTCATCTTGCATTTCACTTAGGTGTGAATACAAATTTTTGAGCACATTTATAACTTACCCTAGTGAAACTAATACAAATCATGGCTCCCAAAACATGATTAGGACTCAAGAAATAAACATACGAGGAACAACAAGTGCAAGCTTGGGAAGCCTCAAATAGACAAGGGTCAAACCCTTTCATTGGACATGATCTAGGGCCTCTGTTTTCTGCAGAAAAAGAGATAGAAGATATGGTCGATCATAGTGGTGATGAATTAGAATCCCCACACGTAGAGTTTGACTTTGACCCTACTTTATTAGACGAGTTTCTTTTTAGAAATAAGGATAGGGTGCTAGTGCGGGTTGTAGAATTAGGGGCCAAAATGCCCACTGAAAATGAGACAATCCCACCTGTGAACAACGCTAATGAAGAAGAGCAACCCCTTATCAACATGGAGGATATTTTGACGCATGGACATGCTTCTACCTCCAACGCAGGAAATGATAAAGTAGTGGGACATAGAATACCCTTTATCAAAGTGCCACGTAAAAATAGGTCAGGACATGAGAATGTTGAAGAACCTCCACAATACGAGGAAGAGGAGGAACCTTTAGAAGAAGAAACCACCATTCAACAACAGATTAGTAACCTAAGCTGACAATTAGCTTTGCTAACCTCTCATGTACAAAAGGAAGCAAGCAAAAATGTTCAAAATTCAAGGCCTAAGGTCAAAATCAGTGAACTCCATAGAGAAAATCAAGGAGAAGATGATACGGGGTATCATCGAGTATATATCCCGCTTCTCCCACTAAAGAACAATTGCTCACACAAGAGGTATAGTCTATGAAAGAAACACTCGCAAGCCTTCAAGAGAGCAATATGGGGAGCATTAGAAAGTATCAATATGAAGAATTATGTCCCTATCCTTTTGACAAGACTATGACCCTTCAACCTTTTCCTAAGAAATTTGACATGCCAAAATTTGACAAATATAAAGGGAAGGGAGATCCATGGGATCATGTCAAAGATTTCTATATGGCATGTCAAGAGGTGTCCTATAGTGATAATTATCTCATACGACTATTTCCCAAGAGTCTAGGAGGTCAAGCCTTGGAGTGGTTTACACGTTTACCTCGGGGATCAATTTTCACTTGGCCAGAATTGGTAGAAAGGTTTGTGCGTCACTTCTCATACAATATAGAGAGTGATGTCACCATGGCAGATTTATGTGGTGCCAAACAATGCCCTAATGAGACTTTTGCCAGCTTCCTACAATGGTGGAGAGGGATAGCTAGCCACTTCCCTTGCGCTTTCCCTGAAAAATAGCTGGTAAGTATTTTTGTGCCCAACCTAAATCTGGACATAGCCTTCCACCTCCAAATGCATTGTGTTCACACTTTTGAGGAGGTCATTGAAAAAGGGGTTCAAATAGAGAAATCTCTCATTTCCAAAGGAACTCTCAAGTCCCAATCTAAAGATAATCAAAATGTTAAACCCATGGAGAAGCCGAAGGTATTTAACAAAAACAAAAATGTGGTAGGAGATGGGATCACTGATTCCAAATGTGTACAAGTGGTTCAAACTAGTCAACCTTTTAAACTAACCAAAGGACCCATTCAACCACCACCCAAGTGGAGAATGTTCACCCCCCCTCAATGAACCTTTGTCAGTTATATTAAAACAATTAGATGCGGCTCACATGGTGACATATCCTATGACACAACCATTTGATGACAATGCTCCAAAACCATCATGGTACAAGGAGCATGAATATTACAAAATGCATCATGTCAAGGGACATAAGACAGAACAAATGTCTGTGAATTCGTCACTATATCCAAGACCTCATCGATAATGGGGAGATAGAGGTGGAAAACCTAGACAAAACTCAGACACCCAACAAAAATATGGGGATATATAAAGAGCCATTCCCCAAACATGATAAATCAGAAAATTCAAAGCTGGATCGGGGAGAGTCATCCCAAGGTTATAAAGCAGTGAATTACTTATACACCAAGAAAGACAACAATCATTATGATTCACTTATTGGATGTATTCACTCTCCTACTGACCATGTCAACACCATCTGAATCAAGGGAAAGGATTGCGCCACGGTAACAAGGCGTGCCCGCATCGTGATTCTAAAACCTTCTCCATCAACCCCACAAAATGGTAAATACAACCTCTTAGAGAAACTTGAGAAGACTTCTACTAAGATTTCAATCTTATATCTTCTTAAAATATCAAATGTACACAAAGACATTCTATACCAAACTCTTCAGGGGTCAGGAGTGCCATTAGAGGTAGATCCTACACATCTTCAAGCTGCAGTAGCAAACATCGTACCAAATGAACACATTACCTTCAATCATAGGGAGATCCCTACTAAAAATCCAATGCATAATCTTCCTTTGTATATTGAGGTAGTAGTTACCCACAGGAACATCAAACGAGTGCTTGTGGACAACGGATCAGGGTTGAACATATGCACGCTAAAATTGGTTAAGCATCTAGGACATACTGAAGTAGATCTTGAGTCAAACATCATCACTGTCACTGCTTACGACAACGTGGAAAGGGAGTCAGCGGGCACAATCACATTTCCCATGGAGGTGGGTCCCACTTGCCATCAAACAAAGTTTCATGTCCTGGACTTGGAACTTCCGTATAATATGCTTCTAGGCTAACCATGGATTCATGCCATGCAGGCCGTGCCATCGACATTCCATCAGTGCATTAAATTGAAGCATGAGGGACACACCATTACAATACAAGGAGATTCAGAGCCCTTCACTCATTGCAGAGCTCTCAATAGTTTTGCACGTAAGGGAACATATGCATGTCCCTCCACCGATATAGTTGTCCCTCTCCAATCTGAGGCCATGAAATCTCTAATACATTCAAATTCTCTCAGTTCTTGTACCCATGGTGTGTCTACATCAACCTCTCCTTTTGATTCATGGGAGATGAAGGTTCTAGAATACGAATTTGGAGAATATAATGTGTAATAATCCCTCTTGGTTTCAGACCTCTCATTGTCACCCAAGACTAGAGGTCGACCCAACTATCGCTTTAAAATACCTAGAAATGACCGCACTATTGGGTCATTCTTACCTAGAGGCTTGCTGGCTGAAGAAAAATTATTGGACCCACCTACAACTTGGGTCCCAGAGGATACTCAACCAACCTGTTATCAAACCCCTGAATATGAGAAATCCAGTAAAATGATGTACTCCATGGGCTACAAGGGCCTAGGATGCAGAAGAAATGAGCAAGGACAATGAGAACCAGTACCTCTCCCACATTTTAAAATAGAAAGATATGGCATTGGAATTCACCCTTATGGGGCACACCCCAATGATCAAGACGCTACTTACTCTAAACATGAGGATAGCTCTGACTATCTAGACAGCGATACAGATTCCCATTGTAGCCAATATGAGGATCTTGCCTCCATGAACCTATTCATGAATACCGTTGTCCTAACCATAACCCCCATGGAACCAACCCTTGACCTTGTTTACCCTTCCCTTGTTGAATGGGACCAACAACATCATATGTCACTAGATCTATTTGAGAATGATGAAGCTATTGCAGAGTTCATGGGCATTCAGGATACAATTCCCATTGGAGACCACAAAAAGGGCTTCTATATTGACTTGGATACCTGCACCTACTTCGGTGAGGAGGCTGAGCTTCATGGTCAGAAAAACTTAAGAAAAAGTGAGGGAAAAAGTTCCAATGTAAAGCCTCAGCAAAAATCAAAGTCCAAGTCGCACAGTGAAAACCTCTTTGAGGCACTGGCTGACAAACAGGTGCAAAAATCAAAGGACAATAAAAGTGACCACACCAAGGATGAAAATCTCATGGAGACATCCTTGGATGAAGATCTCAACCTTCCTCCCGATCCTACGCGTATGGAGGACTTGTCAAAATTACTAGTAGAGGAAACTATCGATGTCAACATTGGTACAGAAGAGGACCCAAAAATAGTCAAATTGGGAGCATCACTCTCGGCACGGGAACAGAAAACATTCACTATGCTACTACGGGAGTTTATAGATGTATTCGCATGGTCCTATAAGGACATGCCAGGCTTAGATCCAACTTTGGTCGTGCACAACTTAGTTGTACATGCAGATGCGAAGCCTATTAAACAGAAGCTCAGAAAGATGCACCCAAGGGTGGCCCTACTGGTTAAAGAAGAATTAGAAAGATTTCTTGCAGCAGGATTCATTTGGCCTATTGATTATTCTGAATGGATATCCAACATCATCCCTGTCCAGAAGAAGGCCGTCGGGATTAGAATCTGCATGGATTTTAGAGACATTAATAAGGCTTTCCCTAAGGATGATTTTCCACTACCAAATATTGATATGATTGTGGATTCAACAACAGGATATGAGATGCTATCTCTTATGGATGGCTTTTCAGGATACAACCAAATCAAGATAGCTGATGAAGATCAGCACAAGACAACTTTTACAACTCCTTGGGGTACCTTCTATTATCAGGTAATGTCGTTTGGGATGAAAAATGTAGGAGCTACTTATCAAAGGGAAATGATGGTAATTTTCCATTATATCATAGAAGACTATGTGGATGACATCCTCATAAAATCATAAGACAAGAGAGGATCACCCTGTTATTTTGCCGCGTATCTTTGAGTGCCTATAAGAGTACAAAGTCTGGTTGAACCCAAAGAAATGTGTTTTCGGCATGCTATCGGGAAAATTGTTGGGTTTCATTGTATCAAGAAGGGGAATTAAGGTAGACCTTACTAAATTATTTGCTATTACTAAGATGCCCTCATCCTAAGAATATTAAGCAACTACGTAGCTTGTAAGGAAAAATACAGGTTGTTCACCACTTTATCTCCCTAGCTTATAGATAAGTGTCATTCGTTCACCCACCTTCTTAAAAAGGATGTTTCCTTAATTTAAAGACCAAGAGTAAAAATAGGCCTTCACCTTTCGTAAATAATACTTTGGCCAATCTGCACCTATCCTCATGCCTCTAACTCTTAGTGAGACACTCCTGCTTTATATCTCTACTACATAATTTTTTATTAGTGCGATTGTTCTCTCAATACGACCTTGGTCACAAAGAAAAAGTAGTGTACTACCTCAGTCACACTCTCATCGCTTATGAGCTCAACTATCCCCAAATTGAAAAATCTTGTTTGGCTGTGTTGTCTTTACTTTTCAAAAATTTCTCCATTATCTATTGAATACCAAAACCAAGCTTATATCTAAAGTGGAACCGCTCAAGTACTTGCTATCAAAACCCACCCTCACAAGTAGAATGGCTAATTGGATCATCCTACTAAGTGAATTTGACATAGAATTTGTGCATCAGAAGTTGGTTAAGGGACAAGTACTCGCAGATCAATTAGCAGAAGCACCTTTGCAAGGCACTGAACCTTTGAATCTAGATTTGCTAGATGCCTCATTACTATACATTGAAGAATCTTTCATATGGCAGATACACTTTGACGGGTCCTTTACTTTTCATGGTTCAGGAGCAGGTGTGGTCCTCATTACTCCTTCTAACGACCCTATACTGCAGGATTTTTGCCTAGGTTTTCCTTGCAAAAACAATATCACAAAGTATGAGGCACTTATTGCAAGGATGAAGCTCGTCTATCAAATGGGACATCCATCATGTCAAGGTTTGGGTGATTCTCAGTTAATTATCAAGCAAGTTAATGATGAATACAAGGTTAAGGATGAAAAGCTCATACCTTACAAAAAGCTGGTAGAAACTCTAAAGGAGTACTTTGTACACATCACATTTGAACAGATCCCAAGAGCACAAAACAAATCGGCAGATGCTATGGCAATAGTGGTTCTATGCTTCGTATTCTTCCAAGGAATAATGACATGCCATTATTTGTGGAAAATTTACGTCAACCCGCATATGACATGCCAGAATCCTGTCTGGCTTGTGATGTTGTTGGTCCCAATTCCCCATGGTATGAGCCCATCTTTACCTATCTCAAAGACAACATGTTCCCTCCTAACATCTCCCATTCTGAGAAACAAAGCCTAATTCACCAAATAGCCTATTATACCCTTTTAGGAGGTACGCTTTATCATCGTGGCTATGATGGGAATTTGTTACGTTGTCTCGATATGACAGAGTTGATCCAAGTGATCAAAGAAGTACATGAAGGGGTGTTCGGAGCACATACTAATGGAATGGTTTTGGCCAAGAAATTGTTAAGAGTAGGCTACTATTGGCCTACCATGGAAACTGACTGTTGTAACTATGTCAGAAAATGTGTACTTTGTCAGAAGTATGGAAATTTCATCCATGCTCCATCACAGCCATTGCAACCCATCACTACCCCTTGGCCATTTTCTAAATGGGGACTTGATTTGATAGGGAATCTTACCCCTACCTCATCTGATGGTCATACCCACATCATCACAGCTACTAAATACTTTACCAAGTGGGTGGAAGTCATCCCCTTAACCTATGTAACAGGAGCTCAAATTTCCAAATTCATCATGAATCATATCATTTACCAGTATGGCATTCCTACAGCCATTGTTACTGATAATGGAAATTCATTCAAGAATAAAACTGTAAAGGGTCTCTGTCAGTGGTTCCAACTTAGGTTAAAATGGTCTACACCATATTATCCCCAAGGTAATGGACAGACCGAGGCCACAAATAAGACTTTGGTGTGAATAATGGAGAAAATGGTAAGTAAAACAGGTTGTAATTGGCATTTGCAAATCCACCCAGCTCTTTGGGCTTACAAGACCTCTATTTGCACTCCTACGGGTGCAACGCCGTATTCTCTAGTATTTGGGATGGAATATATCATCCCGCTAGAAATTGAACTTCCTTCCCTAAGAATCTCTCTTAGGGATTATTTGGATAAAGATGAATATTACCGGGTAGCTAGACTGGCTGAGTTAGAGCTCCTAGACGAGAAGCGCATCCACGCCCTTAATCACCTCAAAGTATATCAGAATAAATTCTCCAAAAATTACAACAAGAGAATCATACCTCGCTAGTTTGAGGTTGGTGATTTGGTCATGAAGGAGAATCATTTCAACACAAGGGAAGAACGAGAAAAGAAAGAAAAGTTCAAACCGCATTGGTTAGGACCTTATGTTATTGTGGCCAAGTACGGCACAAGGGCATACAAACTTGCTCACCCCAATGGTGATGAGCTCCATGAGCCCATGAATGTCATGCATCTTAAGTGATTCAATTCTTAAACATGGCACAAAATTTCAAAAACATGGTAAAATAATCAAAGTACAAAAAAATCAAAAAAGAGAAAAAGAAAAATAGAAAAATAAGTCATCCATATGTGAAAACCACGCAATTATGGTGCTTTGGGTAAGTCCTTGGGTGAAAACCGGTTTCTGGACGCCTTGGGAGCATTCATTATTCACAAGCATCTTGTATCTGAAGAGTATTTTTACTTATCCTAGGGCTAGTTCCACGTCTACCTCTGAGATTCCCTGTGGGCCCAATCCTGTCAAGCCTTGATTGAACTTTGTTTCCTTTTATTCATTTGTAAGGGGCATGGTCTTTGTCTATTCCCGATCTTACGCTGGGGGAATTTCTGCGACTTCACCTTCCTGTGCATAAGCATGTGGCATCTGCCCTTGTATGTTCCCCATCTAATTGCTGGGGGCATCCATGTTTTCTTTGTTACCTGTGCATAACTCTTGAAAATCATTAGAAAACAACACAAAAACAATAGAAAATTGTCTCGAAAATCACAAAAATAATAGAAAATTATTTCACAAACCACAAAAATAATAGAAAATTGTCTTGAAAAACACAAAAACAATAGAAAATTGTTTCACAAATTGTAAAAACAATAGAAAATTGTTTCACAAACCGCAAAAACTTCAAAAGATGAAAATACACAAAAACAAAAGAAAATTGTTTCACAAACTACAAAAACATTCAAAATATGAAAAACAAAAAAAACAATAGAAAATTGTTTCTCAAAAACCCTAAACAATAGAAAATTGTTTCAGAAAAACAAACTTGCAAAAACATTTACTTTAGTTTGCTTGCACTGTCTTGTTTCTTGCTTTGCTTGTTTGCTTGTATAGTTACTTCATGTTTGTACATTTGTGTTGTTTGTTGCTTGGGCATACTTTGTTAGGATTCATCTTTTCTTGGTTAGATTAGATTTATTCTTGCTTGTGCATATTGAAGTGTATTTTTGCATGCTAGGTGGATCATGGTGTATTGTTATATTAATTCATTACGTTCTTTGTTAGCATTTGATTGTGTTCATTGCATGTGCATCGTTTTGTTATCACATCATCATATTTCCATCAATATCATCACATCTAACATCATCTATACATCATATATCAAGAAAAATCTAAGTATACATCATACATGAATGCTAAGCTAATCATCACATATCGTATCATCAAATGGGGGCAAGAGGGATCACAAATATCAAAATCTATCCCTCCCACACCCATATCATCATATCATCCTGTCCACTAAGTATGGCACATCATATAAGAAAATACATTTGGTATACTCTAATAAGATATATCATCTAGTAATCAAAACACATGCGATACATCAACAAAATCATGATACATGTACATGTGAAATCAAATCAACTAACATCATAAACACATTCTATCTATCCATGTACTCGATCAGGAAATAACAAACAATGTCCATCTCATAAACACATATGTCATGTCAAAAATGTCCATATAATACATGTGTGATGTATCTGTCTCAAAAAGGATAGATATACAAAACTGCTATACATCAAAGAATAAAATTCCTTCATCAGAGGCATGTATCAAAAAATATGATACATATGTATCAAAGAATAACAACCTTCATCAGAAGGCATGTATCAAAACTGTACTATACATCAAAAATGCCTTCATCTGAGGCATACAAAGGATGATACATCTATCAAAGAATAAAGGCCTTCATCAAGAGGCATATATGTCAATACAATACAATCAAGGCTGACTCAAGCCCTCAGAGGGGGTGGCTGGTCTATCTTACGGTGGTGGCATAGCGAGAACATCGCTCAGTCACCCTGGCTATCCTCATGGCTGCTCCACTGAGGCCTGAGGCCTCTCTGATCTGGTCCCTCTACTGGACTGCTGGCTGTAGGAGGGCACTCACCGCTCAGCTGGAACTACCTCAAAATATAAGGACCTGTAATAAGAGGCTCTGCCCTCTACTGTAGCCAGATCTCTATGTGTCCGGGCAGTCACCATTGTACCATTTGTGCATCGGTAAGATGTTATCTCTACTGAAGCTTGGGCAAGCTCGACCTGGCCCACTACGCACTCTTCTCTGAGCCTATCTCACTCTAATATCATAGGCTGCAGCTGGGTCTGTGTCTGTTGATATAGGCTCATCATCTGAGCCATCTGCGAGGCCATCTGTCAGATCTGCTGAAAGTGCACAGCACTATCACCTCCTGGGCCAGCCTAGGCCCGAGCCTGATCTCACTCTGCTGATACTATCAAAATCTGAGTCTGAGCCTGATCTCGCTCGGCTATCACTGTCACACTCAGGGATCAAGCCTCATCTCTCTCTGCTCTAGCCTGGTCTCTCTCTGCTAGAGCATGTTGTAATTGCTACTATAGGGTGGCTATCTGTGCCTGGCTGTCCCACCAAGACCGGTCCATGTGGCACTTTGGACGACTGGCCCTGCTCTAGAACTCTAGCTCTAGGAAACTATGATGGTGCCTATCCTAGACCCTGTGGCCTCGGTCCCTGTACCTAGGTGGTACCCTACTCATCATGTGGTATCCCATCGAATGGATCCTCTGGGTCACAAGCTACTGCATCTGCTCTCTGGTCACCACCATGCCAAATCTCTATCGGTGGTCTGACACCTGCTTCTCAGGCCTCCTCCGGGATAGTCAGACGTTGGGGTAAAACAGTCACATACCACATCCAGTAATCCACTATAGTGCCCAGATCTCTAGTCTATAGCACTGGGTCCCACACCTGTGGAACCACCTGTAAGAAACTGGCCCTGGCTCGGGTCACCTGTATACGCGGCCCCATAGTCTACCTCTCTGAGTCTCTACGGGCATACCATATGTCAGGCTGCGGAACCCCCTATACCATGCCTAGTTGTCACTGGCATCTATCAACCCTGTATAACTCGATGATATAGCTTTGACTGCCAATGAGGTAATGCTCTATTATGCAAACACTAAGCTCTATGGTATCCTCTGGCCACTAAATGTGCTTGTAGGGTCTCCATATAATATCTCTCTCTAGAAACTCATCAAACTCTCATCGGTACCTATATAAGCTGCCTAGGTGGCCTCATACATCACCACCTACTGATACCCATGCCATGTAAGATGGATCCTCTGGATCTCAGGCATGAAGAGTGCCCATGGGGTTCCCGATGGCAATATGGTCCCATGACCAAATCTGTAGTAATGAGGCAAGCCCCACTATCTTCTGACAGTGGTAAGTGATAAGATGTAGATCCCAGTAAAGGTGTGCCAGTATACACTGACCCCAGCAATAGCGCTCACCACTGAAAATCCCATGTACTAGTGGCAGCAGCCCTCTCGGGAAAGATGTCCCAGTCTTATCAGTGAGAAAAAACCCACTGATAAGTGACATAATATATAAGGGCCCCCGGTGCAGTGTTGGGTTGGAAATACACTCATGTAATGCAACAGTCATACCATCATGTGGTATGTCATCTCTGTCAAACAAGTCACTACAAGCTACCCTAATTTTCCCTATGTTAGAAGTGTACTCAATCAGTGTACCTAGGATGGGCATGCGGAGAATCTGCCACACATCCTCCAAAGTAACAGTCATCTCCCTAGTAGGGAGTCAGAAGCACTGACTCTCACTGTGCCACTGCTCGGCCAGTGCAATAAGCAACCAGTGATCCAACGTGATGGAAGGCATCCACGAGATAGGGCCTAATCCCACCGCCTCTAGAATAATGGCTACTGCGTGATGGTCTCACCGATGCATGCTCCCCTCTAGCTTGGTGATCTGTGAATGACACTCCCATTTCTGAAGCACTGGTAATCATCTCTGCAAAAACAATCCACTCGTCAGTCACTAACATTTCTTCTAAAAATCTATCTATCATTTTTTTAGGGTTAACCCAAAAATCCTAAATTTTCTTCTAAGTGCCATCTTTTTGGCATTTTCTTGTCTATCCTCCATCTAACTAGTGTGCCTATGCATGCCCTTTCAGGTGTGTGCACCCTCCTTTTGGTGCATGCATGTGCATGTAACTGTCTTAAGGTGCTTGCGCCATCAATTGTGTGCCTGCGCGCCCTTTTTGGCATGTGTGCCACTCTTTCGGTGCTTATGCTAGCAGTCGTATCCCTACGCATGCGCATGTGCATAAACCATATGTGTGTGCTACCCTTTTAGTGTGTGCACTAACCCTTTAGTGTGTGCCTTTTAGTGTGTGCGCTACCCTTTTAGTGTGCGTACACTTCTATGTGTGCACATGCACATGCGCGTGTGCGTTTGAATGTGCCTGCATGTGTGTGCATCTACCCTAAGGTGCTTGCACCCCCAATTGGATGCATGCCACCTTTAGCATGCCTGTGCCTACGCGCGCGCATGCCCTACATGACTACTAACCCTAATTCCTTCTTCTAGGGGCATTAATGAAAAAATTGACAAAGAAGGTTTGGATACTCACAAAGGCACCATCGTCGGGATGCCGCTAGTACCCTCAGATTGTGTCTTCCAACTTCAATCGATCCCGTGCGATCACCATCATCCTCATCATTATCAGAGCCTCGCGGTAAAAACTCAATAGTGCTCGGTAACAAATGAATTGTTCGTGCTGATTTACCCCCCCGGGTGGGGTATATCAACCCATTTTTCAGTGCCGTGAATGCCTAGAGGCTCGTTTTGACCGTCATTTTCTCCTTTGTTCACCGTTGAATAATTATTTTAATTAAATAATTATTTTTCTTTATTTTTCATTGTGTTGGGGCATTTTTTGCTGTCCAATACCCCTTTCTTCTCACTAGGACAATTTTTATGGCTCCTAGGTGATTTTTCTTCTTATCCACACTCTCGTAAATAATTATTTTAAAAATAATTATTTTATTAATTTTTCCAATATATAGGGACATTATTTGTCACTTGTTTCTTCTTTCTTCCACCTGGAGCATGTTTTGTTGTGCCTAGGCCCTTCATTCTATTTCTTCTATTTTCTTCTACTGTCCACCGCATCTCGGAAAATGGAAAACAAAAAACAAATAACAACACACAACAATATATATATATCACTTCAAAAATTCAAAAACAGGGCAATACAATTTTCACAAAATCCTAAAAAGTAAAAAAACCTACAAAAATAGGTAACCTACTTATTATGGCTGAAACTTGTGTCTTGCGCATGGTATTCTCTCCATATCCTACTGGTTTGTTTCACATCTTCCCCAATTAATAAGACTCATGGATCACCAAATTCATAACCATTCACAAAGTTAGTTGCTTGCTTCATCTGTACTCTGGGCACGTTTGTTGCCTGGTGTTGTTTCATTGCGCATCAATGCTTTTTACTTGGACCCAATGTCCATTATCATTTCCCCTTGCATATATCCTTGCTCAGGGCATCATTTTTAACCCTTGTCATCAATCATGAACATGTGGATCTCTTCATCTTGATAACAAAACATTTGTACAACTATCTTGACCGTTGTTGGGTTGGATATGTGCATTTGTACTTGTTTTCCCTGTTAAATGAGCTTGTTTCCTTCTCATATTGCATTGCATTGTTGTATGTTGCATGGAGTTGGTGTTTTTAGCAATGGACAATCATTCGTAGTATGGATTTTCATGTCATTCTACTTTTTTCGTATGCTTATATTTTTCATAAGGACCGATGATGTAGATCTCTTGGCAATATGATGACACCGAAATTGTTCCAATACAGAGGCTAGAGGCTAAGCTCTTCTCTCCACTCCTCCATATTTCTTCTACATCACTTTCCTCTCACCCCTAATCTTCCGTCTTACCGGGGCATTCTTCCCCTGCCCATTCTTCTATCTATTTCTCACCCTTTTTTTATCATCGATCGTCTTCCTTCATCACCCTATCGACACTTGAGGGGGCATCT
Organism: Taxus chinensis; assembly: GCA_019776745.2. Classification (NCBI taxonomy): domain Eukaryota; kingdom Viridiplantae; phylum Streptophyta; class Pinopsida; order Cupressales; family Taxaceae; genus Taxus; species Taxus chinensis. Next base: position 11,554,400 of record CM034153.1, read on the forward strand.
CTCACTTCTACTAATTTTTCTTCTATCCTCTTCAAAATTTCACCCGTCTACTATCTTTGAAGTGGCGTCGCTTACGCCACCCCAAAGAGGGGCAAATGTAGACACCCATAATTACGCCTGAGCAATTTACATACTTAAATTACGCTAATTATCTCCTTTCCCACAAATTGGTGACATTTCGTCAAAAGAGCTCATCTTCTCTCCTATCATCGTTAATTAATTACGCTACGCTAATTAATTAAGTCGCCTATCCAACGAGTATCCTAATTAACGACCTTTCGTTAATTAATCCCCCCTTCTATCTAGACTAATTAATTATTATTAATTAATTAGTCTCCCCTTTCATTTAACCAATAAATCAATATTCAATTGATTTAATCCCCTTCTATAGTCTAAATCATGCTAATATTCCTCTAAAAGCTTTTATAAGCTTGCATATCTATTAATTAAATCACCTTGATTAATTAAAAGGCCCCCTTTATCCACATGAGTCACTAAAGGACAAACAAACCCTCCTAAAGTTAACTCAACCCTATCTAAACCCCCCTTATCCATAACTAACTCAACATCCCTATTATCCCACATGCAAAGGGATGTAGTGGTTCCTTTATCCATTGGGCTATATAAAGAGCCCTCCTCCTACCTTTACACTTACACCTAAATTCTTTGAGAAGACAAAAGCAAAGCACATAGCAAATAGACTAAAAGCTTTCCTTTGTTATTCTTGAGAATTCACCACTTGAAGAGTTAAGCCTCTTTTTCTAGCCAAAGTGTTTGGGTCATATGGGAGTTGTCAAAAGGGTCTTGTAGCCCAACTTTGATAAGCTCTCATTCCTAGGTTCTTGGATATCAAAAACAACCACTTTGATTGCCATGGAGCCTACATAGGTCCATTTAATTTTGTTGTTAAATCAAAAGAGTAGAGGTTCTTGACAAATTTGCATGCTTAGTTTGATTTATGCTTTGAAGTTTTAAATGCAAATAATGTTATATGTCTAACCTTGTTTAGCTCTTATCTTGATGGTGCTTTAGACTTTGCTTTAACTTTGTTAATTAAGACTACTAGGTGTTAGTCTTTATTTTCATTAACTTAGCTTAAGCACGAAACTATGCACACATATTGAACAGCTTCTATCTCATCCACAATATATGGAAGCAAATCACCTAATCTGAGCAAATATGCAGAAATAGCATATTGCCCCTAACTGCCCCTATTACCCCTCATGGAAATCATCTGGGAACAAAATATGCAAGATAGAACATGATCCCACAAACATAGGGATGAGAACACTATCACTTAGTTAACTAACAACTAAGGACAACTAATACCTATTGACATAAGTTTAAAATATTTTAATTAAATACTTTAACTTATTATATTTATTCAAATATCAACTAATGATGAATTAAGCTAAGTTTTATTCCTAACAAAAATTTCAATTGAATATGTAGAAGATATGTTTGTACCATTGTTTGGCCCTCGCATAAAACCTCTAGATGAAATTTGGCTTAGAGTGTTTTTTATTATTTGAACAAGTTGCCCCTTGCAAACTGCATACTATTTTGAGAGTTTCTTGAGCATGTATTTTGATCTCTCTGAGTTTCCACCATAATTCACAAGCTAGCTAAATTGTTGCTCTATCTCTTACCTTGGAGGCTAACATGATCATTGCTTTGATACCACTGTAATATCCTTTTTTGGATATTTTATAAACTCTAAAATTTATTGTGAATCCTTACCAATATTGAACATCAATCAAATACTAAAACAACCCACATGCAATATTGATATTGAAAACCCACTTGAATCTTTATTGAAATAGTTATTGTATTGAGATGAAAGTATATAAAATATGGGTAATGAAGAAACAAGATAATAAATTGCACATGCAATACAAAATTTGCAAATCTGATAATAACCCAATTGTAATATTTTATTCAATGTGATGTCTACACTTTTTAACACTAAGGAACGCATGTAAATAAAGCAGTAAATTCACAACAACAAACCCTTACTTGCCTTTACTTGTCAAACTCCCAATAAAATCACTAAGCATAGCAATAATAACCCGGGTACAACAGAGACTCACCAAGGACAAGGTTGTGATGTCCCTTAAGGGAAAAATAATAGAAATATGGCTTTCTAGCAAACCCTTATAAAAAATACAGTAATCTAATTATTTTTTTACAAACTTTCTAAAATAGAAAATACCCAATTTTGGAAATTATTAGTAAATAATAAGAACATACATACTTTAATAAATGATAGCCTTGGATAACATATTGAACTCTAAATTTTACACTGAAAGTTGAATTTTTATTTATTTTCCAGATTGAGAAATAGTAGAAAATTGCAGTTGACCATACATAGGGAAATAATGCCAAAATATTGGCCTAACTAACTGAAGATGACATTTTATAACTGAAGTTGGCTATTTACAAGCCCTAGACACTAGTCCCAACCATATCACGTGTTGTAGCAGCCTCTTATGAATTCATCCAGCCTTAGGAGGGTGATGTTAACCTCTAAAAGGGATCCAAAATTGAATAATGTTCCACCAATTTGTTGTTACAATTGAATAGACGATGTCCTAGTCGTAAGCATCCTAAGATCTTATCTGAAATGTGCCCTAGTTGAATAATTAGATCTAAACTAAAAATTATTAACTAAAAGCACAAATGTAACCCTTGGATGGAGTCGCCTCTTAATATTGGAGGATTTTTTGTCCTTTAATCTTATTTCAATGGAGGATTTTCTTCCCCAACTGCAGAAGGAAGTTGGAGTAGTAGCTCAGAACTTAATGAAAAATAGTTTGTATGCAAAATTTCCCCCAAATGGCCCCATCAACCCCCTTTTATGATTTTTCATGGCACACATTACAAGGAAATGTTTCTAAATGGGTCAATAGACTTTTATTTTGATATTATGTTTTACTTTATCAAAAAGTCGCTTCTCCAACAATAAAACATAAGTTGCCTTTTTAAATGAATATAACATGAAGTTACCTTTTTGACAACTTAAATTAAACTAATGATTTATTTCCCTTGCGACTCCCTTTTTACCTAAAGGAAATAAAATAGGCTCAAGGTTTTCTCTAGATTACTGTCAAAAAGTGACATAAAGCAGTAATTTCACAACACCAAACCCTTACTTGTCAAACTCCTAATAAAATCACTATGCATAACAACAATAACCCTAGCACAAAAACAATTCACCAAGGGCTAGGTACAACAATCTATGGAAATAGATTGTAGGGCTGCAAGGAGGAATGACGCTTAATTGGAGGGTGGTATGATGGTCATAATTGTTGTCTAGAACCCCACACAAAAACCTACATTATGAATTAAATCTCACGTAACAGATTGTATAAGGCAAAACTCCAACCCAATAACCAATAGGGTAGAAAACTCAATGCAACAGGTTTGTGGCTAGAGGAAACCCATCCCATCAATCTACAAATACTTCAAACACTCAAAAAGTACTAGAATCTAATAGCAATCTTCAACCACACTAAAACTAGAATTTAATCATGATCAATTATTGGTGCAGATCATTGTAGCAGTAGTACAACAAACTGAAAACAGAATAAAATTATCCATTTTTCGGCACAAATATGATTCCTAAATGGAATCACCTCAATGGGTAAGAGGGTTTTCATCCTCCAAATATGTATATCAAAGGGTTTTCATCCTCAAATGAAAATATTTGAACACAAAGCTCAAACTCTGGAATAGGGTTTTGTTTTCAAAGATGAATAATGAAACATCATTCTTTTGAACCCAACTCCTTTTATAACTTCCCTTTTCCAATTTTACACTAAAATTATTTAAAAATAGTTTTTTATAAAATATTATTTTTCATCCACTTAATAATAGTTACACATAAGTTTCCTTTTTATGTTATAAAATAAAAGTGATTGACAACAACTTTAAGTATTATTATTAATTCATTTCCTCAACTGTATCCCTTAACCTACTGGAAAAATAGGGAATAGGGTATGGGTCCTCCAATTAATTTATTTCTAAAAGGTGGACATGATAGTCCACCCTTCCCAAAATTGACAGGGAAAGGGTTTTCACGCGCGACTCCACGCAGGCTCAGATCGGCAATTATACAGCCGTTCGTGGGAGGACCAACGGCTACAGTTCCCATTTTTATGCAACCCACAACAGTGAGAAACGAACCACTCTCAACGCCCAAAGGTATTCTGAAAATTGTTGTAACCAGCACATCATTGTGAAGATGGGAGGGCCTCCCTGCCAGATTGAGCCATGCGCGGACCCTGACTGGAAAGAAAACACTCTCTGGAACATTCTTAGCATCAGCGGATTCACCAACTTTGTGGAAAGAGTGCAAGGACATGATCAAAGCATCTCTGTTCGCTTTGCCAAGGAGTGGAATGAGAGGACGGTCGACTATGGAGGGCAGAAAATTCTTATTAATGAGGAACTCATAGCCGAAGGACTTCAATTTCTTCATGTGATGCAACATCCTTGTTAACTCAATTCCATCTCCGTATGATGAAGGCTATGTTTGTTGATTGGCATCGTCCTGCAAAGTATTTTCAAGCTCCTCATATCAGTCTACCTTATTTTTTGTCTTGGTCTTATAATCTCATACGTACTTGATTGTTTCCTTATGTGAAAGATGAGCTTTCATTGCTCGTGATCTACTGAACATGTAGTGCCAGTCCCCAGGCAGCACCAACTGATAATCCTTCTAGAAGATTGGAGGCCTTAGAGGCTGAGCTTAAATTGCTGAAGGATGAGGTAAAAAACTTGCTAAGCAAAAAGGCAAAAAAAGCATTGAGGGGAGAAGGGAGCATTGGCAATAGCCAGTTGATGAAATATACAAAAAACTGACCTCCCTTAAACTCCCGCCTGGAAGACTAGGCATGAGTATAATATTGCAGCATTCAGGGCCATAGAGGAGTTCATCGAAGGTCATGCAAGAAGTGTTTCGCATACTCTTTGGGGCAATGAGAAAGAGAGTAAAAGAACCAAAGAGGAGCTCAATAAGACAGATGCTGCTCATATGACCATGGGTATGTACCATGCTTGGAAAAAAGTAAAGACGAGTATTGATCAAGCGGCCAAGAAGTAATACCTTCAAAATGAGTAGTTTTTATTACTGCTTCTTGGCTGTAGGCTTGCTGTTTTGTTGCCGTTGTTTTGCTGTTAAGTCTCGTTTGTGTTGCTGTTTCTAGGCTTCGGTGTTCTTTGCTGTAACTTTTGTGCTTTGCTACAGCTTCTCTGCTCCTCTCTCTTATTCAGGCTTTTAGGCCTCCTTTTGTACACAAGGGTATAGTCCCTTTCAAAAAACTATTTACCAATTACTATCAGGTATATTTGTCATTATCAGTAAGTAGACATATTGTCATGGTTTTTGGACTGCTATAGAGTTATAAATATATAATGAAACTATTATCTATTGATCACTTTAGTATGATTCTCTAGTAGCGTTGTCGGACCAATGTTGTTACTCTCTCGTTCCCTAGTCATGGTTCCATAGAATTGTTTTGTCCCTTTGGGTTGTGCATCGTGTTGAAAAGAATCGATGTAACCATGTATAGTTTTCACAAAAGAGAGAAGTGGTAAACTTTGCTCTTGGGTTAAATGTTGTGTTGTAAACCCTTCTAGGACATAGTAACAATACAATTCTAAGCATAATAAATGGTTAGATGATCCTTATAAAGGTTAAATATATATATATATATATATATATATGAATAAATTAATGTAGTTGTGATCTTCTTGATAACATTGGAGTCCTTAAGTGATCAAAGAGGAAACTATCCTTTGTAAAGAAAAAATATGTACCTTGCTAACCCTAGATAAACTAAGGAAAATCATCCTTCTATTGTGAATTCTAAAACGATCTTAAAATGAAATCAATGTAGTAATGACTCTCTCTCTATTTCAAAAGTTGTATAATTCTCTACCAACTTATCATGAAATTTCAGCGGAAAATGTAGAAGATATGTTTATACCATTGTAGAAGACATGACAGTTCGTCCTTACCAAAATTGTTTTCCCTCAAGCAATTGCATATTCAACGCTCCAACTTGGTTGCACATCTCTTCATTTCCATGATCCCAACTTATCCTTGGGAGTTTGATAGTCCCTCTACCTGATTTCTTTGACTGGAGGACTTCAATTTCTTCTTATGATGCAAGATCCTTGAGTGGCTCTACTTGTCTATTGGCATCCTCCTGTAAAGTCTTTATAGGCTCCTCAGATCAGTTTAATTTAGTTGTTTGTTTCGGTCCTGTAATCTAATAGTTACTTCGTGGTTGCCTTATGTGAAAGATGAGCTCCCCACCATGCTTTTGGTGTACCACTCTGATAAAATTTGCAACTAGAAGTTGTGATAGTAATATAGAAGGAACAAGTTAAATACTCCTTTATTTATATTGTAATTAAAATCATTTTACCTAAGACCTTCAAATGAGTAGTTGGGGACGCATAGTTACACTCTTCATTAATTAAGACATTTTTGCAATTATTATCATGCATATTTTTCATTGTCAACAAGTAGACATATGCCCATGGTTGTTGGACCACTATCAAAACACCATGGACTTCTATATGATTCTCTAGTGTAGCAATGTCTCTCTCTATTTTGAAATCTTTGTCATTCTCTACCAACTTATAATGAAATTTCAGCAAAAAATGTAGAAGATATGTTTGTAACATTGTTTAGCCCTCGCTACAAACCTCTGGCTGAAATTTGGCTTCGATTGTTTTTATTCGTTGCTGAAGTTGCCCCTTACAAACTTCATATTGTTCTGAAAGTTTCTTGAGCATGTCTTTTGATGTCTCTAAGTTTCTACCATAATTCACAAGCTAGCTAAATCATTGTTCTATCTCTTACCTTGCACGCTGATAGGATCATTGCTCTAATATCACTATAATGTCCATTTCTGGATATTTTATAAACTGAAATTTATCGTGAATCCTTTCCAATACTAAAACAACCACGTAGTAATATTGATATTCAAACCCCGCTTTAATCTTCATTGAAATCCTTATTGTATTGGGATGAAAGCATACAAAATATTGGTAATGAAGAAACAAGATAATAAATTACACATGCAATATGGATATTCCAACTCCGATAAAAAATGAGTTGTAATATTTTATTCAATATGTTGTCTACACATTTAACATTAAAGAATGCATATAAATAGAGCAATAAATCATAACAACAAACCCTTATTTGTCAAACTACCAATAAAATCACCATGTGCAGCAACAACAACAATTCACCAAGAACATGGTACAACAGTCTAGGGAAATAGATTGTAGGGTTACAAGGAGGAATGTGTTGAGTTGGAGGGTGGTATAATGGCTCTGAATGTTGTCTAGCACCCTATTCAGCACCATGAATTATGAATTAAACCTCACACAACATATTGTAGAAGGAAAACCTCCAACACAACAACCAATAGGGTAGAAACCCCAACACAACAAGGTTGTGGGTGGAAGAAACCCAACACATCAATCTGTAAATACTTCAAACCCTCATAAAGTACCGGAATTTGATAGCAATCTTCAGCCACACTAAAAATGGAATTCAATCTTGATTTATCAACAGTAAGGATCACTATAGTAGCGGTATGGGTCATTATGGCAATGGTATAGCAAACTGAAAACGGAATAAAATATCAATTTTTAGTACTAATATGATTCTTGAATGGAATCACCTCAATGGGTTAGAGGGTTTTCCTCCTCTAAAATGTTCAAACATTGGAATAGGGTTCTATTTTTCAAGATGAATAATGAATCGTTATTTTTTAACCTCGATTCCTACTTCATGACTTCCTTTTTCCAATTTAACCCTAAAAGTATTTACAAATACTTTTAATAAAATATTAGTTTTCATCCACTTAATAATAATTACTTTTTGGCTCTTATTAATAATAATAATAATATATAAGTGTCATTTTTATGTTATAAAATAAAAGTGACTTGTGACAACTTAAAGTATTAAATTATTGATTTATTTCCCTAACTTTATCCCTTAGCCTACGAGAAATGAGGAATAGGCTACGGGTCCTTCGGTTAATTTAATTCTAAAAAGGGGACATGAGTGTTCACCCTTCCCAAAATTGTTTTCCCTCAAACAATTGCATATTCAACACTCTGACATGGTTGCACATCTCTTCAATGCCATTATCCCAAATTATCCTAGGGAGTTTGTTAGTCCCTCTACGAAATTTCTTTGGCTAGAGGACTTCAATTTCTTCATGTGATTTAACATCCTTGATTAGCTTTGTTTGTCTATTGGCATCTCTCCTGCAAAGTCTTTATTGGCTCCTCATAACGATTTAACCTAGTTGTTTAACTTGGTCATGTAATCTCATACTTACTCAATGGATGCCTTATGTGAAAGATGAGCTCGCCACCATGCTTTTGTTGTACCACTCTAACAAACCATGAAACTAGAGGTTATGCTACTAAATGGAGTAATATAGAAGGAGCAAGTTGCAAATACTCCTTTGTTTCTATTATAATTGGAAACATTTTACCTGCGACCTTCAACTGAGTAGTTGGAGAAGAATGGCTACACTCTTTATTAAGCAAGACGTTGCAATTAATATCATGCATATTTTTTCATTTTTAGCAAATAGACATCGTCTTGGTTGTTGGACTACTATCAAGACATCATGGACTTCCGTATGATTCTCTAGTGTAGTAATGTCTTTCTCTATTTTGAAATCTTTATCATTCTCTACCAACTCATCATGAAATTTCAGTGGAAAATGTAGAAGATATATTTGTACCATTGTTTGGCCCTTACTGCAAACCTTTGGTTGAAATTTGGCTTGGAGTGTTCCTATTTGTTGCACAAGTTGCCCCTTGCAAACTACATATTGTTTTGAAAGTTTCTTGAGCATGTTTTTCAGTCTCTCCAAGTTCCCGCCATAATTCACAAGCTAGCCAAATTGTTGCTCTATCTCTTACCGTACATGCTAACATGATCATTATTCATACACCATCGTAATGTCCCTTTCCGGATATTTTATAAACTCTTAAAATTACCGTGAATCCTTTACAATATTGAACATCGATCAAATACTAAAACAACCCACATGCAATATTGATATTGAAAAACTTATTTTATTGAGATGCAAGCATACAAAATATTGGTAATGAAGAAACAAAATAATAAATTGCACATCCAATATGAAAATTCCAAATAACCATTTGTAATATTTTATTCAATGTGTTGTCTACACTTTTAACAATGGAGAATACATTTAAATAGAGCAGTAAATTCACAACAAACCCTTACTCGTCAAACTCCCAATTAAATCACCATGCAGAGCAGCAATAACATTTTGGTACAATAGTGTTTCACCAAGGTAGAGCAATTTAGGGAAACATATCATAGGGCTACAAGGAGGAATGGCACTGAGCTTGAGGTTGGTATGATGGCCTTGAATGTTGTCTAGAATCCCACGCAACAACCTGAATTATGAATTAAACCTCACGCAGTAGATTGTAGAAAGGAAAACTCCAACGCATCAGCCGTTAGGGTAGAAACCCCAACACAACAGGGTTGTGGCTGGAAGAAACCCTACGCAACAGTCTATAAATACTTCAAACCCTCACAAAGTACTGGAATCTGATAACAATCTCCAGCGGCACTGAAACTGGAATTTAATCTCGATCTATTAGTGGTACGAATCGTTGTAGTAGTGGTATGGATCGCTGTGGCAAGGTACAACAAACTAAAAATGGAATAGAATCTCAATTTTCGACACAAATAGGATTCCTGAATGGAATTACCTCAATGGGTTAGAGGGTTTTTGTCCTCCAACCCTGTATATCAAAGGGCTTTCGTCCTCGAATGAAAAGATTTGAACACAACATTCAAACTCTGGAATAAAGTTTTGTTTTCAAATATAAATAATGAATCATCAATCTTTTGAGCCCAACTCCTTATATAACTTCCCCTTTTCAATTTTACCCTAAAAGTATTTTAAAATACTTCTAATAAAATATTACTTTTCATCCACTTCAAAATAAAAGCGACTTACTACAACTAACGTTGCGAAAGGGAACTCTTGAAATCACTAATTTGTTTCACAAAGAATACGTGAAATAAATCTAAAATCATATAAGAAATCCAAGTGTTTAAATACATGCGCTTATTTGGACACCCATAAATAACATAAAATGATAGTGTCGTGTCTTTGTTTTGTACATCAAGATGTGTGCTAGATTTTAAGATTTTGAATTAGTAACATATCCTATCAGTATGTTGTCCACATTTAACATTCATGTCTACACTAATTTTCCATGAAGTTATTAATGCTTTAAAAACTGAATATAATAATCAGCACTTCAAAATAATATATTTCAAACTTGTAACTACAATATAGCTAAATCTTTGTAAAACAGCCTTCCCTGGGTGTAAAATCCTTGTCTTATGGAGACGAGAACAGGAAACAACAGTCCCTCCATTCAAACACAATCTTTCGAACAAAATTAACGGCAGACTCACATTATCGTCGATAGAGTGCCTCAATCCAAGCACAAAGGGCAATTCCAACCTTGATTTCTTTGTAGACAAATTTGATGAATACTATTGAGTCATCTTAAAATTAAATCACTGATACAACCCAAGCAACTTGATTAAAAAGTTTGCAAGGTCGAAAAGAACTCAATCTTCCATTATGAAACTCTATAAAAGAATATGATGTAGATTGTACCGTCTTATTTACCTAAAAGCTTATTTACAATTAGTTTAGCTTTCAGAAGGTTCAAACAAAAGGTGAAAAAAGAGTCGAGGGAACCACAAATACAGCCATTACTGTTTGGCACTTTCTTTTTCAGACTTTAACAAGCTTGCATGATCTTTCTGCGTCATTTCCCCACCGTGCATAGGATCAAATGCAAATCTGTAGAAGCTGCAATTGACAAAAAATAAGGTTTTATGTCGAAGCTTGAAATAAATACAAAACAGTGTAAAATCAGATGTGACTGCATCAGAACATATTCTTAAATCCCAGAGTAGATGACAAACAGAATCACAAAAAATAAGGGAAGGTGCATAAGGCAGTACTACCTTCCATCCAACCCAACAATCATAATCGTGTTTTGCTGTCCAAAGGCTATACAAAACCTTTTGTTCTCGGGCAAATGATACCGAGCAAAAGACCATTCTGAGCTAAAATATTTTGGCAAAAATCCTGCAAAAATAGCAGATCTTTATAACCATATTCCTAACGACTAGTTATATTGATAATGTATAAAAATACTCGAGGTTTGTTACTCCACCTTTCATGAAATTAAGTGAAGAGCTAGGGTTTGATCCCGTGTTTGGAGTAAGAAGACTCTCATTAGAACCGTCAGGCAAGTTGCGTGACCCTGGGAACTGTTCAGAAGCATTCGCATTCACATCGCTTGAAACTTCTGTTGCCACCTGCACTTTGAGACCAAATATATGGACAGTGCCCTTGTCACTAGAAACTGCAAGCCATTGAGCAGTGGGAGATAAAGCAACGCTATAAATCTCAGCTCTATCAGATCCTCTGCGAACCTATACAACATGCCAATTTACATGATATCAAGACCAGCTCAACACCTTCCTTAATAGGGAATGCAAAGCAGCTATTTCCCAGTAAATCTTGAGATCTATTTCCAGATGCATGGATACTTTCCTGTGCCAAACACATTCACCTACAACTGCCAATTCACAGGCACGGGAACCCTTGCATTGACCTACTAGCATCATTTGTGGTTAACCCTAACCTTTACTTGAACTTTTGATTGATAGAAGAGAAGGAAATATATAGTATTGTGTCAGGGCCACAGCCTAAAACAAAATGCACAATGTGTTTAGCATTTACATTGCACAGAAAATTGGCTCATGAAATTGCAGCATCATCCATACAAATTACCACAGTAGACAAACAGCACTTAAACATAGCTTACAGGGATAAGGCTTATAAATGCTATAGAGTTGATTACACTGATATGTAGTGGACTTATAGTCTAGCAATGACATAGACACCATAAACTAGCACAGAATAAAATGTGCTGCAGATATGGCGACCAATACTGGCTATACCATAGCCCTGCCCTCAATGGTTTGGTGGTGCATTCTGGTAGCAACCGTTATGCCGGAGACTTGTTAGTTAATTAAATTTGACCCCCTCAAGCTTAACTCCATTAGATTCACTCGGTTCAGGAGAAAAGTTAATTGAGCTTTCAAAGGATAATTTAGCCTAAAAGCTGAGAGTGTTTCTTCAAACATGGATCATCTTGTCACTAGTATACATGCTCACCCAAGGCTCAAGAAACTCTGTAATGGCTATTAAAGCAAAGCCTCGGGCACTAAATAGATGTTAAAAGTTAAAACAAGAATTAGTGATAAATAGTGAGGACATCTCAACCAGAAACTGGTCAGGTGGATGGAAATCATGAGGGGCAAGAGATACAAATATGCTAGCAGAATTTCGAGCCAACTCGACTATACTATTTAAGTACTTCCTCATAATGCCTTTGAATGTCATTACTGGCATCCATGGCAGCAGTCATGTCTGGTTATTCTTGTGCCTACCATGTCTATTAGGATCCTCAGTGACAGGAAAGTTCCAGTTGCATTTGCCAGCAAGGAGGGTGGCATTTTATAAAGCATGGCTCTTATATATCCAGTTATGACTTTACCTAGTTTTTTATATCCCAGTGGGTTCATACTAAGTTTGAATAATTGAGTCACAATCCTTACAATGAGTAATTTAAACTTACAATGACAATGCATATTGAATTGCAGAGAGTTCTTTACAGAAAGTGGCATGAGCACCATGTCATAAGGAAATGGTTGCTGGCATAAAATTAGTAAACCAGACAGTTTGTTTACAAGTGCTGGTATGTGAAAATTGATTTCACTTAAAAATTACACTATAAATTTTACTTTAACCTAAATATATAAAGGAGCATTTACCAAGACCCTAATAATTCTATATGAAATCTTTCGAACATCAACTTAATGTTGAAAATGTGTTGCATATTTTCCATGAGTTAACCCTCTTCTAGACTATTTACCCAAGCACAATGTGCAGCCCGGCATACACTGTGGGGTCCAGGGCATCGCCCCAGCTAGAGGGCTGGCCCCCAAGAAAAACTTTTAGGGTCCCCCTTACAGGATTTTGGGCCCGTATAGGTGGTTTAACCTATGTTATTAGATGGGTGGTTAGATAACTCATGTTTATGGGAAACCATTATGGGTTGCATTCTTAGCCTGTGGTTTTGGTACCCACCGTATGGAAATACTGCTGTGACAGTTACCTACTGATGTGCTTACATATAGCTGAACATACAATAGGATATAACAGAACTGAGAAATACGTAATCATATGAAAAAACAGGTGCAACTCTTAACACGAATGCAATTGATTTTAACACAGCAAACTGAATCGATTTCTATCATTCAAATAATACAATTATAGGGAGATGATTCCCTATAAAATAGGAAACCAGTTTGCCCACAAACCAATACTACGTGAGTTGTTGAAACTCACTCAACCATACAACCTCTCTAGACTAAATATGTGAGTTGGTTGGACTATCCAATCTCGCACAAATATATGATTTGTAATCTAACAAATCATTTACAATCAACACAATATTAATAATGTTAGCACTAATAATTAATTTCCTAGCATTCCCCCCCTAGTGTGAACATGGTAGAAAAACATACACCCACTCATTTGCAGTATGATCACCCGTGTGAAACATGTCCTACAATGTGATTCGTGATCTTGATCAAAAGAAAGGATCTCTTCTTCCATGGTTTAAACAAGCTTACCACAAACCTTGACGTGAACAAGCCCCATCAACTATCCACCTCATGTGGTTTTCTGGATCCTCACACAAACCCTTTCAAGATCCATGAACTGACTTACTCTGGTGCTTTTGTTCGCCACTATGCTTGTACATCAGGGAAGCATATAGGAATCACCACTCGCTTACTACAAGACTGCACAATAGAACACATAATGGAAAGATTTCACTTTACTTCCTATAAGAATCGCAATGTTCTTAATTGCAGCCACTGTTGTCGATCGTTGCCACTTGATCTCGAACAACATAGGAAACTGCCACTGCCACTGGTATACCTTTGACTTTAGTCATTTTGGGTGCAAAATGTAAGTGGAACATCGGTGTCATGTTCCCCCCCACAATGTGAAATTTCCTCACATGAACACTGAGAAGCAAAATGCATCGAAGACATACAACTAACTGGATCTTGCTAGTTAGATCTTGCTGCACATGGTCACCATTGTAAGTGAACATATTCACAAGCGGACCATCTTCCAACGAAGTAAGGCAGTCAGAGGATCGCGTCAGTCAGAGGATCACTGATAGTCATCTACGCTCCAACACAACTCTTTTTCCAGCATCCACAATACACACCAAAAAGTTGAAAAACTAAAATGAAGCACAACTGAAAAACAAGTACTCACACCACAAAAAATGTCACCACAACTTCGTGCGGCCTCGTCGTTGGTGACTGATGAGAGGTCGTTGAATGACCTCCTTCCTCTGTTGCCTCCGACCTCCAGTGAATGATGCTGCTAACTCAACTTGATTTGACTTAAAGGATCTTTGAACAATTCACCCCCACAAGATGGACATCACGTACAAGCGAAAATGCATCTAATTATTGAAAAGTGAGGCAAAAAAAAAATATTTTTAGAATTTTTGATGACTACAAAATAAACAAGGCATATGACTTTTGACAATGAGACTACGACACAGACAATACAATGACATAACAATATTTAGACTCTTTTTACATATCGACATACAATATTTTGATTTTGAAAAAACCGACAAAACAAATTTAAATGACTCTAATACTTATTTGTAAAAAATGGAACTTAACCACTGATTTATTGACTAATTTCAAATAACAGAATATTATCTAATATACAAATGAGATGACAACATAGAACGAACCATAAGCAACCCAAATAATGTTATTGACACTCAAACATGACATAGACTTAAAACTCGCAACCAATCTTTAAAAAAAACACCGACTTGATAGGTATATGAGACCAATACATATGAAATATTTAAACTATTCTAACAAGACTGTGGCATACAGATTTTGCTAACCGTATTTCATCAAGATTGATCGGTCGACCAAGGTAGAATACTATTGAATTGAATACAACTTTGCAAAGAGGAACGCAGATCAAGAGGGTGCAGACTGGATACAAAACCACCAATATCTACCATGCATTTGGAAGTATATGCAACCGCATGAAATAGAGAATGCACAGTGGAAGGATCATCCGTCAATGTACTGTTTATGACGCTCTTGTAAACCCAGAATATCCACGTGTCAGCAGGCTGTGCATAGCAGAAATATTTCTCTAGCATGTGAAGATTCTGAGGAGGATGCAACGATGAACAGATGTTGCAGAGGTCAACAGGCAGCTGCGCATCAATTAATTGGTTGGTAATCAGGCTTTCCGCAAAGAGGAGGAGGAAAAAAAAAGACACCCGCATCTCAACTACACGTCTGCGTTTAAACAAGAGTCTTCCATTTTGAATAAATTCATCCATGCAATGACTGTTCTTAAAAGAGAATATAGCTCAAGCAAAATGAATACAGGAGGCTTTGAAAATCGGGATGACCAAATGTATAGGGATACGACTGTGAATGAATGTGGAACGAAGTACCATATGGACCAGATCACAATTTACATACAAGGAATGTAGGTAACCGCAACAGATTCAAACATAAATGCCTCTCACAAATTAGAACCCAGCTTACCACTAACAGGTCTCAACTTGAATACTATGAATGGATACTGAATTTTTAATGATACAAGCTCCTCACACGAACCTAACTTCGAAGACACTCATATGTCGGGGCAATGGAAAACAATCGCCGCCCCTCACCAATTATCACAAGCCCATCTCACTCTGATACCAAATGAAAAAACAGGTGCAACTCTTAACACGAATGCAATTGATTTTAACACGGTAACCTCAATCGATTTCTATCATTCAAATAATACAATTATAGGGAGATGATTCCCTATATAATAGGAAACCAGTTTGCCCGCAAACCAATACTACATGAATTGTTAAAACTCACTCAACCATACAACCTCTCTAGACTAAATACCTAAAGTTGGTATGGAAGATCCAATCTTACACAAATCGATATGCATTTGAAATTTCCAAGAAATCCAGATTACCACATCAACCCCGTGCTAGATAATAGACTTAGCACTGATGAATTGGTGAATTGGGCCTTAGATAATAAAGATAGTTCTTTGCGAATGAGAAGTGCCTCCTGCTTGGTTTGGTCCCGAACAGGGAGTTCCAACAGGATAAAAGATACAATCTAAATCTGGATTCCCAACCATGATTATGTTATTAGCTTTTCTTTTGTATCATGCTCAAGCTTGGGCAAATAGCTTTCAAGCTTGGCATAGTCATATATGTACCTTTGTTTTCTATCTAATTTAATATTTTGGCGGTGTTTTATATATATATATATATATATATTTCTATTTTGTACGAACATCCTCATTCCTCACTATCAAGAGAGTATTCATCGCCTACATGAAATTTCTAAGGGTTGTAACCACACCTACATGAGATATACCTGGACTCCTAGTGAAGGATATTCAAGTTGTCAAGCTTTTGCTATTAATTTAGGATAATTCTCAATGTCTTTTAAACTAGATCTGGGATGGTTGAGCCATCTTCATGGCATCTAAATGCAGCCTTCTGTTTCTGGCTTCTCTGCAAAACATAACCCGCAAAATTGCCATTCACTGCACAAGAACCTGCACTATACAACCTTTGCTGGGTCGCTTTTGGAAATTTCTCTAGAAAACTTCACCTCTACAACCTCTAACAATAACACATAAGAAAACATGGTTTCTAGATGAATCTATTTTGGGGATTTCACATTTACAAAACATTACTCCTTAAAAAGGAACGACTTGAACTGACCCAATGTTAAAAGAAAAGCACCAGCATGGGGTAATACAGAATGAAGATAATACTAGGAAATCCGAAGAGAAATACATATATTCTTACACCAGGTCACCACTATAGTAACAAACTAAGTTTGAATAAAAATTCGAAGAGGTACCATTTATCTATACATTTCACATTTCTGTAGAGCATCATTAAGTAATACAATTTTTTGGGAATTTTGTGTGTTAATATTGAGTAAATGTTCACAACATGTCTTACACAAGTAGTGATTCACAAGAACCCATCTTTCATGAGCGAGAATGGTCCATTTAGCACTCATTGCATCTAGGTGATGCTCACAAGGACTTCCTATGTGGTGGTCCATTCACCTGTTATAGGTGTTGCTCATATGAAACTTTCGAGCAGACACCTGGAATGATTCCTCAACATTAAACATGCCTTTCTCAAACAATATCTCATTCAATTAATTATTACTTTTTCAGTATAAATATCTAGCAAAAGGAAATATTTCCATGCAAACATATAGAGATTGCTAAAGGCCGAAAGTACCAAGAAAAGGACAAATCTCCTATTAAGGCTGACCATATGCATGTCATACAACAGTAAAGTAGTGAAAAATCTTGTACAGGGTGGAGGGTTCCAACCTTGCTAATCGTAGAGTGAGACGGGCAACCTAGCATGCAACTTGTGGCACCTCAACTTTCGGATTACTCAATTACAGTCAGAGTCCGATTAGTATTCTAGCTGCACCATGGCATGCCTAAGATAAACATAACAAAGTCTTTGGATGAAACATGGGATCCTAACATCAGAGGGTAAAGAAGTTCATTTGTTGCAATAATATAATCATTAAAAATGTCAATAAAGATGTAAAAAAGAGCAAACAAACATAAAATTAGAAGAGAGATTACTCACAGATTTTGATAAAACACGTCCTAATTATGACAGATGTGGCAACAAAATAATGTCATATAGAAGCATTTAAATAATAAAAAGGGAAACAAATTAACAATGCGAACAGTTATAAAGTGACAAGTCTAACTTGAATGAAAAGGATGAGTGGTGGAAGGTGATAAAGAAAAGTGACAACAAAGTCTCAAAAACAAACAAAACAGTTTAATAAATGAGTCCTTGATTTATTAAAATATAAGGCTTATTTATTAACGTTATATTAATATTAGTTAAGTGTTAACTAATAAATTATTGAAACTACTTCAACCACCTTGGAACCATCTTTCACATAATAAAATTAGGTCATAGAATATGTCACCAAAGATCTCATTTCACTCATTTCATTTTTTTCTGAATGTTTTTAACTTTCCATCTTGTATCCTTGAATGGAATTCCTTCCCTTCCACCACTCTTTTGTTCTATTGTTAGTTTATGATGTTGGAGCCACATGTTTTTGAACTTGAAAGAAGGGTTACGAGCTGGTTTGGTTGGCATAATGTATAACTTTACTACCCTATGATCGTGTATATGAGCTGTTGCATACCTTGCATATTAATCCAGTTTTTTGAGAGCAAAAAGCAATCTAGTTTAACGCTAATTGATGATCTTGCTAACTGTCTTTTCTTTTATAACACCAATTGTAGAGGCCTTAAGTGAAGTTTGGATCCTAAACCTCTTTGTATTCAATAAGAGAGCACAACTGATTTTATTTATCTCTCCCCCCCACCCCTCCCCCCCTTTTTTGTTCACAGTGCTTTAAATAAGTTAAATCCACCTCCTCAGAGTGATGAATGGATTGTTGCATGTCACAGAGATACAGTAAACGTGAAGTGCTTTCAGTGCAAAAGTGCTTTCTGTGTTATTGTTTGATTAGGTGGGATGTACAAGTTGTGTAAAGCTGGTTTTGTAATATCTACACCTAGTTCGAAAATTGAGAGTTAAAAATTCTCCTTCAAGTCCACCTCAAAGGCAATAAGTGGGTTGATTTTGTCAGTAATTTTAGGGCGAATTTAATAGTCATCTAGGACATGCACGGAAATGCTTATCTGTTTTTGTTCAAATCCATGAACTCAGGGCTGCCTATTTGGCCAATCGAATGTTTTTCGTGATTTCTAGCTTGTTGCAAATCGACACCCATCATCCTGAAAGAGGGTCGTATATTATCAAGTTATAGAACGAAATATTTTTCCTTGAGACAAACTGTGTTATTCATAAAGATCTATATCCCCACTTTTATTCCAAGATAAAAGCTTAAATGAAGCGATTTCTTGCTTGTGGGCTAGATGCTTACTTTCATGTCTTCAACACATTTGACATAGCAGTTAGATGTGTCCTTGTTTCAGAGAGTGTTGTCTGGGGGCTAGTTTGAAGACATGAAAGAGTCCAACGTAGGTGAAATTTTTTATTCATGGTCTGTCCAAATGAGGTCAGCAGTTCTCTCTTTGTTTGGATTATTAACCTTACTAGGATCATGAGATAATTTGATGGAGCATTGTAGGCAAGTAGCTCAGTATGGGATGGCTATCCAACAATTCGGTAGATTTTGTAACTTCAGGAGTTTGGGGAGGTGGAATCCGGGAACTCGGGAATTCAGCTCAGGAACTACACCTTTACGAGGGTCAGAGAGGCAGCTTGATGGAGTTCTACCTGGTTAAAGCATTGTTTTCAAAGGGAAAAGCTTCTGAAGAATGCGTGGTCTTGTTTGGTTATGTCATGTTATAATCTTTTGTTAGTATGTTCTATAGAGTAAGCCTTAAGAGGGGGAATTAAAATATAAAATGTAATATAAGGCTTATTTATTAATGTTATATTAATATTAGTTAAATGTTAACTAATAAATGGTCGAAACTACTTCGACCACTTTCTAACCATCTTTCACATAATAAAAGGACGGACACCCAATGAATATTCTGTGCATTCCGGTTTCTCTTCATCCACTCTTTGTACATTCTAATCTTTCTTTTTTCTTTCTCTCCCTGCATATTCTAACATGATTGATGCAAAAAGATGACACCCCAATGATCAAATATATCAAATAAAATGGTGTCCAATCATGAATCAAGCTAAAGACAAGAAATTGCCAACACAGTACACAGTAATATTGAAGCGTGTCATCAATGTTGCATGGGGTCATGTGCCCAAGAACACAATGACATCCCGAACATCGTGGGGGGGGGCCGGGGAGGTAATGATCCAAAATATGGATCTTGTAAATTAGCATTGTTGACTAGTTGTAATCCATTGTTCTCAATTATGTACTTCATGTTGTAGAACAATGTTGTAAGACAATTCATGTAAAACCCTAGTCCAGAGAAGTTGCAAATTGGTTCTAGGGTAATCCGGACACCCTAGGGGAAAGTAATCAGCAGCTTCTTGCTCCCCTGAATCTTGAGTTTCAAGACGGATTACTAAACCACCAGTAAAAACAAGTGGCAGTTGCATAACTGCCAGTCCACACAAGCGGCAGTTCCAAAATCGCCAGTTCACACAGGAAGCAATTGCATAATTGCCCCAGAAGTTGCATGACCACTGATCCATGGAGAGTGGCAGCTTCACCACAAGCGGCAGTGCAAGCAGAGGAATGGTTGTAAATGCTGCTTCACCCAATTGGCTGTTCGTTCACATCCTTGACGGGTCTCCCGAGGCATGGGTATACGTAAGGGAATGTGTGGAACAATAGACATTCAGTGAGCGTTGGATTCAGTTGTGCAGTTGTATGTTTTGGTCCATATTCAGTTTTCTCATTGTTCTCCTAGCTGAAAGTGATTGCTTCGGTACTGTGAATTGTCTTGTGAAAGTTGTAAGAGTGCAAAGCAGTTGTGCAAGCCATGGATACGTGTTGAATTGTAGCTTTGTCTATAAAGGTCATTATCGGCAGAGAACTTGTACATTTGAATTACATATAGTGGATTTGGGAATGCAAATGACTTACCCTCTGGAGTTTTTTCCATACCAGGTTTCTCCAGGTCAAATACTTGTGCGCTTATTATGTTTTGTGTTGTCTTATGCTTCCAAGTTTTACAGCAGTTTGTATTTCAATTCCAATACAATATATCTCTGTTTTAGAAAATCAATATGCACAGAACAGCAGTTAGCTAATCATTTATGATGTGGGATTTATGAAGAATTTGTATTGGTAATTCTTGTGTGGAATATCCACCTAGTTTACAGATCAGGTACAGGCATGAAATGTCCCATAGCCATTCCCCCCAAAAATCAGAAACCATGGGATGTCCCCATGCTTTGTAACGTCCCCAAATTTATGGCAGTGCTCCAGGGACGTGCTGGCATCCCCAGAACATCAGCACTCGTCTCCTAGCTCCTCTGTGTTTTCTGGGGATTAGGAGACTATATCACACCACAGTAAGCAGCCACTCCTAAACTACGGCTTACTATTAATATCGGTTTCTGTGTGGTTAATGTGAATAGCTTGTCATTAATACGTTGATGCTGGCTGCTGGATGCATGCTAGTAGACAATGTAGACTGGTGTCTCTAGAAGGATGTCCCTTCTAATTTTCCATCGCCTTGTATTTTACATGAGCTGCGACTTCACCTGTTCGTGGTCCTTCAGTTGATATATATGTCACCTTCAGTTGATAGATTATATATATGTCACCATCAGTTTTCCTTTTCAATAGAATAGCATGGTCCCTTACAAATGGTTTGAAGTAAATTTGGTGGTCGAATGCCTTATGCTCACATTAATCCACTGAACACATGCACATTTTTTACAGCATTTACATCAATGAGCTAAAGTATTTTCTTCGACAACATGCCCAAGCTGATGACGGTATCATTGTACATGATGTGGTGATATCCTACTTTTTGCCAATGGCATTGTCCTCCTCTCTCATTCAGCCAATGGTTTACAGAGACAACTTAATGCCCTTGCTCGTTTCTGTGAGCTTTTTCAGCTAGTGGTCAACAGTTTACAGAAACAACTTGATGCCCTTCCTTGTTCCTCTGAGTTTCGTTAGTTGGTGGCCAACCTTAGAAAAACTAAGTTTGTGATATTCAGCACCTCCAAAATTTCTCTTTCCCCATTCAAATTCCTCTACAAAAGGGAAGCTATGGAGGTTACATTGGCCTACACTTAATTGGGGGAACAATTTTCGAGATTGTCTTTAAGTATGAAGCCTACTTTTCCGTCACGCCTTTGCAAGGGATATGCCTCCCTTTCTATTTGGAGTGCTAATGTTTTCATATCAACTTTCAAGATATCCCATCGAAGATGTGCATCTTTGATACAATCATGAAGCCTAAGATTTGTATGGATCCAAGGTTTGAGGATCTAGTCTAGAGTCTGTTCATTGGGCTTGTATTGAGAGGATCTAAACTCTCACAAGTCAATGTATGATCCATTCCAAATGGACTATTCCTCAGTGCATCGTCCAAGCTGAGCTTTCCGTCCATTCTTTCCGCCTTTAAACTACTTTAAACTATCTTGAGGCTTACTTTCTACATTCACAAACTCAAGACCACGGGGGATTCAACTTCAAACCATGATAAGTATTTGTACTTAGTCGTATGTTCTTCAAAGAGGATTGCATCATAAGGCCCCGGTAGACACCAGTATTGCTAGTGTTCTTAGACTAGTTTGCTCATTCAATCTATCAACATCTCTATTGATAGGTTATCTACTTTCCGGAATTCCTTGGATGCCCCACATTGGCTTCTTCTCAGAAAGGAGTTCATCATTACAGCTATCAAAGAGGATATCTACAGGAAGTACATCTAGATCACTTGGACCTCTCCTCCTTAGCCACTCAACCCCAAAGCTTTCATTTTATGCTGACCATTTGTGGATGGTGTCATTTGTAGTCCTATCTATCTCCATTGTCATTGGTCTCACGACTACATGTTTCTCCTCAGCCAGTTAAGGGTGAGCTCACCCCAATTGCAGTTTGAGATTGGTCATCGTATTCCACATGAGGATTAAATCTATTGTCTTTTCTCCCTCCAAGAGATGAAGACTAAGAAGCAGTTCATTTATAGATGCCTCCTTTGTTACAAGATCCAAGGTAGATACCACTATCGTTATAGAGACTTGGGCAATGCTCTATCCACCTTCTTTCGATACCCGAACAAATAGTGTTTGGCCCTTTTCTTTGGGAGGTTGTCACCCTTCAACGTACGTCCTCACAAAAAGAGCTCATAGAGCCCCCAGGCTGATGACCTCTTTCTTTCCACCCCATTATGAAGGTGGCAACATGAAGCACATTTTGGATATTGTTGCTTTACACAAGAGGGGGTAGGTCAATGAGGCAGCACTCATCTCTGCATAGCACTACCACTAACATTCCCCCATATATTATCTCTCGGAATGGGAAATATGATCCTTCTCAACATCACGGATATGGTCCACGATGCCATGGATCTACTCAACCCTTCTTAGGTTCCATGGATAGGCACACTTTACGAGTTTCTTCATTGCCACATGAGTTTCTTCGGCCTTATATCTTAGGAAAGATTCTAGGGGGTGCTTTACTTCGTCCTAAGATTACCCACAAGACACTCCCCAATGAGCATTATCATATCCTTGGCCCTTTCGAAATGGTAGACAATGACACAAATGATTATATTTGATAGGACTGTTATCCTGACTTTTCGACTTCCATCAACCCATGCTCTTTGGGGGTTCTTGCTCCCCCCATATGGATTTTTGTATTGGTACCTTAACCACATGGGTTAGGGGTTTACTACTACAAGTTTACTCGTTTATTTTCAGTGATATTTTTTCTTTTTCTTCGATTAGTTTTGATCCAGGGTTCCTTTTACCCTAGCACTAAGTATTGTAATTGGATGTATTCTAAAGTCCCATTGACCTACTTTTGGTGATTTGTGGACATTAATATGATTCTTTTTTTATATTGAGATAAATACTACCATGGCAAATAGTTTACATGGGTGTTTTGCCAACTCAAACAATAATATACATTTATAAATAAAGTTTGTTTTTTTTATGAGATAAACGCTTTTGACCGGAGCTATGAACCGGAATTCATACCACAAGAAAAATATAGCAAACTAAACCCAAAAAGCAAAAACATAAAACGATTAAAGCAACCGATAGGCATTAGTAAACTACCGCTCTTCATACGAAGAGTAGTAGCCGAGAAGGTTAGCGTGACGCCCTTTTTTGCCTTTTTGCTTTCTGGGTCATTGGAAGGATCAAGATTTTGATCCTGATCTGAATCCGATTTATCGGATTCATGCCCTCTCTTGAAGCCACCTACTCTTGTCCTGAAATCTTCAACTCGGCTCTCTGGAATCGTATTGACTAGCATCTTCGGTCCATTCCCAGAATTAGGATGTGTAGGCCCTCTGGGAACCTCTTGATGATTTGTTTTATGCGCCAAATTTGGAGAGGGGTTGTTCCATCCTCCTTTGCTTGTCAAGGAATTTCTTCACTGATTCTTCTTGCCCTGCGGGCATGCTGATTGCAAACGTCCTGGAGTATGGCAAATACGGCATCCGAAGGTTGTATTCTCATAATCAAAGGTTTGGACGTGCTGGAATTCACCCAATTTCAGCATGATCTGATCAAGCAAACCCTTGCTTAAGTCAACTTCTACGTAGATTTTGGCATATGTACGAAGCCCGACAGCCTCCCTAGCTAGATCAACCTTTAAAAATTTACCCAGAGCCTGGCCAATGTCTTCAAGTGCGTACCAAAAATGCAACGGTAGATTTGGAAGGTGAACCCACACATGCATTTTTGATATAGAATAGGTATTCGGATTGAATTCTAGAAACCACGGCAAAAGAAAAAGCCCCGTGTTGCCCCAGAACCATGGTCCTTCCGACAAGCATTTTTGATAGTCTTCAATCTTTTTGAACTGCACCACAAAGAAACCCTTGGAGCAAAACGATATTTCACAATTTGCGGACTAGTTTGCGGTGATCCAAAGAGAGAGATCAGAGGAGGATGGCCAAATGTCATTAAATCTCCCAATAACTGCGAGCTAGGACAACAAATGAAGACGGGCCAAGACTTCCGGTTCCTCTAAACTCAATAATGGAATTTCTTCTGCTAAGTCAACAATATAAGCCGGTTGGAGGGGTGGGGAGGGGAATTTAGGCTTCACTGCATCCTTAAAGGAGGTCGCTGATTTGGAAGAAACTGTGCCCTCACCAGGCAAGCCGGAAGTAGCACCACCTTCGAAGTCGTAGCTTGTTTATCCGCCATAGCCGTGGAGGAAACATGATGATCGCAGCCAAGTGGGCGACCAGGGGAAGGGTGTCATTGCTCTGGACCCAGATTCATCAGCCCTTCCTCTTTCATGCACGTGAGATATTTTAATTTATCTCCCTGAGTCAGAGACAAGAAATCATGAATGGTGGTCAACTCCTGCCTACTACCATTGAGGCTTGTGAGGCACATTTCTGACACGGCAGTGAAAACCTGATCAACTCTCCCCTCACATTGGTTATCATCGCTGCGTTTTGAACCGATTCCCTACCCATTTCTGCTGCCCAGCCTTCACCGCTAGGGTTTTGCGACTCCTCTTTTGCTCCCGATCCGTTAGTCATCGCTTCCTATAAATAAAGTTTGTTTATAATTATATATTTTATAATTTGTTTGATGTCTTTGATCATTCCACTTAAATGACAACTTTAAAATAAAGAATATTTACCATAATGATTATGTATGGATGAATGGTGAGTGTTTTGCCAAAGTGGGGTAGAAAATTTGAACAATATATAAGGTAAATAGAAGGAAATGTACAATGCGGCTCTATACTTCAAATTGGCAATATGTGTTTTGTTTATAACATGTATTTTTTATTTTTTATTTTTTGTAATTTACTTTTAAAATATGGCCATTTTGTGCCATCCCCAAAACCCGGGAATTTTTCGCCATCCCTGTAAACACATCCCCCTGTACCCTCATTCTAGAAACTCAGAGAATTTGGTAAATATCAGACAGCACATCACACCTACTTTACGAATTCCTCGTGTTTTATTTTTAAGGGATTATCTTATTTCATGACTTCAACTTTGCAATAGCTTGTCTTGAAACAGAAAAATGTATAATCTATCAAAACTTATAGACAATATTGGAAATTTTTGGATGTGCACCACATAGAAAAGGATGGCAATTCTGGTAGTATAAATAGCTTTTAAAATTGATCAGTCCAGAGCGTTCATTGCAGGAATGAAAGATTGGAACAAATACCAACAGGAAATTAATTAATACAAAACAAAACAATTTTAAATGAAACAGCATTATTGAAGAACGTTGATAGAGAATACATAAGCAATAATTAAGTTGGATCTAACGATGATCATTTTCTTGTTGAGTTTGATTCTTGAACAAAATGGTAATTCTCGATGAAGGGATTGAGATATCATTGATGAACCTGAACATGCTTAACACAATCCCAATCTGACAAATTTGCACCCAAAAGACGTTCACACCCATAAAAAGAGTGTAACAAGGGTTGCATTACCAAATCCAGAGGATGCATTTTCAGGGGAAGACTCGACCAAGATTTAGGAAACTCCTCAAATACATCTCCAACATCTGCTTGACCTATCCCAAAAAAGCACACTTCAAGGGGTGGCATCCCTTATCCTAAAGGGCATGTCTCCTAAAAACGGAACTTTGGGGAGATATCCCACATCTCTTTCACAATTATGAACCATCCTCAATGTCGAGGGAGAAATTTGAATATTTCACTTCAGTTTAAGTGCTTGAGATGCCTTCTTTATGCAAATAGGTTACTTTGAAAGCCCCAAACTAGTCCTGTAGCATATGAAATAGTTGCTGCCCTTCTCAGTTTGGAAACTTGATTCTTAAAATGATGAAGATAACTCAATTGATACAAAATAAAGATAAATGATCAGTTTTATCATGAATCTTAATGTTTTTCAATGAAGTGACACCATACGTAAGTTGCCCTCTGAGTCCCCTCTCCACTGTTGCCTCTATTTACGTATTCCTGTTGAGTTACAACTGGATAATGCCATCTATGGCTAGCAGCACGAATTTTGGGTTGCACAACAATTTGTTGCCTAAGTACAGCAACTTTTGAGGGTAACATGGAATCCTTCTCTAGCTAATCTTTCATTAATGATTGTCATTTTCAATGCTATTGGTCATATAAGCACAATTAAAGTTAGGGAAACCCATAAATTAGGTCAACCTAACTAAAAAGTGAACCTAAGAGGCTACAAGAAAATTACTCTTAAAGGGCCACGCACGCTACATGTCAGCTACTCCATAGCCCAATCATATGGAAGGAATATACTGACACATGCAAGGATTAGGGACGTAACAGATTTTTCTTATACGATAACTTGAGCTGGTCAGTGAGTGGCATGAAATTTGGGTTATACAACAATTTACTGGCCAAGAAGGACAGATTAACATTAGTGAGGCTTATTTTTCTACCTAATCATTCCTAAATTATTTTAAATGTATAAACTCAAGTTGATTTTTTTAACAATAACTTGGGTTGTAAGATTGTAACCTACTGCGTGAGTAAACATTACTTTCTAGAAGTTGCCAGATCAGGTTCAATTGCCCCAGTGCTCCTACTGCTTAAGTATACATTACTTTCTAGAATTTGCAGGATCAGGTTCAACTTCCCTGTAAAACATCATATCAAGATTAATATTTATACATTTCATATGTTGACTGGTAAGAAAGTAACAGGTGCTTGTAGTGTTGGCCATGGTTGAATTATTCCTAATGTATTATAATTTTTGTTCCGTTTTGATTTCTAGATTTTTGTCAACTAATGAGATTGGGAAGTTAAAAGTTGAACTAAACTTATTTATCATTTCTAAATTTATGATGATGTGTTGATTCTTCTACGTTGAATTCACAGTTTACTTTTGCTTGGTCATATATAAAATAAAATATCTTGATTTTTTGTATTCACATCAATGTCAAACGAAATCAATATCATCTTCAGCAAAGTATTACTTGCTACAACATTCAAAAGATCAATTCCCCACAACACAATACTAGCAAGAAACAAAACAATTTTTATTATGGAGGTAACTCCAAATCTTTTCCTTTTACCCCTTTAGCAGTAGACCAAGCCTTGAAGAAGTCTGCGACAAATTACAAGACTAGAAAATTTAGAAGTTACAGAATATATGAAAGATCAAAGAATCCACATTAAAATTGACAAAAAAAAAAAAAACCACAAGTGAATGAAAAACAAATATTTTTCATCAAAAACTCTCAAACTTTGGAAATGGAAGCCTGGTTTGGACCCCTAAGAAGGAAAAGAAATACTCAAGAAAAAAATGTGCTAAAGAGGTTAGCTACTAAAGAGCAATGCTTGAGGAAATGCGGAAAATAGTAATGCAGCCAAAAATCTTAGCCTTTTCATGGGTTATGATCCACAAAAGGATCCTAATCAAGACACTTTAATGAACAAGGATCTAATGCGTGTTAACTTTATGCAGAGGAAAAAACAATTATCTTAGCTTTTCCCTTAGTATATTATTGCCAAATAGATTTAGATTAAAGTTCGCTTGTTGGCCAAAAGAGATTCATTTATCAAAATTAAAAGAGATAAGATCTTACCCTGAAATGGAAAATTTGAGAGAGCGCCAGAATTTCAAAATCTCTGGAGTCATCCTCTCAAAGCATTACTTTCTAATATACCTAACAACCAAAACGTGATTATAGTTCAAAAACACTGTAAAACGCAAACCAAATTTGGAAGAAGCATCGACAGAGACGTCTGTAGACAAAGCTTTCAGAGAGTAGACGCAAAAAAAGCTATTCCCAGGCTGAAAAATAATCGCCTAGTTACAAATCCAGCAGAGGCGAAAAAAGGTTCAAAGCATAGCTCCTGTTGAAAGGCAGATCATGAATGATCTGGCCGCAACTAAGGACTACACCTGCCAAAATGTCCCAGATTGTCAATGCAACTCAGAGCAGGAAAGCATTATTCTTACTTACTCCATAAGATTGGACTTATCAGTTAGAGGGAAGCACCGCGTTCCTTTGATCCAGGGCCCCTGACATTGTCTTAGCTTGGAGCTTAAAACAAGAAGCACCAAGTGATTCTGTCTTGGTTATCGACTTTTTTTTACAAAAAAGCATGTGGCCCTCAATAGGAACTCGAGATTCCAAGAACCATGGGAAGAAAATAGATATTAGGTCTATTAGATAGTGGAAAGAATTACAGGTTAGAAGGCACAAAAATGGATTCAAAGACAAGTAGCAGAGCAAAGTCAAATTCCAAAGACAGCAGTTGATTTAGAAGGCTGAATAGAAACTGGAGATTCCAAGAACCATGGGGAGAAAATAAAATTAGATCTATTAGATGGTGGAAAGAATTGTTACAGGTTAGAAGGCAAAAAAATGGAACCAAAGACGAATAGCAGAGCAAAATGAAATTTCAAAGAGAGCAGCTGATTCAGAGGGCTGAAACGTGGTCAAATACAAATATTCAGCAAAGAATGACCAAACAACTTGATAATATAATTTTCACTGCAATATCAAAGTAAACTCAGTCCTCGGTAACTAGCACTACATAACGAGATGTAGCATCCAATTGATGTGTTTGCAGATGTGCTGCAGGTTTTTCCACATAGGCTGACAACAAATGGGGGGGAGGGTGCACGTGATTATGTTGGAATCAGGGTTCAATCAGGTGATTACTAGCGTACCTGGGAAAATTTATTGTGATAAGAAGAGTCGTTTCAGGCATTGAAAATGTTGAATTTATCATGTTTACTTTGGGGATAGATACTTTTAAAGAGGCTGTTCAAAATGGTCACTTTTTGAAGTCCTGTTTTAGAAACATTTCAAGTTTTATAATCATATTTCTGTAGGATTTAGAATTACAGAGCTTTTGCTATGCTAAGCAGCTAAACTTTGAAGCTAATTGATTTGCACTACATCTGTAAAGTAAACACAGGAAGAGATGTCTTGATGAATGATTTAGCATAGATAGTCTGCATTTAAAGAGGCTGTTCAAAATGGTCACTTTTTTAATTCCTGTTTTAGAAACATTTCAAGTTTTATAATCATATTTCTGTAGGATTTAGAATTAGAGAGCTTTTGCTATGCTAAGCAGCTAAACTTTGAAGCTAATTGATTTGCACTATATCTGTAAAGTAAACACAGGAAGAGATGTCTTGATGAATGATTTAG
The DNA here is from genome assembly GCA_019776745.2 of Taxus chinensis. Classification (NCBI taxonomy): domain Eukaryota; kingdom Viridiplantae; phylum Streptophyta; class Pinopsida; order Cupressales; family Taxaceae; genus Taxus; species Taxus chinensis. The sequence goes on from CM034153.1 coordinate 11,584,466, forward strand.
CATAGATAGTCTGAAAGACCAAGTAGTGGGCGTCTGGACCTTCACAATAGCTTTCTTAATCAAAGTTAAGTTTCTCTTATAGGGATTTTCCTAGAGATTAACCGGCTTTCTTTCTATAGATTCCAAATTTCTTGAAAGATTTTAGATTCCAATTTTAGATTTCAGACTGAAAGAAAAGATACAAATTTTTAGGATTTCAGGCTTCAGCTGTAGATATTTTATAATTTTTTATTTTATTTTATTTTGAAGGGTATGTCTTATTGTTTTTAGGATTTTATACGTTTTTAATCAGAATTCAAACAGATTTATACAACTTCATTCATTTTTCGAATTAAATCTCAATTCTATAATGCTCTTTTTTCTTTCATACAATCTTTATTTTCTTTGCCCCATGCCAATCCATTTCTCTATTCCATGTTTGCAGCCTTCTACCAACAATTTCTTTTAAGTTTTTAACTCACATGGATTTGCAAACAAAGATATTTGAAATAGATTTTTACCATTCTATTTTCTCCCAGGAATACTTTACAAAAGGAATTTTATTATGATTAAATTTGAAGCAGCTTGCTTTGAATTTTCCGATCTGCATCTATTTGTAAATTGTTTCTGCTTCTGCTACAATGTCTCCTGTCCAAAACATGGCACCACTGTATCCTGCCACACCTCCTTTGGGCTCTTAAAAGAATCCTTAGAGATCATTCCGCCCCAAAAAACCTATTTTCCTCTACTGTATCAAAAGCACTTATACGGTTCTACCAATTCCTAGCTCTTTCATACTTTGCTCGACCAGCTCAATTTCTCATTTCAATCGCTCTTTTCATAATAAGAAATGTTTCCGAATCCAATTATAGATGAGTTAAATCTAACCTAGAGATATTGAATCAATTATTTCAATACATTTATGTCACATTAAATATGCTGACAAAAAACATGACATCTGATGGTGATTGAACAACATTCATAAATAATGACAAGGCAATGTAAATATGCTGACAAAAGACAAAACATCTGATGGTGATTGAACAACATTCATAAATAAAAACAAGGCAATGCAACAGTAAAACTAATTCCCAACAAAGACAATAGGATACACTTTCATGCAACTTCAAAGGAACAGTTGATAAAAACCATACCTCTTGCAAACGTGTTCCATCAAAAGTGTTAAAAATGCGCACAAGAGTCCCTTTTGTACTAGCAGTTGCAAGAAGAAGGCCATCTAAAGTCAGTGTAAAGCAAGCAATGTGGGAGTCATGTGCAGTTATAAACCTTGTTCTTTTCAGACCATAGTGCTCAACTCGAACCTCCCCGCGGTGCAAACCAGGGCATGCCAAAACCGAAGTGTTTGATGTTTGAGAAAGAACGCAGAGGCCTTTAGGATTAGCAAGAGTCTCTATTTGATACAAAAGTTTCAGACCTTGAAGTTTATAAACAAATATCAGATGCTCCAAAACAACCACTAGAATATCCCGCCTTAATTTCACTGCTCGAATTTTGGACCTAAAAGTAACTTCACCAATACATGAGCGCCCGTGGTCATCCCAAATAATAACATTAGTAGGAGGAAACTGCGGGTTTCCCTCAGCTCCAACAAAAGCTAAAATATTGGACCTGAATAGCATCTCAACTAGACCAATTCCTCCATTACCAAAATCTCTTTTAAAGGTTTCTCTGAAAGGATCACAGTTGTAAATCCTAAAACCTTGATTGGTACCACAAGCAAAGCAACCAAAATCTTGGTTAAAAGATACACTGAACAAGGTGGTTTCTGTGTTTCCACTGGAATCTGAGGTGGACTCAGGGGGCAAGGCAAGTGTTGAAATCTGACTGTAATTTGACTCTGTTGAATGCCTACCATCAGAATCCTTGGACCCACTTGAGGACAGGGATGGCATCGATGGCATTGCCATCGATTCTTGCTTGTGCAAACTGCAGTAAAAAATCCTCCAAAACTTCACCAAATTTAAGTAAATCCTTTGCCAATCCTATCCACAGATCCTGTCCAAAACATAAAATGTGCAAAGGCCACTGAGACAAGCCTGTGATCCTCCTATTTATGTTAAAATTCAGCTAACCAGGAACTTTAAACTTATCTTTACAATAGAAATCACCAAATCTGTACAGCAAAGTTCCAAACTTTCAAAACTTGAAACAAAAGTCTCCCAACTCTTAAGTAAAAATTTAAACCGAGATTACAACATCTTTGAATACATGAAAATTCTAAGAGAAGAAAAATTTAACATAGTTCGCTAGTTATTGGAATACAACAAACTACCAAAAAATAAAGAAGTTGAACATAGCTTACAACTTCATCTATTATAAAATAGATCCAAAAGACTTAGATAGAATGCTTCTGGATAAAAACTGTGTAAGGCTTTTAGATCAATGTTTCTGATCACACTCCATGATCCATCATCAAGAGAGAATAGATTGAACTCTTGTGGCAAGAAAACTTTAAAAAAAAATCAATTTATCTTGCATGTTCTTCGATTACATTAAAATTTCCAAAAGAACACATGAATATCACCAACATAGGAAGCTCCATTAAATTTATACTGTTAGGAAATAGTATTTACACGAGTGTTTTTATATTTACCGTTTGGTAAATTAGTTTTACATTGGGTTATTATTTAGCTTGTGGTAAATAATAATTGGTAGTTTGTTAAACCCGTATCTCTATTTACGGGTCATTTGATATTTGTGATTCCTATTAATTAGGAAGTTGGTTTGTGTCTCTTTGGCTATTTAATAGCCATTTTATTGTTCGATTGATATACTGAATATAATAATATTATTGTGTTTATATTACTGCAATCTGACCCAAATTCACATTGGGTATCAGAGCAGATATTTCACAGGGCAAGATTGATTGTAATGTAATAAATATTTTTCATAAGGGCAATGCTGTTATTTGTTGTTCTATTGTATGTGATCTTTATTAGTAGTTTCGCAATTCTGCATTTTTCTTTAATTTCCTGCATCATTTTGCATCACCAAGCTCCAATGCTACATCCCTAAAGATTTGGCATCTGGACGACTCTAATCTTGTAGTTATTGACAGTCCAAAGTAAATGGGCACAGGCCTGCTTTTTCTTTTTCATGTTGATTGACTTTTTTCAATGCATTTGCTCTAAGTAGACGGATCGCCATTTTCCAAGACCATCCAACTATCAAAGCCGTGCTGCCAAATGCATTTGTCATCATTTACATATCTTCATAGATTCAAATGAAATTCTTCACTCAGCCCTTTGTATCTGGCACGACTTGTTAAGATCTATTCCTTTGCTCTCCCTGTGCAGATCGTTCCCATGTCAGGTTTAGGAATGTCTAAAATTCTGACAGCTGTCTGAAGTTGCATTTCTTTCTTCATTTTAGATTTGACATCTTTCTCCAACATTCATTTAAGAATCTGAGAAGGAGACTCAGCTGCGTACATCCTCGGGAGATCGACCCTTCATAACTCGACATCAATTGGCATTTGAAAGTTACGTGCCATAGTGGAGAGCATATAAAATAAGAGCGCCCAGCTCTATTTGTTGATATTGATTGGCTGGATACATGCGTTCATTATATTCCATCATCAGGTTTGGAGATCATCAGCATCCTGCTACATGCTTAGCTCGCCATCCACAGATCCAGCAGCAGACTCACTCCACCTTGGATTTGAACCATTTGACAGCGACATACCAAAGACCATGGGATCATCTGATACAACTGTCCTCTCAAGCGGCCTGAACTGAACCTTGGACGCCTTTCATCCAAGATAGATGCCAACAGTCTTGTCATCTAAAATTGGGTCAATATAGGTTAATTTATCTTGTCTTGTTTAATATTGTCTCACAAGTTTAGATTTAGTTTTTTAGATTTTAACAATAGTATGTCCATTCTTTAGTATCCAAGTTTTACAATGTGTGCATTTTTATCAAAATTGAGTCTTTAGTCAATCAATAAATAGTATGTCAAAAGAGTCAGACTTGTTTTATTAAATTGTATGTCATCTTGTCCAAGTTATAGCCCCTTTCTAGGTGTTAACATAGAGTCAAATTTGTTAGTAGTAATTTTATATATATATATTGCCAAAAATTCAAAATGTCAAATTTTTAGGTCTATTGTCAAATTAAAAAATGAGTCGAGAGTTAAAAGTTGTCAAGTCATTTTGTCAATGACTCGTTGAGTCGTCATTTTCCAAAAAAGTAAAAAAATAAAAAGGACGCATTTTCGGGGCGACCCAAATGTCCTATGTATTGTTTCACATTGCAAGAGGGAAGCTATACCAATAAACACAATGTGCAAATTTCTGAGCTTCATGATCAAATTCAGTTGAATTAGCAGCATGACAGACTGGAGGACGGAGGCACAGGAGGCTGGAGGTCAATCAGCGACATCTCGCCAGTCGCCTACGACAGGGCCGCATAACAGCTGTGGTGGGAGTTCATGTTTTGTGTTGAATAAGTGGAAAATTCACAATTAAGAGGGGGAACATGATCTCAGTGTTCTATTTCCATTTCTGCCTATTTTTTCAAATTTGTACTCAGTGTGCAGTAATTCCTATGTACTTCCCTGATGTAATAACATAGTGAAGAACAGAAAGCACGAGGAAAAGAAATATCGTGATATTTGGGTTGGGACTAAAAATGAGTATTATGTTTTCTGTATATTTTTTAATATTTATATCTTTTATATTGTATTGTACGGATGTTTCTATCCAACAGTTTTTGAAAATAGGCATTTTGGACCCGTTTCCATTTCCATTCCCTGGCAATTTAGGTCATATGTTGTGTGCTTTGCATAAGCATGTTCAAGATTTCCGACTTTCTATATTGTAAGACATTTAATGTCTGTCATTTTGCATACCCAATGTAGCTGTCATGTATAATTGAACACATCTTCACCTGTGAGTGCGTAGAGAATATTTTGAAAACCTTTATGCAGATATGGAATATCAGGATTGCACCATTTTTTTAAATGGAAACCACATTGTAAAGGCAGCCAAGTGTACGGCTGTCAAGTGTGTCCCATCCATCTCCAAATGCTGATTGAAGTGTTTAAAAGGGAATCTTTATCACTTTGACTCATCTTTTTGCTATCCGCATATGATTTTTCTCTAAAGAGCTTTCGTTGCTTTCATTAAATTTTAATCATTTAGAGAGTCTTATGTGATGGGTAGTCTGCTTATAATTTCAGGTCATGAAAAGCGTAGCTGGAAAATGGTGTAGCTCGTGGAGGATGCTTGATCTTTGAAGATATTAGTCCTAGGCTTTTCATTAGGCTGTGTAACATTAGGATTCAGTCATGGAGGTGAAAGTTTGACATATAGACAAGCTTACAACAAAGTTGTAAAAATCCTTTTGCTAAGTTCATGTCTCGAGATCTGGAAATGATCCAGTATTACGTTGATCTACTACATTTATCATTGAATGGGAGATAATTTCGTAATTCTTGAGTTATAATATTGAATTATAATAAAAGTTTCGGTGTAAGGATTATTCAATGTTCATGACTGTCATTCGATATACCTCTTGTAGATTGTGTAACACTTGTTTTAGGTTGTTGTTTACAAGACCGTCTATCTTTGTTCATGAATGAAATAATGAATGTATGCCCAATGGATTAAAGGCACCAGTCTAAGCAAATGTGGTCATCGTTATAAATACTTTCGCATTTTCTTTCATGAGAATTATGTTCAATAAATGGATAAATGCCACATGAATTCCCTTCTGAGCCATAAATAATATCCATGAATACATACTGCCTTAAGTTCTTCATATCAGCAAGCATATTAGAAAGGGAAATAATCATATCCTCCACATCATCTTTCTATAACTATTGTTTATAGTTCTAATCTGGAAATATCAGGTGAACATGTGTTTATAGTGTCAGTGACAAATAAAATAGGGTACTTACGCATGGAGATTTATGTTCATTGTTCAACATTGGGAAGTTTTGCATAGATATTCAACAATACTTCTTAGGAATTGTTAGGGAGGCACCCATTGGTATTGCAGAGCCAAATGTGAGGAGAGTAAACACCCACTTAGCAACTGTCTTCCTTTATTTAATTGCTTCTTGAAGCCACAAAGCTGAGGGTATAATCCCAGGAACCAACAGTTAGCAGCCTTATCTCAAATTGCGCTCATAGTCGTAACACGGCTGTTAGTCTCCATGGGAAGTGTGGTCTCAAGTTTGTTTGAAAGTGGAAAATGGCCGATGGGGATGAGGAATGTTTGCTGGCCTTACCAGAGGCGGATGTGAAGGTTGAAAGAAGGGATAAGAAAATATTCAAGTTGCTGAGAAAGTGGTGCTGGAGGCATCGGACCTACCAGGTATGACGTTCAATGCAGGGATGGACGTCGTTGAAGCATGGCAAAAAGGTTCTGCTGAATGACACGGGCCAAGATGTAGGAAATGTTTTGAATTACGCCATGTTTTGGCTACACCAATTGAATTTGGAAGCTAACAAGACAAACTCCACTATGCCAAAATGAGGATTATGGCTTCGGTAATCTGAATGTGTCCTCAGAGGAGGTTAACACTTACTGCACCATCAACGCAAGCTGGAACATGTGGATGATATTGCCTCTCCCCTGGATAGTCGTGACTCACAGTGATGTCATTCCTACCTGCCTCGACAAGTCTGTCCATGAGCTGAGGCAACACTCTGGACAATCTCAACATGGGCGCTGTGGAATCTATGGATGTGTTCATCACTAGTGTGGATCTTCTGGTGCTCTCCGAGTTCATCTATCACTAGTTTTTTGTGGTCTTTTGATATGATAAGTTTCTGGTGACTGTTACAGGATGTTCTAGGGTTGAAGATGTTTTAGTAGCTTTTGGCTTTTAACATATGCATATGATATTGGTTGTGATATGGTAATTGAAATCTGCCCTATGGGCCTGGTGATGTATGGGACCTAGATCCTCTTTAGCCTTTTAATATAATATAAAATCTTTTTTGAGCCAATTAAAAAAAAAATCACCACTACTATAAATTAGTACCTACTGACACATTAATATCATTCGAATGCCGAGAAGAAGAAAAAATTACAAACTTACCCAAATTTTACTGAACAAATCAAATATTTTGCAGAATTTACCTAATGCAAACAAATATCACCAGTAAGAGTAACTAAACCCTGCTGAACGCAATTATGCTATTCAAGTACCTCAAAAAACCCTCAAATTGTGCAAACCTGCGCAAATTTTACTGAATAAATCAAATATTTTGCGAAACTTACCTATTGTAAACATTCTTCACCAAAACAGATTTAAATATGGCAAAATTCGCTGAAATAGGAAGTAAATTGTCCAAATTTCCTATAGCAATGAAATTTGTGTACCTATCAAAATTTTCTCGATTAAAAATTAAAAGAAAATCGTGCACAAAAATCAGAGGGAAAAATTTCTCTTCACAAACCAAAAAATGCAGCGGAAAAAATATGTGCTTCGAAAGTCTGAAAGTGTTTCGTACCTTTGTTGGCAAGATATCTTTATTTGGCGTGGAAAACACTAACGTTTTATGTTGCATACAAATATCTCTCTCTTCACACATAAGAACCAGGGTTCAAATTTGACGGCCTCCTACGCCTCTCAAACAATTTTTAGGTGACTGTAAGTTTTCGGTATCGCCCTTCATAAATTTCAGTGTTATTTATGTAATGGGACTTCGAAAGGGAGGTGTTATAGAAGTTAAATTTGAAGCATTGGAGTGTAACCATTAGAGGGAGATGAGGAGACGAGGAGATAAGAACGCGATTGAGGAAGGAGAGGTGGAGGTGTGACATTTTGTCTGCGATCTCATTTTATCTATGATTTCACGAGACACAAATTGATGAAGAGACAACATTACAACCCTCACACATTTTTTACAATCAATTTATGGGAGAAAATTTGGCGAGTCACGCAAATCAACCAAAATAAAATTTTATTAGTCAAATCTCAAAGAGACCTTAATAAATCGCCAAGTAAATTGAGCATACAAAATCAAACACTACAAACCCATGGCGACCAACCCCATGGGCAATGGATCATCTGCGTCAAGCAAAGCCTCCATCCCAACAATTTTATCATGCATCCCATGATTGTGTGTGTTTTTGTCGTCCCTAAGATCCTTCTAAATACAACTAGCTATGTGTTTGATAAAATGATGGTTTGATAAATTAGTTTTTTTTCTGAAAGCATTTACAATCTATTAAAGTATAATTATTTGAATGTTTCGGGGGTGATGAAAACAAATATTAAGTAACATGTGTCCATTCATTCTAAAATTGTATTATCAAATTTAAGAGGTGATGAAAACAAGTATTGAGTAACATGTGTCCATTCAATCTAAAATTGTATTATCAAATTTAAGAAAGAGAAAATATGAGGAAAAGGGGCTTTGCTATTTTTTAATTTTATTTTTATTTTTTTATGGTTTTAAGGTTTTCGATTGGTCAGCACTTGAAATGTTCGATAGTCAAAATGAAGACAAGAATGGAAAGCTCGAAAGAAAAAGTTTAAAATTAAATGCATGCATGTCTTACATGTGTTAGTCATGTCACCTGCATGTCTCACACCAGCGCCACACCTATTCCATGTCTATGGCCAAATAATATCTCCTATATGTGCTCCTTATATAGATTTTTCACATAATCCTTTGCACTTGGCACTCTTATCACATTATCATTATGGCATCCATCTTCTTATTTTTTCACAAAGAAATAATGCATTTATGCAGGAGGAGATGGTGTAGAAGATAGTAGATTCCATATACCCTTAGTTGAAGGAGAGTTTCAATGCCACAGTGAACATGAGCAACATCATACTCAATTAGTTGTTCGTCTTTGTTCTCAATCGAGTAACTCCCAACAAAACAAGGAAATATTAGTTTTTTAAAACATAAAAAATATACTTGTAGTGTAATAGTTATTCAGTGTTTAGATTGGATTGTAAGTGACAGGCAAAACCATGGAGTCGTTGTACACTGAAGAGTTGGGCAGAAAAATTATATATGTGCAAGATATGTATGATTGCAAACACAAAATCACACACTTGGGTACATTTCTAGGTCATAATTACATACTTGCATTCATACAATTCCTTAGCGAGAAAACTAATAATTAACTATTGTCTTTGGCCTTTTTGCTTTGCTTTGCTTCGTGTCTTCTTTCTAGTCTTCTACGCCCTATTGCCCAGTTTGATCTTCACTGCTTTATCTTTTTTAGCTTTAGACACCAACACCCTGTCAGGATGCTAGAGCCCATGTGCCCCCATCCCCTCTGGGCGCCCCTGACCTCTTTGCATCTTGCTCGCCCCTTTCGAGCCTCTCTTATCTTTTGGGCATCTTGTTTTCTTATAGGTCATCCTTTTAGTGGTTAATTACAAAATTCAACCAAGGGAATCATATAAATACAATGTTATGTGACCAAAATAAAGGACCAAGCTCTAATCATCTACTATCATAAGCTAAGGTTGCATCCAAAGGCATCTAAGAGCATCAAAGGCATCCATCTAACATCCATACAATGGACAAGGGACTACATTTTATGCATACACGCATATGAGGGGAAGTTTTTTTGTTTCATCCACACATATATCTACATTGCTACATCTAGTTATTACCCGTTATCACGTGCACTTACATGAGGACCTCCTAGGGCACAATTCTTACACACACACACACACAAGAACTACATGGAGTTTGAAGCGTAGTGCAGTGCTCGGTTGTAAGTTCACTCTGTCAGGTGACTATCAAGGTCAATCTGACTCCCCTTTACATCTTTTTCTTTTTCGGATTTAATGTGTTTTGGGGTTTTGTAGGATATCATTTGTTTTGCAGGTTGCAGGTGAATTCTACAGACAGTGTGGCATACGGACAACCAACAACGAAGGTTAGCGATCACCTTACAACACAGTAAAAACCATATTTTGAGATTTTGCGCAATCACAGGCGCCTAGCAAGGATCTTTGGCACCTAGGCACCCCAACACCAGTCCAGGCATCTTAGTCTAGCATATTCTGACAGTTTTTCATTTTTCTGAGTATGGTTGCGATAGTTTCCTCTTCTTGTTCATCAATTTTTCAGTCCAACATACTTCAGAATTTATTGTAAAATTAGCTAAGTCTCCTTTCCTCTCTCTTGCACTCAAGGTTTCAAATTTACTTTTCTTATTACTTGTGTCAATTATGTGCTTTGGCGTTTATTTATTACACGTGACTCTGTAATATCCTAGGGTTTAGCATATTTCACTAATTGCTAAATCATTTGGTGAACCTGTCCTTATTCGAACTCATTTCCCTAGGATCCTCATGACTAATACTAGATCTTCCTCTCCTAAGCAATACATGCATCATGTTAGTGTGAATCCCATCCTTGATGATGAGGTTTAGGTTGAGCTTAATACTTGTTATTGCAATATTCAATTTGATGATGTTATACAAAGACAACTTCTTGCTCATGAAAACATCATTCCCTCTAGCTTTAATAGATATGGCCTTTGCATAGTCTCACCTGACCAAAACTTCACTCAATGCTTTCATTTTTCTTCCATAATGACTCATGTTGTTGTAGCTTATTCCACTCCTGTTGTCATGCATGATGATGGTACTATAGATCATGTGCTTGGTGAAATGTTTACTTCCATAGATGAAAATAAATCTATTTCTCAAGATACAAATGAACATGTGCATTCGGTTGTTTCCACTCATAGTCAAGATGAATGTAAAGCTACATCTCATGCTTCTTCTATTTCTGAAAATGTTTCTCATGATTGCAATGATATATCTCATGTCAGTTCTCTTGCTTCTTCTTTACACGTTGATGATAGTCTTGAAGAATTACTTGCTTGCGAAAATTTGACTGATAGTGATGTGGATTATATTTCTGACCATGAACATGTTAATGAGGATGTTACTTCTCTTAAGATGGTTGAATGTGAATTTTCTACCCCTCCATCATCTACTTCTAAGATTGCTTCCAATGTCATTCATGATGATTCTACCCCCTCCATTAATGCACCTCTTATTAAGACTCCTAAGTCTACATCTAACATTCCTCTAGAGTCACCATGTTATTCACCTCCTCCTCTTCCTTCCACATCCACTCCCCTTTCTCAAGTCCCCATGATCAGTCATAATGGCAAGCTTCAACTGCTCAATGTGCCTCTCATTTCACCTAGCATTCCATCGCATGATATCTTATCACTCATGCATATTGATGGCCATTTGAAATCTCAAGTTCAATCTCTCACTCTTGAAAGTAAATCCTAGTATGCTTTCATCGACAATAATTCTCTTCATGGCAATCCTTTTCCAAAGAAAATTCACAACTCAATTTTTCCTAAGGATTGTATCATGGCTACCTTTTCATGTTTTGATGGTTTTGGCAATCCTTATTTACATCTTAAGCATTATCGTTTGGCTATGGCTTCTTATTCTAATGATCAATTATTACTAAAATATTTTTCGTCATAGCCTTGTTGATTCTACTCTCCAATGGTATACCCATTTGCCTTATGGATCTATTAGTACATATTGTGACATGGAAGATGTTTTTCTTAGATGTTTTATTATTAACAATGGTCCTAGAATTACACATGATCGCTTACCTAGCTTGCATCAAGGAAAGAAAGATCCCATTCTAGATTAAATCTTACATTTCATTTCTTGCATGAAACCGTTATTATTTCAGCCTATTGATCTAGAAAAGTAATTTATCTTTTGTCGTGGATTTATTCTTGCATTAAAATAACAATTACAATATGATACATGTGAATCATTTACTCTTTTGTGCTATAGAGTTATTGATCTAGAACAAGATTTAATTGTTGCACATGTTATAGATCCTCCTATTACTTCTCATGTTTCGTAGTCTGTTACTTCTTTGCCTCTTCCATCTATTGAGTGTCCTCCTCGATCTCTATCTCATCCACCTCGTAAGTGTGTCACATCTCCTCCACTGTGTAAGCGTCCTCCATCTCCTCCACTACGTCGGTCTCCACATAAGTCTTCTTCATCTCCTACTTGTGATCCATTGCATTTATCACATGTTGTTAAGCCTCATGATGTTTTTTGTGTTATGTTGGACAAGCGCTTGATTCGTTTACCATCTAATCAACATCACCCTCTTCATTGCTTGCATCGGCAGCGCGATCGCCCTTATTATAATTTTTGTCGCATCAATGGACATCGAGACAATGACTGTTGTGTCTTACATGAAATATTACAACAATTAGAATATTGAGGTGTCATTTCCTTTGGATCTCACTCTCGGTAGAGGTATCTTTTGCCCATTCTGCATAAGTATGCTTCCACTTATGTTCACTTGTCTCATCCACCCACTTCTAAAGTTATTATTTGTCCACCTCAGGTTATCATTCATCCACGTCCTACCCCTCCTACATCTATGGATACTACATCTCATTGGCTTCCTAACCCATCAACAGTTGCGACTCCCATCACTGCATCTCCCATCATCAGCACCATTTCATCCAATATTCAGTTTGGCTCTTACACTCATGTTGTTACCACCTCACATGTTTCCATTATCCCTTGCAGGCCTTTGCATCTTTGGTAGGTGATTTCCAAATGGTCACCTCATTGCCCAATGATGCACTCATGTTCTCAAGGTTCTTACATGATTTTTGAGGGATCTATTACTAAATAAACCTTACATCACTCACTCTCCATGCTTTGTGCTTCATGCTCTATCTTTCTAGCATACACTCTCAAACCATTTCTCAATGACACACTCTTGTTCTATGGTTCATTCTTGACTATTGATGGGTATTTTATAAATAAATATTTCACTCATACTCATTCACATCCGCTTGGAGGGCACGTTTCTCCTACCACATTCACATTGCATACCATTCCATCTCACTCATTCACAACATATTGCATATCTTTCTTACATTTACTCTTGCTTGTTTATACTTACATGTACACATTGTTTTCCATGCTAGTTAGATATTTAGTATGTCATTATCTTTTCTATATACACATACACGTTCACTTATTCTCTAGTTGTGGATGTAGACTTATTATAGAGCTTTACACGTAACATTGATGCTTAGCACTATACCTCTTACCAGTCCCACCGAGGCTCCTGGGGGAATCTACTTTCTCACACATTACAAGTGATATCATATCATCATATGTTACTTTTCACTTTTACTAGCACACTACTTACTAGCAATCGCATGTGTACAATGCAATGTGAACATTGAACAATATATGTTATTTGATTTAGAGGAATAGTTATTAATTTTGTAGTTGATGTTGATAAGGGGTATGATTGTTTTTGTAAGTTTAGAAATATAGATGAAGCATTACATTTAAAGGTTGTATCTCTACATTTCAAATTTGTTACAAATTCGTACATATATATTTGTAAATTTTATATCATGAGTGGTAGCCTTTTATGGCCAATTTTTTTGGCACTAAACATGAATACATTTGATACCACTTTGGATAGTTAATTAATTTTGTAGGTAGTGTGGTTTGTAATTATTTGGGGAAAATTGTGTTATTGTTGCAATGTGTTTGAGATGGTGGTTGCATCGGTTGTTTGGTTAGATTTTTATTGAAAATTTCTTTTTGTATTGTCGATAACATATTGATAAGGGGTGTGATTGATATTGGAAGTGTAGGAATATAGATGAAACATTACATTGAAAGGTTATATGTGTACATTTCAAATTTGTTACAAATTCGTACATATACATTTACAAATCTTATATCATGAGATCTAAACTAAACATGAATACATGAAGACCTCCATACATTTGCAGATTTTATTTCATCAGTGGTAGCCTTTTTTGGCCAATTTTATTTGCACTAAAATGAATACATTTGATACCCCTTGAATGACACTACCACTTTGGATTCAAGAAGTGTTGAGTAAAGTAGTAGTGGAGGTGCTATCAAAGTAGAGGGTAGTATTTATGATGGGTTGTTTTGGTTGAGTGATAGTAGTCTTGAATCCTCCTTTCTTCTTGCTTCAAGTGTTAGTATGTGCGCCCATTTTAGAGTACCTTTCGAATGAAAAGAGGGGAAATGCATCTATTGGCAATCGAGGGAACTATTAGAGAAAGTTGTGAATGTCAGATCCGTTGCTTTCAAGTGGTTCCAATGTAAAAAAGTTGACTTGCAAACAATTTCTGGGACTTCATGAAACTTAAGCACCTTATATACATAATTCCAAAACTTGTGTTCAAACTGATATCATTAGGATCCAAAGTAAGAAACTGCATGTTAATTTTAGCATATGGATTGGAAAATTGGAACGTTCAGTGCATTTCAACATCTGAAGTTTGTGGGAGTTCACGAGATCATTTTTTGCAAACAAATGTAAAAGTTGCATCCTTTAAAATGTTGAGCTCCTGCTATCGTTAGGTGTTGTTAGTCACACGCACATTAGGAGTAACCAAATACAACTCAGTAAGATAAGGTTGAAAATACATATCTTGAGTAAATTCATGCCATGAAAACATTGTGAAAACCCTTAGTTGAGGTTCCTTGCACATTATCATATAATATTGTTTGACAATGCTACTGGAAGAATGAAATTTCTAACGACCAGCTTCACTATGAATCACTATGCATAAGGACCACTTCCTTGCAAATATTATCGGTGTTCGTGTGCAAGGTCACCGACGAGGATGACAAATCCCTTTCTCCAAATTCAAATGTTTTTGAATGTGGGAAAGCCTCGTGATATCCTGAACCCAAAAAATGCAACTGAGATAAACTAATGGGCTACTGCAAACTCATTTCATCAATAATAAACACCTCTCATCTGTTGTAGGAGACTGTTGAAGACCCCAAATAATTAAAGCTTGGGACGAATCATACTAGATGGTTTCATCTCTGTAGTTACGATTCGAATAGACCATCCTGCATGGTTTGTAGGACTCCTGGATATGTTGACATGCTAAAAACCTGTAGGAATTATTGCATATTCTCCGCTATGTCTGGAAAATCTACCAGAGGAACATGTTTTTGTTCCCTGTTTGTGTCTTAATATAAATCAACATAAATTAGGATTACATTTTGGGACATGCCATCCTAAAGGAAACACTGGAGAAAGTATGAAGGCATATAATGTAAATAACATCACTAATTTTATGAAAAACTTTACATGCCTAGTACACAAAAACTTTACGTGGGTCTTGCGAAAAAGAAGAAAACTCACATGCTTTGGCCAGATTATCCCCTAAAAACAAAAACACTATGAATAGAGAGAAGCATAGGAAATTCTTTCCAAACTATGATGTACTGATCATTACAGAAATAATCTCTTTGCAACAAAAATTGATGGGAAATACATGTAACTTAGCTACTTCAAAAACCCTGCAAACAAGCCACAGTAAGTCAACAAACAATGAATTATAATCCATGAGGAAACAAGATTCATTTACATAGTCATAAACTAAGATAACATAAGATGAACTATAATACATAAGTTGATCCAAGAAGATTTATAGACATTCGAAGGACAACCCAACATCATCATGATCTCATTTCATGCATAGTGTAATGCTATGTTGTTTGTCTTTAATTTTATGCTCGCGACTATTGAATCTGATAGATCCGTGGGAAAAAATAGCACATTGAGCATACGCTAATGTTAAAAGAAGAAAGCAGAGGAACTACATGATAACACATGACAAGGTATGTTGTTGGTAGAAGGCAGACAAATTATTTCACAATAATGCTCAAAAATAGCTCCTACATAGATTGTCTGCAAACTGTTTGACGAAATATTCTATTGGGAAAAATCTTCAAATAGAGTTATTAAACAGATTGTCTACATACTGCTTGAAAAAATGTTCAAACAAGATTATTTATTGCAAACTACATGGTTTTTTTGCAACCTATAATGCAAAGAGATCCATGGGTAAACTTGACAGAAATCTTTGCTGAGCATTCTATGCAAGTAAAATTTATGAATTAACAAAATAGGGAACTGAATTGGAACTTCTTCACTAAAGCATGAAAAGGAGGAAGATTAAATTAAGATGAAGAGGGTTTTTTGTTGGCCACTACAACATTGCCATTTCCCCCCTTTCCCCCAAATTTGGAGGAAAATTTTGTGGTCTTTTAAGGTGCATTTTCAAGGTAAATTGGAATAATAATAATAATAATAATAATAAACTCAACAATTCCAAATTTCTAAAATAAGCCAAGATACACAGCGTAAAGTTCTTTATTAGAGGTCAAAATCCTAATTGACAAATATTGGCTACATGCCATCTTCAAAATAATATATGCAAACCCATATTATTTAGCACAAATATATAATATTGTTTTATGGTTTTTTTTACATAAGCTTATTGGAAGATTAGGACTGATGGAACCAAGATTAGAACATCATCTTGATAAATACAAAAATGACTGAGTGGACAATAAATCAGAACAAATCAAGCTAGCACCACTAAAATTTATTATTCTCTTAGACCTTCCACCTAATTCCAAAATTAGAGCCTTTAAAAATAACCAAAATTTGCATGATTTTCATAATGATTGTGGTCATTAGAAAATCCTCTGACATGTTGTGCAGATTTATTAGGTCTCAACACCTCTGGCTGCTTTCGCCATGCACCTGACTCTATATTAGTTCTCATAAAAGTGCTCGAGGGATGTTTGGGAACCTCCCTTCCCATTTCCCTGCAAACGAGAGTTCACATAGATCAAACATATTTAGTTTGAAGAGCTTACTTTATAAGGAAGGTAATTTTTCAAATAAAAATAAGCGCATAATAATCTACTATAAGTCAAGTATAAATTTTGCTTCCTGTTGCAATTAGTTGATTATACTCTTACTAAATTTTGATTTTATGTTCTTTATTGATGTAGAAATCAACTAAATACTAATGGTATTAAAAAAAAATGTGTCTGAACAGATGATATGTCTGACAAATGTCTTGTAACCAACCGATTTGATGGATAAACATGAATACCAGAAACACTGTTGAACTTCTCACCCATGGGTGTGAGGTCTGCAGTTCAACAAACAAAAGAATATATTATCAGAGATATCGCATAAACTTGATATGGCCTAATAATTTAAATATTTAATGTTATTAATTTCTCAAAAGCACTACTCAAAAGCAAATCACCAATTGAATAAATAAATAAATAAGGTCCTAAAAATCAGCCAAGATAAATCCTTAACAAAAAACAAGTTTTTAAATCTACCTTTACTGTTACTGATTAGGGTCTGATAACGAGGTTGTATGGCATTACTTTTAGTGCATTATTCCTATTTGGCATTCTATCATTTAACAAATCATCATTATAGTAAACAATAAGTGGGCCTCATTACATTCAAACTCAAAGGACATACATGACTCTAGTACATCTATAATCTCCCTTGCCAAAAAAAAAATTACTCCAACACTAAACAATTTTTGATGTCTATCTTATTTGAGAATGAGAAGTTACTTTTCTTACTATCAATTTATTAACTAAGATAAAGCACATTAGGCCCCACACTATTAACTTACATAAAGCACAAGCATATGCTAAAGCCCTATAGCATATCATATACAATGAGACACAAGTATTACCTGTCTTTCGATGGGCTCTCTATGTTGTGATCCTAAAATTCATTGAATAAAACTGAGTTAGATCCTTTGAAGTTTGCAATCATTTAAAACAAAACTTAGTGAGGAATTTAAAAATTAACATGATTACCTGAATAGAAAGGATCATATGTCTTTCCAACACAATGACGATTTGATGTTTTTGTATTAGCTACCACCTCCAAATTCTACTTTCCAAATTTTCCCTCAACCGCTCCTTTAACTGCATTTGATATTCAGGGTTGTCAGAAGTTAGAACAACACATTCAAGATTTAGACCATTTTCTTTAATCTTACATAAATGTTTTCAACTCATCAAGACAATAAGAATTAGTCACCTGAAAACTGATTCTTGGATATTAGTTCTCTTGTTCTAAGAGAAGGGGGTATGTACACACATGCATGCATACAATAAAAAGTATATCATCATGTATCATAAAGGGAAACAAAGCTTAAATATTCAAAGTTATAAAAAACATCTCATGTAAAAATCCTACCGTGGAAATCAGATCTTCAAAATTAATTAATCAAATACTTCCATCCCAACCCAACCTTAAACATAAGTGGAAAAAAGCTTAAACTTCCATCCCAACTCGAGGAAATTGATACTTCATAGAATTAGAAAGCATGGAGCCTTTAAACCATGACTGATTACTAGGACTGCCAATTAAATTGTAGATTTTGTATATCTCATCTGGTTCACGACATCAATAACCAAGAATCCATAAGATCTACCACATTCAAACAAGAAAATTTCATTTCCTAGAAAATAAGATAAAGAAAAAAATCTCCTCCCATGAAAATGAAAACTATAAGAAATAACATTCCATATGATTCTACCTAGATCCAGGAAAAAGAGAGTGAAGAGTAAATAGTTCAGCCATGATAGCACCCATTGCCCACACATCTGTCAAAAAGAATGGAAGTAGAAGTTAGCTTTGTAAGAAGAAAATTACACACTCAAAATAGTTTCTATATTCATTAAACTCACCTATAACAAAATCGTAGGAAGAGGACTTAAGTAGAACTTTAGAAGCTAGATACCTGACATAGATATGCACAACAATACCATTAAATTATGAACTAAAGATGCCACCAGATAGTTTCCATGCAGGATAATACATTGCAGATGAAATGGCCAAATAGATACAACCAAATCCATATACCACCATGTTGATACATACTCCGTGAATGGTGGCTCTGAGAAGACCTCTCGTGTAAGACCAAAATTGGAAATTTTGATAGCCAGTAGATTTTCTGCTTGCCACAAAGAAACAATCACCCAAAACATGCAACTTCACTAATTTTACCAAAAGATGGCATGACAGTGGCATCTTTTGTACAAGGCAACTCTTGTGATGCATCCTTATTTGTTTTAGCCTCAGAAACTAAAGAAGAGTTGTGAAGATAAAGGCATACTACTGTATAATCATCTATTTTAGATGTTGGATATTTCTTTTTCCATGCTCGAACAACAATATCTACGAGAGGTCTTGCTGCAGTTGTTCGTGTGGGGGTCGAAGCCACAATGTCCACTACTTCCTTATTAGATAGCACATCCCATACCTACAAAACAATGAAGACAAACATCATAAACCAAAAAGAATGTCTATTGTCACTCTCTAAGCAAGGAAAACTTGAGGATGAGAGGCATGTGATGTTGCACTACACAACTTACAAGCAAGTAAAGTAGAACAAACACCAAAACTTGAATAAGTTTTACATAACTTATTTTGTGTGGAATTATATATATGGCTTGTAATGACAACCTTGAAGTAAATGGAATTTAAGCTCCAAAAAATGTGGCATAAATTTTATTGTATGTTCTTGTATCCTCCCATAGATCCTACAGGCTCTCCTTTGAATGTCAATAAAAATATTTTATTGGATTCTAGAGGCAAATAAATGTCACAGAGAAAAAGGAATGGGACATTTTATCTACATTTAGACCATTAAGGCATGTTGTTGTCAGCTTTTGATAGAATCTATGTTCACAAGACAATGTCAAAGATGACTCTATCCAAATTTTATTGCTCCATGCTCCAGACAACAAACCTTAAAAATACTTAAACAATGTATAATGTAAGCTTTGAAAGAAACATTAACAAACATAAATCTTACCAACTGAAGCAAATTTGAGTTATTGTCCACAACTTCCTTCCTGTCAGCTACTCCAGAAGAACAATTATATAATTGTATACATCAGATTTCTCATTAAGCCTTGATCTTCTTGCATATAATAATTGAGAGGTAATAATGCAACTTACCCTATGAAAATTAAATTTCTAGAGCTTGATTGTTTGTATGCTGTTGGATTTTGGCATTGTCCATGGAATTCTGAATCATTGGCATTGGAAATCACCCTACCCTATTCTTGTTCGCCTTTTCCATTTCTGTTTGAAATAGGGAACAATCCATAAAAAATGAATCTTTTCAGAAATTTCTTTAGAATCAAGGGATCAATACTTTTGTTAAACACTTCATGAGCATTCAAATGTAAGCTCCAAAATAATATTAACAAACAAAAATCTTACCAACTGAAGCAAATTTGAGTTATTTTCCACAGCTTCCTTCTCGTTAGCAACTCCAGAAGAACAATTTCGTAAGTGTATACATCAGATTTATCATTAAGCCTTGATGTTCTTACATATTAAGGGTCAATGTAACCAATGATACCCCTTAAAATCAAGAAAAATATGCCAGATTGCAGTTCTTGAAGCTAAGAAATCCTCGTACACTCTTACCATTGCCAAGCCAGGAGAATCATCATGGGGAAGCCAAACCCTTAGTATATTAGGCTCATCTTGTAGAGAAAAAACTTGTCCTTTGAATTGTTTAATCCTCTCTGATTCCTCTGGACAAGACAAAAAAATAAAATATGTTATTGTTTTCATAGGTTTTTCCAACATCTTATCGATCTTTGAAGAATTTAATCTGACAGAAACTATTTCTCAATCCCAATAGGAACACTTATGATATCATGACTAAGGTTAGAGAAACATATGAAAAGAAAAGAAAATACACACAATGTAGAGGCAAATAATCTAAGGACCTACTTGGGAGATTGGGCTTTAAATCCACCGTGAACTGCAATGCCATCAAAGTACCGTCACATCAAAGAAAAAGAAACATAGTGGCATGCGTAGATACATAATGGTAAATATGCACAGACATAACAAAAAATCTATCACTTATAAGTTTTAATCATCTCAAGTTTTTTATATAATTGTTATAGATTGAGCCTCCTCTGAACACAAAAATGAACCCTAGCGGAAAGTAAAATGATGGAATGGCAGTGTCTCGTGCAAGAGTGTCATCAAACTACACCACCCAAATGACCTCTCAGATTTGGTGTTTCAAACTTGTCATTTGATGTGATTTGCATAACATTGAGTTTTCCCCAAAAGTGTGGGACTTTGCAAATGGGAAAACTCTCCAGATTAAGGCTGGTTCCTATTCCTTTGTCTAGGTGCATACGTGAAATTTGCAAAGGATTGATTCCTAAACCTAATCTAATATTGCCAAGGAGACAAGGATGAAAGGAATGCAAGAAATTAAAACTAAGCTAACCAGGTGATACACCGAAGGAATGATGAACATTTGTTTTACTGATAGGCACAAACCAAAAAAATGCATACAATAATCAAGCACAGATAACCAGTTTTGCAATGAAAGACCAGATGAGAGCAATGAAGACAAGAAAGGGTAAAAAATCAGCCACAAACATGTATTATTGCTCTGCAGATTTGATACAATGCATTTACAAAATGGCCAAAAGGTAGAAAACGTGTTGCAATCTAATGGAAGGTCTGAAACTCCATGAATTCATTTTCCAGAGGAAAAGGGGAGCCTGCAAAATAGAAGAATGTCCAACCCTTTACAATGAGTCCCGACCCTACTTTTATAGATTCAACACAGAGGGAAGAAAGAGAGAGAAGTGGGAAAAATAGTTCAAAGTTCAACCACTGCTATCAATGCCTCCTTGTAAAATCTGACCCCAAATCTGTCTTGACTAGATCAATTACTAGTTTGGCACCTCGAAGGAGGAGGAAATGGCGGATCAGATCGAATCCGATCTGGTTGTTGGGGAAAAAATAGATCCTGCATTAATGGCCCAAAGATGTTTCTCCATTTTTCTCCCACCTAACCTCTCCAAACTTAAAGTTTCAGATCTTCATGGTGTAGATGAGGCCGAGATCTTTCCAATGGTGCTAGATTTGCTGGATTTCGAGCCCCGAGTCAAAAGATATGCCCATTTGAAATTTGAATCGGGTCCGTACAAAATAGCGGGAAAACCAGTTTGAAAACGGGCCCCCTTTTGAAACCAGACACGTGGAGGGCTGGCGCATGTCTGAGGGTGGCCTCTGTATTTTTCTTTTGGAGTGGTGCAGGGCTAACACGTGGTTTCTTCCACGACCTGCTCAATTTCCTTATGTTTTTGGCTAAGTCCTTTGCTCGGCGGGGTCATATATCTGACCGGGGACACGCGGCGGCCTGACGCTTGCTTGGAAACCTCCCCTTAATTCTACTCTTGAATTAGTGCCGTTTGGACACTTGGCACCCTCCGCTGGCCTGTCTCAATGCATTGACTATTCAACCCGACCCTGTCCCTTTATGAAACTGGACGCGTGGAGGCTCCGCGCTCACTTAAAAGCCCACTCAGGATTTGCCTTTGAAGGAGTGTCGGGTTGACACGTGGAAGCCTCCACAGGTTCTTTGGACTTTTCAATGGCCTCCCTCTTACCTTTTCAGACCCTAGACAACGTGGCGAGCCTGTGCTCATTTGAGTCTCCACTTTTTGATTTACCTTTTGGAGATGCGCCAAGCTAACGTGCGGCTTCTGCTAGCATTTCTATACTTAGCATTTTTTAGGCCTGCCCTATCTGCCTTTGAATTTTAGCTTTGACTCTACCCCCGCTTTGGGCCTGGGACACGTGGGGGCCTGGCACTTGTTTGAGCCTCCCTTTTTGGATTCAACTTTGGAGATGCGCCGTTTGGACACTTGGCAGCGTCCATTGTCTCCTCCATACTTAGTCAATTTTTGGACTCGTTCTGAACCATTTCAGAGCCCGAAGACTTCGAACCTTCACCATTCCTTCTCTTTTGAGCTTCTGGCTTCTTTGACACTGTCTCCTCCTTCCCCGACCCTGCTATTCCATTTCTGAGCCTTCCTGTAATCTGTTTAATGGATTTAAGGCACAGATTCACTCGACAGAGCCATTTTTTGAATTTCTCCTATGCAGGGTCGTTTGATCTTTCGCAGGCCCTGCCACTCCATTGTAGAGTTCCTCTGCAACCTGTTTGCAGGATTCGAACGTGATTTCTCTGGTTCTTTCTGTGTGGGGTCATGGCTGATCCAATATTTTTTTGAGGGGGAAAAATATGGATAACAATTTTGGCGACTCGTAGGGGTATCTGCCTGCTAGATGAGAGGACCAGTTGCCTTGTTATGTCCATTGGGCATGGAGTCGAGAATGATGGCCTGGTACTGATCCTGCCTCTGATCCACGAGCCCGACCATCTGCAGTCTCAATTTTCATAAGAAATCTCGAGACAATGGTTTCTGAGAGTAGAAAATTGATTCGACCCGGGGCTTTGGACTGTCCCTGAATGGACTGTTTCGAAGACGACTTTTAGTTGCTCTACATTTGTTTTCTTTTGAAGATGGAAACTATTACAGGTAACTATGAGTTTCCCTACTATGAATACTAAAAGGGATAGCACGTCCACTTGGAGGCATGTTGGACTGTGTAACGATGCAACCTAGAGCAACAAAGAACCTGTGCCACAACACTTAGGGAAACAAAAACTACACTACAACAAAACAATGTGCATACGCACTTAGGGAAATAAAAATCCTATGCTAATATTTACAGGGGTGGAAACTTCCCATTCAGTAGTAATGTTTGAGATGGATCCCGTTTACTGGGATCTATAATTTTTTGCCATCCAATTTAGCCAGCTGGAAGGCATTGCTACTCTTGCACTCTGTGATCATGTAAGGGCCACTCCAGATGGCATCAAATTTGGAGTGTTTTCCTGGATTTTCCCGATCTGCATCCCATTTCAAAACTAGGTCTCCTTCTTGAAAAGTCCTTGTTTTTGCTTTCTTATCAAAGCATCTCTTGATTGAGACCTGATCCTTCTCCATTGTTTGAAGTGCATGCTCTCTGGTTTCTTCCAATTCCATCAGCTCTGCATACCTGGCCTCCATTGGTTCAAACTCAGACATCTCCAGCTGCTTCATGAGTTCCAATGCTGGCAACTCAAGTGATATAGGCAACACTACCTCTTTCCCATAGACAAGTTTGAATGGAGAGCTACCTGTAGACCTCTTGGGTGTTGTCCTATCAGCCCATAAGGCTGATTTGAGTTTTGTGTGCCAAGTTCTCTGATTTTCATCAAGAGTTCTTCTGACAATCCTTAGCAGGTTCTTGTTTGTGGACTCAGCTTGGCCATTACCTTGAGGGTAATAGTTTGATGAAGTGCTCAAGTAAATCCCATTCCTAACAGCCCATTATGTGATTTTGGAACCTATGAATGCCAATGCATTGTCTGATATAATGGTGGTTGGCACTCCAAATCTGGTCACTATCCCTTCATAGAAATCTAGTATGCTAGACTCATTAGCTTCTTTGAGTGCCACTGCCTCGGTCCACTTGGTGAAATAGTCTGTTGCTGTCAGAATCCATTTGTGGCCTTGGCTTGAATTTGGATTGATGACCCCAATGAAGTCCAATCCCCATTGCATGAATGGCTGGTCAACTGAAATTGG
Source organism: Taxus chinensis (assembly GCA_019776745.2). NCBI lineage: Eukaryota > Viridiplantae > Streptophyta > Pinopsida > Cupressales > Taxaceae > Taxus > Taxus chinensis. Next base: position 11,608,802 of record CM034153.1, read on the forward strand.
GTGCAATGGAAGTGCTGCTAGCCTTTCTTTGCCTCTGAAGAATGCACAGTTCTTGCACTTTTTGATCCATGCATAGCAGTCACTAAACACCCTGGGCCAATAATAACCCACCTTCATGATCTTGAGTGCTGTCACCCATGGAGCAAAATGGCCTCCGGCTGCTCCAACATGGAACTCTTGTAACACTCTCTCAATTTGATCTATCCCAATCCATCTTAACAGAATGCCATTGATGTCCCTTTTGAACAAGACGCCATCAATAAGCACGTATGGGATGGCACGTAGTATGAAGTGTCTCCTTTTTGTTTTACTCATTTCTAGATGGCATAGGCCTGTTTGTAGGAAGTGCATAATGTTCTGAGTCCAACAAGGAGTGGGCACATCATTATTTTCTTCCTCTTGACTATTCTACAGGACAAAAACAACTTCCTTTTCACCGCTTGCTTCATCTTGTTGACTTGAGGCCAGTTGTTCACACAATCCCTTCCCATGGACCAGCTTAGTAACCTTGATCTCAATGTCATACTCCATGACATGAGTGATCCATCCTGCACGTTTTTCATTCAGATCCTTGCTGAGAAGGAAGTCTTTAACTCCTGCATGGGAGACTAACAGTTGGATTTTATTGTTTGAAACCAGATGTTTAAACTTCTTTAACCCTCTGATCACTGCAAGGATGTGCTTTTCGATGAAGGAGTATCTCACTTCATAATCTTCCAGACCTTGGCTGAAGAAGGCAATTGGCTGCTCTGTACCCTCTTTGTTCTGTTGTACTAAGATTGCAGAAATTGTGTCACTGCCACCAAAGGCATATAGTATGAAGTCCTTAGAGAAGTCTGGATTCACGAGAGTTGGGGCTTGTGATATAGCTTCTTTGATGGCCTCAAAGCTTTCTCTTCCTTCAGTTGTCCACCTAAATTCCAAGCTCTTCTTCAACATCAACGTTATTGGCTTGACAAGGGCAGCAAAGTCTGGTACAAACCTGTGGACAAAATTGATCTTTCCTAAGAAGCTTTGAAGAGATTTCTTATGGCTTGGTAATGGAAATGCTCTTATTGCTTCAACCCTCTCTGGGTCAATTTCCAAACCCTCCTTTGACACAATATGGCCTAGAAGCCTGCCCTCATGGGCCAAAAATATGCATTTTTTAGGGTTCAATGATACCCTGAATCTCCTACATCTCTGAAATACCTGTCTTAGGTGAAAAAGGTGATCTGCTGCATTTTTGGAGAACACAGTGATGTCATCTAGATATATCAGTACTATTTTGTTGATCAACCCTTTGAATGCCATATCCATTTCCCTTTGGAAAGTGGCTCCAGCATTAGACAATCCAAATGGCATTTTTCTGTAGGCATAGGTGCCCCATTTGGTGGTGAAAGCCATTTTGAACTGATCATCTTCTTTCACCATTATCTGGTTATACCCTGAGTAGCCATCTAGGAGGGAGAATCTCTCTGATCCAGACACCACTTGCAAAATCTGCTCCATTGAGGGGAGTGGGTAGTGGTCTTTGAGAGATGCTCTGTTCAAGTCTCGAAAGTCTACACACAACCTAATCTCTCCATTCTTCTTCCTGACTGGGACCAAGTTTGCAACCCAGCTTGAGTGTTTGATTGGAAATATAATACTTGCCTCTATCAGCTTGTTTAGCTCTTTCTTCATCAGAGGTTCAATGTGTGGATTGACTGGTCTCTGCTTTTTCCTGATGGGCTTAGCATCTGGATCTAGTTCAATTGTGTGTTGTGCTAGCTTTGGATTGAACCCTCTTAGGTCTTCATAGCTCCAAGAAAATACATCTGGAAACTCTTGGAAAAGTTGCATGAATTCATACCTTTCTTGCTCGGTGGCCACTTTGCCAATTTGAAGTGTTTTGCCTTTTCCAACTAGAATTGACTCTGAATCTTCTCCTTTGATCTGTATGTTAGCCTTCTCTTTTTGAAACTGATCATTAGGATTGAAGATAGATTCTAATGTCACCAAACCTTTGGGAAGCTTGTTTGTATGCAGCTGCACTACTTGATCTCCATATTGCTGCTCTAATTTGTCTTGATTCCTAGCTGAGAATTCAGCTTCCTCTTGCAAGAAATTGATGATCTGCTGATCATTCTCAAACACCTGCCAGCATGTGTTGTTATCTGGCACTGCTGGCCTCACAATCACATGGATATGTGGCTGTCCTTTGTCCCTCTTGATGCTGTCAACCACATCAAATGTTGCTCCAACTGCTGCAAGCCTATCAACAACTTCATTCTCCTTCCTGGGTATGGACACAATGTTGAAGGCTTCGAAATCCTCAATGAGATCCCATACCCTATTCTTGTAGCTCTTGAGCAGGTCGTTCTTGACAAGCATTTTGTCCTCTGACTTGATTAACAACTAGTTCACTGTCACCAAACACTTGCAAGTTCTTGATTCCTCATCTTCTTGCCCAATGCAATCCATGAACCAAAGCCTCATATTCTGTTGTATTGTTTGAACAGGAAAATTGGAAATGGAAAGTTGAGTAGTATTTCATACCTTGGGGTGACACAATCATAGCTCCTCCTCCGGCTCCTTGCCTACTTCTCGAGCCATCAAAGAACAATTTCCATACTTCATTGTCATCTTTGTGTTCCAGCTTAATGATGTCAGGAAGAGGATGATTCTCCTCATGCAGGCAGTAGACTCCTAGCTCAGATTCTTCCATCTCCTTATAGGGGTCAAAAGCATGTCTTTTGTTTTCCCATTCGTCGAGAGTCAAGTCTGGGATACACCCCACCTTGGTATCTGCTTCACAAGTGTTTAGGAGGTCCTCCTGATCAAAAGCTGAACAATTTGCATTGATTGGGCTAGGCACATAAGACTCAATGTGGTAATCCACTATGGGCTCAGATCTGATTGTGGCCTTAGCTCCATACCTTGTTCTAAAAAGCATATGCGACTAGTCAACAGACAAATAGCCTCCAATTTTGGCAGTGAAGTCCCTGGACAAACACAATGCAAAATGTGGTGGCAAGTCTATGACTGATATGTTCTGCAATACAGTCACATTGGGGCAGGCATCCAGAGTGAGGCTCAAATCCTTGATGACTCCAACAGTTGTCACTGTTGTCCCATCCAATTGCACTACCCCTTTAGAGATGACTTCATATTGGAGACCCAGTTGATCAGCTATTTGTTTGGGCATTACAGAACTACTTGCCCCCAAATCAATCATGTAATTATGCACCAATTTGTCCCCAATGATTAATGAAACATAGAATGGAGGAGGCTTCAGATTCTTACCCTTGTTGTCTCCATGGTTTCCCTCAGGTTGAGCTGCATTGGTAAGCACTTTCTCTTGCTGGTTAGGGGGTGATTTGAGCTTGACCAATTGGCCATGGTAGTCTGTAATAGATCCCTCTATCCTGGAACAGTCAGTGACTCCCACAATGAAATGTTCACATTTGTCTTCTTCATTTTCTCAATGATATTAAATGAGCTATCCTTCTGCTTCCCCTTCTCTGGCACATTTTTCTCTTGCACATGGGTTGTTACAACTGGTGCTTGAGTAGATTTGGAAGGTGGTTTGGATTGACTCTGCATATTGGGAGTTGTATTTTGAATGCCAATACCTTGTGGAGCAATGGAGGATTGAGGATTACCTGAGTTTGGTGACTATCCTTCTCCAATATTTCTCTTCTTGGACTGTGTATTGGAAGCTATACTTTGAGAAGGAGCCTGATTCATTCCACAGAAGTCTTCAGCTTGCCAATTGACAAGCATAGTTTCACTTGGAGGTCCCTCTTGCTGAGCTCCTTACTGCTGATTTTCTTCTTGGCTAGATTCTTGTGACACACCAGTGGTCTGTACCATCAAGGCCTGGTTTAGTGCACCATTGAAGCACATTGATTGATTATGTGGCTGATTGCATGGGAAACACCAATCATATTCTTGTGCCATGTTATTTTGTGCTGGAACCAATGCCCTTGATGTTGAAGCTGTGTTTGGATCATATGACCTGAAAGGTCTAGCAGCTTGAGGTTGTCCTTGGTTTTGACTCTGATTTACAGCCTAAGCTGGTGGTCTATTTTTTTGATATACGGGGGTCTAGCCTGATACTGAGTCTAGGGCTGATATGGCCTAGAACTTTGAGCCTGTTGCCTCTTGATAGTTACTAACTCATTCCCTAGGTTTTGAAGTTGTTTCATAACTTCCTGAAGCTCTTTTGAGGTGTTAGAGGATGAGGTGGAGGCTTCAGCTGAACTTTGATTCCTAGGAGTAGGTATAGGAGCTAATGTGGGTGTCTGGCTAGTGCTTGGGTTTCCTAATTCTGGGTATAGAGGCATGGGTGGCCTAGGAGTAAGTTTTCCAGCCTGAATTAAATGATTCTCAGCTCCTATGGAAAGGCTATAAGCTGCAGGTAAGGTTGTGCCTCCCATTGACTGAATCATTAAAGCAATATCAGAATTTAAAGCTCTAAGAAAGTATAAGAAGGCACCTTCTTCTGTGGGCTTTACTGCCACTGGAATCCTGTCCCAGGTCCGTTGAAATATGAGGTTGAAATCTGTCAACTGCTCATTCGGAGCTCTCTTGATTGTTGTCAGTTGCTCCAACAAGGATAGGTTATCTCCCTTTTCTCCAAACTGGTCATGAAGAGCTCTGCACAGATGGTCCCAAGTTTGAATAGAGCCTGCTGCTAGGCTCCTGAACCATTGTGAAGCTTTACCCTTGAGTGAAGAGATTAGCAACTTGACTGCAATGTCCATCTTAGTGATCTCATGGATTGTACAGACATTTTCAATGTCTTGAACGTGGTCACCAGGAGAAGTCTGGTTTTCTCCAGTGAAATATGGGATGCTCTTTAATGCTGCCACTGAGACTGGATTTTGTGCATTCAGAGTGAGTGGGCTGCTGCCAGTGAAATTGACATAAGGATTTGGTTGTGCCATCCTGATCAGCCTGAGCACCCTTCTTGATTGAAAGAATGACCTACTAGGAGGAGGTGTTGATAAGGCTCTGTTTGGTGGAGATGGAGACCTCTGGGCTCTTCTTCCTCTTCTCCTTCTGTCTGGAGACAAGTGTAGGTGGACAAACTGTCCCTCTTCTCTGGTTCTTGACCTTGTTTGTATTCTTCTCATGAACTTGGCAAGCTTGGACTGCTGAAACCAGTGGATTCTGTCCCTTTTGGAGTCGCCAGATGTGTAGTTTTTAAAACTTCTTAAAAGCTAGAATCACAGCAAGTGCACATCAATCTTACTGTAATAAAGATGGAGACTTCTTTGTCCCACCGGGTGTGCCAAAACTGTTAGTGCAAAATCACAGCACCCCAAATGACCTCTCAGATTTGGTGTTTCAAACTTGTCATTTGATGTGATTTACATAACATTGAGTTTTCCCCAAAAGTGTGGGACTTTGCAAATGGGAAAACTCTCCAGATTAAGGCTGGTTCCTATTCCTTTGTCTAGGTGCATACGTGAAATTTGCAAAGGATTTATTCCTAAACCTAATCTAATATTGCCAAGGAGACAAGGATAAAAGGAATACAAGAAATTAAAACTAAGCTAACCAGGTGATACACCGAAGGAATGATGAACATTTTTTTTTTGATAGGCACAAACCAAAAAAATGCATACAATAATCAAGCACAGATAACCAGTTTTGCAATGAAAGACCAGATGAGAGCAATGAAGACAAGAAAGGGTCAAAAATCAGCCACAAACATGTATTATTGCTCTGCAGATTTGATACAATGCATTTACAAAATGGCCAAAAGGCAGAAAATGTGTTGCAATCTAATGGAAGGTCTGAAACTCCATGAATTCATTTGCCAGAGGAAAAGGGGAGCCTGCAAAATAGAAGAATGTCCAACCCTTTACAATGAGTCCCGACCCTACTTTTATAGATTCAACACAGAGGGAAGAAAGAGAGAGAAGCGGGAAAAATAGTTCAAAGTTCAACCACTGCTATCAATGCCTCCTACAAAATCTTCCCCCAAATCTATCTTGACTGCATCAATTACTTGTTCGGCACCTCGAAGGAGGAGGAAACGACGGATCAGATCGAATCCGATCTAGTTGTTGGGGAAAAATAGATCCTGCATTAATGGCCCAAAGATGTTTCTCCATTTTTCTCCCACCTAACCTCTCCAAACTTAAAGTTTTAGATCTTCATGGCGTAGACGAGGCCGAGATCTTTCCAATGGTGCCAGATTTGCTGGATTTTGAGCCCCGAGTCGAAAGATATGCCCATTTGAAATTTGAATCGGGTCCGTACAAAATAGCGGGAAAACCAGTTTGAAAACGGGCCCCCTTTTGAAACTGGACACGTGGAGGGCTGGCGCATGTCTGAGGGCAGCCTCTGTATTTTTCTTTTGGAGTGGTGCGGGGCTAATACATGGCTTCTTCTGTGACCTGCTCAATTTCCTTATGTTTTTGGCTAAGTATTTTGCTTGGCGGGGTCATATATCTGACCGGGGACATGTAGCAGCCTGACGCTTGCTTGGAAACTTCCCTTCAATTCTTCTCTTGAATTAGCACCATTTGGACACTTGGCATCCTTCGCTAGCCTATCTCAATGCATTGACTATTCAACCCGACCCTGTCCCTTTATGAAACTGGATGCGTGGAGGCTCCGCGCTCACTTAAAAGCCCACTCAGGATTTGCCTTTGAAGGAGCGTCAGGTTGACACGTGGAAGCCTCTGTAGGTTCTTTGGACTTTTCAACGACCTCCTCTTACCTTTTCGGACCTTGGACTACGTGGCGAGCTGGCGCTCATTTGGGTCTCCACTTTTTGATTTAACTTTTGGAGATGCGCCAAGCTGACATGTGGCAGCTTCCACTAGCACTTCTATACTTAGTCTTTTTTAGGCCCACCCTATCCACCTTTTGACTTTTAGCTTTGACTCAACCCCTACTTTGGGCTTGGGACACGTGGGGGCCTGGCACTTGTTTGAGCCTCCCTTTTTGGATTCAACTTTGGAGATGCACCGTTTGGACACTTGGCAGCATCCGCTGTCTCCTCCATACTTAGTTGATTTTTGGACTCGTTCTGAACTGTTTCAGAGCCCAAAGACTTCGAACCTTCACCGCTCCTTTTCATTTGAGCTTCTGGCTTCTTTGACACTATCTCCTCCTTCCCCAACCCTGCTATTCCATTTCCGAGCCTGCCTGTAATCTGTTTAATGGATTTAAGGCACAGATTCACTTGACAGAGCCGTTTTTTGAAATTCTCCTGCGTAGGGTCGTTTGATCTTTCACAGGCCCCGCCACTCCATTGTAATGTCCTCTGCAACCTGTTTGTAGGATTCAAATGTGATTTCTTTGGTTCTTTCTGTGTGGGGTCGTGGCTGATCCAATATTTTGTTGGGGGAAAAATATGGTTATTGAAAAGGACCTCCTCTTGAAATTCATTATAAATGATGACAATTTAGATAAAATAAAATGTTTGAGCACATCTTACATGAATAGGTTTTTGAATTCTAGTAGAATCAAAGTTATTATCTACATGCTTAAGTCTATTGAAGAATACCTTTCATTGTATTGATTGAAATCTTTTTTGTAAAGGAAAAATTATTATTTGAATTAAACTAAATAAATCATCAATTAGAGTTATGTTTTAGGTGTAGTATAGAAAGATCTATGTTCATCAATCTACAAGCAAGGAAAATAAATATTCAAGTAAAATGTGAAAGCGATGGTAAGGAAATATATGTACCCTCTACTTAGCATGAAAAAACATCAATATGAAAAGGAAGAAAATGAAAAGCTTTGGGATCAAATATTAAAAGATAAAAAGAAAAAAATCTTACCCTAAACAAGAAAGATGTATATAAAAATAGCAGTTCAATGATCAAGATGCACAGTATATGCACAGTCCTCCAATAATAAGAATGCATTCTCTCTTCTTTCTCTACTTGGATTGAACTGGATCGAATCGGATTGAACTGGAACAAAGTACACATGTTATTTATAACTAAAGAAATAGAAAATATAAGTATATGGTGGATGATTGTGGAGTTGGAAGAAAAAAATGGACTTGAATGAGTTAAGCATGAATAGAATGAACAATATCACTCCTTCATCCTCAGATATGTTTGAGTTAGTTTATTGTAATATTGAAACAAAATATCTGAAGGTTTTATTCCTCACATTTGGAGATATTTTAATTTTTGTTCATTATAAGGAAGGTACTAGTCTAAACTTTTACATGGTACCGAATCCAAATACACTTACATGCATGAATAATCGCATTCACATATTTACTAAGATGTTTTGGTTTGGTAGATTTTGATGAACATCCCAAATTTCTAGCTCTCTTTGATGGCGATGCAGCATAGATTCAAATTTACAAGTTTGAAAAGTCATTATGTCACATAGATTGAACTGATATTAATTTCATGCTTGATTTTTTTTGGGAGTGCAAACAAAGTACTTATGTATCTTATTCTAGGGAAAGTTGAGTGGGAGGTAGAAGAATGGGAAATGTATAAAGAGAGGAATATGATTGAAGAAAATGGATAAATTCTTAGTAATTAGAAAATGTGAGTAAAAAATTGGAGTGAGAGTTAAACTCAAAATTGGTGGTTTTCCACATGTTATATTGTTAGTTATATAGCTTTGATTGCTATGATAACACCCAAAAAGTAAAGGATGTTCAAACAAGGAAGAAAAATTTTAAATTATGAATTGGTGGTTCACCAGTTAGCATGTTTCCAATTGACACAACTCATTTCATAAAAAATTCAAGCCCTTCAAACTTTATCCTCAAAAGTGAAAGAAAATTAAACATTAACATGTTTCCATTAAAAGATAACTAAACATTGACATCCTTTCTGACATACATGAAATTGCTAATTTTAAAGTCTGACGTATTGCTTTTTTATTACGCTTGGATTGTGCATGAGAGGTACTTAAGTACTACAACCTTGTACTTTCACATGAGTGTAAATATTAATATTAAAATATAAAATCACAAGGAAGTATGAATTAATAAAATAATTATGTGGTGGGGGTGCAAGATTTTGGAAAACCCATACAACTAAATGCCTTTGCTTCTCATGTGACCACCTACGCCAACATTATATTAATTTTTTTTATAACATCACTTATTTGAACAAATAAATGCTTTCACCCCTACTCACACCATCAATGAATAAGACCTTAAAGTTTACATCCATTTGGTCATACATGACAAATATAATTCATAATTCCTATAGAGGGAGAGCTTATAAAAAACGGGGTATGTTTGAAATTAAAAAATGATATAGTTTAGTTACTCAACATTTAGTTTTTCAAGTTGGTTGAGTGGTGAGCCATACACATGTGGGTCAACATTAAGTAGAACTAGATCATTTCTTGCACGGAATATCATATTTTAGTTTTTAAAATAATTTGTTTTGAAGGATAATCTCTTCGATCTATCAAAAAGAGTAGTTGGATAGAAAAATGCACGTTCTATAATGTTCCATTTTCTTATTTTTCTAATATTTCCTAAAATTTGAAGTATAATGTCAGTGAAATGTTACATTTATTTTCTAAAATATGAAGTATAACAGTTTAAATTCACACTTATATCACAATTGTTTTTTTGATATATGTATGACATATTTTTCTATACCTAACATGAGTGTGAATATTGTAGGTTGTTGTAGACACAAAATTATGGACATATCATTACTTTACTATGCTATCAGTATGTTTTTATATGCATGGATCTCAAGTAAGAAAATTATTCATTGGTGATATAGTCCCTTGTCCATTTATGCTCTTAGATTGACTTATAATGTGATTTTTTTCTACATCTCTCATTTATGTATGCACTTTTGGTTAGGTCACAGGGTTCCATGTCTATATGTCTGTTTCACAGCTATTGTTATTGGTATCAGGACACTAGCACCCAGGTGTTTACGTCCCTTCTAGGTGATTTTATCCTCTTTTTTATTTTACACATTTTTACATTTGTGGCTATCCTTAATAATTTTTAATTATCCTTATCCCACATTATTAGTCAGCATTTGGTTTTACTAGTGTCTAAATTAAAGTAAGAGTGTCATATATATACACAACATACTCGCTATTATTCCCTGGTTGGAAATTCAAAAGAGTCTATCACATCTACATATTACCACTATTATTCAAAGGGGTTGCATTTTGGGCTGCATAAATTATCATAAGAAGGGAAGTGATGAATTCCATACCACAACATTTACATCAAAGCTAGCTATATCCCGATGTAGACACTAAATCACACATTTTGGGTATCTATCTAGTCCTAATAACATAATACTATTGATATGATTCCTAAGTAAGAAAATTACTAATTAACCCATGTCTTTGGCCATATTTTCTTGATTTTTGTTGGTCTTACACTCCTTCTAGCCCAATCTGCCTTTTCACACTTTGACATTTCTCACTTTAGACACCAGTACCTACCCAGGACACTAGTGCCAGGTGCCCTTGTCGCCCCCCCTCTGGGAACCCATGAACTCTTTGTACTTTTCTCACATATTTTGGGTCTTTTCTAGCCATTTGAGCATCTCATCTTTTTGATAGTCGGCCTTTTTGGGGTTAATTAAAAAAATCATGCAAAGGAATTATATAAATATAAATTTATGTGACCATAATAAAGGATCAAACAATAAGCATTAACTATCACCACCTAAAGTTACATCCAAAGACATTATACAAAGCATTCAAGCATCCATCTAAGCATCCACCCAAGGGTTATTGACTGCATTATTCTACATACACTTCATAGGAGGGGAAGTTCATTCTTTCATGCACACATATATCTACATTTTCTACATCTAGTTATTTTCTCACTATCAAGTGCAACACGCACAAGAGCCACCTAGGGTACAATATCTCCACACACACATAGAACTACATTAGGTATAAACTGTAGTGCAAGGATCAGTAGTAAGATTACTCGTTTGACAACTGAGGATAGTCTAAACCATCATTTTCATTCTTTTATTTTTGGGATTTGATGCAATTTTAAGGGTTTTACAGGTCAATTGTTTATGACAGGTTATCAGTGACATCAGCGATCATTGTGTGACATAATAGAGAAAATAAGCAAAGGAAAACAAACACCTTATGACCATTCAAAGATTGTTTTATGAGGTTTTTGGCAGTCACATGCACCCACAATTGGTCTGTAGGGCCCGCAGGAGCCCTTGACCCATCCCAGGCACCCCATTCCAACATATTCCAACATCTCTGCATTTTTTGGGTTTTATTGCGATAGTATGCACTTTAGATTTTCTAGTTCTTTAGTTTTTTAGCACCTCTGGGATCATAACAAAAAAAATAAGTTATTATATCTCCTCATTTTCACTTAGGGTTTTAAATCTTAATTGTTTATTCACTTGGGTCTGTTTTGTACTTAATTGCTTATTTATTTACTTCTACATTGCAATTAGAATCAAGAATCTATTTATTACAATATTTTCTTAATCATTTGGTGAACCCAACGCTAAAAAATTCCTAGGGTCCTCATTCTTATATTTTTCTCATTCTTCTAGAATCCTCTCATTATGGATATTTCTATTCATGATTTCTTGCTTATCCATCCTAAATTAAGAGCTAAAATCATTAATCTCTTGGCTACTACTCATGTTCCTTCTGATATTCATCTAGATGTAATCTATAACACATTCATAGATGAATTCTATTAGTACATAAATTTTCCATCTAATCCTCCTACTAATCTTGTTGTTTTTGATAATGATCCACCTTTATACATCATGATTTGCATCCACAATGTCAGTGTCAAATAAACTATTGTTGATAATGGCTCTAAGTTTAATATGTGCCCTTTATCCTTTATAGAAGCTATCAGGCTTTCTGCTACTAATGTTAGTCCTTTATCCCTATCTCTTCGTGCATATGATGGTTCCATTCATTCATGTATAGGCCATATAACTTTACTTATCTCTATCGCGCCAAAAGACCCTTCCAATGGTTTTTTCTGTGGCTAACTTCCCATTTTAATATAATTGTTTACTTGGTAGGCCATAGCTTCATATCATGCAACTAGTACCTTCTATAGTGCATCGATGTGTTAAATTCTTACATGAGGGTATAGAATATACATTGCCCGTTGATTATGAACCATTCAAATATTGAAACCGTGAATAAACTACTACACTCCCTACTCCAACATTAGATATTACTAATGATCCACAACCCATGTATTCTATGGATCACTTGCCACCACTTGAAGGTGTTATTTTCATGTTAGACACTGTCCCATCCACATCATTTCCCTCTTCTTCTTCTACAAATGCTATGGTGATTTATCGGGGGCTTGTCCAAACATTGGACATTGTTCCACCTACTTCATCTTCTTTTGAACAACCATCATTAGCATGACCTCCTTTCACACAGTCACTCTTCATGAATGAATCTTATTAGTAACACATTCTATTTGATCCTACTTGCTTTAATACTATATGTACACATGATGTCTTGACTCGGCTAGGATTCGCAGTAGAGGATATCTTTCCTCCACCTCATGATTCTCATCTTTATCATGGATTCATCTGCATTACTACTACTTATGGGATTCTCCTGTTTCATCTCTCAGTATTTCTTGAACGATATCCTCATTTTTCTCCTCTTACATTTGGATAGTCTTGGATTGAATATATAATGGGGTACCTTAGATTTTGAACATATTGATATCTCATTTCCTATGCCTTTCAGCTATGTTTTCATCTGCAACAATTTATTACATGTTGGTATGTGCATGGTTGTCCCCTACTTCATTTCACTGATGAAGAAAATGTAATGGGCATGTACATCCTTCTCTGTAATGGCTCTTTACTCAATCAACTTGATACTATTACTTACCAAGTCTTTGACGCTTCTCCATTTGGCTTTGAACATGACAACAATGTCCTATTAGATGATATCACATGACCTTGTCCATGCTCATACACTTGGGGGAACCATGATTACTCTTCCAATCCTTCTAGCACTATCAAATGTCTCATACCTCTAGTATATCACTTCTATATCTCACATATAGTCTCTCACACATAACGTACACATCTTGATACACTCTTGGTATTGTCATTACCCGATGACACAGTCTCGTGCTTTCGTTCAGACTTAACTATTGAGGGAATACTATACACATGAACCTCAAACACCACACACTATGATACATACTATACATTGCAATCTTCACATATCATGTGTTATCTACACCTCTTTCTTAGAACATATATCACATACTATGCGTACTATTCACTCTACACATTCATGATACATCTTTCTTGCATCTACTTCTACATATTGTATTCATTTCCCTTTGATGCACTATAGTTCTACGGTTCATACATGAATGCTGTAGGTTTTAATCTAAAATGAACCTCACCATACTCACTTTCTCGCACACTCTCTATGCTCTATGCTTTCATGATCACATCTTTCTAGTGCACAATTCTATCCATTTCCCGATGACGCACTCTTGTTCTACGGTTCATTATTAATTGCTAGGGGTCATGTATAAATGAACCTCATCACATTAAGACTCATTAAAACTCACTCAAAGGGCACGTTTATCCTACCACACTCACACTGCATTCCATTCCGTTTCAACCACATCATACTTCATATCTTGGCCACATTTACTCTTGCTTACTTATGCTTACATGTACACTTTTTACACACGCTAGTAAGATAATTTGTATGTCATTATCTTTTATCATACACACATAGGATGTTTACTTACCTTCTAGTTTTCATTGCAGGCTTGACACAAATATTTACACAAAGCATGGATGTTTGGTGCAGTACCTCATACTTGTCCCACAACGGATCTTGGGGGAATCCACTTTCATACAAACTACTAGTGTTATTGTTTCATTGATCATGAAACATTAATATATCAGACTATACATGATTTTACATAATTTTTATCTCTCTAAATGATAATGGGTGCTTCATGTGCAACATTTTATTTACAGCTCTATTTGCTACCATGGTTGTTTGTTACATTGCTTATCATTTTCTGTCTTTGCATGTCATTGTTTTTCATTGTTTGCCAAATTTTCCCTTTATCTTGGGTGCACACTATATTCTTTTGGATATATTAGCCTTGCATGTTTTGTGACATTGTGAGTGATGTCCCATGTTTGAAACCCACTTTTTGTGGTCTACATTATCTTTTTTCATATTTCATTTTTACGTGTTAGCTTACACATTATCTTATTGTGCTGATAACCTAAACAATGTCTTCTACATGCATGTTTATCTTGCATTGCACTAACACTTGTCTCCTATCCACTTTGTTTACATGTGCCTTGGTTTTTACCAAGCACACTCCCTCCCCCATATAGGGCATCAGTTTCAACATCAACCTGGTCGGTCCTCTGTTTGGGCTATATACTCCTCAACGAAATCACATGCACACCAAATATCTATTGGGTGAATCAGTCACCCCATTCACCATTCTACAATCACAGTTTAGTATACTTTAGCACACAGTCAATAAAGTCTAATAGTTTCAGGCAAGGGATCAAAATCTGAATTGGGTCCTCAACACAGTACAAAAATTAGCACCCAAACTAGGACAGTAACGCCTGGATGCCCCCTGACCCTTTTTGGACGCCTGTGACCAGGGGACAATTACAAAACAATTTTTAGTTCAACACATTTTTCAACATTTCACACAATGGATTTTATAGGTCACATAGTTCTTAACACTTGACATGTATGCACTACATAACATTTTCTACTTTTGCGTTGGATCAAAACTATTCGAAATGGATTAGAATTTTACACACCATCTACAGTGGTGTAGAACATTGCGGGATAGTATTTAAAGGTTGGAGGATGACACTAGAATTTTCTCCCTATAATTCTTTAGTTCTTGGCATGATATCACGCAAAAATTATCGCAGTCAATGTAACTGGTGTGAGATCACACGAAAAAATTGTTCATCTACATCATCTTCAGGATCCTTTCTATCTCTTTCACTCATCATGGATCAGATGTACATGTTCCTTTTTCACATTTTTACATTCTTTCTTACATAATTTTTTACTCGTTTTGATCATATACATGTATTTGACTACTTGTTCGTTCTTCACTTTTGCAGGTTCGTCCTTATGGGAAGTAGTAGTCACATAATCATACATCATCACATAACAAAAACACAATCAAGTGAAATCAACAACATGTATACATCTCTTATCTACTTTATGTTATCGAGCATTTACTCAACAACATAAAGTCGAGGCAAATGTAGACACTAAATCACGTACTTTGGGTATCTATCTAATCCTGATCACATACTACTGTTCATATGATTTCTAAGTAAAACAAGTACTAATATACCCATGTCTTTGACCATATTTTCTTGCTTTTTGTTTCAGCTATTGACCTTACACTTCTTCTAGCCCAGTCTATCTTTTCATACTGTTATCACCGAATCACAGCACCCTTGTGTTTATACAAGTGCATATACTTGAACTCGCGGTGTGATTGGATAACATGGGTACTATCTCCAAGTTGTGGGACTTGCTACTTGAGATAGACCTCCAGAGAAAGCTGGTTCTTGCTCCTAAACTACCTGCCACAATCTACTCTAATGCAGGATAAGCTAATCTATTCTAATCTAAATTTCCAAGGGACCAGGGAGAGAGTATGCATAAAATGAAAGCCTACACTAAAGCGGTGATACACCAGAAAAGGAGGGTGTGAGAGTAGTCTCCAAATGTGTGAAATACAGAAGCAAAGTACACACTAGAAGAGGTGATGACAGTTCTCCATAATCTAGCAAAATGCATTCACAACAATATTCCAAGCATACACAATGATAATGGATCCCTGCAAGAACATAATAATAGACACAATATTCTTGTAGAAAGTTTAAAGGGGCAAGAAAAATGCAAGAAAACACAGCAGGGGAAGATACATCCACAAACTGATATTTTATTGCTTCATGATATGCACAGTTCAGTCTATTACAAGATAAGGGCCTGGATCACCATGCAAGGAGTCCACTACAAGGGTCTGCAACACACTGGCTTCACAAAGAAATTTTGGTAGAGCTTTGCTACCCAAAAACTCTCTCTTTTACAATGAGCCCAACACTCCAATTTATAGAAAAATGAGAAGGAAAAGAGAAGGGAAAATGGAAATCCCAAAATCTATCCTTCAACCACCTGTAAGAGGTATTAAATGGAGTGAAATGATTGTATATTACTTGCAAAAGGCTCCCCATACTGTCCCATGTGCTGCAGCAGAGAAAGAATGATGACCATACCTCTTAATTGCACTCTCAACTACCAAATAAAACACTGTTATGAACCCAGCCACATTTTCTTAAAAATCTCAATCAATTTCTCATCAAATTTGGAATTTCTTGATTGCTGTGCGTCGGGCTCAGAGCCATGATTCCAATAGTACTAATTTTGTGTGATTTCGTTGAGAAATGCAAACGTTATGGCCTTCTGAGTGCGGGCAGCTATTTTGGGTCTGGCAGGCGTTTTCTGTCATTTGACGGGAATGAGCATTAACTGACTGGAGCCGAATATATTTCTCTTATTTAAATATATCTACCATCATCAAAAATAATAAATCTAGTTTTTTTGGCGTAGAGGACGTCGTGCTCATTCCAGAAAGTCCAATTTTATGAAAATCGGAGCTCGGAGTCAAAAGTTATGGCCGTTTGAAGTTTTCGGACCAAACGTTGACTTTTCTTCCTTGCTGTCGGCCGCTTCGGCTTTCTGTGTCACACGCATCCCTTTGGCCTGGATGTCCCAGAATGAAAGTCCTCTGTTTCGGCTGAACCAGCCGGTTCGCGTCCGCCGCGTACTCTTGTCCCGCTTGTCCCAGACTGCTTGGGACAAATTCTTCCGATTCGCCCGGTTCGGCCGGTTCGCGTACTTTTGTCCCAACTGTCCCGGTACGAAAGTTCTCATTTCGGCCGATCCGGCCGGTTCGCGTACTTCGCGTACCAACTACCCAGATGTCCCAAACTGCCTGTTTCAACAGTTAGTCATTTTTTTCCACTTTTCAGCCAGTTCGGATTTCCGCGTCCCGCGCGTCCTGACGTCCCACTTGTCCCAAATGCTGCGCAGACCGCCTGGCGGCCTTTCGGCCGGTTCGCGCCCAGATGTCCCTCATGTGCCGACTGTTGCGAGGACTAGGACTTAGCCATTTTTAATTACTTTTTCTGGCCCGAGCTTGTTTTCTGCAAATTTTTTACCTTTTCTCAGAACTTGCTCTCTCCTACTTGGACTTCTTCTAGCCCAGTCTGTCTTTTCATACTTCGACATTTCTCATTTTGGACACCAGCGCCCAGACAGGACACTAGCACCAAGCACCCCCATCCCCTCTGGGCACCCCTGACCTCTTTGTACTTTGCTCACATATTTTGGGTCATTTATAGCCATTTGGGCATCTTATCTTTCTAGTAGTAGGAATTTTCGAGGTTAATTATGAAATTCAAGCAAGATAATCATATAAATATAAATTTATGTGAGCATAATAAAGGACCAGACACTGAACATTAAGTATCACCACCTAAGGTTGTATGCAAAGGCATATCGAGAGAATTCAAGCATCCTTCTAGCATCCACATAAGGGCAAGGGACTGCATTATTTTGCATACACTTCATAGAAGGGGAAGTTCATTCCTTCATACACACATTTATCTACATTTTCTACATCTAGCTATTGCTCGCTATCAAGTACGACACACAAAAGAGCCACCTAGGGCATAATATATTCACACACACACATAAAACTATATTGGGTCTGAAATGTAATGCATTGCTCAGTCATAAGATCACTCGTTTGACAACTAAGGACAAAATGACCCCTCATTTTCATTATTTTATTTTTGAGATTTGATGCACTTTTGAGGGTTTTGTAGGTCATTTCTTCATTGCAGGCTACAAGCGACAACAAAAAACTTGATGCGACATACTAGAAACAGGAAATGAAGGACAAAAAACATCTTGTGACCCTCCAAAGGATGTTTTCTAAGGTCTTGAGCAGTCATAGGCACACAAAGTAGGTTTGTAGCGCCAGTAGGCGCCCCTAACCCATTCTAGGTGCCCCAGTCCAGGCAGATCTTGTGGTTGCACAATTTTATGGGTTTTGGTGTGATAATTTCCCCTCTCTGTTCATTAGTTCATCACTTTGGCACAATTCAAATTTAATTGCGAATCAACTCAGTCCTTCTATCTCCTCTTTATAACTAAGGTTTCATACTTATAAGATTATTTTTTCTTGGGTCAAATTTTCTACTTAATTGTTTACTCATTTGGTGCTACATTGCAATTAGTATTCAGAGTCTATTTATAAATTCAATATTTTATTAATCATCATCATTTCATTCTCTTGACACTCTTGATCTTCACCTCGAATCTTTGTACACTTGAGCATGTGCTTGAGTTTTTGCTTCTTTGATCCCATATTTGATATTGTAAGTTTTGGAGGGGTGAAAGTAGATCACAAAGGACTGGTGCAATTCACAAGATCATTGTTTTAGTTGAAATTTCAGCATAGGTGTCAGCCACAAATGCAATTGGCTTGCGATCTCTGTGTGATTTTCAATGAATCACACTTGCGACTGGTTTTTGACTAAGCCAAGTATACTTTTCATTTTCATACATTGTTTTGTCATTTTTATTCAATAAAATGTCTTTTATCTCCTTAAATGGTTAGGGATCTGATCGAGGTAGGTCCCCTAACCACCAAAAACAACTAACATTATTCCAAGTGTGTTTGTTTGTAGGTTATAGATTCAGATCATGAATATTTTACCCACTTTATTCATGTTAATAACCCATGATTGTCCTTCTCTTCTCAATGGAAACATAATATGATTTTATTTAGTAGCATTGATTCAGAGATTTCTACATCAACTAACACATCTTGCAGGTGATCAAAATCTAGGCATACATTTTGGTGACCATGGTGGGAATATTTTGGTTGTGGGTAAATTGATTTGTTTCTTAATATAATCATGTCTTCTTTAGCATTTTATATCCCTTTCACTTTGGTTTTATTTTTCCCTAATGTTGTGGTTTCATATCTAACACTTGGTGGTTGTATATTGTTGGAGTTAGTACAAGGTTGTATAGATAATATATCATATCTAAGTATACATGCAATAAAAGTGGATATTCTACTAAAATAAGTATACAAAACAAGAGATATAAATCAACACAAGATTTAATGTGGTTTACCCAGTGTGGGCTACATCCACCAAGAAACAAGTCAATCTAGTATCCAAAGCTTTCAAAAGATATACAATTAAATATCTACAATATTCCACACCTCTTAGATGTATAATACTTTCTGTCTCTCAAAATTCTCCTTCTTCTCCAAAAATTCCGTCTCTTATACAATTATTTTCACAATAATCATCAACTACTCTCACAATCCTTAGTTCTAAACTTTATCTTTCATGCTTATATAGGCATATAAAAACTTAGGGCACTTAGCCATGCAATTACAATCAATAGATCTATTTTAATACTAAAATTAGATCTAATTCCCATGAGTTAAATAAAACACTCATGCATAGGTAACCGACGGCAGTTATCCATAACCGATGCCAGTTTCTACTTGCCTAACCGATGCCAGTCATATGTGACCGATGTCAGTCCCTTCATAACCGATGTCGGTTCCTTCATAACCGATGTCAGTTACTGTGTTTTCTAGCAAGTTTAATATAACATGCTAAATTGAAGTAATTGAGCTCCACAACTCAATAATATCCCACTTGGAGATAAGTTACTCCACTATAGTTGTACAACATCATTCTTGGATCCTTTCCTTAGCTTTGTTTCTTCCTCTTCAAGTCTCAAACTCGAAGACCAACATAAGCGGAGTGTAGCTCCAACTTCTCTTTTTCTAATGGATTCAATAACATATCTACATGGTTTTCACTCATATGAATCTTCTCTATTTTCAGCTTCCCATCCTTCCAATACCTTTTCGTACAAAGTGATACCTCAATTGAATGTGTTTCGTTCTAGAATGAAACGCTGAGTTCTTTTCCAAATTGAATTGCACTCTAATTGTCACTGAACAATTTGTAATCATCTTGCTTCTTTCCCAACTCGTCCATGAACCTGCTCATCCATATCATCTCTTTTCTAGCATCTATAGCTGCAACATACTCTGTCCTCTATAGTAGAAAAAGCCACAACCTTTTGTAATATTGATATCCAGCTAACTTTCGTTCCAACCTAATGTGAAAATATATCTAGTAGTTCTCCTTCTACCATCCACATCACCAGCCATATTTGAATCAACATAGCTACATAAAGAATTATCTAACCCTCCATAGCATAACTACATGCTATATATCCCTTGTCAAATACCTGATTATCCATTAGACTACTTTCCAATGCTCTTTTCTTGGGTTGGCCATAAATCTACTCACAACTCCCATTCCATGTTCAATGTCTGGTCTGGTACAAACCATAACATACATGAGACTCCCAAATGTTGAATCATATGGTACTCGTGTCATGTATTTAACCTCCTCATGTGATGAAGGAAACTAATCTTTTCTCAATTTGAAGTGTCCAGCCATAGGTTTACTTACATGTTTTTAATCTTGCATGTTAAACCTTTCTAACACCTTGTAGATATAATCCTCCTAAGACAAATACAATTTCTTTTTTCTTCTTGTCTCTATGCATTTACATGTCAAAGATTCTTTTTACATCTCCTACATCCTTCATAGCAAATATGTGAGCTAGTCTTTCCCTTAAGCTTACCAGTGTCCTACATACTAGATCTTGTAATAAGAATATCATCCACATGCAATAACAAAATAATATAGCTCCCATTTTCAAGCTTCTTGAAATAAACACAATGATAAAATTCACATCTCAAGCAACCATGCTTATGCATGAAACTATCAAACCTCATGTACAATTTCCTTGGAGCTTGCTTGAGCCCATATAGACTCTTTTTCAACTTGCACGCTAATTTCTTCTTACCATTGACTTCATACCCAAGAGGTTGTTATATATAAATATATTCATCCAAATCACCATGAAGGAAAGTCATATTCACATCTATTTGCTCTAAATGCAAATCTTGTACTAAAACTAAACTCAATATAGTACGTATGGAAGTCATTTTAACAACAAGAGTTAAAATATTTCACCAAAGTCAATACTTACTTTATGTGTAAATCCCTTTACTACAAGCCTTTCCTTGTACCTTTTTTGTCAACCCTCTTCTTCCTTGATCTTGTAAACCCATTTGTTCTGCAATGTCATTCTTACTTGCTAGCAAGTTAAACCAAATTCCAAGTCTAGTTTTGTTCCAAGGATTCCATCTCCTCGTCCATATCTATGCTTCCACTAAACATGGGTCTCATCCTGCATTGCTTCTTCAAAACAATTTGGTTCACCATTATCAGTCAATAATAAATAAGATAGAGAAGTGGTAAATCTTTCTAGAGGTTTACTTACCCTTTGTGACCTTCTCACAGAAGTTTGGGGTATCGGAGGCTCATTCTGGACCTCTTGGACATTTTTTTCCAATTCTAACAGTGACTCGACACCGGTCACCTATAGCCGACGCTGATTCTTCTTAACTGATTCTGGCTTGGATCTTATGTAACCGATACTAGTTTAGCTGACTGATGTCAGTCAAGGGATTAATTGACATCGGTTACTTTGTAACCTTGTAGATATGAGTTTTAAATCTGAGAGTTCATTTTTATTCACAAACTTCTAAACTGGTTTGTCCTTGGATTCCAAAAATTTGATCCTTGTACATTCTCTTTTCATTCCATTCAATGTCACGACTCCTAAAAATTTTAGAATTCTCTGAAATCCCAAAAACAAAATCTGAGATCACCAGATCCATAACCAATGAAAGTGTATCTCTTGGAGTTTACATCCAACTTTTTTCTATTTTCCTTATCAATATGCACAAAAGACTTTTGAACCAAAAAACTTCAAAAAAAGAAAGATCTACCTCTTTTCTGGTCCAATCTTCCTTATGGTATTCCTCCATCTAGTGAACTTGAAGACCCACACGCTTAATCAAATAAATTTTTGTATCAACTGCTTCTTGAAAAAAATTACAAGGGCAATCCAAACATGTATCCTCATACTTCTAGCATGTTCCATGATTGCCATGTTCATTCTTTCTGCAACATCAATTCTCTTCTGGTGTTCTTGGAACCATTCATTTCTCTACGTATTCTGATTTACTGAAAAATAGTCATTGAAAACCTTGCTACATTATTCACCACCATTGTCAAATCTAAGGAACTTTAACTTTGAATTTGATTCATTCTCAACAAGGGATCTCCATCTTTTAAAAGTCTCAAAAACATCATATTTATGTTTAATGCAATAAAT
Source organism: Taxus chinensis (assembly GCA_019776745.2). NCBI lineage: Eukaryota > Viridiplantae > Streptophyta > Pinopsida > Cupressales > Taxaceae > Taxus > Taxus chinensis. The sequence continues at coordinate 11,631,131 of CM034153.1, forward strand.
CCATACCTTTCTTGTAGCATCATCAATGAAAGTAACATAATATTAGGATCCTCCATGAGAAGCTACATGGGAAGGTCCCCACACATTTGTGTGTATAAGATCCAAATTTCTGCTCCTTCTTAGTTGCCCTTACTTTGAGAGATCTCCTTACTCTCTTTTTTTTTCCAAAGACACAATGCTCACATAAATAAAAATCTAAATCTTTCAAATCTGATAACTTACCATTAGCCTTTAAGATTTGCATTCCTTTTTGAATCATATGGCCCAACTAATTATGCCACATGTATGCATCTAAATCTGAAGTAGATAACATAGAAAAAGAAATCAGTAACACAGGTAGATAAATATAACGTTCCTACCTTCTTGTCTCTTGCCACAAAAAAGGAACCCTTGGTGACTTTCTAAGATTTTTATATGTGAATGTAACCATGCAACCAACTTCACTTAGTTACCCTGCATAGAAATTAGATTCCTCTTGAGGCTTGGCACATGCCTCACATCTTTCAATACCAATGTATTTCCATTCTGTAATTTTAGATCAAATTCCCCTTTACCAGTAATACTTCAAGGTTCATCATCACCCAAATAAACATGCCCAAAATTTCCTTGGACATAATTTATGAAATATCCCTTATTAGGGGTTGCATGGAAAGAAGCTCCTGAATCTAAAACCCATGATTCTATTCTCTTATCCAAAGAAAGAATAAGAGCATCTTGCATTACCTATACTGCAATATTTGCTTCTTTATTTTCCTCTTTACCTTTGTCTGGGTGTTGGTTCTCTTTATCCTTTGACCAACAATCTTTCTTTGCATGTCCTTTCTTTCCACAATTCCAACAGGTAATTCCCTTACCTCTGGATTTAGATATGCCATTCCTTGAATTTTATTTCCCATTATTATTACTCTTGGATCTCTCCTTCTTTTCTACCTCTTGCTTTCTACTTTCAAAGCATTCTCAAATGATGATTCCTCTATACTTTTTCTACGAATTTCTTCATTCAATATTATACTAGACACATCATCAAAATTCAAAATATTATTAGCAGATTTGTATTACTAACAACCATTATCAAGTTATCCCAACTATTAGGCAAAGAACATAAGAATAAGAGTGCTTTCAATTCATCATCAAATGGAATATCAACCGATTTTAACCAATTTACAATAGATCGGAAATCATTCAAATGACTAGATGTAAATCCACCTTCATGCATCTTAGAACTAAATAGTTTCTTCATCAAATAAACTTTATTTGAAGCACTAGGTTTTTCATATAAATTAGCAAGAGATTTCATTAACTCTACCATAGAAGTCACTTCTGTAATATTGGAAGCCACAGATGTTGCCATGCTCAATCTTATAGATTCCAAAGCCTTTTTGTCAAGAATATTCCATTCTTCATCAGTCATCTTCGTAGGTCTAGAATTTTCATCCAATGGGAAGTACAAATATATTTGATACAGATAATCCTCAATCTGCATCTTCCATAATTAATAATTTCGGCTATCAAAATTCTCTACCTTGTATTTGTTTTCTTCTATCATTAATGTAGCTCCCACTCAATCAGAAAACCCTCTGTGAGTAAATCTGTCAACACATAAAACCCTCAAATAACTCTTCGATACCAGTTGTTAGGGTTAGCAAAAGGTTGTACAGATAATATATCAAATCTAAGCATACATGCAATAAAAGTGGATATTCTACCAGAAGAAATATACAAAACAAGAGATATAAATCAACACCAGATTTAACGTGGTTCACCCAGTGTGGGCTACATCCATAAAAGAAACAATCCAATCTATTATCCAAAGCTTTCAGAAGATATATAATTGAAGATCTACAATCTTTCACACCTCTCACAATGTACAATAATTTCTTTCTCTCAATCTTCTCCTTCTTCTCTAAGAATTCTCTCTTACACAATTATTTTCAGAATGATCATCAATACTTATAATTCTTTTTTCTAAACCCTGGCTTTCATGCTTATATAGGCATATACAAACTTAGGGCACTTAGCCATGCAATTATAATCAATAGATTTACTTTAATATTGAAATTAGATCTAATTCCCGTGAGTTAAATAAAACACTCACGCACAGGTAATCGACACCGATTAGCCATAACCGATTTCGGTTCCTAATTGCCTGATCGATGCCGGTCATAGGTGATCAATGTTGGTCCATTCATAACTGATGTTAGTTCCTTCATAACCAATGTCGGTTACTATGTTTTCCAACAAGTTAATATAACATGTTAATCGTGTCTTCTTTAGGGTTTTATAGCCTTTTCACTTTGGTTATATTTTTTCCTAATGTTGTGGTTGCATATCTAACACTTGATGGTTGAAAATCTACTAAAAATACAAAAACTAAAATAATCTAGTCACAGACGTGACTATGTTGTAATTTTTTTGCCAAAAAATCTAACAATCTGGTTGTACAGTAGTCGTAGACGTGACTGTTTTTTAATTTTTTTTCTACAAAAACATTTAAAAAATACTCGTTTCTTCTTAAAGGAAATAATTGGGAATGAATGCACATTAAATACAAGTTCAGATAAGGGTAAATACTTAGCCTCATAACTATGGGGAGTATTTAGGCATAAGACCTAAAACTTAGTGTGAGGAGTACCATAGGAACCCCGAATTAGCTGACACATTGAGAGGAATCGCTGGAAAAAAGGGTCAACAACCCAAACTGATTGACTAGTTGCACACGTGAGGTAGATCCAATGTTGTTTGTGGTAAAGACCCCATATTGATTGATCAAGGGGTAAATTCTGCAACTATAAATTTTATGGTGAACAATCCTCGTTTGGATAACATTGGTAGCTAGAAAGAGATATTTAAATAGGCATCCAAACTAACTGGGCTCATGTGCAACATGAAAAAAAACAAAATAACATTATCTCAATCAAAACACCTCATCTCAATTTCTATTGTATCTAAGTTGTATCTTAACCACATTCTGTCACATTCCCATATCAATTTATGACATTTAATCCGAGTCTTGATTTTTCTGTCACAAGCATGACTACCTTGCAATTTTTCCATCTCACAACTTTTCTATACCAAATCATAGGTGTAATTTCCCTACAATTTTCTACCAGTCACATTTTTGCAATCAACCATTATTCATATCCTGTCTGTGTCACATTTCCTACATTATGTCACTTTTCAAAATTTCCATGTCTCAGTCATAGGCACGACTACCCTGTGATTTTTTAGTCAAATCATTTTCCCATTTTCTTCCATTATGGTCATCCCACTCATTCGATTCATTCATATCTCACACACTCTCAGTCACAGGTGTAACTACCCCGCATCTTTACTACATGTTACGTGCTCTAGACCCTTGTGCACTCTGGTATTCCCCTTGCACGTTTCGATCCTTTAGAGACTCTGGTATGCCCCTTTTACACACTGGTCCCTTGCATGCTCCAGTTTACCACTTGCATGCTCTAGTTTACCCCTTACATGTTGTAGTCCCTTGCATGCTTCTATCAGCCCCTTACACGCTCCAGTCCTTTGCGCACTTTGGTCCCTTGTGTGCCCTGGTCAAGTTCTTTATGCACTCCAGTCATCTGCTTATGTGCTTCAGTCCCTTACGCACTCTAGTCTACGCCTTACGTGCTCTAGTCCCTTGTGTGATTAGGTCCATCATTTTCTCCATTTCATTTTGGTCACAGGAGAAACCATCCTGCAGTTGCCTTACAACTTCCCCAAAACCTATTCTCAACACACTCACTGCCACTCTGGACCTATCATCCATTACTTGATCACACATGTTGGTCATGCTTGCGACCAGATCATAACCTTATGTTATCTGCTCAGGGCCTTAACCAATTCATCCCACTTCTCACCACTTAGATGTGACCAAGCTAAATCCCTGCTCCAACTCCTTTCACCAAACCCCTACCCTCCTTCATTCTCCACCCCAACCAACACTACCTAGTCGCACCTACGAATGGGTATCTCCCACACATAATACCACTTTTCCACCCCCTTTGGATCATTTCCCCACCCCTTACCATCGAAATCCCTCTCCCACTCCACTTTCCTCCCAGTTGTGGTTACAACCGGGGCTTCCTCACATCTCCACACCCTCTCTTCTAACTTACTCTACCCCACTCCCTTCTAAACTTGGTTGCATCGATGACTAAGAAGCCATTCCCCCTCTAATAGCTTACCCCTCAATCCCCTCACCCAGTCATGCTTGTGATTGAGCACTAATCCCTACCCCTACCCCTACCCACTCTCCTCCCCCGCCCGGTCATACATGTGAGTGAGCACCGACCCCTACCCTACCTTGACCCCTACCCCGCTCTAACCCCGACCCCAACCCAACTTACACTCTCCTCACCTCACCTTTCATATCCCAATTGTGTACCTGATTATTGCTTAACCTTACTCCCAACCCTCCCCATGATCTCACACCCTTTTGTCGTACTTGTGACCAACATCCTTATTTTCCTCATTTCACTTCCATGGACCACCCAAATCACCTCTCTGCATCCCCTGCCTGGTTATGCCCATGACTGGACCATTTTCCGCTCCCTCTGCCTATACTCTTCTTCACACCTCGTCCAACACTACAATAAAAAATATTTAAAATATAAAACCCCAAAACTATTCGAAAATCAAAACAACCCCCCAAAAATTATCGATCGTGTTATTGCTCTTTCTTTTACCCCACTTTCATAACAATCTTTTCCATGCATGCACTCTCCACCTTGCACTTACGTGTGATTTTCCCCCCTTGCATGCTCTGGTCCCCTCTGTGCATGCTCGACCCATCACGCACCCTAGTCCCTTCTATGTGCACTCCGCTCCCTGTGTGTTCTCCACCCACCCTTCTACCTAGTCATTCCCCATGGTGTATCTTCACTCCTATGTTTATTCACACCCTGAATTGCTCCACCTACACCTCCTCAAATGCATTGCCAAGCTTGAGACTCAACACTTGGGGGGCTCCCACCATACTGAATTATCACACAATTTACAATGAGCCTTTCCACCCCAACATACCATGTTTCCCTTATCCACCACATTTCAAATTACCCACATTTGACAGATTCAATGGAAAAAAGGACCCCTAACACCACTTACATATCTTCCACTATGTATGCCACCTCTATCAACATGATGATGCAATCCTCCTACCTTCCCCCTTTCACTTGATAGCCAAGCACTTAACTGGTATTCCCTCCTCCCACACCATAACCTTTACACATTCACATAACTTGATGACACATTTTTACCCCACTTCTTCATCCATATTACACCTAAAACAACACTAGTTGACCTTCACATTCTTCAATGATTCCATAACGAGTCCATTATTGACTTTGTTGTGAATTTGTGTGCACTTGTTCACTACCTCTCATTTCCACTCCCAAAATTTGAGCTCATGGAATTATTTTCATAGATTTACGTGCCTCACATATCACACCACTTATAAATTATTCCACTACACACTTACGACGAGGCCATGCACATAGAACAACGCCTCAAGGATGACCATCTTGATCGTCCTCCTACTTTAATGCACGTTTCAGCTAGTCCATCACCTATTCTACCATCACACTTCCATGTTCATAATTTCATCCAGTCGGATCCTCCTCACATCTCACATCTCACATCTCACCACTTTCCACACCCACATGTTCAAATTCATCATGTTCTCCTAGGACTTATTTCTTCATCTAATCCCCTCAAAAATTCACTCCAATGACTGAATCACTTTCTTATATTCTCAACAAATTGTTTGACACACATCTCATCACTCTTCCTACCATGTCACCTCCACCATTGTGGCACATCTCCCATGAAACGTGTGCCTATCATCGTATTGATGAGCATTCTACTGACTCATGTCCCCAAATTCACATAATCATTTAAGACCTTCTCGATAAGGGTGACATCACTATCGAGCCTCCATCTCCCCCTACTTCACCTACTAAAAGCAATCCCATCACTTCCCACACTCCTACTATTCCCACTTATTCTCCATGTGTCTTGTCCCCATCATCTGACTTATTGATTTAGCAAAAAAATTACTTTTTTGTAAAACCCTAATAGGATATTTCATAGTCACATGTAATAATATAGCAATGAAATATAAAATGTGACATAAACAACAAGTAAGATAATTTAAAACCCTAAGTGCAAGAAAGAGGAGAAAAGACTTAGTTGATTCACAATAAATTCAGAGGTGTGCGAGGCTCAAAAACTATTGGAACTAGAACACAAAGTGTTGCAACTGAAGCCAGAAAATTACAGGAGCGCTGGATCAGGCAGGACCAGGGCGCCTAGACTAGTAGTGGTGCACCTAGGTGCCAAAGACCCTAAATGGGTACCAGGTTCTATGCAAAACCTCATAAACTATTTTTTGCAGGGTCACTAGATGTTTGTTGACCTTTAGCCTTGATTGCTTCTGTGTCGCACTAAGTTTGTAGATGTCGCATGTAACCTACAATGAAATAGATATACTGCAAAACCCCAAAACACATCAAATCCTAAAAAATAAAAGATGCAAATGGGGAGTTAGATTGACCCCAATGGTCACCCGACTGAGTGAACTTATGATCCAGGCATTGCACTACATTTTAGACTCCATGCATTTCTATGTGTGTGTGTGTAGAATTGTGCCCTAGGTGGCTCTTGTGCAAGATGCACTTGATGGCGAGTAGTAGCTAGATGTAGAAGATGCAAATAGATGTGTGCATGGAAAAATGAACTTCCCCTCCTATACGTGTATGCATAATTATCAGTCCCTTGTCCCTTGAGTGAAGCTAGATGGATGCTTTGATGCTCTTCTAATGCCTTTGGATACAACCTTAGGTGATCGTAGTAGATTCTTAGAGATTGGTCCTTTAATTTTATCACATAGCATTGTATTTATATGATTCCCTTGTTTGAATTTTTTAATTAACCACTAAAAGGCCAACTAATAAGAAAAAAAGATGCCCAACGACTATAAGAGGCCCAAAAGTGACGAGTAAGATACAAAGAGGTCAGGGGCATGTGGGCGCTGGTGTCCAGACTCATAAAAGGTAGAGTAATGAAAGTCAAACTAGGCAATGAGGTGTGTAATGCCAAGAAGGAAACTAGAAAGAAATCCAAATGGCTAAAGACAATGGTCAATTAGTACTTTTCTAGCTCAAGAATAATATAAATGCAAGTATGTGATTAGGACCTAGAAATGTACCCAAGTGTGTGATTTTGTGTCTACACTCATCATCTCCCATTATTTCCCAATCACTACATACACATAGTGTCTCATCATCTAAATCAAACAATTCCCAATCCACATCATCACATACTTCCACCTTAGAATTCACACCATCGTGCTTCCCTAGTGTCTCATCCTCTACATCATCTCCTTCTCAATCTCCACCATCATGTGCATCCACTTTGGATGCGGTCTCATCCTCATCCTCTTGGGATTCCTCCACATTGTCATTAGATCTATCTACATTTCCACCATTTATATCATCGCGTGATTCTATCTTGACCACCACATCTTATAATTCATCACTTGCTTTGATGAAATACACCCCACTTCTCAAACAACCAAATACCAAAACTACATTGCACTCTTCATCACATTTAAATTCACTAATCGCTTCATATATCTTATAAATCTCTTCCACATACAGCTCACTTCCTTCATCACCACTCATTCAGGCACCATGCTTGCTTCATGTGCCTCCATTGCATCATTTACCATTTATTTTGTTCATTCACACTCATCTTGCGTCTATTCACTGTCATGTGTATCCACTTGTTCTTACATCTCTTCCTTGCACGTCACCTACACTTGTTCCTATTTCTTCCCCTCTTTTGGAGCATTCTTCCACATCACCACTCATTCAGGCACCCTTCTTATTGGAAGCTCCTCATCCTTCATTCACATAATCTATCATGACCACACAACCACATGATTCATTTTAAGACTTCCCTACAAAAAAATTATTATAGAATGGGTAGAGAATATTCGAAATCAAATTTTGAAAAAATGGCGAATATCTAAAAAACTGATTCGCAGAAAAGGTGATTTGATATGGTGAAGTTTTCCTCATTTTCGCAAAGTTGGGCGATTGTTAGAAAACCATATATGAAGCATCAGATGGGCTGAGTCAGATGATCATTTATGTAGAATCAAATGAACTTGGTTGGATGGTCATCTTTTGAATGAACATCTATCTTAGATAGACATTTGTTCATTAGATGGTCGTCTCTTCGCCATTAGATAATCGTCTCTATAACTTATATGGTGAAGTGTTGGCCGCTCATATTTTTTTGCGTCTCTTCCATGTATAGACGTGTGTTTCTATGCATGGAATTGGACATTTATTAAGCAATAGAATGTCGCCTCCCCTAGAAATAGACGGTTGTCTCTTAGCTAGATGTCTAACCTAGAAACATACGATCGTCTCTTTATCACTCGGATGGCCGCCACGTGTCCTAAACTGTCCCTTTACTTGATCGTGGCGGTTATCTACTGATCACCCATCTCTAGACACGTGTTGTCTTAAAGCTCTTTGCCTATCCTTTGCCACCATGTGTCCTCATTGTGAACCCACACCATATATATATCACTACAAGGTTCATTTCTTTACCCTTTACTAAAAAATTTTACAAATCTGCAACATTTTGACTCTATTTTTCTACGGAACCATCCCGGTGCCGGTATCCAAAACCAACGTACAAATTCAATATTAACCCACCCTCCTACCCCTCCCTCTCATGTAGCTTTACACAAAAGCTTTCAACAATCACTAGTTCTACACTTGATCCTGCCTCCAAATTCCAGTACAAAAATCTCATGTGCCCTCATATCACGACACTAATGAAACTGAAAGATACACCTAAAGACTGGATGCACAAAACATAATTCATGAGGCTTGTCAACATGCCCCAATTCAAAACAGATACTCATGTCCTCGATTACCTGATCAATTCTTACAACCCGACAGACAAAAGTTTTTCATCCCCCTAATGGATCGTACATTTTCATTCGGCGTGGAGCCCACAGATGTCCATTGATTAACTGGTTTACCATTTGAAAACTAGATGATCATGACTACAAAGGCCGTCTTAACTGATGCAGACAAAAAATATTTGGAATCTCATTACAATGTGTAGGTTGATGGTAAGTTCAATTTTATTTTTCAATTATTTTCTTTCTTAATATCAGTTGACTACCCAAGCATCTAACTTTTCTTGTATGTTGTTGCAGTTGCAGTTAATCATTCCAAAAGAAACCTTGATATAAAAGGTGTTACACATAATTTATTTCTTGCAATGATATCACTCTTTCAATCTAGGATTGTGTCGCATGGTAGATCCACCAAAATTCCACATTGGGTAGTTCAATATTTATTGTGGACACTGGCAGGGAAACAATATGATTGGTGCACATATTTGTCCAATCGAATTAAAACAGATGTCAACAATGCCCTTTCCAATATCAATGCATCTGATAAATTGAAGACTCTATTTTCTTGTACCAATTATCTTCTTATTTTTTATCAAGAAGCTTTCCACCAATTGCAGAATGGAAAAAATTCTAACTATAATAAATGAAAAATTTCTATCGATAGGTCTTTTAGTTGAAGAACAACAGGTAACAATTTATTTTAACATTATAAAAATTAATTATTTTTGAATGTAATAATAACAGTAATTTATATTTTGCAGAGAAGAATTGTAGCTGCAATATCTCACAAGGAGGCTATTGCTCGAGGTAAAACCCCTCCAAAGGCTTCTGGTGATTATGATATGGATTTGGCAGAATCGACTCCGGTTCGATTTCCTCGATAGAAAAGACCTAGGGGGTTGATACCTCCACCACCACCTTTCCCTCCACAATTTTCTATAGGTATTTATATTATTATTTATAACTAAGCTACTAGCAGGAATCACTAACAAGCTATCTATTTTGTAAGTGTTAAAGTGTTTTAATATTTGTACATTTTTTATTTACAGAAACTTCTGAGTTTGACGGTGTAGATCAAACTCAGTCTCAGTCACAAAGTCGTATGGTCACATCTCTAACCATGCTAGGTAATTTATAATGTTTAATTTCTTTTGTTTACTTGAAAATATTTTATATAGTATTTACAAGGGTATAATGTTTAATTTTTTAATACTTTACTTCTTGCAGTTAACAAACAACCAAAACAGATTGCAAACAGGTCTTCGGTACCACCGCCATGGGCGGTACAAACAAAAATAAAATTTGCAGGGAAGAATATTACATTTCATGTTGACTCCGTAGGAACATTTCACCTTGCAACCTCAAAATTTTGAGGTTTTTCACTAGGTGGTATCTTGAGTGCAAGTGGTACCCATATTTTGAACCAGATCGAGCTCAATGATGAGTTTTTGGGGTTTGATAGTGGTGACGCCGAGACATGGGTAATTATTTTGACACCCATGATATGATACAAAGTACTCCACCTACTCAACCACAAGCGAAACAAATATTTGTGAAATCAAAGATTCCCCTCCTCCACCAAGTCAAATTCCACTCATGGATGATCAAAAGACAGATTTTGTCATCAAAAATATGGTATTAGATAGTATGGGGGCCACAATTCAGGAAGTGGTTATGTCAGATGTGAATTTAGTGTGCACTTCAGAGTATAGGGCCAAAGTTTTGATCAAAGAAATAAATACACGTTACCATAATCATGCTCAAAGGCATACATTGTTCACTACCATAGAGAGCCAACCAGTAAGGCTTGATATTTTGCTAAATAAAGCTCAGTCTGGCACAATTTTGTATAATAATGATTATGATGATGAGGTTTTAGATATAATGTTAAATAGTTTAGATAATCTTAATGTTGAAGCCCAAGCAGTACTACAACAAATGGGCTAGAAGCAAAAATAATGTTTTAATTGCAAATGCAGAAAAATAAAAAGCTGTGGTAAGTCATTTTTTACACGTGAAAATTTGTGAAATTATGAGTATTGCAACAAATTATTTATAACTTATCAAATACATTTCTGTTTTGCAAAAAAAATATGAAATTTTTAAAAAAGAAGCAATTGTATTTGATGCACGTTTGAAGAATGCCCACAAAAGCTTGAATGCATTATACAGTTGAAAGAAAAACTTGTATTATTAAATAAAAAAATAATACATTAAGAAATATAATCAAGGAGCATAAGATGGATCTATAAATCTTACTAAAAGAAAATATCTATGGTGATCCATCAAATATTTTCAAGGAGATGTTGTGAGGGAGGAGTAAAATATTCTTGAAAATATCAATATTCCAACTAGGATTTCCCAATCCAGAGTTTTAGCATAAAAATAGTTTACAAATGAAAACTCTACCTATTGCAAGAAGGAGTTCAAGGCTAATCCCCTCTCAAATCACAAAATTGAAAAAAATAGTTTCACCAACAAGTGTTTTGTCACAATTCTAACACTAGCGTAGGAATTAAAAGATAGTACTACCAAATAACCAACTTTTTAGTTTTTTATCACTATGAACAGAACGTTAGTCAACCATGAGTCAGAATCATAGGCAAGAGAAGAGGATTCCCTTGTAATGTGTTCATTATATACAAAGAACTTGCCCAGAAGCTTCAATGAGATCTAATACAATTTATAACAATAATTTTGTAAGAACATCCAGCCAGAAAATAGTTTTCTAGTGGCCAAACTACATAGCATCTGGTACTTTATAAAGTAATATCACATCATTGTTTACAACTTAGATGGATTACAAATTTAATATGAAATTGGAACAGCTACTTTGAATGTTTGAATATTACTGATTGTTCCCATTATGACATAGAAGAAATTTAATATACAAAACATACTGAAGAGATACAAGTGTTCACTTGACAATGAAGACAAATCTACTATGTTGGGAAGAAAGTAAAGAGGATGCCAACAAGAACAAGATCCTCCTATGCAAAAACCATCCTCAGACAATTGAACTTATATATGTGTCATCTTCATCCTCATTCTTCAGGTTCATCTTCCTTAGTGATCAATTCTTCTACTGAATTAGACAGATGTATTAGTGGATAATAATTTTGGATTCCAATTATGCATCATTAGCACGAGTAACAAAAATCAATGATTTAGGTCCTCTTCTTTCTACAATAAAATCATTGTAATTCCTCTGTCAAAGAAAGAGTTTGAAGAAAAGTATATGACTTACTCGATTAATATAAAAATTCTAATATTTTTTCCAATTTCTGTTCAAACTTCCTTGATGAGAAATTCACTTCAAGTGAGAAGAAGGCAAATTTGACCAAGAGTAAAAAATCCCAACATTATAACATAATTTTGGATAAACTCGAACTATAATAAAATCGCTGAGAATCTTCTTCATGCCATAGCTGAGCACTTACTTGAATAAAGTTGTCTTCCAAAGCCAAAGATCGTTAATATGACCATAGTTGTCCAAAATAACCCGCTAGTTACTTCAACTTGTAAACAACTTGCAACTTGGCAAACTATGAATTCAAGATTCACCAGCCTTTGCACGCACTCTGTCTTGGTTCTTACTTGGAAATCCCATATAAAGATTTTTTCTACAGTCTATCATAATGCAGTCAGTTATCTTGATAAAGCACACCCAATAATGGACTTTTGCTTGGTCATCCCTGGTATCCTGCACAATCAAAAATTTTGCAGCTTCCTGCCCCTTTGTTCTGGTTCTTTTCCACTTTCACAATTCTAGGAAAGCCATGATTGTAGAGAATTAATTACACTTTGTATTTTTCATTCCATGCAGTGAAAATTTACATCCCTTTTGTGAAAATCTGACTTGAATTTCCAAAAGGTGTGGCTCAGTGCCTTACGCAAAATGCACCCTTACAATAAACTTTAAACATTGAAAGTTCTTTCAAAGCATTATGATGACATCACATCTTGCCAAAAAAGGAAAAAAATAACTTGATGGTCCAGCAATTCTTCCACATCCAGGCAACCCTTGTGTAGACCCCTTTGGATCGCAGTTAAAATATTCTTTTAAAAATCTTCTGCGTGGCAAGATTTCAGAAATCAAGAGTTTTAGCACATGAAAACCTTATGACAAAATTTTGTTACCGATTACTCCAACGTAACTTCAAGCTGCCCCCAACTATGCAAATTTGGCTGATTTTTTTCTATACTTTATGAAAAAAAAATTATGAAACAAAATACCTTTATTACATGATGGAAATTGAAAGAATATGCGTTCAACAACCAAGATAGTAGGATTCACCTGAGTGAATGTGTCAACCGCTATTGGTACAACCAATTTTTCACTTTTGCACTCTAACAGACCTTGGGATGACTCCAATGAAATTTTGTTACATGTCTGACATATTTGACAAAAAATGGGAATGGAAAATATTGATGTGGGCTACAGATAATTGACTCCAATCAAAATCATATTTGATGTGAGATTTGGTAGTTGGACAAATTCCATGACACATTCTTTTGCAGTCATTAACCCGCAACATACCAAATCTTGAAACCATCTATGATTTTCTTCAAATATCGCCTCCTTCAAAACATTACAAGCAGTTAAAATACATGGTTTTAGATGATATTCTAACAACAGGACAGATTCACCAATGGAGATGATTACATAGAAAATTGCTCATTCAATGCTAAAAGTAAGGAGTCAAGGCTAATTTGGAGTTTTAAATCCTTGATGTTTCAAAAATGAGTTTGCTTTATCCTGTTTTCACCTTATTTATTTTATAACCTATTAAAAACCTATGGATACTATTGAAACCCAAATCACTCCTAAGTGTTCAGCATAATGGACAATATTTCATAACAAAATCTTATTGAAACTAAAAGACATGAGTTTTGATCTTACTCAATATTGTCGTCAGTAGATAGTCTTGCGAGGGAGTTGAGCAAAATATTCCTTGAAAATATCAATATAAATGCAATCATTTGTAGGTATAAGGATTTGTTAGAATTTCTCATTTCAAAACTGATATAAACTTTGCCTCCATTACAAGAAGAAGTTCAAGCTGCGCATTGCAACACAAAATTGAAAAAAGTTTAGTTTCACCCTGTTTTTAGACATGGGTCACAATTCCGAGTTGATATGGTTCTTGTCTAGTGCACCTTAAATGATCAGTGGCTAACCAATTTTCTTCTTTATTCCCCTGTGTCGATAGTAATCGACAACCCTCTTTCTGACTAAAAACATTTCCAAGGAATTCCCTTCTACATATCATTCAATATAAGACAACTTTCTAAATTTCTATCCAATTTGTTACAAACTTTTGATTTTATGAAGGATAATGCACTAAATACTCTCTCATCTTCAACAGATCTCAAGATCATAGTTTGGAACAGTTCATATAGTCAAAAATACACTCTGAAACTACCTCACAAAATACTGCTTGAATAAAGCTTCTTCCAAAGCATTTTAACAGAACCATTTTCTGTTGGCTCGTTTAGAAAATGAAATTGCTCTAGCATAGTAAGAGCAAAATATTGTGGCTGAGAACTGAGTAACTTATTTTTGCAAAATACCTTCAACTACAACACCGTTATCTCTTCACACTTACATACATGTTTCATTAGACTATTCATGTATTTTATAAATAAATTACTGATGGATGTTTAAGTAACGCCACCAACTGTATTCCAAAACAGTGGATTGACAACTTCCATTGCTTCAAGTAATTTATCTTTTTAAAATCGTTCTCGGATCTCCGTAGATAAAAATTGAGAAATATTTTTCAATTTATTTTCGTGTGTCACATAATATTGTTTCATATAAATTGTGTGTCACTCGTACTTCTTCCAACTTTGATCCAACCAAAGTTGTTGTTCTCTTAAAAGTGTGAAATTGTATCTCTTTCCCATGAAATATTATACAAAGATGATCATTTATATTAAATTTTAAGTAGCAGCTTGGATTCTTAAGGTCGGTTAATGTATTCCAACTTTCAAAAATAGGTCCTCGAAAACTTCCATCTGATGAATATAAATTATCTAGACTCATGCATACATGTTTTCTCATTCGTATGAAGTTAGTGATGTAGATGAAATGCTCTTACATAAGCTTAGTCAAAACATTGATCTCATTCAACATTGGAAAAATACCACATAATGTAAGTAAAGTTTCAATATTTGTCAAACGGTACAAAAAATCTTTAGCTTTATCTACTTCCCTGCGGTATTTATACATAAAACCTATCAATGAAGGATATTCTTCAAATATTCTACAAGCATGCTCATACATGGAAATCCATCTGGTATCTACATCTTTAAGAATATTTTTCCCATCTGTCAATCCAATTGCAAATTTCTAAAATTCTAAAAATATTTTTGGACTACTTGAATAATATGCATGCAAGTCATGGATGAGCTCCTCCACTCTAGAAACACTTTCAAATGTGCTCACAATTTTATATGCCAGATTCATTTTATGATCCATGCAATGAATTGCAATCATATATGGTGCAATTGTTGTTTGTAGTCTGACACAGAGACCATTTTTTCACCCTGCATTACTACTGCACCATTATTTCCAACACAAACTAACTTTTTGGCAATGGAAAAATCATCCATGCCTACTATATCCTTCAAACTTGACACCACCAATTTGTAAAGGTTTTTGGAATTGTAATTTTCACCCATTTTATGAATAGCTAAGAGATGGGGATTTCTTACTTCATTTACAAAAGTATAGACATGAATATAAACCCATGAAGTATTTTCCACCGTTGTGACCTCATCAATTGAAAGTGAAATAAACTTTGCATTTTAATAGCCTCTTTCAAATCCTCCTTTTCCACCAAAGTAAGAAAATTTTACAATTTCCCATCCACTATTATCTAACCAATGTGATTGTGGAATGTTTTGTAAGCCAATAACGTAATACAAAATTTTATTATCTGAGAAATCTGAAATGGGTCTTCCCTTTTTCAATATATGGAATACCGTAGCAAATTGAATACTTTTGGCAAGAATTCTAGTCTACATAGCTTTGCCTAATTTTACTTCAATTGTGTCACCTTTTTCATTTAGATTTTTCAAACATTTTTTTCTTTTTCATACTCTTCTACGTACTTTACATGCAAGAAGTCTTTTACATTTTTCCATTTATGAGATCTTACTTTGCACCCATCCTTCTGCTTTTGTGAAATATATATTTTCCCGCAGTGTTTTTCAATGGTATTTAATTTGAGTTGCATTGTATGATATTTCCCTTGTTTCCAACTACATATTTTACATCAACAATGAGTTGGAATATCGTTACCATTTTTTGGCTCCACGGGTTCAATAAAAGTATATTTGGTTGTCTAGTCGAACCTGAAAATCCTTCCTCTTGTCCAATTAGTCCTCTTTCTTCTCACAAATTTTTTATTACTTTCTTCAAATTGTACCTCTAGGTTTTCTGTAAGTATGTTCTCGTCAAGAATATCTTGATCGTCACATTTCCTTTCTCTGGAAACAAAGATTGGAGTAGAACTTTCCTCCGAGGTTGGTGTTGGATGAGAATTTGATGTGTCTTCTCCTAGTTCGACGTCATCAAGGGAACAAATACTTTCATCAATAAGATCATCTCAAAAAATATTACTTTCTGAATGTGTTTGAGAAATGCCTGCATATAAAAGTGTTACAGAAATATAGTATTAATTATTTATATAAATAATACAACTAAATAAACAAGAGTACAAAGAGTAAAGACTCAATTTAATAAAGAGTACAAGAAACATACAATATGGAAAATATAATAATAATTTTTTGTAAATTAGTAAATAGTACATACCTATATTTTCTGCAGATCTCGACACCAATTTCATTTTTTGTGACTGGCCAAAATAGCCAAATAATGTTGTGTTACTCTTTTTTGAACTGACAATAACCTTCTTATCCTATTTTATACAATCCTTGGATATGTCACATATATTGACTGTTGACAGACGGCTATAAGGATGGACGCTACAGGCCTTCACGGTAGAAGGTTGGGTGATAAAGGGTCACATGGCAAGGGTAGCATGGGCCACGAGTTGGACAAAAAGGGGTAGGATGGGCCCGTGGTTGGATGATCAGGGATGAGACAGATTGAAGTTGGGTGGACATGGGTGGCAGAGGTTGGACGAATTGAAGTTAGATGGTAGAGGTTGGATAACAGAGGTATGATGGAACATGTTGGACGACAAAAGTATCGAATCAGAACAACAATCATAAATTGCAAAATGGGCGAAAGTAGGCAACAAAGGTAGGACATCGGTTTTGGATGGTTGTCTATGTCACGAAAAAGGAGATGCACGTATTTTTGTTAATATCTTGGATGGTTGATGTATATGGATTATACCTCATCGATTATGAATGTAATTTGATTCAAAACGTTGTAGAAACGCTTGCATAAGTTCATTTTAAGTGTAAATATTAGGTGAACTGACCTATACAAATGACTTGTTGGTGAAATTTTTGGCGAACTGGGCGGAAGCCGATTGCTAAAAAATTCACGATTTCTAATTTCCAAAACCGCTAATATTTTCAAGTTTACGAAAATTTTCCACTAAAATTTTCCCTGGGAGTCAAACCTAGGAGTTCGTTCTCTAACTCATGAGATCTCATGTCATCTTGTTTTCCAAACATGCCATCTAGAGTTTTCTAGGCTTTGTCAGGTGTTGTGAAGGTCAGGGGAAAAAGACATACAAAGAATACCTAGGGATTCATCACATTAGTTGAACAAGTTAGATTTTTAGGGTTCGACTGTTGATTCTTTCTCCACTCTTGTAGTGGTGCGGTAAAACCATTTATCTCGTAGTGTAATTATAATTTTGGATTTCCATGCATAAAAATTAAACGGTGTGAGAAAAGGAACATTAACAATATCCATCATAAGAAAAGAGAAAGAAGATGCAGAAAAGAAAAGAAACACACACACACCCCAGAATAATAGTTTTACCCCTATTTGCGGCACTCTATAATTAGTGTGTTGATTACAATCTAGGGTGTTTGTGTGATGTGAAATAGTTGGCCACTCACTTTATAATTAGCAAAATCCACACAAGAGTGGAGACCATAGTAATTTTCAAGACATGCGAGTGAAATAATAACATAACATGCATAATAAAGTCAGAAAATAGGAAAATGAAAAAAACAAAGCTCTGTGTGAGAAAAAATGTTTTACATCACAAAGGGGCTCCTTGGCCGCAAAGTTGTGGTAGACGCACTCACTAACCTATAAGCAATAATAAGAGCTCAAGATTACAACAAGACTCCCAAAAAATGATTTACCCAATTACAATAACCCGGAAATTGTAGTCAAACTCCCAATAACCGATAAGAACCTTTTGAAAAATCTACTATCCCCTTCACAATAAACTTTAAAAATAAATTAGCTCCAAAAAAGGCACAAAAAAACCCTACTTTTTAGTTTTCCTAATTTCTTAAAAAAAACTAAGTTCAAAAAAGGTTTAAATTAAATGTTAGAAATAGATTTCATTTGAAACATAATTATTTTTAAAAAACTATAGTGAAAAAGGAAAGGAAACCCTAAAATTAAAAAAAAGACCTAATTTTTGGAGGAGAAGAGGGGTTAACTCGAATCGATGGCCAAGTCACAGGTTGAATCAGGCTAAGGGGAAGAGGGCCAAGTTGGGCTTGAGAAGGAGGAGGATGAGATGGGGGCCGAGTTGTAGGGTTGGCTTGAAGCAGGGATGTGGCAAGGTGATCTCGGGATCAAATGCATCTTAGGCAAAGGAATGACTCGATCAATGACTTGACAAGGTGGAACAAGGTGCCAGAGAGAGTTTGAAAGTGAACCAACGTGCCAGGTTCAACGAGGATCAGAGTACAAAGTGGCTCGAGTGGTGGACGAGACGAGTCTAAAGGGTTCCATTATAGAGTAGAATTCGAGCGAGCCAAATAACAGTTTGGGCATCCAGGAATGAGCTTGGTAAGACAAGGTCGACGCGGCACAAGTTGGGTTTAGAGCTCAAGGACCAAGTGTTGACCAAATTTTCTCGCTCCAGTTTCAAATTAGTGAAATGGTAATAAAGAAAATAAGTAACTCCAATAATGAGAGGGTTTAAAGCTAACTCTAGATGAGATGGTGAAGGAAACGAGCGCAAAAGAAAGATCCTCCTCGCAACAGGTTTGATTACCTACACAACAAAGAGAAAACCAACATACAATATGATTAGTATATATGAGGGTGGGTTATTTGACAAGCGTCAGTCCTGAGAAATGAAAACTCCCTGTGATGGATGTTAACCCAATTTTTGATAAAAAGATAGATAAAATGATGATAGGTAAGCGATACTATGCAACATAATTTGAACTGAAACAAAGAATTTGAAATGAACTAGATGATATAAAATTTAGACATGATTATATTAAATGCTAAACTAACCAAACTTGAGAGGGTCGACGACGACTTGAGACTGATGAACCCAATCGATGACAACTGGGGAAGTATAGGCCAAAAAAAATACATAAAAGGCATAATTGGAGGAATTGTTCTGAAGCTGATATGGAATTGAATATGATGTTGAGATGATGTAGAGAGCCTGGATCTGAGTGAAATAGAAAGGATGAAAGAAAATTATTAGATCTGATGATGAATGATGGTAACTACTAATCTGGTTGATGATGACCATGCCGAATCAACTGCGACTAAAGCTAATAGGGTAGATCTGGGCCTCTGAACAAGTATATCAAAGAAATAGAGAGGTCTAAGCACTCAGTCAGCTGTAACACAGGTTGTAGATGAATTAAATAATTGAGAATAAGGTAGATTAGGATAGGGTCAATGCTGACTTTGTGGATCAACAATGACTGGGTGTGATGGAGATGAAATCAGAGTCAACAGGTGTGCAGAATAACAAGATTGAAGGATATAGAATTGTTAGGATTATACCAGTTTTACAGATAAACAAGCATGCAATGAATAATGTAGAAAACGTAAAATAGAAAAGAATGCAATAAAACAGAGACACATATTTAACGTGGTTCACCCAAAATGGGCTACGTCCACCAGAAACAACCAATACTTTTATTCAGTCCAACAAAAATCTCTCTCACAGTGCTGCCACTAATACAATGAGCCTCATACATAACGACCCTTTAAAGATATTAGGGTTTTTATCATTTCAGGGAAACATAAAAAAACCACCCGTTAGATATGTGACCTAATAAGGAACGGTCCAAATTTCATAATGCATAAATCCATATAAAATGTGGCTTATGAGGGCATTGCCCCCGAACCCCCGCCGAGGGGGCCATCCCCCCCGGACCCTGCAAGGGGGGTGAAGCCCCCCTTGCAACCCCCGTCGCTATCAGGCTCCACAACCAACATGAATATGAAGGGAATAAAAAATAGAAAACATAAGAGATGGAGGATGGATAACATAATGGACAAAGGTCGAGTCAACAACCACTGTGTAGAGTCAATGAAAACTGAAAAGGGATCTATGGTTTGACAAGGGAGAATGGGTGGAAAACGAAGGATGAGGGAGACTGATCGAAAAATAAGGCAATGAAAAATCTCCTAGATGGTTGATAAACTTGCAAAGTTGATGCTCAATGGTGATGAGATGGCAATGAGGTATCCAAGTAAGTCAAGAAACAAGAGGACTTCAAATATTCATAAGTGATGCACAAGATATCCAAAGTAGCTCCAAGGTGGTGATAACAACTACAAAGAAGAATAAGAAACGAAGCCAAGATCACAAGAAATCCTGAAGTCTTAAAAATTACCTCATGGGGAGAGGAGGGGTATGGTTGTATTTATAGGATCGACAGTAACCCGGATGGGTCGCCGATGACTTCGGTGGTCCATTGATTTGGGCTGTGGAGGATTGATCAACTCGTGAAAATGAGCCATTCCGAGGTGTGATTAGGGTTTTGAGTGGTAAATACGAGTTAGGGGTGCCTTGGGAGGATAAAAGGGAGTTGGGAGATAAGCATGAATTAAATGGGGGTAAATGGGGACCTAGGGATGGCAAATAGGGTGCTTAGGGAGGATAAAAAGGGGTTAATGGATAGGTTTAGGGATGATTAAGGGTGATTATGGATGTTTAGGGAAGACAAATTAATGATATGATTAGGAAGGGGTTAAGATGGGATAATGGGAAATTAGGGGAAATAAAATAGATGATGAGATAAGATAGAAAAGTGGGAACTTCGAATAAAGGGGAGCAGATGTGGGATGAAGAACAAGGGTTATTAAAACTTGGTGTCTACACCAAGCTAGGGGCGAGATGGACGAGGCCGAGATAGGATGCAACACATTTACGATGGTGGAGACAACTTAGCAGAGAAAAATGAGGAGTTGCAGAGTGGGCAAGCTATGTAGGGATAGACAGGAGAGGAGTTCAGGGTAAAGGTCGAGCTGGTTGGAGCTTAATAGAACAAAGTAGCTCTATCAATGAGCTAAGAGGGCCAATGAGATGGAAGGGTGGAGAGATCGAGGCACAAGAAAGGGCGAGCTATAGAGGAGCCAACCGAGCTTGAAGGCGAGTTGAAGGGTAGTTGGGGCAAGAGGACCCCAACTTGCAGCTCCTCTAATTCTAGTTAAAACTATCCAAATTTCCCTGCAAATCACATATCTTGCACACATACCAAGAACACCATAAAACAAAAAAACTCCACAAAACCAAAATTATCCAGATAATGCCAATATTGCACAAAAACCAATACAGATAAAAAACTTCTACTAAGAATTGAAAATAACACAAAATCGAGAGTAATCAACAATAATGAAGCGATTGACACAATTACTAAGATCTGATCTCTGATACCATGAAAGAGGGCACAAAGATCATCTGGATTACATGCACATCGACGGAGTTGTACTCTGAAAATGCGAAGTACTCCAAGTGATTGGAAAACAAAATATCTCAAGGAACTTGTGCATAAGAAAAATGGTCTACTCATACTCATAGATTAAAAATGAAAAGTACATATATAGGAGTGTTGTGTACTTGTCATACCCCCAAAATAGGAGAGGGGAGTTACAATCCAAGAATGAAATGTAACTCCCATATAACATATGACACACTGACACATATGATAGATTCTATGATAGAATTTGACGTATGTAATATAACTCCCTAATGACTCATCTAAGACCTATGACTCACCTAAGTGAGGTGACTCACTATGGGTGAGGGTAATTAACCTAATAAATAAATAAAAGGTAAATTATAATCCCTCACAGTAACATGCATGAGGTTGAACTAACAATGTATAACGAATGTGAAAACTAGAAATGACTTAAAAGTGCTTTGTTTCTAGAACTGGAGTGTAAATCTGGGAAGGTATGGAAGTGTTACATAGTCTGGTCTCTTCTAGAGAGTTTTGTACGATTATGTATCAATGTTCTATAACTTTTTGTGCAATTATGATACTTGATGATAATCCTCACACTAAAACCACATGTTTCACACATTCACAAAACCCTCTTTATAATGGAAACAACCTCAAACCCTAACCACGGGTAGTAGATCCTACAAAAAGGTTGGTGTTTGGGTTGAAGCACAATTTGTGCACTGCCTACATTGGCACTACTCCGAAGAGGCCTCAAACCACATGTATTTATCCACTTAGCATGTGATACCTATATGGATTCAACTACTTTGGTAACTTGATAACTTGACAATGAGAAACAATGATGTGGTGCACATAATCTTAACTTGGATTGAAGGTATCTAAATTGAGGAGCGTGACTCTTGCACTTGGGTGGGAGTGCTTCTTACTTGTGTGTGGGATACTCCTAGGTTGTGTTGCTTTGAAATAATTTAAGAGAGCTTGGAGTTCTTTTGGAATGAATGCTCTTGAAAGTTCCACGTAAGATAACTAGGTGGGTTAGCCTTGTTTTTATAGGCTTTCATAGATTGTGTAGACACCCCAAATGTGCAAAGTGCATAAGCATAAAGTTTAAAGTCTAAAGTCTAAACAGAGACTTGACCCTTCTCCCCACATGTTATCGAGAACTGAAATAGTGAAAAGGGAAAGTAATAAAGACCTAGCACAAGATATGCCATAACAAATCTATCAAAGGAAACAACCTAACACAAAAACTAAGAACCTCAAACACAATTAAAAATAACTAAAATGAATCTATAATACTTCCAATACACAGGCAAGGAGCCCTTGGAGGTGCTATCATGGAAGATGGCTTTTCATCTTCCCTTGTTGAAAGCTCTCTAAAAGTCCTATTTTCAAAGTGGAAACTCTTAATAATTAATAATTTCAAGAAGAACAATGAGTGATATTGAACATACTATTCTATTTGCATATATTATTTTTTTAATAAAAAAATAATTTTTTTATTACGCTGAAGGCATCCCCCCTATAGGAAAGGACTTTGCAGACATTCACAGGACTATGTCAAATTTGACGGCCTAAATGACGGTTTTGACTTTTTATGTGGTCTATTTTTGCAGATTTACTATTTTTAAAATTTTTGCTTTTTTTACAGATTTGTTATTTTTAACAATTTTACTTTTCCTATTTTACATGCTGCGGACAATTTGTTTAATTGATTTCTCTTGGAGAGCTCGAGTTACAGCCCATTGAATCATTCCACATCATGAGTTTGCATGGGAGCATAAAATTTATTAATGAATTCTTCCACCATTTATTTCCTGTTTGCAAATAAATTCTGGTGATGTGCTCAAACTCTCCTTGCATTCAAAAATTGTTTTCCACGTGTACTAGTTAGTATTTGAGTGTAAATAAGAAACTTTTTGTTTTCACGCCAACAAGTACTGATTCTTTCCAGCATGCAAAAGAAAGATCTTCTTTTGATTAAAATAAAACTTTACCAATTTTATCATTTTAAAAAAACAATCTCGCTTTGAGTTAGGATGTCTTCCTTGTGTGACAACATAATTTCTTCTATACGTTGCAATTTTTTTCCACAAGCTCCTGCACATAAAACACATGATTTATTTTATCTAAATGTAGGCCATATTTTTTTTAATCCTAAATTTAACCATTTGGGCGCCTGTTTGGACTGAGTATTCTACTTGGGAATATGTAAAATTTGCTTGCACGTTGCATTTCCTCTCTCCTTACTAACTGGGTGCCTATTTTTCCTCTTCTAATTTCAATGCGGGCTCTAATTTGTAGTCCTTGCTTCAGGGACCAAATATGACATATTTGCAGACATGGTTAAAAAACAATAAAATAAAAAGGTAAACTTTGTTTTATAAGCCAACCTGTCTGTTTTCTAGGCATCCATATGCCAATGATTTGGCATGCTTCTCTCTTCCATTTTCAATGCGGAGTCTTCAATAATGCTTTCTCTCTTTAGGCACCAAGTATGTAGTCTTCATAAGAGCTCTTTTATCAAGAATGCAGATTAATTATTTGCCCTTTCTCCAATGCGTAGACCTACTTGGCATGTAGGTTTTATAAATATTTTAATTTATTTAAGCAATAACAATGTTTAAAAAAAATGATTTTGTTTCTCCTTGCATGAAAAAAGATCCTTTGACCAGGCGTTTAATGCCAAATCTCCCCAATTTGGTGATTCACCACATAATTACTTTGATTCCAACTTCTATTTCATCTCTGGAACGTGTTTTAAATGCAAAAAGATTCTTCAATGTGCTGCTTTCACAAGAAGTTTGCGTCATGTGCTCTGGGAAAATTTATATTCATGCCTCCATCGTACTGTAATAAAGTAAAACTTAGTCCCCAAGGTCTAATCCTGGGTATCTCAAACCTACTCTAGAATGGTAATATAAGCTGAAGGAATTTGATCATTCAGTCTCAGACAGTTAAAAGCTTTGTTATGATTTGATCATTTTACGAGCATACGACTAATCAATGGAATTTTATTAGTATTACCATAAGATTACCCATCTTCCCAGGCAACCAACAACTTAGGGTGGGTTAGATGGGACACATGTAGGATTTTATGCTTACATATCAAAATAGCTTCTATTATAATTGTTATTATATTCTATAACAGGTATGCAACAAGACTCTTTTATTTTTATGTACAAGAAGTGATTGCTTTGACTGTTGGTTAATGTCTTCTGATTTTTCTGTAGAAGATGTGTGTTGAATGTGTCTTTGATCTCATTGATTTCTTCCTTTCACTCCTCACATGTGCTCTTAGAGTAGGGGTTGATGAGAGCATGTGAGTCAAAATAAAGTTCATGACCAGTATCAATTGCAGAATGACATATATCTACTTGAACTATATGCTTGTATAAAATCTGCAAATGTACAGAGCTCGTCATGTAGTCTTGTTTACTTCAGATCTCATGATATAAGATTTGCAAATGTATATGTGCGGATTTGTAACAAATTTAAAATGTACACATAGATCCTTTTAATGTAATGTTTCATGTATATTCCTACAGATACAAAATCAATCACACCGCTTATCAACATCAACTACAAAAGTAATAACTATCCCTCTAAATCAAATAACATCTACTGTTCGGCGTTCACATTGCATTGTGCACATGCGATTACTAGTGTTATAATAATTATAACGAATTAATACCAAAGTCTAAACAATAATAATACCTCATTCATTATTAACCCATCTTTTTAAAATAAAGAAATCAATCCCTTGTAACTATTAATCTATTATCAACCAATGCCAAAAATAACACCAGCCCGTTTGTTCAAAGAAATATATGAGATATGACTCGTTGTTATGAAAGAGCATATATAGTCGGTTGGTTAAGTCAGTCAACAGTTTAAACAAATAGACACTACAGTTGACTACTCATGCAACAACTTAATTTCTTATTGAAAAGATTTTTAGTAGTAACTAGTATATATAGCCACACCAAGATGAACAGGGCATTTCCCAATAGGAAAACCTTGTTGCAGAATACATCAAGAGGAAATGTGATTGTTTGGGTTTAATAATTGTTTTCCATACTCTGTTGAATTTTCTTCCCCATGTCTCTGCAGGGGAATTGACTTTCTAGTGAGTATTCAAAGCATAGTCACCAATTTCGAATACGGTAGGGAAAAAACTACAAATCCAGAGTCTGAAAAATTAAAAAAATTCCAGTCTAAAATATATATATCTGTTATATATGAACATAATACAATGATTTTTTTTTTTAAAACATAATACAAAATATTAATATAACAGTTTGTGCAGATGTTACTGGATTTGCTAACTATTACATTCGTTGAAGATTTCAGAGTGTTGAAGCAAATTTAAATGTTTGGAAGAGAAGATGAGCATCATCCATAATTTTTCGAAAAATCTATAATAACTAGGCAGCACCAACCAAAAGTTATATTATCCAATGTTGGTAATTGCTTTTCCAACTTTCAAAAAGTTCCAATACTCTAGCAGCACCATTTCCCCACCGAGCTCATGATCAAACTCACATACACAGAAGCTGCAGTGAAAAAAAACACATTAGTCAATCTTTAATTACATAAGACAAAAAATAAAATCATATGGAAGAAATAAAATCATAGACATAAGATAATGAACAATACTACCTTCCATCCAAACCGGCCATCACTATTGTGTTATTTGCTCCAAAGCCAATGGTATACCTTACATTTGCAGGCAAATGAAACTGAGCAAATGACCACTGTGAACTGAAATATTTTGGCAATACCCCTGCAAAACTAATAAATTATTTTCTGAAAAAACCATTGTTTCTTTTTTCTGTTATTAATAGTAAATTAAAAATGTTTACAGCCGCCTGCAGACCCAAAAACAGGCCGCCCAGCATCGCGAACTATAAAACAATTATTTTATTATTATTAAGCTTATCTACCCACCTTTCAATAATTCAAGTGAAGGCCTGGCCGGTTTTTGGCCCTTGTTGGATGCAACCAGACTTTGATCAGAACCAGAACCAGAGCCCAATTGGTTGGTAAAATTTGTATTTAAGCTGCTTGAAACCTTTTCTGTCACCTTCTCTTTGAGACCAAATATGTGGACAGTGCCCTTTTCACTACACACTGCAAGCCACTGAGCTATGGGAGATAAACTAATGGAATATACCTCAGCTTGATCAGATCCTCTCCTAACCTACACTCATATACACAGTCATTCAATTAATATTTCAACAATATATAACAACAGTTAGGAGCATCCAACTTGAGATCGTTTTCAAAGACATTTTTAAAAATTTGTGGCAGGGATTGTTTTTAACAAAAAGGCCACTTCCATTGTGACACAAAATTACTTACTAACAACACAAACTGACTCAGAAGAAATTGGGATTGTTTTTGGATTTTGGATTATATTAGTTATAAGAGAAGAGGGGAATATACATCTACAATCAATCAATCATTAGATTAACAAAAAATCATTATATTAACAAAAAAGCCATTTCCATTGCGACGTAATTTTACTTACTAATACCTACGAGTAAAGACACAAACTGACGGATTGTTTTTGGGTTTTGTATTGTATTAGTTATAGGAAAGAAGAGGGAGATATACATCTACAATCAATCGATCATTATATTAACAAAAACGCCACTTCTATTGTGACAAAAAGCTTTGTAATTTTACTTACTAATACCTATGATTAAAGACACAAGCTTTCCCAGAAAGAAACACATACCTCTTGCAGAAGAGTTCCATCCAAAGTATTGAAAATCCGAACAACAGTGCCCCTTGTGCTTGCTGTTGCAAGAATAGCACCATCCCTTGTGAGAGAGAAACAGGAAATCTGTGATTCATGTGCATCAATCATCTGATCTGTCTTCTTCAGATGATGGTGTGCAACCCTAACCTGGCCATTATGCAAACCAGGACATGCCACAACATAAGAGTCTCTTATATGAGAAATATCACAAAGCCCTTTAGGATTAGACACAGTCTCTATTTCATACATAACCTTGAAGCTGGTAAACCCATAAACCTTTATCTTATGCTCCAATACTACCACAAAGAGATCATTTCTTAATTTCACCGCCCTAATTTTGGAACTCTGACAAAGGTTAGCGATACATTTTTTCTGATTGTCATCCCAAATAATAAGCCTGTGAGGAGGGTATTCAGGGTTTTGGTCACCTCCCACGAAGGCTATAATGTTGGACTTGAATAGCATCTCCACTAGACGAATTCCTCCCTTACAATCTCTTCTGAAATCTTCCTGCAGAGGATGTAAACTGTATATCCTGAATCCTTGATCGGTACTGCAAGAAAAACAATCAAAGGTTTGATTGAAAGATACACTAGACAATGTAGTTCCCACATTTCTTTTGGATTCTGACTGTGGTTGTGACTTCTTATTTTTTATAAACCAAGATGAAAGTGAAAATCTTGTGGGTAGTTCTGAAGATGTCATTGGAAACTCACCCATGAGCTTTTTCGACATGAACACTAATACAAATATCTCACTCACTAGTCTCAAGAACACTAACGCAAATTTCAGCGATCTAGTCAAAAAATTTATTAATACAATGGAAGAATTCTAAAAATAAAAAAGTACACTGGAGGAGGAATTCTTGCGCTCTAAAAATACCAAAGCAATTTGCATTTATCAATTCATTCAAATTTTATGATTTAGATATATGTGTTTCTTTTATAAGTTCCATTAATAGACCGACTAATAATGAAACTTATAAAAGAAACACATATATCTAAATCATAAAATTTGAATGAATTCATAAATGCAAATTGTTTTGTTATTTTTAGAACGCAAGAATTCTTCCAGTGTAATTTTTTATTTTTAGAATTCTTTGTTATATTAATAAAATCTTTGTCTGGCTGCGAACAAATCTCTGTAAACTGGAGTTTGCATTAATGTTCTTGGGACTGTAGTGAGTGAGATATTTGTATTAGTGTTCATGTTAAATAAGGTCAGGTGGTGGAAGCTTTTGTATAGACTTTGGTAGGCTTGTACACTATTTTAAAACAACTATAAACAATGATCGCTGCCTGTGTATCTGTGCACTAGCGTACATATTTTCACATAGGAAGAAGAATACCACTTATCTATTATCATGGTAGCTAATGAAAAATGATGACGATAAAACATGTGTGATCGCGTCCCCATTTTTTCCCTCATTGTCCTTCTTTTCCTCTTGTTATGTTTTAAACATTTCCTAAATTATTAGATTCTAACTCGACTGCTGCCATTGGCTTAAGATTTTGGGAAATTCCAAAGAATAATTCAAAACTAGCTAATCAATACACTTGATTTCTCCAACAAACAAGAAAACATATCATATAAAAAAATGGATTTTAAATTTGAGCTAATTCTTTTTTCCCATAAACTTTCTAAGTGAATTCAAATATAAGTTGTAGGTGTATTACACAGACAACCACTAGATATCCTACATAATAGGAAACCCGCATTTGACGACCATGTATATTGCCTCTAGATTTACCATATCCTGAGAAGAAATCCTAGAGAAATTCTTGCACAAAAAGGACTTCTGCTACAAGTAATTTTAGATACATAACAATTGTGAGATTTTATGTACAGAAAAAAACCACGGTCTTGCACCTTTTTCGTACTAACACAATTTGCTTTTCCATATTTGAATGGTAACATAGAGGGTCTCCTCACATTCATGGCTTCATATGGATAGGTAATAGCCCCAACATAGAAACATTGGACTGGAACAATGCTGAAGATGTCAATATTGTCATATCTAACTTCAATTGTGTTGTTACAACATGGAACTCTAGGCCAGACTTTACAACCACCTCCCATATGGCTCATTTAGGACTTGATGACCCATGCTTATTGCCTTCTCCAAAAACATTATTTGCCCGTAATGATGCAAACTACGTAGAACTGGTTAACCGTGTACAATGCCATACAAAGTACACTACATCTACATGCCTACGCAAAAAAGGATCACAACTACAATGTACGTACATATGCCCTTGGCCTATTCAGAATATCTCCACATTATGCCTAAACATACATGGAGAGCCAATGTATACTCCAATGTGGAATTATGCCAGGATGAATAGACACAACCACACCATGCTACATAAGAGGAGGAAGAATAGGTGCATTAGGAACTTATGAGGCCATGTTTGGTTTCCATAACCATATACAAGCTGTCCAAAATAGCTTTAGTTATTCTTGTTTGCAAGTGGAGATATTATCTCAAGAAAAAGATACGATAAGATGTTTACTTTAGTATAAAAGAACAATATAGTTATGTATGTGCTTATCAAGGGATATATATGGTCTAGGGGTTGAGCTATCATGTCCTGAGGGAAGGAATTAGCATGCATGGAGTGAAGGAGCTCATAGAAGATGAGCAAAGAATGTGGAAATCATGAAAGAATGTAAGGCTGCAGACTTGGTAAAGTCACACCACAAGAAGGTTAGAGCTTATAAATGTAAGAATTTACATCTTCACTCAGCCCTCAAGTGCCTATGGAAATAATTTCAATGATATTAGTTCATTATTTAAATTGAAATGCTTAATTTGTCACGATCTACTCCAAACAACTTGTACAGTGTTGTTTGTTCATTGCTTCCTTAAAGCAGTGGTTCGCACTAGTCATCATAAATTTTTTGTATCAAATACAATTGATATGAAATTTGGTATGTAGGTGAAAGAGATCATTTTCCATACGGCTTGTGAATATTTTATAATAAGTCAGAATATTTGTGAAGTTATGAATCATTTTCCTAGCTAGTTTGAGAACGCATGCAAACTGTTTGCTATAATGGTCTGTCTGGGAAAATAGGAATAACTTTCAAATGATGTAATAAAAATGTCTAAAATTAGGAAAATATGATCCTTGAATATATTTCTAGATACTATAATTTTTTTTGTAAAAGTTGGGATTGTTCAGCAAAAGATATAGATGACAGAAAATTGTTGCAGACTGTGTGCACAAGAATGACAATTTTGGAAAAACAAGTGAAGTTTGATGGTTTTATTATTGTTAAGTCAACTTGATGATTCAATTGATATTTTATTGAAGTTTGGAACAAGGTATGAACATTAAGGAAGTAAATTTAATGAAAATATTAAGAAGAGAGGTAGACATAGTACTATGATCTTTCCATATAGAACAAGGATGAACTTTAAGAGGATTGTGGGTTTATTGATTTTAATCTTGCATGTTGATATGAAAACAAGCTGAGCTAAGGTTAGCATCATTTTGGTATTAAAGCGTGTTGGTACCTCTGTACTCTCTTATTCTTTTGTTAATATATACATGTGGTTTATGGTTGAAAAGGAATTTCAATGTATGTTGTTGCTAATGAGGATTGTTGAATGCTGATATAAATAGATTACTGGAGTTGTGAGGAAGGACAATAAAACCATTAAGGATTAAGAAGAAAAGGAAACCAAGAGAGGCTTAAGAGAGCCAGTGAAGCTCAAGTGAAGGAAGAATAAGCTGTGATTTAGTAACTTGAGTTGGAAAAGACACAAGAAAGAAAATGGAGAAAAAGACAATATTGAGAATGATGAGAGAACTCTCTAGAGAAAAAGAGAGAAGGAAAAAGCAAAGATAGGAAAAGTATCAAATGGAGGTGGAAGAAATCAGGAAGATAAGAGAGAGAATTGCAAAATTAGAGATTATGATGGAAACCATGATAAAATTACCAATCCAAGGAGTTGGATGGAGGATAAGGAAGAGGGTGAAGTGGCCAATTGAGCTACTCATGGATAAGAGGAAAAGACAAGAGCTGATTGCTTTAGAGAGAGAATAGAAGAAAGATATTGATAGGAAAATGAAAAATGAGTTACGTTGTGAAGAGAAGAGAGTTCTCATTATAGAGATCATGAAGAAAGAGGTGTCTAAAGAGACACTTGAAAAAGAAAGCATGAAGAATGAGAGAGTGTCCATGATGCAGGCACTCATGAGCATGTTTTGGTATATATTTTTGATTTCTAACTCTTTATTTCAGTTTGTGTATACAAAGCTGAAGAATGCACTAAGGAATATCAAGGATTTGACCTTGAAATTAGAAAAAATGGGTCAACTTGGGCATCTACAATGGAGAATGAGGAATATGTGAGAGAGTTTGTGGTAACTCAAGGAAAACAAATGCATTTGGAAGTAGCCAAACAAGAGGACATTAGAGTCATTCAGTTAGAAATCAAAGGTATGAATGATGAAATTGAATTTTATGATGCATTGGAAGATGGAATTGAACATGTGCAACAAAATGAAGATTCCTCAAAGGAAGAAATCTTGAGAAAAGGTATGAGCATGCAACATTTTGATGAGAAGGTAAGAGAAAATTCTGATTTTTATCATACATATGAAAATGCAATTACAAAATGCCAATTCATAAAAGAAAGTGCATATAGACAAGAGGTTTTCAAGATGAATTTAACTTCTAAATATGATATTTATCATGTTTCTAGAAGTCAAATGTAGATGCACAGATCATGAAGAGGATGAATGAGAAAAAACCCAACAACTTGGCTTATAATCATGGTTATATAGTTCCAAAATGGTTGAAGAAACCAGAATCTAAGGTGAAGGCTCAAGTTTGGGTACCTAAGAATGCAAGAAATGATGATAATACATCTCAAAAAGATGCAAGTGATGATAATGGAGGTGAGAAGGTGATGTTGGCACCAAGAATCCTATGGAGGAAGGTTGAAGCAAGTCCTGGAAAACAAGAAAGTAAATGCAAAATGAGAAGCATACATGCAACATTCCATGAGAATGAGTGGTATACAAAAGAGATGAAAGGTAAATTTATTATTGATGATGATTTAGATCATGATAATTGTAAATATACCTCTGATTATTTACCTAAATTCAATTTGAGTGAAGAGGAAATATGGAATAAGTTGCTTGTATTGACTAACTTGCAGCAGGGTGAAACCTCAAAATTGGATTGTAAGGATGATCACGAAAGTGATGGTGGAGATTGAAAACATATTGGGTGAAGAGGATTTATACCTCTTGTATGAAATAAATGATAACTTCTTGGAGAAGAAGAAATGGTAAGAGAATATGTTGATGTGAAACATGAATTGAAAGAGGAAAACAAAGACCTATTGCCTAAATATGATGAAAACACTGATGAAATTGGTGATATAAATTTGAGATAAGAGTTCGAAAGGATAGAAGTCAATCTTATTCCTAATTAGTCCTTCAAGCCAAGTGGATTGTTGTATATGGAAGTTCAAATCAGACCAGATAACATGAATGAACACCATTGAGAATGTAATGATATCAAGATACAAGATAGAGTGAGAATAAGGCATATTTGAGCAAGGTTCATCAGGATCCAAATGGTGCCAATGAAGAAGAACATCAAGATTGATTCCACTTAAGGGGATACTACCAGGCTCATGATTTCAAGGTGATGGAGATATAGGACCTATCCTTTTATGTCATTAGTGTAGGTTCTACAAATGATAAGTGAATAACATGGTGTCTCTATTAGGCTTCATTAGAGGCAGCTCATAACTCAAAGAAGTACCATGAATATGTGTTATAGGGTTGAATGATGATGAAAAAGTGGTCATGGAATCATGTTGTAATACTTGAGAAAGTAGATGATAAAGAGGGATAGACCAGAAGAATAGATGATTAAAAAGTTATGTTTGATATGAATGACTTGAGACAGGCCAATCATATTCATGGCATTGTGTTATAATGAGCATCAAGAAGGTGTTGTGATCTAGGCTTATATGTATATAGGAAGATTGAAGAGTGATGAAGACATGTGCAATTTTTACATAAGAGTTCAAATGTTTTGTGGTTTGACCATGGATTGTGTAAGCAGAATTGATTGGTTTATAAGTCCAATATGGAACGCTTGAGCTGTATAATCCTATATGGAGAATTAAGGATATGAAGAATGCATCAATGGAATTATACTGATGCATAATATTTTGAACAGATTATTTTCCCTCTAATCATCTATGTTTGAATATTTGAACTTGAATGTAACTTCTCATAGTTACATGAGAGTAAAAGTAGAAACAGTAAGAAAATGGAGTGTCTATTGAGTTTTTCATCAGCTAAAGTTTAGTGTTTTAGGTCTATGGCATAATAGTTGTAAAATTCTCAGGATAGCATATCATGAAGAAGCAAGGGGTATAATAGAGTTCTTGTCATAATAAAGTATAAACGGATGTTGATTTCAAGGAACAACTGTCATGACAAGGTATGTTTTTTGGTGACTTCTAGTGAGGAAGATTGATCTAAAAAACAGAGCAGGATATGTTCCCTTTATTTAGCATGAAAGGTCAATATAGCTATGTATTTCCTGATGGAACAGATATATTTTGTAAAGGGGTCGAACTATAATAATCTGACTTTGGAAGGTCTTAGTATAGCACGAAGTGACATCTTGATTCCTTTTCTATGGATCAGATGAGCTAATAATATGGACATCAGGGGAGCTTGTAAGGCTTTGCTGAGTTAGATAAAGTCATGCCACAAGAAGTATGCAGAGCTTATAATTGTAATTGTTTGAGTGATCCTTAGCCCTAAGGTGCATATGGAAATCATTTCAATGTATATTGGCTTCAAGAGTTCAACTTGATTAGCTTACATTTCTCATGATCTACTCCAAACAAGATGTACAGTGTTGTTTGTACTATTGCTTCCTTAGAACGGTGGTATAACATTTAGTCATCAAGGGCAAGTTAGTGAGGTTGTATCATAAGCTCAATTGGTATCGAAATTTCATGTAAAGTGTCAACAGACTATGGGGATTTTCCATCATGGCTTGTGAATATTTTAGCCTCATAAGTCGGGTATAGTAGTGCCAAGTTATGATATGCAGAGTCATGAAGATATGTTGGATAATGCATGACAGAGCTAGAAGTTTTGTTGTAATGGTCTAAGAGGTAAGAAAAATTTGTTCATAAGTTTCTAACAATTACGTAATAAAAATGTCTATAGTTAGGGAAGCTATGGTCTATTGAATATCAGGCATATGATAGTTTAAGCTTTATCTTTTTTAAGAATTTGGTATTGTTCACCTAACTGATATAGATGACATAAAATTGTGATCAAAGGCTGTGTGCAGTCACGAATGGCGGTTTTAGGTCAAGGACAACGTGAAGTTTGATCTTGTGTATCTGAGTTCATTTAAAGAATGTAGCATAAAGAAAGGGGGAACATATCATGTTTATGTGAACTTCCAACAGTAAGGTTGATGCATTCCAAGTATGGTGATTTAATGAAAGTGTTATATAAGAGAGGAAGAGATAGTACTAAGATGTTTCCAGGACTATATCACGGATTTACTTTGAGAGAAGCGTCAATTCTATTGATTTTAAAGTTGCATAATGAGATGAAAATAAGTGTGAGTACCATACAGTGGAGAAGCATCATGCTCATGGGGCCAGATATTGTAGCTCTATGTTGTAATGCTAACTTGACAATTACATCAAGGTCTAGTACTGAAGCCTTCCAAGGTGAGTCCATTTTTTGCGTTGAACAATTGGTGATCAGTATTTCATTAAGTGTTACCTGAAGTGTGTCCTTTACGAACTAAGAATCAAATGACAGTCTTACTTTGTGATCATGTTGGCCATTGAGATTTTGTTGTAAAAGGCCTTATTTTCTTTAAAGTTGCAGGTCTCCTTTTTCACCTCTGCCTCTTCAAAGGTGAGTATGAGAATTTAGAAAGGATGGAGTCAATGATATCCTAAGTATTCATCATAGAGTGGTATGTTCATAGTGCCTTCTTAATTGCCTGGTTGATCATAATGGAAAGGTCAGATGCCTTTTGAATGATTGTCACCTAATTCTCGACTGCTTGATGACATGCATGGGTGATGTCAACACTGATGATGTCTCAGATTGTTGAGTGATTCATGTGATGTACAAATAGAAGTGCATTGTGTATGGAGGTTGATTGGAAATCAAGTCTTCCAAGATAATTTGAAGGAAATGTGGAAGACAAAGATTCTTGTGAAGATATTCTTGAGAAGGTGTGGGCATGGTATCTTGGCTGAGATAAGTATATTACAAATATATTGTGACATTATTAATAAATTGTAATATTATTAATAATGAGTTTATAGAACTCATATTAATAATATAGTTGTAATAGTTAGTAATTAGTATTGGGTGAGTTGTGAGAACAACTCACGTAGCTATTTTGGTGTGTGAGATAATAAAGGGATGTGAGAGATATCTTAGGGATAAGTTTGAGAGATTCATGGAGAGAGATATGAGGGATTGAAGATGAAGTTTGACTCCACCTTTGTAGGAGATCAAACACTATAAAATGTATTGCATCCATCTATGTAAAGATATCCCAAATGATTTCTAAATTCAATATAATTATATTCGGTGTTTTTATATAATTGTGCAGTGTTTAACAATGGTATCAGATCAGGTGGATATCTTATGATGGAAGGATAATGGATATAACTTGATGGTGATGTTACTTGTTTGATCCATTAGCATAGGATAGTTTGAAAATATTCTCGGAGAGAGATGTCTGTCATTTCCTATATAGTGTGTTCTATCATATCTCGTTGGCAGTTTACTATAATGTTATCTGCTATTTAATATTCACTTGATTCTCCATGAATTGATTAGAGAAGTATTTGATAGATATACAACCTATTTTCATCTTATTTCACATTCAGATCTGCATCAATATTCATTATCTCTCTGTCGACGTTTTTGGAGTTAAAGTGACGTATATGATATAAGTTGGAGCCACCTTCTGTCAGACATATGAGACATTATTTTTATATGTCTCTCACACCTACAGATCTCTGAGTTATCTGCAGTGGATCAATATTGGTCAACGACGTATTCACATTAAAGTAGAAGGCATTGGGTTCTAAAGTGTCGATGCTCAAATGATCCAGATTGCATTGGATCGATTGCATTCACATTGATTTCGAACAACATTAATTTCTTCCAGATGCAGGTGTTCTTCTAGTCTCACAAATGTTTACTCTCATTCTCTCTAAACCGTTCTCATGCAAATAGATAGAACATTAGAAAGCTTGTAGCCATTGTAGTGGGTAAGGCAAGGATAGTGATAAAATTGGTGATTAGGAAGCTTGTAGCCATTATAGTGGGTAAGGGAAGGTAGTTGTGGAAGATGTCTGGCTTTGGATCGATGTCATATTGGTATACGCTTTTAATGTGTGATCCTAAGTGATGTAAAATCAAAACGCTAGAGTTTCAACACATTTTGGCAGCGACCACATTGTTTCACAAATCCCATGTGTTATCTCAGTCCCATCGTGGATTTGTGGGCATCCATTCAATTATGCAATCCCCTATTATTATCAGGAGCTTAGATTTTCCATTAACTGCGTCGAATTATACCAAGCTTGTTAGACTGCAGTTTCATTACTTCCATGTACATGGATCGTGATTTTCTAGTTGAGGGGAGACTTGTGTTGAGCATGGTCACAATCTGTAGATCTATATACATCTCAGACCAAATCCATTGATCACCATTTAAAACATCTCGACCCTTTCGTCAATGAGGAATAACTTGTTTAGATAGTAGAATTAGATTGATTTGGATTATTCAGATCTTTCCATCACCAAATTTCCCGACATTACTCCCAATGGTGTGCCTGGATCTGCATGCCTGCAACATCTTCCATGATTTTTACATTTATTCCACTAGTGTCGACGTCTCATGATAAGTATAACATTGCCTTATGTTAATAGGTCATATTAGGTTACATTGTATTAAGTAAAGCTTTATTGAGTCTAAAAGATTAATAGTCTTTTTGTCTTAATGTTTATTTTTTATAATTTTGGTTTAGATATGTGTTGATCTTTTC
The DNA here is from genome assembly GCA_019776745.2 of Taxus chinensis. Lineage (NCBI taxonomy): Eukaryota > Viridiplantae > Streptophyta > Pinopsida > Cupressales > Taxaceae > Taxus > Taxus chinensis. Next base: position 11,668,772 of record CM034153.1, read on the forward strand.
TAAATCTCAAATAGTTAGGTATTTTTTGTCCTTTAGTCTATTCATTAAAATAAGTCAAGTTATCATTTTATTTATTTAGTGTTCTGAGGGCTATTCATTAGATATTAGTTAAGTATTCTTTATGGTTTTTATTGTGTTAAGTTTCGTATATGTCTATAAGAAATCTTGAGTCATGTTAGTGTATGTTATCATGTCATTAGTATCAAGATTCTCATTATAAGTCATTTTGTGTTTCGAGTGTCTTATTAGAGTCAAAATTTTGAATAAATAAATAAAAATTGCCTTACGAACACATTTTCAGTAGAATCCGACGTTCGGGTAAGATATGTAACTATTGAACATCATGATCATATTCGAATGAGTTAGCAACATGCTACTGAAGGACAAAGGCACATGATGTTGGAGGTCAATCAACAAACTCTTGTTAGTCACCAACGACGGGGGCGCAATAAGCTGTGGTGATTGTGTGTGTGTGTGTTTTATTTTATTTTAGATTCGCAGTATGATTTTAGAGTTCCTGTTTGAATAAGTGAAATGTTCACATTGAGGGGGGAACTGGAACATGGTCTCAATGTTCAATTTTCCCTCTATTCAGTTTGTATTCAGTAAGCAAATGGTTCCTACATGATTCCCTGAAGGAAAGACATAGTGGACAGATGAAAGCACAAAGGAAAAGCTACAACATGGTATTTGGGTTGTTGGTTGTCATGTAAAACCATCCTTTGTTTCAAGTTGTTGGTCCTGTAAAACCATCCTTTGTTGAGGTTGTTGGTTGTAAAACCATCCTAATTAGGTTGTTAGTTGTCCTGTACAAACACCATCCAAATCATGAGCATGCATTGGCGACAAGTTGCATAAGGAAGTGTGATTGTTGTTTTTATAATGTCAACATTAGGGGTGTATATTGGGAATTAATAATGTAACAATAGGGGAGTGAATGTTACAAATATATTTGTGACATTATTAATAAATTGTAATATTATTAATAATGAGTTTATAGAACTCATATTAATAATATAGTTGTAATAGTTAGTATTAGTATTTGGGTGAGTTGTGAGAACAACTCACATAGCTATTTTGGTGTGTGAGATAATAAAGGGATGAGAGAGATATCCTAGGGATAAATATGAGAGATTCATGGAGAGATATTGTAGGGTTTGAAGATGAGTGTTGACTCCACCTTTGTAGGAGATCAAACACTATAAATTGTATGCTCCATCTATGTAAAGACATCCTGAATGATTTCTAAATTTAATATAATTATATTAAGTGGTTTTATATAATTGTGTAGTGTTTAACAATGATGCTTTTGATTATATCATCTACCTAGTCATATGCATCTTCTATGAGCTTCTTTTGATCCCTTATTTCTTCTTTGAGATTCTATATCTTCTCATCTGTTTTATCCTTGTTGCCCCTTAACACTCGTCTAACAACTCCTTTATCTATGTTTCTGCATGTTACTTTAGCTGTCATCTTATTCAACGCATCGGAGGCTTGCTCATCAATAATCTTAGTGAGATTAATATTAGTGAGGATCATATTTGTATCCTTTTTCATCTTCCTTATGGAGTATGCTTTGTTGTTTACTTCAAACTCCAACTCCTCCATGTGCATCTGCATACTCCAACACAACATCTTCTTTATGCACATCGTTACTGCTTCTTGATCAATCAATTCCCAACCGAACAATTCTTCTTTCAACACAATGATTTGGAATCTTTCCCTTAATACCTTTTCTTGGTCATCAATGTAATTCACCTGTGGGGCCTACAAGGGCTCCTTCTTCTTCCTTCCGCTGACTTTGATTGAAAGATACACTAGATAAAGTAGTTCCACATTTCTTCTAGATTCTAACATTGAGTGTGACTTCATATTTTTTATAAACCAAGATGAAAGTGAAAATCCCGTGGGTAGTTTTGAAAATGTCATTGTGATCCTTTTTTTTTCTGAAATGTTATGCATTTAGGATCAAATTCACCCAAAGACTTAGCAATCCCAAGAACTATTACGAAAGTGTGTAACTCCAGAAGAAATCGTTTGTAGCGAGGTAAGGATTTTATTATTACAAAGGAGGGGGAATTCTAAAAATAAATAAGTACAAGGGAGGAGGAATTCATGTGCTCTAAAAATAACAAAACAACTTGTATTCACCAATTCATTCAAATTTTATCATTTAGATATGTGACTTTTTATATGTTCCATTAATAGACTGTAGTGAATTGAGATGGTACACTGAATGATAGAAATGTATGTTAATATAATAATGGTATTGTGCATCTACCATTATTATAATATGCACATTTACCTATTTCTTATTTAAGATAATAACATAAATCATGTTGGCATGTAGGCTTAATAGGTGTTGTCATTGTTGCAAAACCACATTAATGAAAAAGTGGATTTTGTAGGATAATGTCATGATGTTTTATGAGGTGCTAACATATAGGTTCAAATGTGTTTGAGTTGCTACAAGGAGATTAAATGAGGTATGCTTGCTTTACCAAACCTATATATGTGCGTAGAAGGTATAATTTGACATTGTGAACTTCTTGGCTTCTTGGGAAGCATGATTACATGATGCATATCAGGTTTTAAGGGGTCTTGATCACTCACAATAGTGGAATAGTGAAGGTACAGGTGGTTCACCATGTTACAGGTGCTCATTGGGAGTAAGTATGCTTGCTTGGAGGTGTGACAGAGTGCATTGGGGCTAGATGATCTCATGGAAGAATCTAATCAGGTATATCATGGAATATGAGGTATGGTTGGGTCATTTTTAGAGATTCCATGTTTAGTTATTGTACTCTTTCAGTTGATTCTAGTTGCTACAATGAGAACTCCTAAGGTAAGGCTATGAAAATGAGATTGGATAGCAATATTGAGAATTCATGTTGAATTTATGATTATTTTATATGTTATTTTGATGTGTCATAGTGATCTTAGCAAAATTTTAGGTTTCCATGATGATTAATTTGCAAGATATGCAAGTTTTAGTGAGACAGAGTAAAAAACAATGCAAAATCTAGCTCAAATTTAAACTTCTGATGCTCGTTGTGAATCATGTGCTTTGCATGGGAGATTTTGGATTTTAGGTATGTTTCTAAGGTGATTCTATAAGATTTATGAAGAATAATGAGGTCATTTTATTGTCATGTTTTTATGAACGAACGTTAAGAAGGTCTAAAACCCTTGTTAAACCCTGACTAGGAGCAGTTTAAAAAAGGTGAAGTATTATGAGTCCATTTTGATTGAAATATAAAATTTGATGATTGGTTTTGTAGTAGACTCCTCTGGATTTCCAAAAATGTATAATAGAGGTCCTAACCATATGTGGGGCCCATCTGAAAACAATAGTTTATGAAGAGTTTCAGTTTAGGAAAAGTTGGTCCAAAGATGTGATATGATAAATTGATGTTGTATGATGTATGAGAGTTTTTATTAATGTCTATGGAGGTTTCAGATCAATTTCATGCAGGTTAATGAGGTTTTTAGGTCCAAACAAGTTTATTGGTCAAAGGGCAGTTTAGGGATCTCAAAAAGAAGTCTCAAGTGTTTTGGCCATATCTTGAGTTACGTGATGATTAAAGTTTTGTTGGAAATATAATTATGAGATATTTGCAGTGATATATGGCTTGAATTATGATAAGGTCATATGATAGGGTTTTAAGGGGATTCTTTGAGAAATAATATTTTTGGCAGTTCAAGACAACATATGTTCTTGTGCAAGTTTGACATTATTTAAAGCATAATATGGACTGGGTGATGCTTCCTATCACCTAGAATGTGAATAGGGATTAATTTGGCATTAAATGAATCCATATTTAAGTCTTGAATGTTTGTATGAGTGATTTTATAAACTAACCTTTCGAGATAGATTTTTTGGCAAGTTGATTTGATGAAGGCAAATCTAGCTATTGTTTGAAGAGAAAGATGTTTCATGACTTATAAAATTATTAGAATTGTTCTTGCATTTCTTGTGAGAGGATACATGGCATGATTTAATTCATTATAATTCATTTGGTGGCTCTATGAAGTTTCCAGGGTGCTGAAGGGTGAAGGAAACAACTATTTTGAGAACTATAAAGAGAATTGGACCCAATAAATGAAATAATTTGATTGGTTGGTATTACTTGCGAACATGTATGAATGATTTATGATATTTTAATTATGTATAAAGGTTCATGGTTCATGAAAAAATATGGGACTCATGTTAGGGTAATTTTAAGATTCTGCCCATGGGGTTATGAGCCATTTTTGGCACATGAAATGAGGTTTTTGGCTAAGCAGACCTAATTAGGTCATATGTAGCTGTTATATTTAAAATTTAAAATGTTTCCTTGATGTATTGGTCTGACCAAATGGAGGGAAAATTTTGGGCCTAAGTTTGTAAGGTGTAAAGCATATAAAAAACATGTTTTGGGTGCTTTTATGAACTAGTTGAGTATGTGCAAGGTGGAGCGACCTAGGTGAATTTTGATTGCATGTTTTTGAGCATGAATTGAGGAGTATCCAAGTGTATTGAAGGTGCAAAAAAATCAGAGAACATGATAGAAAGGCTTTGATGAATTTTAGAGTGATTGTGGAGCTTGTTTTGTGAAGATTTGTCACCTAGGGTTTGATTGAAGAAGTGCGAGTTGGAAATTAGATCTCCATCAGTTGTGGCAGAAAAAAATTAGAGATAAATACATCATAAGGAGGTTGAGTGGGAGCTTGATCATCTTGGGGTGGTTTAGCCTCCTTTTTGAGTTGGTGCTTCACTAAATTAGGGATTAGTGCTCCTTGTAGGGTTGATGCTCTACTAAACTAGTGGTTGGTGCCTCTCTAAATTTGAAACATATAAATATAATATTGTGTTTTAGTGGTTTTTCTTCCCCTTGAGGGTTTCCCACTTATATCTTGTGTTCTTACGGTGTTTTTTTGGTTTTATGCTTTATTAATGGTTTATGGTATGCACACATTAAAATTTGTATAAATGGTTATTGTGAACGTTTGGACATTGTAATTTGAGTTTCAGATCTAAAGTTTAATTTGAATTTTTTTATAAGGAACGATTCACCCCCCTCTCAATCCATTGTTCTTATAACAATTGGTATCAGAGCAGGCCATTCTAGAGAAGCTTGAAAACTTTAGGGAGGTCTTCTCAAGCACAAAATGGGTGGTAAAAAGAAGAATTCTCAGGAAGGAAAGAACTCCAAAGATGAATGTTACTGTACTCTAAGTGAAGGTAAGAATTGTGTAGAAAATATTCCTAAAATTTACTCTCCCCTAGGATTGGTAACTTGTGAATTTAGAGAAGGGTTTAGTGATTCAGAATCAAATTATGAAGAGTCAGCTGGGGCAATATTGAAAAGGGAACTTAATCTTGTAAGAGATGAGAATGAAAAAATTTCACAATAGATTGTTGAAATGAAAAGGAATCATGAAGATCAAATTAAGCTCCTTAGAGCCAAGTTGAAGAATGAGATAAAGAACATGATGAGATCACAAGGCATCTTGAAGAAAAATTAGAGAAAGTTGCACCCAGCCTTGAATCCAAGGAAGATATTCATGAACATAGCCATACTATTCATATTTTGGAGTCACAAATGGAGGGGTTGACAGAAACTATAAAATTCAAAGATGAAGAATGTACTTAGCTGAAATCACAAGTTGTTTTGCTCAATGATAAGCTCAAGTCAAAGGAAGATGAGTGTATCAAGTATGCAAATGGTATGCAATATCTACATTCTAGACTTGATCTAGTTTCAAGAAAATTGAAAATGTTTGAGAAAAGTGCAAGTGACCTAGATAATATTCTTAGCCATCAAAGATCAAACAAGTAATAAGGTAGGTTTGGGATTTAATGAGGATCTCAAGGACAAGTAATCAATGCAAGAAGACAGGGTTCCAAGAAAGGACATGAAGAACCAAGTACCAAGGAAGAAGTGAAGGTGACTAACTCCAAGTACAATGAGAAGACCAAGCCTATTAGGCCACCTAATTCTTCAAGGTATGAAATATCATTCAATGGATATTGTTTCTTATGTCATGCTTTTGGTCGTAGAGCTAAATAATGTAAGACAAATTCTTCTAAAAATAGTGTATAATTATTTAATAGTGAATGCAATTCATGTTGTGAATTTGGTCACAAATCCAAGGATTGTGGATGGAATGTGGGAATTTTTGAGCCTAGAAAAAGTAACAAGGTATTTGTAAAAAAATATGATTCTAGAGATGCTCAGCTATGGAAAGGAAATAGAAATGACTTGGCCAAGAAGATAGTATGTTACAAATGCAATAAGGAAGGCCATATAAGATCTAATCATGATGGCGATCTCAAAAGGAGAAGGGAAATAGTATGCTACAGCTATAACAAGATTGGTAATTTTGCAAGTAAATTTCATCAAGCAATTTTCAAGTCATGACAGAAGTTCTCAAGGTCCTAAAGAGTAAAGAAGCAATTTTCAGTGGCCTAGAGTGAAAGGAAATGGTCCTAGAAGGACTTGGGGACCTAGGAGAGACCTTGATGTCTCATCAAGAGCTGGAAATGGTGGAATAAGGAGCGAAAATCAGTGTTTAGAGCAAAGAAGTGAAGATGAAAGTGTTTTGTGGGTGCCCAAGAAGGCTTGGGACCTCTTTAAGACATTCTTTTAGGTCTCCATGTATCAAATATGTCTTCACTATGGTTCTTGAAGGTATACCATTACAAATGAAGCATCTAGGAGAGGGGAAGTAGTCTATGTCATTATAAGTCATCTCTACGAGGTCAAGGTATGTTAAAATTTTCTCCTCACTGTCTTGTCTTAGTTTACGAAGTTGGTTCTTGTGCAAATTTCTTGTCAAATTGCCTTGCATCTCTATGTTGTGCTTGTAAGTTGTGTATGGGGTCTGTACGTGATTTCTTCAAGTATGAAAGTATTTAGTGGCAAGTCTTAAGTGGTTAGGTGTCATTTTGACATGTTTCTTTATGAGTCTTAGTGGTTTTGTGGTCTTAAACATCAAGATCATTACAATTATCTCCCAATATGGTTTGCATTGTATCACAGAATTTGTGAAGGTCTTCTCTGCCATAACTATGTCAAAATATGTTTTAGTGGAGTTGGCAAGAGTCCCAAATGGTCCTAACAGTTGTGTCTTAAATGTATTTCTTGTGTGAGAGGTCACAAGTCTTGTAATTGCATAGTAAAAGATGTCTATCATTCAAATTAGGAGTGCTACCAGTCCTTAAGGGTTTGTGGTTGAGTCCAAGTCTATAAAAGTCTCTTGTAGCCCTAAATGGAGTTCATTAGGCATGTACAACTAGTTAGAGTGCTCTCAATAGATATTTGAAGATAATATAAGGTCATCATGTTCCAAATTGATTAGTTTTCCCCCAATAAGGCTGACAGTGACAAAGATATGGCTATAAGTGCACTTTTTGCAAGTAAATTGAGTGCTACAGGTATGTATTATGAGCATTCATGATTAAGTATCAAATGGAGGAGGTGTATTTCTTGTTTAAAGAGGATATTACTAAGTGATAATGCTAATTTGAAGAAGTAAAGAGAAAATTACCTCAAATATGCTACTTCATTGCCTCCTAACTGCGTTTCAACAACCCACTTAAGAGGTATACATGGAAACTTGACTTTGAATGATCAAATGAATGAATCTTGGTCTAAATTTTTGTGTGAAGCATCTTAATACATATGACTAGAGGACACTTGAGTTTTATACTTCAAGTGTGTTTAATCCTTCATTTATCCTTAATTGTGTTGAAGTGTTAGTTTTGAGTGCACAATAAGGAGGGTTTGATAGTTTAATGCTCTAGGAAGCTAAAATTGGGTTTGTGCCAATCTTCAAAGAAGAAAAAGTGGTACTACAAGATTATATAACAGATCTTATCTTATAAATTGATATCAAGTGTTAAAGGAGATAGTCATCTAATCAAGCGTCTGATTGTCATGATCAAGGAATAAATTGTTTGACCTGTGTTGGATTGGAAGACCTAGTACTCAAGTGAAAAATTCTATAGAGGGTTTTCATATTTGAGAAGGACTATCAAAGGTATCACCAGATATCTAAGGGGATATAAGATAAAAAAGAAAGACTTCAAGGGTGTGAACAATATTTGTAAGCATCTCAAATAAAGAAATGACAAAGCAATACATGACCTAGAAAAAGTGTGTCATGACATCTACAGTTTATGAGGTATTCTTCATTAAGCTAATTCACGAGGAAAGGTCAAAAAGAGATCGTAATATGTGCATATAAGGATAGGCAAGCTTAAGCATAATATAAACTATAAAATTGAAATGGAGGTTATCTCAATTGCTACAATGGTCTGAGAAGCATTTTAAAAATTACTCTAGTGTGTTTGAAGCTAAATTAGTGTCTCACAGAAACATTAATGTTGGCTCTAAGGTGGATAAGTCCTAAAAACATGTCTTTGGAGATAACTTAAACAATTGTAATGTAAAAATAACACAAGGTAAGTGTTTATACCGTGCTTTTGAAGTCTGAGTTGTCTTGATGAAGCTACAGTGCCAAGATACAAAGGTAAGGGTCAAAATGTGGTCTGAGTTAGTGTATAGAGTAATGTCAAGGGTTTAACACCTTGAAACCCCTGCAAGGTAAGTATAAATTTTTTTAAGACTGGATCAAGGTAGTAGGTTAGTGAATTTGGCATATCTTGGTCATTGCATGAGTTGGAGTGATGGGCTACAAGATCAGAGGCAAAACATGATAAAATTTAGGTTTGAGTGTCATTTTTATATCCTTTTATGATCATTCTAGATGAAAGAATTGTGTTTGAACACTGGCAGAGTCATTCCTTTGAAGGAATATTGAGTGTGGTTCAAGAGTTGTTATTTTGAAGGACTTCCTTGATAACTTAGATGCAAATAAGAGTTTCATCCTCCATTAAGTCTGAGACAGAGAAATGTATATGTGAAGAACCTTGAGGGCTAAATGACAAATGCCTTCTCAAATATATGCTATAGGAAATTCTCAAAAGATTAAATTAGTATCTGAAATCTTGTAGTATGAATAAGAAGATAGTTAGAAGCTTGTGTAAGATCATTTTATCTAAGAGTTATATGAAGTTCCATTACGAAAAATGGTAATGCTCAGAGATGTTAAGGTAATGATGGATCTGTGAAGCTACTAGAAGACATGTAGCCTGAGTTGAATATGAAGGATAACCACAATATTCATGTGTTAGAGGTGTGATATGAAGGATATAGTGACCTATGTTGAAGAATCAAATGTGTAAAAAATCAAATGTGCTTTGTATAGGTAATGCATGGTGATGACATTAATCTGAAGATGATTGTGCTACAGAGAGATGTGAGGTAAATATTTGAAAGATAAAGAGGATAATTATAGTCCATAAAAGACAAGGGGAGCATATGAAAGTGGTCTTAGACAAAGTTATTGAAGCTCTAAAGATATATAAGGTAAGATACATGTAAGTTCGAACTTGTAAATGCTAAAGTTTTCTTACCTCGGTTAAGAACTAAAAAAGGTGTTTAAGACCTAATAAATGAGGTCAAGTTGGGTTTTTAGCCAAGTTAGCATGCAAAGTTACTCAAATTTGTGCCTTTTAGCTATAAATAGTGTTTTTCGATCCAGGGGGAGTCATAAAATGCATAGTCAAGGTATGAATTTTGATCTAACCCTTGTCAAGGTTGGTGTAAGAGTTACTGAAATGTTTCTTCAGGGATGTCCGTTTATATGAAGTATGGTAAGCAAGAATGTGCTTGGTAATGCTAAGTTCAAGGAAAAACAAGACTTGTTCATGGTCAAGAAGGATAAATCAATGTTTTGATATGCTTTCTCATAACATTGTTGGCATGTTTAGAAGTGTATGCATCAGATCTTAGCTACTACAATTCTTCAAGAAGGCCAAAACAATGGTGTTAGTGAAAAATCGCTTGATTTACATGCTTAGATGGCTGAATATGGTGTCTTGACTCAAGATAAGGTGAGAATATACTTCTTTCATGAAGTTTTGAAGATGTTCAGATGTTGGAAGTGCTTTTTTCCTAGGGGGAGCTTGGCATATGCATGCTTGAATTGAGGCAAGAATCGGATTTTCAGAAAAAAATCAAGAAGAAGAGGCTTAATTGAGACCTTTGATGGATGTTTCCAACCAAAAAATGAAGGTATGAAGTTGATGTAGGTGAATGAGGTAATATATATGTTATACTTTTTCATTGATGTAAAAAGGGGGAGAATTTCAGGGTGTTTTCCATAAATGACAAAGGGGGAGATTATTGGCATATAAGCCTAATAGGTGTTCTCATTGATGAAAAACCACATTAGTGAAAAATTGGATGTTGTAGGATGATGTCATGATGTTGTATGAGGTGCTAACATGTAGGTTCAAATGCGTTTGAGCTACTATAGGGAGATTCATTGAGGTATGTTTGCTCTAGCAAGCCTATATAGGTGCCAAAAAGGTATGGTTTGACAATGTGAGCTTCTTTGCTTCTTGGGAAGCAGGTTGAAATGATTCATATCAGTTTTTGAGGGTGCTTGAGCACTCATAATAGGGGAATAATGCAGGTACATGTGGTTCACCATGTTAGAGGTACTCATTGGGAGCATGTATGTTTGCTTAGAGGTGCGATAGAGTGCATTGGGGCTAGATGAGCTCATGGGAGAATATAATTAGGAATATCATGGCATATGAGGTATGGTTGGGTCATTTTAATAGATTCCATGTTCAGTTATTGCACTCTTTTAGTTGATTATAGTTTCTACAGTGAGAACTCCTAAGGTAAGGCTATATAAATGAGATTGGATAGAAATATTGAGAATTGGTGTTGAATTTATGATAATTTTAGATGTTATTGTGATGTTTCATAGTGATCTCAGAAAAATTTCATGTTTCCATGATGAGTACTTTGCAAGATATGCAAGTTTTAGTGAGGCATGGTAAAAAACAATGCAAAATCTAGCTCGAATTTGAATGTTTGATGCTCGTTGTGAATCATGTAATTTTAATGTGGCCTTGAGGATTTTAGGGATGTTCATAAGGTGAGTATAGAATAATTTAGAATAATAATTAGGTCATTTTATTTTCAAATTTTTATGAATGAATGTTAAGAAGGTAAGAAGGTCTAAAACCCTAGTTAAACCCTAGTTAGGAGTAGTTTGCAAATGGTAAAGTATTATGAGTCTGTTTTGATTGAAATGTAAAAAGTGATGATTTTATATTTTAGTAGACTAATATGGATTTCCAAAAATTTATATTTGAGCTCTTAACCATATGTGGGCCCCACCCGAAAACAAAATTTTATGAAGAGTTTCAGTTTAGGACAATTTGGTCCAAAGAAGTGATATGCTAAATTGATGTTGAATGATGTATGGGAGTTTTTATTAATGTAAATGGAGGCATCAGATCAAGTTAATGTAGGTTCATGAGGTTTTGAGGTCCAAATAGGTTGACTGGTCAAAGGGCTGTTTTGGGATCTCAAGAAGCAATCTTCAGTGTTTTGGCCATATCTTTAGTTACAAAATGATTCCTCAAATGATTCTAGGAAATTTTCAGTGATATATGGATTCTTCATGATAAGGAATATGTTAGGGTTTCCAGGGGATTCTTTGAGCAAGAATATTTTTGGCAGTTCATGATAGCATTTGTTATTCTGTAAGTTTGACATTGTTTGAAGCATAATATGAATTGGGTTATGCTTCATATAACCTGGAGTTTGAATAGGGATAAATTTTGCATTGGATGAATCCAATTTTAATTATTTAATGTTTGTATAAATGGTTTTATGAGCTAACCTTTCGAGACAACTATTTTGGCAGGTTGATTTGGTGAAGGCAAATCTAGTTGTGGTTTGAAGAGAAAGATGTTTCATGACTTATAACATGCTTAGAAGCATTATAAATGTTTTGAAATTTATTTTTAGTGGTTGCATGACATTTTTTAATTTAGTAGAAGTCATTTGGTGCCAGTATGAAGTTTCCATGGTGCTGAAGGGTGAAGGAAACAACTGTTTTGAGAATTGTAAAGAGAACTGGGCCCCGTAAATGAAATAATTTGATTGATTAATATTAATTGTGACCATTTATGAATTATTTATGATATTTTAATCATGTATAAAGGTTCATGGTTCATGAAAAAGTATGGTACTCATGTTAGGGAAATTTTAAGATTGTGCACATGAGGTTTTGAGCCATTTTTGGCACATGAAATGAGGTTTTTGGATAGGCCGACCTAATTGGGTCATTTGTAGCTATTATATTTCAATTTTTAAATGTTTACTTGATGTATTGGTCAAACCAAATGGAGGGAAAATTTTAGGCCTAAGTTTGAAAGGTGTAATACATATAAAAAACATGTTTTGGGTACTTTTATGAACTAGTTGAGTGTGTGCAAGGTGGAGTGACCTAGGTGAAGTGTGATTACAGGTTTTTGAGAATTAATTGAGGCATATCCAAGTGTGTTTTAGGTGGAGAAAAATCAGAGAACATGAGAGAAAGGATTCGATGAATTTTAGAGTGATTGTGGAGCTTGTTTTGTGAAGATTTGTCACGTAGGGTTTGAGTGAAGAAGTGCGAGTTGGAATTTGGGTCTCCATTAGTTATGGCAGAAAAAAATTAGATATCAACAAATTATAAGGTGGCTGAGTACATGTTTTATCATCTTTGGGGGTTGTAGCCTCCTTGTGGATTTGGTGCTTCACTAAATTGGGGGTTGGTGCTTATTGTAGGGTTGGTACTCTACTAAACTAGGTTTTGGTGCTCCTTGTGGGGTTGGTGCCTCACTAAATTAAAAACATATCAATACAAGATTGTGTTTTAGTGGGTTTTATTCCCCTTGAGGGTTTCCCACTTATATCTTGTGTTCTTATGGTGTTCTTTTGGTTTCATGCATTATTAATGGTTTATGGTATGCACACATTAAAAGTTGTATAAGTGGTTATTGTGGCTGTTTGGATATTGTAATTTGAGTTTAAGATATGAAGTTTAATTTGAATTTTTTTATAAAGACTGATTCATCCCCCTCTCAACCTATTGTGCTTCTAACAAATCATGCATTAATAATGGTATTATGGCTCTACTTATATCTTATAAATAATTATAACATGCACGTAATTTATTAAAATAATTGATCTTTGTATATACATGCATGTCAATTATTAAGAGTTTAATTTTTTATTGTAATATATCAACTATGAGAGAAACTCTTGGAAAATGCATTTGAAAGACATAAAAAATCATCATTGATTGTGGATTTTTCTTGTCGATTGATGACAACTTATTTTGGTTCTTGACCTACTCATCACCTTGTTGCCAAGTTAGATGACACCCTTGGCTTTTTATATGATGTTTTGACCCCTTGGTTTTGAGGTTGACATATTATTTTGACCCCTTGGATTAAGGGTTGTGTTGGTTAAGCGAAGAGTAGATGTGTTTTTCTCTTATAATCACAAGTGTGAACTTGACTTTAACCTTATGTGCAACTTTAAACTAGCATAAATATCATAAATGCATCTATCTAAAAGAAATTTATATTGGAATTTTTGTATGTTGGATTTCATTTTACATAGGTTGGATATGTGCCTATATTATTGTTGATGATTATCTTTACAGATGAACCGTCAGAGTTGTTGGATACCTTAGGTTAGTAGGACATGCACCCTAAGGTAGCCTCCAGATTTTAAAGAAGTTGGCTCTTCTTTGTAGTGTGAGATGAGGGTTAGGAGAAAACTAAGAAGAAACGTAAAACTAATGAAGGTGATGCGCCATAATAGAGTTAAAAGGGACAGAGAGATATCTAAAGGGATTCTTTAAAATAGATTGAAGATCATTAAAGCATGATCTACCTTTTTTTTAAGAAACAATTTAGATTTAATCATAATTGTGAAGATGAAACACATGATAAACGTGAATAATATATATTTTAAATCCAAGGGCGTATATAATGATAGATTTTATAAATTATCTAGAACTACTCAGCAGAAAAGAAAGACTCAGAATATGAAAGCCAATGGTGCACATAACAAGAACTCGATTTATAAAGAACATAATATATGAGGCCGAAGTGGCACAGATTACAACTTCCTTATATAAATGAGTCTTACTAAGGCTTGGCCAATACAAAACTAAACCTTGAAACTCATTTACCACCTTTTTCTACTTTTCTCTTCCAAAATCTCCTCCTCCATTTCCTGGATCAGACCTCATTTTCTAGAAGTTCGTGGCTCTTGTTTTGACATCTGGAACCAAAGTTTTGACTAGTATCATTCAATGATCTTCCCCTTCTGGGTTAATATCTCAACCACTTATTGAGATATTTGTGATTTGTTTTTAATTCACCAAACTGTCACTTCTAGAGTCGGTGATAATCCTTTCGTGCCACATGGAGAGAAGATGTTTGCTTGTGAGTCTTTTCTAGAACTAGATTATCTAATTTGGTCTTGTGAGACACATGGTGAGCATGAACTAGTTTGGGGGAGGATTCCTATTTCTCATTACTGGGAAGAGCGCTTAGGCAACACATGGAGGGCGTGTTGTATTTTACTATGCTTTTGAATTTTCAACCCATCGAGGGAATCATTATCGATCCCGAGACATGTGGATGGTGAAACAAAAGATTGAGGGCCTTTTCCTCTTCCTCAATGCCTTGATTGCGCCAACAGGACACGTGGACACCTTCCGCATTAAAATTCATACTTAGCTATTTTTTGAGCTGATCAAACAAAATAAACAAGGGTTGAGGTGACAAAAAATTGTCAAAGAGTTTATGCAAAATGAACTCTACAATTATATATTTTTAACATATGTTACATACACATCTTAAGAGTGATATTGTAGACACCTAAATTTGGTATCTATACCCTTAATCACATGCGTGTGCATATTTATTTAATCCACCCCCTTAGTTTAATTTAAATTCCCTTATTATCCTATAACTTTTAATCTACATTAAATAATTAATCTTCTTTCATTCATTAATTATTCATCCATGCCCTAACCAATTTTCCATTTGGGATGATTTTATTCTAAATTTACATCTCCATGATTTTCTATGCTTTTTCTAACCTATCTTTATCCCCAACTCATCCATAAACAATCCAATCCTACCTGCATGCTTTAAAGCAACTTTTATACTCATCAAAAACACAAAATATTGATTAAAAAAAAAGTCTACCCCATTGGGGAAACTTTCCCCTCAGTCAGCAAAGACCTAGCTTGGTTGTCGTCGATTCTATTAAACTGGATTCTTTCCTTTCCCAAAGAGATAACCCATAACACAAAAAACAGAGAGAGGTGACTTATTTATGAATTTATTATACTCTATGAAACCTTCTTTGAGCTAGAGCATCTCAGCAACCCTCTTGCATCCCTTGCAATCTCGTTTTGATCATATGTGTAACTACGAGAATTTTTTCATTGATTTTTATGCTATCTATATCATTTATGCTATTATCTTGTTAAGACTAACATCTTGCAGGTTCTGTAGGCATCGTCATTCTATTATCAAGCTATTCTTCTAGTTCCTATTCTTACAGGTTGCCTTTTAAGTCAATCTACCTTTGACCTTGCCTTACCCTGCTATAGTCATCATTGCCCATCTTGAGTTACCATCGAATCGGCTCTCTATAACTATGTTTTCCATCTCCAAAGCCTTCTTTAGCCTTTTCCTATGTTTTGTCTTTGTTCCAGTCTTTCAGAGCCATCATCCTACTCCTTTGTTATCTCAAACCAGCCTATTTGCATCCCAGTCACTGTCACTTCACCCTGGTCGTTGTCGACTAGGGTCTTAACTCCCAATCTACCATCCCTAATGCTATTTTATGCTACTTTCTAGAGCTTTCTACCTTTGTTTCTCTTATGCAGGTGACTCACAACATACACGGGTCTCTGTCACCTTCTATTTTGCACTCAGACCCTTGTAAGTCTGCATATTTAGCTTATAGTCTAGATCCAACCTTCCAGGTCATTGTTGACATGCTTCAACACAGTCTGGGTCACCGTCGACCAAAATCAGGTAACATTTAAGTCATGTTTATTTCAATCAAATCAATATCTAGATCAAATCTTAATTATTTTTCAAATTCAATTATACTTCTGTTTTAGCATGCTATCAGATTATCTGTCATTTATATCACTTTTTCTTTAGAAACAAGGGTTGACATCCACCAAGGAAGTTAATGCTTCTTAGATCCACTTTATCGGGAAACCCCCACATATCTTATCTAATCAATTTTCTTTAGTGTCTTTGAGTTGTAGGTTATCAGCTTATAGTAGCTAGGATCCATCATCTACTTTGTGACTGTATCCATCACATTGCATTAGAGTTACCCTAAACCGTTCATCATTTATGAGTTGTGTACTTTCTTTAGTAGCTAACTCATTAACTTGAAACAAATGAGAAAATACTACAAAAATAGTAGCACGTCTTGTGGGACCACCCTTTAGGTGATCCTTTTCTTTTCTATTTCCTTGCTTTTTTTGTCTTCTACTAACACTGCAGTATGAGCCCTTGCTTCTTTCTTTCTCGTGTTGGTACAGATGCTAGACTACTGGCCGTTAAATTTTAGAGAAAAAGGAAAATATATATCTAGGTTTTCCTCTTTCTCCTTATTTTCTCCTTTCTATATTGTATTTCCCTTTCTTATGTGTGTTTTCATCAAAAAATCACACTTCAATTTTGTTTAGAAAAAGAACCTTTCTTTTATGCATCTTGCTTGCTCACATAGTTTAAGTAGGAGGTTAAATTGTTGCATCGCACAATCCTCACAAATAACC
Organism: Taxus chinensis; assembly: GCA_019776745.2. Classification (NCBI taxonomy): domain Eukaryota; kingdom Viridiplantae; phylum Streptophyta; class Pinopsida; order Cupressales; family Taxaceae; genus Taxus; species Taxus chinensis. Next base: position 11,685,506 of record CM034153.1, read on the forward strand.
TAAAACCCACACAAATTAAATCACACATTCAAACATCTCCTTACCCGGTTGACTGATTTGGATTTCATCACCCAATAGGAAGCTACCTAAGATTATCCTCAACCAAAAAATCCTAAAACCAGATCTAGACTGCCTTTTCCTAGGTACCCCGTTATCCACCCCCTTTTTATTTTTCATACTTTCTTAAATCCAGATAAAGAAAACTTTGTTTCTTGACTTGTTTGTTAACACATTTCATAAACAAATATTTCCTTTTTTACACTTGTTACTATTTAATTTCTTCAAAATCAGACCATAAAACAATGTGATATGGCTAACGATGCTACCACATCATCCAGTAATCTTGAGATCCCACATTAGATCTCTTAACCTTGTAAAGACCATATTATTCAAATATATCCCCCTTTCGAAATGGATTCACCTATTTCCCCTCAGTATATATCCCCTCAACTAGTCACACCACCACCTCCTACTCCTTTAGAGGCCTTTGAGCCTCCCTCTAGCCCCATCTATGACTTTCTACTTTGAAGACCCCCTAAAATCTCTTAATGTTATCAATCCACTCAATTGGAGGATTCTATTCCACCTAAATCTTCTCATATGAACACTATCCCTACTTCAATCGGTATTACCAATGGAATGCCCATTCAATCACCCAAATCCACCCACATGCACACTTCTCGTGTGCCTCAACAATTAAATATTTCAATCAAATCTCAACTATCATATCCAACATCCCCTTTGAATTTAACACATCGAGTCTCCTTGCATCCTTACCCATCCACCCCTTGTATTCAACATCCAAACCTATATGAAACTTATCCTACACCCACACTCATACCAATCACATCCATCACTACTACTCCACACAAAACTACCATGACTGATATCTCATGCTTGTCTCCTTCCAACCCCATCCATGACTAATTTCACCCTAGATTCATCTCTCGATCATATCAATAAGTGAATCTTACTTCACCCCCATCATATTATATCAATGAAATCCATACTACATCTCCCATGCCTATCCAAAAATCACCATCTTTTTAATTTTCCACTCTATATATGGTTCAACAGATTCAACCATCCTACTATGTCCCTGCCTTCCACATTATACAATCCCCTAGCCAATTCAATCTCCACCTCTCGGTATCTTCCAACAACCCTTCCCAAATACACCATCAAATAATCCATATCTACCTTTCACACCTTATACATTCAATTCTTATTCAATCAATATGATAAATCAAACACCTTCATCCTTACCTATCTCATCTACCTCATCATCTTCCCCTATCATAGACATCATGCCTATGGATCCATTAACACCTACCCCTACATCTATATCAACCATGTCTACGATCATCGCACCTATCCCATTAACTTCCACCACTTATTACACATCTACATCTATCCCTACCTTTACCACAACCACACCTACTTTGACTATACCCACATCTACACCAAAAACATCCATTAATACCTCACTTACATCCCTTTCTATCCCGACTACATCCACATCTACTACATCGATAATCCCACTTACATATACCTTGGAATTTTTGTCACATTTACCTACCTCTTTTCCCGTGGACACACCACCTATCCCATCCCAATCTCCTACAATTAACCCTTCAACATCGACTGTATCTACATCTATTACCGCACCAGACAAATCTCCTCCATTTGCAAACACATCAATGAAACCTCTTGAGACATTTATGGACCAAAACCCTCCACCTAAGAGAGACATAAGGGGGAATCCATTCTCCCCCTACAAAATCGATTGATTCTAAATCAACCAAACCAATACCTACACCTACATCTTCAGATCCACTAGCCAAGATTGTTATCATCCCCATCAAGGGTAAATCCTCTCGATCAAAATATAAGACTCATGGTAAACATTCCCAAAAGTCTCCTCCGCATTCTTGTAAGAAGTCAGGTTTTCCCTCTTCTCATCAATCCAACATTACAACCTCCATCCCATGCACATCCTCATCTATTTTAGGGTCAGTCCCTTCATCTAATACATCTCGTAATAATAAATCCCAATCTAAACAATCCAACCCTCCTCTCAAAATTGATTTTCCTTCCAAGATGTTTAATACATCCATCGAATCTACATCCATCCCCTCCCCTAAATCCAAGTCAAACTACCCTATCAAAATCCATAAGACTTATCTTCCCCATAACACTTAGATTGGGTCCTACATGGATATCCTTCAACATTTAACTCAAATATTTACCATCACACTTCCTCCCATTAGAGCCTTTTATCTACATAATAAAAAGCCATCATGTTTCAATCCTAATTGTATATGCGCCTATCATTATAATTCGGGTCATGACATTGATCATTTTAAAGCCTTTCAGACAATTGTCCATAACCTTTGTGAGAAAGACAATTTCCTCATTCAGGGGGAACATGTTTCTCCATCTATAACCAACCCAATTTGTATCCCATCCATCGGGTTTCCCAATATTCCTTCATCTACATCATCCCTTAGCATCTCTCCTACACATTAAATTCCTCCTAAGGAAGGTATTTCCTCATACATTGATACTATTTTCCTTTCCAATCATCCCTATGGTTCCCGAACATCTATCCAATCCAAATCTAAAATTATAATCAACAATCACATCCAATCCCCTGTGGTATACACATGCTCATACACATCCAAATCACCCAAATGTGACATAATATCTTCCACTAGGGGATTATCCTTCCTTCATTTTTGATCCTCCCATCCACACATCCTATCCACATCAATGAATCTTCTTATCCGTCCATACAACTCCCTTGATGTTGGGGTACTTCCCTTTTGGCATCATTTATTTGACCACATTCAATCTTAAATGCGAATTGATTTTGTCCAATTTTTCATCTCATTTTAAGTCCACTTTTGTGGCCATAATTTTCTCTCCTTTGAGGGACCATCCACGACTCTTATTAATGATGAGTTTTCTCATATTAATCGTATATGATTAAAGTCCACTGATTATGTCCATACTTGTGTATAGGAGTTTGTGAGGAGTGTTGTTGAACAACCTCCGTGAAAATAGGAGTTCTCCTATTTTAGGTCAGTGTGAAGAATACTATATTGATAAAGATTTTCCATTTCAATTTTCATCATTTAATCATCAAAGTGCCCAGCAAATGAAAAATCACCAGTGACCTTTTGGGCATAGTCCACATTGTGCCTCAGTGAATCTAGTCTTTTGATGGGGAACATCCATATTTTCACAGTTGTAGATCAAAGTTCGTAACTTTGTGGCCATATTTGCAAGCCTCCGCATAGATTCTTATGGGGCACCATCAAGACATAAAAGTAATTCTAGTCATTTGTTTTTCGCATCTGTTCAATTTTCTAACGTGTTAAGTGAAAGGTGACTCAGATTAGGCCAATGTAGGCCATATTAATGTGTGCTTCCAAATATAATATTTTGGGCACCATATTTTCATAGTTTTTTCATTCAAATCCCACCGTATATAGGAGTCTTGTTGTGTTTAATTCTAGATTGATCCATACTTCCTGAGTAATATGTGTCATACTAAGATCATTCAGAAGTTTTAAATTTGATAGTAATTTGATATTTTGGCACCATATTTTTCATCCTCTTCATCAAAGTCCATTCGACAAATTTGTGGCTTATATTTTGGAGTCCGCATTTTCCTCTTTTGAGGGATTTTGAGCTTCCATCTGAACCATATTTTCATCAAGGTTTTTCATCAAATTCCACCTCTCGTCAGTCGCCTTTGTGGCCATATTTATTCCTCTTTAGGGCACTCAGTCTCTGGTTTTCACCTAAAGTTATCAGATTCATGCCTCTTTTGGAGGCACCATCTATTTGTCAAAGTCCACCTTTGTGGCCATACTCATCAGAATTCCTCCTTTGGGGCACCTATATTTCCATATTTTTCATTCAAATTCCACCTTTGTGGCCATATTTGTGCCTCTTTTGGGAGCACCATATTTTCATCTATATCTAAGACCACTCTTGTGGCCATTTTTTGTCTTACTTGGACGCATAGTCATTTCTCTCACATCCTCATCTAAGTTTTGAAAGGTAGTGCATAGTTTCCATCTTATCTATCTCATGTGGACGTCTTATAAAAACTTTGACTTATTTCCCATCAATGTTTAAATCCATCATTGTGGTCATATTCATCCCAACTTATCTTGGGGGACCATTCATGCTCATCCAAAATCCACTATTGTGGTCATATTTTTCCCTCCCTCGGGGGACCATATACTCGTCTCACTAGGAACACATATTTTTGCTTCCTTAAGGGAAATGAATGGTTTTTATCCTTGCTCATCTATCTCATCACATCCCATCCATATCAAGTTGTTATCCTATCTTAAAGGTGAATTTAATCAAAACATTGTGTGGAAAGTTTTCCTTCCCTTGAGGGTAAAGAGGAAGTGGAACCTCTTAATGCATTACGCTTGCATCCATTATACTACTAGCATGTCTACCAGTGATTTTAGTCATATTCTATAGATCATTCCTCCATATTAGCCTCTTCCATATCTCATTGTGATGATTTGGAATTATGTGGTATTCCATCACTCCCTAGATGCGACCTTAAATGTGGGTACCACATATCTTCCCATATCATATTCCTTATGGATAAGTTCTCCCTTCTTTGTGAGAACTTCACAATCATTACATCCATCAATCTCTTATTCACCTATTGGAACCATGAAAATAGTCCAGGGGTGTCTCTTGTACATTCATTATCCCCTCTTAAGTGGTCTACCTTAGCTAATCCCAGATCTTCCCCATGAAAAGAAAAAAAATCATGGATGCTCTTGTCAAAAATCAAAGTTATAAAAAACAGACTAATCCCTCGAAGGAAAAATGTCCATGTAAAAAGAAAAAAGAAAAAAATAAGCATGCAAATCAAAATCAAAGTCAAAATAAAATCAAAAGAAATAGACTGATCCCTTGAAGGATGGATATTCTTGCCATCTATATATTGTATAAAGTAGACCATACCCTCGAAGGATGGATACTCCTTATGGCATTTGAAGGCTTCCCACATTGATCAACCTTCCATTTTAGCATCCTAAGAAAGCTTCATGTATTGATAAAAAATTTTCTAGCAAACTTCCCACATTGATCAGTTTGTTCTTTCCCCTTCCCAAAGATGAGGCATAGTTTCAAGGAACACCACTTTTGGAGAGCCCTTTTCCCACGTACAAGTTTCATCTCAAACCCCTTTGTCATGTGGACACTAGGTTTATGAGTTCATTTCATCCTTGTTTTTTGTGCTCTTGGGTATGATCAACTGTCTTTGGCGGCATACTAACATTTGTTCTAGTTTCATGTGCTTTGCGTTACCTAGATCCCCTTCTTGTTTACCTCTAATGTAGTTGGAGGCATATTTTCCTCATACATTCCTTCATATGATGTAGTGTCGTTCATACCTGTAGATCGCCATTGTTGAGTCACATCTATCTCTTATCTCATCCAAATCTAATCTAACATTTCGTCCAATATTATCATTCCATCTGATCTTATCCATATATTTCATCAAATATTAGCCAATTTATCTCATCTTAAGTCCACTTTTGTGGCCATCTTTGTGTTCCCTCTCAGGGCACCATATTTCACATTTTGTTATCTTTCCTTTTGATCCATATTTGTGTCCTTTTCTAGGGCACCATTACTTTCATCTACCTATCCTCCTTTGCTATCGAATCCCACATTTGTGGCCATATGCATTTTTTCCTCTAGGCTTTCAATTTAACATATGATCCTATCCGATCTACTCTCAAAGTCCACATCTGTGGCCATATTAATTTTTTTTACCTCTGAGAATTTCAATTCTACATTCAAATCATTAATTTATACATTCAAAGTCCTATTGGGCCATACTTATTTCCTTACTAGGGAATTTTACATTATAACCCTATCCAATTTACATAAAAAGTCCACCTTGTGGCCATACTTCTCTCCCCCTTGGGGGCATGTTATTTCATCACCCGCTTTTTCATTTTTGCCTTCTCGACCACTTTTTTTCATGTCCTATGCCGGGGAATTATACCTCTCATCCTTTTCCTTTATGGATGCATAACTTTTCACTTAGTTCCTAGTGTACAAAGGATTTTTCATACCTTTCGCATTTATTTGTGCATAATTTGATGTTTGCTTATGACCCATTGGTCATCACAATTTTCATCCATACTATAGTGATCTTCACCCACTCACTGGCCTGTAGAATGTTGTTAGCCATCTCCGTTGAGACCACAATTTTCCTCTACCGATGTGATATTGGAGTCACCGCCATAGTTTTTATTGTTATTGTGATCCTTTTTGCATGGGGCATCTTTCCTTGGTAATCATTTTACCCATTTTTCTTTACCCACCAACCCTTTATCATCTACCTTTTTCAAATGCATCATTGATTTCCCTTGGTGTCATTGATACCCCATTTGAGGGGGAGCTCATCATCTACCTTTTTTCAATCCTCATCATACCTCATTATTTTTATCTCATGGCTTGCTAGTCCAAACCACTCAACAAAAAGGGGCAAAACTTAGACAACTAAATTTGGTATCTATACCCTTTATCACCTGCGTGTGCATATTTATTTAATCCATCCCCTTAATTTAATTTAAATTCCCTTATTATCTTATCACTTTTAATCCATATTAATAAACATTAATTAATTAATCTTAATTAATTAATTATTCATCCATGCCCTAACCAACTTTCCATTTGGGATGCTTTTATTCTAAATTTGCATCTATATGCTTTTCTATGCCTTTTCTAGCCTATCTTTAACCCCAACTCAGCCCTAAACAACCCAATCCTGCTGCATGCTTTAAATCAACTTTTCTACTCATCAAAAACATGAAATCCCAATCAAAATAAAAAATTATACCCCATTAAGGAAACTTTCCCTGCAGTTAGTGGCGACCCATCTTGGTCATCGTCGACCCTATTAAACTAGATTCCTTCCTTTCCCAAAATAGAGAACACACAACATAGAAAACACAGAGACACAAGTTCTTTTTGAATTTATTCTACTCTACGAATCCTTCTTCAAACCAGAGCATCTCAGCAACCCTCTTGCAGCCCTTGCAAGTCTAATTTGATCATTTGCGTAACTACGAGAAGTTTTGTATTGCTTTTCTTGTTATCTATATAATTTTTGCTATTATCTTGTTAATACTATCATCTTGTAATTTATGTAGCCTTCGTCATTATATTATAAAGCTATTCTTCCAGTTTTTTTCTTACAAGTTTCCTTTTCAATCAATCTACCTTTGGCCTTGCCTTACCCTGCTATAGTTGACGTCGCCCATCTCGAGTCACCGTCAACTAAGATCTCTGTAACCATGTTTTCCATCTCTAAAGCCTTCTTTAGCCTTTTCTTGTGTTTTTTCTTTGTTCCAACATTTCAGATCCATCATCCTACTCCTTATTTATCTCAAACTAGCCTATTTACATCCCAGTTATTGTCACTTCACCTTGATCGTCGTCAACTTGGGTCCTAACTCCCAATATACCATCCCTATTGTTATTTTTTGCTAATTTTTGGAGCTTTCTGCCTCTATTTATCTTCTGCAAGTGACTCACAAAATCCACAGATCTCTGTCACCTTCTATTTTTCACTTAGACCCTTGTAGGTCTACATATTTAGCTTGCAATGCATATCTAACCTTCTAGGTCACCGTCAACCTGCTTGTGCATAGTCTGGGTCATCGTCAACCCAGACCAGGTAACATTTAATTCACATTTCATTTTAATCAAATTAGTATGTTAGATCAGATCTTAAATATTTTTAGATTCATTTATACTTCTGTTTCTACATGCTATCAGATTTTTTGTCATTTATATCACTTTTTCTTTAAAAACTGGGGTTGACATCCGCAAAGTAATTTAAAGCTTCTTAAATCAAATTTTTTGGGAAACCCCCACATATCTTGTCTAATAAATTTTATTTAGTTTCTTTGAGTTTTAGGTTATTAGCTTGTAGCAACGATGATCCATCATCTACTTTGTGCTCGTATCCATCATATCACATTAGAGGTACCATAAACCCTCCATAATTTCTAAGTTGTGTACTTGTTAGTGAAAAAAATTAGCACCCTAGGATTTTTGCATTACAAAACCCTACTTTTTCCTAACATGGGCCTATCTCAAGGTGTGGGACCCGCATGACTGAGATAAGCCTCTGGAGAAGGATGGTTTATCTACCTATCCCTAGTGCTAAAACTACTCCTAGAAAGGGGAAATGCGACTACTGTAAAGCTAACCTAGAATTGCAAGGGACCAGGGAGGAGAAAAGTGCATAAAATGTAGATTCTAAGCTGATGAGGATGATAACACAAAGAAAAGGGTGTGGATAAATTTCCTAGTGAGTGAAAATAGGGACAAAATGAGTTTCCACAGGGAAAACAAATATGCCTCAGTCCCAAAACCACACTTAAATTTCCATTTCCTTGGAGCACAACCCATCTAGGCCCTGCAAGGGAATAAGACATATTCAAGATACCTGCAAACCTAATGGAAAAGGAAAAGACCATTCAATATAACTGAAGAAAGGGTGAAAAGGGCCATAAAACATCCATTTTATTGATTAAAATGATGCACAATCCATTACAATTCAAGCAGGAGGCAAGAATCCTTCACAAAATGCTCGGGTTTGAGGCATATAACTCATAGAAAAAATTCTGGAAAAAATTAGGCAACAGTTGCTATGTAAATTCTTTGAAAAATCTTCCTAAAAATGATGGGGTTAAGTCCTTTATATAACAATGGTTTTCCCTAATTTCCTGCATTAAATGGCTAACATCTAGTTGAACCACCTCATCTACCATCATTAATGCTCTACTCATAGCTTTGGTTGTTGAGTTGTCTTGTCATGCTTAAATTCCTGACATGATGCATTAAATAATCTGTCTAGTAGCTGAGCTGTCTTTTCATGTCTAGCCTTGCCCGTGATCCATGAGTTTTCCTTCCAGGTTGGGTTGGATGTTGTCCAACCACAATGGGCCATACAAATTTGAAGCAACCACATAACTAGATGACCACTGACATTATTTGTGGTTCATCCAACCTAGGGGTTAGACCTCGTCTAACCTCCGTACAACACTACGCTGAAATGCCTTTCTCTGCAAACCATGAGTCGTCTAACCTGTTTCTGTATGACTCATCCATTCTAGGTTAGATGACCATCTGTCTCTATTCTGTACAACTAGAGAGTGGGTAGTCCATCTTGCCTATCTAACCTTTCCATACCACTATTGTGATGACCATCCTAGTGGCCCAACCAACCATGCGTCTAACCCTATGCCGTCTATTCCAAGGGGGGTCAGACGTTGACCTAGATGTCCGTACAACCACTGACCTGATAATGTGCCGACCAACCCGATCGAACGAACCACATGCATCTTCCCATCATCTAACCTGAGGGTTAGAGGACCGTCTTACCTCTGACTAATCTGTGGGGTTGGATGGATGTTTGCCACTACCTCTTTGTCCTTTGAGAACTCGAACACATGAGCTCATCGCTAAGCCATCACACTACTCCATCGTCTATCCAGTGTCTAACCTAGGGGTTGGACATCCATAAAAATCACCCGTCCAGCCTATGAGGTTGAACAAACATCCATCTAGGGGGGTTGGATAACTATCTAACTTTCGATCAACCCTACATTTCATGAGTGGTCTCACCCTGGCTCCACACTGATCCTGCACACCTCGCTCTAGATCTTGGCCTTCATCCAGATCAATTTAACTTTTTCGAACAACTTGAATGGTTTGGTTTGCTCTGTGGCTCACCAACTCACCGCATCATGAAGATTAACTCAATCGAGTCAACATGAGCTATCTTTCTCTCTGATTTCTAGGGCTGAATTTGACGATCATCCACACATGTCCGAATTTGCATGGAAAAGTCCATTTATAATGACTTATCTAAAATAACCCAGTGGTGAATTTTGGATCAATAATTTCAAATTCAAAAGCAAATCAAAAGAAATAGACTGATCCCTTGAAGGATGGATATTCTTGCCATCTATATATTGTATAAAGTAGACCATACCCTCAAAGGATGGATACTACTTATGGCATTTGAAGGCTTCCCACATTGATCAACCTTCCATTTTATTAGTATCCTAAGGAAGCTTCATGTATTGATCAAATTTCTCTTAGCAAACTTCCCACATTGATCAGTTTGTTCTTTCCCCTTCCCAAAGATGAGGCATAGTTTCAAGGAACACCAACCTAATAATGACTTGACCAAGCCCACAACTAATCCCTCGGGAGAAAAGGAGGGAAAGTTGGCTATTTTACTAAAAATAGCCCACTTTGACTTAACCAACATCGGTTCCTACTCGACCGCCGTCGGTTACGTAACCGCCATCGGTTCCCTATAAATGACCTCCCCCAACCAAAAACAAAAAAAGGGGAATTCATTTGAAGGATCCGGAAATTCACTTGGCAGAGCAGAGACAAGTGAAGAAAAGAGAAGAGCATCGAGCCGAAGACTGCAACTGAGCCATTGGATTGCTGTCACCCCCGTTCAAGCATTGGAAAAGACTGAGGATAGCTTCATCAACTCATTTTCCAATACCAGATCATCCCAACTGAGTCTTACTGTCACTATCACATTCCTTGGACTTGAATCTTCATCAAGAACAAGTAAGTAGTGTCTTGTATGTTTCTAAGCACCATTTTCCTGAGTCTTTTGATTGATAGTAATTATAAGCTCACTCCTAGATCTACCACCTGCCAGCACCCTACACTTAACCTTCATCCATACATCCTTGTATTTCCTAGAAGACAGTTTTATCACACTCTGAGTCTTCCCCGTCATCTCACTATTTCCCTCAGCCATACACCAGTCTTAAAAACCCCACAATCACCCTGCCACTAACCTCCATCCAGAAGCACCTAGATTACTGACCCCACCGGTGTTGGTTATCCCCTACCGGCAGCGGTTCTCTAACCGCGGTCGGTTATCCAGTGACCGGCATCGGTCACTGTGACTTATACCCAAAACCTTCCTCTCACCTATTTGTCTCCTAACAACCTCGGATCCAGTCTGGTTTATCCCTGTAATTCGAGCTGAACGTATCAATGACTATTGACCAAACAAACAACGTGACATTTTATTATTGGTAGTTTAGTCTCTATTGCTTTGTAACGAGGTACCTAAATCATGATTTCGCAATAGCTTCTTTATTATCATTAGTGTTAATTTGTATTAAAAGGGGAACTGACCATTCAAATCATTAATTTATACATTCAAAGTCCTATTGGGCCATACTTATTTCCTTACTAGGGAATTTTACATTATAACCCTATCCAATTTACATAAAAAGTCCACCTTGTGGCCATACTTCTCTCCCCCTTGGGGGCATGTTATTTCATCACCCGCTTTTTCATTTTTGCCTTCTCGACCATTTTTCATGTCCTATGCCGGGGAATTATACCTCTCATCCTTTTCCTTTATGGATGCATAACTTTTCACTTAGTTCCTAGTGTACAAAGGATTTTTCATACCTTTCGCATTTATTTAGTGTAAACATAATTATGATGTTTGCTTGATGATACTATTAATTAGAATCATCATGTGAAGTTGTTGTAAACAGCTTCACATACTTTAGCTTATTGATCTACAACCACTCCTAAATCACTAGGCCCGTTGTTTTGCTATTTGCTTGGCTATATATTAGCCATGTATTGTCTACGATTGATGATGAAGACTAATATATTATTATATTATTTGATTCTGATCCAAATATGTGATATGGTACCAGAGCAGGTATGCAACCTTGAAAATAGATTTTTCATAATTGAGCAAGAGTCTTTTTTTTGTGTCTCCAAAATAGATCGTTACTTTTGTTTCGGGCATCTGGGTCCTCTGAGATTTTTAATGGGTTTTACCCATTGTTTCTGTGGAAAATACTGTCAAAATTTCAGCTAAACCCACATCCATCATCTAGAGACCTTTTTCAAATGCGATCATTGATGTCCCTTGTTGAATTGTCTCTTGATGGCCTGCCATGAAATTCAATTCTCGGTCAGTCTAGTTTCATCTTGAGTAGAACGTGCAACCTGTATTGTAGCAGTCCTCATCATACCTCAGAGGTTTTCTTATCTACATGGAAATTGCTAGGTCCAGATCTGAGCCACTTCCCACGACAAAGGCAGAGGTGTCAGGCAAAAAGGATGTGTTTTGCTACAGCAAAAATAGCTAAATCTCCCACGTAGACAGCAAGTTCAGATCTATACGCAGCTTCCCCTCCACCTGCGTATCTGGACTCTTATGAGGGTGGTCAGTATGCATTGAATAATGTCATTCCTCTCTGACTTGTGGTATAATAGTTTTCTCCTATTTGTTATTATTATGTTTTTCTCTGTGTGCCTGGACATCTCTATCACCTGCGAGTTCTAGAATTATTAGATTTAAAACATTATGTGGTCATTGTATTAAATAAACATTAATCTTTAATTACTTTTCTTAATTTCATGTTTGTTAAAAATTGTATTGACATTTATCCATTGAGTCTGTGTAATTTTCAACTTTGTCCATTGTGTGTTTGTAAGAGAGTGCATTTTCGGTTGAAACCGACATTCATTAAATTGTGGGAAAAGTAAAAAAAAAATTAAAAAATGGAGAAATTGAGTCTCATTGAGAAGTTCGAATGACGAGATTTTCACACTTGGCGAAGCCAAATGCAGCTGACTTTGATTGACCCTAGATTTGTGGGATGTGGTCAAACCTAATGTGACAACACCAACAAATCCAACTGATCTCGCGAAGTGGAATATTAAGGATCAAAAGGCCTTGGGAACTATTGGTCTCGGTTTGTCAAAGGGCATACATGCACCATCCCAGACTTCACAAAGTCTGCAAAGGAAATTCTGGGACCCCATTAAGGATAAGCTATTCGGATCTGAAGCAGTTAGTGGCAAAGACAACACTGAATCAAAAATTATACGGGTTAAAGATCGATCGACCCTATAAAAATGGCAGAACACATCAGCAAGTTTTGCTCTCTTCTCAATCAGCTTGCAGGTATTAATGAGAAGGTAAAAGATGATGATGTCAAAGCCATTCTTTTGAATAGTTTGCCTAAAAAAATGTCACAGATGGTTTTTACTTTGAGCAAGATTAAAATTGGTTTAGAAGGAGTAGTTTCTACTCTTCTTGATCAGAATGAACTTCTTCAGAACCAGAAGAAGAGGTCTTATATGTACACAATAAAGCTAGTACATCATCAAAAAAGGGTAAGTACAATTTGAGGCACATTCCTACAAAGGGACAAATCAAATGTTACTATTGTAAAGAAGTGGGGCATGTCATTTTAAATTGTAACTAGCGGACACAAGATCTACTGGATGATAAGATTGATCAAAAGGCTTATATTGTTGAAGAAGAAACTGACTGGGAAGATTATGCAACTGATGAATAACTTTCTTGCCCTAGCGATGAAGATTATCTCTCTCTGAAAATAATACCATCATCTGGAGGTAGGAGGAAATGGAGGATGTAGCCTACTCAGTCACCTCTCTATTAGTCGCCAACGACGAGGTTATTCTTCCAGTGGTGGGTGACATATTTCTTACAAATTGTCCTGTTTCATTTTATCTAGTGTGCAGAATAAAGAGCAACAGTTTGTGTATGGTTGCCTGGTACATGCAAATATTCCTATGTGTTCTCTTGACGTGTCGCCCATGTGGCGTCGAAGGTGTCAGTCAGTGAAACTCAGATCTCTGTATAGGAGGGCAGCTGTTTTCCAGAGGAGAGGATCAGCATGCAAAGCCTAAAAATCTGCGTAGGCCTATGATTCTTGTGTTTTCAACTACACTTTACCCTTTGTTCCACACTAAGGGGGTGAATGTTAGGAATCCATCATCCTAGTGTAAACCTTATGAGTATGTTGAGATACAAATTAGCCTAGATTTACATGTGAAGTTATTGTAAACAGCTTCACCTATGATCGTCGTTAACCTGGGTACTAACCACTCCTAAATTATACCATCCCTATGTGTTGCTATTTGAGCTTGGCTATATATTAGCCATGTATTGTGTACGACTGATGATGAAGACTAATTTATTATTCTATTATTTGATTATGACTCACAAATATGTCCACAGATCTCTGTCACCTTCTATTTTTCACTTAGACCCTTGTAGGTCTACATATTTAGCTTGCAATGCATATCTAACCTTCTAGGTCACCGTCAACCTGCTTCTGCATAGTCTGGGTCATCGTCAACCCAGACCAGGTAACATTTAAGTCACATTCATTTTAATCAAATCAGTATCTAGATCAGATCTTAAATATTTTTAGATTCATTTATACTTCTGTTTCTACATGCTATCAGATTTTTTGTCATTTATATCACTTTTTCTTTAAAAACTGGGGTTGACATCCGCAAAGTACTTCTTACAGCTTCTTACACCGGTCTCCGATTATACCGACATCGGTTAACTTACCAGTGGCTACATGACCGACATCAGTTACCTGACCGATATCGTTACTGTCTTTCCCAGTTCCCAACCCAGAACTACCGATTCCAACATTTTTTACTGCTCTGTTGATAGATTGCATCCCTACTGTGTACCCTTGTCCCTGGTATTATCACTCGAAAAAACAAGTTGCAAGCCTGTTTCACATGCCTTGCTCCGTGACTGCCTGAAATCACCCCCTTCACATCCTGTGGGGGAATCCTGACGGACACCAGCGAGGTTCCAAAAATCTCTGTAGGAGATAAGAATTTGTGAACTTTTTGGACGCTATCCTAGCATTTGTACAGTACTAGTTGTCTCATGCCCCTGACCGTACACCCGACGGTAACTCCTGTTGGATGCCTATTAGTATAGCTGCTCACTAGCTCCTTCCCCACCTGGTAACTCCCGCATTGCCTTCTTAATCCCTTAGATCGTCTCCCAAACCACCGGTGGTAGTGGTTAAGGCACAGATGGAATTTCCTTTGCTTACCTTGGGGCCCCCAATATCATTACCACCGACTGCTCCTACCTCATATCTCTCGCAGATATTCCTTTCATATAACTTGCTCTTACAACTATCACACAAGCTTCTTCTCAAGCTCCGCCCAACTTTTAATTTCCCACAGTATCGGTGGACTTCAACATCTTATATAGGACCATACCTATTCGGTCGCCTCTCAAACATATTAGTCCTCAATACCATCAACATTTAACCCCACCATTGTCTAGTGGTGGCCCTTGCCAATCCTCCTTCGTTATGACAACGCATTCATAATCTCATCCAACCACTGATTTAATCAAACAAATGATGGACAAGATGCAAAATCTGGGGATTCTGTTTAAGGGAAGCCGTAACACCCTGACATAAGAAGCAAGTTTGTCGGAGCCTTATTCAACCTTCTTCCCCCTTCATTCATATCATCCTTAATGGGAAGGACCAAAATTTATCACGTTAATAGTAAGGAGGATCCTCAACAACACTTGCGATCAGTTAGACATGCCTTACTATCGCTTGTCATACGATGCCTCTTATACTCCGCCCTTTCCCATGTCCCTTATCAAGACCCCCCTTGGAGTGTACATTGCTTAAACAAACACTCAATCTTCTCTTTTAACCCATATAGCCCAAAATTTCTGGATAATTCTCCATTAAACATTGCAAGAAAGTAATCTATCACTGACTCTATGCCGTCTTAACAATTGAAGATGAATCTATCGCAGATTTCGTGATGAGGGAGGCCTTATCAACCAACTTCTTATGCCTTGCTCAGGCGGAAATATCGACTCTTTACGCGACCTACGCTAAGCACATTTATCCTACCCTCCAAATTCAAACTTTTGGCAACTTGATGCGGCCTGTACTATGGACTCGAAAACTAGAGGATTCGAGGGCCTTAGAGGAGAGAAATTGCGCGTTTGCGCAACAAAACCCTAATTTCCGAACCCAAGACACCACCAACAAAAACCCAAACCCACCAATTCTCACGGCATTGATGCTTCGAAATCAAAAGGAACTATTACCACACGGGATGGTAAATCCCAAGCACATCTAATACCACGCCAAAAACCAACTATAAGTATAAAGTCGGCCCGATCAATACACTCCTTAGGAGAAGGAAACTTATGGTGTCATTTGTGAAAAAAGTTATCAAAGTGGGAGCTATCACATTACCTCCTGTTAAACCTCACTCCGGTTTGATTCCCCACCCGTGCTATACCTTCTTGGACAAGAAAGAACATGACTTCTGTACTTCCCACGCGTGAAGGGACGACAAAGTCACAAAAAACTGCAAGACGTTGAAAAACATAGTGCAGGAAATGGTTGATACAGGGATATAACCCTCATTAATCCTAACGTCCCTTGCTAACGAAATTTGAAAATTTGAAACCAACCATCCCGAAAAAAACCACTATCTAACAGTAACATCAACCAAGATATTTTAGCTGACGGAGAGTGTTCATGAAATCCATGTCAGTCTTCGACTCCCCAACCAACAAGATTCTCGAGGAAATCTGAATCAAAAGCATCTTCACTAACGCCGGGGACCCGAGACCCTTTACCACCATTAAGACTGACGAAATCATTGGCCAATCCTTTACCCATAAAAAGGAAGTACCGCCCCAGAGTTCTATCTCAAGATGAGATTCTTACACCCAATCTCTGCAAGGAATGGGGACGAGGATGTTATCTACTTATCTTTTCCAAACATCTTCTTCGACACTCTTGATGGTAACAAGGGAAGCGCACCAATTTGCTGTCTCTTAGACCGAGAAAACCCCTCAAACCCAACATCACCAAAATCTTTAATCATGAAGGATTCCTCTCAACCATGCCCTCCCTACCTATTATTTTTTTATCGCCTAAATCTTTCAGCAACCGGTGAGCTCTTAAGCCCATTGTACAGTGCACTCCATTTACCCCCTGACTAATTACCTTTACCTTCACCAAAACCAACATAATAATGACTGGACCAGCCCACACTAATCCTCGGGGAGAAAAGGAGGGAAAGTTGGCTATTTTACTAAAAATAGCCCACCTTTGACTTAACCAACATCGGTTCCTACTCGGACCGCCGTCGGTTACGTAACGCCATCGGTTCCCTATAATGACATCCCCAACCAAAACAAAAAAAGGGGAATTCATTTGAAGGATCCGGAAATTCACTTGGCCAGAGCAGAGACAAAGTGAAGAAAAGAGAAGAGCATCGAGCCGAAGACTGCAACTGAGCCATTGGATTGCCTGTCACCCCCCGTTCAAGCATTGGAAAAGACTGAGGATAGCTTCATCAACTCATTTTCCAATACCAGATCATCCCAACTGAGTCTTACTGTCACTATCACATTCCTTGGACTTGAATCTTCATCAAGAACAAGTAAGTAGTGTCTTGTATGTTTCTAAGCACCATTTTCCTGAGTCTTTTGATTGATAGTAATTATAAGCTCACTCCTAGATCTACCACCTGCCAGCACCCTACACTTAACCTCTCATCCATACATCCTTTGTATTTCCTAGAGACAGTTTTATTCACACTCTGAGTCTTCCCCGTCATCTCACTATTTCCCTCAGCCATACACCAGTCTTTAAAAACCCCACAATCACCCTGCCACTAACCTCCATCCAGAAGCACCTAGATTACTGACCCCACCGGTGTGGTTATCCCCTACCGGCAGCGGTTCTCTAACCGCGGGTCGGTTATCCAGTGACCGGCATCGGTCACTGTGACTTATACCCCAAAACCTTCCTCTCACCTATTTTCTCCTAACAACCTCGGATCCAGTCTGGTTATCCTGTAATTCGAGCTGAACGTATCAATGACTATTGACCAAACAAACACGTGACATTTTATTATTGGTAGTTTAGTCTCTATTGCTTTGTAACGAGGTACCTAAATCATGGATTTCGCAATAGCTTCTTTATATCATTTAGTGTTAATTTGTATTAAAAGGGGAACTGACCACCTTCGAAAGGAAGTCTAATATTTCCTGGGCCCAAGCCAGTTCCCTCATTTATTGTCTAACTAAAATCTAGTGGTCTTGTATTCTTACTTGTAGGTAGTCCTTCCCAGACAAAAAGGAGTTCTTCGCAATCGATCTGATCTCTCTCTACGGTATGCGCACACCCTCTCAACATTCAACAGGTATTCCTCCTAGCCCTAACCCTTATCTATTTCTCAAGAGAATGAAAGGATAGAAGCAACTCTATTCCCTGGAACGGAAACATTATGTGTGAAACATTTTGGCATGCCCGGTGGGACCCATTTTGGGTTTCTTTCTTTCTTGCTTGCTTTCATATAGGGAGCACACTTGCTATTTTCTT
Organism: Taxus chinensis; assembly: GCA_019776745.2. Taxonomy (NCBI): domain Eukaryota; kingdom Viridiplantae; phylum Streptophyta; class Pinopsida; order Cupressales; family Taxaceae; genus Taxus; species Taxus chinensis. The sequence continues at coordinate 11,703,811 of CM034153.1, forward strand.
CTTCTAAAGTATTCACAAGATATCTTGTTATTTTGGTAAAAGAATTTGTCTTGCTTTCACATCTTTGCATTAGTGAAAGTCATCTTCTTTGCTTCATTGAATATCTGTTGGGAATATTATTATAGTGTAAACATTATTATGAGTTGTTGAGAAACAACAAATTACTTGGAATTATATGTGAAGTTGTTTTAAACAACTTCACGTATATAGCTTTTTGTTTGTAACTACTCCTACATTATAGGATGTAGTTTTAGCTATTTGCTTGGCTATATATTAGCCATGTATTGTGTACGATTGATGATGAAGACTAATATATTATTATATTATTTGATTATGATCCAAATATGTCATTTGGTACCAGAGCAGGTATGCAACCTTGAAAATGGATTTTTCATGATTGAGCAAGAGTCTTATTTTTTCTGTCTCCAAAATAGATTGTAACTTTTGTTTCGTGATATGGGTCTCTGAGATTTTTAATGGGTTTTAAGGGTTGTTTCTGTGGAAAATACTGTCAAAATTTCAGCTAAACCCACATCTAGGATCTAGAGAAAATTAAAAAATACGACAGGGATTTTTTTGTTGAATTTTCTCTTTATGCCCTGCTATGAAATTCAATTCTGGGTCAGTCTAGTTTGATCTTGAGTAGAACGTGCAACCTGTATTGTAGCAATCCACACAGAAGGCAGAGGTTTCTTTTACATGGAAATTTTAGGTTTAGATCTGAGCAACTTCCCACGAAAAAGGCAGAGGTGTCAGGCAAAAGGATGTGTTTTGCTACAGCAAAAATAGCTGAATCTCCCACGTAGACAGCAAGTTCAGATCTGTACGCAGCTTCCCCTCCACGTGGTATTTGGACTCTTATGAGGTGGTCAGTATGCATTGAATAATTTCATTCCTCTCTGACTTGTGGTATAATAGTTTTCTCCTATTTGTTATTATTATGTTCTTCTCTGTGTGCCTGGACATCTCTATCACCTGCGAGTTCTAGAATTATTAGATTTAAAACATTATGTGGTCATTGTATTAAAAAAAAGTAATCTTTAATTACTTTTTTTAATTTCATGTTTGTTAAAAATTGTATTGACATTTATCTATTGAGTCTGTGTAATTTTCACTTTGTCATTGTGTGTTTGTAAGAGAGTGAATTTTCGGTTGAAACCGACACTCATTAAATTGTGGGAAAAGTAAAAAAAAAAATTAAAAAATGGAGAAATTGAGTCTCATTGAGAATTTCGAAGGACGAGATTTTCACACTTGGCGAATCCAAATGCAGCTGACTTTGATTGAAAAAGATTTGTGGGATGTGGTCAAACCAAATGTGACAACACCAAAAAATCCAACAGATCTCGCGAAGTGGAATATCAAGGATCAAAAGGCCTTGGGAACTATTGGTCTCGGTTTGTCAAAGGCATACTTGCACCATGTAGACTTCACAAAGTCTGCAAAGGAAATCTGGGAGACATTAAATAAGCTATTCGAATCTGAAGCAGAAAGTGCAAAGACAACACTGAAGCAAAAATATACGGGTTTAAAGATGGATGAAAGTATAAAAATGGCAGAACACATCAGCAAGTTCGCTCTCTTCTCAATCAGCTTGCAGGTATTAATGAGAAGGTAAAAGATGATGATGCCAAAGCCATTCTTTTGAATAGTTTGCCTAAAAAAATGTCTCATATGGTTTTTACTTTGAGCAAGATTAAAATTAAAATTGGTTTAGAAGGAGTAGTTTCTACTCTTCTTGATCAGAATGAACCTTCAGAACCAGAAGAAGAGGTCTTATATGTACACAATAAAGCTAGTACATCATCAAAAAAGGGTAAGTACAATTTAAAGCACATTCCTACAAAGGGACAAATCAAATGTTACTATTGTAAAGAAGTGGGCGCATGTCATTTTTAAATTGTAAAAAGCGGGGCACAAGATCTACTGGATGATAAGATTGATCAAAAGGCTTATATTGTTGAAGAAGAAAACTGACTGGGAAGATTATGCAACTGATGAAGAACTTTCTTGCCCTAGCGATGAAGATTATCTCTTCTGAAAATAACCAAACTGGAGGTAGGAGGAAATGGAGGATGGAGGCTACTCAGCACCTCTCGTTAGTCGCCAACGACGAGGTTGTATTTTGTGGTGGTGACATATTTATTTCCAGTTGTGTGTTTATTTTATCTAGTGTGCAGAATAAAGAGCAACAGTTTGTGTATGGTTGCTTGGTACATACGAGTATTCCTTTATGTTCTCTTGAAGTGTTGTGATGTGGCGTGGAAGGTGTCAGTCAGTGAAACAGTTGTATAGGAGGGCAGCTGGTGTCCAGAGGAGAGGAGCAGTATGCAGACCTAAAAATATGCGTAGGCATATGATTCTGGTTTCAACTACACTTCACCCCATGTTCACACTAAGGGGGTGTATGTTGGGAATATTATTATAGTGTAAACATTATTATGAGTTGTTGAGAAACAACAAATTACTTGGAATTATATGTGAAGTTGTTTTAAACAACTTCACGTATATAGCTTTTTGTTTGTAACTACTCCTACATTATAGGATGTATTTTTAGCTATTTGCTTGGCTATATATTAGCCATGTATTGTGTACGATTGATGATGAAGACTAATATATTATTATATTATTTGATTATGATCCAAATATGTCAATATCATTTTCGATTTGGGTTTAAAACACGTGCATCACATCCTTGCTTGCTGTTTTCAATTCTAGTGAACGTAGATTAAGTAACAGGTCATACACGTGGGGGTGATATCCACGGTATTGATAAGAAATTAATCTTACTTTCACTGCACAACACATGCCAAATCACATCATAATTAACACAACAGCTCAAACATCCCCCTTTTCCACGGTATTCCTCCGCCCGACTGAGGTAACCTTATAAGCCAAAACAAACTTGATATTTCCCCTAGGTATTTTATTTAGGATTGACATCATCTTGTGTCTAAGGCATAAGCCCACAATAATTAAAACTAATCCTAGGGTTAGTCTCTTGATTTGCTTGTGCATCTTGCTTGTTTTTAGTTCTGTTTCTTTGTCATACACTATTTCTGTGATCACTTCAGAACAGTTTGGTAGGCATACTAAGCATTTTTAACCCTAAATCAGCAACTTCTTACAGCTTCTTACACCGGTCCTATTATACCGACATCGGTTAACTTACCGACGTCGGCTACAACTGACCGACATCAGTTACCTGACCGATATCGGTTACTGTCTTTCACAGTTCCCAAAACCAGCAACCTACCGATTCCAACATTTTGTTACTGCTTCTGTTCCTGATAGATTGCATCCCTACTGTGTACCCTTGTCCATGGTTATTATCACTCGAAAACAAGTTGCAGCCATGGTTTCACATGCCTGCTCCGTGCCTTTGCCTGAATCACCCCCTTCACATCCTGTGGGGAATCCTACGGACACCAGCGAGGTTCCCAAAATCTCTGTAGGAGATAAGGAATTTGTGAAATTTTTGGACGCTAATCCTAGCATTGTACAGTACTATTTGTCTCATGCCCCTGACCGTACACCCGACGGTCAACTCCTTGTTGGCATGCCTATTAGTATAGCTGCTCACTTAGCTCCTTCCCCACCTGGTAACTCCGCCTTGCCTTCTTCATCCTTAGCTCCGTCTCCCAACTCAACGGCTGTAGTGGTTCATACGGCACAGATTGGATTTCCTTTGCTTAACCTGGGGCCCCACATATCATTACCACCGACTGCTCCTACCTCCTCTCTCTCGCAGACTACTCCTTTCATAACTTGCTCTCTACCACCTATCCACACAAGCTTTCCTTCTCAAGCTCCGCCCACCTTTTCATTTCCACACATGTATCCGGTGACTTCAACATCTTATATAGGACATCCCTATTCGGTCGCCTCAACATATTCGTCCTCAATACCTTATCAACATTTAACCCCACCATTGTCTAGTGGTGGCCCTTGGCCCAATCCTCCTTCGTTTATGACAACCGCATCATCATCTCATCCAACCACTGATTTAATCAAACAAATGATGGACAAGATGCAAAATCTGGAGGCTTCTGTTTCAGGAAGCCGTAACACCCTGACATACGAGCAAGTTTGTCGGGAGCCTATTCATCCTTCTGTCCCCCTTCATTCATATCCTCCTTAATGGGAATTACCAAAATTTACTCACTTTAATAGTAAGGAGGATCCTCAACAACACTTGCGATCATTTAGACATGCCTACTATCCGATTGCTCATGACGATGCCTTACTACTCCGCACCTTTCCCATGTCCTTATCAAGACCCACCTTGGAGTGGTACATTGCTTTAACCCAACACTCAATCTTCTCTTTTAACCAATTAGCCCAAACTTTCTTGGATCATTTCTCCATTAACATTGCCAAGAAAGTATCTATCACTGACCTCTATGCCGTCTAACAATTTGAAGATGAATCTATCGCAGATTTCGTTGGATGATGGAGGGGCCTTATCAACCAACTTACTTATGCCTTGCCTCAGGCCGAACTTATCGAACTCTTTACGCGAGCCTACGCTAAGCACATTTCTCCTACCCTCCAAATTCAAACTTTTGGCACCTTTGATGAGGCCTTTACTATGGCTCGAAAACTAGAGATTCGAGCCTTAGAGGAAGAGAAATTGCGGTTGCGCAACAAAAACCCTAATTTCCGAACCCAAGACACCACCAACAAACCCAACACCACCAATTCTCACGCATTGACTGCTTCGAAATCAAAAGGAACTATACACACGGTGATGGTCAAATCCCAAGCACCATCTAATACCCCGCCAAAAACCACCTATAAGTATAAAGTCGAGCCCATCAATTACACTCCCTTAGGAGAAACTTATGGTGTCATCTTGGAAAAATTTCTCAAAGTGGGAGCTATCACCTTACCTCCTGTTAAACCTCACTCCGAGTTTGATTCCACCCGTGCTATACCTTCTTGGTACAAAGAAAATGACTTCTGTAACTTCCACCGCGTGAAGGGACACAGTCACAAAAACTGCAAGATGTTGAAAAACATAGTGCAGGAAATGGTTGATACAGGGGATATAACCCTCAATAATCCTAACGTCCCTGCTAACCGAAATTTGAAAATCTTGAACAAACCATTCCCGAACCACTCATCTAACAGTAACATAAACCAAGATATCTTAGCTGAGGAGAGTGTTCATGAAATCCATGCAGTCTTCGACTCCCAACCAAAAGATTCTATCGAGGAAATTCTGAATCAAGCCTCTTCACTAACGCAGGGACCCGAGCCCCTTTTACCACCATTAAGACATGACGAAATCCTTGCCATTCCTTTACCCATAAAAGAATTAACCGCCCAGAGTTCTCTTCTCACAGATGAGCCTTCTTACACCACATCTCTGCAAGACTGTGAGCGGATGTTATCTAACTTATCTATTTCCCAAACATCTCCTTCTACCACTCTTGATGTACAAGAGGAAGGCTCACCACTTTTTCTGTCATCCTTAGACGAGAAACCCCTCAAACCAACATCACCAAAATCTTTAATCATGACGGATCCTCTCAAACATGCCCTCCTACCTATTATTTTTTCATCGCCTAAATCTTTTCAGCAACCGGTTGATCTCTTAATGCCCATTGATACAGTGCCTCATTTACCCCCTGTATCACACCCACAGTGGACCAGAATCACAACCCACCTTTCTTCCATACAAAAGTTCCTATTCACACGTGAGGATTGTCACCCCTCAGAAGATAGACGAGTCCTATGGGAGTGTTTGAGTACACCATACTCTACTCAAATGCAGATGACCGATCCAGACACCTCTACCATATACCCGAAGTGTTTACAAAAGCTCAAAATGCCTATGGCCTCATCTTCACCCTCCTCATCTCTACCAAATACCTCATCCACCTCTATTTACTTCACCAAACCTTCCCCTATGCTTGGGACGTCACCAATACCCAGTCTGACACACCCACCTAAACGGTTAGATTTATCCAAAAATAAAGCCGTCCATCCACCTAGGAGACAAACCCAATCTCCTTAAGTCCAATCTATGCCTTTGTCACAACTAAAACCCTCGCCGTCACACCTACATTCTATATTGGGACCTCACCCCTCCACCTTGCCTGAATACATCATACCTCCTGTGTTTTCTTTAAAATGACTTGCACCTTCTACACCCATGCAGAGATCTATGGGTGTATCAACATTGTCACCCCAAGTATCCTGTCCACCTATCAACCCTAAACAAACTCCATCATCAAAGGATTTGTTTGCTGTCACTCCTCTTTCCCCATGGTTGTTTCCTGCCACCACGTCATCTATGGCCTCATCATCTAACAAACTAAACATAACTTCTGTTCCGAAAAAGCCAAGTTTAGTTAAATCCAATTATAAAAACCATTTTTCTAAACCACCACCCATACGAATCAACCATACCCAATCATTACCGAAACCTACCCAGTCAATAGCATCATCTTCCTCTGACTTTGACCCGCTCAAAGGGTCTTACGCCAAAATCCTTGATATGTTGGTGGAGAATGCGACCATTTCCCTACCCCCACTTAGAACCTATGATTCATCTAAGCCTCGACCTATAGGTTATGATGAGTCTAAAATCTGCCCTTACCATCGCACACTAGGACATGATGTAGAGGGATGCAAAGCTTTGAAAGCCATACTTCGTCAGTCACCTCTCTCGAATAGAAAGGTTAAGAAAGACAACTTACGAAGGGAGAAACCTTTAGCTTCAATCCCCTCTCCTGTACCACCCGTCCCCACCTCACCAAGATCTATCATTATTACAACCCCACCTCTCGAAGACAATGACTTATCTCTACTGTCTTCCTCTTCTCATGTTCACGAGATTAACATGATTTGTGTTGCTACTCGAGGGCAGAAAAATAATGGGAAAGCTAAAGAAAGCACCCATGCGGCCTCTCCTTCTCCATCCACCATCCCGATCGCACCACCACCTAAAGTGGTTATTCGTGGACCTGCCTACCCTGTCTCTGATGAAGTTTCCCATCGGACCATGATCAAACAACTTCACCGATCACCTGTAAAAATGAAACTGTATGATCTCATTCAAACCTCTGAATCTCATCACCAAGCTCTTGTTGAAATCCTTCAAGGGATAGACCTCCCATAGCTGTCAGTTTCTCCGAAGATGAAATTGTTGAATTTGGTGCAGAAGATCCTGACCCTGCTCTTTTCATCTCAGCTTACGTTCGGGACATCTGAGTACGTCGTGTTATGATTGACGGGGGCACCAGCCTAAACATCATCTCTTCCAAAGCCTTCCAAAAAATGAATATCCCTTCTAGTTGCATGTGTGCCAACCCCACCATGTTGTGTTCATTCAATGATGCTATTACTTCTACCTTAGGCACCGTAATCCTTAACATTCATGTAGGGCCACGTACTTTACCTGAACTCTTCTACGTCCTTGAGGGAGAATTCCAATACAACATGTTGTTAGGCCGCCCTTGGATCCGGGCTATGGGATGTGTTCTCTCCACCTTACATAGATGCATAAAATTCGAGTATGAGGGGAAGTCCTACACCGTAAAAGCTAACCCTCCCCCCTTCAAAACTTGCAATATGTTATATTGCCCTAATGATGTGCTTATACCAGTCAAGAAACCCATTCATCCAACCTAACCATCTATTTCAACCACACCTCAACCATCCACCTCAACCGTACTTACACCTTCAACCAATGAAACCGCTGCCACAAATACTGCTTCCTTCCCCGCGGAAAACATCCCGACCTCAGACCCCTTAGTGGATGTTTTTCAATGCCTTACGCTGGGGGAGTATCGCCTATATAACTTTAGCTCTTTCCATACCCCACAGGAGTACGGACAGTTACATGTGCATCCTACCTACGACCGTCGTGTGGGGGAGGTAATCTCCTACGGACCACCTAATTGCCGCACCAACCTAACATATGGGGGTGTCGACGCATCCTCCGTTACCCCTGAACCTCCCCTTGGTGTGGTTCCCTTCCAATCCGATTTTCAATATCTAACTAATCGTCACTTGGCCCTCACCTTCTTGACGCGTTGTGCTTGGAAAGGCTTCGGTTTCGGTCTTTATAAACAAGGCCGACATACGATCATTCCTGTAACTACACGAAAACACAAAGATCGTCGTGGTCTTGGATTATCTGAACCACCTACACCAAAGACACCACATATCCCTTGTATCTAGGAAGACGACGAAGTTACCCCTTCCGAACCATCATCATCCATTTTGCCATCGTCACCCACAGAGTCGATAGATCCTGAATCTATCCCTCCTAACTTTTTTTTTTTCATAAACACTATCTTCCAGAGTCCTCTCACTTATCAACGCGATAATGAAGACCCATCTTCTCTTCCCCTTCTGTATCTAGACATGATCGAAGAAGACTCGCCTTCAATTAATGTTGTTGAGTGCCAGGATGATGACTCCATCCTCACTTACCTTGGTGCTGACGACTCTTATATTCAACAAGCTTTACCATCTGACACTCAAACCATGTTGAATGAGTCGACTATAGAAATCAAAATCCACACAGAGGACGATCCTCACATTGTGAAGATCGGACAATCTCTTAACGCATCAGAACAAACTGCCTTTACTACCTTTCTCCATGCCCGCAACCAAGCTTTCGCTTGGTCCTACGCCGACATGCCAAGAATTGATCCTGACATTGCGGTCCATAACATTACCCTGAAACCTGATTCCAAACCAGTTAAATAGAAACTAAGAAAAATGCATCCACGCATTGCCCTCTTGGTCAAAGAAGAGCTTCAACGACTCCTTTTTTTTCCTTCATCTTACCTATTGACTATCCTCAATGGATTTCTAACATCGTACCTGTTACTAAAGCAATGGGGGGACTTCGGATATGTACAGATTTCTGGGACCTTAACCTCGCTTGCCCAAAGGATGACTTCCCCCTCCCAAGTATTGATCAACTTGTTGATCTCACTGCGGGCCATGAGATGCTTTCTCTCATGGATGGCTTCTCAGGATACAATCAAATTTTGGTAGCCCTAGCCGATCAACATAAAACCGTATTCATAACTCCTTGGGGAACCTTCTACTATCATGTCATGCTGTTCAGCCTTAAGAATGCTAGTGCGACCTATCAGCGGGCTATGACTTACATTTTTCATGACATTATACACACTATCCTTGAGGATTATGTCGATGATCTTTTTGGAAAATCTAAACATCGCAGTGAACATCTCGATGTTTTAACCATTATTTTCGATTGCCTGTTACAATACTGTGTTCGTCTTCAACCAAAGAAATGTGTCTTTGGTGTCCTTTCGGGAAAAATCCTTGGTTTCATTGTCTCTTTGCGTGGCATCGAGATCAATCCAGCTAAAGTCAAAGCTATCCTAGAAATACCCCCACCCACTAACCTCAAACAATTACGTAGTTTGCAGGGAAAACTCCAATCTATTCGGCGTTTCATCTCCCAACTCTCAGATCGATGTCAACCTTTCCATCATCTCCTTAAAAAGGAGATTGTCTTTCAATGGAGTGAAGAGTGCCACCAAGCCTTTAAGGCTCTTAAAGCCTATCTCTTGTAGCCACCCATGCTCATCCCACCTCAGGACGATCACCCTTTCTACCTTTACCTTTCCGCCACCGACCATGCTATAGGAGCTATGCTTGCACATCACGACTCCGAGCATCGAGAACAAGTCATTTATTATATAAGTCATACTTTGGTGGATTATGAGACTAGGTATACACATGTAGAAAAGTTGTGCTTAGCCCTATCATTCGTGGCCACCAAACTCTGACATTACCTCCTGAATCACAAAACTTTTTTCATCACCAACGCGGACCCCATCCATTATATGTACACCAAACCTCATCTAAACCAATGCATCGCCCGATGGCTTATGCTCCTTGCTGACCTCGACCTTGAATTTGTACACCTGAAATCAATCAAAGGACAAACTATCGTAGACCAACTCGTGGAAGCCCCTTTACCTTGGGAACAATTTACCAATTTTACTTTCCCTGACGAACTCATTGCCACTCTTTCACTCAGTGATGAGTCGTATTCAATGACCCTCTTCTTCAATGGATCCAAATGCCAGTGCAGCGGAGGGGCCGACATTGTTCTCATTCCTCTGGACGCTAAACCTATGCCTCTTTCATTTTGGCTCGATTTCCCCTGCACTAATAATACATTGGAATATGAGGCCCTTGTTTTGGGTCTCCAGGTTACGGTACACTTAGGTGTAAAATCTATTAACATTTTCGGCGACTCTCAACTGGTTGTCAATCAAGTTATGGGCATCTACCAATGTAAAAATGAGGAACTTCAAAAGTATAAACATTGCTCTACTAATAAATTTGCGGATACTATGGCTTGCTTAGCCTCGCAAATTCCTGCCTCACCAACCGACTCTGACATATTTCTCTTGGTCTAACAACTCTTTGCCCCATCTTACTCAGCCCCGGATGTTTGTATGGTAAATAATGTGTCTGCTGACTCGCAGGATACTTGGTATCACCAATTTCATGACTACCTTACAACCTTTGTTCTCCCACCTGACCTTACTCGTAACGGAAAACGTGATTTTCTTAAAAGTTTTTCTCGTTATGTAGTCATGAGGGGACTCCTCTATAAACATGGCTTTGATGGCATCCTCCTTCGATGTCTAACCGGCGCGGAGGTTACCTATACCATCCAACAAGTCCATGACGGTATTTGTGTTAGACATTTTAGTGGCCTTGCCATGGCCAAACAGATCCTTCGCCTAGGATATTATTGGCCTACACTTAATAACGACTGCTACGAATAAGTTAAGTGTTGTGTTATGTGTCAACAACATGCCAACCTTCAACATACTCCTAGCCATCCGCTACAGGTCGCACGAGATCTTTGGCCTTTCTCACAATGGGGTTTAGGCCTTATTGGTGAGATTCACTTGCCCTCTTCGCAACGTCACCATTGGATAATCACAGCAACCGAATATTATACTAAATGGGTGGAGGCCATTCCACTCATTTCAACCAAAAAGGAAAAAATTGTAGAATTCATTAACCATCACATTATCTATTGTTTTGGTGTTCCTCATCACCTGATAACAGATAATGGAAAATATTTCAAAAATAAGTTGTTACAAAACCTTTGTGACAACTTTGGTATCAAACTTAGCTTTTCATCACCTTACTATCCACAAGCAAATGGTCAGGCCGAATCTTCTAACAAAACACTGACCAAAATTATCATGAAAGTCATTAACGATTCTGGAAAAAATTGGCCTGATCACATACCCTTTGCCCTTTGGGCTTATCATACCAGCATTCGTACCTCCACTAATGCCACCCCATTTTCTTTGGTATATGGTACCGAGGCTGTCTTGCCTCTCGAAATACAAATACCCTCTCTAAGAATATCTCTTCAGGATATTCTCACCAATGATGATTTCCGCTAAGAGCGGCTAGCCCAATTGGAGCTTCTTGACGAACCTTGTCTTATAGCTCTTGACCACCTTTAAATCTATCAAAATTTCATCAAGCGTGCTTATAATAAGCGACTTCATGAGTGTACCTTTAAGGTTGGTGATCTTGTCCTCAAAGAGAATCAACATGTAGCCAAATTTGAAAAGAGAAAACGCGGTAAATTTTCTCCAAGTTGGATTGGGCCTTACATTATCACTCATACTTACGGATCAGGCACTTATCGTTTAGCTTCGCTTAATGGTAAACCTGAGCCTGAACCCCTTAATGCCTTGCATCTTTGACCATTCTACTGTTGAATTTAGTGTTATATCACTTCTTATCTACCTTGCGCTCATCCCTTGAGCTCGTTTATCACCTCATACACTTTGTTTCACACATCTCAAAATAGAATCAAGCACACATGGTTTGGTCATCACCTCCTCTTAAAGATGCCTTCCCCTTTTTAGTTTGGTCCATGAATTAAAAGTATCAAAATAACACGTTCTCAATTATACGCTTATGGGATATTCTTGAGTCAAACTTCCTACAAAACTAGATGCTTCATGCCAAAGGGACATCTAGACCTCTAAGTTATACATAGACTGCTCCCTCGAAGGACAGCTATGTGCAAAGCCACATCTGCTATTATAAATAGACTGCTCCCCCGAAGGACAACTATACACAAAAGCCGCATCTACTCCTATAAATAGACTGCTCCCTTGAAGGATAGCTATACAAAGTCAGCTTTTATCAAAAGCTTCTCGCATTGATCAGCTTCGTAAATACCTCAAGAACAACAAAATACATATCCCATGTAGACTTCCTGCATCGATCAGTCTATATCCATAAAAATAAAAAGCAGTATTCAAAAGCACTTTTGAGTCATGGACTTGTCTATTTAGGTTTGGTTTTTCTTTTTTCAGCATAATCACCTTATAACAAGTTCTCTGCACCCCAACTATATCAGCCACCTCACCTCACCATTCGTTAAAGCAACAAAACTCAAGGGACGCGATGTATATCCGATATATTGTGATTATACAACTCTTTTCACCTATCAACTTCTTGCATATGCAAGGTACCTAGGGATTCAAGCTTATCCTACGTTAATATGTGGTTTGTTTAGCTCTTCTCAACTACGGGACACTTTTTCCTCTTTTACTTGAACTAGGATTATGTGTTGACCTTAATCAGGACACAGTTCCCTATTACTTGGGTAAGCTAACTTTCGCTTCACCTATACCTACACCAACATCGCCAATTCCTTACCAACACCAACAACATTACCCTACCAATATCAATATTTTTTACCAACCAACAAATTACCTAACCACAACCAAATTACCTGAATTCACCTCTCCCTGGTCCTAAGGGAGAACTACATCGATCTGAGGCCCCTCCTTGCTTTGTGTAATGGGCTATGTAGGCAGCACTTAGGAGACATGGGGTCTCCCAAGGTTAGCTCGACCATCCCCTACCATAACCTATCATGTGTTGTAAATATAAATATTTTTGTGTATTTCTATTTGATAACATTCATCATTTATCCTTTTTTTTTTCAAACAAACATTCAAAACACAACCATTCTTATAATTATCATAACTCAAATCAACATACATATTCAGTTTTATTTAGATGTTAAACAAATACATCTTCTCTATCATCGATGCGCAGGTCGACATCCTTATTTATTCTTATACCTCTATGAAATTCACTTAGACCCTTGCGCCTCCTCCCGAATCAGGTGGTGATCGCGATCGTCGACGCCACTCATCTGGCCTCTCCATCCTCAAAGGTGCCACTGCTATTGGTTCCTCCCACTGATCCGCCAACATCTCCTGTAACATACGAATACGCCCTCTCGCATGGAGGAATCTTGCCTCTAGTCTCTCCACTCGTAACTGTGAAACCTCCAATAATCCCATTGTCTCATTCACCCGCATTTGAAGCTGGTGCACTAAATCCTGCAGGCGGTCTCTCTCCGCTGTAATCACAGCTATGTCAGGATGATCAGCCCTCTCACGTACACCTCGCAGCTCTGCTACCCACCATAATCTATAAGCCTCTATCTCTCCCGCATCCATTACCCTGCGATCGACTGCTATCTCTTCTGGCCCTTCTAGAGGTGTCGGCCGAGGAGGTGAGAATGCTACCTCGGCGTTGATCCTCATGTATGGTCTATAAGCCATGGGTATATCCTACACAAATCTAAATTGTCGTCGCACGCAATCTAGAGGAATCCTCTCGTACTCACCTGGCCTGTGCCCTGCGATCCACCTCAATCAATCTACACCCCTCAAATCCTTAGCTATGTTCTCTATCACCATATAGTTCCCGTAAGGCCTCCATCAAATATCCACAATCGTCACCATCTCCCACACCTGCCTATAATACTCGACGTCATCTGTCACGACCTGGGATCTCGCCTCTTGCTTTGTTTGAACCCACCGCCTGAATCCCAACCTCTGCACTCTTGTCTCTCCGGACTGGATGGGTCGGCCTATTGGTCACACACAAACAATGTGCTCATAGGCCCAACAATGTAATAAGTATGCACAATCTAGTGTCGTCCTATGATTTCATTTGTAGGCCCATAAACCCCTGTATAGCTCTGCCAGATATGTAGGTGCCCATGCGAAAGTCACGCTCCTTTCTATCATTTCCCAAATAATACACATCAATGCTTTCAAAAATATTCCCCAATCCACCCTCGGTAATGCATAATACCCCACCGCTATCATTAATACCACTGCCAACCTTGTTTCCTCAGGGTGTGTTGCATACATTGTACCATAAGTGAATGTCAAACCTCGTTGTGTCAAATCTTGTGCAGCTGAACGAAATACTACTGTTATCACTCCCCGCACCGCGCTAGGCACCGCCTGATACACTGGTCTTCCTGTAATTGGGAGCCTTAAAATTCTAAACACATCTTCCAACGTCACTGTCATCTCCCCTATTGAAAGATAGAAGGTATTCCTTTTCTGGATTCCACCTCTCAATCAACACCTGCAACATAGCATGATTGCGTGCGATTCGTGAATAATAGCGGATTCCACTTAACCCCACACGGTTTATCAATGCCCATTCAGCTGGTGTTACATCCACTCGGACTCGTGACAACAAAGCTGGCACACTATCATTCATCCTCAACCCTGCCTCTGCCTGCATACATCAAACCAACAAACAAACCATTCAATAAATCAAATCCCCAAGTGTTTTTTCTCACACTCTAGAATTTCTTACAGTAACCAATATCGGTTATAGATAACCGATACCGGTTTCCTAACTGATACCGGTTATCTATAAATGTTACCGGTCACTGTCAAACATATACAGCCTGCTTAAAAACATCCCCTACGATAATTATTTTTCTCGTTTACTCCTCTCTCCACCTACAAACATACGCGAAACCCCTACTTACCTACCCCATTACACTCACCCCATCCCAAACCCTTACCTATCAGCTTTTCTTTCTCATCTCTATCCACTTACCTTCTCTCATCCTATTCATAAAACATGCAAGAATTAAATTACAACCAAACAGTTTACCTCTTGGGGCGTAGCAGCTTGCGGTGGAACCTATCTTCCCTCTCGTCTCTACCTGCTGGATGCTTCTCCTTGTCCAGCCATGTTCACCACCCTCTTCAATATAACTTACCTTTCTGCATTCTTAATCTCAGCCCACAATCACTTTACCTGTCTCTTTCCTCCTTATCACTCAATTTTCCCATGCAATTATTTGTATCAGTCGTCAAACAACGTCGCATCCTCGTATTTAACTTATTGCATGCCTCTAAAAATAAGAACTTAAGTTGCCACCCAAGCTTTTCTATTTTTTAAAAAAAGCTCATTTTAGCATAACCAATATTGGCTACATAACCCGTATCGGTCATATATCTACTGACGTCGGTTACATAACCGATATCGGTCATATGTCTCCTTTTGCTTAAACCTAGGCCTTTTCTTTATTTTTTTGCAAATTTTTGGTGGCGCCCGCCTCTTTTTCCTCCATAACGACATCATTATCAATATTTGTTATCAAAATCCCATCAACACATATATATATCATCACAATTTCATCAACATCATCTATCTACATTAAATTTCAAAAAAAAACCATCGATAAAACATATAAGACATTTTTATACACACCATGTGGATCAAAATAATCATCTATATATATATCAATGTCAAAATATACAATTTTCCCTGCAAAGGGCCTCTGTGATCTAAAAAATAATAATAATACAAAAGCCGGCACGTAGGCCGCTATCTCTGTCAAAATCTCGACTCGGCTTGCAGGCCGGTCTCTCATGTCAAAAATATACTCAGCTCGCAGGCCGGTATCAACTATACAACATGTACTCGGATCACAGGCGGTATATACAATCAAAATGAATAAATAAATCATGTGTGGGCACGCAAGCCTCAATATACATACCCGGTTCGCAGACCGGTGTCTATATCCCATATAAAAAAAAAACCCCCTCGCCGCTCCCCGATGTCTCAGCTCTCTCCGCCACCCTTGGCCTGTCTCCCTGCTAGTCCCTGTGCTGGCTCTCACCTCCTCCCTGTAACAGACCCACCGGCTGTGGCTGCACCTCCCTGGGATCTCTGGCTCTGAGATGTCTCGGCTCTGTGCGCCGCATAGGGCTGATAGTCATCCCCGGTACCATCAATGACATCCTGATAATATCGGGCCTCCGCTCTCGCCTCCATATAGGGGGCCCATGCCACCATGGCTGCTGGGGCTGGTCCCCCGACTCCTACTAGTAGTGGCCTCTGTCCTGCTGGTACACCCTGTGCCTGTGGCAGTACTTGTGCCTACGGCGGTGCCTGTGCCTGTGGCGGTGCCTGTGGCTGTACCGGTGCCTGCGGCTGTGCCCGAGCCAGTGCCTGGGCTAACTGCCCCTGTAGCACCCCAATCTGTGCCTGTGCAGCAGCAAGCTACCCTTATAATAACTGCACCTGTCCTAAGAGCCGGTCCCTCTCCGCTATAATAGCCGCCAAATCTGGCTGTGCGGGGTGTGCTCTCTTGGCTGCTCTCTCCCCTACCCACCAAACCAAAAAGGCCCCTGTCACTCTAGCATCATCCACTATATCGTCAGCTGGTCTCTCTGATACCCAGTCGGGGTCAACTGGCTACGGTGTAGGTAGTGGGGCCTCTATGTCATCCCTCCGGTACTGTGGGAAGGGAGGTGGCTCATCCTGTTGCAAGCCCAACTGTCGTCGTACCCTCTCTAGGGGTATCCACTCATACTCTCTAGGCCTCCGTCCAGCTATCCAGAAACTATACTGGATCCAGCGCATCTGTGCTCAGGCTCCTCCTCGGGGCTGATGGCCTCTGTAGGGCCTCCATATAATGTCTAGGGTGGTCAAGCCCTCTAGCATATGATGGTAGTAGGCCACATCTCATCCTACAAGCACTGCTCGTGGCTGGCCCACGACTCCCAACCACCTCTGAAATCCATACCTATATACAATTTGTGGCCCTGGCTACTGGGGTAGCCCTACTAGTCGTATACATATGATGTGCTCGTATGCCCACACAGTGTAACAATAATGTGGTGGCTCCTATACCACCCCCATGATCCTCCTACGTGCAATAACTATATAAATCCCTATACAAATGGGACCAGCACACACTCATGCCTACATATATCTCATCCAATACTCCTCTACCATATCGCGGTAAACTTCATGCATATCAAATCAAGATGCCTACAGTGGCCACCCTCGAATGTGATTGAAGAAGTAATAACAGGTAACAATAAACTTCCATCAATCATGGCAACCCGTGTCTCTTGTCAGTATAACATCCAAACTAGTGTGCACCTCAAAAGGCACTTGAGTCGCACTATGATAAGTCAACCACGGGGCTAGCTTCCCTCGATATGTCATCTAGGATGTTATCCATCGTGGTCTGCGCATCCACCTGGATACCCTGCCTCACCGACAATAGGAAACCATCAGAATGCGATATACATCCTCCAAAGTAATCACTTTCATCTCCCCCAGTAGGGAAACCAAAATGTGCAGGTATTTACACGGATCACCATCTCATACAAAGAAGTGATCATATGAATATTATGGCTGTGCACATCCCCCATCCTTGCTAAGTACCTATACCGCTGGAATGGTCCGCCGACATCCCACCTCATCATCATGACAACCCCAATCCTAGCAATGCGGACTTAAATGACGGCCGCATCCGCCTCAAAATCATGTGAATCCGAATTTCCCTCATCGTATAACTGCTAGCGTGCCTGCAAAAATAATAATACTAGTACATTAAGACTACCCTTTGCAAAAACAACCACCAAAAACTCTCTATACCCACTTAAGATCTAATCTATTCATCATAATGTGATACTCTGGCCTACCAAATCAAGCACTTTTGGGTGACTTCAACACCTAACAAGTAGGATCTAAGGCTACCCAAAACTAGATCACTAGCACCCATGCATGGGTGTCCCCCTATCCCAAAGGTCATCATTAGCACCTATCAGACTCTACTCCCTTCCCATGTCAAAAAATGTTGAGAAACTTAAAAGCAATTTTTTTTGTACAAAATTCACAAAAAATGACTAATTCCAAAACAATTTTTGATAAATTCCACACTTACCAGCTCAGTTGTCGTACCTAATGCCACATCTATCACCACCATCTCAAATCAGTTCAATCACATTGCTCTCACTTGTGACCAATCTTCACACACTAACAGATCTAAATCACATTTGTGTAATAACCAAATGAAATTCCTATTCACTCGGTCACTATTAATATTTGCGGGGCCGAACCCAAAACGGCCCGCAACACCTCGATTACCTACTATTCTATAGTCATTATTACCCACATCAAACTCCTAAAAATACCCACATTACGCAATTTGGCAATCACTATCTCGAGCATCACCCACTCTGATTCTTATCTCATTACATCATTCTCATTCAAAATTCCATCTATTATCATATCAAAATTAGGATTCCTACCCAACACCTATATTCTTCCTTAACACACTTTCAACTTAATATTTGCATTGGTTTGTGACATTAGATCATACTGTGTTCGTTCTACACGTACGTTGTGGTTGCATAGGTGGCTTTTGGTTAGCATTCATTCTCATCATCACTCCCCCTGGTTCATCGAAAGGGGGACATACAACTCTAGGGGCAGCTATGTAATCCCCCTCCACCATTACATGATCATTCTACCTTCTAATCGTTCAGTATACCAAAATTTACTCATACACTCAAATAATGCCACCTCAGCCCACAAACTCCACAAAATCACTTCACACCTCAGACAGCTAAATTTGGGTGCTCAAATTCACAAAGTGACAATGATAGGCCATATTTTTCTTTTTTTATAGGTTTTGACCTATAACCGATACCAGTTATTTTTACACCCTAGAATACCGGTATCAGTCTCCTAACCGATATCAGTTACACATAACCGATATCGGTTATTTACTTCCTTCACCTAACTCCCGCCCTTAGCCACCAATCTCCACTTTTCCCCCATCACCTACCCCTGGCTTTGCTGACATGCCTTATTTTGACTCCAATTGGCTCGACCCACAGCCGCAACAAACCATTTGGCCCGACCCAAGGCCGTAACCAACCATTTGGCCCGACCCAAGGCCGCAACCAACCATTTGGCCCGACCCAAGGCCGCAACCAACCATTTGGCCTGACCCAAGGCCGCAACCAACCATTTGGCCCGACCCAAGGGCAACTGATCACTCGACCCAAGGCCACACCAATCAATTTGGCCCGACCCAAGGCCGCACCCCACCAATTAGACCCGACCCAAGGCCCTCACTCATCAATCAGCCCGACCCAAGGCCGCACCAATTAAGTACCTCGCCCAAAACCCGCAACTTACAATTATATCCACCCATCATGTAACTTTTTGTTCAATCAGGCTCATCTGTTCATGTTTTAGCATGATTAGGATACTTGACTTGATCAGTCAACCAACTTTTCCTAGACCGAGACCGTGACGTTTATCTCAACCAAACCAACCATTTGGTACTATCGAACATGCCTAAACATTCTTGTACCTTACCCGTTATATCCCCTGGAGCTACTTCCTATGCCTTGGATACCAGGATTATATCACCCTTGTTTGGATAAACTATCGACCTTTGCCTATGAATTGCTTGTTTGCTCTTCAAATCATGTACCCTGGTCGCACTACTACATTTCAACGTGTGTCTGCTTCCTTGAACTTACCCCACCATCTTCCCATCATTTCCACACCATTCACCCTTTATCAACCCTATCCCTGATTTCATGTCGCCTCAATCTGTGATAGATTTGAGGGGGATTACCTATATCCTTAACGGGAGTAACCACTTCTTATTATTATCAGTGCAGCTTTACAAGACAAGCTACACGACAACAAGGTGCTAATGTAGACACCAAATTTGTGTCTTACGACACCCTGTGCCCCGCATCTCATTTCGCAATCTAACCTCACCACCTAAACCTTACACAATTATTTATTAATTACCTTATAATTAATAAATCCACATCTCCAAACCTGCCACCTCATTTCACCACCTCACCATGACCTAGCCCCAACCCTAAATTAACCTAATTAAGACATATAACTTGGTCTACATCCACACCCATGACTAATTACTCTTTACCTGCACCAAAACCAACCTAATAATGACTTGACCAAGCCCACAACTAATCCCTCGGGAGAAAAGGAGGGAAAGTTGGCTATTTTATTAAAAATAGCCCACTTTGACTTAACCAACATTGGTTCCTACTCGACCACCATCGGTTATGTAACCGCCATCGGTTCCCTGTAAATGACCTCCCCCAACCAAAAACAAAAAAAAAGGGGAATTCATTTGAAGGATCCAGAAATTCACTTCGCAGAGCAGAGACAAGTGAAGAAAAGAGAAGAGCATCGAGCCGAAGACTGCAACTGAGCCATTGGATTGCTGTCACCCTCGTTCAAGCATTGGAAAAGACTGAGGATAGCTTCATCAGCTCATTTTCCAATACCAGATCATCCCAACTGAGTCTTACTATCACTATCCACATTCCTTGGACCTGAATCTTCATCAAGAATGAGTAAGTAGTGTCTTGTATGTTTCTAAGCACCATTTTCCTTAGTCTTTTAATTGATAGTAATTATAAGCTCACTCCTAGATCTACCACCTGCCAGCACCCTGCACTTAACCTTCATCCATACATCCTTGTATTGCCCAAAAGACAGTTTTATCACACTCTGAGTCTTCCTCGTCATCTCACTATTTCCCTCAGCCATCCACCAGTCTTAAAAACCACATAATCACCCTGTCACTAACCTCCATCCAGAAGCACCTAGATTACTGACCCCACCGGTGTCGGTTATCCCCTATCGGCAGTGGTTCTCTAACCGCGGTCAGTTATCCAGTGACCGGCATCGGTCACTGTGACTTATACCCAAAACCTTCCTCTCACCTATTTGTCTCCTAACAACCTCGGATCCAGTCTGTTTTATCCCTGTAATTCGAGCTGAACGTATCAACGACCATTGACCAAACAAACAACGTGACGTTTTATTATTGGTAGTTTAGTCTCTATTGCTTTGTAATGAGGTACCTAAATCGTGATTTCGAAATAGCTTCTTTATTATCATTAGTGTTAATTTGTATTAAAAGGGGAACTGACCACCTTCGAAAGGAAGTCTAATATTTCCTGGGCCCAAGGCAGTTCCCTCATTTATTGTCTAACTAAAATATGGTGGTCTTGTATTCTTACTTGCAGGTAGTCCTTCCCAGACAAAAAGGAGTTCTTCGCAATCGATCTGATCTCTCTCTATGGTACGCGCACACCCTCTCAACATTCAACAGGTATTCCTCCTAGCCCTAACCCTTATCTGTTTCTCAAGAGAATGAAAGGATAGAAGCAACTCTATTCCTCGGAATGGAAACATTCTGTGCGAAACAGATAAAGCTTGTAAACTTCCCCCAAAATTAAATTTGACCAAGGCTAAGGCACGGAGAATTCTAGACCTACAATTGATTTGTTAGGGCTAAGAGATGCACTTTTGAAAAGTTCCTCAAAACCTGATTCTACTAAGCATAAAGAGCTAAATTGAATTGATTTCCCCTCACAAAGGTTGCATTGACCACTATTGAGGTTGGAACACCTGTGGTATGACAAGTTTCCATCTGAGACTGATCTCTTGATTCCTTTGCAAGGGACACAAGAAACTCCACTGTTGATCTATAGGAAAAATAAGATGGAACATATTAAAATTCATCCCTAATCAAATTTAATTTCTCTGTATTTGAATCCTCTTGGATACTACAACTAAGCCATGTAGTGAGTTTCATGTAAAATTTTTCCCCAACATCATGATGAATTGTGCAAGACCAAAAACCATGCAAAAACTATGTACAAAAATGAAGATCATACATACCCCAGGTGGAGCATGCAGAGTGTGCACATGTATTTTGTTGAGTTGTGGAGCTCAATTACTTTAGTTTAGCATGTAATATGAAACTTGCAAGAAAATACAGTAACCAACATCGGTTATGGAGGAACTGACATCAATCACCTATGACTGACATCGGTTAGGTAAGGAGGAACTAGCATCAATTAGGGCTAACCAACGTCGGTTACCTATGTGTGAGTGTTTTATTTAAATCACGAGAATTAGATCTATTTTTAGTATTAAAGTAGATTTATTGATTGTAATTGTATGGCTAAGTTCCCTAAGTTTGTATACACCTATATAAGCATGAAAGCCAAGGTTTAGAAGTAAGGATTGTAAGAATTAATGGTTATTGTGAGAATAATTATGAGAGAGAGAATTCTTGGAGAAGGAGAAGCTTGAGAGAAAGAAAGTGTTGTACATTTGAGAGGCGTGGAAAATTGTAGATCTTCAATTGTATATTTTCTAAAGCTTTGGATAATAGATTGGCTTGTTTCTTGGTGGATGTATCCCACACTGGGTGAACCACGTTAAATCTGGTGTTCATTTATACCTCTTGTTTTGTATATTTCTTTTGGTAGAATATCCACTTTTATTGCATGTATACTTATATATGATATATTATCTGTACAACCTTGTGCTAACCCCAAAAAATGGTATCAGAGATTTATTTGAGGGTTTTGTGTGTTGACATATTTACTCACAGAGGGTCTTATGATTGAGTGGGAGCCACAACAATGGTAGAAGAAAAAAATACAAAGTAGAGAAGTTTGACAAGTGAAATTATCAATTATGGAAGATGGAGATTGAGGATTATCTATATCAAAGATATTTGTACTTAGCGTTCGATAAAAATTCTAGACCTATAATGATGACTGATGAAGAATGAAAAATTATTAACACAAAGGCTTTGGGATCTATAAGATTGAGCCTGACAACATCCATGGCTTCCAATATTACAGAAGTGAATTCTACGGTAGAGTTAACAAAATCTCTTGATAGTTTATATGAAAAACCTAGTGCTTCAAATAAAGTTTAGTTGATGAAGAAACCATTTAGTTCTAAGATGCATGGAGGTGGATCTGCATCTAGTCATTTGAATGATTTCCAATCTATTGTAAATTAGTTAAAATCGGTTGATATTTTGTTTGATGATGAAGTGAAAGAACTTTTATTCTTATGTTCTTTGCTTGATACTTGGGATAACTTGGTAATAGTTGTTAGTAATACAACATCTGCTAATAATATTTTGAAGTTTGATGATGTGGTTAGTATAATCTTGAATGAAGAAATTCACAAGAAAAATACAAAGGAATCATCATTTGGGAATGCTTTGAAAGTAGAAAGCAGAGGCAGGTAGAAGGAGTGATCCAAAAGTAAGAATAATGGGAAATCAAATTCAAGGGATGGCAGATCTAAATCCAAAAGTAAGGGAATTACTTGTTGGAAATGTGGAAAGAAAGGACATGCAAAGAAAGATTGTTGGTCAAAGGATAAAGAGAACCAACACCCAGAAAAAGGTAAAGAGTCAAATAAAGAGACAAATATTGCAACATAGGTAATGCACTATGTTCTTATTATTTCTTTGGATAATATAATAGAATCATAGATTTTAGATTCAGGAGATTCTTTCCATGCAACCCGTAATAAGGGTTATTTCAGAAATTATATCCAAGGTAATTTTGAGCATGTTTAGTTGGGTGATGATGAACCTTGCACTATTACTAGTAAAGGGGAAGTTCATCTAAAATTTTAGAATGGAAATACATGGGTATTGAAAGATGTGATACATGTGCCAAGCCTAAAAAGGAATCTTATTTTTGTAGGGCAACTATGTGAAGCTGGTTGCATGGTTACATTCACAAGAGACTCTTGGAAAGTTACCAAGGGTGCTTTTGTTGTGGCAAGAGTTAAGAAGGTAGGAACATTATATTTATCTACCTGTGTTATTGATTCCTTTTCTACATTATCTACTTTAGATTCATATGTATGTATACAACATAATCAGTTGGGCCATATGAGTCAAAAAGGAATGCATATCTTAAAGGCTAAGGGTAAGTTATCAGATTTGAAAGATTTAGATCTTGATTTCTGTGAGCATTGTATCTTTGGAAAGAAAAAGAGAGTGATATTTCTCAAAGTTGGGGAAACTAAGGAGCATAAATTGGAGCTTGTGCACTAAGATGTGTGGGGGCCAGCCCAAGTAACTTCTCATGGAGGATCCTAGTATTATGTTACTTTCATTAATGATGTTACAAGAAAGATATGGATTTATTGTATTAAACATAAATCTATTGTTTTTGAGACTTTTAAAAGATAGAAAGCCCTGATTGAGAATGAATCAAATTCAAATTTAAAGTGCCTTAGATCTGAAAATGGTGGTGAATATTGTAACAAGGCTTTCAATGATTATCGTTTAGTAAATGGAATACGTAGAGAAAGGATGGTTCCAAGAACAACACATGCGAATGGTGTTGCAGAAAGAATGAATAATACAATTATGGATTGTGTTATAAGTATGAGGATACATATTGGATTGCCCTTGCAGTTTTAGGCAGAAGTATTTGATATAATAGTTTATTTGATTAACCATGGGCCTTCAAGTTCACTAGATGGAAGAATACTAGAGGAAGCTTGGAATGGAAAAGACACAAATCTTTCTTTTCTTAAATTTTTTGGTTCAGAAGCTTTTGTGCATATTGATAAGTAAAATAGAAAGTAGTTGGATGCAAAATCTAAGAGATGCACTTTCATTGGTTATGGATAAGGTGATTTCCGATTCCATTTTTGGGATTTAGATAATTCTAAAATTATTAAGATTTGTGACATTGAATGGAATGAAAAGAGAATGTACATAGATCAAATTTTGGTACCCAAGGATGAACAAGTTGAGAAGTTTGTGAATGAAAATGAACTCTCTGATTTAAAAATAATACCGACAAGGTTACACAGTAACCAGTGTCGGTTGACCCCTAACCGACATTGGTCATATGAACCAGTATCAGTTATAGAAGAGATAAACTGACATCTATTAGCGGAAATGACATCGGTTATAGGTGACCAACATCGGTCACTATCAGATTTGAATACAAATGTCCATGAGGTCCAGAATGAGCCTTCGGTACCCCAAACTCCTATGAAAATGTCTCAAAGGGTAAGTAAAACTATAGAAACATTTACACCTTCTCTATTTTATTTATTATTGAATGATAATGGTGACCCAGAAAGTTTTGAATAAGCAATACATGATAAGACCCACATCCAATGGGAGCATGACATAGATGAAGAGATGAAATCCTTGGAACAGAACCAAACTTTGGATTTGGTTAGGTTTCCAACAAGTAAGAGGACATTGCAGAAAAAGTGAGTTTACAGGATCAAGGAAGAAGAGGGTGGACATACAAGATACAAGGAAAGTCTTTTATTAAAGGGATTTGCACATAAATCATGTATTGATTTTGGTAAAATATTTTCTCTTGTTGTTAAAATGAATTCCATACGTACTGTATTGAGTATAGTTATAGTACATGATTTGCATTTAGAGAAACTAGATGTGAATATGAATTTCTTTCATGGTGATTTGGATAGACAGATTTATATACAGCAAGCGCTTGAGTATGAAGTCAAGGGTAAGGAAAAATTAGTGTGTAGGTTGAAAAAGAGTCTATATGGGCTCAAGAAAGCTCCAAGGCAATGGTACATGAGGTTTCATAGTTTCATGCATGAGCTTGGTTATTTGAGATGTGAATCTAACCATTGTGTTTATTTTAAGAAGCTTGAAAATGAGAGCTATATTATTTTTTATTGTATGTGGATGATATGCTTAATACAGGATCTAGTATGCAGGACATTGGTGAGCTTAAGGGAAAGCTAGCTCACACATTTTCTATGAAGGATAGAGGAGCTACAAAAAGAATCCTTGACATGAAAATGCACAAAGATAGGAAGAACAAGAAATTGTATTTGTCTTAGGAGGCTTATATCAATAAGGTGTTAGAAAGGTTTGACATGTAAGATTCAAAACTGGTGAGTACACCTATGGCTGGACACTTCAAATTAAGCAAAGATCAGTGTCATTCATCACATGAGGAGGTTAAATACATGACAAGAGTACCATATGCTTCAGCAGTTGGGAGTCTCATGTATGTTATGCTTTGTACCAGACCAGACATTGCACAGGTAGTGAGAGTTGTGAGTAGATTTATGGCCAATCCAGGTAAAGAGCATTGGAAAGCGGTCCAATGGATACTCAGGTATTTTAGAGGGACATATTTAACATGTAGTTATGCTATAGAGGTTTGGATATTTCTTTATGTGGTTATGTTGATTCAGATATGGCTAGAGATCTAGATAGTAGAAGAAGCACTACTGTATATATTTTCACAGTAGGTGGGAATACAGTTAGCTAGATTTTGAGATTGCATAAGGTTGTGGTTTTTTCTACTACAGAGGTAGAGTATGTTACAGCTACAGAGGCTAACAAAGAGAGGATATGGATGAGAAAGTTCATGGAAGAGTTGGGAAAGGAAAAAAAATTATTGTAAATTGTTCAGTGATAGAGTGCAATTCATTTGGCAAAGAACTCAACTTTCATTCAAGAAAAAAACACATTCAGTTGAGGTATCACTTCATACAATAGGTATTGGAGGATAGATAGCTGAAATTAGAGAATATTCATATGAGTGAAAACCATGTGGATATGCTAACGAAGCCATTATGAAAAGAGAAGTTGGACCTACACTCCATTTCTGTTGGTCTTCAAGTTTGAGACTTGAAGAGGAAGAAACAAAGCTAAGGAAAGGATCCAAGAATGTCGTTGTACACGTATAATGTAGTAATTTATCTCCAAGTGGGAGATTATTGATTTGTGGAGCTCAGTTACTTCATTTTAGCATGCAATACAAAACTTACAAGAAAATACATTAACAGACATCAATTATGGAGGAACTGACATCGGTCAGGCAAGGAGGAACTGACATCGGTTAGGGTTAACCAACGTCGGTTACCTGTGTGTGAGTGCTTTATTTAACTCACATGAATTAGATCTATTTTTAGTATTAAAATAGATCTATTGATTGTAATTGCATGGCTAAGTGCCCTAAGTTTGTATACGCCTATATAAGCATGAATGCTAGGGTTTAGAAGTAAGGATTGTAAGAATTAATAATTATTGTGAGAATGATTGTGTGAGAGAGAATTCTTGGAGAAGGAGAAGCTTGAGAGAAAGAAAGTACTATACATATGAGAGGTGTGGAAGATTGTAGATATTCAATTGTATATCTTCTGAAATCTTTGGATAATATATTGGCTTGTTTCTTTGTGGATGTAGCCCACACTGGGTGAATCACGTTAAATATGGTGTTGATTTATATCTCTTTTTTTGTATATTTCTTCTGGTAGAATATCCATTTTTATTGCATGTATGCTTAGATATGATATATTATTTTTTACAACCTTGTTTTAACCCCAACAGACTTCTTCTACTAGAAATGAACCTACCTACCCTACTCTAGCCAAAGGCAGAGGGAACTCAAACAAAGCCTACAACTAGTATGGAAAATTATCTCCCTTTCTTCAAAATTGGTAGCTATGCATATGATTTGGCATTGATCATGGTTTTTTGTATGAGTAAAAGAAAGATAAGGGGCCAATCCTCTATCCAACTCATCAAGGTATCATTTGGGAGCAAGATGAATACTTCCTTTGAATGACCCACATGGAGCTCCCAGAGGTGATGTAATTGATCTTTGGTACTTTGATGATCATCCTCATGCCCTGAAATGGACATAACCAATTTTAGCTTCCCCCTTGGCTTTAATGAAGCCAAATACCTGATGGGATAGGGTCTAATCCATCTGATGTGCCCAAAGCTCCGAGTTCCAACCACTATGATGAGGCCTTCTTGCAAAATTTCCTAGAAAAGGTGACTTCTTGTGGGATGATATTGACTTTTTTGTGCCTCCACAAACATATGGTTCCATACCTCAATGGCTGGTGTGCAAAGGTTTTCATCCTTATTCTCTTCTCATTCCTTTATTACTACAGATTCATAAGAAATATTAGGCTCCTCAACTAACAGTAGGAAGCCTTCAATGATTGCATCTTCATCCAAGGCTACTGAATCGGATTCGTTCTCCTCCACTCTAGGTTCAAGAGGACTATTACGGGAAACAAGTTATTATTGAACATTCATTCCCATGGGAAGAGGCTCTTCATGTTGAAAGATAGATGAAGGGCCAGTAAAAATATTGTGTTTAAAAGCCTCTTCCTCACCATGGCTATCTTCGAAATTAGACAAGTAGTAAGCCTCTTTGTTGTTCGATAATTCTGAGGGTTCTTCTTCCTTCTTGGTGTTATCTAGATCTATAACCTGAACACCATGTGTTGTCTCATCCTCAATCATAACTTTCAAGTGTTTCAAAATAATTTTTTTGAAAGGATGGAGGAGAACAAGGAACTACAATTTCCTCCATAATCTACTCGTTTCTCGGGCCCTATAGAATTGAAAAGTCTCCCTCCATAGCACGAGGATCCTCAAGGTTTGTTGCATCTAATGATGATGGTTTTAGTGGATCAATGTAACCTCTCAACAAAGCAACAAGATCAAGACAAGTAGGACAAGAAGGATCACTGCATTTAGTTGAAACACCCTGCACATTTGAGAGATTTTCCTCATTCACTTTCACATACTCTTCATTTTTTGGATTTAGAGCTACCTCTATTTCTTTTTATTTTTATGGCTACAATGATACAACAAGCCCTAAAAAAACAATTTTGATGTGGACACTACATTTGGAACAAACAAAATATTATTCATCATCCTCTCATTCTTGTTTTGTTTCTGCTAAAAAAGATAGTTTGTACCACATGTGGATGGACCTCGGACTCCTTTGAAGGCTTAACCATCAAGGGGATTTTATCAATACCAAATATTAGAGCCCAACTTCTCAAGTTTTTGATAATTTCTTCTTTGTTCGAATCTTCTCCTCGTTGTTCCTCTTGACTGGTTTTTTGAGCTTCTTCCCGACATGGGTTTGGGGCTATGAGAGGAGTGGCGGATGAGATATCCAATGATTTTTTCTTTTCTGGTCTTGGGAGAGGAGGTTCAACCTCTTGTTTCTTTGGAAGGGATGGAATCGGGGAAGAGAAAAAGGAAAAGAAGTTGAGGTGGGATGGGAGAGTAGAAAATGGAGAAAAGGATCCTACACTACGGGTGGCAGGTAAAAAGCTTGGAAATAAAAGCTCAGGTTGAGATGGTGTACATTGAGAAGGAGGAAACGAAAGACTTTGAGATTGTGGTGAACTCACCCATTGACATGGTTGTCTCATGCCAAGCTCATAAGATTCTATATCCTCAGCCCAATTTGTAATTTGTGGGAGCATCTCGACCATGAAGTCCAACTTTTGTTACATGTTGAAATATATTGGCATAGGACCCTCCCATGGACAAGGGATCCCGAAACCAATCCTGAATTCTTTGATTTGAGTGGTAGACCTTGACTGCACCATGTCAACCTCCATTATTTGGATCTTCATATGCAACTTAGCATCATCAGTTATGGAGTAGCCTCAATAACCTACATTCTCTTGTTCTTGAAAAGCCACATAGTTTGGTGGGTAACTGTTGTCGCTCTCCAAATTTCCCTCTTTTGAAGTCAAGTTTCAAAAAAAATTAGTCGGTACCTTGGAGTATTGGATCGCTTAAAGCCTGACATTGTTTTCAGTTTTTCATTCCATGGAGAACAATTTGAAAGTTGGGTGTAATGGTGGAGTTTTTCCCCTTATTTTTATTTCTTCCTATAGTCAGGAATGACGGGCGTATCTTTCAAGTTAATTTTTGTCCCAGTATCCATGGGTAGTACGTGTACATCCCTGATTGGACACAGCATGGCTGTGTTTCAAGAAACAGGGGAAGTCTCCATGTGTCCAAATGACACAACTCCAAGGGTAGGGCCCAAGGGATAGTCCTTAAATAAGCACAGGCTTTCCACATGTCCCTTGACTAAAATTAAGATAGAACAAGCCCAAATCGGCTAAGTATGGAAGGTTCAGCAAACGGTGCCATATGCCTCATCGACACAACTTTAAGAGTCAAAGCCAGGGGCAGTTCTCAAACTTGCATCAATCCTCCACATGTCCCAGGTCCAAAAAGGGACAGAGCTGGTTATTTAAATTGACTAAGTATGATTGGGTCAGTGGAAGCCTCCACGTTCCTCAACGACATGATTTCAGAAGTAAAACCTAAAGGTCTGTTTCCAAATGAACACCAACTGGCCACGTGGTTGAAGTTAATGGAGAGAGAAATTTGGTTATTGAAAAGTCTAGGACCGGCAGAAGAAGCCACACATCCATTTGACACAATTTCAGGAGGTGTTTCCAAAGTAAAAACTCAAATGAGAGCCATCTCTCCATGTGTCTAGGGGTCAACATAAGTCAAAAAAGAAATAGGCCCGAATCGGCTAAGTATAAAAGAACTGGACAACTCTCCATGTGTCATCCTGACGTAACTTCAAAGGCAAAAAATGCAAAAGGCATCTGCAGGCCCGCTTCAGTTTGAATCTCTCCCAAGTGAACGGCCCAAATTTAAAGTTATAAAAGCAAATCAAATGGCCCATATTTAACTGGAAAAATAATGTAACGGTCGTATATTGGAAAGCCTAGTTTTTTCCGCCATTAACATGTCTTTACGAATCAAGAATTTGAAAGGGTACGAATGATTGGAATGATTTGTAACCCTTTCTTGCTTGCTCGAGGAAGTTGTAACCGTCTCTTGCGAGCTATTTCATAGGATTTCAAATCCATTGTAAAGGGTGGGAATTTTGATATTCTGGAACTGTAATTTCGAATCTGAAGAAATCAATACAAGGGTTTTTCCCATTTTTCCTCTATTTTCTCTTTCCTTCTTGCTCTGATCTGTGAATCATTTAATCCTTGCATGCTTAGAAACTTGTGTTCTAGTTTATACAATCTCAAGAACTTTGAGTCCACGGATTGTGCCCGTTATAAATGTGAATGGTTCTACTCTATATCTCATTTTGCTCAATACATATAAGGTTTTTCTCTACCATCTCTTTTCCCTGAAAGTATTGTCTTCTTCTACCTCCCTCCTTTCTTCAAGTCTTCTATCCTCATGTATTGATAATGTTTCATAAATTAAACACATTTCAAGATATTGGGAAACCACCATTGAATGAAAGATTGTGTATTTTTACATAGGTTTTTCCTCTGCTTTCAATAAGGGAACATCTCCCATTAAAGAGGAGAGACTTGCTTGTCCCCTGACTATGGTTTCATTCCAAGTGAAAATATGAAACCCAACAGTTTTTGGTGACTCCGCTGGGGATTTTTTCAACAAATTTCCTTTCTAAAAAGAACAACTAATTTGATCATTTCTTTGATCTGGTGACTCTAAGATACACTCGTGGTAGAAGGGATCTTGGAATTGAAGATCCCCAATTTCAAATCCTGGATCAATAAGGTTTTCAAATTCCTCCAACAAGAAGAAATAGAAGAGCTTGTTCCACAAGCACACCTCCTATTGAAGACAGTGCTTCTGGTACTAGCATTCCTTAAGCACAACTTACCCCTAATCTTCATGCCCTAATTCTTGCTGGTGTCTCAGTTCCACTTTAAGAAATATTTCCAAGGATGGCAACACCTCTGCCTTGGGGAAAAAGAGTTGGGCCTTTGGCTCTTCCTCAACCATTGCATGAGTTACCTAGGGGTAACAAGAAGAATTTTCCCAAATTTAAGGTGATGGCAAACACCCTGATGAACACATTGTAGCCTTCATTGTTGCGTGTGGGGTCCTTGGAGTTGAGCATGAGGATGTCTCTGTTAGGCTATTTGTGGAGACCTTGTAAGAAAATACTACATATTGGTTTTACTATCTTCCTGTTGGGCCATCACCAATTAGACTACTATGAAGACTGCATTTGAGAATTGTTCCAAGATCCTGCATGTGCATGCTTTTAGCTCAAATTCCTCAAGAAGGAGCCACATGAACCATTTTTGGCCAAGTTCAACAAGTTGATTTCAAGATTCCCAATGTTAATTAGATTTAGAAGTGTTTCTTCTTGAATGCTCAATTCTCAGAATAAGCTATGCCCTGAAGAGAAAATCTTGCAACTTTGGCTGTTGATAAGAGATTGGCTGTCAGTGTGATGACACATGTCTGGAAAGCAGCCTTTCAAATCCAAAACATCTTCTTCTTCCTCTTCTCCTGTTGCAGATTAGTGTTACAAAATATGTCTAATGACCTCATTGCCATCAAGAAACAATTGGCTCAACATGCTCCATATCAAGATGTTCTAAGGAAGAACTTTCAGCCTAGGAATATTTCTCTTCTCAAACCAAGTTGGCCATTGAAGGTAAGGTGCTTGTCAATGCTACTTGTGAAGTTCGTGAACCTGATGATGAGGAAGAGAATGGGCTCTATGATGAACAAGAAAAGGAAGCTGATGAAGAACTGGAGGAGCTTGGTGGTTCTCGAGCTCATTTCCTCACCACCGAAGGTGTATGATGAAGATGATTATGATGATGTAGTGGCTGAGATTCAGTGAGTCATATATTGTTATGACTTGGGACTGATCAAAAAAAGGGAAAAAGTGGTGCAACATACAAAAACATCCAAGGAGTCATCATCCCGGTGATTTAAGAAGAGGAGACCACTATGACCCCTGGACGCACATCAGGCTTCTAGGTTGATGTTCAGGCATCCAGTGTGATTGCACAACATGGAAACCTCTCTCCAAGCGTGGGACTCGTGAAACCGAGAGAGGAATCTCCAGAGAAGGCTGGTTCCTGCTCCTAAACTACCTGCCACAAGCTATTCCAGTGCAGGAAAGCTAATCTAATCCTAATCTAACCATGCCAAGGAGACAGAGAGAGAGAGAGAGGAAGAAAAAAAAAACAACAAAAGCCTGCACTAAAACGGTGATACACCAAAGAAGGAGAATGTTGGACATCTATCAAAGCTGCCATGGGACAAACAGAGGTGAGCAATGGGAAGGATGGACAGATGCATCACAGGCCCAAGGATAGATTTCACACAGAAAATGTCCCAAAACTCCATGAACACAGCTCCAGACCTGCAATGAACATTCAAACATGCACAAATACCTGCAATGAAGAGAGGCAAGAAGAAAACAAGCAAAAAAAACGAGGAAGGATGGACAGATGCATCACAAAACATGTTTTTTTGTTGCTTCAGAAGTTTGCACAGAACATCATTTCATTTAAGAGGCAAACAAAAACGCCATTACAGAGCAGGGAGGAGGTTCGGACTCCATTTTCAACCCTAGAGAAGAAAAGAAGGGAGGGCAGAGCAGAAAGAATGAACAACCTTTTTTGTATCTTTTTGCAGCCCTGGATCTTTACATTTCATGGGCCGAATTGAATGCATCTACCTTTCCAACCCACCCTTCCATCTTTGACCGATTTGGGAGGAGAATGCGACCCATTTGTATCTCATTATGGCCGCTAAAATGAGACTTCTGGCCGTGCAGAAGAAGAATGCGGACTGTCATTAGCATTAAAACGTTGGTTGCTGAAAGGTCAGCTTCTGCCATTACCACGCACGTCAGAGACATTTCTCGATTTTCTCTCTTCAGACTGCACCAAAATCTTGATCCCAGAATCATGTAGAGCATTTCATGAGCTTTCCGTTGATATAAAGAACGTGGAAATCCGAGCTCTGGATCAAAAGATATGATGATCTGAAGATTTAGGGCGCGGAACAGACCAAAACGGATTTTGAAATATTTCCCACGCTTCGCCACCTGGATGACACGTGGCACGCTCTGATTGGACGAGCAATTATCTCTCCTCTAGCTTTCGGTGGGCTGTCTTTTGAATTTTCCTTGTGGGCCCTAGCTGGGACACGTGGCACTATCCCATTGGTTCGGATCGGTGATCGAAAACTCGCCCATGACTTTTCTGGTCCTTTCTCTTGTGAGGACACGTGGCAGCTGATCTGGTTGGTCCTCGGCCCTGATTCGGCTCTTTCGCGTACTTCGCCTCTTTTTGTCCCGGATGTCCCAAATGATTTAGTGCTCCTTTGTGCTCATTTCGGCCGAACCGGCCAGTTCCACTTGGCCCACTTTGTTTTTGTGTCCCTCCAAAGTCGAATTTTTTCCTCTGTCGAACCGGCATTTGCTTTTGTCCCATTTGTCCCTGCTGCGTTTCGGACTGTTTGTGCTTATTTCGCCCGGTTCGGCCGGTTCGCGTCTTTTTGGCCCGCTTGTGCTTCAGACTGCTTGTGCTCATTTCACCCGGTTCGGCCGCTTCGCGCCTTTTTGTCCCAAATGTCCCAAAGGCGACCCTCTCAGCAGTTAGCCAATTTTTTCTCTCGGTCGAACCGGCATTTCGCGCCCGCCGCGTACTTTTGTCCCAGATGTCCCTGTTGCTATTTGGGCCGCTTGGAGGCTTTTCGGCCGATCCGCGCCTTTTTGTCCCAGATGTCCCAATTGCTCCTAGGACTAGGACTTAGCCGATTTTCACCATTTTTTCTGGATCAACCTTCTTGCCTTCTGCAACCTTTTTCCACATTTTCTCAGAGCTTGCTCCTAACTACCTGGACAGGAGAGTTAGAAAAATATCTGAGAGAACCTCAGAAACATGATGTTTGCTCTGAATCAATCAATGCGCCCGGGACTTGAATATTCTGATGCATGTTATCAAAATTACCCAGGGGGGGGGGTGAAATTTTGATAACAGTTTTGGCGACTCAACGGGGTCATCTGCCTGCTAGATGAAAAGACCAGTAGCCTGAAGCAATCCATTGGGCATGGAGTCATAAGCAAGCCTGAAAACTGATCTGAACCTTGAAAATCTCCCTATGAGCCACTTGGAAACCCACTGGACATGGAGTGTTCTCACCAAAAACCACTGAAACAGAACTGTGCAAGAGCAAAACCAGCAACACCAAAACTATGTACAGAACTGAAAATCATACATGCCCCAAAATGGAACATGCAGAGTGTGCACAAGCACTTCTTCTGCTGAAAGCAAACCTAGCTACTCTACTCTAACTGGAAGCAAAGGCAAGCTAAACAAACCCTGCAACTGGTTGTGAGAAATAGCTTCCTTTCTTCAAAATTGGCAGCCATGCAATTGATTTGGCACTGATCATGGCTGTTTGGATGGATGGAAAATCAACAAGAAGCTGGTCTTCTATCCAAATCATCAAGGTATCAACTGAAAAATCCAATACCTCTTTTAGTTGCTCTGCATTTGGATTGGAGAGGTATGGCAGCTGATCCTTGGTACTTTGTAGCTCATCCTCATGCTCAGAAGCAAGCATGACTGGTTGTGGCTTCTCCTTTGGCTCCAATGAAGCCAAATACCTGATTGGGCAAGGTCTGATCCATTTGATATGCCCATAGCTCTGATTTTCAACTCCAAGAATGGAGTCTTCTTGTAGACCCTCTTGAATGGATGTGTGGAAGAAATGGTAGGATTCTTCTGTCCTTTCTCTTCCTCCAATGAAGAACATGGAAGATTAGAATCTTCCAATTTTGATCCCAAAGGGCTGCTATAAGATGCAGGCTGCTGCAAATGAAAGCTCTCCTTCATGGCAGCAGGCTCTGGTGTTTGGAATGTGGATGATGAAAGAGAGAATGGTGAAAACTCAACCGGCTCTTCTCCATCAAAACAGTCCTCCAAATCTGACAGGTAAACTGCCTCATTGCTGTCCTGCTGCTCGTTTTCAACTTCCTCCATGGTGTCCTCTTGATGTGCAACCTGACCACCATGGTTTGCTTCACTCTCCAATATTGAGTTTGAGAGATCAAACTCCTCTTCAGTACTAGAACTTGAGAGAGGTGAAGTGGAAAGAAGAATTGAAGGTTCTTCTGTAACCTGCTTTGTGCTCAAAGCCCTTGGATCTGCGTTTTTTTCCTCCACAGCTAGAACGTGCTCCTCTTCTTTTGGATTTGGAGCAGCTTCTCCTTCCTCCAATGTTTGAAGACAATCTTGCTCTTGATTGAACTCCTCCTCCAGCATGAAGTTTGTCAAGTCAAACTCTTCAATCTGCTGCTCTAGAGGACAAGTTGGGGCTGCAAGATCTTCTTCTGCTGCAACAAAATCAGTCCTCACCACCATTTGTTCTCAACCTTAGCCTCTTCTGTAGGCTTAACCATCAAGGGGATCTTTGTCATCCCAAATTTGGCAGCCCAAACCTTCAAGTCTGTCTGTCATTTCTTTTCTGTTGGGCTCCTCTTCTTGCTGTCCTTGATGACCAATTTCTTCTTCCCCACATGGAATTGGGAATGCAAGAGGAGGGATGGGTTGAAACTCAACTGATTTTATAATTTTTTGTGGTGGAGGAGGCAGTGAAACCTCTTGTTTCTTTGGAGGAGGGGGTGACTGTTTGGAAGTGAAAAGGAAAGAAGAATCGAGATGAGGTGGAAGACTGGGGGTGGAGAGATGGATTCAACATTTGGGACAGCAGATGAGGGAGTTTAAATGAGATGATGCTGCTTGAGTAATGGAAAGAGAAAAACCAGATGATGGTGTAGAACTTACCCATTGACAAGGTTGTTCAACAACAAGATAGGCCTCTATTTCTGCTGTCCATTGTGCAAGTTGGGGCAGCATCTTTATCATGAAGTCCAGCTTCTCCTGAGGGCTGAAGTGTCTTGGAAAAGGGCCTCCCCATGGACAAGGAGTCCTGCAACCAATTCTGAAAGCTTTCATTTGTGCTGATGAGCTCTGGACTGCACCATCCCCACCTCCATCTTTTGGATTTTCTCCAACAGACCAGCATCTTGGATCTGATGGTCTTCATTATATGCATACTCTTGCTCTTGGAAAGCTCCATAGCCAAACTGACTTTGGCACTGCTGCTCATATGGGTATGCATACTGATCTTGAATCTGCTCAAAAATGCTGATTTGGAGGATTTGTAAAATGTGTTGGAGGTGTGATATACTGCTGTTGTTGTAAATGTGAGTTCCATGATGGAAATGAAGTCATGATTGCATAACTTCATGGAATGGAAAATAAGATGGAAGAGATGGAAGGAAGAATGGATGAAAAATGGATGGAAATGAATGGAAAGGAAGGTCTGCAACTTCAGAGATGGGTTGTTGACCAGATGGAGTCGCCAGATGTGTTTGTAAGTGCCTCCAAAGGCTGAAATCTTCACAGGAACACATCAACCTGCAAAAGATGAAGTGAAAGACCTCTAAAGTCCCACCGGGCGTGCCAAAACTGTTAGTGCAAAATCACAGCACCCCTGGACGTACATCAGGCTTCTAGGTTGATGTTCAGGCATCCAGTGTGATTGCACAACATGGAAACCTCTCTCCAAGCGTGGGACTTGTAAAACCGAGAGAGGAATCTCCAGAGAAGGCTGGTTCCTGCTCCTAAACTACCTGCCACAAGCTATTCCAGTGCAGGCAAGCTAATCTAATCCTAATCTAACCATGCCAAGGAGACAGAGAGAGAGAGAGAAAGGAAAAAAAAAACAGCAAAAGCCTACACTAAAATGGTGATACACCAGAGAAGGAGAATGTTGGACATCTATCAAAACTGCCATGGGACAAAGAGAGGTGAGCAATGGGAAGGATGGACAGATGCATCACAGGCCCAAGGATAGATTTCACACAGAAAATGTCCCAAAACTCCATGAACACAGCTCCAGACCTGCAATGAACATTCAAACATGCACAAATACCTGCAATGAAGAGAGGCAAGAAGAGAACAAGCAAAAACGAGAAAGGATGGACAGATGCATCACAAAACACGTTTTGTTGCTCCAGAAGTTTGCACAGAACATCATTCCATTAATAAGAGGCAAAAAACGCCATTACAGAGCAGGGAGGAGGTTTGAACTCCATTTTCAACCCTAGAGAAGAAAAGAAGGGAGGGCAGAGCAGAAAGAATGAACAACATTTTTCATCTCTTGAGCCAAATCTGGCTTTTTACATTGCATTGGTCGAGCCCAGGGGACAGAAACGTAGGAAAAGGCAAGCCCATTCTTCATTGACTGCAGGTGCATAAAAAATGGCATGGGGATACCTTTCCAAACTGCCATCTTTGACCAATTTATGCGACCCATTTGTATCTAATTTGGCCGGAAATGAGACTTCTGGTCGTGCAAGAGAATGCGACTGTCATTTGCATTAAACGTCTGGTCGCTGAAAGGTCATTTCTGCCATTACCACACGTGTCAGAGCCGTTTCTCGATTTTCTCCCTGTAGACTACACCAAAATCGCAAGATTGATCCCAGAATCATGTAGAGAATTTCACTGAGCTTTCCGTTGATATAAAGAACGTGCAAATCCGAGCTCTGGATCAAAAGATATGATGATCTGAAGATTTAGGGCGTGGAACAGACCAAAACGGATTTTGAAATATTTCCCGCGCTTCGCCACCTGGATGACACGTGGCACGCTCTGATTGGACGAGCAATTCTCTCTCCTCTACCTTTCGGCGGGCTGTCTTTGAAATTTTCCTTGTGGATTGGGACACGTATTTATCCCATTGGTTCGGATCGGTGCTCGAAAACTCGCCCTTGGATGACTTTTCGTGGACTTTTCTTCTTGTGAGGACACGTGGCAGGGCTTCTGACTTGGTCCTCGACCCTGCCGGCTCCACGCGCCCTTCACCTCTAATTTGTCCCGGATGTCCCACTTCCCTGCTTTTGTGCTCCTTTGTCATTTCGCGCCGAACCGGCCAGTTCGGGTCCCGCTTCAAACCTTGGCCCACTTTGAATTTTGGACTTTTCCTTGACTGTGACACGATTCGGGTATCTTTTGGACTGCTCTCGGTCGAATTTTTTCCTCTGTCGAACCGGCTCTTTCGCGCCCTTCACGCCGTACTTTCGTCCCATTTGTCCCAAACTGCGTTTCGTGCTCCTTGTGCTGATTTCATGCGGTTCGGCCGGTTCGCGTCCATTTGTCCCAAATGTGCCTTCGGACTGCTTGTGCTCATTTCGCCCGGTTCGGCCGCTTCGCGCCTTTTTGTCCCAAATGTCCCAAAGGCGACCCTCTCAGCAGTTAGCCAATTTTTTCTCTCGGTCGAACCGGCATTTCGCGCCCGCCGCGTACTTTTGTCCCAGATGTCCCTGTTGCTATTTGGGCCGCTTGGAGGCTTTTCGGCCGATCCGCGCCTTTTTGTCCCAGATGTCCCAATTGCTCCTAGGACTAGGACTTTTTTTTCTGGATCAACCTTCTTGCCTTTCTCCAACCTTTTTTCCGCATTTTCTCAGAGCTTGCTCCTAACTACCTGGACAGGAGAGTTAGAAAAATATCTGAGAGAACCTCAGAAACATGATGTTTGCTCTGAATCAATCAATGCGCCCGGGACTTGAATATTCTGATGCATGTTATCAAAATTACCCAGGGGGGGTGAAATTTCGGATCAGTTAGATTAGGACATATAGTCTTTCCTGCATTAGAGTAGATTGTGGGAGGTAGTTTAGGAGTGAGCTTTCTCCTCTCAAGTAGCAAGTCACACAACTTGTAGATAGTACCCATGTTATCCAATCACATGAGCTCAAGTATATGCAGTAAATATAAGGGTGTTGTGATTTGGTTGTCACTTCACCCAATGACAAGATCAAACCCTTTTATGTGCATAGTTGGCCACAAGCTTAATTGTTTCAATTTTGGTGCATTTGATAATGTAATGCCTACAAAAGTGGCTCATACTTTGGGTCTAACCCTAATTTGCACATATGGGTCTTGTTATTCCATGAAAAGTAGAGAGGTGCCGTTGGTTGGGAAAATCAAGGATGCACAAGTAGCTTTTGTCTACTTTACCATAGAAGAAGGTATTGGCTACCATTATCTTGGTTGCTGATATCCCTCCTTCCTATGGCATGTTGCTAAGTAGGAACTTTTTCAAAGATGTTGGAGGTGAAATCCAAATGGATTGGTCACATGCCTTGATCCCTGTTAATGGGAAGATGAAGAATTTGCTGCCTAAGAAATAAGTAGAGTATATTGTGAAAAAGATAGATGATCCTAAACCACAAATATTATATGAAGTACATTGGGCATGGGAACTACATGATCATGTCATAAGAGGAGATAAGTCTATCAAAGGGAGTGTTGTTTGATCCTAATGGTGTGTGGACTTTGGAATTTGATGGAAGCTCCTCTTCAGCTGGTTTTAGAGCTAGTGTACTGCTCATTTCTCCTGGGTGTAAGGTTCATTATTTCTCCTTTAAGTTCCAGTTTGAAAATAACAACAATATTGTTGAGTATGAGGCCCTCATTTCTTGGGTTGAGCATGACGAAGGAAATGGGAGTGAAGAACCTTCTTGCTCGTGGAGATGCAAAGATAATTGTAAAACAAGTTAGATACCTTCATCAGGTAAATAACAGAAGGTTAAAGCACTATAGGAATCTGGTATGGGATTCCATTGAATTCCTTGATGTTTTTTTCCATTAAAGATTTGCTAAGGGAAATGAACACTAAGGTTGAATCTCTAGATTTTTTGAGATGATCCATAGACCCAGTGTGCCTGAAAATGTAAATAATTGGAGAGTTTTCAATGATGACCAGCATTTTCTTTCTTTCTTGAAGCTAAGAGACAACTTTGATCAGCTGTACTTTGAAGGAAGTGACAATTTTCCTAGAGAGTGTGTATCATCTGTTGAAGAGGGTGTCAAAGAAGAGATGGATCAAGATGGATGCATCAAACTGAAAGGAAACAAAATACCTAAAGGGCTGGTGAGTTTGGAGGATCTTTTTCATAAACATGATAGGTATATGAAGTCTAAAGTTTCTCAAGGAGCCCGAAAATCTGCTGAGACTGAGAAAGTGAATATTGGGAGTCTTGATGATCCCAAAATGGTAAACATTGGAAAATGCTACAGTCAAGAAGAGAAAGAGAAGGTGGTGAATCTTTTGAAGAGGTATGATGATGTTTTGGCTTACCCTTATGATGATCTTAAGGATTTTCAGCCTAAACAAATGCAACATTTCATTTCTCTTAATCCTGGGATCAAACCCTTCAAATAGAAGTAAAGGAAATTAATCCAAAGATAACTGATACAATTTTCCAAGAAATACAAAAGGTTTTAAAGGCTAAGATCATCTTCCCCATCCACCATTTGATGTGGATTGCTAATATAGTGCTTGTTAGGAAGAAGAATGGTGAGATCCAGATTTGTGTGGACTTCAGAAATCTAAATCAGGGTTCTTTGAAGGACAACTACCCTCTCCCCATGATGGACCAAGTATTGCAAGCTGTCACAAGCTCGGAGATGCTATCTATGTTAGATGGATTCTCGGGGTATAATCAAGTAGAGTTGAATACTTCATATCAGCAAAATACTACCTTTACTACTCCTTGGGGCACCTTTGCATACAAGAGGATGACATTTGGTCTCATCAATGCTGGTGCTACTTTCCAGAGGGCCATGGACTTGGCTTTTGGTAGTTTGAAAGGGAAATGAATTTTTTTGTATTTGGATGACTTGACATTGTTTTCCAAAGCAAGAATAGATCACTTCCAACACATTAAAACAGTAATGCAGAAGTGTAGAGAGCACAAGATTTCTTTAAACCCTAAGAAGTCTATGCTTTGTGTCACAGAAGGAAAGGTGTTGTGACACAGTATTTCAAATGAAGGGATCAAGACTGATCCAGAGAGAGTTCAATCCATCCAAAAAATTCCTCTTCCATCAAGTAAGAAAGGTGTCCATTCTTTCTTTTGTAAGATCAATTTCCTAAGAAGATTCATCCTTGATTTTGCAGAACTTACTATGAGCATTTCTCACATAATGCAAGGGAATAAAAATTTTGGTTGGTCCCTTGAAGGGAAGAAATAATTTTAGGACATTAAATAGGCTATTGCAAAGACTCCAATCTTGGCGTGCCCTGACTTTATAAAAGATTTCATTATCTATTGTTATGCCACTGAAAATACCCTAGTTGTTGTGTTAGCCTAGAAGAATGCTAAAGATCGTGAGCTCCCAATTTCATTCATGAGTTATGTCTTGAAAACTCATGAGTTGAAGTACACCATGATGGAGAAACATGCTTTTGTAGTTGTCAAAGCTCTCAAGCAGTTTAGGTTTTACATCCTTAATTCTCATTCTGTGGTGCTAGTGCCTGATACAACAATCAAATCCATTCTTACTCAGCAAGAATTTGGAACCAAGAGAGGTAATTGGGTAACAAAGGTGCAAGAGTATGATCTTGACATCAAGCGAACAAAGCTGGTTTGGGGTAAGGGCCTGTGTGAACTCGTTGCTGAGGGAGCTATCAAGGAGTTGTCCAAAGATGGAGTTGATGTCCCTATTGTTCTATTCCTCAGCTCGACAGATGTATGGTATGCTAACATTGCTCGATTTCTAACCTATGGAGAATGTCCATCTCACTTGAGTTATAAAGAGAAGAGAGCCATCAAACTGAGGTCTACACAATATGTGTTATGGTAGAATTCTTTGTTCAAACGAGGCATAGATGGAAGGTTTTTGAAGTGTGTAGATAAGGAGCAGCAAAAGAAGTTATTCTCTACTTTTCATGACTACGCTTGTGGAGGTCATTTCTCCTCTGCTATAATAGCTCATAAAATACTTCGTGTTGGTTATTAATTGTCCACTATGTTCATAGATGCATCAAAATGGGTTAGTAAATGTGAAGCATGCCAAACATTTGTTGGAAGACCTAAGTTAGCTACTTTGCCTCTCAAGCCTGTGGTGATTGAAGAGCCATTTCAACAATGGGGTTTAGAATTCATTAGAGAACTCAATCCATATTCCAATTCTGTGCATACCCATGTGTTTACTACCATAGATTACTTCACCAAGTGGGTGGAAGCCATCCCAGTCAAGAGCACTACTTCTGAGGTAGTTTGCAACTTCATTAAGGAGAACATATTGATCAGGTTTGGGACCCCAAACAAAATTGTGATTGACAATGCTTCCAAATTTTCTTTTGCTGAGATGATGGAATTCTAATATGGGTATGGGATATCCCTTTCTCATTCTTTAGATTAATACCCCCAAGGGAATGGACAAGCATAATAAACAAACAAGAACTTGGTGAACATAGTTAGAAAGCTTGTAAATGATTCTCACAGGAATTGGCACAAAAAACTTTATGATGCTCTCTGGGAAGATAGAATTACACCCAAAAGAGAAATTGGGATGTCTCCTTTTCAAGTGGTGTATGGTGTTGAAGCCTAATTACCAGTAACAGTGGAATTACCAGCCTTACACTTAATGAAGGCTTTTGAAGATTCAAGTTTTTCTAGTTCCTTGAACAAGAGGATCATGTACCTTCAGAAGCTTGATGAGGATAGATTGCAAGTGGTTGACAGGATAACATCTCATTAGTTGAAAGTGAAGGCTTTGTTTGACAAGAAAGCCAAACCTAGATTTTTCCAAGTAGGAGACATTGTGTTGCTTTGGGACAAAAGACATGAGCCACAAGGAAGCCATGGTAAGTTTGATTCTCTTTGGCTTGGTCCTTTTAGAATCATAATTTTTTTTGGAGAGAACTCTTTTTATCTGGATTACATGGATGGATCTCCCCTCCCACTTCCTTATAGTGGGCAGTACCTAAATTTGTTCAAGTCCTAGGTGGCTAGGAAGTCCTTTTGTACATTGCATTTGGTTTTTTGTTTTGGCTTATTTCCCTTTCTTGTTCTTTGTTGTGTGGTGTGTTTTGTTTTAGGTCTTCCATATTGGTTTGTTTTGTTTATTTTCCTGTCTTGTGTGTATTACCTTGTATTGGTTCTACCTTTGAATCTATTTTCCCAATGGATATGGAACTGGTATGCTTTTCCTGAGTTTTTCTGTGGTTCTTGATCTTGCCTCATTCCTCTATCAAGTCATCCCCAGAAAGAGCGAGCTGTTGTCGCTCTCCAAATTCCCCTCTTTTGAAGTCAAGTTTCAAAATTTTTGAGTCGGTACCTTGGAGTATTGGGTCGCGTTGAGCCTGCTATTGTTTGCAGTTTTTCATTCCATAGAGAATAGTTTGAAAGTTGAGCATAATGGTGGAGATTTTCCTCTTCTTTTTATTTCTTCCCGCAGTCAGGAATGACGGGCGTATCTTCTCGGTTAATTTTTGTCCCAGTATCCATGGGTAGTACGTGGACATCTCTGATTAGATGCGGCATGGCCATGTTTCAAGCAACAACGGAAGCCTCCACGTGTCCAAATGACACAACTCCAAGGGTAGGGCCCAAGGGACAATCCTTAAATAAGCGCAGGCTTTCCATGTGTCCCAGGTCCAAAATTAAGACAAAACAAGCCCAAATCAGCTAAGTATGGAAGGTTCAGCGAACGGTGCCGTGTGCCTCATCGGCGCAACTTCAAGAGTCAAAGCCAGGTGTAGTTCTCAAACTTGCGCCAGTCCTCCATGTGTCCTAGGTTCAAAAAGGGACAGATCCGGTTATTTAAATTGACTAAGTATGAGCGGGTCAGCAGAAGCCTCCACATGCCTCAACGACATGATTTTAGAAGTGAAACCAAAAGGTCAGTTTCTAAATGAGCACTAGCTCGCCAAGTGGTCAGATTCAATGGAGAGACAGAG
This sequence comes from Taxus chinensis, assembly GCA_019776745.2. Classification (NCBI taxonomy): domain Eukaryota; kingdom Viridiplantae; phylum Streptophyta; class Pinopsida; order Cupressales; family Taxaceae; genus Taxus; species Taxus chinensis. The sequence continues at coordinate 11,748,200 of CM034153.1, forward strand.
TTGGCCATTGAAAATTCCAAGACCGGTGGAAGAAGCCACATGTCCATTCGATGAAATTTTAGGAGATTTTTCCAAAGCAGAAACTCAAATGAGTGCCAACTCTCCACGTGTCTAGGGGTCAACATAAGTCAAGCAGGAAATAGGCCCGAATCGGCTAAGTATAAAAGAACCGGCCAGCTCTCCACGTGTCATCTTGGTGCAACTTCAAAGGCAAAAATTGCAAAAGGCATCCGTAGGCCCACTTTAGTTTAAATCTCTCCGATGTGGATGGCCAAAATTTAAAGCTATAAAATCATATTGAATGGCCCATATTTAACTAGTGAAATAATGTAACGACCATATATTGGAAAGCTTATTTTTTTTCACCATTAACGTTTCTTTGCGAATCAAGAATTCGAAAGGGCGTAAATGATTGGAATGATTTGTAACCCTTTCTTGCTTTCTCAAGGAAGTTGTAACCGTCTCTTGTGAGCTATTTCATAGGATTTCAAATCCATTGTAAAGGGTGGGATTTTTGAGATTATGGAATTGTAATTTCGAATATGAAGAAATCAATACAAGGGTTTTCCCATTTTTCCTCTATTTTCTCTTTCCTTCTTGCTCTGATTTGTGAATCATTTAATCCTTGCATGCTTAGAAACTTTGTGTTCTAGTTTATACAATCTCAAGAACTTTGAGTCTGCGGATTGTGCCCGTTATAAATGTGAATGGCTCTACTCTATATCTCATTTTTCTCAATACATATAAGGGTTTTCTCTACCATCTATTTTCCTTGAAATTATTGTCTTCTTCTGCCTCCCTCCTCTCTTCAAGTCTTCTATCCTCATGTGTTGATAACTTTTCAGGCATTAAACACATTTCAAGATTTCAAGAAACCACCATTGAATGAAATATTGTGTATTTGTACATAGGTTTTGCCCCTGCTTTCAATAAGGGAACCTATCCCATTAAAGAGGAGGAACTTGCTTGTCCCCTGACTGTGGTTTGATTCCAAGTGTAAATCTGAAACCCAAAATTTTTTGGTGACTCCGTTGGGGATTTGTTTAACAAATTTCCTTTCTAAAAATAACAACTAATTTGATCATTTCTTTGATCTGGTGACGCTAAGATACACTTGTGGTAGAAAGGATCTTGGAATTCAAGATCCTCAATTTCAATTGTTGGATCAATAAGGTTTTTAACTTCCTCCAACAAGAAGAAATAGAAGAGATCATTTCATAAGCACACCTCTTGTTAAAGATAGTGCTTCTGGTAGTAGCATTCCTCAAGCACAACTTAGCCCTAATATTTGTGCCCTAAATCTTGTTAGTGTCTCAGTTCCACTTTAAGAAACATTTCCAAGGATGGAAACACCTCTACCTTGGGGACAAAGATTTGGGCCTTTGGCTCTTCCTCAACTATTGCATGAGTTTCCTAGGGGTAACAGGAAGAATTTTCCCAAATTTAGAGGTGATGGAAAAGTGCACCCTGATGAACACATTGCAACCTTTATTGTTGCATGTGGGGTCCTTGGAGTTGAGCATGAATATGTCTCTGTTAGGTTGTTTGTGGAAACCTTGCAAGACAATGTTGCATATTGGTTTTACCATTTTCCTGTTGGGATCATCACTGATTGGACTACTATGAGGACTGCATTTGAGCAACGTTTCAAACCTGTTGAAGATGTGCATGATTTGCTAGCTCAGATTTCTCAAATCAAGAAGTACCCACATGAACCTATGAGAGAATTTTTGGCCAAGTTCAAAAAGTTGATTAATAAGATTCCACAAAATAATAGGCTTGTTGATCAGATTCAGAAGTGTTTCTTCTTGAATGCTCAATTACCGGAAGTAAGCTATTCCTTAAGGAGAGAAAATCTTGCAACTTTAGATGTTGATCAAAGATTGGATGTAAGTGTGGAAGATGACTTAATCATATCTGGAAAGCTAAAAAGGGATCTTTTCAAATCCAAATCATCTTTTTCTTCCTCTTCTCCTGGAGGTAATGCAAATCAGTTGGTGAAAAAGTTGGCTAATGACCTCATTGCCATCAACAAACAATTGGCTCAGCATGCTTCATATCAATATGTTCCAAGGAATAACTTTTAGCCTAGGAACCACTTGCCCTCTTCTCAAACCAAGTTGGCCATTGAAGGTCCACCCCTCAACGTGCATGTCAATGCTACTTGTGAAGTTATTTAGCCTGATGATGAGGAAGAGAATGGGCTCTATGATGAACAAGAAGAGGAAGCTGATGAAGAACTGGATGAGCTTGGTGGTTCTCGAGTTCATTTCCTCGCCACTGAAGGTGTGGATGATGAAGATGTATATGATGATGTAGTGGCTGAGATGAACAGTGATTCATATGTTGTTATGACTTGGGAGCAGATCAAAAAAAAGGAAAAAGTGGTGCAACCTGTAAAAATATCCAAGGAGTAACCCATCACCATCCTGGTGATTGCAAGAAGAGGATATCCTATTCCTACTACTTCCACCCAAAAGGTAAGCTCTACTAGTCCTTCTCCCTCTACTTTTGCTTCTGATAATTCTTTTCCAATAAATGATAAAGCTGATAGATCAAAATCTCCTCCTACTCTTAGTAGTGATTACCCATCCACATCTAGATATTTTGACATTGTAGACCATATTAAAAAGACCAAGATTCATATTTCTGAAGTAGATTTCTATCAAAGCCATCCTAAAGCCTTCGCCAAAATGGTTAACTTTGTAAATTCTAAATCTAAAACCCCAGCCCATTCTTCTAAAGGCCTTTTTCCCACTCCTTCTCCACCTTAACCCAAACTTGTGTCTGTAGTCACTTCACCCAATGAGAAGATCAAGCCCTTCTATGTGACTCTCCTCATAGCTGGCTACAAGCTTAGCAATTGTATCATTGATTTTGTTGCATCTGATAATGTAATTCCTGCAAAAGTGGCTCGTTCTTTAGGTCTAACCCTAACCCACACTTATGGCTCTTGCTATTCCATGAAAAGTAGAGAAGTGCCTTTGGTTGGGAGAATCAAGGATGCACAAGTAACTTTTGCTGCTTTACCAGAGAAGAAGGTCATGGCTACCATATTGGTTACTGATATCCCTCCTTCCTTTGGCATGCTGCTAAGTAGGAACTTTTAGAAATATGTTGGAGGTGAGATCCAAATGGATTAGTCACATGCCTCGATCCTTGTCAATGGGAAGATGAAGAAGTTGTTGCCTGAGAAACAAGCAGAGTATATTGCACAAAATATAGATGATCCTAAAGCAAAAATATTGTATGAAGACCTTGGGCATGGGAATACATTATCATGTCACAAGAGGAGAAAATTCTATCAAAGGGAGTGTTTCTTGATCCTAATGGTGTGTGGACTTTGGAGTTTGATGGAAACTGCTCTTCAACTGGTTTTGGAGCTAGTGTAGTGCGCATTTCTCCTGGGGGTAAGGTTCATCCTTTCTCCTTCAAGTTTTAGTTTTAAAATACCAACAATATTGCTGAGTATGAGGCCCTCATTCTTGGGTTGAGCATGGGGAAGGAAATGGGAGTGAAGAACCTTCTTGCTCATGGAGATGCAGAGGTAATTGTAAAACAAGTTAGAGACCTTTATCAGGTAAAGAACAGAAGGTTAAAGCATTATAGGAATCTAGTATGGGATTCTATTGAATTCCTTGATGATTTTTCCATTGAAGCTTTGCCAAGGGAAAGGAACACTAGGGCTGAATCTCTAGCTGTTTTGGGGTCCTTGTTAATTCCTCATCCTGATTTCCCTTAAAATAAATTCACCATTGAGATGATCCATAGACCCAGTGTTCCTGAAAATGTAAATAATTAGAAAGTTTTAAATGATGACTAGAATTTTCTTTCTTTCTATGAGCTCAGAGAAAACTTTGATCAATTGTACTTTGAAGGAAGTGACAATCTTCTAGAGAGTGTGTGTCATTTGTTGAAGAGGGTGTAAAAGAAGATATGGATCAGGATGGATGCATCAAACTGAAAGGCAACAAAATCCCTAAAGGGCTGGTGAGTTTGGAGGATCTTTTTGATAAACATGATAGGTATATGAATTCTAAAGTTTCTCAAGGAGCCTGACAATCTACTAAGACTGAGAAAGTGAATATTGGGAGTCTTGATGATCCCAAAATGGTCAACATTGGAAAATGCTGCACTCAGGAAGAGAAAAAGAAGGTGGTGAATCTGTTGAAGAGATATGATGATGTTATGGCTTACTCTTAAGATGATCTTGAGGATTTTTAGCCTAAAGAAATGCAATATTTCATTCCTCTTAAGCCGAGGATCAAACCCTTCAAACAGAAGCAAGAAAAAGGGGTGGAGAAATTTCCTAGTGAGTGGAAACATGGATGAAATGAGGTAAGAGAGGGAAAACAGATGCACCACAGTCTAAAATCACACTTAAATCTCCATTTCCTTAGAGCACAATAGATCTGGGCCCTGCAAGGGAACAAGACATGCACAAGATACCTGCAAATATAATGGAAAAGTAAAAGAATACAATATAACTGAAGAAAGGGTGTAAAAGGCCATAAAACATCAATTTTCTTGATTAAAATGATGCACAATCCATTACAATGCAATTAGGAGGTAAGAACCCTTCACAAATGCCCGAGCTTGAGGCTTGCAACTCATAGAAAAAAATATGGAAAAAATTCAATAGAGTTTCTCTATAAATTCTCTGAAAATCTCCTTGAAAAATGAGGGGGTTGAGTCCTTTATATAAAAAATTTTGCCCTAATTTCTTGCATTAAATGTCTCATAGGTAGTTGAACCACCTCAACTACTATCATTAATGCTCTGCTCATAACTTTGGTTATTGAGCTATCTTATCACGCTTAAATGACCGACAGGAAACATTAAATATTTTGACATGTAGCATTAAATGTTATGAGAGGTAGCTAAGCTATCTTTTCATGTTTGCCCTTGCCTGTGATCTATGAGTCATCCATCTAGTTTGTTTTGGACATCATCCAATCGTAATGGGTCGTACAACTCTGAAGCAACTGCCGAACTAGACAATCACTAAAATTTCACTATGGGTCGTCTAACCTGGGGGGTTGGAAATCTTCTAACCCCCGTACAACACCATGCGAGGAGGCCTTTCTCTACAAACCATGAGTCATCCAACTTATTTCCGTACGAATTGTAAAAACCTAGGTTGGACGACCATCTAACTTTTTTCTGTACAGCTAGACAGTGGGCTATATATCTTTCCCATCTAACCTTTCCATACCATTGTTGGGCCAACCAACCATGCGTCTAACCTTGTGTCATCCAACCTAAGGGGGGTTGGATGCCAACCAACCTGTCCGTATGCCACTGACCTGACAGTCTAACATCTAACTCGACTGAATAACCCCTAGGTGTCCAATCATCATCAAACTCAGGGGTTGGATGACCATCTTACCTCTGGCCAACCTATGGGATTGGATGACTTTCTATCACTACCCCTTCATCTTGTACCCACTGGAATGTCTAATCTCATCGCTAAGCTACCGCATTGCTCCATCTTCTAACCGCCGTCCAACTCGGGGGTTGGACATTCGTCCATCACCTGTCTAACATGTCGTCCATCTAGGGAGGTTGGACAACTGTAACTACAAATCCGAAATAGAAACATTCATCATTTCATGAGTTAAACACCTTGGCACCAAACTTGCGATAGACTATACAATATACAAAAATCCTGCAAACATCAATGAGTGGTCAAGATGCAGTTCAAAAACACATAGAGGCAAGACAAGATGCAGCACAAATATGTTTTATTGCCACAATAGAAGTTCTACATAGTAAAATGCTATAACAGGAAGAGGCATCTGAAGCTCTATTTACTAGGGTTGAATTTGAGGAAGGCATCCGCAAGACCCAAGAATTTGAAATGACTAAGTGCATGGGAGAATGAAAGGTGATCAAACACTTTAACCTAGGGGGTAAATTTAGGATAACAATAATTTCTTTAGTAGCTAACTCATTAACCTAAAACGAACGAGAAAATACTACAAAAAATATCTCTCGACATCTTTTATTTATGTATGCTAGTACTATATGCTTATGTGGTTGTGGCATGTAAAATGTTAATTCTACATCCATTTTTTGTGTATATTATGTGAAGATTTTCTTTTTCCAATTAGTGAAACATTTTCATATTCATTATTATTTAACAATTAATAAAGAAAATTTCATAATCATCCAAATACTTAATATACACCACATTAAAAATGAATTAATGAAGCATTTCACATTCATCCAAATCATGCTTAAAAGAGTATGAGGTATATTTAAAAAGTTTCTTGTTTCAGGAGACTGTAAATATATATCATTATTTTAGTTCTAAAGACATGAGTCTCTTCCTCTCATATTTTCATTTAAATGATGCTTTCTTATTTTCTAAAATTCTAAGTATTTCCAAGGAATTTACATGAGAGATATCCACAAACCTTGATTCTGATAGTGACCTAGGATTGTACGCACTTCATGTTGTACGGTGCATTTGAGTAAAAATACCCAATGATGACGACGAGGATCTCCAAAACATGACAAGATGGTTTGAAATGCTCAAGGCCACCTTCCAGCCTATTCTAAGCCCATCAGATTCCTTTTTACTTCTCTTCATCCCTTTCAAACCCATTCCAAACCCCCTTTTCTTCTTCTTTGGAATTTTTCTACCCCTTTTACTTAATCAACATGCAATTCCTATAGTGGAATTGTTCCTTGTCACGACAATTATGTTTCCATCTGCGAAGGTAGTGTTTTTTCCCATAATAGTTGTCCCACATCACGGTAGTTGCATAGCCAATGTCTACAAGATTTGGCGGTTGTGTCTCCAAGGTTTTTCAACTTAACTTCTCCTTTCCATGCATGATTTTTCATCCTATTTTTAGACTATGCACGTGTTTCATCTTGTTTTTGACGCCCATACTGAAGACCTAAACTTATGGATAGATTATTAGTGGCTCATAATGAAAGAAAAATTATGAAGTGTTGTAAGATTTTCTATGGAGTAATGCATGAATTATTATTGGCTCATACTAAAATAAAAACTTATAGGTGGAATCTTAGACTCAAAGTTGTAGTAGTCACCTAAAAGCTGAGATAAAACTGCTACTCGCAAGTGATACCTCAAACAAACCTAGAACAGTCAAAATTGATTAAGTATAACTCATATTATATCGGAACCAAGTATAAATGAATATTATTAAATAATGTATATCAAATGGTCTATAAATTAGGGAAACTAAGGAAGAATGAGACCTAAAATTACAATAATGATGAGAATAAATGACAAATTGACAATTGAGAAAAAGAGGTCCAAAAGCATACGAATTGAAGGATTCAATGAACAAAATATGATACATGATAATTTTTAACAATGAGGAATAAACTAGGAGAAAATGAAGTTTCTATGGCATAAAAATGACACGTGAATGGGAAAGTGACATAGAGTGAAAAATATATGTAGAATTTCAAAGTCACAAAGAGTGTAAAATCAAAATAAACACATGCAAATATTATTTTGGATATATTTTGTTTTTTGAAAAAATAGTAAGAGTTGATAATCATGATTAGAAGTTGTAAGGATGAAAACATATATAATTTTAAACTATCATTATGAGGTGCATACATTATCCACATTGGCAATTACCCTAAACTTTGTTTGTGTACTCCCATCTCACATATGAAAAAATGTGTATCATGCACCTCTATATTGGGTTCCACCATACTCAAAATTATATGACATCCCTTCTGCACCCCTAATCACAATACCTTTCCTCTCATCTTCTTACAACTTCTTTACTTATTACAATATGATATAAGTCATCTATAATTTTACAAACTAATAGAAAAATTTGGTATTAATGAATTGCAAGCTGAATTCCTAAAGTAATGCAACTTCTATCCTTTGTTATCTCCTTGATGATGTATTTAATAATTTAGTAATCCATGGTTTCCATCCATCTTGGTCCCTCCACTTGCATTATCTTATCTATAAGTCTTGTGACCCCCTTAACCCTAATAATTACAACATTATCATGATTAAGCACACATTGTCCACTCTTTATGGAGATGTTCAAATGTGCACATCTTCTCCTTTGTGGATAACTTTAAGATGTATGCTCATTTTCAAGTTGGATTCTACCACAAGTATTAAATTATTAAGCACATTTTAACTTTTCGAGGCATCATTGAGAAATTTTGTGATATAATTAAACTTTTATATTGTTACTTTTCTATTTTTTTCACAAAGCCTTTGATATTGTTCCTAGACATTTTCTCTTTGAAATCTAGAGAGATTTGGGTCTAAGTAGTATTATTGTTAGATAAATATTAAGATTTTATTAAAGATTCAAATGCCATTTCCATATAACACATGACACCTCTCAAATTGCCTACAACATTATTGGAGTTAAGTAGGGTATTCCACTCTCCCCAACTCTTTTTGGTACATACATCAATGAAGTTGGAAAAGTTAGTTTTAAATGAGCTTCTTAGCATTTGTTGGTTAATCCATGAGATATTATGCCTATCCATTATTTTTTCTGATGACATTTTTAGATCCCCTCTATGCCTAATGGTTTGCAAGATCAATTAGATAAATTGTATTTTTTGTGACATTAAAACTTTGCATGTCAATTTGAAAAAAATAACCATAATTATATTATCTCATAGAAGGTTCCAATCTCATTCATTCATCTTTCAAGGTGATATAGTCCCAAAAATCTCTTATAACACATATCAGGAGTCATATTCAAAAGGCCTAGATCCAGGCATGAATTGTTAAATGCTACACTACTTAGAATTAATTAGAAAAAGGATTTCAAGATTTAATTCAATTCAAATTAGATATTTTGATAGTACCTATTATTTAGTGAATCACCCTTTATAGGTAGGAGGTATGGGGAATTCTCTAAATAGGATTGTGCGGGTGTAGACACCAAAATTTGGTCACACTCCCCTTGGTCCCCTTTCGAATAACAAACTTAAACACATTCACCTAACCATGATCCTTATACCCTCCATTAACATTAACTTAATTACTTTAATTAAATGAATGGACATCTCACCATAGACCTATTCATAGCATGTTTCCATAAATGAATAAGACTTGGTCCAACCCTACAAATCAATGCCTATTATTCCTCTAACCACCTTCCCACTCATAAAAACATAACGTCCATTCTAATCTGCGGATAAAGGAATGAACCTGACCCAAATGATGTGAGATATGCCATTTTTAGTAAACCTAGAGAATCCTACCTTAACTGATGCCAGTCATCCCGAAACCTACGCAGGTCAACCAAGAACCATCGTCAGTTACCATTTATTCACCTTGGCAACCTTGTTTTTGGGTTGGCACATTGTGAGATCAAGGAGATGAGGAGAGAACTACATGCAAGCAGAACCAGAGCCTTTTCATACCTACAGACATCCATAGCTAGCACCAGGATAGATCCAAAAGTATTGCACTCACGGTGACATTCTGGGAAGCATCACTACTGCATCAAGCTCCATCCCACTAACCAATCATCACCACCACATAGCCATTGGACCTACAAAACTAGCAAGTACACTTTTTACCTGCATCATCTATTTCCACTTTAGTCTATTAGATTCTTATATTGTTATTATTAGTTTCCACTTGCACCCTCATTCCCCTACCATTTACTTTCTTGTAAACCCAACCATTCCTCCACCCACACCATAAAACCACCCATACCCGACCTCTATATATTTCGGAGTGTTCCTAAGATCCCCATATACCTCGTTATGCCCTATGTCATCTCTTCCTAACCTCAGCTCAAACCCCATTAGCAAATCTTAGTGAATCTTACTAGCTTGCATCTACTGACGCCAATTACCCATAACCATCGTCGGTTTTGCCTAACCGTGATCGGTCATACCTTAACCAATGCCGGTCTCTGTGTTTTCCAATACTGTGTAAACCAATAACCACCCTCTTGTCAAAAACAACCCAAACACCTCACCCAACCCTATTAAGACCTTGTCTGTGACCTGTAAACCACCTAACCAACCTACAACCTGACCTGAAGACCTTGACCCGCATAGTTTTAGTATTTAATTGGATTGACGTAGATAGTGATCTGAGGTACCCAAATCAAAATACTAGCACTAGATTCGTTTATGTATGCATTTCAGTTATTTCATATTTGTTTTATAAAAATAGTGGATTGACAACCTTCTAGGGAGTATCACACTTCCTAGATCTAGCATACGCTTGGCAGTCCACTATCATATATTTTTTAACTTTTCTATGGTGGTCTTGTTTTTTATTTCAAGTAGTTCCTCCTAGCTAAAAGAAAGCTCTCACAGTTAAGCATCGGATCAAGAATTAAAAATGCGCACATCAACCTCTAAACCAACACTAAAGGTATTCCTCCTCAGCCCATAACCTTTATCTGTTTCGTCCCAATAACGTACAGAAAACAGTGAAACAATTTGGCACACCCGGTGGGACCCATCTGGGGTTCCTTGCATTTTTCTTCATTCCTAGGTAAAGATGGTGTGTTTGTTTACTTTCTAAACGTACTCACACTAAATCTCTTTCCATGGTAATACTCTCTTCTTCTAATTATCTAAAACAACATCTATTTTCTAGTGCTTAAGACGAACCATTTCTTCTTTCTTGCATTCACATAAATAGTTAAAAGAGCACGTTCTTACCCCTTCATCATTTGCTTCATCGAATGTAATTTATCAATTTGGGTTTAAAATCAGTTGCATTTCATCCTTGTATGTTGCATTTAGCTCACATTAAAATGAGGGAAACCTATATGCTGGAAGTCATGCCTAGCTAATGGTTGACACAAAGAATCATAGAAAAGCACATTCTCTCTCTCACTCTCTCTCTCTTTCGGGCCAAACTACACAAAATTGAAAAATACACATCTTCTTAAACAACATCTCACCCAAAAGAAGCTGTCAATGATCACACGATCAGTGGATTGACAGTGGGCACCCAGCTGGTTACTTCTGTCCAGTCATTACCTCAGAGGACGGCCCGCCCCCACCATAACATAACTTGAAACCTCTCCTTTTAGATCTCCTTCTTCATAGGAAACCTTCCTCACCAAAAACTCTACTCTAAATTCATGAGTCAGTCTTCTAAATAGCATAAGCTCAACACATTAAAATCACTTGTTGGATACGTGTTTTTAGCATTTGATTGACGTGCATTTTGAGGTGTGAGGATACGTTTCTCCATTTTCCTTTCTTTTTCCTTGCACACTCCACAATCATAGTTGGAGTATTCTGACTTCTTCTAAGTGTGTCAGGACCTCATCATATCATCTCCAGACTTTTGGGTTGATCATTCATCTGATCTCAATCCACAACAATCTATTTTCCTACATTTCTCAAATTTTCACAGTAACCGGCATCAATTTATCCATCGGAGTCAGTATACACCTCACCATCATTGGTTCTACCTAACTGTCATCGGTTCTCTGTCCTTTTGGTTAACTTACCCAAGGAACACCTATTTCATCTTCTGTACTCTTTGTATTCTTATAAATGGTCATCATATAACTTACCTATCTGACATTCATCAGTTTTTTTCCTCATTTGGTAAAACTATTCTTTTCTCACGGTAACCAACCTTGGTTACCCCTGAACCATCATTGGTCATCCTTAACCAGCATCGGTTACTCTGTACTGATTCTCAACTGATACATTAACCAAATCCACCTACAAACACCTATTTTTCTCATTCCTACTACTTTCTGTGTCATCTATAGGATACAACATCACCTGATATACATTCATTCACATGGTGTTGACTCACAACCAAGCTAACACTCTTATATTCCACACTAGTCATCAACCACTCCCACCTAGTCCTTCACCACCCTCTATCCTGTCACCCATAGATCCAACCCTGCCTACCACCATTACCACAGGTGATGAGGAGTTCACACGACTCCTCGATCAGAATCCCACAACCTTATAATTCTACCTTTCCCACTCTTCCACCCGGATTCCTCAGGTCAATTGATATATGGAATGCTTGTATCCATCTCTCCTACCCTTATCCCCACTTATGCATCAGCCCCTACTAATGCGGTGTTACCTTCACATGCTTTACCCCCAGTGGTTTCACAGTTAGGACCCATACTAGCTATGACAGCTACATCTGCAACATCAGTCACACCTGTAGTATCTGTTATTCCTTCCTTGACCACCCAGACCATAACCCCATCCACACCCATTATCTCATAGATACCAATTGTGACATAACCACCCGTGGTGTCGGTGACCCCTACCCCATTCTATAATCTTGTCCTCTCCATCCTGCAGTCTCTACCCCCAATCTCTTACATATACATATTATCAACAACCCCCTATCTCGTCTGTCATTCATTCTGGGTATATGCCCTCTATGTCGGTCCCCTATTCTCAACCTTCCTATTCGGCACCACCATACACTGGAATGCCACCCACATCACATGTTCAGCACCAAACCCCTTACACCATAGGAGGCACCATTCTATCACAACCTACCAATGACCTCATCAAATTAATGATGGAAAGGATGCAAACACTAGAAGCATCAGTTTCTAGCTCACATAATTCTCTCACCTATGATGAAATATGTAATGAGCCCATTCATCCATCCATTCCTATTCACCCATACCTTGTACATTGGGAAATGCCAAAATTCAACCGCTTCAATAGTAAAGAAGACCCACAACAACATTTGCAGTCTTTCAAACATGGGTGTTACCTGATCACCCATGATGACGCTTTACTCCTACAGACCTTCACGATGTCCCTGACAGGACCTGCATTAGACTGGTACAGTGGGCTACCCATACATTCCATCTACTCATTTAATCAAGTAGCCCAAGCCTTCTTAGACCACTTCTCAATCAACATTGTTAAGAAAGTCACCATGACTGATCTTTACTCCACACGATAGTATGACTATGAGTCTATCGCTAACTTTGTCACTCATTGGTGCAACCTAATTAACCAGCTCACATTTCAGTTACCTCAAACTGAGCTCATAGAGTTGTTTACTCGGGCTTGTGCTAGACACATCTCACCAACCCTGCAGGTGTAAACCTTCTGCACCTTTGAAGAGGCATTCACCATGGCATGCAAATTGGAGATTCGTGCTATCGAAGAAAAAAAAATTCAGCTACGTAACAAGAACATCATGTTTAAATCAAATGATGCTTCTTCATCTTCGAAACCCCAGAACAACTATTCAAAGCCCAAAGGATCTTCCAATTCCGTAGTTCTCAAGGTTGGACTTTCTCACCCATAAAACAAAGCCAAACCTTCTTCTAATCTCTATCTCGTCGAAGCTTTCTAGTTCAGACGAGAACAACGAAAGTATACCCCAATAGGGGAACCTTATTCTTTTGTTTTGGAAAATATTATTAAGGCTGGTGCTATTACCCTTCCACCTATAAAACCACACACTGGTTTTGACCCTAATCACCCAATGCCCACATGGTATAAAGAACATGACTTTTGCAACTATCATCGTGTAAAAGGTCATAGCGACGGTAACTGCATCACCTTCAAGAATATCGTCCAAGAAATGTTAAACAACGGAGATCTAGTCTTGGATGACCCAAATGCACCCGCAAACCAAAACCTACATATCTTCATAAAACCATTCCCTAATCATGCCCCATCTTCCAACCAAACTGGTGACACTTCAACCAATGATAACGATGTCTGGGAGGTCCACACTATTTTCAATGATATACCAGTTGCTTCCCAATTTCCCCCTGTTCCTTCCATAGATGAAATCTTAGCCCGAACTCCCCTACCTACACAAGAACCTATTTAAGCTAATCCTCCACCCACAGAGGAATCCAATTCATTTTCTCCTTCACCCGTAGAAGAACCCATAATTAGCACTCCTCCTCTGGCCCCTCAAATTACCAAGAAGTCGTCAATAAAACCTCTCCTACTCATAGGGGATACTTATCTACTCCCTACACCATCACAAGGAGAGTCCACCTCATTTGGCCCGTCATCTCCTCTACCCATGAAGGATCTTGTAGAAACATCATTTCTCTTAGATAACCATTCTCCATCGGACCTCCAAGATCCTCCTGATCTGCTTTTGGCTCTCTTACCCATAGATTCTGAAGCTAGCCATTTCCCTGTTTCTCAAACACATTTTACGGGGATTGATACTCGATCCACATCAGCCCCGCCTATAGCAATACCATTTTCACGCTTGGTTTATCACCTGGACTATGTTGATAGAGCCTTACTTTGGGGATGTCTTCTACTTCCTGCTTCAACCCAAATGCAGTTGTCACTCACTGAAACCTCCACAATCTATCCAAAAGTGTTTCAAGCGGTCAAACCAAACACAACCATGACTAGTGGAACACCTTCTATATCCTCACCCAAAAGCAAACACACACTCCACCCACAACCCAACACGCACCTATACCCAAACACCTACCCACGCTTATATCAGCACCCTTACCTAAACCCACCACTACCTTAGGGGTCGTGCCGACCTCAAACCTTACTCACCCACCCATCAGATTAGATTTAGCCACATCTTCCCAGATTAACACTAAACTTATTCCCACCACTAAAAGGAAGCTCCAACCTTCTAGGCCTCATACACCAACCTCACCTACCACACCGTTGTCACCTTCACCTCTTCCATCCATCCTAGGACCTCACCCCTCAACCCTAGCCAAACAACCTTCTCCCACCGGTAAACCAAGAATGCAGCATCTTGCCTCCTCATCACGGCTCTCTAATATACCCAAGCGATCCACACAGCCCCTGCCATCACCCACAACCTTCTTACCACCCATACCACCACTACCTTCCATAACTTCTTCACTACCCTTGACACTCTCATCTCTTACACTCACACCTTCTGCCCAACCTCTACCAACCACCTCCACTGCAATTCGGTTACCCCCGCGGGTAACTCACCCTCTTCCACCATCTAATTTTCCTTCTACATCTCGTACTCTCATGTCACCTTTACCCAAGAGGGTACAACCCAAAGCTAAGAATCTGCTAGCCTCCGATAAGGTATTCAAACCAACCAAATGTTCCATCACTAGCTCTTCTACCATGCCTATACCCATACAAATGCCACTGAGACCTAAGATGACTCCACATACCAAATTAGTGGACCAATCCATTCCCCCTCCTGTAAAGCCTCTTCCTCCACAATCAGCCACACCTGTACCCAAACCCACACTCACCTCCCATTGCGATCCGTTAGCGGGGTCTTACGCTAAGATCTTAACCAATCTATTAGAGACTTCTGTCATCACATTACCACCACTTCGACCTTACGATCCTCTCAAACCCAAGCCAAAAGGGTTTGATGAGACCAAGATTTGTGCCTATCATTGTGTGCCAGGACATGATGTTGAAAATTATAAGGCCTTGAAGACCGTCCTTATCCAACTTTGTCCTCCTGAGCATAATTTCGATGATGACGACCTTCTCGATGAGGACCATGCTCATTCTTCGCCTGTCACCACACCTCATCATCCTTTAATGATCCAACAACTAGTATCTTCGCCCCACAATCATTTTATCCACCCCCGAAATTTGAAATCAACATGATCAACATTATCACCCGCCCTAAAAAAGACAAAGGCAAAGAAAAGGCAACTGGCCCATCAACCAACCTTGTACCCAACATACCATCTACACCCACACCCAAAGTCACCATTCGAGGTCCTGTATATCCTATTTCCAATGGGGTCACACATCACATAATGCTAAAACAATTGCACCAATCCTCCCTCAAAATTTCTTTATATGACCTCATCCAAACCTTTGAGTCACATCGTCAAGCCCTCATAGAGATCCTTCAATCTATCAAGGTTTTACCAAATGACCCCACACCCGTAGCCTCCATCATCACCCCTCATCGCGTAGCCTCTCTCACTAAGTTGTCACATCACATTCCTCTACACCTCCACCTACTCGACAAGTAGTCGCCCTTAGTTTTTTTGATAAAGAGATTTCTCCCTTCCATTCCGATGACCTTCATCCCACTCTTTTTATCTCTGTCTTTATCGATAATATACGCATATGATGCATTATGATCGATGGTGGTGCTAGTATTAGCATCATCTCCTCCCATGCATATAATCAAATACACATACCTGCCAATTGCATGCATGGTAACCCTGTTATGCTGCACTCCTTCAATGACGCCATGACCTCTACCCTCGGTACGGTTGTTTTCCATGTTCGTGTGGGTCCCCGCACTATCCTGGAACTCTTCTATGTCTTAGAAGGGGAGTTCCAATATAATATTTTCTTGGCCGACCTTGGATCTGCACCATGGGTTACGTCCCTTCGACTTTACACCGCTACCTAAAATTTAAACACGAAGGGCATAACTACAGCATTCTGGCCGACCCATCGCCTTTCAAGACCTATAACATGTTGTATCAGCCCAATGATGTACTTTTCCCAGTCAAGTCATCTCTCATTACCCCTACTTCACCTTCATCCACAAACCCCTCCACCAAGATTTCCACCACCTCTCACACATCTAACCCTGCTATCCCTACCACCGCCGCAGCCTCTACCATTAGCTCACTTGCTTCCCCATCATCTAGCGAGTTTTCTATCCCCGCTACCCACATATTGACCACTGATCCCTTAGAGGGTGTCTTTCAATGCCTCACTCTAGGGGAGTACCACCTATACAACATCGACATGTTCCTCACTCCAAAAGAGTATGGAAACCTACGTCAGTACCCTGGTTATGACTACCACGTAGGTGAGGTTTTTCCTTATGGTCCTCCCCACCTTCGCACTAATCTAATGTATGGGGGACTTGATATTGTTACTTATAAACCCAAACCTCCATCCCAAACACAACCATTTTCATCTGACCTACACTCCCTCACTAACTGCCGCTTCTCTCACACTTTCCTTCACCGGTGCACATGGAAAGGATTTGGCTTTAACTTTTATGAACAGGGCCGCCACAGTGTCATCTCCTATACCACCCATAAACACAATGACCATGGTGGTATTGGTTTTGACTCACCACCTCCAAAGAAGGCTTGCATCGACCTCATTCAGGAAGAAAATCCTTCCCCACTTCATTCATCTGCATCACCATCTTCACCCACGGAGTCCATAGATCCTGAATCTATTCCTCCTAACTTTTTTTTTCGTAAACACAATTTCTATGGGACCTCTGACCTATCAACGCGATGGCGAGGCTCCCTCTTCTCTCCCATTCCTGTATCCTAACATGATTGATGACGATACACCTTCTATTAATGTCATTCAATGTCAGGACAATGAGTCCATCCTCACCTACCTGGGTGCGGAATATTCTTATATTCACCAATCGTTACCTTCTGAGACACAAACCATGTTGAATGAATCGACCATTGAAATCATTATTAACACTCAGAACGACCCGCACATTCTAAAGATAGGTCAATCTTTAGATCCTACTAAGCATGAAGATTTTACCTCTTTCCTTCGAGACCATAGCAATGATTTTACCCGGTCATATGCCGATATGCCCGGTATTGACCCAAAAATCATTGTCCACAATCTTGTAACCATTCCTGATGCCAAACCCATTAAAAAACATGTGGAAAATACATCCTCGCATTGCCCTTCTGGTCAAAGAAAAGCTTCAGCACCTTCTCTTAGTTTCCTTCATCCTACCCATTGACTATCTCTAATAGATTTCTAACATTGTCCCTGTTACAAAGGTGACAGGGGGACTCTATATTTGCACAGACTTCCGTAACCTCAACCTATCCTGTCCCAAAGATGACTTTCCCCTACCAGGCATTGACCAACTAGTTGATCGCACTGCTGGCCATGAAATGATATCACTCATGGACGGTTTCTCGGGTTACAATCAAATATTACTAGCTCTAGAAGATCAACACAAGACTGCTTTCATCACCCCTTGGGGGACCTTCTGTTATCGAGTCATGCCTTTTGGCCTTAAAAATGTTGGCGCTACATACCAACGAGCCATGACTTACATCTTCCATGACATCATGCATCACATATTGGAAGATTACATCGATGGTCTTCTTGCCAAATCCAAACATCAAATCGAACACCTACCCGTCCTTAAGGTCATCTTTGACCACCTCATCACTGATAATGGAAAGTAATTCAAAAATAAAACCCTATGCAAGCTAAGCAATGCTTTTGGCATCCAACTCAGTTTCTCATCACCTTATTACCCACAAACCAATGGCCAAGCTGAATCGACCAATAAAACCTTGAACAAAATTCTTATGAAAGTAGTCAACAATACTGGGAAGGATTGGCATACGCACATTCCTTTCGCCTTATGGGATTATCACATTAGTATTCGCACTTCGACTGTTGCCACACCTTTTTCTCTAGTCTACGGTACCGAGGTTGTCTTACCTCTTGAATTCCATATTCCATCTCTTTGCATCTCACTACAAGACATGCTCAATGATGATGACTTTTGCCAAGATCATTTGGCGCAACTTGAGTTATTAGACGAAATTTGGCTCAATGCTCTTGACCATCTCCAAATATACCAAAAATGTATCAAACATGCCTATGAAAAATGTGTTCGTGAATGAACCTTTCAGGTTGGCGACCTCATCCTGAAGGAAAATCAACATGTAACCAAATAAGAGAAAAGTAAGCGGGGAATTTTTTCTCCTAATTAGCTTGGACCTTATATCATTACCCATGCATATGGATCAGGTGCTTATCATCCGTCTTCACTCAAAGGTAAATCCAAACCTTAGCCCCTCAATGCCTTACATCTTTTACCATTTTATTGTTGACATCAAGTCCTCTATCACTTTATGTCAGTTGATCGCTCGTCCATTGAGCGTTGTTCACCTTCCATATTACCCATTTTGAGGATCCACGACTAAACAAGAATCATGTGATTACCCATCATCTTTCAGCCTTGTCTTCAATATGAGTACCATGGCTTGACTCATAACATGATTCTCATAGATACTTTTTGTCTTCTCCAAGGTGGAATCCCATGGTTGTTCATCACTTGAAATCACCTCTTTCATAATTAACCTTTGTGTGCTATGGTCTTGTCTTCTAAACAAGAACCTAATCTTCCTCTATAGTCTTATCCATGACTTAAACATCCAAAAACAAAAAGGGATACAACTCCTTGAGTCAAACTTCCAGCAAAAGATGACTCCCTCAAAAGAGACATCTCTTCACTCTATATACACCACTATAAATAGACTGCTCCCTTGAAGGACAACTATATAAAGTCATTGCAAAAAATTAAAAAAAAATATGATAAAAATATCCAGAAGCTTCCCGCATCGATCAACTTCGCGAAGACCTCAAGGAGAAAATATACTCATCCCATATAGACTTCCTGCATTTATCAGTTTACTAAAAATACAAAAAAAAATTTAAAAAATGAAGAAAAGGATGAAATTTTCGTCATGGACTTGCCTATTTTTTGATCCTAGGTTTCTTCCTAAGAAAAACATGTTGTTGTACACTAAGTTATGCTAAACCATCCACTTTCATCTTGTTACCTTTTGCGCCCTATTTTTCTCTCTGCTCAAGGGACTTGCCGCAAATGCGACATTTCGTGATCTTGTGACTTTCTTCACCTTTAGAATAGTCCATTATGCAATTCCTTTAGGGTCTTACGTTCATAAGCCCATATTGGGTATGGTAGAATCATTAGGGTTCTTATCAATTAAGTGGCTCTTTTACCATCTCTTACCATTTTCCTTCCTCATTACTTACTAATTATCTTATATCAGACCAAATCAACGACACCTATATTTTAAAAAACTTAACCATGCCTATGACCTACACCCAATCATGTCTATGACCTACATTCAACCATGCCTAACACCTACCAACCCATTCCTCTACTTCATCATAATCTTCCCTAGCGTATGTGAGAACCACATCAGCCTGAGGTCCCTTTTCACTGGGACTATGTAGGCAGCACTTCGAGGGCATGGGGCCCTTGGAGGTTAGCTCGGCCACTCTTTACCCTAACCAATTCCCCCTTTCACTTTCCTATTCACATTCTACCTTAAATAGTTTCCATTTTATATCAATAACTAGAAATTAAACCAAACAAGCATCAATTAACACACATTTTTACCACATCATCAAATCATTCATTTTCACATTTCCATTATAGCACATATTTGGAAATTTACACCATAACATACATATAACTCATCATTTATTTCCCATGTTACCGATAACTTGGCATTAAATCTAACTTAAAAACAAGACTCCATCATGCATAAACCGACCTGACTCCACCATGCCTAAAACCAACTTGACTTTGTCATGCCTACATGACCTTGACTCAATCATGCCTAAACCAACCTGACTCAATCATGCCTAAACCGACTTGACTCAATCATGCCTAAACCAACATGACTCCACCATGCCTAAAACCAACATGACTCCACCATGCCTACATCAACCTAACTCAATCATGCCTAAATTGACTTGACTCAATCATTCCTATTTAACCTCACTCTGCCATGCCTACATGACCTTGACTCAATCATGCCTAATCCACCTAGTTTCCATCACATACACACATAATAATATAAATTAAAAACAAGTACACCATCCATACTATAAAAATCATCATCTATAAATTAGAAAGTCTATGTATACATATATATGTACATAGATACAAATAAATACAAATATCTCAAATCACTCAGGTACATCCTCACCATCTTTGGCACATAGGCTAGTATATCATACAAAAATATCAAAAAATCTCATGTACATCCTCGCTCTCTTCGGCACATAGGCCCGTACATCTTAAAATACACAAAAAATATGGAGGTACTCGCAATAATCAAGCATATACCTGTCAGATATCCTCCATGTCTATCTCACATGTCTCCTCCTCCTCTGCTTCTGTACGGCATCCTGTTAGCATCTCACTGCCCACCATAGGCCTCAGTCTAACCTCTGATGGTATCTCACCTGGAGCTGGCCTCCATGCACTGGTAGCCTCGCCTTGACCCTGTCTCGGGGCTCATTGACCCCCTGTACTCTCCACACTGTGAGTGTGGGAATTGGTCCTCTCACTCGAAGCCTGTTGTGCTCTATACTCAACATAAGAGGGGATGTCTATCCCTGTGGCCATCAAGTGATCCTGATAATATTGTGCCTCACCCAGGGTATCCTTGAACCTAGTCATCAATACGGTTTGTGGAGGTGCCATCGGCCTCTGACCCTGTACCTATACCGAGGGACCATGTCCCACCCCTTTCTGTAAAATGGGACCCCCTCCCCGAGCCTGTGTGGGTGCCTGTGCAGGTACCTGTCCCTGTGCTACTTGAGCCTATGTAGGGACCTGGTCCTGCAGGGCTGTAACCTATAACTGTAATGTGGAAACTTGTGCCTCTGACCCTGTCAGTTGTCCCTGCACTATCCCCAACTGTGTGACCAGAGTCGCCACCTGCCCCTGTAGGGCATCTCTCTAAACTATGATGGTGGCCTAGGTTCGTCTACCCCAGCCTTGGTGCTACTGCTCGCAGTTGTGTGGCCCACCACTATCTGTAACTCTGACATCATCAATCCTCCGGTCTACCACCTACTCCTCCTGCCTTGTAGGCACTATCGGATGCAGTAGAGGCATAGGCCTCTCCATGTCATCCCTCATGTACTGTGGAAATGGTGGAGGTATATCCTAGGGAAATCCCAACTGTCGCCTAACCTTGTCAATGGGGATCATCTCGTGCTCACCAGCATAACATCCCTCTATCCATCTCACTAGATATAATCCATCCAGCTCAGTGGCCATCTGCCTATACAAAGGGAAGCCAACATATGGCCTCTAAATGATGTCCATGCCAGAAAACCCATCTAGTAAATGCCAATAATAGGCTACATCATGTGTAGCTCTGACAACTCGGCACTCTCCAATCGTAGGTACCCATCGCCTGTAGCCCACCCACACAAAACTCAACTTGAATGCATCAAGTTGGGGCATGCCCACTAGATGCACACACATGATGTGCTCATACGCCCAACAATGTAGTAGGAAGGTGCAATATAGGTTGAACCACCGCAATCACCCATTGGCCCACAAATCTCTATATAACTACACCAAGAAGGTTGGTGCCCATGCAAATCGGGTCATGTCCTCCATCATATCATGTAAAATCCCATCAATGATCATGGGAATCTCCCACCCTCTGCATCTGGCAGTGCAAAATAACACACCGCCTCCATCATCAGAACTATTAGCCTCATCTCCTCCGGATGGGATCGGTACATATCTCCATAACTCATGTTGGCGCTATGGAACCTCAACTCCGCTAGCCCCTGACCAAACACTGTTAGCATCAACTCCTCAGATGCCTCTGAAGAGATCAAATACACTTGCGTCCCTACTATCAGCTGCCGCAAGATCCTATACACATCCTCCAAGGTGATGGTCATCTCACCTATTGGCAAGCAGAATGTGTTGGTCATCGAATCCCATCTGTCAATGAGGGCGACCATCAAACTCAGTTCCCAGACTATGTTCCGGTAGCCTCTAACCCCGATTAGGCCTACCTCGGCCACATGTTGCCACTCCTTCACTGTCGCGCTCCCGCGTACTACTACTAATAGGGGAGGTACCCTATCACACATCAGTAACTGGTCCCTCACCTGCATCCAAAAAACCATCCCATTATTAAACCTTCACCATACCTACATTCACCCTTGATACCTCACTTATAACTATTACCCTGCCTATTTTCATTTAACGATACCTTCCTATCTCACTCAACCACCCTTACTCATCTCCTGTCACATTTTCCTCTCAATGTCGACCGACAACGGTTTGTCTTAGCCTGCACCGGTCTCCCAAAACCAGCATTGGTCACCCCATCCATGACTGATGCCAACTAATACCCACTGACGTCGATCAACCCTTGATCGACGTCGGTAATTGTTGCAGTGAAAATCCATGAAAAACCTGCCCTATTTCTCTCCAAATTTCCTATTTCTCCCTAACTACCCACCCATTCCTACCCAAATCCCCCCTCACCCTCATTCACCTTACTACACCTTCATACATTCATATTTCACCCATTTTCTTCCCAAATTCAAAATTTATTTCCCCCCAACACCAAATTTACCCTAAGCCGATTTCTATAAACAAATCTACCTAACAAACGAGGAATGGGATCAAATCTTACCTCGTCACAATGTCGTCTCTGTGGGGGCACGTTTGGCCACTGCGCCAGTGGTCCACCCAAACCCTCTACCACCTCTACCATGTCGAAATCTACCTCGATCTCTCCACTAATCAAATCAGTCTTCCTAATGTTGTGGACCCATCTACCTCGCTCCTCTCACCACCCAGATCTCTCCACCTCAGCTAGGTACAATGCCCTATCCTTTCCTCTCGAAAAGTGCTAAAAAGTCAAACAACTCTGTCGTTTTCTCCAACGGTACAATACAACAATGATTCCGTCAAATATGAAATTTTTGTTTTATAAACCCACCCCAATCTGACCGACGCCGATCCTCTTTGTGCCCTAGCCAACCAACGTCGATCACCCTATAACCAGTATCGGTCCACCCTACTACCTATTTAGTCTTGTTACGCTACCTTTTTCCTACCACCATTCATGCCCACGTCCCTTTTTATCATCCCAAACACCCATTGAACCATACCTACAAACCCAACCTACCCTTACCTTGCCTTTGTTGCGTCTTAGGGGTTGTTATTTTCCCTATATCTTGGCATTACCCATGTCATTACCTATATACCTTGACCTGAACCACTTTTTGTGACCTTTGACCCTCCATGCTCATTTTACCTTATGACGTGGTTACTCGTATTATTCAATATACCGACCTTATCTGTGTCGTTACTTATATACCTTGACTTGACCCACTTTTGTGACCTTTGACCCTTCGTGCTTGTTGTACCTTGTGACATAGTTACCCGTGTTGTTCGGCCTACCGACCTTACCTTGCCTATTGTCGTGTTGTTTATCTTGACCTAACCTTTGGTGTACCAAAATATACCTAAACGTTCCTGCACCTAACCTCTGTTGTGTTTCCACACCATATCCTATACCTTGGATACTAGGATCACTTCAACCCTGTTTGGATAGACCTATCGACCTTAGACGACGTAGAGTTTGAAAGCTTCTCAACCTATTACCTTACCGTAGTTTCCAACGTGTGCGTACATTCAACTGCCACTACCTTCAACCTTGGCCCATTTACCTAATCTGACCTTTCATCATTACCCAATGTACCCAATGATCTTCATTTTCCCACCTCCTCATTTTAACAAACCACTCACCGCTTTCGTCTCTCACCTCATCGGTTCCTAGTTTGAGGGGGTTACCATCACCCACGCTTGGGGCAACACCACCTTCACTTACACTCAACACAACCATTTCTTATTTTTGTCAGTGTCGCTTACCAATACAAGCCACGTGACAAAAGGGGGCAAAATGTAGACACCGAAATTGGGCCACACTCCCCTTGGTCCCCTTTCGAATAACCAACTTAAACACATTCACCTAACCATGATCCTTATACCCTACATTAACATTAATTTAATTATTTATAGTTAAATTAATACCCATCCTCACTCAATTATTAATTTAATTACTTTAATTAAATGAATGGACACCTCACCTAGACACCTCACCATAGACCTATTCATAGCATGTTTCCATAAATGAATAAGACTTGGTCCAACCCTAAAAATCAAGGCCTATTATTCCTCTAACCACCTTCCTACTCATAAAAACATAACGTCCATTCTGATCTGCAGATAAAGGAACAAACCTGACCTAAATGATGTGAGATATGCCATTTTTAGTAAACCTAGGGAATCCTGCCTTAACTGACGCCGGTCATTCTGAAACCGACACCAGTCAACCAGGAACCATCGTCAGTTACCATTTATTCACATTGGCAACCTTGTTTTTGGGTTGACACATTCTGAGATCAAGGAGATGAGGAGAGAACTGCATGTAAGCAGAACCTGATCCTTTTCGCACCTAGAGGTATCCATAGCCATCACCAGGACAGATCCAGAAGTATTGCACTCACGGTGACATTCCAGGAAGCATCACTACTGCATCAAGCTCCATCCCACCAACCAATCACCACCACCACATAGCCATTGGACATGCAACACCAGTAAGTACACTTTTTACCTGTATCATATATTTCCACTTCAGTCTATTAGGTTTTTATATTGTTATTGTTAGTTTCTAATTGCACCCTCATTCCCCTACCATTTACTTTCCTATAAACCCAACCATTCCTCCACCCACACCATAAAACCACCCATACCCGACCTCTATATATTTCTGAGTGTTCCCAAGATCCCCATATACCTCATTATGCCCTTTGTCATCTCTACCTAACCTCAGCTCAAACCCCATTAGCAAATGTTAGTGAATCTTACTAGCCTGCCTCTACCGACATCGGTTACCCATAACCATCGTCTGTTCTTCCTAACCGTGATCGATCATACCTCAACCGACACCGATCTTTGTGTTTGCCAATACTATGTAAATCAACAACCACCCGCTTATCAAAAACAACCCAAACACCTCACCCAACCCTATTAAGACCCTGTCTGTGACCTGTATACCACTTGACCAACCTGTAACCGACCTGAAGACCTTGACCCGCATATTTTAAGTATTTAATTGGATCGACGCTAATAGAAATATGAGGTACCCAAATTAGAATACTAGCACTAGATTCATTTATGTACGCATTTCAGTTATTTCATATTTGTTTTATAAAAACAATGGATTGACAACCTTCTAGGGAGTATCACACTTCTCAGATCTAGCATACGCTTGGCAATCCACTGTCATATATTGTTTAACTCTTCTTTGTTGGTCTTGTTTTCTATTTCAGGTAGTTCCTCCTACCCAAAAGGAAGCTCTCACAGTCCGCATCGGATCGAGAAGTCAGAACACGCGCATCAACCTCCAAACCAACACAACAAGTATTCCTCCTCAGCCCATAACCTTTATCTGTTTCGTCCCAATAACGTAAAGAAAACAATGAAACAACGGGATTTCTTAGAATATTTACAAATTTGTCCCTTCAAAGAATTATTTAATGTAAAAAATAATCCTTGATGTTTCCTAAGTTGAATGTAATACCGAATCTCAAGTTTGACACTATTTTCATGATTGTTTATTATTTACATAGACTATAAAATTTCATAGATAGTCTTGAATGGATTATGAGGTGTCATTATCATGCTTACATATATCCTCTTTGGATATTTTCAAATAGGGGGAAAATGTTGTTTAACTAGTGTGAGGTCCCTTCTATTGAAGATTGGTATTTGATACTCTTCCACCATTTAGGTTTTCTTGGAGAGACTCCAATCTCACAATGGGTCAAAAATATATTAAGAAATGGATTTGAGGACATTTACATAGGTGCCAACATCCATCACACTTGGATTTCTTCAGTTAGGTCATTGAGTCCAAAATTGTATCATTGTGGATATACATTTGTCTAAATAAGGAATGAAGACATTATGCTTCCATATTATCTTGGACATCATTGATCTCGTGAATTTTGAAGTCCCCTTACTCATATGTGCAAAGTTGGCTCCCATCAATTGAGAATTGAGATTGTTCACCACATTTCAAGAGAGGAAAAACTATGCCAACTTTTCTTTTAGGAGGTAGATGTTGGGGATCGTTTTATATTCGTATGTACATTTTTTCATGATTCATGTGGAATATTTCGATGTCTCTTTAGGAATTCATGACAATATTTGGAATATTTCTTCTAATATTAGGATCAAGAGTGGTTGGCTTTATACATCAGAGAAACTTGCATTTTTGGGCATTGTCACTCGATTAAGGGAAAACAAACTAGTGCTTCTACGAACATCAAAACTATCACGTCTGTATTTTCTCTAGTCAATTCTATTAGTGGCTCCAAACATAAATCTGATAGGTATTTGCATGCTAGACCAAGTGAAATAATGAGGCTTTCAAACAAAGGCGACAAGAAGCTTAAGGTTTTAAAACCAGGGAGATGTAATATGCGACATATATATGACCTGATAGAAACTCATATTATATATTTATTTTGCAATTGATTTGATATTGAATTTAACATTAGTTGTTCAATTTTTTGTATGGTAAATATTTTTATTTGGAGGCACAATGAACACTCGCTCGACTTATTGCACCATAAATTATTTCAGTCTCATTAACATTTGTGGTTATTTGTACACATTAATAATAATAAATGTTAACAAAATACCGATACAATGTAACATAGTAATTACCTCTCAAATTTTGATAATTATATTAAAAATAAGAATATTAGGTACCATCTCTATAATTTCCACTTTCTTCATGACTTCGTAACCCAAAAGAAAATAATACCCTTTACTCTTTATTAAAACTAAATATTCCATAATTATCTTTTTGATAACAATGTTTGAGAGTTCACACAAATTATAATTTCAAAAGAAACGTTCATTGAATCAACCTTCACCACCAATCCTTTCCTTATATGGTCTTCAGTTTTAAGCATGCCTTCTAATGATGTCTAAACTAGTATGATATGAAGAGACAGATTCAAGGAACACTATTTAGCAATCTCTATCCTAAAAAAACAAAGCCATAATTGAGGGAAAGGAAATCAGTGGGCAATTCATTCTATCTAGAGAATAACACATCCTCCAAATGCAGATAATTAAAAATAAAAACAGTTAGAAGCTTTCATAGGTGACATTGTATTGTTAATGATTTTATTGGGTATTTCGAAAGTATGGCAGACATCAAACATGCTTGCATTAGCTCAGAATAATTTTGTACGGCACCATAAATTAATGAGCCACATCAATCCGTGTCTCGACAAAGAATATAAGAATCTACAGCTGGGCATGCAAAAAACTGAAGTAGGGAATTTAGATTATTGGTGGAATCAAGCATGCCAATATAGCATCCTCCTTCAGACCTTTATTTTAAGCACAACTATTCACTTTACCTCTTTTATCACATTATACACCTTGTAAAATTTTAGCCTTTTTTTCATTTTAATGTAGGCTTAAATTTCATTGAGTAGATCTCTAGAACTGCCTGGAAGTTGTGCATAATGAAGTTAGATTCCATAGGAAAAGTAATTGATAAAATTAGTTGCATTTGATTTGATTTTTATTTTTTGGGTTAATGATCAAGGTTTACATCGCACTAGTACAAAGTTAAAAGTTTCATTCTTATTGATTTCTGATTTCTGATCTCTTTACACTAAAGCAAGTATATTATGATGTGAGGATTTTAGAGGCTGCAACAATTTTCAGATATATAGATTAGACGTGTCAGATTTGAAGTATATATATTCTTCAACAATTAATCAATCATTATGTTAGTAGGAAGACCACTCTCATCGACATAAAAGTCACGATATATTGAATTTATATGTTTACCATGGGCGAAATCTTCTAACTAAAATAGGATTTAATTTTTTAATAGATAATGTGAATTTTAAAATCTTAAAAGTAATTGCAAACCAGTTTGATTAAGCATATCTGACTGGAGGTGTTAAAGATTTTTTTTTAGAGATTTGTTATTTGTGTGTGCATTGCTCTTTAGTGCTTTTCGCTGGTGACTCATATCCACAAGAACAAAGTTACGAGTTTTTTATTATTGAAATTGGTATTGTGAAAAATGGATATATTGTCATTGTTTTGTCTTTTGGTTAAGGTCTTTTATCAGCAACTACAAAGTTATGAATTTCATTGGTATTGTAAAAAAATGGAATACACTGTTATATTTGGTCTTTTGGGTAAGAACAAATATCAACTTCTACAAGTTATGAGTTCCATTGGCATTAACATTTAGATTATGTGTTACTTGATAGAGTTGTGATTGTGGAATGAAATGTTAAACTTAGCAAATACGAACGTATGGGAATCAATTTTTTGTCAATCCAATCAAAGAAGATTTTATGAGAATATTATATATTTGTCGTATAAAAAATAAAACTCATTGACTATGTGCTAGGGCTCTAGTGGTCATAAGATATTTGTGACTCCAAGAAAATGTGGTCAATTTGATGGCATAGCTAACACCTAATGTTTTGTAAATAGAAACAAAATTATGCAGTCATGCTCGTAAAGATAAATATAAGATAATTTTTGTACTTTATATTTTTAT
Organism: Taxus chinensis; assembly: GCA_019776745.2. NCBI lineage: Eukaryota > Viridiplantae > Streptophyta > Pinopsida > Cupressales > Taxaceae > Taxus > Taxus chinensis. The sequence goes on from CM034153.1 coordinate 11,777,344, forward strand.
ATAAATAAAAATATATTTTTCAATTTAAAAATAAATAAATAAATATAACATGACATTCTACCTTAAATAAAAAAATATCCAAGTAACTGTTTAGAAGCATATTTAGAAAATTAAATATAATCAAATATTTTGTTTAGTCCATTAGTACTCAATATTGGTACATGACAAATTAATTACTATGATGGATCCACTATAACCACCTCAAGAAATATTTCATTTTCTTCTAAATCAAAACCCGAGAATTATAGACATATGTAAGTACTAATATATGACAAATTAAAATTATGATATTATTATATCAGATGGAATAAAATTTTAAAATTATTACATCCAATGGATATATATTTGCCTTCCACAAGAATACTAACTAAAGCATGAATTCTACAGTAATTAAAATTTAGACTAGACTCGGGAACTCCATATGTGTTCCACCACCATGGTTAGGTCATTTGGTTAAGAACCCATAATATCCTCAATGCCAAAATTATGAGTTGTCAGTTCTACTGTCAAATGTGCTCCATTAGTTGTGAGTCTTATTGTTAATGAAATTTAAATAATGACTTCAAATGTGCTCCATTGCTATGGTTAAGTCTATTTTTTAAGAAACATCATCCTCAATAAGGAAGTTATGACTTCAATTACATTGAAAATCCGATTGTGACATCAAATCTGCTGCACTAGAATGACCTTCGTTTGGCCAATCTTTTGGTTAAGCAACTATTTACACAAATACTGAGCAACGAGTTCCTCATCAATGAAATTTGTACATTGACCTTTGTCCTCCATTAATTGAGCATGATCATTAAATTACCAAGGAAAGCCGGCTGCAAAGTCTGGTTTGGCCTTCCAATTAAAAATCCATATTCACAAGTTCGAAGTTATGATGAATTCAATGAATTTGGATTGCAACTTCAAATGTGCTACATTAGAATGACAATGATCATCTTTATAAATAAGGAAAGTGGACACAGTGCTGAAAACTTCAGATTAAAAACCCATTATCCATGAGTATTGAGTTCCATTGTTACTGAAATTTAATCACTTCAGATGCATACATTAGACTAAAAATCACAATCATCATGTTTATGAACAAATGTAGCATGGCTGATCCTACGTAAATCCTAAGTGGAAAATAAAAATCTCCAGTAGGACTTGGAATTACATATATGGTAGACTGAGGCGTCATGATATCTGGCATACTGTTATCGCCAAACAATAACAATCCCCTCTTTAATACAATACATTTTTTTGACTTCTGCTCTAGAAGCTACACAGATTTATATGTTGCAAGAGATGTGGCATCAACTACCCACATCAGTGCAACACAAATCAATAAGCAAGATCTATGAATGTAACTGTTAGTATGTTAGTTATAAGCAATCAAGGCAATTGCTGGGAAACTACTACATGGCTTGCAAAAGCATTGATTAGCATTAGTTCCATAACTTCTTATTGTGAGGAGGAAGTGAGGGTAGTTCTGATGGTTATCGCCACCGTACAAAGCCTTACCTTGTGAGAATCATACCCTTTCTCAAACTGAAACCAAAACTAACCTGAGTTGCAGCTATAAGACAGATATAGGTATCAAACAAAACTCACTATCTATACTCTGAGATCAGAGGTATTTTATAATTGTAGTCCAACTAGCATAAATCCGCCTTTCTGATTATTCAGTCTCACGCTATACATGCCTCTTAGGTATGTGGACATGCTTTGAGTAATTAGATTGACTTAGAAAGCTGCATTCCATACAACATTTTTGTCTTCCCCACAGCGACGATGCACCTCCTTAATCCTCTCTGCAGACTTGCAAATGCCACTGCAACTCCAATCAAATGAGGCAACACAAGCATTGCCTGACTGCGCTTTCCATTCACAGTCTGTATCCCATGGCATTAAATGAGCATTAGTTTTGCTTGTAATATAAATGTCTCCATGTGTGAAATGAATTTCCATTGTAGAGAACAAGCATAATGGATGCATACCTGGAGGTGTTCCACAACACATTTTACGATCATCAATGTGTTTCACATCCAAGCCTATAAACCAGGATCCAAGGGAAACATCCTCATTTGCATATTTATGCAGTATTTCTCTGAATCACCAGTGTGGATTAGTTAAAAACGGGCTTTGTTTGCTTACAAGAACATTACTTCGTCTTATTACATGTATTTAAGAAAATATGCTCCAGTACTTACTGATTTTGTGATATGTAGTGAGCCAAATCCTTTGAGATTGCATAAAGTTGACCAGTTGCGTGTCTGAAGTATTTATTTCCTACTTCACCAAATTTCCAGTATTCTGGTTCATTGTACCTTACCCCTCTGTTATAAGACAAAAAAAATGAGATCATAGAGAGCAAGCCAGTAAGTTTATGACAAATTTACATAGAGAAAATAGTAATGAAGTTATATTCAAGGTTCCAGAGTTCAGTGTGCAACAAAAAAGGGTGGGGAAGCTCAATTTCAAGGTTTCAAAGTTCACTGAACAAAAGGATATGGAGAAATTGCATTTAGTCCTGCATCTTATGAGCTCCCATTTTGGACTATAGTATTTCTTTTCGGTGCTTACTACTTACTTTTGTGCTAGAACAGGCCCAGACTTCATACATCCAGCGTAGACTCGAGGATTAGTTCGATGTTTTGCAAGAGTTTTTGCAAGTGCGCCTAAAGAACAAGAAATTTGATTATGGCATTAGAATAGAAAACATTGCCTTCATATGCAGACAGATGAACGTTTTCCAAGCTACTTGAAAGTGGCCCGGCCCTCACCTAGATTTACATGGACATCATCATCAACCTTTATATAGAAATCTGCATCCCATTTGGCATAAGCAGTAGAAAAGTAGATCTTGGTTTTTGCAGACAATTCATGATACCCTTCAACATGCTCCTGCTAACAGTAGATTAGCATTTCAGAAACCTATTTTCTCATCATCTAGGATCACAGAAAGCATCAAATAAAGCAAAAATGTATTGCACAATGCATACCAATCTCATGAAGTCACGATGTTGCAAGTCTTCAGCTTCAATGGCTCTGTCCAGGATGCCACCTGTTGTAGCACTGTTTTCCAACAAAAATACATCAGTTAAATCTGCCTGGAACAAGTTTAGAATAGACTAAATTCCCATAAGAAAAAATAAATTTAAAATAATTCAGAAACCAAAAATCTAAGCCACATAAAGATCTAACGGCCATTGAATTATGGTCTTTATCCAATAAATGTTGGACTAATGAACAGAAAAAATTCCATTATTTAGTTTTCTCTCAAACAAAAACATAAGTAATCTAATCAATAGGAATATTGGATGACCTTTTACTGCAAGCCAAAACAGCCATTCTTGAAATAACGGTTAACCCCAATCAAAGGTAGGGGAGAAAATACAGAAAAAGGAAGACTGCATTATAAGGAAACATGACGACTCTTGGTGCCGGTGGTTGCTAATTCCTTATGGAATCCAACGTGAACTGAAACAATAGATTATTTGGCCTGATTCCTTGGGCTATTAAATACCCGGAACTCATATATACTTGAACTTTCCAGAGTTTTCTTTATACTTTTTATATGCATGTATTTGCTCATAAGTACTGTTATTCATAACTAGGTACCTAGAGAACTAAAAGAATACCTGTGGCCTATGACAAAACGGACAATGATGCCTTTCTCCTCCATCTTCCTTCGCCTTTCACCTGTTATGTTTACAATCAAATAAATCAATCTTAGCATCCACACAGGCATAACAGAAGGAATTCAATAACTTTGTTATAATCTTAAGCAGTTCCCTATTCCAGCAGTAATAACATTATACCCCGTGGCATCCATGTTGAGCGGACTGAATCTCGGCGCTTTCTGCTACTGAATGCAGTATTGATTCCAACAATTATAAATGCTTTTGGTCGTTCGTCTGTGTCCATAACAATGGGATTTTGTGAAATTGGAGCACCATTCAGTATAGATGCTTGTGCAGATCTTGCTTCTGCTAACTCTGCTTCCAGATTTGTGATTGTCTTACTAAGGGTTCTGCACAACAAATATGACAGCGTCAAGCATTTCCAGCTTTCAAATAGATCTATAAGGCGTCTCTACTGAAATAACATCCACCAAGGATTTCGTAGAGGAAAGTAGTAAATCTCACACCACAAAAGATAGAAAAAATGAACATCAAGGCAAGGAACTTCATTAAAAAGACACCATAAAAAATGATGGAGCACATAACATACTCAATAGCTTGATCGGACTTTGAAACCTCTCCCAAAAATAATCTGGAGTCCATAGGTTTCTGTTGAACACGATGAACCGTACACATTCATTATTATTTCACTGCATCTTGAAATCATCATATTTTGCCCTCTCAAAAAGCTAGTATATGGCTTTAAAAGTATCACCGCTACTTAAGCTCAAACCAAAAACTGCTACCGCTAAAGATTATTCATGCCAAAGAAATCTTACTGGTTTGGGATCACATCCTTCAGAAACAAGTCTAAGCTGATCTCCCAGCTCTCTGCTAAATTTAATGACATCTTTGGCTTCTGGAACGCTCCACATTCTGAAACATTTGCAAGCAATTATAAATTAGCCTACAACTTCACTGCATTTAATCATGATACTCTGCAAGGAGCAAATCTATCAAAGCAATCTTGAACAGAAAAATCATTGAATCATTACGTCCCATAACCCATTGAATGGCCTATTTCCGTATACTAATCAAAGATCCTTCGTATTTGATTTAACATACCTTGCCGAAAAGAAAAAAACCAAACTAGTACAGTAGAGAAAATGCTTAGGATAACACTCCTTAGCAGTCCAAAGTGAAGTCATATGACATGGGGAATAAGTCAGCAGTGCTTTGAGGATATGCATTTACATGGCAAGTATAATGAATAACTAATATCTGTATCTAATATGAAAGCAGGAAAACTTCCCCGTGCTGACAAATGACAATACAATATCTGTAATAAGTTGCTTGCAGATGGACTTGTCTCCTTCTGCAAGCCACTACTCCCTGTATTTGTTTTGCCGTTTGGTAACTTCAATAGTAAGTGGTGACTACATTGTCAACACTCTGTCTTTACAGAACTTTGGATAGCTTTATGAATGGATCACATTTTTGAAGATGTCTCTAGAACCATAATCATTGAACTATTAAAACCAAGGATTCAAACCACACTAAGATGTAGGAACACGCACTGTACTCAGTTTAAAAAAAAAATCAATCAATTTATGAATTTGGGTAAATCCATCTAATCTAAGCTCAAAAAAGTGCATCCATCTGCCAATAACACAACAAAACAATTAGTTTTCATATTTTTTTTAAATGTGAAAAACTGAATAAAGGATCTAGAAATAAAACAATGGATATGAGGTACACACCTTGTTTAGACTAAGAAAGACAAGGGGAATTAAACAAACAGCTAATCATTTCAAAAATCGTTCAAATGCTTTCATGGCAGTCAATCCTATTCGAACATGGGCTAAGTAAGTTTGTATTCGTGGTAATGGCAAGAAGATCAGTATTATCCATTCACAACTCAGGCTTCCCTTTTAATCTAGGAAAATGAAACCAACCCTGAAATGAAAAATAATGACCAAATGTCCCATCTCGAGATGCTTTTGAGGGGGACTTCACTGTAATTTGTCTTTAAATACAAAATTGTAGATCAACCTACTCTACCCCATTGACCCAATCGCTAGTCTGGTACGAAATCAAACAGAGGTTGAAAATCCACCAACATGCAATAGCAGCCCAACCTCCAATAAAAGGCGTGAAAGAAAGATATTACTTGATGCTCTTGAATGCCATAGTTTGGTATCAATATCTACACCCAAATGCAACCCCAAGTTATAGATATGAGTTTCTTTCTGATGACCAAAATGATTTTAAGATGTGAGGGATTGTGGATCATTGACAATATGCAAGGAGGTGTTGAATAAATACTTCGGCTGATCTCTGCCCCTTTAAAGCCAGCCATACCTAGGTCTCAGGCAATGGAATAATGATTGCTTAGTAGAGGCCAATGCTTTGCATTCCCTGCATTCTGTTTTGCTCAATTCCAATGAATATGGTAACATGAACAAATTAATTATTCTTTTAAATTCGACCAATAAAAGCAAACAAATCCAATCTCTTTTTAATCAATTCAAAAGGATATGAAAACATGAACAAAATTATATATTTTTAAGTTCTAGCCATAAAAACAAATTTCTACTGTCACATTAGAAAAACGAAGAGAGAGAGAGAGAGAGAGAGAGAGAGAGAGAGAGAGAGTTGCCTACATCTCCAGTCTAATGCCTCATCATACAAAAATCTTTGCAGAAACAAAAACTGCAATGAAATTGAAAATATAATGATCAACAAATATCCCTGAGAGTTACCCCGCTCACCTATTTGTGAAAACCATTCCAACGCAGAAACTTGCAACACAGAGGAATGTAACCCATCTGGAAGACATGGCTTTCGAATGCATTTCTCCACCTCTGGCCATTCTCAACAGACTTCCACCAAAAATATTATTTTGTAGCCTATTTGATACAATTCATGATTCAGCAACCTGTCCTACAAATTCAACTGCGATGAATACAAAATTGCAGGCACTTTCCCATGCCAATCTGCCATTAGATCGCCACATTAACTTTTCGAAAAACCCACCCTTTGGGTTTTCACGCTTCCTCTTTAGGACCCCAACAGCCAGTATAATTCCAAGACCCTTAAGGGAAATTCAACAACACCCTAATCAGGGGGCTCTGGAACTCTTCAGATATCAATAAAAAACCACTATTTGGCTGGATCTCTGATCGACCCACTTCATTTCTGTGCTCATATTAGCCAAATACTCATGACCCACTTCACCTCTTGATCATCAACTGCCACTGTAATTGAATTCAACAGGACAGCAATCAGGGTGCTCTGGAACTAATCAGCTATCATTAAAAAAAATGCCACTATTTGGCAGGATCTTCGATTGACCCACTTATTTTCTGGGCTCCTCTCTCTCAAATTACCATGGGAAACACAGAGCCTTAGCAGGCACGCACACATGAAGCGTCCATTTTCAGGCAGATAGAGAACGCTTGATTTCAGACTTTTCTACACAACATAATTCGTCTCTCTCTCTCTCTTGAAAGAAACACTAAACCTGATTCAAAACAAAGGTGTTGTCAATTCTAATCCCATATTAGCTTCTCCCCACAAAGGACCTTGACCTGGCAGTCAATGCAAGACCCAAAACCCACATGAAAATACACTCCAGTTTGGTAACTCACGGAACCTTACAAAAGTAAATAATCACACAATTGACTACTACTTACTACCAACATTTAAGCATACACAGTGGACCGCAGTCCTCTCAAGCACTGTAGCCTTCATTCACAAATCTGCCTTACTTTCAACATAAGCAATAGGCCTTTGTATGGAAGAAAAGCTAACTACTGATGCAGCAGTTAAGGTGGTTGCAAATTTATGATTGCAAATTCATTCATGAATATATATATTAAATGGGTATATGTTTGCTTCTCAGTTCTCTCTCTGTGTATTATTGACTAATTGAGTACACCCGACTCAGAACTGAGTGAGATAAGTCTCGTTACACTTGATGGGTGTACATTAAATTACCTATTTACCGCACCCAATACTAACCATGTGAGATACCTAATTACAATTGATGTGTAAATGTTTGCTCTCTCTTTCCGTGTAATACTAAGTGAGTATATACCCAGTAGGTAACCCAACTCAGAACTGTGGGAGATAAGTGTCGATGGTGACTCCACCCAGCGAAAACTCTGTGAGATATATAATCCTTGGTTAGGCCTGATGGGTATATATTAAATTAGTATGCATTACCCAACGGTGATAGATCATCATCATCCAGTCAACAAAGAATATTAAGTGCAATAATCCCACCAAATTCCAATAATTTTCAACAAAAACAAGAGAAAAATTGCATGTGATTGGGTATTGATGAGGTCAGCTTCCCACAAGCTTCACATGGCCTTCACAGTTTTTTTTTTTCCCAGCTGAATCAAACTGGGTACCTTGTCATACAATTTAAATTGTCTACGGATACGTACTTTTATACGAATTCAAATTGATGTTCCATACATGAAGCATGCCACCTGGAGCTATCACTTTGTGACATGTGGTTTCCCAGGCGAGCTTTGTTCTGCAACAAACATGTGCTGACTTTTAAGCATTGACATGGAAGGGGGAGGTTTGGATGAGCTTTTGTAACCATGTTGGGACCATGCTCTGTGGTTTTTACTTTAAATGTTTAGTGCTCGGAAAGGGTAGAAGTTGTGTTTTGAATTTTCAATGCAGGTAAACCATTTTGTATGTGCAACCCATGTGAGATGTTTCCCAGGGCACAATCACAATCAACTAGTGTCTGGGAATTGAGGTGTGGTGACCACCATAGAGGTTCTTAGCCCCCCACTAGAATCATTGTGGTGTTGAAGAGTGGTTATCAAGTTGCAAACATGTAAGGTTTGAAAGTTCTATCTGTTGGTTGAGTAATCTGCTTGATATTTTTTGATGTTGATTACGGAGATCACTTTATGTCAATCAAAGGATTTAAGTGTACACATCTTAGGGATGTGATTTATCAACATGTTTTATAGTTCAATATATTAATTAATTAAAGTATAAAGAATATATAGTTATAATAAGTGGGTTGGTGTATGGTATTTATGGTCTGATTTTTATTCTTGTAGATTTATTGTTCAATAAATAAAATACATATTATAGAATTGATCATATAATAGTAGTATCTAAAAAATAAGTCAAAACATAATTAACAATGTGAAACTTAAGCACATGTAACGATAGCACTAAAGGGAGGTGACAGATCATCTATTAGAGGAAGCACAGTTCGAGAAGAATGCTCTATCGAAGGAGGATTTGAGGCAACCCACTCGTCTTGAGCTCGCGAATTATCTTCTATAGGCAACATTATTCTCCATATAAAAGGCAAAGAAACAATCACTGTAGTAGCACCACCTCGCACTGGTGGTGGCCACCAAGAAGACCTAGCAACAAATTTATTGTAAGGCAATGGAGCCCAATCCCTCCATCGAGGAGTGGTGGAGAAATGTTTGTGAACTGGTGAAGAGAATAGGCTATGAGTGCATCTCCACCTACATCTCATGGTGGGAGGAATGCCCAATAAAGATGAATCTGATGGAAACTCTACTAATGGTGCATGTGGCACTCCCCATTGATCGAGAAGCTCTTGCATGTACTAACACTCGAGGATCATCTTCTCAACTTGTGCCTGGTTTTGAAAACAAACATAAGATATATATTCTTGGTGAACTGAAAATTTGTTATGCCTCTAACCGACATTGTTTGTAAGGCTATGTGTGGGCTAACATATGACTTGTATAACATTTATATTTATATTCATTAGTTAGTTGTTCATTAAATGTATACTAATAATTATGAATGGGCTCTCTCTCTCTCTCTCTCTCTCTCTCTCTCTCTCTCTCTCTCTCTCTCTCTCTCTCTCTCTCTCTCTCTCTCTCTCTCCTCTCTCTCTCTCTCTCTCTCTCTCTCTCTCTCTCTCTGTGCGCGCGTGCGTGTGTGTGAGTAAATCTCTCCTGGATATGTGTGAGAAGTGTGAATTGTTGTCTTATTGGGACATTTTGGTGGTTGTCCCCCTCAAAGTGGCTTAGTAATAAACTATATATTCTTAGATATTGCCCTTCATATCCAACTAATTCCATGACAAGTGATATCAAAGCATCAAATATGACAACATTTGTTTTTCCTCTATATCTCACATAAAATTGTGGGTTGTTCAAGGATTTTTTCAAGAATCTTGAAACTTGTGACAGAGAATCTTCCTTCAAAATCTCAGCCTTTTTTTATCATATTTACTTGAGTTATTGTGATTTTTGTGTTTTACAAAAAAAAATCTCTACATGCGGCAATTTCAGATTTTTAGACTTATCTACATTTTTGGAAAGCTTATCAATTTTAGGTAGGGTCCATACTTTGTATTTTCCTAGTTGAAGATTTTATAAATTTAGAAATTCTTCGTCAAAGTTCACACTTAACTTCTATCTTGTCATCCTCAACATGTTGAGATAGATGACTAGAGGATAGGAAACAAATTCGTGCACATCATGGAAAACTTCTTATAAAGATAAACTACAATCGAAATCAGAATTAGTAGGTACTTCCAACAGATGTCTCCTTCATTAGATCATATTGCTTCTGACCTAATTGAATTGTTCAAGGATTATTTCAAGAATCTTGAAACTTGTGATAGACAATTTTCCGTAAAAATCTGAACCTTTTTTTATCATATTTACTTGAGTTAGTGTGTTTTGATAAATTTGCTTTATAAGATGCAAATTTTAGATTTTTTAGACTTATCTACATATTTGGAAAGCTTGTCAAATTTTAGGTAGGGTTCATGTTTTGTATTTTCCTATTTGAAGAATTTTAAGTTTAATAATTTGTTGGTTAAATTTGACACCTAAGTTCTACCTTATCACGCCTCAACATGTCAAGATCGTTGACTAGAGGATAGGAAACAAATTCATATACACCATGGAAAACTTCTTATCAAGATCATTCCAATCCGTAGAATTAGCGGGACTTACACCAGGATGCCTCCTTCATAGATCATATGCGATCCAACCTTAGGCTACTATGACCATATGAATCACATTGGATGAGCTTGAGTATAGACTCGCTCACAAAAATAATTTTTTAAATGAATTTCAATAATTCAGCCACAGGTACTCCTTTCCCCGGTGCCAACCTAGGGTTATTGATGAACCATGTTGTGTATTTATTGAAGAAAAGATGTGGAAGAATGTATGAAGGGGCGTGCTAAATGTGATTCGTATGCTCTAAGTGTTGGGGTAAAAGTGGCTTAGTTCAAGCCCTATTATGGAGTGAAGACCATTGCCTAAGTTCTCTCTGAAAGGGGGGAGGGGGTGGTAAAGGTAAGGGGATTCAGGCGGCGGAGAAGTATGGGGGGATTATACCCCCTACCTGAACCTACATCCAACCCTTCACCCATACCTCTCTCTTCCGTCTTGGGCGTATTTACCATCCACTAATTGTCATTTCTGACGCGTGAGACCTCCCAGTGCGTGAATGATGTTGCATGGGAGAGATACATCCATTCTATGCCCAACCTTTCACTCACCCTTAGGCAAATATTAGGAGTTATCCAACTCTCAAAAGACTAATGGATGATGACGTAGGATTTCCTTTTGCTAAACCCTCGCGCCCCTTCGCGTTGTTGTGGTGGTCCCTCCATTCCCGCCATATACTCAACCCGGATAAGACATTCAATAACAGATAAAACCACATACATGATGGACAATGATTGTTTCTTGTACATAGCTAATTATGGGTTGTTCAAGGATTTTTTCAAGAATCTTGAAACTTGTGACAGAGAATCTTCCTTCAAAATCTCAGCCTTTTTTTATCATATTTACTTGAGTTATTGTGATTTTTGTGTTTTACAAAAAAAATCTCTACATGCGGCAAATTTCAGATTTTTAGACTTATCTACATTTTTGGAAAGCTTATCAAATTTTAGGTAGGGTCCATACTTTGTATTTTCCTATTTGAAGATTTATAAATTTAGAAATTCATTCGTCAAAGTTCACACTTAACTTCTATCTTGTCATGCCTCAACATGTTGAGATCGATGACTAGAGGATAGGAAACAAATTCGTGCACATCATGGAAAACTTCTTATAAAGATAAACTACAATCGAAATCAGAATTAGTAGGTACTTCCAACAGGATGTCTCCTTCATTAGATCATATTGCTTCTGACCTAATTGAATTGTTCAAGGATTATTTCAAGAATCTTGAAACTTGTGATAGACAATTTTCCTTAAAAATCTGAACCTTTTTTTTATCATATTTACTTGAGTTAGTGTGTTTTTGATAAATTTGCTTTATAAGATGCAAATTTTAGATTTTTTTAGACTTATCTACATATTTGGAAAGCTTGTCAAATTTTAGGTAGGGTTCATGTTTTGTATTTTCCTATTTGAAGAATTTTAAGTTTAATAATTTGTTGGTTAAATTTGACACCTAAGTTCTACCTTATCACGCCTCAACATGTCAAGATCGTTGACTAGAGGATAGGAAACAAATTCATATACACCATGGAAAACTTCTTATAAAGATAAATTACAATCCCATTTAGAATTAGCAGGGACTTACACCAGGATGCCTCCTTCATTAGATCATATCGATCCCAACCTATAGGCTACTATGACCATAATGAATCATCAATTGGATGAGCTTGAGCATAGACTCGCTCAAAAAAATAATTTTTAAATGAATTTAATAATTCATCCACATGTATCTAATGGCCAAGGTGACCAACCTAGGGTTAGTGATGAACCATGTTGTGTAGTTATTGAAGAAGATGTGGAAGATGTGATGAAGGGGCGTGCTAAATGTGATTCGTATGAGTCTAGTGTTGGGTTGAAAAAGTGGCTTAGTTCAAGCCACTTATGGAGGTTGAAGACCATGTGCAGAAGGGCTCGCGTAAACCATAAAGAAGAATCAAAAGGAAAAGAACGCTTGAGAGTACGCGCGAGGACAAGAAAATAATGCAGGTACAAGACAAGTGCGTGAAGGTGTGCATGGGAGAGAGAAAGACATTAGGGCACAAAGGTCCGTACACGTAGGAAAATTTTAGGAGTTAGCCAAATCTCTGAATGGGCTAAAAAATAGAGAAAATTAGAGTTGGTGTGGTGGGAAATACAAGTCCAGAAATAGACTCAACAAGGATAAGACATCAATAACAGATAAAACACATACATGATGGACAAGGATTGTTCTTGGACAGAGCTAATTATAGGATGCAAGCATGGATAAGATCAAGCTATTTATAACACGGATTGGAAAGTAAAGTAGGAGTTCAAAGGCATACGGCCTATAATTAGGGAGTCTATTGTTAGAACTAAATCATGTAAGTGGTGAAGGAAAATTTCCCACCATGTGTGTGTGTGTGTGTGTGTGTGTGTGTGTGTGTGTGTGTGTGTGCGTGCGTGTGTGTGTGTGTGTGTGTGTGAGTGTGTGTGTGTTGCATTCCTTTGTATAGATAGAGGAGGATGAATGTGTTATTATTACTTAGAGACCTGAGTTAGCAAGTAGAAGTCTATGTGTGTATGAGTGTGCGATGCATGTAGTATGTGAAGACTTGTGTTTGTAATAGACAACCTTACATGGATTGGCAAGGTTAGAAGGGATGCACGTGGTATAATTATAGTATAGATCCTGCAACTAATTTTGTATGTTGATGAATGAATGATCAAAGCTCTTATTATTGACATATGTGTTGTGATTGTACATAGTTTATCTTCTATCTTATGTTGTGCAATGGTTTATACTGACTATACATCTTGCATGATCTAACAAAGAGGGACATGGTAGGTTACACACACTTCAGGTGAGTGCTTAGAAATTTATGTAAGTGAAGTGCCAACATGCTCAACTATTGGTGTTGGTAAATAAAGACTACATTTTGGTTCTGTTACCTGGACATATTTTGGATCCAATCCTTAAGATGTGGCATGCACATGGCATTCTGATTGTCTTTGGAGAATATTGAGTGTTGGCTACACGATAACCATGACGCGTTTGCTCAAAGTTATAGCACTGGCAGTAGTTTTAATCCGCACAAATGGGTATAAGATAATTTATATGAGACATTATTCAATTTCTTCCCAAAAGAGTTATACGATTGGCTAGGAGCTTACACACAGAATTGAGGGAACTGTTTGGGAAGGAAGTAAGTACCAAGCACTCTCTGATTTGGATGAATAGTGGACTCGAGTTGTAGACCATTGGTGGGAAGGAGTGTTGTGCAATTATACCTTGGAATACATGATTTCAATGTACTTTTTCCTAGAGGAAGCAGAGTCTCAGTTATTGCGCGAGCCAAGGGGATTGTATCTACGCACGTTACCTTTAGCCACAAAGATCTTGATGATTGAGTTGGGAATGGACAATTTACCCATGGTTGGCTAAACTCTTACCACACACAGGGGTAAGGAACATCGTAGTATCACCACCTCGCATTAGTGGTGGCCACCTAAGGGGCCTAGCGGCAGATTTACTGTGAGGCAATGGGCCCTTATCCCACCATCGAGGAGTGGTGGAGAAACATTTGTGGATAGGTGAAGAGAATGGGGTATAAGTGCATCTCCACCTACATCTCATGGTGGAAGGAATTCCCAATAAAGATGAATTCGGTGGAAACTCTACTAATGGTACATGGGGCATTCCCCATTGATCAAGAAGCTCTTACATGTACTAAATCTCAAGGATCATCTTCTCAACTTGTGTTTGGTTTCAAAGACGAACATAAGATATATATATTTTTGGTGAACTAAATTTTTTGTATGCCTCTAACCTACATTATTTGTAAGGCCATGTGTGGGCTGACTTATGACTTATATAACATTTATGTTTATTTTCATTAGTTAGTTGTTCATTAAATGTATACTAATAATAATGAAGGGGTGTGACCCTTCGCAATCATGTGTGTGTGTGTGTGTGTGTGCGTGCGTGCGTGCGTGCGTGCGTGCGTGTGTGTGTGTGTGTGTGTGTGTGTGTGTGTGTGTGTGTGTGTGTGTGTGTGTGTGTGTGTGTGTGTGTGTGTGTGTGTGTGTGTGTGTGTGTGTGTGTGTGTGTGTGTGTGTCTAAATCTCTCATGGATATGTGTGAGAAGTGTGAATTGTTGTCTTATTGGGATATTTTGGTGGTTGCCCCCCTTGAAGTGGCTTAGTAATAAACTATATATTCTTAGATACTTCCCTTTATATTCAAGTAATTCCATGAAGTGATATCATAACATCGATTATGGCAACAATTGTTTTCCCTCTATATCTCACATAAAATTGTTGGTTGTTCAAGGATTTTTTCAAGAATTTTGAAACTTGTGACAGAGGACCTTCCTTCAAAATTTCAGCCTTTTTTTATCATATTTACTTGAGTTATTGTGATTTTTGTGTTTTAGAAAAAAATTCTTTACATTTTACGAATTTCAGATTTTTTAGACTTACATATATTTTTGGAAAGCTTATCAAATTTTAGGTAGGGTCCATACTTTGTATTTTCCTATTTGAAGATTTATAAATTTAGAAATTGATTGGTCAAAGTTGACACTTAACTTCTATCTTGTCATGCCTCAACATGTTGAGATCGATGACTAGAGGATAGGAAACAAATTCATACACATCATGGAAAACTTCTTATAAAGATAAACTACAATCGAAATCAGAATTAGTAGGTACTTCCAACAGGATGTCTCCTTCATTAGATCATATTGCTCTTGACCTAATTGAATTGTTCAAGGATTTTTTCAAGAATCTTGAAACTTGTGATAGATATTTTTACTTTAAAATTTGAACCTTTTTTTTATCATATTTGCTTGAGTTATTGCATTTTTTTGTGTTTTTGATAAATTTGCTTTATAAGCTACAAATTTTAGATTTTTTAAGACTTATCTACATTTTTGGAAATTGTACACAAAAAATCACAAACTTTAGGTATTATTTAGTCTCATTCTCATACTAGTATTTAGAAGGTTTTTAAGCGAAGAAAGTACTAATTAACCCCCATCTTTTAACAATCTTATTTTGTTTTCTTTCGTCATTCTCGACCTCTTGCACCCGCATACCCAGCCATATTTCATCATTTTGCGTCATTTTATCTTTGATTGGGGCACTTAGGCTGGTATTGGGGCACCTTGGTCCCCCAGGGGCACCCCGATCCTTTTTTAACTTTCCCACCACTTTTTGGGAACTTTCTAGCCGTTTCAGTTTCGTATCTTTTTGGTGGTCAGCAATTTCGGGGTTAATTACAAAATTAGATTAAGAGAACTCTATAAATATAAAGTTATGAGACCATAATGAGGGACCAAGCACTAGTCACTACTATCATCCACATAGGGTTACATTCATCTAAGGCATTTGGAGATCATTTGCATTCACTTAGCTCCATCACAAAGGAAAAGGTTGGTTCATTTGCATCACAAAAGCATAGGAGGGGATTCTATTCTATTCCATCCACCATTCTATTACATTTTTACATCTAGTTATTACTCTCTACTTCACAAAGTGTGATTGGCACAAGAGCACCTAGGGCACATGATGCACACACACACACACACCAGAACTACATTTAGGTGTGAAATGTAGTGCAACGCTCAGTTAGTAAGCCCAATGTTGTGGTAGTTGAGGTTAGTCTGACCCATTCATTTGCATTCTTCTTTTTTTAGGGTTTTGATACTTCTTGTGGTTTCTTACAGGTCTTTTCACCATCTTGGATTTAATAGCGAGACCTGTCGTAGTGCAACGAACCTGATGCGACACACATCGATGGTTTTAAACCATCTGCCGAACCTATGAAACTCAGTTCCAGACCTTTTGCATAGAACATGGCACCCATTTTGTAGAGCTACAGGCGCCCCAGTCCTTCTCCAGGTGGTCTAGTCTAGATAGATAGCTTAGATCCTTCCTTTTCGGGACCTCTACACAGTCATTCCTGCTTCCAGATTATTCTGTTTATTCTGCAACACAATCCAGTGAACTCCTCTAATCAGTTGAGTCACTTCCTCACCCTTCTTACACATTAGGTTTTCTACTTTTATTATATTCGATTAGGATCCTTCCACGTGGAAGAGGATCAAACCAAAGAAGTGAGGGTGCAAAGAGAATCCTTCTGTCAGTAGAAATGAAGAAGTAAGTAAAGATAAAAATCCAGTTTCAAGTGCACCCACAGGGAAAAATTTAGAATGGAAGGAGGCAGGGACAAGAACCTATGTCAGAAGGCAGCCTATACGAGGAAAGTATCCAATTTTGAAGAAATAGAAGATATTCCCTAGCTCGAACTCTGAGTAGATGGAGAGCCAACATGAAGAATAAGAAGCTAGAAGTGAGGAAGAGTCGGTTAGAAAGTTGAACCCATGGGTGCATAATGTCGAAGAATCCAATGAAGAGGGCCAGAACGAGCACTTAGAGGATACACATGCAATGGATTTGGATGTAGAAGGTGTCGGTGTGACCAGTGCACATGTCACAAAGGAAAACCCAGACCCAACTGAAGATCATAAGGATAGGCACGCTCTCAACCTTGAACTAGAGCACAGAGTAGAGAAGGGGGTCGCAAAGATCATAGAACATCTTGTAGAACATGAGGTGGCGTGTAACACAAAGGAATAAAAGAGTGAAGAAGAGGAAGGGATCGTGGGTGGAGAATCACGCCTTGCTATAGGTTTCCCCAAGGGTGCTCATGGAAAGAGAGGAACGTACATCCCCCAAGGACCTATAATGCAGTATATAGAGGATCCCAACAAGGTTCTGTGCATGAGGTATTAGAGCACGATACCTGTGGATGAACTATTTTGTTGGTCATCATTCAATAAGAAGGGTGTACTACCACACATAAGGAAGATGTTATCTTGGGCATTTGAATCAAATATTAAGGAGCCATAATTTGAAGTAAGCACCCATTCATTAATGGATACTCGTGAATCAAGGGTTTCAGGAGAAATATATCAAGTAGTTGATTCTCAGCAATTAACAGATGAAAAATCACGCGATGTGCTTAACAAGCTATCGGTGGAGGTGGGTTCTAGAATTTTTGATAAGAACAACAATATAAGGTTTATGCAGAGGGAGTTGGAGGAGAAAAACAAAGAGATAAGAGAGAGGGATAAGGAGATAAAGGAGAAGGAGAATATTATTGTGCAGTTGAAACAAGAGCTAAGGGATGAGAAAGGGTGGACGTGTGTGGCTTATAAAAATGCCGAACACATAACTGATGTGATCTTACTAGCGCACCCAGATTTGGACCCTCCTGATACAACCAAGTATGATACTTCCTTCCATTGTTTAGAAGATTTAACATGAGTAATCATGACTCAACATCCACTCGTTGCATTAGAATTTGCAGAAGAAGTTATGGTGTGATAGAAGAAACATGAAAGAGACCAGATTGAAGCCACCATAACACAATACACAGGGTTATTGGAATCAATGAAGGAAGTTGCTCACATGGAAGAGGCTGTATATGAAAAATTACGAGGATAGGGACCATGTGGTGGGACTACTTGTTGCAAAAGATGAAGCAAAACTCAAGGAATTCCAGGCCAAGAACAAGAATTGGACGAATAGGAAGACACATGACTTAGTGAGTTTTTGGCATATGGAGCTAAATATAGACATTGAGTGTGCGACATGCAAGGAAGATTATGCAGCCAAGAAGAGTCTATTTTTGAGGAAGGAACTTGCAGTTCGAGCATATGCATAGATTTAATAATAGGATTAGACCTAGGGTTAACTATAGGAAATCTATTATTAGGTGAAGCTTGCATGCTTCCTAGTTACTTTTGTAGCGATGCATGGCTATTATTAGCATGCAACCTATTTTGAGAATGCATGGGCGGTGAAGGGAAAATTCCCCACCCCTATATATATGTATTGATTTGCATGGTTAAGGGTGTGAATGATTTTGTAAGGTTATGTTGTTGGTGTATGAGGGCACCTTAGTTATGATAGCCATATGTATGTATTCATCTATTGTGGATTAATATGATGGATCATTGTAGTTGGATATTGACTGTGGATGTCTCTGTTATTGGTAATTATGTGGTGAATCTGATCTTAGTGGTTATATGAACTGTATGTTTACTTATTTATGAGTGTTTCCAAATTGAGTTCATGGATCTAGTTGTTATGAATATGGAATATATGTTTATGCATGTTAAATCCTTGACAAAGATGACATAACAGAGGGACCTGATACCTACGTGTGCTTCGAGTGAGCGCTCTGATATTTCTGAGTGATGTGCTAGCACGTATAGAGTTTTGGGGTAAGAAAACATACTACATTGTTACATTGTAATTAGAATTAGACATCTATTTATTCAATATTTTACTTAATCAGAAGTTGACACCAACTGAATAGAATTACACAATTAGGGAGCATAAAGCACTGTCAATGGTGTACGCACTTCATAAGCTCAGACAATATTTACTGGAAACACCATTTATATTCTACATTGATCATATGGAACTTAATTATCTAGTTAATAATCCAATTTTGCAAGGGAACATATATTAATTGGATACTATTATTCCAGGAGTTTGATATTCCCCTTATAGTCAAGCCTGGAAAAAGTAACTTGGGACTGGTCCACTTGTCATGAGTAAACTCTAGAGAGGAAATGCGCAAAAGAATAGAATAAACTATATCCGGATGCTCTACTACTCTAGATTACAGTGCATACGCTAAGATAATTTAGAAGACATTGTAGTATTCTTTCACATATGAGTTACACCTGAGGGGAATGAAGACATTAGAGGATAGAAGCAACTCACCATTCTCCGCGACACATTACCAATTAGTTGGAGGAGACCTATACAACATGGGTCTAGAGATAAAATTTTACGTACAGGTGTGTTTTGGGGCATATGCGTAAAGACATAATGGTAGAAGCACATGGCAGGAATTAACATGGAGGATATTATGCAGGAGAGGGAAAGAGTGTGCAAGGTATTACTAGTGCAGGATTATGGTGGTAAACACTTGTATAATGATACTAAGGTCTTTATCAAAGCCTATGTGACCATTGTCCAAAGAATAGGAAAATATAGGACACCATGATGATAATGTCGTTATGACCTATAGAAAGCACAAAGCCTTTTGGGGAAGTGGTTAATTGAATTTGTTCAGTCTAATTATACACTAGTTACATGTAGGATAAGTGCATGTGCTACATCATCACATGCATAAATTATTTTAACAAGGTGGGAAAAAGTAGCACCCACAAAGGATTGCACTGCAACTACATTAGTAATTTTTTTTATTGGAGAACATCATTAGTCAGTATGGTTTTCCATTGAGCCTTACCAATGATAGGGGAACTCATTTTTCTAATGAGAAAATTCAAATATTGTTAGAAAAGTTTATGGTATCTCATCATAAGACTATCCCCTATCACCCATGAGCCAATGGTAATGCAGAAGTCCTCAATAAGATCTTGGTTAATACCTTGAAAAAACTTTGTAATGTAGAAAGAAATGATTGAGATGAAAAATTATCAGTTGTATTATGGGCATATGTGACTATATACAAGAAATTGAATAAGGCCACACCCTTTTAGTTAGTGTTTGGCATGGAGGCAATTTTACTTGTAGAATTCATGTTACCATCCCTACGTATTACACATGAATGATGTCTTTCTGATGAGAAGGTTGTGAATGAGTGCATTGATAAATTATCTCACTTAGATGAGTGGCACGTAATTACATGATGGATTCATAAGATATAAAATGCAAGGTAGAAGTCCTAAAATTAAATGTATATTAGAAACAAGTATTTTACCATTAGAGGGATGGTGCTTCTTTAAGACTCTAAGTGTACACTCCACCTAGGGAAGCTAAAATTTTAGTGGTTAGGACCACTTAAAGTAACAAAGATATTGGAATCTAACAAATGTCAGTTACAGGTGCTGGATGGCTCCATGTTTTTTGGTTACTTTAATGGGAGTAGACGTAAATCCCTACTATAAATAAGCTTCCATTTTATGTTTATAATAAGGTAGTATTTCTAGTTAGATTAGTTTTTCCTTTTATTTTTACTTTCTTTGTTAGAATAAGTGTGCTTGTGCACAACAGATGATCATTTTGTCTTATAATGATGGGTAGTAAATTGTGCATCCTTTTAGCATGGGGTAGGCAGAAAAAGGTATGTATTAGTAGTAGGTAAAGGTGTACTATGGGAAGTATTTTTGTGATTGGCTTGAGAGGGTGCGAGTGTGTGTCAGTTGGTGGAGTTTCTCTCATCAAATCATGATTAATGAAGAAGTGCACAATTTCACATAAGGGAGGCACTGTGATAGGAAAACTACTTAGTAAGTGGTATAGAGGAATAATAAGTGCATCATAGGAAGGTGCGTACAAAGAGGTCAACATCCTAAGAAGTAGTTTCACACTAGAAGGTTATGACTTTTGAGCACAAGAGAATTTTGTGTAAAAAGATGATAAAACACTTAAAGTGATTTCAAGATAAAAAGAAGTGGTAGGTGACCACATTTAATGTGTATCAATTTTAAAATCAATAAAATGAGGGAAAGAAAATTCATTCCTACCATGTTATTTTGGAACCAGTGTGTAAAAGAGCTCTTAGGAACAATTAAAAAGGTACAAATAGAGAGTGAACTAGAGACACAATGTGCATGATTGAGAATTGAACCTTTAACATATAAATATATATCCTTTTTGGAAGTGGTATTTGTAAATTGGAATGGTTCGAAAGGAAGGGTTGTAAAGATAGGGTTGTAGAGCTAGGGATATGGAGAATATTTTATGGGTTCATGGCACAAAGTGATTTGTAATTAGATCTAGGGTATGGGTTAAGAAAGAAAATCCAAGGTTGTTTGGCACCCAGAGAAGAGAATTTACCAAGGATCAGGCTAAAGATATCAATGACACCAAAGAAATTACCAATGACAAGGAATCCCATAGAAAAATTTGCTGATAAATGGTTTTTTGAAATTTGGTATCCGTAAGAATCACTTATAGGGGATAAATGACCATCATAGCTTTGGAAGTACAAGATTAGCGAGTACAACCACTAAGTGCAAGCACATGAGGCAAACATCAATAATAATGTGATGAAGGAAATGAGCCAAAGGACGGCGGAAGGGAAAATAATTTTTGATGACAAGGTGTGCAAGACACTAAAACACATCAGGGTACTAAATATATATGATTTACCTTACTTTGGTACTTTGGTAGGCCAGCACATACCAATGTGTGATGTTACTCGTACATGAGGATTACTTCTACTTCGCAGATAGGAGGATGTGCTTGACTATTAAATTAATTGGAAGAGTAACTGGGTTGTATGGCACTGGAGAAGAGAACAAAATTGATCTGTACGATGAGGTATCGATAAAGGTAACAACCAAAAATTTTCAATATCAAAGGGGAAGTTGAGCTTTCAGAATTGAGAAGACTTTTGATCCAGGAACTAGAGTGGTTGCATGCCTTGTAAGTTATAAAGTATATGCCTTTGAGAGATGCAAAGAGGTGAATAAAAATTTCATATATATTGTGCATAATGGCACACAAGACCCAATATAACACTGTCTTGTTTATAGATGAAGGAATTATAGATGAAGTAAGGACACAAAAGGATATCAAATTACTTGCGAGTATACACTTTTTCTAATTATGTTCTGGGATATAGGAGTTCTAGACAGTCCAGAGGATAAAATTTAAAAGAATCCTATTAAGAAGAACTCTCTGGTATAACAATTCACCAAGTATACTTGTGAGGGGCCATATCCAATCCATATAAGGCGTGCCTTGAAAAATGGTACAAAATAATGCACGATGCCTTTGAGAATGAGTGGATCATGCCTAGGGAGTTGCCATCGGTATTGAATTAGCAGGAATAAATTTCTGTATTGTAACACTTCAGCCTTAATAGATTTTAACTGAACAATGGGGAGATGGGACCATGGTGCAAACTACCATTTTCATTCTCCACAAAGTACTTCAAAGGTGCAGTGAACAAGATAAAGGATGCAGAATAGTTAAAGTTCAACATAGAAATGGTAGATTAATACTACCATATATTTTTCAAGACATATGGTTACGAATCAAAGGCACCATATATTAAAACCATGTTATCAGATAACATAGACCTGAACACTATATTGACCTTTCCAGATTGCGTGCAGAGGCTTATAGGGTCTATACGTTTACCTATGACCAAAGCTAAAAGGATGGGAAAGTGGTCAATGTGCATGAGACTCGAACTTCCACATTGCCTCCCTGGAAATAATATGAATATTCCTAAGTGCATGACATGAGAAAAATCCTTCATAATAGGAAGCAGAAGAAGAAGATGCAGGTAGATTTTATGCTAGATCAGAGAAGAAAGGAAGAAAATGTAGAGAAGGCACCAAGAAAATAAAGCACCTCACACAACCCTTTGTTTGTCTCTAGAAAAACATGTGCACATAGACCGAATCTAACAAAGGAGGAAAAACCTCATGTAATTTATAATTTTGATGATAAAGACTTGGAATAGCCTTTGCATGAAGAAAAAAATCAAGAAGAGATGGAGTAAGAATAGGAAGAAAAGGATCGAGATAAAGAGCATGCATGTGAGGGGAGTGCAAAGAAGAGAATGTGGAGGATAATGAGGAAAAACTTGAGGAAGCGCATGAAGAGGAAGAAACCCAGGAATAAGGAAGTGGAGAGGGGCACGACATAGGGGAAGAAACATGATATGCATAAAATATTCCACAAGAGACAACATGAAGGAGGTGGGTAGGAGGAAGGAGGCCAAGGAAGACTCTGCACCAATACCACCTCAGATGTCATACATTGATGATCTATCAAAGCTTCTGAAGGGTCAAGTTTCAGATTTTGGTGCCCACCAAAGACCAATTTTGTTGGGAAATGTTTGACAAGGCCGAAGCCCATATGCACACCAGAAAAATTATCTCTTGGGCAATTACAAACAAACATGAAGGAAACTGAGTTCAAGGTAAATAAAGATTCTATATTTGAATTACATGGGCAATAGAAGGATCTGATAAAGGTAGATAAAGTGGTAGACTCAACTCGGTTATCCAATGATCTGACATGTAATGATCCTTGAATAAAATGGCCGCCGAAGTAGGAAGAAAGGAACATTGATAAAGGGTGCACCACAATGAGAATGATGCATAAGGATATAGAGCAGAAGGAAAGGAAGAATCAATGGCTAGTGGAAGATTTGAGTGAACATGAAGAAGGGTGTTGGAAAGATTATACAACAAGGCATCCAGTCCTTGTCAATAACATTACATGTGCACGTGCCTGGATGTTTATAACGTAGGCTAGACTAAATCACAACACAGAGATGGAGAAGTCTAGAAGAACTGGTACATCTAATATGCTAGTAAAGGTAAATAAGGGGCAAGGACCTACAACAAAAGAGCTTGGATCGCACAAATAAATCCAAGGAAGAAACATAAGATAGAATAATACAAAGCATTTGGCGTAGAGTTTGAAGGAAGCTCACACAGACAGGATGAAAAGATTTTTTCTAACTGCTAGGAAATATCAGTGATTTTAAATGCATGACACTGTCAGAAGATGAGGAATAAGTAAAGAAACTTCAAGCCTCCTTGTTGAAAAATAGAGTCTGATTGTGCAAGAGGCTTTTGGAAAAAGTTAGCGATAAGAAGGAAGCAAAAAATTCTAAGCACAACATAGGATTGAGAATAAGTTTTGGTGAAATCTAGGTTATGGTGATGTGTGAGGTAGATGGTTTTGGAGAGTGTCTCCACAAAGTGAGATGTCATACTAAAGGAGTCTATAAGAGAAGGATGATGGCTTGAACCATAGGGGACATTTAAAATATTGTTGAGGCAGTCCCAAACAAAGTGTCTAGTGAGCTAGAAGAGTGGAAGTAGATAGAAAATGGGATTATCCTAGAAATTCTAGAACTCTTGTCATCATCATAGCCAAAATTTAAGATGCACGTCGTAAATCTATTCTTTATTCATAGGGATATTGTCAAATTCTTCAGACATTATTTTAATCATTCTTCCAAGAATTCTTTCAGATTATTATTTTTTTCTTTATATTGCCGAGGATGGACAATACTCCTAGTGTGGGGTAATGTTGGCTTGAAAAAGTAGTTAACTTCAAGCCACACGCAGAGGTTGAAGACTGTGTGTAGAAGAGAATGCGTGAACCATAAATAAGTATCAAAAGGTAAGGAATGCATGGGATTATGTGTGAGGACAAGAAAATAATGCAGGTACAAGACAAGTGTGCGAAGGTGTGCGTGGGAGATAGAAAGACATCAGGGTGTAAAGTTCCATGCATAGAGGCAAATTTCAAGAGTTAGTCAAATTTATGAATGGGATAAAAATAAAGAAAATAAAAGTTGGCATGGTGGGAAAGACAAGTCCATAAATAGAATCAACAAGGATAAGGCATCAACAAAGGATAAAGCACATGCAAGATGGAAAGGGACTGCGCTTGGAAAAATATAATTATAGGATGCAAGAATGGATAAGATCGAACTATTTATAGTGTAGATTAGAAAGTAAAGTATGAGTTCAGAGGCATGTAATCTATTATTAGGGAGTCTATTTTTAGAACTAAAGCATGTAATCCGTGAAGGAAAATTTCCCGCACTGTCTGTGTGTGTGTGTGTGTGTGTGTGTGTGTGTGTGTAGATAGAGGATGATGCATGTACTATTAGTACCTTGGGACCTGAGTTAAAAAATAGAGGTCTATGTGTGTATGAGTGCATGATGTGTGTAGTATGTAAAGACTTGTGTTTGTAATGGACAACCAAGGTTAGAAGGGATGCATGTTGCATAAATGGAGTATAGATCCTGCTCCTAATTATTTATGTTGATGAATGAATGATCAAAGCTCTTATTATTGGCATTTGTGTTGTGATTTTACCTAAATTATCTTCTAACTTATGTTGCATATATATTTATACTAAGTATACATCTTGCATGATCTAACAAAGAGGGACCTGGTAGGCTACATGCACTTCAGGTGAGCACTTAGACATATATATAAGTGAAGTGCCAACGTGCTCGAATATTGGTTTTGGTAAATAAAGACTACACCTAGGAAAGAATTTAATAAGATTAGTTGTAATATTAGCTCTTTGAATTAAGGTGAGATGAATCACCAACATTTTAACAATAGAGGCATAAATAATGTATTTGGGATAAATGGTGGTGGTTTGCAAAAGAGGAAGAAACTCATGTGAGATTTGTATTGGGCTAGTGCGATGAAAACTTCCCATGGAGAATGCATACTAATGGAAGATTTAATCACACCCGATTTAAAATGAATGAGATACAGAGTGCACGTGTTGGATATCAACACCTTAGATATAATGGCTATGAAGGTCATTTTGTTAGAAGGTCCATTAAATCCTCAAATAATATGCACAACCTTTAACAAATTTAATGGGCCAAAGTTGCGTGTTTCTCAAGAGAAAACAAATAATGTATATTTTTCTAGTAAAACAAAAGACAAGTATTCAAATGTGAAAGTACCACCAAATATAATCATCATGGATTTAGAGTTATTTAACGATATTCAGCTTAAGAGGTACAACTAAAGATGATCACAAGTGATCTCATTAAGGAGAATCACTTGTTATACAAAGATGTACAATGAAAGGAAAAAGGTTGAATACAACCCTTTCCACATATGGTCAAACGTCGATGAAACCATTTTTTGAAGGGAAGGTACATATTATGACCCCAACCTATACCATTTATAAGGATATGTGTGGGCCGACCTATGACTTATATAACATTTATATTTATATTCATTAGTTAGTTGTTTATTAAGTGTAAACTAATAATAATGAAGTGGTGTGACCCTTCGTAATCATACAAATGCGTGCACACGCGCGCGTGTGTGGCTTAGTAATATATTTAATATTATATTATTATTATACTTATATTCAAATAGAATTACTTGAACATCAATGGAAATATATTTAGATATATAATATATTACCAAGAAGCCACTTCAAGGGGGAAACCTCCAAATATCTCAACAAGACAATAATTCACACTTCCCACATTTATGGATACAATTTACTCACACACACACACAGTAGACAGACACACACACAGCACACACCCAGGACATAGTATATATATACATATATATATATATATAATGAAGGGTCACACCTCTTCATTATTATTAGTTTACACTTAATGAACAACTAATTAATGAATATAAATATAAATTTTATGTAAGTCATAGGTTAGCCTACACATAGCCTTATAAATGGTATAATTTAGGGGCATAACATGTTCCTCCTCTGTAAACAAATTTCATCCTTGACATTTGACCATTTATGGAAACTATTGTTGGAATATTTAGGAGGTTGGCCCCTCAAAGCGGCTTAGAAATATATTTAATATTCTATTATTATTCTACTTATATACAAATGGAATTACTTGAACATAAATATAAATATATTTAGATATATAATATATTACTAAGCCACTTTAAGGGGGAAACCTCCATATATATATTATGAAGGGTCACACCTCTTCATTATTATTAGTTTACACTTAATGAACAACTAACTAATGAATATAAATATAAATTTTATATAAGTCATAGGTAAGACTACACATAGCCATATAAATGGTATAAGTTAGGGACATAACATGTTCCTCCTCTTTAAAAAACTTTCATCCTTAACATTTGACCATTTATGGAAACTATTGTATTCAACCTTTGTCTTCCCATTGCACATCTACATATGGCGAGTGTATCCTCTTGATGAGAACACCCATGATCACCTTCAGTTGTAACCTCTTGAGTCGAGTCTAGTTAAGTAACTCTAGCTAGTTTGATGATGATTATATCTAGTGTAATTTCACAATTGAATACTTATCTTGTGTTTCACTTGAAAAAATTGCATTATCTGTTTTATCTTGATAAACACATAATTATGGCCTATCAAAATTATTAAGGTCACTCATATTATTTAAGGATATTGTGTATAATGAAAATCGAAAGAAAACAAATAAATAAGAAAATAAACAACATGAAAACCTTCCTTTGAGTCTTCTTGTAACCTCAGATGAGATAATTGAAGTGTTACTACAGTTGTTGGATCTCTTGGGATAGTTTGATTATGGATTCTCCAATATTGTCTCCAAGTGGAAGAGGAATTCTATGAGAAAATGAGTGATCACGAGGACATCCTTTTGGTATGCAAATTCGAATGGAAAATGAGCAGAGGTTTGTTGCAAATGCTTAAAGATTCCAGGGATGAATTGCAAAGGATTGATCCTCATATTTATAGCTAAAGGAGAGGCCATGGATTGTGCATCAAGGTTTAAATGAGTTGCAAGGAAGTGAATGCATTTTCTTGAATTATCAAGTTGATTTGGTCTTTGAAGTTTGATGGTTCGAATATTCATTTAAGGAGCAATGACGATTTGGTTAGATTTTGATTTTATTCAAGAAGGTGGTTGTACGTGAATATTGCTTCTTCCACCTTTTTAGGGTTATAGAGCTTAGTGAGTTGGATGGTGACGTGGATATGAGTAGAGGGTGAGTGGATAATTATCTATTTATTTATTTATATAACTAATTAAATTAGCCAAGGAATGTGAGTGTATGGTTTATGCATGCTATAATTAATTAAATTAATTCTAAATGGATGTGGGTGACTTATAATAGAATGTGAGAGGGTAGTGATCTAGAATGCATTCTAGATCTAATTTTGCATATTATGCAATGTATAGGGATAATTAGGAATGAATAGAAATAGGTATGTATTTTTAGGGTATCTACATTTGCCCCTCTTTAAAGTGTTATTACAAAGTAATAAAATTTAAAAGTAGTAGATACATGCAGATCAATGAGTGGATGACAAGGAATCATGGTAAACCTACTTGATATGCCCTAGTGAAGCATATAGATGCCCTAGCAAGTATGAATGCTAAGGGAATTCCCCCTCAAGCGGATGGGTGATGCAGTAAAGCGGTGGATAACCGCTTGATAGGAAGAAGGAAAAGGTGGATTATTCAAGGAGTAGAAGGATGATGGGAGGGATTTTTCTCATAGCATGAGCTTCCATTCAGATAGTGAAAGTTTAGAGAAACCTTATTTTGTTGTTGCACAATAGAGTTGTCACCATGATTATTAAAGAATCATGATGTTTAACCCATTATGTGCGTAAACAAACACACCCAAAAAAAAGAGAAAAAGTAAAACAAACCCAATATATAGAGTAGATTTATGTACTATGTCTATAAATGAACCAAGATAGGAACATAATACTGGTAATTGGTCAAAAGAAAAACAAAAGAACAACGAAAAACCAATATACACAATAAAACTATGCACCAAGGCTATAAATGAACCAAGATGATAACAAAATACTTGTAATTAGTTAAGAAATAATAACAAAAATGCAACACAATTGTAAATAAACTTTAAAGACAATTAACTATGCCCCTAATGTGTTCCACAATGATAATTAAACATATTAAAATGCCCTCAAGTAAGGATATTGATGTGAAAGGTGATTGGATCAGACTGAAAGAGTAGAGTTAAGAAACTCCTCATGACACTCTTTTTTGGATCCAAATTGAAGATTGATATGAGATTGAGAAGGGCCATTATGCCTAAGCAAGGATACTGACATGCAAGGGAGAGAATGAAAGTCAATATTGCCCTAAACAAGGATGCACACTAAGGAGATGATTTTTTTGAATTTCCCCAAGCAAGGGGTAAGATGATTTGATTTTATAGTCGTAATATACTTGGAATGATCACTAGG
Organism: Taxus chinensis; assembly: GCA_019776745.2. Lineage (NCBI taxonomy): Eukaryota > Viridiplantae > Streptophyta > Pinopsida > Cupressales > Taxaceae > Taxus > Taxus chinensis. Next base: position 11,806,698 of record CM034153.1, read on the forward strand.
ATAGGAGTTAAAAGTTCAATTTTGTTGATTTGTTGGGATTTTTTGATGTTTTGTATAATTTTAAGATTTTGTGATTATTTGAATGTTTTTGGATTTTGATTATTTTATTTTAATTTTAATTTTTTTATTTTTTATTTTTGTGATTTTGGATGTTTTGAAATTTTTTGAGTTTTTTAAAAATGTTTTTGATTTTTTTGACTTGGTAAAGAGTGTGCTGTCCAATCTCATGTTCAAACGGTTTTAAAAATTTCATTCCATTGGAAAAATGTATTGTAGATAATAGAGTGATAAAATATATGACTCCATTTTGTACTCCACACAACTAGTAAGATACGAGGGCTCACCACCAAGATCCAAGAAGGATGTGAGACAAGTGAGATAGTGATATGCAAATGAAGATGATGGAAGAAAAGACACAATGTGTAACAATGGTCCATTTGGGAAGGTATAACTTGTCTCCAGTCAAGATTACCTGACCAATTCCAAGATGATTTCACTTTATAGGTTTTTACTAGACTTAAATCCATTGATGGCCTACTGATTTAGCAAGACCTAGTTTAAAGGATGGTTGTCTCTCTTAACGTGAACAACTGAATTTTTTCTTCGAATGTGTATGATTCAGAACTTTTGATTTAAATTATCTAAAGGCTTGCTTTTGGTTACTATTTTGAAATTACCCCTACATCTTGCCCCATGCCACCAATAAGGGGCAAGAGCTTAACACTGAAGACAAAACGTAGGTGAGTAAGGATACCTTCCTCCTTTCCAAGTCTCACACTACTAGTGAGAAGTGTAGGCTCAATACCAAAGACCATGAAGGACGAAAGGTGTAATGATTTATATATTTTTTGTATTTTTGAATGAATTTTCCTTGTTTGTTGATATTGTTCTTATTGGGAAGGAGCATTTCCCCCTAAATCTTAGCCACATACAACTAGTAGGATGCAAGGGTTTGACACCTTAGACTAAAATGGGAAGATAAATGACCCAAGTAAATAAATTTAGTACTTTTTGTTAAAGAGAGAGCTTGGTTGGAAGGAGGATTTTCCATCAATAAGATTCTAAACAATACCATAGGTAAAAACATCTAAAATGGTAGAAACCATAGCAAGGATGAGGTACACAATTCCCAATAGGAATAAGATTAACTTGTGTCTTATAGGGAAAGAGTGGGAAGATATGATGATGCTATGAGTGAGATATCTGCTAATGGATGAAAAGTTTAAAATAAATATTTTTTAGATGAGTCAATGGTACAAGCGATATCCCCTAGTGTGGAGAGTACCTATGGATAAGATGTTTTTGCTTCTACGTTATTGATTTTCATATAGTGCTTTGATGACATGATGGCTATGGGAGATTTTTCATTTCTTTTTTGTGCTTTTTGATTTTGATTTTGATTTTTGAAGGATTAGGATTAATAATGGACTCATTTTTATGGACAATGTCCATGGTCATGTGAATTAAATGGTCTTGATTTATGATACGTGGGTGGATGAGGTCCAAATCAATGGTGTAGATCAAAATATTCTTAATGAATAGGTGATTTCAGTGGTCCTTATTTATGAGACTTGGGTAGAAAAGGTCCATGTCAATGGAGTAGATAGAAATATTTGCAATGAATAGTTGATTTGATGATTCCTGATTTACGAGACTTGGGCAGATGAGGTCCAAGTCAATGGAGTAGATAAAAATATTTGTAATGAATAGTTGATTTGATGATTCCTGATTTACGAGACTTGGGCAGATGAGGTCCAAGTCAATGGAGTAGATAGAAATATTTTCAATAAATAGATGATTTGATGAGTCCTAATCTATGAGACTTGGGTGGACGAGGTCCGAGTCAACTAAGTAAATAGAAAGAATTGTGATCAATCTATAATTTTATGGGTCTTATTTTACATGACTTGGGTAGAAGAGGTCTAAGTCAATGGAGTAGATAGAATAATTTACGATAAAGCTATGATTTGATTGGTCCTAATTTATGAGACTTGGGAGGATGAGGTCCAAGTCAATGGAGTAGATAAAAATATTTTCAATGTACAAGGATTGATTATTCATAATTTTTTGTTTCAAAAGGTCACGAGGACCAAATGAGAGGAGTGGACTTCTTGATGTTAGATTTGAGATTAAATCTTGAAATATTTAGGAATATGCACATCGTGGATTGCATGTGTAAGGATGCTTTGAAACATAGGTGAAATTTTGGTCAAATCCATGGGAAGCATTTACGTATGTCTTCTCTAATGGTTTGATAATGTCATATGAATTAGACAAAGACTGTGTAGTGGATGACTGTTGTGGACCAAGGAGTGGATACTTGAGGTATTGTGGATAGTTTCTAAACATATTTTGTAGTTTTTATATAGAATATATAGGAGTGTTATGCATAGGATCTAGCGATGAAATTATAGGATCAAGCTCAACATTATACAATGAGTGGCCCTTATATTTAGATTTTTATTTTGCACCATGAGTTGAAAAGGAGTCCTAAATTACTTACAATTCTTCATTTGGCATGGTTGTAGTAGAAGTGTCTTTGAATTAAATGTCTCCATTGTTAAGTAAATCTTGGATGTAATGACAAATTTTTAAACAATGATTTAGGATGGCCGCTGATGTGGTGGTATTCACAATATTCCAATTCATTATACCACATAGGTTTTGATTTCCCTTTTGGGAAGGGTATTGTTAGTGGATAAGTGACCATGTTAGATTATTCTAATTGATGGATGAAACTTGAAAGGATTTCACCAAGAGGCATAAATTTTCACCATTTGATTTCACATGGAGTAATTTCTTGACTAGGGAGTATGATTATTTGTTTACTTGATTCACTTAATTGATGATTTGAAGGATTCATGATGAGGCATTTTACAAAAAAAGGATTTCTCAAGTTGAGTTCATATTTTTATTACATCCTCAAAATTGTTTAGACAATACATTATCATTTAGAATGAGAGTTCCAAATTAAGATTTGTTACGAAAATTCCTATTAACCATTTTTAGATATGAAGCAATGAAACTGATTTGTGATCCCTTGCCATCGTTAAAGGAAGGAGGTGAAAGTTTAATTGGTCCTTTTATTTTTGTTGCAAAGGTACATCATGGTGAGTTTTGTTGACATCCCATGATTTTTTTTCTAAAAGATATTCATTCGAGGCATTGCGTGTGGTCACCATTGTTTAGTGAAACCAATGTTTGATTTGATCAAAGGTTAAAACTATGTTTCAGATCAAATAGATGGATATTTTGATTTGATTTGGGATTGATTTTAAGGCCTGTTAGGACTAATTTGATGAAATATTTATGTAAGGTTGGATAAAGTGAATACCCAAACGATAAGAATTTTTATTTGTTTTGAATTTGAAATTTATGTTTAATACATGAATAAAGTGAATATTCAATGTATAAGGTTTTGAATTTGATTTTCTTAATACTTGAATAAAGTGAATATTTAACGTATAATGTTTTGGATTTGGTTATGTATGATTTTCTTATAATTGATTAAAGTGAATATTCAATATATAAGACGCTTAATTAGTATTGATTGAACATGTGAATAAAGTGAATATTCAACATATAAAGTATTTTATTGGAATTGATTTTACTTACCTTTGATAACGTGAATATAAAAATATAAGAATTAAAGGTCGAGAATGAGTGTGCTTAAACTTTGAAAAAATGAATGTTGAAATAGTAAACGTATATGTGGAGTATAATTGATCAAATATTGACAAAGTGAATGTCAAAATATGAGATGCGGAGAAAAACAATGATTTTGCTTACTCTTTGACAAAGTGAATGTCAAAATATAAGATATAGTGATGAAAGGGATTACTTAAATTTTAACAAATTGACTGTTAAAATATAATATTTGAAGAATGAAAGGGGAATGCTTAAATTTTAACAAAGTGAATGTTAAAATAGAAGACTTAAAGATGAAAATGTATTTCTTAAATTTTAACAAAGTGAATGTTGAAATATAAAACTTAGAAAAGAAAAAGGGATTTTCATATGTGCTTAGCTTGGATAAAGTAGGTATCCAAAACAAATACTTTGTGATTGAACTATGATTTTGATTGACCTTGATATAGTGAATACCAAAGGACACTTGACTTGGATTGAAATGGATTGCGTAAATTATGATATGGGTATCAAAGATTTAAGAATTTGAATTTGAAACTCAATTTGGAATGGGTATCCAAAGGAAGAATTTGCAATTTTTGAAGAGAGTTTGATTTTGATAAAAGTGGAATATGATGTGGTTAAAGAGAATAATATGAAACAAAAATTAATCAGAATCGAGAAAATTTGGATGAGAATAGTAGTGGTAGGGAGGATTGTCAAGTAACTTTTGTAGACACCTAAATTCAACCACATAATTTTAATACTAAAATTACACTAATTGCCTTATTTAGTGTCATTTCATTATAATTAGTGGTTTTCCACTAATTAGATAACATTCCCATTTGTCTTGGTCAATTAATGATACGTCGTTAATCAACTAGTTTCGTCCCCCATCCAAGATGCCAATTAATGTCGCTTTGTTAGTTATAATCCTATTTTAATTAATTAATTAACCATTATTAATTAGTTAATATTTTAATATCATATTTAATCAATAAACCATCTTATTGGTTAAATGCCCCTCTCAAATCCTTCAAATTCTACTATTTTCCCTCCAAATGTTTCTATAAGCTTAATTTGACCTATTAATTAATCCTAGTTGATTAATTAAACACTCTCAAAATCTCATGAGTTGCTAATATTTAATTAATATCGTCTAATTATAATTATCCTTTTCTAATTCTACTTTAACATTTTTTGTCATGCAAATGTGCAACAAGGAAATTGACAATTTCCCAACATGACAACTATGCCCCTGTGTTAATTGTTTCAAGTTTTACCCATCTAAGACACCTCGGGTCCTCCCAGTCAGTCCAGTAATCTCCCAATTGGTGTTAATTCATTCCCCTAGGTGATTTAGGAAAGTCAAATCAACCCCCTAGGTGATTTTAGGAGTTCATTGAAAATTGCAAGCTTCGGGCAGCTGTGGGAAGGGCTATCACTGGCCTTCCTAGGACTAGAGAAACCCCATGAAGCGGGACAAAAAATACAAACTAGACATGAAGGTGAGTAAAAGGATTTGGGACATCATGGAAGTGATTTTGGAATATTCAAGGAATATTTGGAGAGTTTGGAGCAGTTTGATAAAAAACAAGGTTCAAAGGCCTAGGCAGTGCACATGCCAAAACAACTGCTAAGATTCTAGGAACTTTGGATGGATTTTTGAGAAAACAAACATCTTCAAAAAGGTAATTCAAATCCCTACAAGATGGTGAAATTATTTTTTCACAAAATTTTGTCGCAATGGGTCTGCAAGTAGTTTTTCTCATGCACAGGTGGAGTACTAGATCAAAAATATGGATTTTCAAGGATATAATGCAGGAATAAATACCTGATACCCTCACCATTGGATTCATAATGCTATTTCAAGTCACGATCATATAAAATTTCATCAAAAAAGTCTATCGGGAGCTCAAGTTATTGTCGTTTCAAGTTGCCCTCTTGGAGTGAGTTTGGGAGTTAGTCAAACTTTGGAAGGACGTGTGTCAACTCCAGGAGCCTGGCATGATTTTGTGTCCCTAAAATACCTCAAGGTCAGGGACATCAAACATGGAAAAATGTTCCCAGCCCCTAAGGAGACTTCTGGTCACCCATGTGACCAGCTTCCAACCCCTCAGTGCTTTAAAGCTACTTTTTTGGCTTTAATCCCCTGCCATCGGATCTCCGCCACATGTCACCACCTTGATCATTGTAGAATTTGATGTCCCTCATGTCCCTTTGAGGTGAGGGACCTAAAGTAAATGAAAATGCACCCAAATCAAACTATTTTTTTTGAAAAATTTACTAACTGTTTGTCGTTTCTTGCTGCTTATCACTATTAGAAGAAAAGTTACAGAGAACACCTCAGTCCACCATTATTGCTCCAAACCAGCTTCGCCATGGAAAAAAATCATTCCAATCCATGAATCTACACATGTTTCAAAGAGTAGATTGATCAAAAGAGCCAGAGGAACAAAGAACGAAAGAGAAGAGCGAAGGAATTCTTCAGAAACATCTATTGTCGTGAGACGAAGATTCGAACATATCTTGCAAGCCAGTGCACGAAATGAAGAACCATCTATTGCTGAGTTCTCCAATCTCGAAGGCCATTAAAAATTCACCTTCAAACCTCCCTTTCGCAGCATGAAATGGTCACAGTGAAGAAATTTCACTTCCGGCTCTACGAAGGAAAAACCTCAATTTCCCTTCAAATTGGAAACCAGATTGAAGATAAATTTCACCAGTAAGATAAGAAAAAAAACCCATATCAAAAATGTAAATTTCATCATGAACGGAGGTAAAACCAGACCTATAATTTTTAAGGTCCGTTATTGGCTGTTGTGTCCAAAAGCACTGCCAGGTCAAAAACTTAAAAGTTTAAAATCTCCTAAACTATTGATCGAGTAAGCACAAAATTTCAAAGGGGCAGTATTGGGCAAAAAACCATATTAGAAAAATTTGTTTCACATGAATCCGACCCCCAGAATCCCAATTTCTAAAAATAGTAGGTCTTCTACATAGATGACTGCTATTTAGGGAATGTCATCAACAAAAGAACCTGTGAAGGAGACGCTAGACATAAGGGATGCACTATAGTTGGAAGTTCATAAGAATGGGCATTTTGGTCCAAATTCAACACTTACTAAAAATAGTAAGTGGTCTCATGAGCATCTGCAAAAAATAGAAAATTGGTCCAAAATTGGTAGGAGAAAAGAAGGAAGGAGATTCTTAGAAATCATAACCAGTCAAGGATCAAAGGGGCTGATTTTCCACACTGCTAAAAATAGTAAGTTGCTTTTTCATCGCTTACTAAAAATAGCAAGTCATCCCAAAAGGGTGAATTTCATAGAGGGAGCATTTTGGGAGTTGAACATTCATGCTACCATCAACAATTAGAGACCAAGGAGGGAAAATATTGACACTTGCCAAAAATAGTTTCCCTTTCCAAATACAGTAAGTGTCGAGAAACAATGAAGTTTAGATTCGTAAAGGGGGAGCCAATGAAGTCTTTATCTTTACGGATCTCAACAATGTTCTTTGAAACTCATTTCATGCTTCAATCAATATGTATGAGGTGGAATTCACAATCAAATGCCATCAGACTGTTCATCAAGATCATGTCCAAATCAACTAAGCAGTGTGGCAGTGTTGCAGGGGATCAAGACAGGGTTTGTTCCAAAGCTTCAGTATTTCCTGAAGGGATCTCCATGTTTGATGCTCACAGTCACCAATGGAATCATTCAACAACACTTAGCTCATGGGGTTAGTGTGTCATCTAAAGGAAGCCTCTTGTGGTATAAGGCATTCAAGGATCCAGGTTTCACTACATTGGAGCATTGCATGGTTCGGGTTATAGGTATATCACATGAAGGGTGGAATTTGTGGTCATCGGCAAAACAAGCCCATTCAACCTGACATGATCATTTCTGAGCTCCTATCTCTTCAGATTTGGTGTTCATGGTCATCAATGAAGTCATTTGAAAAGTGTTTTTAAACACTCATTCTAAGGCTTCCGTAAGCCAATTTGAAGAATTTTCTTAGGAGGTGGTAGATTCAGAGATTCAAAGTCTCACTGCACTTGAGTTTTCAATCAACAAGGATATGCAGACTTCATCAGAGGTGACATCCTTTCTTTTCCTCCTCCTTCCCCCCAACATTCTCTCTCCTCCATGTTCTAATTTTGTTTTGGGGTTGTACTTTTTCATATGTATTAATGTTCCTAATGTAATAAGTCACCTTTATGTTATAAAAAGGGACTTAAAAGTTTCCTAGGAAGTTGAAAAGTTTTAAGTTGTTCAAGGACATATGAAAAATCATTGGGGGGTAGATGAAGAGTCATATCTCATTCTATAAATTGTAAAGCCATCCCCTTTTCAAAGGGTTGGTGATTGGTTTTGTAAACTCAAGAGTGTATTATACTTTGAGAGAACAAAGGAGATAGCCATTTTCTTCCATTTCCCCCCTCACAAGTTTTCCTCCATTCCCACACTATGTACAACTTTTGTTTAAGAAATCAATACAAGAAGAAGGAGTTTCTAGCCTTTTTGACTGAAGGATTTATTGATACTTTGTGCTCATAAATTCTAATCGGTCTTGTTGCTATTTATAGAGTTGTTTCTTCTCATAAATGCATGTGTTGAAATTTCTAATTAGTGTGTGCAGGAATATGATTTTCTACCTGAAACATTAGTTCTCTTATCTCATTTGTCACTCCCCTTTACCACTTTACAAACAAAGTCCTCTCTAGCAAGAAATTGCTAGCTTTGTTATAGGTTCAATGGAGTGCCCCTGTTGGATCCCCTACCACAAGGCCACTAGGAAAATTCACCTTTACTCATGCATGCATATATGACAACTGCATTAGTTAATTAGAGGGACTTAGATTCCCTAAGTGTTGGCAAGAAATCCACAAGTTTTTCCACCCGATAAATTTTCTCACCACGATTTTTTGGCACCCACCGTGGGGCAGATTTAGTAGCATCTACACCCAAAATACGACCGCAAGTTCCAAAAATTCAAAAAAATCAAATATTTAAAAAAAAAAAGAGTTCATGAAAATCCATTACTAAAGGCTACACTATCAATTTCTTTCAAGTGACCTTTCGTATTCCATAGTGTCTTTTAATATTCATATTGCAGATTTTTTCAGTGCTAGAATTTGAAGAAGCATTTGCTGAAGTAAAAGATGAAGCAGAAACAATGGCGGACGAAGCAGAAATACCTCAACCCATTTTTCCATGGGGACAAAATATAGGCTCGCTTGCTCTTGAATCACCTCTTCACGATCTACCAATAGTTTTGCGCAAGAACTTTCTGAAGTTCAAAGGAAACATCTCACAAAATTTTGAAGAACACATCACCGCTTTCACAACATCATGCAGGATTCTTGGAGTTGAACATGAAGATGTTTCCATAAAACTGTTTGTGGAGTCTCTCCAAGAAAAAGTAGTGGATTGGTTCTACCTCCTACCTACCCGATCCATCATTTTTTGGAACAACATCAAAATGAAGTTCAAGGAAAGATTCATATTCACCAAGGATTGTCAAGACCTCCTTGTTCAATTAGCACAAATGAAGAAAGGAGAAATTGAAACTATGAGAGACTTCGTGGATCATTTCAACCGGTTGCTTCGCAAGATACCGGAAGAAGATTCACCGTCTGAAAAACACATCAAGAGATTCTTCATTAATGCTCAATCAGTGGAGGTGGGATTTTTCCTATGAATAGTTCAAATTAGGGATATTGCAGAAGCACAAATATTAGCCATTGAACTAGATGATGATCTCATCCTATTTGGAAAGATCAAGAATCCCTTAAAGGGTAAAGCTCAATGTCTGGGAGATGAAAGAAAAAATATGTTGCTGTAAAAACTAGTGAATGAGATGGCGTCATTGAAGAGGGAAGTTTTTGAATGAGCATCTTCCCAAAGAAGTAACACAAATCAAATTATAGGAGCAACCCAAAGTTTTTCCTTGGAGGCCTCACTTGTCAATGTAAGTTGTAGGAGTCAGGAAAGTGGAGTAGAGCTTGAGAAAGAAAGTGAAGGTGATAATCTCCTAGAAGTTGATGAGCTTGAGAACGATACACAAATCAAATTTTGTGAGTATTCTAAAGGTGATGAAGATGGTGAAGAAGATGCACCTAGCTTCTCATGTGCGGTATTCACTCATTCTCAATCTGAGAAAGGAGCATCTTCCTCCACTGTTGCTAAAAACAAGAAGACTGATGATCCTTCTATGGTGACTCCACAAAATAAAAGAATTAGTTGAGGATCTCTACTCCTACCCTACATTGAGTCCACATTGTTGAAGCATGATCCTTGCAGAAAATAAGAAGTCTCCAGCAATTCCAAGTAAGTCTTCCAATGCCTCTTCTAATTCTAAATATAAATTTGCTCCTTTAAAATCTAGTACTTTGAAAGCTCCTAGTGTACCTTTCAAGATTCCCTCTATTTCCCAAAAATCTACTCTTGTTTCCAAACCTATCCTAACTCCAAAATTAGTCCCTTCATTCCCCTTGTCAACATCTGCTCCCTTTGACTTCATAGAATATGCAAACAAAGCCAAGGTGCAGATTACTGAAACTAAATATCTACGGACTCACCTTGAACAATTTGAGAGGTTTGTTCAATACATTAGGAGTGGTAGTTTAACACCCAATGATGTAGCTCCTAGTTATAAAGGAATACTACGAAACCCAACTACACCTCCCTCATAGAACATGCTTTCTTTGAGTGCATCAAATACTGATAAGGTTGAACCTTTCTATGTCTCCCTTCTTCTTGGAAATTATGTATTGAAAAACTGCATAATAGATTATGGTGCCTTTGATAATGTAATGCCTATAAAAGTCGCCAAGGCTCTCAAAATCACCATGACTCCACCCAATGGCCCTTGTTACTCCCTGGAGTCAAAAGAAGTCCCACTTGTAGGGAAGGTCAAAGATGCACAGGTGGCTCTCACCATATTTCCAGACAAGAAAGTTTCAGAGATGATTTTGGTAGTAGACATTCCGAATTCATTTGGAATGTTGCTAAGCAGGGGTTTCTGTCAGTAGTTAGGGGGTAAAATTCAGATGAATTGGTCTTCCACAACCATACCAGTAAAGGGGGACATGGAGAAATTACTTCCAGAGAAGAAGATGAGGTACACGGTGTGAAAGTCTAGAAGTCCAAGAACCAACATCTTGTATCAAGATAACAGGAGAATGAATATTTTCATAACAACTGAAGAAGAAGATGATATTCCCATCTTGATAGGTCCAGACATGCCTTCCCAGAGAGGTATGGACCTTGAAGAAGCATTGAGGATATTTGACTTACAAGAGGACAACCTCAAATTTTTGGACGAAACAAACCATGAAGAAGAGGAAGTGGTTCTTGGTGACTCTCAAATAGAAAAACCAGATTATAAGCTTAACCACGAGGAGGATATGTTTTCATTCCCATTTGGATATGAAGATGATCTCAGCCATGCCATTCATGGAGGGGAAAAACCAGCTTGTGACGAGCCCTCAAACAATGGGAAAGAACCATCTATACAAGAACTGCTAAGAGCCATAAAAGAAATAGAAGACCCTAAGCTCAGCCTTGAACTCCTGATGCAAGCCATGAATTTACAAGAAAAACATAAAGCTGATTCGAAAGCTTCAATCATTGTGAAGGTTGGACATGTTGAAACAAAGCAAGATGAGAAATATGATGCACCCCCTGAGCCAATGGTTGATGGATGCAATGATGAAATTGAGGTATTTTATTTCCCATTTGAAGAGGAAGACTCTATTAGGAAAAAAGGGATAAAATATGCAGAATAATCCCTCACATAATCACAACACTAGAAACTAATATGAAGAAAATATTACAGATCTCAAATAAAAGTGCAGATTAATAATAACACAACAAATAGAGATAGTATTTAACGTGGTTCACCCAATTTGGGCTACGTCCACCAAGAATCACTTGCTCAGATTTTATTACAAGCCACCGATCTCTCAAAACAATACCCAGATCTGTTTAGAGCTATGCTAAAAAACTCTACATAATTCACACCCAAATTCAAAACACATCTGCAATGTTACATAATCCCTACCATATGCACAAAATCAAATAAGTAGAAAACTACTTAAGCAGTTTTACAAAACCGTGGGTATCAAAACCATGGGTCAAAACCATCCCATAAACCTATGGGTCAAAAATCCCACCCATATGAGAAAAAACACATTTCCTGGTATATCCGGCACATTTTTTTTCAAGACCAATTGTGGAAAGTGTAGAACACTCTTAGTGTATAGTCTTCAACACTTCCACACATAAAAACATGATCCACAACCTAAAAAACTCTTTCTATAATGAAGAAATTGAAGCAAGGAGTTTTGATGCCTTTGAAGCTAAAGCTCTTCTTGATGAAGGAGTGATCAAATGCAATGATTCCCAAGATGATGAAGTAACCCCTCTGGATAGTTGCCTTGAGCTATAAAATAAAGATTCTTCGAAGGCATACAAAGATGAGCTACAAGAAGTAACAAAGGATATCTCCATCCAAGAACTATTAGATGCAGTAGAAGTTATGGAAGACCCCGAGCTGATTCTTGATCTCTTAACTCGTGCCATGGCCATACAAGACAAGTATGATTTTGCCTCTGATATTCCCGACAGTACTCAAATGCCTCACAATGGAGTAGAGATAAAGGATGAATCGAAGGTTTCTCATGGAGAAGATTTCAATGAGCATAAATAAATTAACTCAAAATATTCAAGAAATTTGAATGAAAATCAGCTTCGGGGCAGCGATGAGATGCTCAATGAAGAATCATCTATGTGGATAAACATGGAAGGAAATTGTCACTATGAAACTAATTTCAAAGAGTGTGAAGGATTGAGCATCAAGAAGATCATTTCAAATCAATCCTACCAAGTACACACAAAATCATGGAAGCACCTGGATTTCATAAAAAGTTAAGGAGAGGAGTCTACTTTTTGCAACTAGTCAATGGCTTCGCAAAAAAACATCACTCGGTGTTGCCCACTTAGGGGTAACTTTTGAGGAATGAAAAGTAATTAAGTGAAAGTGGGTTGTCCCCTGCCTTGTACCATAGGTGATTGTTAGGTGTGTTTCCCTTTCTGTTGTGTGTGTCATTTCCTTTCCATGTGTGTTGTGTGTTTCCTTTCTTTGCTTTTGATGTGTGTGTGTTTCCTTCTTCATGCTCTCTCTCTCTCTCTCTCTCTTGTTGTAAGTTATACATGACTCCATAGGGCCCAATGGATAAGGCATTAGTCAATGGATTATATGGTCTAAGGTTGAGATTTTGGATTCTCCACGTCATGTCTTCACTGCCATCAGCCCATGTCATATCCCCAAGATAGAGCCAGTTGTTGTCATACAAATGTGCAATAAGGAAATTGATAATTTCCTAAGCATGACAACTATACCCCTGTGTACCAAATGTTTTCACGTTTTATCATTCTGAGGCACCCCGGGTCTCCCAGTTCAGTCCAGTAACCTCCCAATTGGTGTTAATTCATTCCCCTAGGTGATTTAGGAAAATCAAATCAACCCCCTAAGTGATTTTAGGAGTTCATTGAAAATTGCAAGCTTCAGGCAGCTGTGGGAAGGGCTATCACTGGCCTTCGTAGGACTAGAGAAACCCCATGGAGCGGAACAAAAAATCAAAACTAGAAACGAAGGTGATTCAAATGATTTGGGACATCATGGAATTGATTCAGGAAGATTCAGGAAGGACTCGGAGAAGTTGGAGCAGTTTCACCAAAATTAGGGTTCACAGGCCTAGGCAGTGCACAAGCCAAAACAACTGTTGAGCTTCTGAAGGTGATTTCAGGAGCTCTGGATGGATTTAGGAGAAAAAAAAACATCTTCAGAAAGGTAATTCCAATCCCTACAAGATGGTGAAATTATTTTTTCACAACACTTTGGTGCAATGGGTCTGCAAGCAGTTTTTCTCATGCACAGGTGGAGTACCAAATCAAAAATCCAATTTTTCAGGGATCAAATGGAGTAATAAAAACCTGAGACCCCCACCATTTGATTTATAATTAAATTTTTAGTCACTATCATATAAAATTTCATCAAAACAATCCATTGGGAGCTCAAGTTATCACCGTTTCAAGTTGCCCTCTTGGAGTGAGTTTGAGAGTTAGTCAAATTTTGGAAGGACACGTGTCAACTCCAAGATCCTGGCGTGATTTTTTTTCCCTCAAGGTTAGGAACATATAACATGGAAAAATGCACCCAACCCCTAAGGAGACTTCTAGTCACCCATGTGACCAGCTTCCAACCCCTCAGTGCTTTAAAGCTGCTTTTTGGCTTTAATCCCCTATCGTTGGATCTCTGCCACATGTCACCGCCTTGCTCACCATGGAATTTTATTTCCCTCATGTCCCTTTGAGGTGAGGGACCTCAGTTACATGAAAATTCACCCAACTCAAACTCAAAAATTTGAAATTTTTTCTAAATGTTTGCCACTTCTTGTTGTTTCTCATTGCTAGAAGAAAAGTTGTACAGAACACCTCAGTCCACCATTGTTGCTCCAAACTAGCTTTGCCATGGCAACCAAACCTTCCAATCCATGAATATGAATAGGTTTCAATAATAGAATGATCGAAAGATCCAGAGGAATTTCATTGAAAGAATGAAAGATGAAGAGCAAAGAAGGAATTCTTCAGAAACCTCCATTGCCGTGAGACAAAGATTCGAACATATCTTGCAAGCCAATGCACGAAACGAAGAACCATCTATTGTTGAGTTCTCCACTCTTGAAAGAAATTAAAAACTCACCTTCAAAACTCCCATTCATAGCATGAAATTCTCACAGTGAAGAAATTTCACTTCTGGCTCTACGAAGGAAAAACCTCAATTTCCCGTCAAACCAATAACCAGATCGAAGAGAAATTTCACTAGTAAGATAAGAAGAAAAAACCCATATCAAAAATGTAAATTTCATCATGAACAGAGGATAAAAATAGACCTACAATTTTTGAGGTCCATCAATGGCTGCCATGTCCAGAAGCACTACTAGGTCAAAAATTTAAAAGTTTAAAATCTCCTAAACTATTGATCGGGTAAGCACAAAATTTCAAAGGGGCGATATTGGGAAAAACCCATATCGGAAAACTTCATTCTACATCAATCCGACCCCCAAAATCCCACTTTCTAAAAATAGTAGGTCTTCTACATAGAGGACTGCTATTTTGGGAAAGTCATCAACAGAAGAACCTGCGAAGGAGACGCTAGACACAGAGGATGCACTGCAGTTGGAAGTTCATCAGAATGGGCATTTTGGTCCAAATTCAACACTTACTAAAAAAAGTAAGTGGTCTTATGAGCACCTAACAAAAATAGAAAATTGGTCCAAAAGTGGGAGGAGCACAAAAGGAAGGAGATTCTCAATAATCACAACCAGTCAAGGATCAAAGGGGCCGATTTTTCACACTGCTAAAAATAGTAAGTTGTTTTTTCGGTGCTTACTAAAAATAACAAGTCATCCCAAAAGGGTGAATTTCATAGAGGGAGCATTCTAGGAGTTGAACATTCATGTTGCCATCAACAATTGGAGACTAGGGAGGGAAAATATTGACACTTGCCAAAAATAGTTGCCCTTTCCAAATATAGTAAGTGTTGAGAAACAATGAAGTTCATATTCACGAAGGGGAGAACCAATGAAGTATCTATCTTTATGGATCTCAACAGTGTCCTTCGACACTCATTTCATGCTTCAATCAGTATGTACGAGGTGGAATTCACTATCAAACACCATCAGATTGTTCATGAGTATCATGTCTAAATCAACTAAGCAGTGCGGTAGTGCTGTAGGGGATCAAAATAGGGTTTGTTCTAAAGCTTCAATATTTCCTGAAGGGATATCCATGTTTGATGCTCACAGTCACCAATGGAATCATTCGACAAAACTTATCTCGTGGGGTTCATGCGTCATCTAAATGAAACATCTTGTGGTATAAGACATTTGAGGATCTAGGTTTCACTACATTGGAGCATTACATAGTTCGGGTTAAAGGTATATCACATAAAGGGTGCAATTTGTCATCATTAGCGAAACAAGCCCATTCAACCTGACATGATCGTTTCTGAGCTCCTATCTCTTTAGAGTTGGTGTTCATGGTCATCAGTGAAGTCATTTGACAAGTGTTTTTAAACACTCATTCCAAGGCTTCTATAAGCAAATTTGAAGAAGTTTCTTAGGAGGTGGTAGATTTAGAGATTCAGAGTCTCATTGCACTTGAGTTTTCAATCAACAAGGATCTGCAAACTTCATCTAGGGGTGAAATCCTTTCTTTTCCTCCTCCTTTTTCCCCCCAACATTCTCTCTCCTCCATGTTCTAACTTTTTGCATTGGGGTTGCACTTTTTCATATGTATTTAATGTTCCTAATGTAATAAGTCACCTTTATGTTATAAAAAGGGACTTAAAAGTTTCCTAGGAAGTTAAAAAGTTTTAAGTTATGTGCGGACATATGAAAAGGCATTGGGGGGTAGATGAAGAGTCATTTCTCATTATATAAATTGTAAATCCATTCCCATTTCAAAGGGTTGGTGATTGATTTTGTAAACTCAAGAGTACATTGTAATTTGAGAGAACAAAGGAGATAGCCATTTTCTTTCCATTCCCCTCATTCTCAAATTTTTCTCCATTTCCCCACTATGTACAACTTTGGTTTGAGAAATCAATACAAGAAGGAGTTTCTAAGCCTTTCTTTGACTAAGGGATTTCTTGATACTTTGTGCTCATCAAATTCTAACCGGTCTTGTTGCTATTTGTAGAGTTGTTTCTTCTTAACTTTAATGGATGTGTGTGAAGTTTCTAACTAGTGTGTGTAGTGACTTTGATTTTCTACCCACAACATTAGTTACCCCTCTTATCTCATTTCTCACTCCCCTTTCCCTCTCTACTTGAAAAATTCCTCTCTAGAAAGAAATTATCTAGCTTTGTCATAGGGTCAGTGGAGTGCCCCTGTTGGATCCTTGACCTCAAGGCCACTAGGAAAATCCACCTTTACTCGCGCATGCATATATGATAGCTACACTGGTTAAGTAGAGGGACTTAGATTCCTAGAGCATTGGAAATAAATCCACAAGTTTGTCCACCTGAAAATGTTTCTCTCCAACAACGTTATCCCACATTCACTAGGTTGCAAGCTTCTCCCAAGCTGGAAAGCTATATATAGAACCTAATACAACCTGTTTCAAATTGCACCATGTCATTACAAGACATTTACACTTGAGAAAATAATTTCACGTTGGAAAGCTTATTGAATCAAGAAAATTTCCCCTTTCTACTTGGCCAAGAGTAGTGAGAGAAGAACCAAAAATGGAAATCAAGCCATATTGGTGAGATTTCTTCCTCTTCCTTGGAGAAATCATTTGCTCATGCATAGTTGTGTTTGACTCATAAAGGAAGTATCTACAATTTAAAGTGCTACAGCCTAGAATTTACTAGTAAAATCCCAGGCATGCTGGCACATCACTCAGCCTAGACTGAGTGCTCACCTGAAGCGCGCAAAAGTACCAGACCCCTCTTTAGGGTTGTTGTTGCAGGATGTTAACATGATGAATACTTAAAGCATTCATATCCATGACTAATATATCATTTTACAGTGCATGTTTAGATATAGATCTAGATTGACCAACATACTGTATAATGGTAACCATTAGGAGATCAAGCATGCAAGTCACCATATTTTATCTCTGCATTGCATAGGCTGATTTAACCCAGTCAATGGGACTCCATTGCATTAGGACATGCTAAATGACAAGAGATCCATATTAGCAACAGATAATACCTTGTCAGGTTCTATGCGCTTATCCATAATATGAGAGTGCATACACCCTACACCATACCTGCAACCATTCCATATTATATGCTATACTACATAGTTGACTACATATTTATAACTGTAGGGACTTTCATCATGTTTAACACCTTATCCAGATACTCAAATATAAGTCGCTTGCTATTATTATACAAGGACCATGATAGGTATAAAAGCGTCATTTAGGATGTGTCATTCTAACAATATACTTCTATCTGATGGTGACTATGCGCTACTCTAGTCTTGATTAACATGCCAAGCAATACACCCAATGGAAAATTGTACTGTTAGGTAGGGGCACAATATCTCCCTCCCCTTATAAGCCAATGCACCTGTCCTGCAATGTGACACAACACAAAGATCGTATGTTGGACAGGATAACATCCAAAAATAGCTGGTCAAAATGATAATTTCGTTTAGGTTCCAGAATCTATCTCTCGCTAACACAACAATCACAAGGGAATATTTTTTTTGATTTTTCTTCAATTTTTTAAAGTTCTGTGAAGATTGGTAGTTCTGCTCTATCAGAGTGTACCTTCTGAAACTAAATTTAATTATAATAAAAACTATATCTTGAGATATGACCAATCAATTACCACAACACTATTTTCATTACAGGTTATGTTTAGAGAGGGTTTGATAGCTAAAATGGGGGACTTCATCATCAAGGTTAGTGAAAAGAATAATAGAAAGAATTTTGATGAAAAAAAAAAATGACTAGTTACTACTGTCTCATAGGCTATTTTTTAGCCTCATGGACTGATAAGAATTTCTCATTTCATTTCATGGATGATTCTTCTTTTTTTTTTGATATGGTAAATTCTTTCAATCATTAAGTGCCATATTTGTTAATAGTTTTCTCGAGAAGATATCCAGGTACAATTTGGTGTAGCTCATCTTTTACAATCATATCCTTTCTCATTCGTTCACTAGACCAAAACAATGCTAGACATTACAGCCTATTATTCCTAACTAGTAGAGTTTCACTATTTTTTGTGATGGGTTTTCAAAAATAAAATAGCCTTTCATAAGTGTGGTTCTAAGAGCTAACTGTAAGGGCCATAACATGCTTTTGATTGCCCCAACAATAATCTTATCTGTGTTCACACATTAAAACAAGCATCCTTCATAACATATACCACTTCACATTGTACCACGACAATAATAAAAACAAGACCTTTATCCCAAGTAAAGATCGCTATCCACAAAAATTTAGTGCACACGATCATAAAATTCACCACATCAACATGGAAGAGAATATTATATAGACATAAGTCATATGATGACACAACAATATTACTCATCACTGAACACCACCATTTCCTCGCTCAAGAGGAAACCTACTCATGTACAATTCTTTGGTGAATGGCAAGTGCAAAAAATCATTTTTCAAGTGTTGATCATGTAGTCTATCCCAGCTTCTACCCTTCCTCAAATAATATAAACTTAAACCCAAAAAAATTATCAAGTGTCCCATATTTATGTCTTGTTTCTTCAGTGATTTCTCTGCATTCCAAAATCTCATCCACTGCATCCTCTCCAAGTAATTCCAAAATCCTGACACAGAGTACATACATCTCAAGGTCAACCTTAAAGTTTAAAAATAAATAACTTCTAAACTGTTCTCCCACAGTATCTACCCCCAAACTTACCCATCCATTGTCATGTGAGGAAGACTGAAAATAATCGTCAAATCAACCAACTATAATACATGGCGCGCTAAGTAACTCTACCAAGAAGAATCCGAGTACATAAAAATCATTTATCCCCATTCATAGCAGGACCTAAGTATCATATTTCTATGACCACCATCATCAGGATCTTGATTCCTACCATCCTCTATCTCCTTCAACCATTAACAGAGTAAGTATAATAATGTCCTTCCATTGACATTTGAAAGGAATGATAAGAATATTGTTCCAAGCTGCGCGATATCAGATGATAATAGCACAGCCACATTAGATTTGTAAAGAAAAAGAGCTAAAACACCATATATGGAAATCCATCATAATCCATAATGCTCAATACATTACAATAGAATGACTTGAATTATTTAATAAGAAAGATGTATATATAGGAGGAGGGAAGTTGAAACTACTACCTAAATCAGTGGTGAAGAACTCCCACTAACTGATACTGGGTAGTTAATTTAACTCCAAAAGACTAGTAAGCTAACTTCACATAATTGAGAAGCTAACTCAAACACAACTAGTAAGATAACTCCACACAACTAGTACACCTAAGCAAGCTAACCCAAAAAATGTAGCAATAACACAAGTGTAAGAATTATCCTGATATATAAATAAAAGGATAAATAATAACCTACACTAACATCCTCTCACATAAGCATAACTTAGGTGGGTAGAAAAGAATGTGGGTCCCAACAATAAGGCTTGATGAGGTACCCATGTACAATAACTAGAAAAAAGGGAAAAACCCAATGTACCCAAAACTAGTAATAACAAAGTAGAGAGCAAAATCCTACTACAAGATATCTTCATAAGATCAACTCCAAAAACTTGTACACGCTGCTAAAGAAGTGTGGTGCAACACTATGGTCTGAATCCACTGCTCGATCATATAACTCAAAAAACAACTGACACTAGGGCTTCACTAGAATAGCTCTATGCAAGGAGGACTATCAATGGAATGATGTCAAAAAGTGAAAAAACAAACACCAAACATAATTTGATCAACTGCTACATAATAGGTGTGCCCACAATCTAAGAAAAACCAAGGCAACAAGGCAAGGACACCGAGATCCAAATAAATAGGAGTGCCATGATCCAAGAAAAAATCCAAGGTATCAAGGCAAGGGCATGAAACCTAAAGAAGAAGTATCAACACCACACCCCTCCTATACTGTAGAATGGGTAGAGTGACACCAAAAATCTGTATGAGGTGTCAAAATCAACTACTCAAACACTAACAAACTATCACTTGGGCTCCACCAGAATAGCTCCCCCACAAGAGATACTGTCAACATGCCAAAAAAAAGTGTCGAAAATACATATCCAAAATATTTCAACAAACAAGAGAGATATAAATGTATACACCCATAGATACAAGAATGCAATACCCAAAATTTTAGGACGTCGGGCTCAACCGAAAATGCATCCACAAGTGATCATAGCACCCTCCAAAATTTGGCACTTTATAATTCAGTGCATATAAATATTACAATGAGTAACAGTATACCTTTTACATTTGAAAATATATGTATAAAAATCTCACCAATGCGTAGATATTGAAAAAAATACACAATTTCAAAACAACAGATCACCTTAATCCGAGCTATGGAATAAAAAGTTATGAGCTCTAGAAGGTTTTTCTATAAAAATAATATTTTAATGTTGATCTTCTTTTTAAAAAGGTACACGTGACACCCAAATGCCCAAAGGATAAAAGAGTGCATCCACATGATACAGGCTTGTGACCAAAGGATAAAAACTTGCGCCCAAAACATGAAATATCCAGAGGGTAAAAGAATGCATCTGGAAGGTACACGTTAATATCCAATGGATAAAAGAATGCACCCAGAGGGTACAGATCTGCATCCAGTGGATAAAAGATTGTATCCAAAACCAAAATACCCAGAGGGTAAAAGAATGCATCCGAAAGGTACACGCTTATATCTAATGGATAAAAGAATGCACCCATAGGGTACATATTTGCATCCAAAACCGAAATACCCAGAGGGTAAAAGAATGCATCCAGAAGGTACATGCTTATTTCCAGTGGATAAAAGAATGCACCCAGATTTGACTATCTCAAAACATAGTTGAGTTTATAGTCAATTCTATGGTTTTGGCACCTTCCAAATCCAATTGCGCACTCTGTTTTGCAAAAAAATGCATGCTACAAAAAATTACTAACAAATTCCATATACATGAAAAAAATAAACCCTTACTTGCAAAGAAAAACTTATTGGATGTCTACATCATCTATCGCTCTGATACCATGAAAGGAACGATAACCAAATCGTACCAAGACAAGAACATAGATGCTAATCAAACACCACGATCAATAAGATGAAAGCAATTTGCCGGAATAACTTTACATAAAATCTTTGCAAATAAATGAGTAGCAATATCATATATTATTATGGAACTCAATGCAATACAATTAGAATGGGCCTTGCTTAAATAGGCAAGGAATAACAATCTAAGAACCAGTCAAGGTCATAGATCAAGCCATAAATCAAGGAAATAACTAGTCATCAAATAACTAGTCAAGACCATAGATTTAGGAGAGAACTAGACATCAAGGATCTAGTCAATACCATAGATCAATGAAAGAACTATACCTAACAACTAGATGATATCTCCTAATATCTAAATAAATAAAAGGAAATATCCACACACATAATTGGGTGAGGATAAATACAATAAAGGTAGATAAAGTACCTAGGTGAACATGAGCTAAAGTAAATACCGACTCTAACACAATAGGCCCACAAGCCAATCCGGGATGTATAGGTAGTTTCAATGATTTTGGAAGCGAATCCAGTATTTCTAGAGTGTTGAGTTCATTCGAGGATTTTTTCCTCTTATGGTTTTTCAAACTCAAGAGCTCAGTTTGAAAGAATTGAAGGCAAACCCCAACATGTCCTGCATGTACCCAAAACTGATAAAATGGGAAAAACCTCCAGGAATACTCTTAGGCATTCCTCATGCTTCCAAGAACCTCTAAAAATCCAAAAAACAACTGAAGTTGTGTATAGGGGCTAAAAACTTCATATGTGAACCCAGCTAGCTTGGTCGAGCTAGTGGGCAAGTCAGGGTGAGCTCCATCAAGCTACGCAGGTAAGTGCAAAGGTGAGCTCGCCAAGCTACTCAGTGAGTTGGGTGATTTACAAGGGCTTGGGTTAGTTTACCGAGCTTGGGAATTTGATGCATGGTGGTGTGTTTATAAATGCTAAGGGTTTAAAAAGCTCACATAATGGAGATAGGCAGTGAGAAAGGAAATAGGGACAAGTTGAACCCTAGCGGTGGGTTGAATTCTGAATTACATGACTCAGGTGAAATGAGGAATCAAGCTCCCAGAACTTGGCAATACATATAAGAATAGAAATTCAACCGAGTTAAGGGGATTGACATAGAAATCAAGCCCAACTTGGCAAGGACTAGACAAAAAGGGGAGTGGAGTAGTGATCTCATGGAGATGAGCATCGAGTTGTAGGTTTAGATCAAGATGATGAGCTAGGGCCAAGCCCTTTAGGTTTGGTGATCTGAAAAATGTGTGTTATATTTTTTTCACTTTTAAAAGTTTCCAAAGATCGTGATTTTCTTAACCAAATTTAAGTATTATAAACTCCACAAATTGATTAAATTCTGATTATTATGCATCCATAAAAGTGCAGAAAAATTGTGTAGCAAATAAATAATCAGAAAACTGAAAACACTCAGATAACAAACGAGATTGTTTACGGGGTTTGGAAATTCCTACGTCCCTGGGTTCGGATTGAACCGATCCATTATAATATTGAAATGTAAGTACAATAACTCTTACAAACAACCAATAAAGAATCAAAACCTGCAAATGAGTTGATCAATGTCCCAAGAACTCTGAAAAATAGTAGAAAACTGTCCCAAGAACGATCCGTGGCTCCTACAGTGTTTTCACAATGTGATCTCCCTGTAAATGTGTTAGAAAAACACCTACAAATGGAGATTTAAAAACATTATATGAAAAAAAATTATATATCTGAGATCATCTCTGAATTTTGAACACTTTTCATGTTTACACCAAGTCACAATTCGGACCAAAAGTGCATTGAAATTCATGTTTTCCAACTAGCTGTCTTGTAGATCCCTGTTAAAAACTGCATTAAAAGCTTCCAAAAAAAGGCTAAAACTCAACAAAAAATATCAAATCTTACATTGTTGGAATCATCTCAGAATTCCCTTCATTTCATCTTTTTACTCTGAGTTCCCAATCTGAGTGCAAGGCCTTCAAAAATGGCGTTTTCTAAAAAATGCCTCCTTCTCCTGCTTTGCACAGACCTGCCCCCCTCTTGTATAAGTTGAAGCGACCCATTTTATAATCTGCCCAAGCCTCTAGGCGAGTTGGTTGGCAAATATGTCTTGGGCAGCGGAGGTCATGGGTTCAAGGCTCATCTCCTATCCCTTTGCCGACGCTTCACTTATTTCATACGTGGGAAAATCCCATATCTTTGGCGTGAAAGGTGGAAAGAAGGTTTATTTTGGGCTAAACTGCCAATTATCCTTGTGACTTGGGCCACATCTATTCCACTTGTTTTTTGTGCCAAAAGAATATGGTGCCGTTTATATTGGTGACTTGCCATAGCATATTGGATAAGTAAGCAGTGTATTTGGAGGGATAAGGTTTGAATAAAATGTGTGGCACTTATCATGTAAGGCATGGCAAATACATGAAATGCATGGGAGATAATATCTTGCGCCAAAGGAGATATTGATATGTTTGGATATATACATACACTGAGTTGATAGGATATGATATATCCTTGGTTGTTGATAAGGTAATCCCGGTATATCCTCGAGCTCTCCAAGTTGGATAATAATAAGCCCAAACATAGCAAATAATGTGGCTTGGTAATTAACATGGAAGTTAATATCAAAGAATTACAAAGGTAATAAAAATGGAATTCGACCCAAGTAGTATAATGACATTCCAAATGAAATATGGCAATAAATACCAGTTGTCGACCCTCGATAGGCAAATTGAACTTGTGGTGGCAAGCCACGTGGTGGTTTACGATCGTTGAAGACCAGAGGTTGAAAACAACGCAAACAACCTTCATTTTTCCCTTTTTTCTATTTTTGCCACGTGTCAGCTTGTCATTGGTCAACTTGTTGACCTGTTGACCAAAGTTGACTTCCCTGTTGACTGAACTTTGACCGGACATAACTTGAGCTCAGAGCGTCCGTTTTTCACGTTTTTACAGTCGTCGGAAAGCTCTCTGAAGGCTCTACTGTACTGGCATGTTTTAGGGAAGTTTAGGGAACTTATGAAACTAAAAAATTTCCCCTGATCACTCCTCCCTACTGAAAAGGCTTTTTGTCCACAAAAAGTTGTGTATCAACCCACAAAAACATGTTATCTCTTCCTGCATTGCATAAACACATGCAAGAACCCAAAATCACATTATAGGTTAAATAAATGCAAATAGTTGATTAGCTAGTCACATAACCGATCAAATAATAACACCCAATTAAGCTAGTGTTCAACTGAAACGCTGTAACCCTATCAAATCTGTGCACAACTGTGAACTATCATACCCCACTGTAATGCCATCACAAATAATTGACTAGATAATAACACCCATTCTATTACGGAAAGCTAGTGTTCAATTGTCACTTTGTGATATGAATGATTACCAAAAATTACAATTCCATAACACAAATCAGTATACAAGACATCTAAACTACCCACAATTAGGTTAGTGCCCACTGCCCATCTGAAACTGTAACAACTGCAAGAATTCACTATCAGAATAAAATAGACTATCAACGCCCAAAAATAGCTATAGTAAACAACTGAATCAACATGAATATGCCAAAACACTGTATCGCCATCATAAATAATAAGTCAGATAATAACACCCATCTATAACGGAAGCTAGTGTTCAACTGACACTTTGTGATTATGCTGATTACAACTCCAAGTTTCAAATTTAGACATGCTACTGATGCCTATCCCTGTATACTGTTTTCAACAATGGAACTACCAACCAATCTGAGAAACCAAAACATGAGTATGATGAACCTATCACTCAAATCTTCTCTTCAGCCGTTTCCATTCATTTTCAAAGCTTAAATATCAACTTAAGAGCAAATCCTTATCAATCAAAAGGAATCCCTAAAATATAGCTCTGAAATTTTTTTTGCTTGCCTACTATCAACAATTTACTGTAGTGCAAATATAAAGTTGAGGAGTGTTTTTCCCAACCAATCACTTGGGTTTTTCTGTTTTGGTTGTTTTACCTTCTCAGTAACAAAATGAGTTTTAGTTAGGTTTAGCATTGCTGGTTTTACAATATTGTTCTTTTTAACAACTTTCCAATTTTGTTGTTTAGGAACAAACCAACAAACCTTAACATCATGACCATTCCTATTACAATGGGAACAAAATTTAACTTCCCTGTTTTTAGGAGTCTTACCCATTTTACCATTCTCAGAACTTTGTCTACGAGAATGATTCCCCTGTTTAGGAGAGGTAACATTCTTGCCATTGCTTTCCTTTCCTTGGTGAGATTGGTCTTTAGCACCTGCCTTATCATTCACAAAAGGCATTAACTTCTTAATCAAATTTTTCCTCTTCCAACGATATGCAACAAAATGATTAGTACCTTCACAAAATGTGCAAGGGAAAGCATATTTCTACCTACCAAAGCTATATTGTTCCAACTGAAAGAGTGTATTAGAAGTTTTAGGATTTGATTTTCCCTTAGTGCTCTTTTTAGTGCAAGTAGAAGGAGGTGGAATCTGATTACCACTTTTACCTATTTTCTTACACCTTTCATTGTTCCTCCGAATGGTGGAATCCTGCAATTCTAATGGCATAGATCCTTGGTTGTTGGAAGCTTGCCTTCCTACAGCTACTTTGGAACTTTCTCCAATTTCTATTTTCCCACTAGAATAACCCAAACCTGCAAACTGAGGTTGATCCTCAACCTGTATTAGGTTAACATCACCTTGTCCATTTTTACCAAGTCCCTTTCCGTTAAATCCCATATTAACCATTAGCTTAGACCCAATTCCCTTAGTGTGTTTTTCAAACTGACCCAAAGGAACATCTGAAACTAAATGAGAGGAAGAATTAAAATGTGAAAAAATTATAGTGCATTCTTCTGTCATAGTACCTTCATCTGATTTGGAAGGCATTTCCTTCTTATGTTCACCTTGTTGTAGCTTTTCCAAGAGGGCATCCTTGGTTCGTATTTCTTCCTGCAACTGTTTAACAAAGCCCATCAACTTCTTGCTCTCATCAAGCATCTTGTTAACATACTCCTCTTTCTTGGTTATAGAGGATTGTGGCTCAGATTTTAACCGTGTTATTTCCTCTTCCAAGGAATAAAAATTATCTCTCAAGAAAGATTTTTCTTCTTGTAGTTGGCGGTTTATGGCTTCAAGCTCATCCAGTTGCTCCTTTTTGGATGACTTGCCCATGATTCCCGGTTCCTGCAAACACAACATGTACTTCCAAAACTGCACACTGCAAAAGAATATTAACAAGCCCCAAAATGTCTGCACACTGAAGACTGAAATCAATATCGAAACTAAAGCCAAATTTCCAAATGCAATTAGAAGCTAATCCAGAAATCTAACTGCTCTGATACCAAACTTGATCTAAAAATGTGTGTTGTATTTTTCTCACTTTTAAAAGTTTCCAAAGATCGTGATTTTCTTAATCAATTTTAAGTATTCTAAGCTCCACAAATTAATTAAATTCTGATTATTATGCATCCATAGAAGTGCGGAAAACTTGGATAAAAAATAAATAATCAGAAAACTAAAAACACTCAGATAACAAGCAAGATTGTTTACGGGGTTCGGAAATTCCTACAGCCCTGGGTTCGGATTGAACCGATCCATTATTAATATTGAAATGTAAGTACAATAACTCTTACAAACAACCAATAATGAATCACAACCTGCAAATGAGCTTATCAATGTCCCAAGAGCTCTAAAAAATAGCAGAAAATTGTCCCAAGAACAATCCGTGGCTCCTACAGTGTTTTCACAATGTGATCTCCCTACAACGGTGTTAAAAAAACACCTACAAATGGATATTTAAAAACATTCTATGAAAGAAAAATCATATATATAAGATCATCTATGAATTCTAAACACTTTTCATGTTTACACCAAGTCCACTTTTCGGACCAAAAGTGCATTGAAATTCATGTTTTCCAACTAGCTATCTTGTAGATCCCTGTTAAAAACTACATTCAAAGCTTCCAAAAATAGGTTAAAAATCAACAAAATATATATCAAATATTCTTACATTATTGGAATTGTCTCAGAATTTCCTTCATTTCATCTTTTTACTCCGAGTTCCCAATCTAAGCGCAAGGCCTTCAAAAATGGCATTTTCAGATATCTGGTTGTTAACCTCCTTGACACGGACCTGTCCCCCTTGTATAAGTTGCAGTGACCCATTTTATAATCCACCCAAGCCTCTAGGAAAGTTGGTTGGTGGGGTCTTGGGCAGTGGAGGTTATGGGTTCAAGACCCAGCGACTATCCCATTATCGGCGGAGTCACTGTATTTCATATGTGGGTGAGATATATCCCATATCATTGAGCGTGAGGTAGTCATGGAAAGGAGGTTTAAATATGGGCTAATGACATGCCATTTTAAACTTGTGGCTTAGGCCACACCTGTTCCACCTGTTTGTTGTGCCACCAATTATATTGGCTGAGCTGTGTTATGACTTTGTGATTTGCCATAGCATGTTTGATAAGTAAGCGGTGTATATGGAGCCGATAAGCTATGAAGAGTAGGGTGTGACACTTATCCACGTAAGTGCGTGGAAAATACATGGTAAGGTTTGGCGTGCCGAGATAATATCTTGCGCCAAACCGGTGATATTGGTATGGTTGGCCCCATATACAGTACACCGTTGGTTGATGGTGAGTTTTTGATATGATCACTTCGTTGTTGCTAAGGAAATCCCCCGGTATATGTTGGGAGCTCTCCAATGTTGGCAATGTTGACTAAGCCCGAAAATCCCAAATAATGTGGCATAAAAAATGACATGGACGTTAAAATGCCAAATAATTACAAAGGTAATAAATATGGATATTCGACCCAAGTAATATAACGACATTCCAAATGAATTATGGCAATAAATACCACTCTGTCGACCACTCAATAGGCAAATCAAACTTGTGGGTGGCAAGCCACGTGGTGGTTTGAGGACCCACCACGTCGGCGATAATATTATCGTCCTCACAGCAGCCGAGCTCCCCTCTGTAACAAAAGTTGAGCCTCTTGTTCTAGCCCACTTTTACATGTGCCAAAGACTGGAGATTGCAAACAACTCTAACAGCCTTCATTTTGCCCCTTTTCTCTCTTTTTTTCCACATGTCACCATTGCTCATTGGTCAACTTATTGACACGTTGACCAACGTTGACTTTCTTATTGACTGAACTTTGACTGGACATAACTTGAGCTCATAGTTTCCGTTTTTAACGTTCTTACAGTCGTCGGAAAGCTCTGCTGAAGGCTCTACTGCACTGGCATGGTTTAGGGAAGTTTTAGGGAACATTATAACACTAAAACATTGATCCCCTGATCACATGGTTCCAATTCATTGAATGAGCTCAGGATAGGATGGAATCTTACATATAAGATAGTTAGCACATTGGTTAAAATGTCACAGGACGGATTTGAAGATCTTATCCTTGAAGTGCATGCATATATTTCAAGCAGTTTAAAAATCATTTATACCGAGTTCATGGAAATGGTTTCAATTGGAGTTACAACATGGTAAGTCTAAACTTCTTCATGACATTGATACAAGATCCGATTTCCATGTATGTGAGCAAAATACACATAGAATTGTTGATCCTAATAACCATCATTAGTTGGTTTCATGTTTAACGTATCTTGTGTGTGTTGACCAAGGAAAAAGATTCGTTTTACGGGGGGCTTAACAGGAATTAATGAAAGATTGTTTACACTTTGTGGAGGAAGGCCTACCCATCAGTTGACGCGAAGATAAATTCCTCAACAAGTGGCAAATGTCGTGGCAAGTCAAGATCCCATGTATATAGTCGATCTTGCATTAGATTGAGCAAGGGTAACCAAAGTCATGTCAAATACTAGATTTGTTAGGTAAAAATATGGATGCCAATACGAGAAAGGACCCTGCTGATTCAGACAAGGTGCCGAGATGACACGGTGGGCATGCAAAACATTGGACCTGTTGGTCGAGTCCTCCACGTGGAAACCGAGTTGGGAGTCATAAGACGAAAAACCCAATGCAAGTGGTGGTAAAACAATGCTAGAAAGAGAGAGCTTGGGAGTGTAATTCAGGGTGCCAGCTCGGTGAGTTTTTGGTTGAGTTGGCCCAATGCAATGTTTTAAAATATAAACTTTCAACCACCCCAACATGGAAATAACAAAAGAGATGTATGGTAGAACCTATCAAAATTTTAAAAGGAAATTCCCTAGTCATTTTAAACATGCACTTTTTTTGAAAAGGAGGGATAAAAATTATAATTATTGCTTCTAGCAACCCAAATTAATTGCTTAGTTCCGTAACAGGGAAGCTAATCCTGGAAAGCCAAAATAGTTGCCCTCACTCAGGAGGCCATAAATTTTACGTTTCTTAGCCAAATCACAAAA
Source organism: Taxus chinensis (assembly GCA_019776745.2). NCBI lineage: Eukaryota > Viridiplantae > Streptophyta > Pinopsida > Cupressales > Taxaceae > Taxus > Taxus chinensis. Next base: position 11,836,486 of record CM034153.1, read on the forward strand.
TCTTATACTCGTTGGAATCATGGCTCTGAGATATACACACAAAAATAAAGAAACCGAATGATTGATGGATTTTTCATGGAGAAATTTGTAGAAAATGAGCTCAGTTTAGAATGGACACTTCCAGGTGGTTGAGGGAGCATTAAATGAGCATGGGCAGCCATTTTATTTTGATGCAAGTTATGGGGTAGTATGGGATGGATTTTTCAGGTCACATATCATAATTTTCACCTACTTTGGGTATTTTGCAAGTAAGTGGAAGGAAAAATATGAGTTTGCAAACAACTTCTCTCTCTCCCCAATTTCCTATAAATTGAAGTGCTCCCTCATTTGAATAGGGGGGATTACTCTTGTAACAAAACACTGCCATTTTTTTTTGGAAATTTTTTGTACTGTAAGGCCTTCAAATTGAAGGGAAATCCTTCTTACATGTTGATACAAGCCTTTCTCTTTCTTTGTAATCGAATTGTGCATATCAATGAAGCAATAGATCACAAAGTTATGGATGTATTTACTCCCTGAACCAATGTTTATTGCATTCTTCTTACCTCTTTATTACGATTGCAATTGTGTCACACTAGTACACATCACTACACCACAGGGCATTAGTGACTATGTTTTCATGGACACATATGAATTTGTCAAACAACTTCACACACACACACCAATTGACACTACACACAATATTGAAGTGTCCATTCATTTGTTTAATCAAAATATCAAAACAGGAATTGCCATTATCATTGTGTCTTGATGAATGATGCTTTCATATTGTGATGGGGTTTCATGATAAATGAATGGACAATCTAATTCAGATAAAGAAACGAATAAATGCATATCAATGAAGCAGTAGATATAAATTTGTGGATATTTTCCTCCCTGGTCTATGTTTATTGCATTCTTCTTACCTCTTTATAGAGGAAATTAAGAGGTGTATTGTGTCTCTCGATGTTCATGTTTTTAGGGTCTCACTTAGCTACTCTTTTTTCACCAAGAAATACTGAGTATTGCAAACAACTGGTATTTTCTTCTCCCCAATATTCCTATAAATTGAAGTGCTATATCATATTATAGGGGGGGATGTAACTCTTTTAACAAAACAATTGCCATTTTCTTTTTGAACACCATATTTGTTCTAAGGCCTTCATATTGTTTAAACTTCTTACGAGAAATGTTGATACTATCAGCCTTTCTCTTTCTTTGTAATCAGAATGATCCGTGCATATCATTATGAAGCAGTAGATATAAATTTCTGGATGTTTTCATCCCTGGTCTGTGTTTATTATAATCGATCTTACCTCTATTATGGTCATATTCAGGTGTATTGTGTCTCTCGTATTCACTTTTTAGGGTCTATTATTGCTATGTTTTCATGGAAATGATGTCGTAAATGTTGTTGTTAGACTATGGAGAACTTTTCTCACCCTCTCTAATTGACATCTCTTTTTATTTTCACAAATTGGAGAGTATTTCCCACTTCCTTTTCTTGGTGCATCATCCATGTAGAGTAGATTTATTTAATTTTCATGTTATTTCTCTCTCCCTGGTCCCTTGGAAGTTGTAGGATAGAGGTAGTTAGAAATTTTCCTTCATTAGAGTAGGTGTTGCATTAGATTAGGAAGAGGAACCAACCTTCTCTGGAGGTCTATCTCAAGTAGCAAGTCCCACAACTTGAGAGATAGTACCCATGTTACCCAGTCACACTACTTTCCTTAATATACTCACATGCTAAGAAATCACAGGGTGTTGTGATTTGGTGATAACAGTTCTGGCACGCTCGGTGGGACCAAAAAGAAGTTATTTTTTATTGCAACAAGATTTTTGTGCTCTTTTTGTAATTTCTAGCCATTTGAGGCTTTGTAATAACACATCTGACGACTCTAAAATGAAGATTTCAAGTGGTTTTAGCAGCCCAAGCTTGCCAAATTTATGAGAAGGATTCAAACAAGGCCTAGAACTAGAGAAGAAGGAATTTTTGAGTATTTGAAATTGTCTCTAGGCATAGAGAGAAGGGGAAGAAGAGTCTAGATATCTCCATCTCCACCAAATTTTTTTTTTTCAACACCTCCACCTGGTAGGCCTTTTCTCCAATCAACCAGAGTTCTTAGACTAATCAGAATGGCTCATCAAAAACCACTGCCATTACAAAATCCTTTTGTAAATTTTATAAGCAACAACCTACTTTCTCTCAATGCACAAAACCCAATCCCAATTGTAGCATTGAAGAACATTCCATATTTCACTAGGGAATACCACACAACTCCAATTGATTACATTCAAGACATTGTAAATGTCTATGATATACATGAGGTTACTGAGATGGATGTGGATGTTAAATTTTTAGCCTCTTCTTTCAAAGGCAAAATTTTGTAATGGTTCAGGAGCCTAGGAGCAGGATTAATTCAAAATTGGGATCAATTGTGCATAATCTCTTTGTGGCCAGTTTGGAGAAAAAGTAGATAAACTATTTATGTTGGAGTAATTAACCACAATCAAGAGAGCACCAAATGAGCAAATGGTTGATTTCAACTTCAGATTTCAAAGGACATGGGATAGGATCCCAATTTCCATGTGATACCAGCAGCTGAAGGTACTTTTCTCTATTTCTTATAAGCTTTAAATTCTGATATAGCCATGATGATACAATCTATGGGAGGTATAACTTTACCTGCATCTTATAACATTGCTATTAGAGCAGAAAATTATTTGATTCAAACTGATAAAATTTTACCTAGGCCAGATATGCCTCTTTATCTATAATTGGGAAATTCAAGACCTAGTCAAGCACCTACATTAGCCCCAACCCCTGCTCCAAAAAACTAGAATTCTACTGAAGTTTCTACCTCTTCTTCTAGCACCTCAAATTAGCTCCAAGAAGTCATGAAGTAGTTGCAAAACTTAGGCAATGAATTGGTGACAATTAAGAGGCAATAAACTTAGAATTTTAGATCATATCATCCTTAGAACCAACCCAATAGACCCCCATATTAGCCAAATATACCACATGCCCAATATGTTAATCAAAACCAAGGAAAACCTCCTGCTAATAGGAAATTTCAGCCTTATAATCCTAATACTACCTCTACATCTAGAGCTCTAGTTCCAACTCAAAACAATATGACACAAGAGTAAGAATGGTGTTTCCCATGCAATCAACCTCACAATCAATACACATGTTTTAATGGTGCTCTATATCAAGCGTTGATGGTGACAACAGTTGGTGTGCCTCAAGAAGAAAATCAGCAACAAGCAGCTCCTTCAGAAGCACCTCCAAATGAAACCACACTTGTGAATTGGCAAGTTGAATACTTCTGTGGAATAAATCACTCCCCTTCTCAAGGTGTACCAATGAAAACATGATCTAAAAATAGGAATACTTAAGAAGGGAATTCATCCAATCCAAGTACATCTTAGCCTTTATCACTCTACAAGGAGTTAGCAATCAAAGTGCATCTCCAAATGTGCAAAATCAGTCTAGACCACCTTGTAGACCAGCTCATGTACTAGTTGTAGCAGCTCATGTGCAAGAGAAAATTGTGCAAGGCAAAGGGTAGAAAAAGGATAGCTCATCTCCATTCAATATCATAGATTAAATGAAGAAAAAATGTAAACATCTCAATGTGGGAGTCATTAGCTATCCTGGGCCAAAGAGATCTATTACAAGTAGCCATGGAAAATTGGTCCACATCAAATAAGTTATCCAAAGATCAAGAAAAGGTACTCACTAATACAACTCCACAAGAAGCAGTTCAAGGAGGTCAACAAGGTAAAAACGTGAAGCCTCCTCCATTCTATATATCTCTAATCATTGGAAACAATCTTATTCACAATTACATGATTGATTCGGGAGCAAGCAGTTTTGTGATGCCCAAGAAAATAGCTGATCAAATGGGCCTTCAGTATGAATTCATTTCTAGAGGTGTAGTGCAATTAGATGGAACAACAGTGAGAAATTTTGGTGTGATCAAAGGGTTGAGCCTTACACTGCATGCATGCCCAAATGTCACAGTATTGCAAGATGTCTCAGTCATAGACTTGCCACCACTCTTTTCTCTATGCTTATATCAAGAGACTTCACAACTAAAATTGGATTCTACTTGTCTGTTGATTGGTCACATATGCTATTCAGAATGAGGTATGGAGATAAGGCTACAATCAGATCTGAACCTATTGTAAAATTCCATATTGAGCCTCATGTACCAAATCCAATCAATGCAAATTGCTCAACTTTTGATCAAGAAGAGTATCCAAGCACTCAAGAAGCAGATACCAAGGTTGGAAACATTCTAGACTTGACTCTTGATGAATGGGAAAAAAATGAATGTGATTTTGATCCATACAAGGAGATGGAAGAGGTTGAGTTAGGAATCTATTGCTTGCACGAAGAAGATACACCTATCCCTAGCATCACCAAGTCGGATGATAAGGATGAAACAAAGTGTGGAAACTATTATTTGATGGTTCAAGGAGTGGGCAAGGTGTAGAAGGAGGAGCAATGCTTGTGTCACCACAAGGTATAAAATACTACTCATCTTCCACTTTCAATTCAATTTCTCTAACAACACAGTTGAGTATGACACATTGATCCATGGATTGCATTGGGCAAGGAAGAGAGGTATTAAAAAATTGCAAGTGTTTGGGGATAGTGAACTGATTGTGAACCAAGTTATAGGACTAAATGTTACGAGGAATGATCTTTTGAAAATCTACAAGAACCGGGTATGGGACATCATTGAAGACTTTGAAGCTTTCAACATCATTTCCATCCCAAGGAGAAAGAACGATGTTGTGGAAAAACTTGTGGCAATTGGGGTAGTGTTTGATGTTGTTGAAAATATCAAGAGAGATCAAACTCAACCTCATATCAGATTAATTATCAGGATAGCCATACCAGAAAACAACACAAGATTGAAGGTTTTCAAGAATGATCAACAAATCATCAAATTCTTGCAAGAATAAGTTGAGATCTCTATTAGAAATCAGGATAAACTAGAGCAATAGTATGGCGATCAAGTGGTGCAGCTGAGAACTAAAACATTTCCCAAAGGTTTAGTGACCTTGGAGTCAATCTTCAACCCCAATGACTAATTTCAGAAAGAGAAAGCAAATATTCAAGTCAAGGATGAAGAATCAAAATCAATTTTAGTAGGTGAAGGTAAGATGTTGTAAATTGGAAAAGTGAGTACTTAGCAAGAAAAAAATGAATTTATCCAACTTTGTCAAGAATTCCCAGATGTCTTTACCTAGAATTATAAGGATTTGAGAGGTTTCAATACAAAATTGGTGCAACATACTATTGAATTAGATCCAGAATCCAAGACCATCAAACAAAAGTAAAGACCAGTGAATCCCCACATTGAACCTCTCATGAGAAAAGAATTGAACAAACTCATAGAGGAAAACATCATTTTTCCAATCAAGCAATCAAGTTGGGTATAAAACTTGGTGCCAGTGAGAAAAAGGAATGGAGAAATCAGATTGTGTGTGGACTTCATGGATCTAAATAGAGCTTCTCTCAAATATCACTATCCACTTCCCTCTATGGATTAGATCTTGCAAGTTTTAGCCGGTTCCGAAAGATTCTCATTACTAGATGGCTACTCAGGCTATAATCAAATCATGGTGAAAGAAGATGATCAGTTCAAGACAACCTTCACTACAAAATGGGGCACATATGCTTATAGGAAGATGCCTTTTGGATTGTCAAATGTCAGGGCTAAATTCCAGAGAGAAATGGATATGGAATTCAAAGAGTTGATCAATAAGATAGTAATGGTTTATCTAGATGATATCACTATCTTTTTCAAAAATGCAACATATCACCTCTTTCACCTCATGCAAGTTTTCCAAAGATGTAGAAGATTCAGGGTGTCCTTGAATCCAAAAAAATGTATATTCTTGGCTCATGAAGTCAAACTCTTAGGCCACATTGTTTCAAAAAATGGACTAACTATTGATCCTGAGAGTGTTGAAGCTATCCATGCACGTCCATTTCCAAGTCACAAGAAGGCTCTCTAGAGCTTCTTTGGGAGAATAATTTTTTCTCAAATATTTTTTCTTGACTTTGCCACTCTTGTCAAGCCATTGAAAATGATGTTGAAGAAGAGCCTTGCATTCAAATGGAAATATAAAAGCAAAGAGAGTTTTGAGGCCATCAAACATACAATATCTTAAGCCCCAACTCTCATCAACCTAGATTTCTCAAAAGAATTCATGCTCTATGCTTTTGGAGGTTCGAATACAATCTCATCCATCTTGGTACAACTGAATAAAGAAGAATCAGAGCAGCCCCTAGCATTCTTAAGTCAAAGCTTGGAAGACTGTGAAGTGAGATATTCTTTCATTGAAAAGCATGTTCTCGCTGTGATTAGAAGCTTGAAGAAGTTTAGGCACTTGGTCTCAAATAATAAGATTCAGTTATTAGTATCTTATGCTAGGGTCAAGGAATTTCTCCTAAACAAATATTTGAATGAGAAGAGACCAAGTTGGATCACCAATGTGATGAAGTATGATATTGAAATCAAGTTGACCAAGCTGGTCCATGGAAAAGGTTTGAGTGAGCAACTTTCTTCTAACCACCATGCTCAAGTGAATGATGAAGAGGAAGTTGTCCTAGTGCTACAAAATGATCAAGAACAACCAGATGATGGTATACCCACTCCATGTCAAACTCAAGATATGGTGCACTATCTTTAGACAAGTCTATCCCCTCCTGAGCTCAACAAGGAAAAGAGAATAACAATCCATTCCATATGCTCTCATTGATGGCATATTATTTAATAAATACGTGAATGGAGTTCTCCTAAGGTGTTTCCTAAAAAATCAGGTTGAGAAAGTGCTACATGAGTTCCATGATGGAGAAGCAGGAGACCATTTTTCTCCATGAGTAACAACTCTAAAGATCATGAGAGTTGGTTACTATTAGCCCACATTATTCAATGATTGTTATAGCTGGATTAAAAAGTGCAAAAAATGTGCATTCTTCATAGGAAATGAGAAGCTAGTAGCACTGCCCCTTCACCCAATCTCAGTGGATCAACCTTTCATGTAATGGGGATGAGACTTCATTGGGGTCATTAATCCAAATTCGATCCAAGGTCAAAATTGTATACTAACAGCAACAGATTACTTCACCAAGTGGACTGAAGTGGTAGCACTCAAGGAGGCAAATGAGTTTAACATATTGGACTTCTATGAAGGGATATTCACGAGGTTTGGTGCCCTACCACTATCATATTAGATAATGCATTGGCATTCCTTGGCACAAATATAATGGAGTGGGCTATTAGAAATGAAATATATCTCAGCACTTCATCTAATTACTACCCCCATGGTAATGGCCAAGAAGATTCCACAAACAAGAATTTGTTGAGAATCATAAGAAGGACTCTAGATGAGAACCAGAAAACCTAGCACACCAAGTTCAAATCAGCCTTGTGGGTTGATAGAATAACACCAAAGAGATCAATGAGAAGATCTCTATATAAGATAGTCTACGGAATGGAGGAAAGGCTGCCCATATCACTCGAATTATCGGCATTGGAACTTCTAAGAAAACTAGAACTAGCCGAGTTCAAGCCCATGGAAGCTAGGTATGTAGAACTAATGGATTTGGAAGAAACAAGAGAGCATGCAATGCAAACCATGGAGAAAGATCAAGCACTGATCAAGAGGAGATTTGACAAGAAGGCCAAAGTGAGAACATTCCAAGGAGACTTAGTGCTGAAGTGGGATGCTGATAGGGAAAAACCAAGTTTGATGCAATATGGATTGGTCCCTACATGATCGCAGAATGCAAGAGTAGTAATGACTTCCGAATAGCCAAGTTGGATGGTGAAGAATTACAGATTCTAGTCAATGGAATCTATCTTAAGCATTTCTACTGAAAGGAAGAATTCTCACCCTTGTACATATTAGTTTAGGATTTTCATTCCTCCAAGTGTTTGTGCACATTGTCTTGTTATTAGAATAGGTTTAAAATTCCCTAAGTTCCTTGGGCACATATTCTATCACTTCTAGTGTTGTACTTGTACAATTCACCATGCTTTTGGAAAGAGTAAATTGCAGTAAGAAGCTCAAAGTTGCAAGCAAAAGTTACCATTCTCGGGATAATTCAAATGCAGAGCAACTAAAATAAGATGAGCAGGTAGATTTAAGTATTTTATTTTGTTGCTTCTTCAGATCAGCAGTTGAGCTTATCATGCCCTCTACCAAATGAGAAAAAATATTTTTGAGGAAACTTACGGTGTGGCATAGGTGGTAGTGTTATGAGTTTGCAAAAAACCCAACTTGTGTGTGAACTACTCCGACCTTTCAACAATGTTCCGAGAAGCCACTCAAAATAGAAAAGAAAATCAGAACTTAATAGAGTTCCATGATGTCTGAACTAGTAGGTGTTTTACTCCAAATTCTGCATTGTACCTTACTTGCCAAGCAATCGTTAGGTACAATGTGCTTCACTCTTGATAAGAAATCAGATTTTGGATAGGTTTATAGGTCTTCATTCTTCGTTCCACTGGAGATGGATCAGGTCTGTATGGAAATGAATGGAGAAAGGGAATCCAAGATTGAGACAATTTTCCACTCTCACAAAATGAATTTCAAGATTTTCTTAATGGAGTTAGAAAATGCAAGTGGTGAAAGGTAGTCCCAGATTGAAGCAACAACATTCCAAGTGATTTGAGGGAACATGTTTTTGATTCAAATCAGTGTGGATGATCATCAATGACTTTATGCCCAATGGATATGCTACATGCAACTTATCTCCTCCATCTAGTAGGTATATGGCCCCTCGTGTCACCAAAATTGTTATCCATTTTCACTTCCTGGGTGAAAAAAGACAACCAGGATGCCTCACATGCAAGCAAACTCAATAGGCCCACATGCCAATCTAGGATTTACATGAAGTTTGAATGATTTTGGAAGTGAATCTAGTATTTTTGGAGTGTTGTGGTCATTTGAGGATTTTTTCCTCTTCTGGGTTTTCAAACTCAAGAGATCAGTTTGAAAGAATTGAAGGCAAGCCCTAGCGGGTCCCGCATGTAGCCAAAAGAAATCAAATGGGGAAAACCTCTAGGAATACTCATAGGCATCCCTCATGCTTCAAAGAACATCTAAAAATCCAAAAAATAACTGAAGTTGTGTATAGGGGTAAAAAATTCACTTGTGATCCCAGCCAGCTCGGCCGAGCTAGTGGGTGAGTCAGGGTGAGCTCCATCGAGCTACACAGGTAAGTGTAAAGGTGAGCTCGCTGAGCTACTCAATGAGCTGGGTGATTTACTGGGGCTTGGGTTAGTGTACCGAGCTTGGGAGTTTGATGCATGGCGGTGGGTTTGTAAAGGCTAGGGGTTCTACGAGCTCACATAATGGAGGCAGGTAGTGAGAAATGAAATGAGGATGAGTTAATCCCCGACGGTGGGTTGAAGTATGACTAACATGACTCAGACGAAATGAGGAATCGAGCTCCTAGAACTCAGAAATATAGAGAAGAATAGCAATGCAACCAAGCTAAGGGGGTTGGCTTAGAAATTGGGCCCAACTTGGTGATGACTAGACCAAAAGGGGAGTGAAGTAGTGATCTCATGGAGATGAGTGTTGAGTTGTAGGTTTAGATCAAGATGATGAGCTAGGGCCAAGCCCTTTAGGTTTAGAAGAATTGATGAGTTGGGAAAACATGGAATCGACTTGGAATAGAACTTGGTGAAAATGGCAAGGATGGAGTTAGCTCACCGAGCCAACTCGGTGAACCTCAAACCGGGTTCATAGAGATGACTGTCGGCCAACGTGCTAGTCTGGAGCTTGAATGGCCCAAACTAATCTATGCCTTGTGTGCAAAAAAGACCCAAATTTATATATTTCAATGCAACATGGGAGTGAGTGAGTTTGGTGGAACTAGACATAACCGACAGGGGGCTTGGGAATGAATGCAGGGGCTACACTGTGTAGGAGGGCCTAAAATTGGTTGATGCAAATAAAATGGGCACAAGCAACATGAGCCACGATAATTTAGGTTCCCCCATATAGAATCAAGCCTAAATTGAATGGGGAGAGGCAAAAAATTTTACCGAGCTGGTGGGGTAGGTGGACCGGAGCCAATGTGAGAAAGAACCTTGCCGAGTCAGACAAGGTGCCGAGATGGTACAGTGGGTGTGTAAAACGTTGGGCCTGTCGGTCGAGTCCTCCACGTGGCCACTAAGTCAGGGGTCATAAGATGGAAAAACCAATGAAAGTGGAGGTAAAATAATGTGAGATAGAGAGAGCTTAGGAGTGTAATGTAGGGTGCCAGCTCGGAAAGTTATTGGCTGAGCTGGCCCAATGCAATGTTTTAAAATATAAACTTCCAACCACCCCAACATGGAAATAAAAAAAGAGATGTATGGTGGAACCTATCAAAATTTTAAAAGTAAATTCCATAGTCATTTTAAACATGCAAAAATTTGAAAAGGAGGGATAATTTTTTTAATTATTGCTTCCAGTAACCCAAATTAATTGCTCAGTCCCGTAACATGGAAGCTAAGTATGGAAATCCAAAATAGCTGCCCTCACTCAGGAGGCCATAAATTTTGCGTTTCTTAGCCAAATCACGCAATCTTATACTCATTAGAATCATGGATCCAAGATATACACACAAAAATAAAGAAACATAAGGATTGATAGAGTTTTCATGGAGAAATTTGTATAAAACGATCTCAGTTTAGAATGGACACTTCTAGGTGGTTGAGGGAGCATTAAATGAGCATATGAAACCATTTTCTTTTGCTGCAAGTTATGGGGCAGTATGGGATGGATTTTTTAGGTCACATATCATCATTTTCACCTACTTTGGGTACTTTGCAAGCAAGTGAAATGAAAAATATGAGTTTTCAAACAACTTCTCTCTTTCTCTCTCTCTCTCTCTCTCTCTCTCTCTCTCCCCATTTTCCGATAAATTTAAGTGCTTCCTCATTTGTTTAGGGGGGATTACTCTTGTAAAAAAACTCTGCCATTTTTGTTTTGGAACGCCAATGTGCTACAAGCCTTCATATTAGACTTCTTGCATATTGATCCAGGCCTTTCTCTTGCTTTGTAAATGAATTGTGCATATCAATGAAGCTGTAGATACAAATTTATGGATGTTTTACTCTCTGGTATGTGTTTATTTCATTATTCTTGCCTCTTTATTGCAATTACAGGTGTATTGTGTATCCCTTATTCACTTTTAAAGGTATATTATTTTTGTGTTTTCATGGAAATGATGTTGTAAATACCACTGTTGGACTATGGAGAACTATTCTCGCCCTCTCTAATCAACATCTCTTCTTATTTTCACACATTGGAGAGTCTTTCCCACTCCATTTTCATGGTGCATCACCCCTGTAGAGTATATTTCTTTCATTTTCATGTTATTTCTATGTACCTGGTCCCTTCAAAGTTATAGGATATAGGTAGTTAGCAATTTTCCTTCATTAGAGTAGTTGTTGCATTAGATTAGGAAGAGGAACCAGCCTTCTCTGGAGGTTTTTCTCAAGTAGCAAGTCCCAAAAATTGGAGATAATACCCATATCACCCAGTCACACTGCTTGCCTTGATATACTCACATGTTAAGAAATCGTAGGGTGATGTGATTTGGCGATAAAAATTCCTAAGCAAGCAAAATAGTAATTGATAACTCTATTTGGCCTTTTTCTTTTTCTTCTGCATTTTTATTGGATTTATGCATTTATTACTCCTTCCAACATTTGATTGTTTTATTTTTCTATGGCCTCAGACAATAACACCTAGTTCAGATAGTAGTGTTAGGTGATCTTGTCCCTATTTATATTTTTCATATCCCTTTGGGCCCCTTTCATTTCGTAATTACTTTTTATTTCTATGGGTCATCCTTTCAGTTGTAAATTACAAAATTCAAATAAGGGAATCATATAAATACATAGTTATGCTTACAAAATGAGGGGCCAAGCACTAAGAATTAATATTATCACCTAATATTGCATTCAAAGGCATAAGAGAACTCCAAAGGAATTCATCTAGCACATTCATTCAATAGTAAAGGTTGCATACTTCTGCATGGACAACATAGGAAGGGGAGGTATATTCTATTCCATCCACACATACTATACATCTCCTACATTCTAGATCTAGCCCACTATAATTTGTGCAAATTACACAAGGGATTCCTAGGGAATCCTTTCTACACACACGATTAACTAAAATTAGACTAACTATGTAGTATGGGGATAGATAATCTAAGCAATTGAAAAATATAACAAATTAAATAAATGCAGTATAGAAAGGTATCTAAATGATCTAAATAACTATGTAAAAGGAAATGCCAACCCTAATGTGTAAGAAGGAAGAGGAAATAACTCAGCTAAATGGAAGACGTGTGCAAGACATTTTCATAGTGATGAATGGAAAAATTAGAAGTAAGAATGACTGTGTAGAAGTCCCAAAAAGGATGGATTTGGAGGATATAGCTAGACTGGAGTTCCTAGAGAGGTACCGAGGCACCTTCGAGCGCTCTGGTCTGTAATATGGGTGCCCTGGTCTATGAAAAAGATCTGAAACTGATCTTTAGAGGGATGAGAGGTGGTCCAAAACCCTCGCTATCTATCGCATCAAGTTTGATTTTCCATAGCAGATGTTGCCAATAATCCAATATGGTGAGAAGACCTATAAAAGACCAAAAAAAGTATCAAAACCCTTAAAAAAGAAAGACGCAAATGAATGGGTTGGACTGAGCTCAGCTGCTACAAAATTTTTCTTGCTAACTGAGTATTGCACTACATTTCAGACACAAATTCAGTTCTAGTGAGTGTGTGTATAATGTGCCCTAGGTGCTCTTGTGCCTGTTGCACTTTGTGAAGTAGTGAGCAATAAATATGTGTAGAAAATGTAATATAATGTGTTCATGGAATAGAATATAATCCCTCCCCCTATGAAGTGTGATGAAAATGTTCTAGCCTTATGCTTTGATGATGGAGCTATGTGGATGCAAGTGATCTCTAATGTAATAAATGGATGCAACTCTAGATGGAGTGGTAGTAGTAATTTATGCTAGGTCCCTCATTATGGTCTCATATCTTTATATTTATAGGGTTCTCTTGGTATAGTTTCATAATTAACTCCGAAAAGGATGACCACAATAAAAATAAAGATGTCAAATGGCTAAAAAGAGCCCAAAAAGTGGTGGGAAAGTGTAAAAAAGGACTGGGGCACCCCTGGTGGGGTCAGGGCACCCATGGGCACCTTAGTACTAATCTGGGAGCCCTCGTCCCGGCTAAAATGACATGGGATGATAAAAGATGATTGGGCATATGGGTGCAAGAGGTTGGTAATGTAGAAATAAAATAAAACTAGATGGCAAAAAGACCGGGGTTAATTAGTACTTTCTTCACTTAAGAACCTTCTAAATAGTAGTATGAGACCAGGATAAATAATGTCTAAAGTCCATGATTTTGTGATTACATTTTCCCCCACTTTATGTTGGTGAGTAGAAATATTAGTAACGTAAAGTAGATAAAGATGTGTACATGATGTTGATGTAGAGTGATGAAGAAGGTATATCAAAGGACTAGAAAAAGTGTGGAATGACAAAAAAATGGAGTGTGGAAACTAAAGATGAAAATGTGCAAAGAAAAAGTGATGAGAGTGAACCTAGGGTGGAACACATGTGTAGCTAATGCGGTGTGTGATGTACCTACATGGTTAGTAAAGTGTGTGCTTCCTGGAATGCCAGGGACACCATGTCCTGTAAAAGACGCTGTGTATGGGGTTTGTAGATTGGTCTTAACCCACTCATTATATGTAACTAAATTGAATCGGTGTAGAATCTCTGTGTTAGTATGTAGAAAAACCCCAAATGATGCCCCCCCTTTTGGGGGCACATGTGACATTGTTGATAGGAGAATGTGGCCCCAAAAGAGGACCAACCACATGAACTCTTTAACTGTGACCTACATGGGGAAGGGAATATGCTTGGTAGAAATCAAGATGTGCACAAACAAGGATGGCTAGCCAAAACAAGTGGAATTCATATAAGAAGACAATGTGTAATCTATGCAAATAATGGAAAAAATACCAAGCATGGTAGTGTAAACACATAAGAAGACAAGTAATCCAAACAAAGCGGGTTGCAAACATGGGACATCACTCACGATGTCATGAGACATGCAAGGCCATCATGACCATAAATAAACAAGTGTGTACACCAAATAAATGGCAAGGACCACAGACAAAAACAAGCAATAACAGACGATGGAATAAACAAGTATGGAAGCAAATATCCCTGCATAACAAATGATGCACATGAAGCACCTGTTAGCAAGTTAGAAATATACTAGTATGTCAAAAGCATGTATAACCAAGTAATATAAAGGGCTAAGTACAAAATGAAACAATATCACCTGGGAGATATGAATGTGGATGCCCCCAACGACTAATGTTGGAAGGGTAGAAGACGAGCATCCATGCCACAGGTAAGAGACTTGTATTTGTGATCACAACTAGAAAAAGGCATGAACACGCATGTGTGGATGGTATAAATAAATGACATACAAGTAAGCTAGCTAGAATGTGTAATAAAATAACCATGAACAAGCAATAATATGAGTAACCACAGTATGTAGTATGTTGTGGATGGATGGAATAGAATGCAAGATGGAATGGTAGGAGCGGTGTGCCCCCCAAGTGGATGGAAATGTATGTAATGAGGTTCATTTTGTTTTCCCCCTCATCAGTGAAGAATGAACCATAAACGAGAGTGTCATCGAGAAATGGTTGAAGTGCATGTTGAGTATAATGTGTTGTGATGAATGTGTAGGTATGGTGATGAGATGTGACCTAAAGATGTGTGCGTGAACCCTATAGCTGAAGCGTATATCATGACCAAATAAATGTATAAGTGATGATTTATCCCAAGCGTATATCATTATAAGATGATTGGATGAGTGATGATTTATCCCTAAGCGTATATCACTACAACATTAAAGAAGGGAGTGGTGATGTAACCTAAGGTGTATACCACTAAAAATGAGAGAGTAGGTGATGATTTACCCTAAAGCATATGTCACTAATCATGAAATGTCGCATGATGAAAGGTCAAATATTAAATGTGTGATGAGTGTAGGGTCCATTTGATTTGTAAACCCTCGGTAGTTGAGTATGGATTGAGGAACTAAAGTTCATCATAGGGTAGTGAGTGTAGTGCGTAGAGGAAAATGTAGTATATGTAATGATAAAAGATGACCATTTGATGAAGAGAATATGTAAAAACGCGGTGTGTAAAATGTGATGGTAGATGTGTAGAATGTATAACACGTAGTGTAATATATGTAGATAGATGAGTAATGTGGAGATGCATACTGTTGATGTATAGTATATGCCTATGTATAGGATGTGAGACAATATGTGTAAACAGCTTAATAGTGTATGTAATGCATAGGATGAATAGTGTACGATTGTAAACATGTGGATGATATAAGTATGGTATATGTATTATGAAAACTAGTATGATGTGTGATGTATGAATGTGTAAATGTGAAATTTTTGTAGATTAAATGTTGCATGTATGGTGTATGACACGAGAGGTGTGATGAAATGAAATGTATAATGACTATAGTGCCTATAGTGCAATGTGTGGGGTTCAGTGTAGTAGTAATCCCTCAATAGTCAAGTGTGAACCAAAGCATAATAGTAGGTCATCGAGTAATGACACTAGAATGTATGATAAACATGCTTAATGTGAGGAGATGAATGTATAAGAATGTAGAAGAGGATGCGTTTAGCTATGTTAAGAGGGGGGGGGGGGGGGGTAATGTGAAGTGCTATGCCCCCAAGTATATAGAAATGAGTAAACTAACCAATGATAGTGAAGGAAGAAGGTCTTCCACTTGATGTCTGTGATGATAAAAGTGTAGGACACTGATCTAATAGTGCTGGTATGGTCAACAAACGTCATGGTGGTGAATGAAGTCTATATACATGTGAGGTATGAATATAGGATGGAGGTCGTAGTGCAGTAAAATTTATCAATGATGGATATCGATGCACTATTGAGGTCTAAGGTAATCAATATATTAGTGGAATAAAATGAGGTAGAGATCGATGCTAAGACATAGTGACTATCCTAGGAATGAGCCTATCCTACGAATACTTGGCAAAAATCACACAAGGAGTCCGCGTTGGGTAGAAGGCCAAGATTGAAGGCACAGAAGGACAGGAAGGACCTGCGCACGTGGATAGATAGTTTTCATATTTTAGGACTTAGCCAATTTTGGGCATGAGGATCTATTTTTTGCAAGATGGCGTGCGGAACACATCAATGATGCAGAGAAGTGTGCACGCCAAGCATTGTCTATTTCTAGAAGACTAGTTCAAACGTCTATGTATGGAAGATAAGCTATGAATGGAATGAACACTCCAGTTATCTATAAGAGGGCTATAGATAGTGCACTTGCATGTGTGGCTATAATTGTAAATGGTGTGTGGCTATTAATAGCATGTGAACGTATTTCTAGAGTAGTTAAGTGGTGAAGGGCAAGTTCCCACCCTATATATATGATGGTTAGGTGCATAGTAAAAGAGAGATCTGTATGATGTATTAGAGGGATATAGGCATGTATGTATGATTCTAAATATGTGTATCAGATTCATATGCACCTTAAGATGAATTGATAGTACTGTAAGGAGCTTCTATACTTATTAATAGATGGAGGATATTGGCTGAATCTAAGTGGCATTCTGTGTAATTAAGTAGTACATTTTATTATTCAATCATGATTACTGACTAAGTTTCTTCTTTAATGGATTTTTGGGTAACATGTGATTGTAGAATGATGGATTAGTCATGAGTTTTTATGGTTCTTTCTTCATTATGTGTCATCATGTTACAACAACAATAAAGAGGGACCTGGTACCTTTACGCGCTTCAGTGTGAGCAATTAGTTCTTGGCTGAGTGATGTGCTCAGCGCAACTAGGGTGTTATCTTGCAAATTCTAGGATTCATCATTGGTTCCATTACTGGGACCTCTTTTTCAGTTGCTTTCAGGATGGTTCATGATGAATACGTACCGGTTAACTCTAGCAAGTATTGAGGAATGAATACACAATCTGAAGGAAGAATATGCACGACAGTTCAGCAGTGGATCTGAGTTTAACGCACACACTTGGGTAGAACAGAACCCGTACAACAACTTATATGAGAGATTTTTCACTGTCTTTCCAATAGAAATTTATGAGTGGCTTATGGCTTACTCATCTCAGCAGAATTGGAGATATCACACACTTGTTTGGACACATGAAAAATTTCAAGCTCTTTATGATGTTGATCTAATTTGGACTCGCGCGGTGGATACGTGGTTTTATGCTGTTCTAAATAGTTATATTTTGGAATATTCAATTTCGACGTACTCTTTCCTGGATGTCACTGAATTTTAGTTTTTGAGGTATCCAAGAGGAACATATTTGCATGGTATTCCACTGGTGATCAAGATCTTAATGGTAACCTTGAACCTGGAGAGTAAACTGATGGCTAGTTAAACTTCACCATATGTGAAGGTAGGAACAGGTTTGGTATTAAGATGGCAGACCTAGCGGTAGAAAAGTAGAGGGAGGAAAGGTGACATAGGTATAATGAGGCATGTGAGAGGGAAATAGAGAAGCGGTGTTTTGTTGCAGAAAGTATGGCATTGAAGAGAGAGTTGGCTTAGGAAGGATTTACGGCTCACGTAGAAGACATGGAGCTAGAGCATCAGGAACTCCCCCATCTTGGAAAGCATGATAGAGATCCCTTCTTGGCCTCGCATGGAAATATGCCAGTAGAGACTACTTGGGCCATAGGGATGCATCTTAATCCACCTGGTAACATAGCCTTTGCACTTGGTTTTTCAGTATCTAGTACGAAAAGTACTCAGCAAGCTAACTTGGGAAGTAGGAGAGCAGGAGTAAGCTAGGGATCAAGTACATCAATGACAAGATAGATAGCTTCAATGTTATATGGAGGAGAATTCTTCGGCGCATCATCTGCAGAAAATGTGAGTGCGCAGAATGTTGGATTCACCTCTAAAAGTGGAGCTACCTCAAATACTATAGGGGTTCAGTATAGTACTACTGTCAGAGCATAGTGGAGTACATCTACATGTCCTAATCTAGCTACAAGTGGAGGATCAGGAGGTACAGGTGGTTCTAGTTCTAGTGGATCTGGTGGTTCTGGAGGTAGAGGACACCCAGGGGGTTCTGGATCAGGTGGTCAAGGTCTGCAACAACCAAAAAATATCTATATGGAGATGTCCCTTTGTCTCCCAGAGTATAGAGGTATAGAGGATGCTATCAAACATGTGCATATGTGTGAAATTTTTTAGCACGCTAAGGGGATTATAGCTGCTGAGTGAAAGGTAAGTCAATTTGTTACTACATTACAGGGGCACGCACATAACTGGTATAGGAAATTTGACCCTGATCAAACTTGTGTGGATTATGCAGCACTGAGGGATGCTTTCTTAAAAGAGCTCCATATTCTTGAGTTTGAGCAGAAGAGTATAAGTGCGCTCAAAGATATCAAGAAAGGAACTACTGAAAGTGTATGTGAGTATGATGCTCATTTTAAGACACTTCTATCTAACTTGTCTTATGATATACACGCTAGTTGGCATACATAGTGGTTCATTGGAGGATTGATTACACCTTTTAGGAGGGTGTTGTCACATAAGATGTACACGGATCCACGTGAAGCACTGGAAGTAGCTTTGCACGTTGATGCAGTTGGGAGCATTAACACTGGTGTTAGTCTGTTTCTAGAGGCACAAATTACAGCTATGACAAAGTAGTTAGAGAAGTTATCAGAAAATTCAGCCCATGAAACGCACTCAAGAATTTGGTGTACAAATTATGAAGTGGAAGGTCACACCAAGGATAGTTGTCCTCACAGATATGTACGTTCATTATTATTGGACTGTGAAATTTTCCATTTGAATCATGATGCTAGTCACTGTCCTTTGTTACAACATGTGATAAGGAAGAATGTATCTTGCTTTTGCAATATTTGTAGGTCCACGACCCATGATACTAAGGATTTTCAGTTTATTGGTCAAATCCATGATGCTATAGACATTGGAGTACGACAAACAAGTATAAAAAATAATTCTAAGGGCAGGAATGAGCACCAAGATCGGGATCATAATTAAACGCACTATGATAGGAATGAGGGGCATTTTGAAGGAGGTCATGGAAGAGGACGTGGATATCATGGTGGATATGGAGGACGAGGCTGTGGTGGAGGAAGAGGAGAGTTTCCTTGTGGAATTTGTTATACATGTGGATCCCCTAATCACTATAGGCGCGAATGTCATCAGAACAATGCATGTTCTTTCTACGGGAAGAACCATAGCTATGAAGAGTGCCCAGACTTATATGAGTATCTGAGTAAACAACATAAGAAAGAAAACAAAGGCATCGGGATGGTTCAAATCCAGTGTGTAGTAGAATACCAATGGATGCCCAAGATAACAGAAGGACCTGAGGCATTGAAAGTAAATATCACTACATGTGCTGAAGTTGTGCGTGCACGAGAGACATTGCATCAGAAGCCTATGATTAACAAGGAGGAAGTTTTACATGTGAGGTATCTAGATCCTACTCATCAGAAAGAAGTTTACCAGGATACCATGGAAGTGCTAAGGAATATTTATGGTGAGATACAATACCTAAAGGAACAAAATAAAGTGTCAGAGACAGTCCAAACTGATATCCATGATCTGTGGGAGGTATGCAGGATGTTGCCCCAAGAGAACATTATTCCACTATTGGGAAGTTGGTTGAAAGGGAACACTCCACAGGTAATTCTTGAGACCGGACAATAGATTCTGCATGTAAATCTCCCCCCTAATAGCATTAATTATGACAAGGAAATTACTTTGAATGTTGTTGTGGATAGGTGGTTGTTGAGCAACATATTGATCAATATAGGTGCAGAAGAAAATGTGCTGACATTAGATGCTTGGGTATAAATGGGGAGGCCTCCATTATAGCCATCATCTAATGTGTTGTTCATGGCGAACCGGACTAAGGCCACCCCCATAGGAGTGTTGAAGGATGCATCTATAACTATACAAGGGGCCAAGTTTATTGGGGATTTTGAGGTATTAGCACTTGCAGAAGTAGACAATTTTCCAGCCTTACTTGGATGCCCTTGGTGTTATGCAAATAATACTGACTTGAGATTCAATAAGGGATATATCATCTTTGAAAAAAAAGACGAGAGGGTTGTTATTCTGTTGACAAATGGGAATTCTACGCCCTATGTTGAGCCTTTAAGTGAGGAGGGTTTAAACAGAGGTTATGTACATGCTATTCAGGACCCAGAGGTCAACGAGCCATCAAAAGAAGACATTCTACAGTGGGATCATTCTCATTCTATTAGTGATACTATGTGTATTGCTTGTGAAAATTGGGCTCATGGTACATATGAATTAGTTGGGTGCGAGGTGAAAAGCATGGCGTGTGCACGAATATATTTCATTCAATATGACAGATAGGAAGTACAGTACCATGGTATACAGGGACAGAAGCTCTGCATGCCTTTCTGAAGGAAATGGAAATGCAGTGGGTAGATCCAGTTACAAGGAGAGAGATGCTAGTATATACACTATGTGGGACAGTAGCACACTGGTGGGCAGTCCATAGAGATAATCTTATAAACTGGGAAGAGATTGGAATAGCTTTATCTACTAGGTTTATAAGGAACAAAGCACCTATGCCAATCTATACTTATCATGGTAATCAACCTGTTCAACATCACATTCAGTAGTGTGAGAGACTCTAGACAACATGACATGAAGCATTACCACCATTACTCTGGGTACATAAATTGTATTTCACACTCTAAGGATGTGCACGTGATTGGTATGTATATGCAGAACTACATAGAGAAACTAGGAACTGGAAAAATTTGACTGCAAGTATGATTCAAACATTTGATTATTTCTCGACTTAACCTTAGGTAGTAGAGGCATTAAAATTTATTAGACGCTTAACTATGGGAGATAGTGCAAAAGTAGAAGAGCATATTCAGGAATTATTCAGTGCATGTTTTGAAAAGGAAAAGGAAATAGAATCCAAACTACTTGAGTGTGCTTGCCTTGAGAAAGATAAAGGAAAGATGGTCTACATCGTGGATGATGAGGAAGTTGAGAACTTGGATATTGAACATTCACACGGGGTGCGCGAGGTCTTGGACAGTGCAGACAAGGATATGTGTGCCTACCATGAACCTATGAAGACAAAGAAGGTGATTATAGGTTCGGAGGTTGAGCCTAAGGAGGCCATAATTGGGGACTACTAGTCGGACTCAGAGGTAGCAAAGATCATTGAGTTACTTAGGGATTATCAAGACTTATTCCCTAGAGGATATCATGAACTTAAAGGCGTACATGAATCACTTGGGGAAATGAAGATCAAACTTAAGGATGGTGCATGACCAGTTAGAAAGAGGCCTTACAGGATGAATCCTAATTTACATGAAAAGGTAAAGGAATAAATTGATAAAACGTTGAAATCTGAAATTATCAAGCCCTGTGATGTGTCAGAATGGGTTAGCCCAATGGTGATTAGTATCAAGAAGGATAGGTAGATTAGGATATGTGTGGACTACTAGGAGCTGAATGCTACATGTGTCACAGATCTGTTCCCTACGCCTTTCACTGAGGAAATAATGGAAGGAGTTGCAGGGCGCGAAATATATTCTTTCATAGATGGATTTTTTAGGTATCATCAGGTTCGGATAGCTCAAGAGGATCAAGAAAAGACAACATTTACAACTGAATGGGGCAGTTTTGCCTATACTATAATGCCTTTTGGATTGAAGAATGTGCCTGTTGTATTCTCATGAATATTTGTTCAAGCATTCAAATATTTTATTCACAACTTCTTACAAGTTTACCTAGATGATTGGACAGTATATGGGCTTGTGAAAGACCATTGTGACAATTTGCGCTTAATGTTTGAGCGATGCAGAAAATTGAGTATCTCTTTGAATATAAAGAAGTGCATATTTGCTATGCCATTTGGGATACTATTAGGACATATCATCTGCAAGGAAGGTTTGTTAGTTGATCCAGCCAAGGTTACAGTCATTTTAGGCCTGGAAGTGCCTACTAGTCAAAGTGAGGTGCGCGGATTCTTAGGTCATACAGGGTATTACAAAAAGTTTATAAAAGGGTATGCTAGAATTACAACACCCTTAGAAGAACTAATGAAGGGGAAAGGTGCATTTTATTGGGGAGAACCACAACAACGTGTGTTAGAAATATTAAAAGAGAGACTTACTACCGTGCCCATTCTACACTTTCTATCATGGGATAAACCATTTCATATACATGTGGACACTTCTAGTATGGCCATTGGCACTGTGTTAGCTCAATCTTGTGAATAAATTATTGATCATCCATTTTTTTTGCTAGTAGGAAGCTGACTCCTGCTAAACGAAATTATACAACTATAGAGCACGAAGCTTTGTCAATGATTTATGCATTGTACAAATTTCAACAGTACCTGTTAGCAACACCATTTGTGTTTTATATAGATCACATGGCATTAAAGTACTTGGTAAATAAGCTAGTTTTATAGGGGTGCATTGAAATATCCCTTGTTGGGATCTTACAAAAAATTTGACAAAATACAGAAATTTGCAGCAAATAACAATCTAATATTTATGAAAACAATATATAGAAAAATATGACAACAAAGTACAGTTATGGCAGCAAGGTATAAAATCAGAAAATAACCAATATCTTCAATTTTATTGCAATTAAACCAACATGAAACAACATTCAAGTAACATGCATCAACATGCAATGACCTGCAAGTAACATGCATGTAACATGAAATGACATGCAATATCAAAAAGTTTCATTGATAAAATAAATGATCTCTCTTACTGAATATGGTTGTCTTCTCTTTTTGGACTTGAAACTAGATCAGCAAGCCTCTGAAACTCTGAATCTAACAACCCGATCTGAATAAACTCCACAATAGGAAACTAGGGCTGGATCTTTCACCACTGAAGAGTGCTCTACTAGCTAGGGATAGATCTTTCACTACTGAAGCTAGGGTTCCTGCGGAATTTCACCTCCACAAGCAAGGAAAGCAAGCTGAAAGCTCCAACATAAGATGGAAAAATGAACCAAGATCCTTTTTCCTCCCCAAACACCACCTTTTATAACTTTTTCCATCATAAAAGTGGCCATAAAACCCTAATTCGACCCCCCTTGGAGATATGTCATATATTAATTGTCACTTAAAGTGCCTTTATTTCTCCTAGGCCAAAAAGTCCACTTAAGTGATCCCAACGACAAAATAGAACACAAAGGGCCCATTAGACGCTCCCAACGCCCAAAATATAACAAAAACATAGTAGGAAATTAGACAACCATCCCCAATAACCTCCAAAGTCGTTAGTCCCTTGGGAATGACCAGGGCTAAGACCAAAATAGGGCCATTAGGCCAACCGCTCAGAATTGGGGACATTACATTCCTCCCCTCCCAAAAAATGCTTGACCCCAAGCATTATCCTCCTGTGCTGTAGAAACTGAATACCACAAAGTAAGTGCCTCCATCTCACCCTGTAGTCAACCAAAGATCGGTGTGATCTGAAGTAACAAAAACACCACATATAGTCATCATGCTCTCCATGTAGTGTAGATAATAATGCTGTCCCTGAAGTAGAATAATGCCCACATCGACTCTCTACTGGTACCCATATTGAAACTATCAATCTATCCAGTCCCTGCCACTGCAAAACTATCATCATGTGATCACCAACTACATCTCCTATTGACTCCGTCCCTCAGCTAGCTAGCACATGCTCGTCATCCACATAAGCAGTAAAACATCTAGGAGTGTTATCCCCTATCAACTCCAAAAATAAGGAACATGCATACTTCGATTTGTCACCATGAAAAACTACACATCCCTACACAAAGTTGAGGATATCCTCCCTCAACCCATGCCATCTGACCCTTTCCCATATGAAGTTGAAGGTCTCATCAAAGCTCAAGTGTCCAGACATGGGAGAATAATGCACATGTCGCAGTATCTCCATCCTCAACCATGAATCCGACATGAGGTACAATCTGTCCTGATAGAAGATCATCTCATCTTCCAATCTGTAGTTTTCATCCTATATGTGACCATCCAGAATCTCACAAGTGTGTCGGTTCTTGGAGTACTCAACAAGAAAATGAGATCTCCAGTCTACCAAAACCTCAGACGACCAACATAATGATAAACTCAGATGATCTAAACCTGTCATCCCGATCTCTGTAACTTCCTTATGTGCAACACTATTGGTCACACCCACATCCATCATACTCCACATCAATCCACAATAATAAAACCCCTCATTATGCTAGAAAGTCTTCTCCATCCCCTTAGTTGCAACCACCCTAGGTGCTCCTGCCGATAATCCCCTCAAAATCACATTCCTGCCTTCGGACTTAAACTTCAGCTCCATCGTCTGGAAGTTAGTCCGAAACTCACCAAGAGACTGAAGCCACTGCACTCCCAACACTACGTGGGTTACTCCCATACCAATAATGTGGAAATCATCGGTAACTGTGTAGTTACCCATGGTGATGCTCAATTGTAGAACTCTCCGTGTGCATCTCATATACTCCCCATTGGCGAAAACAATGTTGAAGCCCTCAAAGTCCTTCGTCTGCAAACCTTGTCTCTCCACCAATGATGCATCAATAAAGTTGTGGGTAGCCCCACTGTCAATGAGTACCATAACTCGCTGACCCTGTATAACTCCTCTAATCCTAAATGCCTTGTACATCGGAGTACTAGACAATGTGGCTATAATCTCCCGAGGGAAAGTCTCCTCCTCTTGCTCCGCATCAGCACTATCCATCGCAAATCCATCCCCATCATCCATCTCGTGAGTCTCTAACTCCTCACCTCTATCATCCTCACTCTCCTTGAAGACCTTAATGAATTGGGCCTTCCCTCTACCTCTGCAATCATGTCCTAGAACCCAAGGTGTGCGGCAATCGAAACATAGTTTCTTTCACCTCAACTCATCTCTGTCCTCTCAGGAAATGAATGGCTTCTTAGCCACCTCCTACCTCGGTGGAGGCTCCCTCTACTAAAGTTCATCTGATCTAAATGGAGGTTCTCTTTGTTGAACGAGAGGTGGAACCCTCGACTTTGGAGTGTATAACTCTAAGTCTTGAGATCTCCTAATAGCCTCATGCAAAGAAGAAGGCTCAAATGCCTTCACAAATCTTGCTAAGGTGTCAGTCAACCCTGCCATGAAGAGTGAAGTCAGCCTCATCTCTAAAACATCAAATACCATAACTAATAACCTCTGAAAATATACAATGTATTGATCTAGAGGACCTGTTTACCTCAAATGGGTCAATTCCCTGAGGTGCCTATCTGGGTCCCTCCTGTCGAACCTGCTCATCAACCTCTGTGTAAAATCTGCATACGTAGTGATATGCATGTGCCCCTGTGTGATCAATCCATGATGCCACCAGTCATGAGCATCTCCCTCGAGGTGTAGGATAACAAACTTAATTACATCCTCTTTGCGCATGGGATTCAAGTCTAAGTAAGTCTTAAAATTCTGAATCCAAGATTGAGCGGTACACTTCTTAGAGCCATCGGAGTGCGGAATAGAGATTTGTCCCAATCTCCTCTGAAACTCAGGTACCTGTGTCTGGTAATCTCTCCTGGGCCTACTGCCAATCTTCATTTTGCAATACTCCTGAAATGGCATGTTGTCCCGGAAACCCTCACTCAATGTCCGGTACTTATCCCAACAAGATTCCTCATCCACAATGTCTGCGGGCTGTCATGTTTGTGAAACTTCTGGATCCTTCAAGAAAGAAGGCTCATGGAGTCTCAAGGGCTTGGTAGAAGCATGAGGGGACCCTTGTCCCAAATGTCCACTCTCACCTCTATTACCATGTTGTCCCATATTGCTGGCTTCTCCTTTCTCTGCATGAGCCTCAATCATACCCTGTGCTAACCTCTCAATGAGTTGGCTCAAATAGAGGTTGGTAGTCTCCTGCTGCTTCACCATATTGGTGAACAGTTGTTTCATCATATCTACTCCCATCTCTTCACTGTCTCTGTCTCTGTCTCCCATCTTTCAACCCCAATAGGCTAGAGGAACAACAACTCTGATACCGCTGAAATATCCCTTGTTGGGATCTCACAAAAAAATTGACAAAATACAGAAATTTGCAGCAAATAACAATCTAATTTTTATGACAGCAGTATATAGAAAAATATGACAGCAAAGTACAGTTATGGCAGCAAGGTATAAAATCAGAAAATAACCAATATCTTCACTTTTATTGCAATTAAACCAACATGCAACAACATGCAAGTAACATGCATCAACATGAAATGACATGCAAGTAACATGAAATGACATGCATGTAACATGAAATGACATGCAATATCAAAAAGTTTCACTGATAAAATAAATGATCTCTCTTACTGAATATGGTTGTCTTCTCTTTCTGGAATTGAAACTGGATCAGCAAGCCTCTGAAACTCTGAATCTGACAACCCAATCTGAATAAACTCCACAATATAAAACTAGGGCTAGATCTTTCACCACTGAAGAGTGCTCTACTAGCTAGGGATAGATCTTTCACTACCGAAGCTAGGGTTCCTGCAGAATTTCACCTCCACAAGCAAGGAAAGCAAGCTGAAAGCTCCAACATAAGATGGCAAAATGAACCAAGATCCTTTTTCCTCCCCAAACACCACCTTTTATAACTTTTTCCATCATAAAAGTGGCCATAAAACCCTAATTCGACCCCCCTTGGAGATATGTCATATTTTAATTGTCACTTAAAGTGCCTTTATTTCTCCTAGGCCAAAAAGTCCACTTAAGTGATCCCAACGACAAAATAGAACACAAAGGGCCCATTAGACCCTACCAACACCCAAAATATAACAAAAACATAGTAGGAAATCAGATTACCATCCCCAATAACCTCTAAAGTCATTAGTCCCTTGGGAATGACCAGGGCTAAGACCAAAATAGGGCCGTTAGGCCAACCGATCGGAATTGGGGACATTAGACGCATATACAAATGGGTGCTCCTATTTCAAGAATTTGACTTGACAGTTGTGGTGAAACCAGGGAAAAGCAACTCTGGACCAGACCATTTATCTAGAATCAATATGATTGAAGAAAAAATGTTGGATACATAGTTATACAGGTTATAACGATCAACCACAGAACTAGAAGACATTATTGTCTTTCTATGCATAGGTATGGCACCAAAAGGGATGAAATCATTAGAAAAGAAGCGGCTTGCTATACGCGCAACATTGTTTATGTTAATCAGTGGTGACCTTTACAAGTTAGGTAGAGATGAAGTATCACGCCGTTGTGTGTTAGAGCATGATCGTAAGGATATCATGGAAGAAGCTCATGGTGGTATTGCAGGAGGAAATTATGTAGGTGCTGCGACTGCCCAAAAGATCTTAATTGTTGGCTTATGGTGGGAGACACTATATAAAGACTATAGAGACTATTGCAAGGTGTGTGATCATTGTCAGTGCCTAGGAAAACTAGGAAAAAGAGATGAAATGCCTTTGAGACCAATTACTAGTGCTGAACCATTTGAGAAATGGGCCATTGACTTTGTAGGACCTATTTCACCAGCCGCGCATAGGACTAGATCGCGCTATATCATTACTTGCACAAATTATCTCACACGGTGGGCAGAAGCAACACCAACCAAAGACTGTATGACAGCTACAATAGCTAGGTTTATGTGGGAGAATGTTCTTACATGATATAGATGTCCTCTAATCTTAACAAGTGATAGAGGTACACACTTTTTGAATGAGACCATCAGGATCCTATTGGATGAGTTTATGGTTACACACCAAAAAACTACACCTTACCATCCTCAGGTAAATGGAACTCCTGAGGCTTTCAATAAAATTTTGGGCCATAATTTAACAAAAATATGTGATGTTGGAAGAAAGGATTGGGATGACAAGGTGTCAACTGTGCTTTGGGCATATAGAACAACTTACAGGAGATTGAATAAATCCACACCATTTCAATTGGTGTTTTGCATGGAAGTTGTTCTTCCTATAAAATTTATGTTACCTTCTTTGTGCATTGCACGCGCTGGAGGTCTAGTTAATTAACAAGATTTAGAAGAACAGATTGAAAAGATGATTTAACTAGAAGAGCACTGAGCCATAGCACGATGGAGTCAGAAGAAGGAAAAATCCAAGTAGAAATCATGACATGACAAAACATAAGAGATAAAAAGTTTGAGATTGGACAAATGGTTCTTCTTTATGACTCAAAGTTCTTGCGCCATCTAGGCAAGCTAAAATTACATTGGTTGGGGCCTACGTTATAACCTCTATACTTGACTTAGGTGCATGCTAGTTAGAATCACTTGATGGAACACGACTACCCAGTTACTTTAATGGGAGTAGGCTGAAGCCCTACTATAAATAAGTGTTCTTGGTGTTTGTAATAAGGTAGTGTTGCCATTTAGCCTAGGTTTTCAATTTGGTATTTCTTTAATGTATTTACGTTATTATTGTTTCACACGGAATGTTTCAACTTTTGGGAATAGAGTTGCTTCTATCCTTTCATTCCTTTAAGAAACAGATGAGGGTTAGGGCTAGGAGGAATACCTGTTGAATGTCGAGAGGGTGTGCGTGTACCGTAGAGAAAGATCAGATCGACTGCGAAGAACTCCTTTTTGTCTGGGAAGGACTACCTACAAATAAGAATACAAGACCACAATATTTTGATTAGACAATAAATGAGGGAACTGCCTTGGGCCCAGGAAATATAACACTTCCTTTCGAAGGTGGTCAGCTGCCCTGCTAATATGAATTAACACAAATTCCAACAAATAAGCTATTGTCCAACTACAAGTTTGTTTACCTTATTAGAACAATAGAGAAAGGGTTGGTCTTGGTTTAGAATCAAGGTGACCGATGCCGGTCACTGTAACCGGTACCAGTTGGCTCTAACCGATATCGGTAGGGGCAATGTTTTAGGGGCTTTTGGTGAAGGCTGGTTGTAAGGTGGTTGTGTTGTTTTATAAGGCTGATAAATGGGTGGGGTAGGGTAATGGGGTGATGAGAAGGACTCAAAGAATACGGGGGGTGTTCTTGTGGGTAATGTAAGGGTGGAGGAATGACAATTAGATGTAGTGTGTTGCTGGGTAGTAGATCTAAGAATAGACTTATGATGGCAGTGGTTCAGAAATTCAAGAAGTGTTATTAAAAGAACGTATAAGACTTACTTACTAGTTATTGATGGAAAATGCAGGTTCTGGGACTGTGATGACGAAGATAGGGCTCAAGTAGGATGATCTGACAACCCAAGATGAGTTATCTCCTATCTTGATACTCCGATGAGTGTCACAAGGCTCTGGTTACTCAGTTGCAGTTTTTGGGCTTGATGTCCTTCTCTGCAAACTCTTCTTCTTTCTTTCACTTGTCTCTGTTCAGCCAAGTAAATTCTAGATTCTTCCAATGATTTCTCTCCTTTTTGATTCAAATGAAAATCCAAATCCTACTTGTTTTTGGTTGGGAGTGGTCATTTACAGGGAACCGATGGTGGTTACGCAACCGACGGCGGTCGAGTAGGAACCGGTATCGGTCAGGTCAAAGCGGGCTATTTTTGAGTAAAATAGCCATCTTTTTCCCTCCTTTTCTCCCGAGGGATTAAGTTGCGGGCTTGGTCAAGTCATTATGAGGTTGGTTTTAGGTGGGGGTGAGGAGTAATTAGTCATGGGTGTGGATGTGGACCAAGTTATAGGTCTTAATTAGGTTAATTTAGGGTTAAGACTAGGTCATGATGAGGTGGCGAAATGGAGGTGGCAGGTATGGCGATGTGGATTTATTAATTATAAGGTAATTAATAAATAATTGTGTAAGGTTTAGGTGATGAGGTTAGGTTACAAAATGAGATGCGGGGCACAGGGGGTCGTAAGACACAAATTTGGTGTCTACATTAGCCCCTTGTTGTCATGTAGCTTGTCTTTGTTAAAGCTGCATGGACAATAATAAGAAGTGGTTACCTCTGTTAAGGGTATAGGTAATCCCCCTCAAATCTATCATAGATTGAGGTAGCGTGAAATCAGGGATAGGGTTGATAAAGGGTAAATGGTGTTGAGATGATGGTAAGATGGTGGGGTAGGTCCAAGGAAGCAGACGCACGTTGAAATGCAGTAGTGCGACCAGGGTACATGATTTACATGATTTTGAAGAGCAAACAAGCAATTCATAGGCAAAAGTTCGATAGTTTATCCAAACAAGGGTGATATAATCCTGGTATCCAAGGCATAGGAAGTAGCTCTAGGGGATATAACGGGTAAGGTACAGGAACGGTTAGGTATGTTCGGCAGTACCAAATGGTTGGTTTGGTTGAGATAAACGTCATGCTCTGGGTCTAGGAAAAGGTGGTCGACTGATCAAGTCAAGTACCCTAATCATGCTAAAACATGAACAGGTGAGCTCGATTGAATAAAAGGTTACATGATGGGTGGATAAAATTATAATTTGTTGGTTTTGGGTGAGGTATTTAATTGGTGCGGCCTTGGGTCAGGCCAAATGGTTGGGTGCGGCCTTGGGTCGGGCCAAATGGGTTGGTTGTGGCAATTAGGTGGTTCGTAATTGGTTGGTGGTGGCCTTGGGTCAGGCCAAATGGTTGGGTGCAGCCTTAGGTTGGGCCAAATGGTTGGGTGCAGCCTTGGGTCAGGCCAAATAGTTGGTTACGGCCTTGGGTCGGGCCAAATAAGTTGGTTGCAGCCTTGGGTCGGGCCAAATGGGTTGGTTGCGGCCTTGGGTCGGGCCAAATGGTTGGGTGTGGCCTTGGGTCGGGCCAAATGGGTTGATTATGGCCTTGGGATCGGCCCAAATGGGTTGGTTGTGGCCTTGGGTCGGGCCAAATGGGTTGGTTACGGCCTTGGGTCGGGCCAAATGGGTTGGTTGCAGCCTTGGGTCAGGCCAACTGGGTTGGTTGCGGCCGTGAAGTGGGCCAATGAAGTTAACAAAGGGTTTTCAGCGAAGGAGGATACAAGCAATGTTGTGAGAAAGGGCGATTAGTAAATAAGGGCAGAAATTGGGAAAAGGTGGTATAAAACCGATATCAATTGTCTATCACTGATATCGGTTAGGTGACCCGTACCAGTTCCTTAGGGCACAATATAACCGGTATCGGTTATAGGTCAAAAACCTATAAAAAGAAAAATACAGCCTGTCATTGTCATATTGTCAATTTGAAAACCAATTTTAGTTGTCTGAGATCTTTTGGTGAGATTTTTGAGTTTGTCGGCTAAGGTGACACTATTTGAGTGGCGAAGTGAGTGATTGGTAGGCCCTAGCGAGGAGGAGGCAACATTTGATTGTGGAGGACCCAGCAGAGGAGTTTAAGAGCCATGGCACAGCCAAGAGGAGCTAGAGGTGCTAGACCAGTTGGACCACCACCACCTATCCCACCATGACGACGTGTTGTCGTACCGGTAGGTTCGAAACCCTTCATTGTGTGAATTTGATGTTGTTAAGCTATATTTTGGGGTTTGGGTAGGAATCCATGTTTTGATAAAATAATGAATAAATTGAAGTTATTTGAAAAATGAAGAGGATAGATGGGTTAAATAGGTCAAGGTGGTAGGGTGGGTAGGTTTTTAGGGTGTTAGGGTGGGTAAATAGAGAGAAATAGGGGAAAAAATAGATTTGGGGGGGCCGTGTCAGGTTTGGCTCGGCAATTTTTCAGTGACCGATGCTGGTCACTAAGTGACCGGCATCGGTCAAGAAGCTTTGGGGCTAGGGTGGTTTTTTAGTTGACCGGTGTCAGTCGTAAGTCGACCGACGTCAATGGAGGGGGGATCGGTGTTGGTCATGGGTGACCGGTATCGGTCCCTAGTTAGGATTTTCTAATTTGTTGCTTGGTTTTGTTGTGGGTTTGGGTGTTTGGTTGTTATTTGGGTGTTTTGGTTATTGTTTGGGAGTTATGGTTATTGGGGTGAAGAGGGAAGGGGTAGAGGTTGATAGGAAGGTTTATTGGTGTGTGGGGGGGGAAAAATGGGGCGGTTGTGTGGTCAGGTTGTTAAAAGGGGGTATAGAAGGTTAAAGGAGTTGTTGTGATAAATAGTAGGGCTAATGCAGTGAGTTGGTTTTGCAAGCACGTCAGTACCTGACGATGCGGGATAGGATGCCCCCGTTGTTGAGATGGATGCTGCCACATGTTTCCACAGCGTAGTGGGCCATCATGCCGTGAGGTGGGACTTGGCAGAGTCCAACGTTATAGGGTGATAGAGATGGATCACAGTCTTATGGTCACCCTCATCGAGAGATGGGATCCGGCGACCAATGTGTTCCATCTCCCGACTGGAGAGATGACCATTACATTGGAGGATGTGTATCGCATCCTTAGATTACTGATCGATGGAAAGGCAGTCTTCCAAGTGGATGCAGAGACAGCCATGGACAGCATCTTATAGGTATTTGGGGATGCAGCCGCGCTATTGACTTATCACAGCATGAGCATCACCTATGGGGATATGTATCGTGCCCACTGACATGAGACACGGCTTGCCATGTTGATGATGATCGGCATTACATGCTTCGCCCTCTTGGACTCAGAGGGAGGCCACTTTCCATGGGTGCTGATGGGGGTATTACACGAGATGGTTAAGGAGCATACATGTTATGCTTGGGCACCAGTATACCTGGTGCAGTTATACCGAGAGCTGTGGCGCTACCGCCGGATGAGGTCGATTCGGGATTTGCTCTACGTTTTTGTTACACTGCTGGGCATATGAGCATATCATATGCATTCGACCAGTAGGGCTGCCCCAGCAGCCAGGGCCACAGGTGATTTATAGATATGGCTTTCAGAGGTGGCTGGGGGTCGTGGGCCAGCCACGAGTAGTTCTCGCCAGACGGGATGTAGCATATTACGGCCATGTATTAGAGGGTGTGACTACCCTAGATATTATATGGAGGCCTTACAGAGGTCATCAGCCCCGTGGAGGAGCCCGATCACAGTTGCGGTGGATCCAGTATACATTCTGGATAGCGGGACGGAGGCTAGGAGAGCATGAGCGGATACCCTTAGAGAGGGTACGACGGCAGATGGGGCTACGACAGGATGAGCCACCTCCCTTCCCTCAGTACCAGAGGGATGATGTAGAGGCCCCACTGCATGTACCACAGCCCGTGGACCCAGATTGGGTAGCCGAGAGGCCTGCAGATGATACCGTGGATGACGCCGGCTGCACAGGATCATTTTTGGTATGGTGGGTAGGAGAGAGAGCCACGAGGAGAGCACAGCCCGCACAGCCAGACTTGGTGGCGGTGATAGCAGAGAGGGACCAGCTCAAGGGCCAGGTACAATTATTACAGGGGCAGCTTGCTGCTGCACAGGCACAGATAGGTGTCTTACAGGGTCAGCTAGCCTAGGCACAGGTACAGCCACAGGCATAGCCACAGGCCCCACCACAGGCACCACCAGTGGCACCACCAGTGGCACCAGCACAGGCACCCGTACAGCCACAGGCACCGGCACAGGGGGCACTATTATTAGGATTCGGGGGACCAGCCCCAGCAGCGATGGTGGCACGGGCCCGCTATATGGAGGCGAGAGCGGAGGCCCGGTATTATCAGGATGTTCTTGATGGTACCGGGGCTGACTATCAGCCATATGCGGCACACAGAGCTGAGACCTCGCGTAGCCAGAGATCCCAGGGGGGTACAGCCACAGCCGGTGGGTCCGTTACAGGGAGGAGGTGAGAGGCAGCACAGGGACCAGCAGGGAGATAGGCGGAGGGCGGTGGGGAGAGCTGAGGGATCCCTGCAGAGGAGATAGTTTGTGTTTGTACAGTGGATATGGGCACCGGTCTATGAACCGGTTATGTTTATAGAGGCCTGCGTGCCTACATATGATGTATTCATTCATTTATTCATTTATTGTATATACCGGCCTGCGAGCCGAGTACGGGTTGTACAGTTGATACCGGCCTGCGAGCCGAGTATATTTTTGATATGAGAGACCGGCCTGCGAGCCGAGTCGAGATTATTGACAGTTATTGCGGCCTGCGTGCCGGCTTTGTATTATTATGAGATCACAGAGGCCCCTATGCAGGGCACATTGTATATTTGAAACTTTTGATATATAGATATGATGATTTTGACCCACATGCTGTGTTTAAAATGTTTTAAGTGTTTTGTCGATGGTTTGTGATATTTAATGTATGATGAGTTTGATCCACATGGTTTATATATTGATGGTGTTGATGTCTTTTGTTGATGGGATGTATGTATATATAGATGATGAGTTTAATTGACATGTTGTGTTATGAAATGTTGTATGTGTTTTGTCGTTGGTTTGTGAAATTGAATGTATGTAGCTGCTGAGTTGGATCCAAATGGTGTATAGATTGATGGTTTTTGATATCGTTTGTTGATGGCTTGTTTGTTTTTGTAATATAGATAGATGATGTTGATGAAATTGTGATGAGATATGGATTTGATGAAAAATTATAGATAATGGTGTTGTTTATGCAGGAAAAAGGGATGGGCGCCACAAAAATTAGGTAGAAAATAAAGAAAAGAACTATGTGTAAAAAAAATTATGTATGTGACCGATATCGGTTAGATAACCGATGTCGGTAGGCAATAAACCGATATCGGTTAGCTAACCGATACCGGTTATTCAAATATGAGCTTTTCTAAAAATAGAAAAGCTTGGGTGGCAACTGAAGTTCTTATTTTGAGCATTCTTATTTTTAGAGTCATGCAACAAGTTAAATACGTGAATGCGACGCTGTTTGACGACTGATACATGTGATTGCATGAAAGAATTTGAGTGATAAGGAGGAAAGAGACAGATGAAGTGAATGTGGGCTGAGATTCAGAAAGCAGAAAGGAAAATTTGAAAAGGGTGGTGAACATGGCTGAACGAGGAGAAGCATCTAGCAGGTAGGGACGAGAGGGAAGACAAGTTCCACCTCAAGCTGCTGCAGCCCAAGAGGTAAACATTTTGGTTATAATTTGATTCTTGCTTGTTTTGTGAATAGGATGAGAGAAGTGTAAGTGGGTAAAGATGAGAAAGAAAAGGTGATAGGCAAGGGTTTGGGATGGGGTGAGTGCTATGGGGTAGGTAAGCAGGGTGGTCACGTATGTTTTTAGGTATAGATAGGAGTAAACGGGCAAAATAATTATCGTAGGTGTATGTTTTTAAGTAGGGTGTATATTTTTGACAGTGACCGGTATCGTTTAGAGATAACCAGTATCGGTTAGCAAACCGGTATCGGTTATCTATAACCGATATCGGTTACTGTAGGAGTTTCCAGAATTTGAGAAAAAACCCGTGGAGATTTGTTTTATTGAATAATTATGTGTCGTTTTGATGTATGCAGGCGGAAGCAGGGTTAAGGATGAATGATACTGTACCAGCGTTGTTGTCATGAATCTGAGCAGATGTAACACCAGCTGAATGGGCATTGATAAATCATTTGGGGTTAAGTGGAATCCTCTATTATTCATGAATCACACGTAACCATGCTATGTTGCAGGCGTTGATTGAGAGATGGAATCCAGAAAGGAATACCTTCTATCTGCCAACAGGGGAGATGACAGTGACTTTGGAAGATGTGTTCCGTATTTTGAGACTCCCAATGATAGGAAAAATAGTGTATCAGGTGTTGCCTAGCGTGGGGCGGGCAGCGATAACAGCAGTATTTGGTTCAGCTGCACGAGATTTGACACAGCGAGGTTTAACATTTACGTATGGTACAATGTATGCAACACACCCTGAGGAAACAAGGTTGGCTGTGCTATTAATGATAGCGGTGGGGTATTATGCATTACCGAGGGCGGAGGGTGGAAGATTTCCAAAAGCATTGATGAGTGTTATTTGGGAAATGATAGAAATGAGCGTTACTTTTGCATGGGCACCTGCATATTTGGCGGAGCTATACAGGGGTTTATGGGCTTGTAGACGAAATCACCGGACAACACTGGATTGTTCATTTTTATTACATTGTTGGGCCTATGAGCACATTGTTTGTGTGTGACCAATAGGCCGACCCATCCAGTCAGGAGAGACCGGAGTGCAGAGGTTGGGATTCAGACGATGGGTCCAGACAGAACAAGAGGCAAGATCCCAGGCCGTGACGGGTGACACTGAGTATTATAGGTAGGTATGGGAGATGGTGACGATTGCGGATATCTATTGGAGGCCTTACGGGAACTATATGGTAACAGAAAACATAGCTGAGGAGTTGAGGGGTGTAGAGTGATTGAGGTGGATCGCGGGGCACAGGCCAGGTGAGTATGAGAGGATTCCTCTAGATTACGTGCGGCGACAATTTGGATTTGTGCAGGATATACCCCTGGCTTATAGACCATATATGAGGATCGACGTGGAGGCAGCATTCTCACCTCCCTGGCCAAAACCTCTGGAAGGACCAGAGGAGATAGCAGCCGATCACAGGGTGATGGATGCAGGAACGACAGAGGCCTATAGATTATGGTGGGTAATAGAGCTACGAGGTGAACGTGATCGTCCTGACATAGCTATGATTACAGCAGAGAGAGATCATCTGCAGAGTTTAGTTCATCAGCTCCAAACGTAGGTGAATGAGACAAGAGGATTGTTAGCGGTTGCGGAGTCACGAGCGGAGGGACTAGAGGCAAGATACCTCCATGCGAGAGAGCGTATTCACATGTTATAAGAGAGATTGGCATATCAGTGGGCGGTACCAATAGCCGTGGTACCTTTGAGGATGGAGAGGCCCGGCGAGAGGCGTCGACGATCACGATCATCACCTGGTTCGGGATGAGGCGTGAGGGTCTAAGTGAATGTTATCGAGGTATAAGAGTAAATAAGGATGCCGACCTACACGTCGATGATAGAGAAGATGTATTTGTTTAACGTCTAAATAAAACTGAATATGTATGTTGATTTGAGTTATGATAATAATAAGAATGTTTGTGTTTTGACTTTTTTTTTTTGAAAAAGGATAAAGATGAGTGTTATCAAATAGAAATACACAGAAACTATGTATATTTACAACACAATGATAGGGTATGGTAGGGGATGGTCGAGCTAACCTTGGGAGACACCATATCTCCGAAGTGCTGCCTACATAGCCCATTGCACAAAGCAAGGAGGGGCCTCAGACCGATGTAGTTCTCCCTTAGGACCAGGGAGAGGTGAATTCAGGAAATTTAGGTATGGTTAGGCAATTCGTTGGTTGGTAAAAGTATTGATATTGGTAGGGTAATGTTGTTGGTGTTGGTAATGAATTGGTGATGTTGGAATAGGTATAAGTGAAGTGAAAGTTAGCCTATCCAAGTGGTAGGGAACCATGTCCTGATTAAGATCAACACATAATCCTAGATTCGAGTCAAAGAGGAAAAAAGTGCTCCGTAGGTGAAAAGAGCTAAACAAACCACATAATAACGTAGAATGAGCTTGAACCCCTATGTACTGTACATAGACGAGAAGTTAATAGGTGAAAAGAGTTGTATAATCACAATATATCGGGGGGTACGTCATGTCCCTTGAGTTTTGTTGTTTTAACAAATGGTGAGGTGAGGTGGATGATGTAGCTGAGGCGTAGAGAACTTGTTATAAAGTGAGTATTCTGACGAAAGAGAACCTAACCTAAATAGACAAGTCCATGACTCAAAAGTTCTTTTGAATGTGGCTTTTATTTTGCTGAATATAGACTGATCGATGCGGGAAGTCTACAAGGGATATGTATTTTATTATTCTTGAGGTCTTCATGAAGCTGATCAATGCGAGAAGCTCCTGATAAAGGCTGACTGTGTATAGTTGTCCTTCAAGGGAGCAGTCTATTATATAATAGTAGCAATAGTTTGGCATATAGCTATCCTTCGAGGGAGCAGTCTATATATAATAGCAGCAATAGTTTGGAATATAGCTGTCCTTCGAGGGAGAAGTCTATATATAATTTAGAGAGCTAGATGTCTATTTGGTGTAAAGCATCTAGTTTTGTAGGAAGTTGACTCAAGAAAATCCCATAGGTGTTGAATTAAGAATGTGTCATTTTAAATACTTTGAAGTCATGGACTAGACTAAAAAGGGGAAGGCATCTTTAAGGGGAGATGAGAATCAAACTATGTGAGCTTGATTTTATTTTGAGATGTAGGAAAAAAAGTGTATGTGGTGGTAAATGAGCTCAAGGGACGAGCGCAAGGTAGATAAGAAGTGATATAACACTAAATTCAATAGTAGAATGGTCGAAGATGCAAAGCATTAAGGGGTTCAGGCTCAGGTTTACCATTAAGCGAAGCTAAACGATAAGTGCCTGATCCATAAGTGTGAGTGATTATGTAAGGCCCAATCCAATTGGGAGCAAATTTTCCACGTTTGCTCTTTTCTAGTTTGGTTACATGTTGATTCTCTTTGAGGACAAGATCACCAACCTTAAAGGTATGCTCATGAAGTCGCTTATCATAAGCACGCTTGATGTGTTTTTGATAGATTTGAAGGTGATCAAGAGCTGTAAGATGACGCTCGTCAAGAAGCTCCAATTGGGCTAACCGCTCTTGGCGGAAATCATCGTTGGTGAGAATATCCTGAAGAGATATTCTGAGGGAAGGTATTTGTATTTCGAGAGGCAAGACAGCCTCGGTACCATATACCAAAGAAAAAGGTGTGGCATTAGTGGAGGTATGAATGCTAGTACGATAAGCCCAAAGGGCAAAGGGGATGTGATCATGCCAATTTCTTCCGGACTCATTGACAACTTTCATGAGGATTTTGGTTAGGGTTTTATTAGAAGATTCAGCCTGAGCATTGGCCTGTGGATAGTAAGGTGATGAGAAACTAAGTTTGATATCAAAGTTGTCACAAAGGTCTTATAACAACTTATTTTTGAAATATTTACCATTATCTGTTATTAGGCGATGAGGAATACCAAAATGACAGATAATGTGATGGTTAACGAACTCTACAATTTTTTCTTTTTTGGTTGAAATGATTGGAATGGCCTCCACCCATTTTGTGTAATATTCAGTTGCTGTGATTATCCAACAGTGATGTTGCGAAGAGGGTGGGTGAATCTCACCAATAAGGTCTAAACCCCATTGTGAGAAAGGCCAAAGATCTCGTGCGACCTGTAGCGGATGGCTAGGAGTATGTTGAAGGTTGGCATGTTATTGACACATAACACAATGCTTAACATATTTGTAGCAGTTGTTATTGAGAGTAGGCCAATAATAACCTAGGTGAAGGATTCATTTGGCCATGACAAGGCCGCTAAAATGTCCACCACAAATACCGTCATGGACCTGTTGGATGGTATAGGTGACCTCCGCGCCGGTTAGACATCGAAGGAGGATGCCATCAAAGCCACATTTATAAAGGAGTCCCCCTATGACGACATAACGAGAAACACGTTTAAGAAAAGTGCGTTTTCCAGTACTAGTAAGGTCAGGTGGGAGAATGGAGGTTGTAAGGTAGTCGTGAAATTGGTGGTACCAGGTATCCTGCGAATTAGCAGACACATTATTTATCATACAAACAATCGGGGCTGAGTAAGATGGGGTAAAGAGTTGTTGGACCAAGATGAATATGTCAGAGTCAGTTGGCGAGGTAGGAATTTGCGAGGCTAAGCAAGCCATAGTATCCGCAAATTTGTTAGTGGAGCGGGGAATGGTCTGGATAGAATAACGAGTAAATGAGGTCAAAAGTGAATCCACGTAATGTTTGTACTTTTGAAGTTCCTCATTTTTACATTGGTAGATGCCCATAACTTGATTGACTACCAATTGAGAGTCGCTGAAAATATTAATAGATTTGACACCTAAGTGTAACGCAACCTGGAGACCCAAAACAAGGGCCTCGTATTCCGCTGTATTATTAGTGCAGGGGAAATCGAGCCGGAATGAAAGAGGCATAGGCTCAGCGTCAAGAGGAATGAGAACAACACCGGCCCCTCTGCCGCGCTGGCATTTGGATCCATCGAAGAAGAGGGTCATTGGATACGACTCTTCCCTGAGTGAAAGAGTGGCGATGAGTTCGTCAGGGAAATTAAAATTGGTAAATTATTCCCTAGGTAAAGGGGCGTCCACAAGTTGGTCGGCAATGGTTTGTCCTTTGATTGACTTCTGGTGTATAAATTCAAGGTCGAGGTCAGCAAGGAGCATAAGCCATCGAGCGATGCGTTGGTTTAGATGTGGTTTGGTATACATATAATGAATGGGGTCCGTGTTGGTGATGATGAAAGTTTTGTGATTCAGGAGGTAGTGTCGGAGTTTGGTGGCTACGAATGATAGGGCTAGGCACAGTTTTTCTACATGTGTATACCTAGTCTCGTAATCCATGAGAGTATGACTTATATAATAAATGGCTTGTTCTCGATGCTCAGAGTCACGATGTGTGAGCATGGCTCCTACGGCGTGGTCGGTGGCGGAAAGGTAAAGGTAGAAAGGGTGATCGTCCTGTGGTGGGATAAGCACGGGTGGCTGCAAGAGATAGGCTTTGAGAGCTTCAAAGGCTTGGTGACACTCTTCGCTCCATTGAAAGGAAATGTCCTTTTTAAGAAGGTGATGAAAAGGCTGACATCGATCCGAGAGTTGGGAAATGAAACACCGGATAGATTGAAGTTTACCTTGCAAACTACGCAATTGTTTGAGGTTTTTGGGTGGGGGCATTTCTAGGATAGCTTTGACTTTAGATGGATCGACCTCAATGCCACGCAAAGAGACGATAAAGCCAAGAATTTTTCCCGAAAGAACACCAAAGACACATTTCTTTGGTTGAAGCCGGACTGAATATTGTAACAGGCGACCGAAAATAATGGTTAAAACATCGAGATGTTCACTGCGATGTTTAGATTTGCCAAGAAGATCATCGACATAATCCTCAAGGATAGTGTGCATAATGTCATGAAAAATGTAAGTCATAGCCCGCTGATAGGTCGCACCAGCATTCTTAAGGCCAAATGGCATGACACGATAACAGAAGGTTCCCCAAGGAGTTATGAAGGTAGTTTTATGTTGATCGGCCGGGGCTACCAAAATTTGATTGTATCCTGAAAAGCCATCCATGAGAGAAAGCATTTCATGGCCCGCAGTGAGATCAACAAGTTGATCAATACTTGGGAGGGGGAAGTCATCCTTAGGGCAAGCGAGGTTAAGGTCTCGGAAATCTGTGCATATCCGAAGTCCCCCCGTCGCTTTAGTGATAGGTACGATGTTAGAAATCCATTGAGGATAGTCAATAGGCAAGATGAAGGAAACAGAAAGAAGTCATTGAAGCTCTTCTTTGACCAAGAGGGCAATGCGTGGATGCATTTTTCTTAGTTTTTTTTTGACTGGTTTGGAATCGGGATTTAGGGTGATGTTATGGACAGCAATGTCAGGATCAATTCCTGGCATGTCAGCATAGGACCAAGCGAAAGCTTGGTTGCGGGTACGGAGAAAGGTAGTAAAGGCGACTTGTTCTGATGCGTTAAGGGATTGTCTGATCTTCACAATGTGAGGATCCTCCTCTGTGTGGATGTTGATTTCTATAGTTGACTCATTCAACATGGTTTGAGTTTCAGATGGTAAGGCGCGTTGAATATAGGAGTCATTTGCACCAAGGTAAGTGAGTATGGAGTCATCATCCTGGCACTCAACAACATTAATCGAAGGCGAATCCTCTTCAATCATGTCAGGATATAGAAGGGGAAGAGAAGATGGGTCCTCATTATCATGTTGATAAGTGAGAGGACCTAGGAAGATAACATTTATGAAAAAAAAAAGTTAGGAGGGATAGATTCAGGGTCTATCGACTCTGTGGGTGATGATGGCAAAATGGGTGATGATGGTTTGGTAGGGGTGACGTCGTCATCTTCCAGGATACAACTGACACAAGGTTTCTCCGGTGTAAGTGTTTCAGGAAAACCGAGACCACTACGATCATTGTGTTTGCGTGTAGTCACGGGAATGAGTGTATGTCAGCCTTGTTCATAAAGACCAAAACCAAAGCCTTTCCAAGCACAGCGAGTCAAGAAGGTGAGGGTGAAATGACGATTTTTCAGGTATTGAAAATCGGATTAGAAGGGAACCACCCCAAAAGGAGGTTCAGGGGTAACAGAGGATGCGTCGACACCCCCATATGTTAGGTTGGTGCGGCAATGAGGTGGTCCGTAGGGGATTACCTCCCCCACGCGACGGTCGTAGGTAGGATGCGCATGTAACTGTCCGTACTCCTGTGGGGTATGGAAAGAACTAATGTTATATAGGCGGTATTCCCCAGCGTAAGGCGTTGAAAAACATCTACTAAGGGGTCAGAGGTTGGGATGTTATCTGCGGGAAAGGAAGTGGTATTTGCGATGGCGGTTTCATTGGTTGAAGGCATGGGTGCAGTTGAGGTAGATGGTTGAAGTGCGGTTGAAGTGGATGGTTGGGTTGGATGAATGGGTGTCTTGACTGGTACAAGCACATCATTAGGGTGATACAACATATTACAGGTTTTGAAGGGGGGAGGATCAGCTTTTACGGTGTAGGACTTCCCCTCGTACTCAAATTTTATGCATCTATGTAAGGTGGAGGGAACGCATCCCATAGCCCGGATCTAAGGGTGGCCTAACAACATATTTTATTGGAACTCTCCCTCAAGGACATAGAAGAGTTCGGGTAAAGTACGTGGCCCTACACGAATGTTAAGGATCACGGTGCCTAAGGTAGAAGTAATAGCATCATTGAATGACCGCAACATGATGGGGTTGGCACACATGCAACTAGAAGGGATATTCATTTGTTGGAAGGCTTTTGAAGAGATGATGTTTAGGCTAGCGCCCCTGTCAATCATAACATGACGTACCTGAATGTCCCAGACATAAGCTGAGATGAAAAGAGCAGGGTCAGGATCTTCAGCACCAAAGTCGATAATTTCGTCTTCAGAGAAACTGACAGCAGCGGCTTGCTGTACAGAGACAGAAGTGGTTGGGGAGATAGGTTGTTTGGTGAGCGAAGCAACGTGATTGGGTGTTAGAATGGAAGTAACAGGAAAGGTTTCATTAGGTAAGATCTATCTCCCTTGAAGCATTTCAACGAGAGCTTGTCGATGAGATTCAGAAGTCTGAATGAGATCATACAGTGTCATTTTTACAAGAGATTGGTGAAGCTGTTTGATCATGGTTTGGTGGGCAACTCCATTAGAGATGAGGTAAGTGCGTCCTCGAATAACGACTTTAGGTGGTGGTGCAATCAGGATGGTGGACGGAGAAAGAGAGGACGTAGGTGTGCTTTCTTTCACTTTCTCATTATTTTTCTGCCCTCGAGTAGCAACACTAATCATATTGATCTCGTGAATACGAGATGAGGAAAACAGTAGGGATAGGTCATTGTCTTTGAGAGGTGGGGCTATAATAATGATAGATCTTGGTGAGGCGGGGACAGGTGGTATAGGAGAGGGAATTGAAGCTAAAGGTCTCTCTCTTCGTAAGTTGTCTTTCTTAACTTTTTTATCTGAGAGAGGTGACTAACGAAGTATGGCTTTCAACGCTTTGCATCCCTCTACGTCATGCCTTGGTGTGCGGTGGTAAGTGCATATTTTAGACTCATCATAACCTATAGGTCGAGGTTTAGATGGATCGTAAGGTCTAAGTGGGGGTAGGGAAATGGTCGCATTCTCCACCAACATAGCATGGATTTTGGCGTAAGACCCTTTGAGTGGGTCAAAGTCAGAGGAAAATTAGGCTATTGACTGGGTAGTTTGTGGTAATGACGGGGTATGATTTGTTTGTATGGTTGGTGGTTTAGCCAAGGGGTTTTGATAATGGGTTTTAACTAAAGGTGGCTTCTTTGGCACAGAAGCTATGTTTAGCTAGTTAGATGATGAGGCCACAGATGATGTGGTATTAGAAAACAACCACGGAGAAATAGGAGTGGTAGCAAACAATTCTTTTGATGATGGAATTTGTTTAGGGTTGGTAGGTGGACAGAATACGTGGGGTGATGGTGTTGCTATACCCTTGGATTTCTGTATGGGTGCAGAAGGCGTAGGTCACTTTAAAGAAAACGCAGGAGGTATGATATATTGATGCAAGGTAGAGGGATGGGGTCCCAATATGGAAGGTAGGTGTGACGACGAGGGTTTTAGTTGTGATAGAGGCATAGGTTGAGGAGATTGAGTCTGTCTCCTAATGGGATGGATGGCTTTATTTTTAGATAAATCAAGCCGCTTAGGTGGGTGTGTTAGACTGGGTATTGGTGAGGTCCCAAGCGTACGGGAAGATTTGGTTAGGTTAATAGAAGTGGATGAGGTATTTGGTAGAAATGAGGGGGGTGAAGATGAGGACATAGGCATTTTAAGCTTCTGTAAACACTTCGGGTATATGGTAGAGGTATCTGTATCGGTCATCTGCATTTGAGTAGAATATGGCGTACTCAAATGTTCCCATTAGACTCGTCTATCTTCTGGGAAAAGACAGTCCTCACGTGTGAATAAGAACTTTTGTATGGAAGAAAGGTGGGTTGTGATTCCGGTCGACTGTGGGTGTGATATAGGGGGTAGATGAGGCACTGTATCAATGGGCGTTAAGAGGTCAACCGGTCGCTAAAAAGATTTAGGCAATGAAGAAAAAATAGGTAGGAGGGCGTGTTTGAGAGGATCCGTCATGTTTAAAGAATGTGGTGATGTT
Organism: Taxus chinensis; assembly: GCA_019776745.2. Taxonomy (NCBI): domain Eukaryota; kingdom Viridiplantae; phylum Streptophyta; class Pinopsida; order Cupressales; family Taxaceae; genus Taxus; species Taxus chinensis. The sequence continues at coordinate 11,881,141 of CM034153.1, forward strand.
GGTTCAAGAGGTTTCTCATCTAAGGATGACAAAAGAATTGGCGAGCCTTCCTCTTGTACAGAAAGAATGGTAGAAGGAGATGTTTGGGAAATAGATAAATTAGATAACATCCGCTCACAGTCTTGCAAGGATGTGGTGTAAGAAGGATCATTTGTGAGAAGGGAACTCTGGGCGGTTAATTCCTTGATGGGTAAAGGAACGGCCAGGATTTTGTCTTGTCTTGATGGTGATGAAGGGGGTTCTGGTTCCTGCGTTAGTGAAGAGGCTTGATTCAGAATTTGTTCGATAGAGGTTTTTGGCTGGGATTCGAAGACTGCATAGATCTCGTGAACGCTCTCCTCGGCTAAGATATCTTGGTTTATGTTACTGTTAGAAGAGTGGTTCGGGAATGGTTTGTTGAATATTTTCAAATTTTGGTTAGCAGGGGCGTTAGGATTATCGAGGGCTATATCCCCCGCATCAACCATTTCCTGCACTATGTTTTTCAACATCTTGCAATTTTCATGACTGTGTCCCTTCACGCGGTGGAAGTTACAGAAGTCATTTTCTTTGTACCAAGAAAGTATGGCGCGAGTGGAATCAAACCTGGAATGAGGTTTAACAGGAGGTAAGGTAATAGCTCCTGCTTTAAGCAATTTTTCCAAGATGACACCATAAGTTTCTCCCAAGGGGGTGTAATTGATGGGCTCGGCTTTATACTTATAGGTGGTTTTTGGCGGGGTATTAGACGGTGGTTGGGATTTTACCATCACCGCGTGCACGGCTCCTTTTGATTTCGAAGCAGTCGATGGGTGAGGATTGGTGGTGTTAGGTTTGTTGGTGCAATCTTGGGTTTGGAAATTGGAGTTTTTGTTACACAACTGCAATTTCTCTTCCTCTAAGGCTCGAATCTCTAATTTTCGAGCCATAGTAAAGGCCTCGTCAAATGTGTGGAAAGTTTGAATTTGGAGGGTAGGAGAGATGTGCTTAGCGCAGGCCCGTGTAAAGAGTTCAATAAGTTCGACCTAAGGTAAGGCATACGTAAGTTGGTTGATAAGGCCCCGCCATCGTCCAACGAAGTCTGCGATAGGTTCGTCTTCAAATTGTCGGATGGCATAGAGGTCGGTGATAGATACTTTCTTGGCAATGTTAATGGAGAAATGATCCAAGAAAGATTGGGCTAGTTGGTTAAAAGAGAATATTGAGTGTTGGGTTAAAGCACTGTACCACTCCAAGGCGGGTCCTGATAAGGACATGGGAAAGGTGTGGAGTAGTAAAGCGTCGTCGTGAGCAATCAGATAGTAGGCATGTCTAAATGATCGCAAGTGTTGTTGAGGGTCCTCCTTACTATTAAAACGGGTAAATTTTGGTAATTCCCATTGAGGAGGATATGAATGAAGGGGGAAAAAAGGGTGGATAGGCTCCTGACAAAATTTATCGTATGTTAAGGCGCTACGACTTCCCGAAACGAAAGCCTCCAGATTTTGCATTTTGTCCATCATTTGTTTAATGAAATCCGTGGTTGGATGAGATGATGGTGCAGTTGTGGTGAACGGAGGAAAATTGGGCCAAGGGCCTCCACTAGACAATGGTGGGGTTAAGTGTTGATAAGGTATGGAGGACGAATATGTTGAGGCGACCAAATAAGGATGTCCTATATAAGATGTTGAGGTCACTGGATATGTGTGTGGGAATGAAAAGGTGGGCGGAGCTTGAGAAGGAAAGCTCGTGTGGATAGGTAGCAGAGAGAAAGTCATGAACGGAGCAGTCTACAAGAGAGACGAGGTAGGAGCAGTCGGTGGTAATGACATGTGGGGCCCAAGATTAACCAAAGGAAAGCCAATCTATGTCGTATGAACCTCTGAAGCCGCTGGATTGAGAGACGGGGCTAAGGATGCAGCAGGCAAAGCGGAGCTATCAGGCAGAGAAGGAGATAAATGAGCAACTATACTAATAGGCATGCCAACAAGGAGTTGACCATCGGGCGTACGGTTAGGGGCATGAGACAAATAGTATTGTACAGCACTAGGATTAGCATCCAGAAATTTGGCAAATTCCTTATCTCCTACAAGAATTTTAGGAACCTCGCTGGTATCCGTAGGATTCCCTATAGAATGTGAAGGGGGTGATTCAGGTAAAGGCACAGAGCAGGCATGTGAAACCATGGCAGCGGCTTGCTTTCGAGTGATAACAACCATGGACAAGAGTACACAGTAGGGTTTCAATCTATCAGGAACAGAAACAACCTTAGAATGTTGAAATTGGTAAGTTGCTGGTTTGTTAGGAACTGTAAAAGATAGTAACCGATATCGGTCTGCTAACCGATGTCAGTTAGAATATAGCTGACGTCGGTGTAATAAGACTGGTATAAGAAAATATAAGAAGCTACTGATTTGAGTTTTTAACAATGCTTAGTACATCTATCAAATTGTTCTGAAGTGATAACTGAAACAGTGTATGATAGAGAAATAGAGCTGAAAACAAACAAGATACACAAACAAATAAACAGACTAACCCTAGGATTAGTGTTTATCAATTTGAGCTTATGCCCTTAGACGCAAAATGATGTCAGAATCCTAAACACAAGACCTAGGGGAAATGTCAAGTTTGTTTTGGCTTATAAGGTTACCTCAATCGGGCAGAGGAATACCGCGGAGAAGGGGGGATGTTTTGAGCTGTTGTGTTAATTATGAAGTGATTCGGTATGTGTTGTGCAGTGAAAGTAAGATTAATTTCCTGTCAATACTGTGGAAATCACCCCCACGTGTATGACCTGTTACTTAGTCTATGTTCACTAGAATTGAAAACAGCAAGCAAGAATGTAATGCACGTATTTTAAACCCAAATCGAAAATGATATTCGATGAAGCAAAAGAGATGACTTTCACTAATGCAAAGATGTAAAAGCAAAGCAAGTTCTTTTACCAAAATAAAAAAATACCTTGTGAATATCTTTAGAAGAAGAAAACAGCAAGTATGCTCCCTATATGAAAGCAAGCAAGAGAAACAGAAACCCGAAATGGGTCCCACTGGGCGTGCCAAAATGTTTCACATGGAATGTTTCAACTTTTGGGAATAGAGTTGCTTCTATCCTTTCATTCCTTTAAGAAACAGATGAGGGTTAGGGCTAGGAGGAATACCTGTTGAATGTCGAGAGGGTGTGCGCGTACCGTAGAGAAAGATCAGATCGATTGCGAAGAACTCCTTTTTTTCTGGGAAGAACTACCTGTAAATAAGAATACAAGACCACCAGATTTTGATTAGACAATAAATGAGGGAACTGCCTTGGGCCCAGGAAATATAAAAGTTCCTTTCGAAGGTGGTCAGTTCCCCTGCTAATATGAATTAACACAAATTCTAACAAATAAGCTATTGTCCAATTACAATTTGTTTACCTTATTAGAACAATAGAGAAAGGGCTGGTCTTGGTTTAGAATCAAAGTGACCGATGCTGGTCACTACAACCGGTACCGGTTGGCTCTAACCGATATCGGTAGGGGCAATGTTTTAGGGGCTTTTGGTGAAGGCTGGTTGTAAGGTGGTTGTGTTGTTTTATAAGGCTGATAAATGGGTGGGGTAGGGTAATGGGGTGATGAGAAGGACTCAGAGAATACGAGGGGTGTTCTTGTGGGTAATGTAAGGGTGGAGGAATGACAGTTAGATGTAGTGTGTTGCTGGGTAGTAGATCTAAGAATAGACTTATGATGGCAGTGGTTCAGAAATTCAAGAAGTGTTATTAAAAGAACGTATAAGACTTACTTACTAGTTATTGATGGAAAATGCAGGTTCTGGGAATGTGATGATGGAGATAGGGCTCAAGTAGGATGATTTGACAACCCAAGATGAGTTATCTCCTCTCCTGATACTCCGATGAGTGTCATAAGGCTCTGGTTACTCAGTTGCAGTTTTTGGGCTTGATGTCCTTCTCTGCAAACTCTTCTTCTTCCTTTCACTTATCTCTGTTCAGCCAAGTAAATTCCGGATTCTTCCAATGATTTCTCTCTCAGATCCACTAAAATCCAACCCCTTATTTTTGGTTGGGAGTGGTCATTTACAGGGAATCGATGGCGGTTACGTAACCGACGGCGGTCGAGTAGGAACCGGTATCGGTCAGGTCAAAACGGACTATTTTTAGTAAAATAGCTAGCTTTTCCTCTTTTTTCTCCTGAGGGATTAGTTGCGGGCTTGGTCAAGTCATTATGAAGTTGGTTTTAGGTGCGGGTGAGGAGTAATTAGTCATGGGTGTGGATGTGGACCAAGTTATAGGTCTTAATTAGGTTAATTTAGGGTTAAGACTAGGTCATGATGAGGTGGCAAAATGAGGTGGCAGGTATGGCGATGTGGATTTATTAAATATAAGGTAATTAATAAATAAGTGTGTAAGGTTTAGGTGATGAGGTTAGGTTGCGAAATGAGATGCGGGGCACAGGGGGTCGTAAGACATAAATTTGGTGTCTACAATTATTGCTATGCTTTGTCAATATTTGTGTAATAAGCGCACTTGTGCGCATGAAGCTAATTACTGTATGAATAATGTTTATGTACAGAGGACTACACATACCTTCAGTGTGGGGTGGTTGTCGTTATCTAAGAGAAGGACTGAGGGACTTGAAAGGTGAAAAAAATAAGCTGCTACAGGTGTGTTTTAAAGGGGATTACTTCTCAAAAGGTCACCAAGGATGAAGATGGATGAAGTAACCATATAACACAAGGTAAGCGAAGGCCATGATAGCTACCAAGAGAAGGTGCAGTGACAAGGTACTTGGGTGTAGGAGCATGTGCTAAAGAGAAGTCTATGACCAGAAGGTAAGAAGGTACGCTAGAAGGTTATATTTGGGCATGGAGATGTACCATGCGGAATAAATGGATTTGGTCAATGAATGAAGGTATATTGGTAGGTGAGGAGCAATAACTGCATCAAAATTTTAAAAAAATATATAAGGAAGGGATGTGGATTCATTTTTACCATTGCAAAAAAGAATATTTGAGAGAAGAGCCAAGTGTGAAGAGCCGAGTGATCAAATTAAGGTGCGAAGGGTGTGAAATCAAGCATGACAACTAGATCTATGATTTAAGAATCTTGCATCCGTAGTGGTGAAGGGTTTGAGCAAAGCAAAGAGATAGAGAAGAGTTAGGTTACAAGAATTCCACCTAGGGCAGATTTGGATTGAGCTAGGTTTTGATTCGCATAGTTACAGGTGTGAAGAGGAGACATTAGCAAGGTAAAAATGACACCAAAGAAGGCATCTTCAGTAGTAGCAAAAGAAAAGAAGAAGGTGGTCATTGAGGAGGAAGAGATTGCACCCAAAAGTCATTTTTCAGAGATGCAATACCCAAAAGGGGTTATTGTTGGCCAAGAATGGGATTCGCCCATTATAAAAAGTAAGGTGAGTGAATATAATCATAGGACGTCAGAGAAAAAAAAGGAGCTCGAATCCTTACTCATGGTTAGAACCAACAAATGCACGGTGGATGACATGCCAATATATGATGATGCGGGTGAAAAGATATTGAAGAAAATTAGGGTATATCATTTTTATGTGTTGCCATACTTCAGGAAATATGAGCCCTTGTAACAGTGGCTCATGAGCAGGGTTCATGAAGACTGCTTCTACTTTGCAGGATGCAGAGCTAGAATTTCGTCTACACTTGTTTCATTAGTGACAGGTCTGAAGGCCACAGGAGAAGATATAAAAAGTGACCTCATAGAAAAATCCATGATTTTGAAAACCAAATAGGAGTTGGGATACTTGAAGGGTCCGCACGGAATGGACATCAAAAAATTCAAGAATTGTCTAGTTGTACAAGCTACAACACACTTGGTTACCAAGTTAAATGATCCGGAGTGGTGGTCATAGGTAAACACCATGTGGTTGCATGTGGCGCGAAAGATGTCAGAAGGGACAATATACAACATTGTTGGCTATATTGCAGAGAAAATAGTTGAGGAAGCGTGCACAGGAGGGAAGATCAAATTTCGGGCTGTTCTCCTATCGCTGGTCTTCATGGAAATTGGAGTACCAGACAGACCAAAGGAGAAAATATGGGAATACCCCATGGAGAACAAGTCCCCATCTGTAAGATTCAGCAAATATCTATGCAAGGGGATTATGATAGATGAGGTGAAACAAAGGACAAAGAAGTGGTATGATAGGCTCTGCGTGGCATTTGGGGAGGAATGATGCATTCCCAAGGACCTACCAGCAATGGTAGGGAAACAAGTTCAGTTTGTTGTATATTAGCATTTCTGCATCACGTGCTTTCCAATAAAGGATGGAACTTGGAGCCCTTAATGCAAGTTACCTTATGCCTTCACTGCAAGGTATTTTCAGGAGTCTATTCATAGGTTTACCAACACACACAAATTAAACTTCAATGCAGACAAGGTAGACTGTGAATACCATACACTACGGAAGAAGTATGTATACCTTGGAAGGAGCACCTACACAGAGAGAATAATTTCTGAAGTGGTGAACATCAAGCCAATAAGCTTGGTTGTAGCAGATTTGGGGGCAACACTGGTGTATCTCCAGTTGAAGCCGAAGATGGAGAACAAAAAATATGTGGAAGGTGAGTTCGCACTTCTAGCACCATCAAAAGGGAAGAACATAATGGAGAATGTCCCAGAACCTAAGCCCTCAGAGAAAATCAAAGTACAGGATGATGAGGAAGAGCACGAAGATAGTGGCGGCTTGGAGCATAGGGGTAGGAAACATCCTACAAGTCAGAGAGAAGTTGAGTGCGCCGTTACACCACCTCAGCCACAAGAGTGGGAGGAAGAGGACTTGAATGCAGTCCAAGGGGATAACTGGTTTAAAAGGGTATTTAGGAGAAGAAAAACCCAAGGTGTTACCCCAACCTCTATGTGCAGATCACCCTGACTCTCCCCACAGAAGGAAGTGACCGTGTCAAGAAGGAGGAAGCTGAAGTTGAGTGAGGAGGTAGAAGAGTCTGAGGAAAGCACGCCTACATCTCCTACACCCCCAAAGCACACAAAAGAAAAGAGTGAGGAAAGAAAGGAGAAGGATGAAGAGGAGAAAAGACCAGAGGAAACAACTACAAAAGAAATATAGGACATGGAGACGTAAGCTCCAAATTTAAAAACTAGAGTTCCTAAGCAGCAGAGGTCTAGAAGGGTGAGTGGAGAGCACATTCCACTAGCCATGGGGTATGCAAAGGACATAGGAAAGATTATACACACCCGCTTCCAGAGCACAATAGCACAGAAGGATCTATTTAGCTAGGAGTTGATGGATGAATATATGGTGACCGTACGAACACGAAAGCAACTATCCTAGTCGATGCACACCCACATGGACGAGCCTGATTTCGATGTATACGAAGAGTCATAAGTATCAAGGTGATTAAATAAGGAACCCCAGGCTAGACACATGACAGCAAAGCCTACTATCATGTCAAACGAGCAGGTCAATAATGCATTGGTGAAAGTTTCAATGGAGGTGGCTAGAAGGAACATGGATAAATCTGCCACAATCAAGGCATTTCGTGAAGAGTTGAAGATGAAGGATGTGGAGATAACAAACATAACATAGGAAAGGGGATTTGCATAGAAGAATAATGAAATATTCATAAGTGTCGTAGAGGAGATTGGGGACAATGTAATCAGAGCTATGCCACACTTGGAGCCCAAAGTACTACAAACATTTCCTTCAGTGATACACTATGTGGGGAAGTTGGTGGACTTGGTGCTAGAAGATGAAAATCTATATATGCAAGTGCTAGAATAATCAGAGAAGGATGCCGAACGGGAAAAAGCATCAGTGATGTGGAAAATTGCATCGTATGAAGGGTTGGTGTAGGCATTACAAGAAGTCTTAAAGAAAGTGGATCAAGCTTTGAATATATGCACAGTTGCAGAGGCGCTCATCAACATTAAGACCTTTGAAGAGACCAATGAGGTCCAAAAGGCCATGAAAAATGAGACATTAGGCCATGCAAAAAGTTTGGACATAGTTAAACAAAATCATGAGGCCCTGGAAGCAGCACAAGAGTCACATAAGACTAGGCTAGAAGAGCTTGGAAAGTTGATTGTGCAGAAGATGGACCTTTTGGAAGGGAGGATGAAATCTATGTCTAGTGTTGTGTTGGTTCTGTAGAACGAGAAAGGGGAAATTGTGTGGGATGAGTTGGAGTCCATAGTTGTGGACATCCCCAAGAAAGTGGAATAAGCACTCATTAAATGACAGGATTTGTAGGCTGCAATAAAGGAAGAGTATCCAGAGCTAATACTGCAAACTGATACTGAAGAGGTTTCTTGAATAACCTCGTATAAATTCTTGATTTGTCAACATTCTTCATTCTTATTCTTTCATTCAAAATTTGGAGATGACCATTGTTGCAACGACAATGAGATTAGTGTGGGGTAATGTTGATCAAAGAATACTTGGCAAAAATCACACAAGGAGTCCATGTGGGGTAGAAGGCCATGATTGAAGGCACGGAAGGACATGAAGGACCTGCGCATGATAGACATGTTCAAATTTTAGGACTTAGCTGATTTTGGGCATGAGGATCTATTTTTGCAACATGGTGTGTGGAACACATCAAAAATGTAAAGAAGTGCACGCTAAGCATATTCTATATCTAGAAGAAAATTTCAAACGTCTATGCATGGAGGAAAGCTAAGAATGGAATGAACACTTCAGTTATCTATAAGAGGGCTATAGATAGTGCACTTTCATGAGTGGCTATAATTGTAAATGGTGTATGGATATTAATAGCATGCGACCTATTTCTAGAGTAGTTAAGTGGTGAAGGGTAAGTCCCCACCCTATATATATGATGGTTAGGTGCATAATAAAGGAGAGATTTGTATGATGTATCAGAGGGATATAGGCATGTATGTATGATTCTAAATATGTGTATCAGATTCATATGCACCTTAAGATGAATTGATAGTTCTGTAAGGAGATTCTATACTTATTAATAGATGGAGGATATTGGCTGAATCTAAGTGTTATTCTATGTAATTGAGTAGTACATGTTAGTATTCAATCATGATTACTGTCTAAGTTTATTCTTTAATGGATTCATGGGTAACATGCATTGTAGAATGATGGATTATTCATGGGTCTTTATGGTTCTTTCTTCATTATGTGTCATCATATTACAACAACCCTATAGAGGGACCTGGTACCTTTGTGTGCTTCGGGTGAGTGCTCATTCTAGGTTGAGTGATGTGCTAGCACGAATAGGGTGTTATCTTGCAAATTATAGGCTACATCATGGAGGTCGTAGCGTAGTAAAATTTATCAGTGATGGATATCGATGCACTACTGAGGTCTAAGGTAATCAATATATATGTGGAATAAAATGAGGCAGAGATCGATGCTAAGACATAATGACTATCCTAGGAACGGGCCTATCTTGATGTGTAGGACTAGCGGAACAATGAAGTCATGTAGACGGTACTCAAGTAGGTGAGCGAGGAGTGGACTTTGTTTTGAGAAACATAGAATGAGATGCGCTAGATGAAGTGGGGGATATGCTAGATATTGTGCAAGGGGATGATGACCATAGGGTAGATGGAGGGACACCATCAATAGAAATGACCTGATTATTATAAATAAATTTGAGTCACAAATGATTCATAGAAATAATAGATTAAGAGTGACGAATCTGATTGAGGATGAGAATCATGTCGCAATCGTCAACCATGTTACCAACAAAGAATGGTATAAGCATAGTAAGAGGACAAATTATAACATGTAACTTAATGATACCAAAGGGTTTGTTGAAGGGATATTCAATTTGTGATGGAGGATAACCGATAGTGTTTAGGAGAGTCATAGAACAGGAACTAATGGGCCATGATGGGTCAACCTTAGTGTTGTTAATGGAGGTCGAGCCGATAGATGCATGGATGTGTAAATGATTAGATGTAAACTTAGCATGATAATCGATGTTGGAAAAAGAAGTGGTGAATATTCTATGTTAGAAACTAAGAAATCTAGAGCTTCTGATCTAGGAGGAAATACCGCATGATATGTGTGATTATTATAAGAGTCTGATGTCTTCTTGTCAGGTTGTTGAGAGTCATTGTTAAAGAGATTGAGTTTACTCTTTTCGTTGGTTGGGGTAGAGCTAGTAGACTTTGAGAACTCTAGTTTATTGTTATCAATTAGGTCTTGGATGATTGTTAATATTTTTAGGCATCTATTTGTAGAATGTCCCACACATTGATGATAATCACTATGGAATTTCTCATTGTAGTTCCTACCTTTTGGTCATGATAGGTCTAACTCCAGTGGCAGGGGAAGGGTAATAAGATTTCTCTCAAGAAGTTGTTTCAATATAAGATGTGGATCGATGGGAAAGGTGCTAAATGTGTACCGAGGTTACTACGACTGAACCTCATGAGTAGGAGTGATGGTGTTGACAATTGCCTTAACATCAGTTGGTTTAGTTGTAGAAGGTTTAAATGGAGTCTTGCTAGGAAAACATGTGGAAGATGAAGTCTGGTCTTGATACTTAGGTTGCCTGATGGATAGGAGTTTAGTATCATAAAGCTTAAGAGTATGAAAAATTTGATCGAATGAAGGAGAGGTCTCAAATAGAACACTCTCTTGTAGATTTAGTAATAGACTCTAAATAAATAAATCTTAAAGCTTGTAATCAGAAAACACATTTGTCATCTTAGCTACATTGTTCTTATACCTCAAAATGTAGTTGGCAAGGTGTTCATTTGGACCTTGTTTAAGTTGTGCTAACTAGGCGTAAGAAATATTAGAGATGATATTGATGGATAAATGAGAAATAAATGCATTAGCTAGATGTGTGAAGGAGGTTATCGAGTGAATAGGGAATTCGTAGAACCAATGCATTGCATAATCATGGAGACTGCAAGGAAATAGATTAGCTAAAAGCATATGATCATCAATGAAGTCAAGACAAACAACATGAAATGCTCGAAGGTGTTCTTGTGGGTCACCATGCCCATTAAAAATAGAAAGCTTAGGGTGACAAAACTAGGAGGAAACCAGTAAGTAGAGATGGAAGGTGCAAATGGATTATTAAATAACAAGGTATAATCTAAATATGGGGATGCATGCAAGGTGGCCTGTTGTAACTTATGAATTTGAGCTTGAAGATCATTATAAAGAGAATTTAGGTCTTGATTGCCAATATATGAGACTTATTGTACATTAGAAACTAAGGGTGGTGTAAAATGATTGGTAGGAGTAGGAACAAAAATGAGAATAATATAAATAGGAGGAAGAGTAGAAGTAGGTGGTTGAGTGGCGATAGAAGTGGGTATGGTGGCATAAGTAGTGAGTTCTGCCGAGTTAGTAGCTTCCTCACGAACAAAATGTAAAAGTAAATCTAAATCTTGAGGATGTTCAACAAGGTGATCATTGATGACCTTAAAATGAGCTTCAGTAAATTCCTCATGAGATTGAGCCATGGAAAAGGAGAATAAACCCTAGAATGATAATCTAAGAAGGAAGAACCTAGAAGCATGAATGATGGAGTCGGTTCACGAAAATGATTAACTAAAATTGGACTAACTATGTAGTGTGGGGATATTTAATCTATGCTATGAACAACTATAATAAAGTAAATAAATGCAGTATAAAAAGGTACGTAAATGATCTAAACAACTATGCAAAAGGAAATGCTAACCCTAATGTGCAAGAAGAAAGAGGAAATAAATCAGCTGAATGGAAGATGCTTGTATGACAGTGTCACAGTGATGACTGGAAAAATTAGAAATAAGAATCGACAGTGTAGAAGTCTCGAAAAGGATGGATCTGGAGGATCTAGCTAGACTAGAGCGCTTGGAGAGGGACTGGGGTGCCTACGGGTGCTATGATCTGTAATCAGGGCACCTTGGTTTGTGAAAAAGATCTGAAACTAATCTTCAGAGGGTTGATAGGTGGTCCAAAAATCTCACTGTTTGTCGCATCAAGTTTGTTTTCCTGTACCCGATGTTTCCAATAATATAAGATGGTGATAAGACATGAAAAAGACCAAAAGAAGCATCAAAACCCTAAAAAATAAATATGTAAATGAATGGGTCGGATTGACCTCAACTTCCACAACAATGGGCTTACTAACTGAGCATTGCACTACATTTCAGACCCAAACGTAGGTCTGGTGAGTGTGTGCATAATGTGCCCTAGGTGTTTTTGTGCCAATCATACTTAGTGAAGTAGTGAGAAATAAATCTGTGTAGAAAATGTAATAGAATGTGTGCATGGAATAGAATATAATCTCTCCCCCTATGAAGTGTGATACAAATGTCCTAGCCTTGTGCCTTGATGATGGAGATATGTGGATGCAAGTGATCTCCAATGCAATAGATGGATGCAAATCTAGATGGAGTGGTAGTAGTAAGTGATGTTAGGTCCCTCATTATGGTCTCATAACTTTATATTTATAGGGTTAATTTGGTAAAATTTCATAATTAACCTCGAAAATGCCCACCACAAGAAAGATAAAGATGTCAAACAGATAGAAAGAGCTCAAAAATTGGTGGGAAAGTGAAAAAAGGACCGGAGTACCCTTGGTGGGGCCAGGGCACCCCAGTACTAATCTGGGCACCCCAGTCGAGGCTAAAATGGCACGAGATGATAGAAGTTGACTGCGCATATGGGTGCAAGAGGTCGGTAATGAAGAAATAAAATAAAATTAGATGGCCAAAATATGGGGGTTAATTATTACTTTCTTCACTCAAGAACCTTCTAAATAGTAGTATAAGACTGAGATAAATAATGTCTAAAGTGCATGATTTTATGACTACAACACACATAAGAACTACATGGAGTCTAAGATGTAGTGTAACACTCGGTCGTAAGTTAAATATTTTGGTGACCATTGTGGTCATTTGGCCTCCCCATTATGTATTTTCCTTTTTAGGTTTGATGTGGTTTTTAGGTATGTGCAGGTGAACTTATTTCTTGTAGGTCACAAGTACCATTCGCAATCAAGGAGTGAATATCAACCGAAAGAAAATAATCAACAACTAACCTCTTTAGACATAAAATAAATCAATTCTTAAGCATTTGTACAGTCACCAGGTGCTCCTGCCCTCCTATGGTCACCCTTGTCTTGCAAGATTTCTGAGTTCCAGAATTTCTAGTGAGCATCAAAGACATTGTCTATAGTCTATTTCAGTATTTCACCTACTTAGATAACCTCTAGTATGCTCAGAAATCAACTAAGTCTTCCTATCCCCCTCTCTTGCTTATGGTTTCACATTGTACATGATAGCTTTCTTGTGTCTTTACTGTACATCAACATTTGTATATCACATATTATAGTAGTTACTCTATAATCAGATTTAATAACACAAAAATATTAAATAAAAAATACACCCAAATGTAACGTGAAAATTCATCAATGAAGGTAAGTATATAGAGAGCTCTTTTAAATGAAGGAGATTGGAATGGGAAAGAAATGTCACTACAAACAAGATCCAAATGACAAGAAGATCTCCAGGATTTTACCTTGCCAAAAATTTCTTCAGGGTTCTTCTCGAGGGAACAACCCTCATAAATACCCTTAGAAAATTTGAATCAAGGAAACCCATTAAAAATGTCATGTTGGCTCAACTATTCAAGGTAAAAATAGTTAATATTACGAAAAAATTCATGTAATATATTACTAACCTCATCTGCATGAGTGAGAAAGATAGTGGGAGAAGAATCATAACTAAAGTGGGAGAAGGTACAATCATGACCGATGATCCACCTTTCCCTCAACCACTCTATAGACTCACTATGAAGATCACAAATTATCACCGAGTTGTGATTAAATTTCACTCACATTCCCTTAATAATATGAGTGATTTGGTAAACTGATAAGAGATTGGTAGATATATCGAGAACACTTGAAAAATTGTTAAAGGTTCCACCATCTACTTCTATCGATCCACTACCAGCAACCAAAAATGAAGTATCATCACCCAAAGTGAGTTGAGACATGCCACATGGTTCAATGTTGAGAACTCAACATGTGAATAACCCATGTGGAGTGAATCACCAAAATTTAAGATCCACGTCGATGAAGGAATAACTCTAGCTATAAGTTCCTTTCCTTTCTTCTTCTTAGATTTGGATTCCTTTGCTTTGGAAGACTTAGGAGAATTTTTCTTAATAGACTTAGGAACACCTATATTATTATTCTCAAGTAAATGAGATAGGTGATATATTTGTTTTCTCTTGAATTTATGTTCTTTATGTCCCGACTTCTTGCAATAAGAACCCTTAAAATTTTCCTTGTTCATTTTAGGCTCATAAGTAGAAGCATTTGTGTAGGGTTCAATTTGGTTTTGGTTGGTCCTCATTTCATTTTTAGGTTGGTACTTTTTATCACTCTTATTTTCCTATTTCTTTTCCTTTCCCTTACCAATACTTGTTATAAGGGCATGTGACTTGGACTTGAGTGCCCTCAATTGAATCAACTTATCCTGTTCTCGAATGAGATGGGATGAAAATTTGTCAAATGAAAGAATCTCCTAAGTAATCCCTAGAACTTATTTCGTGGTGTAGAAGGTAGAAATAAAGATAGAGTATTCAGGGCCCAACTTATAAATAATTGACAAGATCAATTGGGATTCCTTTTTATCAAATCCACATTATTTTAACAGTAATTGAGTGTGGAATTTTTTTATAAGAAGGCTTGTAGGTTTTCAAACTTGTTAGGAGTCTATCCTAGCAGTTCATTCTCTAACTCATGGGATCTCATCTCATCTTGTATCCGAAACATACCATCAATAATTTTCTAGGATCCATTGGGTTTTGTGGAAGAGAAAATCAGGAGAGACGGACATATAGAGAATGCCTAAGGCTTCGTCACATCAGTTAAACCACCTAGATTTTTTGGGTTCATCGTTAGGTTCAGTCTCTACTCCCATAGTGATTTGGAAAAACCACTTACTCCTTAGTTTTATAATCATATTTGATCTCCATTCAAAGAATTTAAACAATGTGAGAAAAGGAATAGAGAGATCATCCATCATGAGGAGAGAGAAAGCAAGGAAAAAAACACGCCCCCATAACAATATTTTCACCCCCTGTTTGCGGTACTTTATAGTTTAGTGTGTTTATTACAATTAGATGCGATTATGCATCGTGAAATAATTGGCCACTCACCTTGCAATCAATGTAAAAATGTGCAAGCATGGAGACCACAATGAGTTTGAAGTGATTGCAACAAATAAACACCATAACAATCACAAAATGATGCAAAAACAAGAAGTAAGGGAGAAAAAACAAGTCTTGTGTGAGAAATAGCATCTCACATTGCAAGGAACTCCCTTCCTGTAAGGTTCCGATAGACATGCTCACAAGTTTGCAAGTAATAACAAGAGTTTGATTACAAGAAAAAATGACTCCAAAAGGAGCCATAAACCTCCCAAAATGCAAGAAAAGCCTTCGTAAATTATAAAACACCCCTTCACAAGAAAATAGTTAGAAACGCCCATTGATGCTAGCTTATAAATAATTTTCCAAATTAATTTTAACAGTCGAAAATAATAATAAAAAGTAAAAGGGGTTTAATTAAAAAATAGCTATCCTTTGATAATAAAATAAATGACCTTCCTTAAAAATAAATTTTCTTTCCTTTTAAAAAATTTATGGCCCTAACATTAATTTAAATAAGTAAGCTAAGATTAATTAATCCTAGTCTATATTAAATGATATAACCTAAGGTTAAAACAAATGAAAAGATAATATTAAACAAAGGTGGTCTCGAATTTCTGAAAGGGAGGGAAAGGTTTTTTAAAAGAGTTCAAATGAGAGGGAGAGTTCCATGTGGAGGAAGTGAGTGGCTCAGAGCGAGAAAGAGGGATCAACTAAGCAATTTAGTTGACATGTGAAATGACAATGATAAAGTCGACAACCACAAGCTGTTGAGAAGGGTTTGTAGTCTTGGTCAAGGAGGGAATATCCATTTCAAATAAGGGTTAAAAAAGGATGCAGGGGTCTATGGTCAACACACATTGAGTAGGGTGGTGTGGATACACTTGTAAGGAGAAGAGATCAGACTGTGAATAGGTCACGATAGGGAGACCGAGCGAGCCAGAGGATAGGTTTCAAGTAGGAATGAGTTTCAACATGGGATGTGTTGGTTGTCAAATAAGGACTTTAATGAAAGAAACAGTCAGGGGATAGAAGTCCCTCCTCTTTAATGGGAGAGGTTCCCTTATTTAAAGGAAAAAACCTATTTACAAATGTACAATGTTTAGTTTTAAAGAGGAACTCTGATATCATGGAAGTGTTTTTTATATAACTGATTATCAATGCAAAAAGACAAAAGAACTAGGAAGTGGGAAAAGGAAGAGTGGCATTCTTCAGGAAATATAGATAGCAAAATAATTCCTTATAAATGCTGGCTTAGGATCATATAGAACAAAATCATTTATGTTAAACCATAAGATGTTATTCCATAGACACAAAGTTCCAGAGATGACATCCACGAGAATACAAAGCTTCTTGATGTAGAAATAGATAAATGATTTAATAATTTAACAGATAGGAAAGGAGGAATAACCACAGATAGAACAAAAAGAGGAGTCTTCTTGTATTGATAGCTTTTTAAACTCTTTTACACTTTCAAAAATAGTCAGAGTTCTAGCCCTTAAGAATGGCGTGGAGAGCTCATTATATAGATTACAAATTAGTTACACTTGGTAACCGTTTCTTTTAACTAAAAGATTAATTAAGGAAATGCTCAATACAATATCCTTAATTAATTTACAAGGAGCTCAACACTTAAAAATAGAAGGAGAAAAAGAGAAGCCATAAGAAGAAACATCTGATTATGGCTTAGGCGGGCCCACTAATTTGAGAATTCGATATCTGAATTTCTTCAATGCTTCAGCTATCTCCATACCTCGTGGAATTGTTGTGTTGGCAATGGCATGAGACCAAGTGCCTAGACATTTTTCCATCTCTTTATCGAATTCAGTGTGATCCAGGTATTCTTTATTTGCCTCAGCAATTGCAGATTGAAGGGAGCAAATGTCCTTTATCTTCTCTTTGGTAATCAATTATTCTTTGAACGAGTCTTCTTTGACAAAGTTTTTGAACTGAGCTTTGATCTCTTGAAGAGAGCAAGGAACACCTGAGGTTTCATCATGAAGATGGCAATGAATATCTTTAAAGGCAGAAGAAACACAAGTCTTGAAAGATTCTCCTTTCTGCCATACGTTATTTAGCTCACCCAGTGCTTCTTCCAACACCTTCATCTTCCATTCTACACCAAAAACCCATGCCTTTGACAAGTTATTCTTGGCCTCATCAAAAATATTGTTAACCAACAGGATATTTTCATCAGTTTGGCCCATAAGACGAAGATCTGTAATACAACTAACCCAGAGCTTAAGCTCTTTATCCATAGCCCTTATTGAGGAAGTGAATTTTTGTTGTAGATTAATCACCTTCTCATTGGTCTTGAAGGCTTCCTCAATGAAATTCAAGCCAGCTATAATCATATCATCAACCATGGCTATCCATAGCCTTTCCATAAGTAGAATACCTATGTATATCTTTGATGCTCTGAACTTCATCTTGGCTGAGAATCATGGGGGTGGAAGAGCAGCAAGTGGGGTAGGATCCAAAACCTTATCTTTGGTCAATAATGATTTGATAAAGTTGGAAATAACTTGATTATGTTCTTCTAATTGTTCTATAGTTTGCTTGCCCTTCTCTACTCATTCAATAACCTTTGTCACTGTTTCTTGAAGGTTATGAACCTCACTCTCAGGAGTGGATTCCCCCATTGGGATTCTAGAAAGCTCTAAATCAGAGACCAAGAGATCCTGCTCTGCCTTATCCACCTTGGGCTTTGCAACCTCCAGGAACTGTTGGCCTTGAGCATCAGTTACTATCCTTGAAGTTGTCTTGGCTCTCTTAGCTGGAGGAGGAGGAGTAGTTCCTAGTAGGGCTGCCACAACATCAAAATTAGGCCCTGTTATCCGAGAAGAAGCTCTCTTCTTCCTATTGTCAACCATGGGTTGCACCCAAGCAAAAGTAGAAGAAGAAGAGGAAGGAACAAGGGGCCCAAGAGCAAGTGAACTCATGACACTTAGAGTATTGACCACTATTGCCTCTAGCAGAGAAGTGGTGGGAGTATCAAGAGATTCCTTTGTAGAGGATTTTGCGGTACTAGGAGGCTCTGCACTAGACATTTCCTTTTCTTTTTCAACTGTTACTTCAGGAGTTCCTGCAGGATTTGGTATTTCACCATCATCACTCTCACTAAGAACAATAATGTTCTCTGGTCCTGAAGGTAGCTTTGGATGTTCAAGAAGAGGCTCTTCATCAATTGGTTCCTGTTTGACTTCTCTGATCTTCTTTTGGTATACTTGGGTAGAAGAAGGAGTAGATGACTCAGGCTCTTTCATGTGGAGGAAGAATGAGGGGTTTGCTCAAGAACCTCGGTGCTGGTTGTATGTGATTCCTTCCCTGGTGTAGAGGTGTCTCTGGAAGAAGATCCACCTTGACTCTTCTTGAACTCACGAATCTTCCTATCAAGCCAAACTTTAGTTCTTACAAGAACAGGGGCCATAATCTCAACCAAATCATCCCTCTCTTTCTTGTACCAATCCAGATCCTCCAAAGGAGTGTGTTTGATTGTTGTCTCATATTCAAAGGACTGTAAGTCCTCATCATCCTCCTTAAGTCCTTCAGGAACTTGGTAAAGATTGAGATCTCTGATGTGTTGTAGAGAGAGTCTACCATAGTGCCTTCTCCTGGCCTCAAAATCATCTGCACAGTCAGCCCAGTAATCCTCAGTATCTGGCTTGTGATGATAGTTTATCCTGAGGTTCTGCTCAATAAAATTCTTCAGATCAAAGCAAGATCTGGGTCTGAAGAAATGAACAGTGATAGAAGTAATAGCCCTTTCTACATTTTGGGCATCCAAGGTTGTCTTACATGTATAGTTTCCCAAAGAGATAGGGAAATGCAGGCCAGTGATCTTCTTGTCTCTGCATGTCCTATGTAGCTTATCAAGTTGCCTACATATTTCAACCAGGGTCATCTTATCACCATAGAACATAGGGAGCTTGAGGGGTGTGTTCTCATAGCCAGTCAGCCTGATGTATTAAAACCTCCTGAATTGGATAAAGAAAGCCCCATACTTGGCTATCAGGTTCATAGCTTCATCAGAAAATCTCCTGGCAGTGTTTCCCTCCAAGAGTCTTACAATGTACATGGTGAAAGTATCATTGACTCTTTTGAAATTAAGATTGCTAGTTTCCAGGGTAAACTGAGGGTAGTATGCATAAATAGGCTCATTCTTCTGGCCCTCTATGTAGGTGAAACCGAACCATTGTCGGGATTCAGCCAAGGTATACATGAGATAAGAATTCATATAGAACTTCTTAGTCTGTTGAACACTAGACAACTACTCAATCAAATTCGTGCAGACAATCTCAGCCCAATTGATGTTCTGCTTGCCCTCACAGATGATGTTGATGAAGGGGCACATCCAGAAGTGAAACTCATTGGTGGAAGGCAACCCCATGATACGGGTGAGCAAAATGATAAAGTCAGACAACTCCTCATTAAAATCAACCCTGTATAATGCCTTGGAGAGTCGGGATGCTCCCTTCTTAGGGTTCTTTAACCATGACTTTGCTATACGTGCCTTGTATTTGTCACTTTCTTAGTCGAACATGATTTGGGCTTGGGCATGAGTGAGAATTATGGAATCTTCAGTTTCTGGAATGCGTAGAGCAGTAGTAATGGCGGCAGTATCTAGTTTTGTGATTAATTCACCATGCACATTGGTGAGTTCCTTGGTATCCAGGTTAAAATGGGCTCCGCAGGCCAGCACTATATCTGCACACTATATCGAGATAGGGAAACCAACCGCGTATGCAAGTCTACAATGTCACTAATCATTTGTGCCCTAGGAGCAAGATTAGAGCATGTTAATCATCCCCAAAAATCTATGAAATCTAAGTGTTGAACCTCACTGTCTCTGATATCTGGTACAGAGGATTCAAGAGGTGATACATGTTCTTGGCCCTGGAACTTGATCTTCATTCTTGCAATGTGCAGGGGATAGCCTTCCAAAGATCAAAATCGTGATGAGGATGCAAAGGGATACAGGGGCACGAGCAAATGACTTTAATGGCAAGGATTCAAGCAAGAGAAGGCAAGCAAGCAATGTGACAAATGCGTAGGGGGAGTCTAATTAAATAGTTGTTTCAGGAGAGAGAAGAGTTATTAAATATGCATTAAATACACCTCGCACCGACTCAAAAAGATGAAAAGTGGGAAAAGCAAAGAAATTTAGCCTAGATGGTCTTTAGTACATTTAGGACATGAGGGACGCGAAGATGTGATTCGGCCGATGCGGGTGATGCAAGAAAAGTGGGCCAAATGAGCATGGGTGGTCCAGGAACTTGATACGTGAAAGACGTGATCTGGCTGATGCGGGAAAAGTGGGCCAAATGAGCACATGTGGTCTAGGAACTTGATACACAAAAAACGCAACGTGACGCGAGGACGTGAGGGATGCGAGGACGTGATTCGGCCATTGCATGCGATGCGGGAATAGAAAGCCCAGACACATTTGGGACAGATGGGACAAAATTATGCATAGTACCTGATGCGATCGATGCGGACGATCGGGTAACAGGAAGCCCGGGTGAACTTGGGACAAACGGGCCAAAAAGTTTGGGAAAAACTGACAGTTTAAGGTTTTGCGGGGAAAGCAGCCGATCAGTGAACAGAAGGCCCAGGGGAACTTGGGACACGGGGGACAAAAATGTCTGAAAGACCCGTAAATCACCAAAAAGACTCAAAAAAATGCAATTTTTAGCATCTCTTCAAGTTTCCTCTTAACTAGGACATTATTAAAGGTGCTAACTCAAAATTTTTGAAATTCAGACTTCTAAAAGAGGGGAAATTTTGAGAGGACAACAAATGGCTCTTTTTAGGGATGACTTGACTAGATCAGAAAAATGAGGCAAGACAAGAACTCAAGAAAACGTAGGGGAAGAAGACCAGTGCGTTATCCATTAGGCAAAAGAGTCAAGGGAAAACCAATACAGAAGAAAACACACCAAAACAATGAAAGGAAAATGACAAAGGCAAGGGAAAAAAACACCCCCTATACATAATATATATAAGACTTCCTTTTCACTTAGGACTTGAACAATTTTAGGTTCTACCCACTATAAGGAAGTGGGAGAGAGGATCCATCCATATAATCAAGATAGAAAGAATTTTCACCAACAAAACAATGTCTCCAACTTTGAAATCTGTAGATCTGGTTTTCTTGTCAAACAAAGATTTCACCTTCTCTTTATGGGCAAATATTCTATCAAAAACCTACAGCCTGTCTTCATTCAACTTTTACAGATACATGATCCTTTTATCTAGAGAATCAATGAAACTAGTGTCTCTAATGGCCTTCATCAAATACAAAGCTGGTAGATCCACTATCACTGGTAGCTAGGCTTCCACACCATACACCACTTGAAAATGAGACATCTTAATTGCTCTTTTAGGTGTAATCCTGTCTACCCAGATAGCATCATAGAGATTCTTGTGTCAGTTCCTCTAAGACTCATTAACAAACTTTCTTACTATGGTCACCAAATTTTTGTTTGTTGATTCTGCTTGACCATTCCCTTGAGGATAGTAGTTTGAAGAATGAGCAAGGTAAATACCATATCCATAATAGAAATCCATCATTTCAGTAGAAGAAAAATTTGAAGCGTTATCAATCACAATCTTGTTGGGTACTCCAAACCTTATTAGGATGTTCTCTTTGATGAAGTTACATACTACCTCTGAAGTGGTACTTTTAACTGGGATAGCTTCTACCCATTTAGTGAAATAATTTGTGGCAGTCAATACATGAGTATGCCCTACACTTGAGGATGGCTTAAGTGTATGCAATGGAAAGTTAAAAAAGCTACGGAATGAGGATAAAGAACCTCAAAGCTTTGCTAACTCATCCATGCATCATGAGATGAGTTCTAAACAAGATAACTTCTACAATAATGAATTAAACTAAAACACTATCATTTTATCTCTAACTACTCTATGATTACTTAAAACATAAATTGAACCTAGTTAAAACTATGAGCAATCAAATTAGATTTTTTGTTTCTTCAATGGAGGTGAAGAGGTCTCTCTAAAATCGCTACAAGACCAAGTTAGATACCCTCCTACTAACCTACTATGAAGTTATGGATGCAAGATGGAGGAGCTTCAACAATGGAGGATAGCCAAGATCAAACGCCTATTAGCTTAGCTAATGCAAATGAGGTCTAATGCCAATATCTCCAAATGTGAGAGAGATTTGTTATGAAAACAAGGTGTGAGGTTGAGAGGGAGGGGTGACCCTTCTATTTATAGTTTTCCAAATGGAAGAGTTTGAACTTTGGGTGTGTGTGGGACTAAAGATCAAAAATCACTTTAGGATTAGATTAGGATAAACATGCTTTAGGCTTAGTTAAGCTTAGTTTAGGCTAGTTAACTAGGGTTTAGGCTAGTTAAAATTTATTAGCAAGAGATTAGAGACTCATTGAGAGTTGGGAGGGGTCTAGATAACCAATTGTGACTGATAGATAGCCTACAAAGCCAATAGAAGTGGTATTGAGAGAACTAGGGAGGTTTTGAATGGTCTAAAGAAGGAATATTTAGCTAATAAGAGAGATATTAGCCAAATAAGTTGAATATGGGGAGAATATGACCGAGAAGGTGTTGTAAATGGGCATACAAGAGTGGAGCAAAGAAGGGTTGATTAATGAAATGTCGTCAATCGGTTGAATTGGATGAAAGGCTAAGTGTAAGCATGCATTAGGTGTATACATTAATTGTTCCAATAAAATCCAAACCCCACTGTTGAAAGGGTTCTTCAATCATAACTAGCTTAAGTGGAAAAGCAGCTAACTTTGGTCTTCCCACAAAAGTTTGACAAGCTTCACATTTATCAACCCATTTTGATGCATCCTTAAACAAAGTAGGCCAATAGTACCCTGCACAAAAAATTTTGTGGGCAGCAACAGTAGATGAGAACTGACCTCTGCAGGCTTCATCATTGAAGGCTGAGAAAAGCTTCTTTTTCTGCTCCTCATCAACACATTTCAAAAATATTCCATCTACTCCATGTTTAAACAAGGCATTTTCCCAAAACACATATTGTGTTGATCTTAACTTGATAACTCTCTTCTCCTTGGCAGTTAAGTGAGATGGACACTTACCATAGGTGAGGATGTGAGAAATGTTAGCATACCATTCATCAGTTGAGCTAAGAAACAAAACATAGGAACATCATCCTCATCCTTGGGTAACCCATGACCAGTTCCTTCAGCGATGAGTTCACGTAGGCCTTTACCTTGGACTAGTTTACTTGTTCTGATATCAATATCATATTCCTAAACCTTTTCGACCCAGTTTCCTCTCTTAGTTCCAAATTCTTGTTGTGTAAGAATGGACTTGATGGTTGTATCGGGCACCAGTATCACTGAGTGAGAGTTAATGATATAAAATTGAAATTGCTTAACAAATTTAACTATTGCAAAAGCATGTTTCTCCATCATAATATACTTTAGCTCATGATTTTTAAGAATATAGCTCATGAATGAAATTGGGAGCTCATGGTCTTTAGAGTCTTTCTAGGTTAACACAGGTGCTAGGGTACTTTCTATGGCATAGCTATAGATAATAAAGTCTTTGCTAAAATATGGACATGCTAAGATAGGAGTCCTAGCAATATCCTTTTTAATTCCTTCGAATGCTTCTTTCCCTTCAGGGGACCAATCAAACGTTTGTTTCCCTTTCATCATTTGAGAGATATTCAAAGTTAGCTCTACAAAATCAGGAATGAATCTTCTTAGGAAGTTGATCTTACCAAAGAAATAATGCACTCCCTTTTTACTTGTTGGAAGAGGAATCTACTGAATAGCTTGGACTCGTTCAGGATCAATCTTGATTCCTTCTTTGGAGATGACATGTCCCAAAAATTTTCTCTTCGTGACACAAAAGATAGAATTCTTGGGATTCAAAGAGACCCCATGTTCTCTGCATTTCAAAAGAACCTTTTCCAGATGCTGAAAATGATCTACTATTTCTTTGGAAAATACAATTAGGTCATCTAGATAGACGACAATGCATTTTCCTTTCAGGCTTCCAAAGGCCAAGTCCATATCCCTTTGAAAGGTGGAACCAACATTAATGAGTCCAAAAGGCATCCTCAGGCGGTCTTATGCTGATCTTTGGGGTTGAATTCTACTTGATTGTATCCTGATAAACCATCAAGCATGGACAATATTTCAGATCCTGTAACAGCTTGTAATACCTGGTCCATCATGGGTAAGGGGTAGTTGTCCTTCAGAGAAGCTTGATTCAGATTCCTAAAATCAACACAAATCTGAATCTCACCATTTTTCTTCCTAACAGGCGTAATTTTAGCAATCCAAATTGAATGATGAATGGGAAAGATAATCTTGGCCTTCAACAACTTTTGTATCTCCTGAAAAATGGTGTCAACAATCTTTGGATTGTACTGCCTTTTCCTTTGTTTGAAAGGTTTAATCCTAGGTTTGAGAGGGATGAAATGCTACATTTGTTTGGGTTGAAAGGCTTTCAGATCATCATAAGAATAAGCAAGTACATCATTGTACATCTTCAAAATATTTACTACCTTTTCCTTTTCTTGTTACGTGTAACATTTCCCAATGTTTACCATTTTAGGGTCAGTAGAACTCCCAATGTTAACCTTTTCATATTCAGCAAATTGCTGAGCTCCTCTAAAAGCTTTAGCCTTGACATACCTGTCATGTTTATCAAACAATTATTCTAGACTCACCAGCCCCTTAGGGATATTGTTACCTTTTTGTCTGATTCACCTATCTTGATCTATCTCCTATTTGATACCCTCCTCATTGGAAGATACACTCTCTCAAGGAAAATTGTCACTTCCTTTGAAGTATAATTATTCAAAGTTATCCCTGAGTTCCAAGAAAGAAAGTAAATGTTGATCATCATTGAAAACCTGCCAGTTGCTTGCATTATCTGGCACACTTGGTCTATGGATCATTTCAATGGTGAATTTTTCCTGAGAGAAATTACGATGAGGTATGAGTAAAGACCCTGACACGGCTAGGGAATCAGCCCTGGTGTTCTTTTCCCTTGGGACTACCTTGATGGAGAAGGCATCAATAAATTCAATAGAATCCCAAACCAGATTCCTATAATGCTTCAACCTTATATTCTTTACTTGTAAAAGGTCTTTGACTTATTTAACAACAAGTTCCACATCTCCCCAAGCCAGAAGATTCTTCACACTTTCCTCCTTTGCCATGTTAAGCCCAAGGATGAGGGCTTCATATTCTACTGTGTTATTTGTATTTTCAAACTGTAGCTTGAATGAGAAAGGATGAATCATGAACCTTTCCTTCAGGAGATATTAGCACCACACCAGCTCCAGACCCAGCCGAGGAACAACTTCCATCAAATTCCAAATTCTAAACGCCATTAGGATCATGAACTACTTCTTTAGGATGTTTCGTTTCATCCCGGGACATAATCATATAGTTGTCATTCCCAATATCTTCATAAAGTATTTGTGCTTTTGGATCATCTGTCTTTTGCCCAATATACTCAGATTACTTCTCAGGCAACAAATTTTTCATCTTTCCATTAACTGGTATAAGGGCATGCGACCAATCCATTTGAATTTCTCCTCCTACATCCTTACATAATTTCCTACTCAAAAACATACCATATGAAGGACGGATATTGGCTACCAAGATAGTAGCTAAAACCTTCTTCTCTGGTAAAGCAACAAAAGCTACTTATGCATCCTTAATTCTTCCAACCAAAGGCACCTCCTTACTCTCCATAGAATAACAGGACCCATAAGTGCGTGTGAGAGTAAGACCCAAAGCGTGAGCCACTTTGGCAGGCATGAAATTATCCGATGCTCCTGAATCTATGACACAGTTGCTGAGTTTATGGCCAGCTAAGAGGAGGGTTACATAAAATGGTTTGATTTTCTCATTAGGTGAGGTGACTACAGCTACAAGGTTTGGTTGGGGTGCGGAAGATGGAGTAGGCAAAGCAACTTTAGAAGTATTGGGCGAAGTTTTGGAATGGGAATTGACAAAGTGGACCATTTTCGCAAAGGCTTTTGGATGAGTTTGATAATACTCAGCCTCTGAAATTTGGATTTTTGTTTTCTTAAGGTGATCAATGATATCAAAAGATCCAGAGGTGGATGGGCTATCATCACTAGGAATATTAGGCTTATCAGGTTTAGGAGTTGGAGAAGAAGAAGTTTTAGTAGTAGAATTAGGAAAATAAGAATTAGCAGAACTCACATTTTGTGTGGATGCAGTGGGAATAAGAGATCCTCTTTTTGCAACAACGGGGATAGTCATGGGATGCTCTTTGGATCTCTTAGTGGGCTACATCACTTTCTCCTTCTTATTTTTTTGTTCTCGAGTCATAACAACATATGACTCACTATTAATTTCTATTACTAATTCATCATAATCATCCTCTTCATCAAGACCTTCAATGGTGAAGAAATTAACTCAAGATCCCTCAAGCTCCTCCACTTCTTCATTAGCCTCTTCTTCAAGTTCTTCAAAATATTCATTAATCTCTTTATCTTCGGGTTCTTCAACCTCGCAAGTTGCATTAACAGGGACCTGGATGGGTGGTCCCTCAATTGCCAACCTTGTTTGAGAGGAAGGAAAATGATTTCTAGGCTGAAAATTCCTCCTTAGAATATCTGCATAAGGAGCATGAGCCAATTGTTTCTTGATGGCAATGAGGTCATTAGCAAGCTTTTGTACTAATGGATCCACATTAGCTCCAAGAGTAGAAGAAGAGGAAGAAGAAGCTCTAGATTTGGAAGGATCTCTTTTCAACTTACCAGACATGATCAAGTCATCTTCAACGCTAACAGCTAATCTCTGATCCTCATCCAATGTTGCAAGGTTGGCTCTTCTCAATGCATAGCTAACTTTAAGAAGTTGAACGTTTAGGAAGAAACTTTTTTGAATTTGATCAACAAGCAAAGTATCTGGTGGGATTTTGTTAATAAACTTGTTGAACCTGGCCACAAATTCCCTCATGGGATCCTATGATTCTTTCTTTATTTGAGAAATCTGAGCTAGCAAAGCATGCACATCTTCTGCAAGTTTGAAATGGTTCTCAAATATTGTTCTCATTATGGTCCAACTGGTAATGGCCCCAGCAGGAAGATGATAGAACCATTCTACCACATTATCTTTCAAAGTCTCTACAAAAATCCTCATTGAGACATCTTCATGCTCAACTCTGAGGACTCCACATGTAACTATGAAAGCTGTAATATGCTCATTAGGATGCACCTTGCCATCACCTCTGAACTTGGGGAAGTTATTGCTATTACCCCTGGGTAACTCATGCAAAGGTTGAGGAAGGGTAAGAGGCCCAACACAATGGACCCAAGGTAATGGAACTTCCATCCTTGGAAACACTTCTTGAAGAGGAATTGAAACGCCAGCAAGAATCAAAGCACAGATATTAGGGCTGAGTTGCTCTTGAGGGATACCACTCACAAGTTGGTTGTCAAATAAGGTCTTTAATGAAAGCAACAGTCAGGGGAAAGAATTCCCTCCTCTTTAATGGGAGAGGTTCCCTTATTTAAAGGAAAAAACCCTATTTACAAATGTACAACATTTAGTTTTAAAGAGGAACTCTGATATCATGGAAGTGTTTTTATATAACCGATTATCAATGCAAAAAGATAGAAGAACTAGGAAGTGGGAAAAGGAAGAGTGTCATTCTCAGGAAATATAGATAGCAAAATAATTCCTTATAAATGCTGACTTAGGATCATATAGAACAAAATCATTTACGTTAAACCATAAGATGTTATTCCATAGACACAAAGTTCCAGAGATGACATCCACAAGAATACAAAGCTTCTTGATGTAGAAATAGATAAATGATTTAATAATTTAACAGATAGGAAAGGAGGAATAACCACAGATAGAACAGAAAGAGGAGTCTTCTTGTATTGATAGCTTTTTAAACTCTTTTACACTTTCAAAAATAGTCAGAGTTCCAACCCTTAAGAATGGCATGGAGAGCTCATTATATAGATTACAAATTAGTTACACTTGGTAACCGTTTATTTTAACTAAAAGATTAATTAAGGAAATGCTCAATACAATATCCTTAATTAATTTACAAGGAGCTCAACACTTAAAAATAGAAGGAGAAAAAGAGAATCCAGAAGAAGAAACATCTGATTATGGCTGAGGTGGGCCCACTGATTTGAGAATTCGATATCTGAATTTCTTCAATGCTTCAGCTATCTCCATACCTCATGGAATTGTTGTGTTGGCAATGGCATGAGACCAAGTGCCTAGACATTTTTCTATCTCTTTATCAAATTTAGTATGATCCTAGGTATTCTTTATTTGCCTCAGCAATTGCAGATTGAAGGGAGAAAATGTCCTTTATCTTCTCTTTGGTAATCAATTCTTCTTTGAACAAGTCTTCTTTGACAAAGGTTCTGAACTGAGCTTTGATCTCTTGAAGAGAGCAAGGAACACCTGAGGTTTCATCATGAAGATGGCAATGAATATCTTTAAAGGCAGAAGAAACACAAGTCTTGAAAGATTCTCCTTTCTGCCATACATTATTTAGCTCACCCAGTGCTTCTTCCAACACCTTCATCTTCCATTCTACACCAAAAACCCATGCCTTTGACAATTTATTCTTGGCCTCATCAAAAATATTGTTAACCAACAGGATATTTTCATCAGTTTGGCCCATAAGATGAAGATATGTAATACAACTAACCCAGAGCTTAAGCTCTTTATCCATAACCCTTATTCAAGAAGTGAATTTTTGCTGTAGATTAATCACCTTCTCATTGGCCTTGAAGGCTTCCTCAATGAAATTCAAGCCAGATATAATCATATCATCAACCATGGCTTCCATAGCCTTTCCATAAGTAGAATACCTATGTATATCTTTGATGCTCTGAACTTCATCCTGGTTGAGAATCATGGGGGGTGGAAGAGCAGCCAGTGGGGTAGGATCCAAAACCTTATCTTTGGTCAATAATGATTTGATAAAGTTGGAAAGAACTTGATTTTGTTCTTCCAACTGTTCTATAGTTTATGTTCCCTTCTCTACTCATTCAATAACCTTTTTCACTATTGCTTGAAGGTTATGAACCTCACTCTCAGGAGTGGATTCCCCCATTGGGATTCTAGAAAGCTCTAAATCAGAGACCAAGAGATCCTGCTCTGCCTTATCCACCTTGGGCTTTGCAACCTCCAGGAACTATTGGCCTTGAGCATCAGTTACTATCCTTGAAGTTGTCTTGGCTCTCTTAGCTGGAGGAGGAGGAGTAGTTCCTAGCAGGGCTGCCACAACATCAAAATTAGGCCCTGTTATCTGAGAAGAAGCTCTCTTCTTCCTGTTGTCAACCATGGGTTGCACCCAAGCAAAAGTAGAAGAAGAAGAGGAAGGAACAAGGGGCCCAAGAGCAAGTGAACTCATGGCACTTAGAGTATTGACCATTGTTTCCTCTAGCAGAGAAGTGGTGGGAGTATCAGGAGCTTCCTTTGTAGAGGAGTCTGCGGTACTAGGAGGCTCTGCACTAGACATTTCCTTTTCTTTTTCAACTGTTACTTTAGGAGTTCCTGTAGGATTTGGTATTTCACCATCATCACTCTCACTAAGAACAATAATGTTCTCTGGTCCTGAAGGTAGCTCTAGATGCTCAAGAAGAGGCTCTTCATCAATTGGTTCTTATTTGACTTCTCTAATCTTCTTTTGGTATACTTGGGTAGAAGAAGGAGTAGATGACTCAGGCTCTTTCATTGAGGAAGAATGAGGGGTTTGCTCAAGAACCTCGGTGCTGGTTGTATGTGTTTCCTTCCCTAGTGTAGAGGTGTCTCTACAAGAAGATCCACCCTAACTCTTCTTAAACTCTTGAATATTTCTATCAAGCCAAACTTTAGTTCTTACAAGAACAGGGGCCATAATCTCAACCAAATCATCCCTCTCTTTCTTGTACCAATCCAGATCCTCCAAAGGAGTGTGTTGATTGTTGTCTCATATTCAAAGGACTGTAAGTCCTCATCATCCTCCTTAAGTCCTTCAAGAACCTGGTAAATATTGAGATCTCTGATGTGTTGTAGAGAGAGTCTACCATAGTGCCTTCGCCTGGCCTCAAAATCATCTACACAGTCAGCCTAGTAATCCTCAGTATCTGGCTTGTGATGATAGTTTATCCTGAGGTTCTGCTCAATAAAAATCTTCAGATCAAAGCAAGATCTAGGTCTAAAGAAATGAACAGTGATAGAAGTAATAACCCTTTCTACATTTTGGGCATCCAAGGTTATCTTACATGTATAGTTTCCCAAAGAGATAGGGAAATGCAGGCCAGTGATCTTCTTGTCTCTGCATGTCCTATGTAGCTTATCAAACTGCCTACATATTTCAACCAGGGCCATCTTATCACCACAGAACATAGGGAGCTTGAGGGGTGTGTTCTCATATCCAGCCAGCCTGATGTATGAAAACCTCCTGAATTGGATAAAGAAATCCCCATACTTGGCTATCAGGTTCATAGCTTCATCAGAAAATCTCCTAGCAGTGTTTCCCTCCAAGAGTCTTACAATGTACATAGTGAAAGCATCATTGACTCTTCTGAAATTGTGATTGCTAGTTTCAAGGGTAAACTAAGGGCAGTATGCGTAAATAGGCTCATTCTTCTGGCCCTCTATGTAGGTGAAACCGAACCACTGCTGGGATGCAACCAGGGTATACATGAGATAAGAAGTCATATAGAACTTCTTAGTCTGTTGAACACTAGACAACTACTCAGTCAAATTCATGTAGACAATCTCAGCCCAATTGATGTTCTGCTTGCCCTTGCAGATGATGTTGATGAAGGGGCACATCCAGAAGTGAAACTCATTGGTGGAAGGAAACCCCATGATACGGGTGAGCAAAATGATAAATTCAGACAACTCCTCATTAAAATCAACCCTGTATAATTCCTTGGAGAGTCGGGATGCTCCCTTCTTAGGGTTCTTTAACCATGAATTTGCTATACGTGCCTTGTATTTGTCACTTTCTTGGTCAAACATGATTTGGGATTGGGCACGAGTGAGAATTATGGAATCTTCAGTTTCTGGAATGCACAGAGTAGCAGTAATGGTGGCAGTATCTAGTTTTGTGATTAATTCACCATGCACATTGGTGAGTTCCTTGGTATCTGAGGTTAAAATGGGCTCTGCAGGCAAGCACCATGTCCGCACACTGTACAGAGATAGGAAAACCATCCACGTATGCAAGTCCACTGTCACTAATCATTTGTGCCATGGGAGAAAGATTAGAGCATGTTAATCTTCCCCAAAAATCTGTGAAATCTAAGTGTCGAACCTCACTGTCTTCGATATCTGGTACAGAGGATTCAAGAGGTGATACATGTTCTTGGCCCTAGAACTTGATCTTCATTCTTGCAATGTGCATAGGGGATAGCCTTCCAAAGATCAAAATCACAATGAGGATGCAAAGGGATAGGCAGGGGCAATGAGTAAAGAAAACTTTAATGACAAGGATTCGAGCAAGAGAAAAAAAGTGAGCAATGTGACAAATGTGTAGGGGGGAGTCCAATTAAATAGCCATTTCAGGAGAGAGAAGGTTATTAAATGCACATTAAATTCACCCCGCACCGAAATCAAAAAGATGAAAAGTGGGAAAAGTGGAGAAAACTTTCCCAAACGATCTTTGTTACATTTGGGACATGAGGGACGCGAAGACACGATCCGGTGACACGGTGATGCGGGGAAAGCGGGCCAAATGAGCACGGGCAGTCCAAGAACTTGATACGTGAAGGGATGCAAAGACGTGACTAGGACACTTGAGGGACGATGAGGGATGCGAGGATATAATTTGACCGATGCTCATGGGCAGGAAAATAGAAAGCCCAGACACATTTGGGACAGATGGGACAAAAGTATGTGAAGTACCTGATGTGGTTGATGCGGACGATCGGGTAATAGGAAGCCTGAGTGAACTTGGGACAAATGGGCCAAAAAGTTCTGAAAAATCTGATAGTTAAGGTTTTTCGGGGAAAGCGGTTGATTGGAAATAGAAGGGCCCAGGGGAACTTGGGACATGGGGGACAAAAAATGTCCGACAGACCCACAAATCACCAAAAGACTCCAAAAAAATGCAATTTTCACCATCTCTTCAAGTTTTCTCTTCACTAGGACATTATTAAAGTGCCAACTCAAAATTTTCAAAATTCAGACTTTCAAAAGAGGGGAAATTTTGAGAGGACAACAGTTGGCTCTTTCTGGGGATGACACTAGATCAAAAGAAAGGCAAAAGACAAGACAAGAAACTCAAGACAAAAACTCAGGGGAAGAAGACCAGTGTTTTATCCATTAGGTAAAAGGGTCAAGGGCAAACCAATACTGAAGACAACACACCAAAACAAGGAAAGGAAAATGAAAAAGGCAAGGGAAAGAAAACACACCCTATACATAATATACATAAGACTTCCTTTTCACCTAGGACTTGAAAAATTTCAGGTACTTCCCACTATAAGGAAGTGGGAGAGAGGATCCATCCATATAATCAAGATAGAAAGAATTTTCACCAGCAAAGTGCCTGATTCTAAAAGGACCAAGCCAAAGAGAATCGAACTTACCATGGCTTCCTCGAGGTTCATGTCTCTTATCCCACAGCAAAACAATGTCTCCAACTTTGAAATCTCTAGATCTGGTTTTCTTTTCAAATAAGGATTTCACCTTCTCTTGATGGGTAGATAATTATCGAAACCCTGCAGCCTCAAACAAATCTTCATTCAACTTTTGCAACCTATACATGATCCTTTTATCTAGAGAATCACTGAAACTAGTGTCTTCAATGGCCTTCATCAAATACAAAGCTAGTAGCTCCACTTTCACCGATAGCTGGGCTTCCACACCATACACCACTTGAAAAGGAGACATCCCAGTTGCTCTTTTAGGTGTAATCCTATCTTCCCAGAGAGCATCATAGAACTTCTTGTGCCAATTCCTCTGAGACTCATTAACAAGATTTCTTACTATGGTTGCCAAATTTTTGTTTGTTGATTCTGCTTGACCATTCCCTTGAGGATAGTAGTCTGAAGAATGATCAAGGGAAATACCATATCCATAACAGAAATCCATCATTTCAGCAGAAGAAAAATTTGAAGTGTTATCAGTCACAATCTTTTGGGTACTCCAAACCTTATCAGGATGTTCTCAGGATGTTGATGAAATTACATACTACCTCTGAAGTGGTACTTTTAACTGGGATAGCTTCTACCCATTTAGTGAAATAATCTGTGGCAGTCAATACATGAGTATGCCCTGCACTTGAGGATGGGTTAAGTGTTCCAATAAAATCCAAACCCCACTGTTGAAAGGGTTCTTCAATCACAACTAGCTTAAGTGGAAAAGTGGCTAACTTTGGTCTTCCCACAAAAGTTTGACAAGCTTCACATTTATCAACCCATTTTGATGCATCCTTAAACAAAGTAGGCCAATAGTACCCTACACATAGAATTTTGTGGCTAGTAATAGCAGATGAGAAATGACCTCTGTGAGATTGATCATGGAAGGCTGAGAAAATATTCTTTTTCTGCTCCTTGTCAACACATTTCAAAAATCTTCCATTTACTCCATGTTTAAACAAGTCATTTTCCCACAACACATATTGTGTTGATCTTAACTTGATAGCTCTCTTCTCCTTAGTAGTTAAGTGAGATGGACACTCACCATAGGTGAGGAAGTGGGAAATGTCAGCATACCATTCATCCGTTGAGCTGAGAAACAAAACAATAGGAACATCATCCTCATCCTTGGGTAACCCATGACCAACTCCTTCAGCGATGAGTTCACATAGGCCTTTACCTCGGACTAGTTTAGTTGGTCTGATATCAATATCATATTCCTAAACCTTTTCGACCTAGTTTCCTCTCTTAGTTCCAAATTGTTGTTGTGTAAGAATGGACTTGATGGTTGTATCGGGCACCAGTATCACTAAGTGAGAGTTAAGGATATAAAATCGAAACTGCTTAACAACTTTAACCACTGCAAAAGCATGTTTCTCCATCATAGTATACTTCAGCTCGTGATTTTTAAGAATATAGCTCATGAATGCAATTGGGAGCTCATGGTCTTTAAAATCTTTCTGAGTTAACACAGCGGCTAGGGTACTTTCTATGGCATAGCAATAGATAATAAAGTCTTTGCTAAAATCTGGACATGCTAAGATAGGAGTCCTAGCAATAGCCTTTTTAATGCCTTCGAATGCTTCTTTCCCTTCAGGAGACCAACCAAACGTTTGTTTCCCTTTCATCATTTGGGAGATATTCAAAGTTAGCTCTGCAAAATTAGGAATGAATCTTCTCAGGAAGTTGATCTTACCAAAGAAAGAATGCACTCCCTTTTTACTTGTAGGAAGAGGAATCTGCTGAATAGCTTGGACTCGTTCAGGATCAATCTTGATTCCTTATTTGGAGATGACATGTCCCAACAATTTTCCCTCCATGACACAAAAGATAGACTTCTTGGGATTCAAAGAGACCCCATGTTCTCTGCATTTCAAAAGAACCTTTTCCAGATGCTGAAAATGATCTGCTCTGTCTTTGGAAAATATAGTTAGGTCATCTAGATACATGACAATGCATTTTCCTTTCAGGCTTCCAAAGGCCAAGTCCATAGCCCTTTGAAAGGTGGCACTAACATTAATGAGTCCAAAAGGCATCCTCTTGTAAGAAAAAGTACCCCAAGGAGTGGTAAAGGTAGTCTTATGCTGATCTGCGGTGTTGACTTCTACTTGATTGTATCCTGAGAAACCATCAAGCATGGACAACATTTCAGCTCCTGTAACAGCTTGCAATACCTAGTCCATCATGGGTAGGGGGTAGTTGTCCTTCAGAGAAGCCTGATTCAGATTCCTAAAATCAACACAGATCGAATCTCACCATTTTTCTTCCTAACAGGCACAATGTTAGCAATCCAAGTTGAATGATGAATGGGAAAGATAATCTTGGCCTTCAACAACTTTTGTATCTCCTGAAAAATGGTGTCAGCAATATTTGGATTGTACTGCCTTTGCTTTTGTTTGAAAGGTTTAATCCTAGGTTTGAGAGGGATGAAATGATACATTTCTTTGGGCTGAAAGGCTTTCAGATCATCATAAGAATAAGCAAGTACATCAATGTACCTCTTCAAAATATTTACTACCTTTTTCTTTTCTTCTTGCGTGCAACATTTCCCAATGTTCACCATTTTAGGGTCAGTAGAACTCCCAATGTTAACCTTTTCATATTCAGTAGATTGATGAGCTCCTCTAGAAGCTTTAGCCTTAACATACCTATCATGTTTATCAAACAATTCTTCCAGACTCACCAGCCCCTTAGGGATCTTGTTACCTTTTAGTCTGATGCACCCATCTTGATCTATCTCCTCTTTGACACCCTCCTCATTGAAAGATACACTCTCTATGAGGAAAATTGTCACTTCCTTCGAAGTATAATTGTTCAAAGTTATCCCTGAGTTCCAAGAAAGAAAGTAAATGTTGATCATCATTGAAAACCTGCCAGTTGCTTGCATTATCTGGCACACTTGGTCTATGGATCATTTCAATGGTGAAGTTATCCTGAGTGAAATCAGGATGAGGTATGAGAAAAGACCCTGACATGGCTAGGGAATCATCCCTGGTGTTCATTTCCCTTGGGATTGCCTCGATGGAGAAGGCATTAAGAAATTTAATAGAATCCCAAACCAGATTCCTATAATGCTTCAACCTTCTATTCTTTACTTACAAAAGGTCTCTGACTTGTTTAACAATGAGTTCCACATCTCCCCAAGCTAGAATATTCTTGACACCTTCCTCCTTGGAAATGTTAAGCCCAAGGATGAGGGCTTCATATTAAGCTATGTTATTTCTATTTTCAAACTATAGCTTGAATGAGAAAGGATGAACCTTTCCTTCAGGAGATATCAGCACCACACCAGCTCCAGACCCAGCCAAGGAACAACTTCCATCAAATTCCAAATTCCAAATGCCATTAGGATCATGAAGTACTTCTTTAGGATGTTCCGTTTCATCTCGGGACATAATCATATAGTTACCATGCCCAATATCTTCATAAAGTATTTGTGCTTTGGGATCATCTGTCTTTTACACAATATACTCAGATTACTTCTCAGGCAACAACTTCTTCATCTTTCCATTAACTGGTATAAGGGCATGCGACCAATCCATTTGAATTTCTCCTCCTACATCCTTACAGAAGTTCCTACTCAACAGCATACCATATGAAGGAGGAATATCGGCTACCAAGATAGTAGCTAAAACCTTCTTTTCTGGTAAAGTAGAAAAAGCTACTTGTGCATCCTTAATCCTTCCAACCAAAGGCACCTCCTTACTCTCCATAGAATAGCAGGACCCATAAGTGTGTGTGAGAGTAAGACCCAAAGCATGAGCCACTTTGGCAGGCATGACATTATCTGATGCTCCTGAATCTATGACATAGTTGCTGAGTTTATGGCCAACTAAGAGGAGGGTTACATAAAATGATTTGATTTTCTCATTAGGTGAGGTGACTACAGCTACAAGGTTAGGTTGGGGTGTGGAAGATTGAGTAGTAAAAATACCTTTGGAAGTATTGGGTGAAGTTCTAGAATGGGAATTGACAAAGTGGACCATCTTGGCAAAGGCTTTTGGATGATTTTGATAATACTCAGCCTCTAAAATTTGAAGTTTTGTTTTCTTAAGGTGATCAATGATATCAAAATATCCAGAGGTGGATGGGCTATCATCACTAGGAATCTTAGGCTTATCAGGTTTAGGAGTTGGAGAAGAAGAAGTTTTAGCAGTAGAATTAGGAAAAGAAGAATTAGCAGAACTCACCTTCTATGTGGATGCAGTGGGAATAGGAGATCCTCTTTTTGCAACAATGGGGATAGTCGTGGGATGCTCCTTGGATCTCTTAGTGGGCTACATCACTTTCTCCTTCTTATTTTTCTGTTCTCGAGTCATAACAACATATGACTCACTATTCATTTCTGCTACTACTTCATCATAATCATCCTCTTCATCAACACCTTCAGTGGTGAAGAAATTAACTCGAGATCCCTCAAGTTCCTCCAGTTCTTCATCAGCCTCTTCTTCAGGTTCTTCAAAATCTTCATTAATCTCTTCATCTTTAGGTTCTTCAACCTCACAAGTTGCATTAACAGGGACCTTGATGGGTGGTCCCTCAATTGTCAACCTTGTCTGAGAGGAAGGAAAATGATTTCTAGGCTGAAAATTCCTCCTTGGAACATCTGCATAAGGAGCATGCTGAGCCAATTGTTTCTTGATGGAAATGAGGTCATTAGCAAGATTTTGTACTAATGGATCTACATTAGCTCCAGGAGTAGAAGAAGAGGAAGAAGAAGCTCTAGATTTGGAAGGATCTCTTTTCAACTTACCAGACATGATCAAGTCATCTTCAATGCTAACAACTAATCTCTGATCCTCATCCAATGTTGCAAGGTTGGCTCTTCTCAATGCATAGCTAACTTCAGGTAGTTGAGCGTTCAGGAAGAAACATTTTTGAATTTGATCAACAGGCTGGGTATCTGGTGGGATTTTGTTAATCAACTTGTTGAACCTGGCCACAAATTCCCTCATGGGCTCCTGTGATTCTTTCTTTATTTGAGAAATTTGAGCTAGAAAAGAATGCACATCCTCTGCATGTTTGAAACGGTTATCAAATCTTGTTCTCATCGTGGTCCAACTAGTAATGGCCCCAATAGGAAGATGATAGAACCAATCTGCCACATTATCTTGCAAAGTCTCTACAAAAATCCTCACTGAGACATCTTCATGCTCAACTCTGAGGACTCCACATGTAACTATGAAAGCTACAATATGCTCATCAGGATGCACCTTGCCATCACCTCTGAACTTGGGGAAGTTCTTCCTATTACCCCTGGGTAACTCATGCAAAGGTTGAGGAAGGGAAAGAGGCCCAACACGATGGCCCCAAGGTAATGGAACTACCATCCTTGGAAACACTGCTTGAAGAGGAACTGAAACACCAGCAAGAATCAAAGCACAGAGATTAGGGCTGAGTTGCTCTTGAGGGAT
The DNA here is from genome assembly GCA_019776745.2 of Taxus chinensis. Classification (NCBI taxonomy): domain Eukaryota; kingdom Viridiplantae; phylum Streptophyta; class Pinopsida; order Cupressales; family Taxaceae; genus Taxus; species Taxus chinensis. Next base: position 11,919,260 of record CM034153.1, read on the forward strand.
ACCACTCACAAGGGTTCTATTTTCAACAGGAGGTGTGCTTGTAGAATGAGCTCTTCTATCTCTCCCTGTTGAAGGAAGAGGGAAACCTTGCTGCTCAAAGAGTTGAAACTGTGAATCTTTGATCCCAAGAGCCCTCCTACCATGGGTAAATCTTAGAGTCGCCAGATCAGACAAAGATCAAGAAATTTTTCATAAAACTGGAATCCGTACAAAATGAATCCCCAGTAGAGTCACCAAAAACTGTTGGTTGTCAAATAAGGACTTTAATGAAAGCAACAGTCAGGGGACAAAAGTCCCTCCTCTTTAATGGGAGAGGTTCCCTTATTTAAAGGAAAAAACCTATTTACAAATGTACAACGTTTAGTTTTAAAGAGGAACTCTGATATCATGGAAGTGTTTTTATATAACTGATTATCAATGCAAAAAGATAGAAGAACTAGGAAGTGGGAAAAGGAAGAGTGGAATTCTCAAGAAATATAGATAGCAAAATAATTCCTTATAAATGCTGACTTAGGATCATATAGAACAAAATCATTTACATTAAACCATAAGATGTTATTCCATAGACACAAAGTTCCAGAGATGACATCCACGAGAATACAAAGCTTCTTGATGCAGAAATAGATAAATGATTTAATAATTTAATAGATAGGAAAGGAGGAATAACCACAGATAGAACAGAAAGAGGAGTCTTCTTGTATTGATAGCTTTTAAAACTCTTTTACACTTTCAAAAATAGTCAGAGTTCCAGCCCTTAAGAATGGCATGGAGAGCTCATTATATAGATTACAAATTAGTTACACTTGGTAACCGTTTCTTTTAACTAAAAGATTAATTAAGGAAATGCTCAATACAATATCCTTAATTAATTTACAAGGAGCTCAACACTTAAAAATAGAAGGAGAAAAAGAGAATCTAGAAGAAGAAACATCTGATTATGGCTGAGGCGGGCCCACTGATTTGAGAATTCAATATCTGAATTTCTTCAATGCTTCAGCTATCTCCATACCTCGTGGAATTGTTGTGTTGGCAATGGCATGAGACCAAGTGCCTAGACATTTTTCCATCTCTTTATCAAATTTAGTATGATCCAGGTATTCTTTATTTGCCTCAGCAATTACAGATTGAAGGGAGCAAATGTCCTTTATCTTCTCTTTGGTAATCAATTCTTCTTTGAACAAGTCTTCTTTGACAAAGGTTCTGAACTGAGCTTTGATCTCTTGAAGAGAGAAAGGAACACCTGAGGTTTCATCATGAAGATGGCAATGAATATCTTTAAAGGCAGAAGAAACACAAGTCTTGAAAGATTCTCCTTTCTGCCATATGTTATTTAGCTCACCCAATGCTTCTTCCAACACCTTCATCTTCCATTCTACACCAAAAACCCATGCCTTTGACAAGTTATTCTTGGCCTCATCAAAAATACTGTTAACCAACAGGATATTTTCATCAGTTTGGCCCATAAGATGAAGATTTGTAATACAACTAACCCAGAGCTTAAGCTCTTTATCCATAGCCCTTATTGAGGAAGTGAATTTCTGTTGTAGATTAATCACCTTCTCATTGGTCTTGAAGGCTTCCTCAATGAAATTCAAGCCAACTATAATCATATCATCAACCATGGCTTCCATAGCCTTTCCATAAGTAGAATACCTATGTATATCTTTGATGCTCTGAACTTCATCCTGGCTGAGAATCATGGGGGGTGGAAGAGCAGCCAGTGGGGTAGGATCCAAAACCTTATCTTTGGTCAATAATGATTTGATAAAGTTGGAAAGAACTTGATTTTGTTCTTCCAACTGTTCTATAGTTTTCTTTCCCTTCTCTACTCATTCAATAACCTTTGTCACTGTTGCTTGAAGGTTATGAACCTCACTCTCAGGAGTGGATTCCCCCATTGGGATTCTAGAAAGCTCTAAATCAGAGACCAAGAGATCCTACTCTGCCTTATCAACCTTGGGCTTTGCAACCTCCAAGAACTATTGGCCTTGAGCATCAGTTACTATCCTTGAAGTTGTCTTGGCTCTCTTAGCTGGAGGAGGAGGAGTAGTTCCTAGCAGGGCTGCCACAACATCAAAATTAGGCCCTGTTATCTGAGAAGAAGCTCTCTTCTTCCTGTTGTCAACCATGGGTTGCACCCAAGCAAAAGTAGAAGAAGAAGAGGAAGGAACAAGGGGCCCAAGAGTAAGTGAACTCATAACACTTAGAGTATTGACCACTGTTTCCTCTAGCAGAGAAGTGGTGGGAGTATCAGGAGCTTCCTTTGTAGAGGATTCTGCAGTACTAGGAGGCTCTGCACTAGACATTTCCTTTTCTTTTTCAACTGTTACTTCAGGAGTTCCTGCAGGATTTGGTATTTCACCATCATCACTCTCACTAAGAACAATAATGTTCTCTGGTCCTGAAGGTAGCTCTGGATGCTCAAGAAGAGGCTCTTCATCAATTGGTTCCTGTTTGACTTCTCTGATCTTCTTTTGGTATACTTGGGTAGAAGAAGGAGTAGATGACTCAGGCTCTTTCATTGAGGAAGAATGAGGGGTTTTCTCAAGAACCTCGGTGCTAGTTGTATGTGCTTCCTTCCCTGGTGTAGAGGTGTCTCTAGAAGAAGATCCACCTTGACTCTTCTTGAACTCACGAATCTTCCTATCAAGCCAAACTTTAGTTCTTACAAGAACAGGGGCCATAATCTCAACCAAATCATCCCTCTCTTTCTTGTACCAATCCAGATCCTCCAAAGGAGTGTGTTTGATTGTTGTCTCATATTCAAAGGACTGTAAGTCCTCATCATCCTCCTTAAGTCCTTCAGGAACTTGGTAAAGATTGAGATCTCTGATGTGTTGTAGAGAGAGTCTACCATAGTGCCTTCACCTGGCCTCAAAATCATCTACAAAGTTAGCCCAGTAATCCTCAGTATCTGGCTTGTGATGATAGTTTATCCTGAGGTTCTGCTCAATAAAATTCTTTAGATCAAAGCAAGATCTAGGTCTGAAGAAATGAACAGTGATAGAAGTAATAGCCCTTTCTACATTTTGGGCATCCAAGGCTGTCTTACATGTATAGTTTCCCAAAGAGATAGGGAAATGCAGGCCAGTGATCTTCTTGTCTCTGCATGTCCTATGTAGCTTATCAAGTTGCCTACATATTTCAACCAGGGCCATCTTATCACCGCAGAACATAGGGAGCTTGAGGGGTGTGCTCTCATATCCAGCCAGCCTGATGTATGAAAACCTCTTGAATTGGATAAATAAAGCCCCATACTTGGCTATCAGGTTCATAGCTTCATCAGAAAATATCCTGACAGTGTTTCCCTCTAAGAGTCTTACAATGTACATGGTGAAAGCATCATTGACTCTTCTGAAATTGTGATTGCTAGTTTCCAGGGTAAAGTGAGGGTAGTATGCATAAATAGGCTCATTCTTCTGGCCCTCTATGTAGGTGAAACCGAACCACTTTCGGGATGCAGCCAGGGTATACATGAGATAAGAAGTCATATAGAACTTCTTAGTCTATTGAACACTAGACAACTGCTCAATCAAATTCGTGTAGACAATCTCAGCCTAATTGATGTTCCGCTTGCCCTTGCAGATGATGTTTATGAAGGGGACATCCAGAAGTGAAACTCATTGGTGGAAGGCAACCCCATGATACGGGTGAGAAAAATGATAAAGTCAGACAACTCCTCATTAAAATCAACCCTGTATAATGCCTTGGAGAGTCGGGATGCTCCCTTCTTAGGGTTCTTTAACCATGACTTTGCTATACGTGCCTTGTATTTGTCACTTTCTTGGTCGAACATGATTTGGGCTTGGGCACGAGTGAGAATTATGGAATCTTCAGTTTCTGGAATGCACAGAGCAGTAGTAATGGCGGCAGTATCTAGTTTTGTGATTAATTCACCATGCACATTGGTGAGTTCCTTGGTATCTGGGTTAAAATGGGCTCCGTAGGAAAGCACCATGTCTGCACACTATACAGAGATAGGAAAACCAGCCACGTATGCAAGTCCACTGTCACTAATCATTTGTGCCATGGGAGCAAGATTAGAGCATGTTAATCTTCCCCAAAAATCTGTGAAATCTAAGTGTCGAACCTCACTGTCTCTGATATCTGGTACAGAGGATTCAAGAGGTGATACATGTTCTTGGCCCTGGAACTTGATCTTCATTCTTGCAATGCGCAGGGGATAGCCTTCCAAAGATCAAAATCATGATGAGGATGCAAAGGGATATAGGGGCATGAGCAAATGACTTTAATGGCAAGGATTCGAGCAAGAGAAGGCAAGCGAGCAATGTGACAAATGCGTAGGGGGAGTCCAATTAAATAGCCATTTTAGGAGAGAGAAGGTTATTAAATGTGCATTAAATACACCCCGCACCGACTCAAAAAGATGAAAAGTGGGAAAAGTGCAAAGAAAACTGGCCCAGACGGTCTTTGGTACATTTGGGACATGAGGGATGTGAAGACGCGAGACGGGTGATGCGGGAAAAGTAGGGCCAAATGAGCACGGGTGGTCCAGGAACTTGATATGTGAAGATGTGACAGTGAGGATGTGAGGGATGCAAGGACACAAGGATTAGCTGACTGATGCAGTTGATGTGGGAACAGAGAACCCAGATGCATTTGGGATAGATGGGACAAAATTATGTGAAGTACTCAATGTGGCCAATGCAGATGATCGGGTAACAGGAAGCCCAAGCAAACTTGGGACAAACAGGCCAAAAAGTTCCAAAAAATCCAACAGTTAAGGTTTTACGGGGAAAGTGGCCGATCGGTGAACAGAAGGCCCAGGGGAACTTGGGACATGGGGGACAAAAATGTCTGACAGACCCGCAAATCACCAAAAAGACTCCAAAAAATGCAATTTTCACCATCTCTTCAAGTTTTCTCTTCACTAGGACATTATTAAAGGTGCCAACTCAAAATTTTCAAAATTCAAACTTTCAAAAGAGGGGAAATTTTGAGAGGGTTTTCTAGGATAGTTCTCTTTCATTACTGACATTCCATGACCTCTACCTCAACTTTTATGAAGGGGTATTGGTGTATATGACTTGACTTTCTATCATTTGATGTCCTGTCACCTAGTTGGTTAGTCATCTCACTTAGTGAGAATAGGTCTTGGTGTGTCATGCATAGGAGTTACACAACACTCTTATATGTACCCATTCATTCTGATTTATGAGATTGTCAAATACTATGTTGTCTTTTTTGTACTTGATTTTCCTTGTGATTCGTTATCTTTCTAATTATGAAATGTTCTCATCTCCGTTGTAAGTGCAACTTGTCTTTGATGTGCATGAGGTTCCAGCATTGATCCTCATGGAACAATCCAATAGGTTATGCCTCTAAATTGTAAAGTGTTCCCTATTTATGAGTGCTAGTTTTAAGGCAGTTTTTGGGGTAGTTTTGAGTACTATGTGAACAAATAATTTTTAAGGAGATATAAGTGGGGTTATGACTTGGTTTAAAAAATTTCATGATCCTAGTTCCAAGATATTTCCAACGTCATATCACACTTGAGTTTTTTCCAAGATTTGAGTGAGTTATGATCTTTTATTTGAGAGTCAATTTTGAGGGTGCTTGGTTATACATGCCCTTGAGTTTCTTCATGAGGTTTGTTCATTATTATTAGTTGTTCAATGCTTACTAAAGATTTGTGAGTGTTTAGACAACATGTATAATGGTTTTCCATTCTTTTATGAAGTTTATTTTTCTCTTGTTCATGCCTTGGTTGGCGAGTTGCTTGTTTTGGGGTTTCAGGACTTGTTTCCTAAAGGTGGTCTTGGAAAATTTAGGAGTTTTTGGCAACCTACATGGACCTTTAGATGATATTTTTATTATGTTCTTATGATGTGTAAAGTATTTTTTCTATATGAAGGCTAATCCAGGTGTTTTCTTATGAAGAGACTAGTATAAAAGCAAGTTAAAATCTTCATTTGTGTTTTTTGTTGTTGTGGATGAAAATTGTGACCTAGGAGGCTTGTTTTAAAAGGAAAATGAGTGTGTGATGTTATGTAAAAGATATAGAAAGAAATGGTGAACTAGGGAAGGTATAAGATCAACTTGAAGGAGAGGAATATTTTCAGAAAAGAAGTATGTGTGTTTAAGAGGGGATTTGAGAGAGTGGAGCTGAAGTTTTTATCACCATAAATTGTTGCAGTAATATATATTCATTAATCAACCATTTTCAGTGGCTGAGTTGGTGTTTGGTCATTTTAGGGGGTTGTACCCTCCTTATAGGGTTAGTGCTCCTTGAGGGTTGGTACCCTACTAAATTATGGATTGGTGATCCTTATGGGGTTGGTGCCTCACTATATAAAGCTCATGTGATGTTTAATATTCACTTTATTCCTTTGTTATTAGTAATGTTATCATATATTTTAGTGGGTTTTCTTCCCCTTGAGATTTTGTCACTTAAATCTGGTACTCTTGTGTTCTCTCTCGTATCTTGATCTTGTGTATGATTGTTAAATGGTTAATAAGCACAGAATGGTTTATGAAAGTTGAATGAATGTTTGATATGATGTTTGAAAATTAAGTTAAATTAAGTATTTTTTATGGAATGATTCACCCCACTCATTCCATTGTACTTCTAACAGAGCTCCAACGGTTACCTCGAGTAATAGTGACAAAGTTGTATGATGTATCTTGTAATGGGAATTATCCCCTAGCTTTGTATAGTAAAATTTTGACATAAATATATATGATGAGATCATTTTTGCAATAATATGATGATGTGTACTATGTAATTATACATGATTTGATTTGATTTGATGTGATATTTGTTGAATTATTGATGATATAGTTGTATGTTGTGATGATGTCATAGAGTAGATCATACATGTTCATAGGATAATGATATAATATTGATACATAATAGAATGATTTTAGGCATTGAATGTGATACGATTATTTAATTGATCTTGTAGTTATAGATGATAGTAATGGTGAAGATAACTAGTGAAGAATTGATCATGTGTAACAAAATAAATAGTAGTATATTTTTTATTGAATAGGCATGAAGTCATGTATCATTGAAGAACATATAGCTTCTAGGTAGAAATAAGGTGACAACTACACACAAATATATCAAATGATGTAGTGTCATGAGCATAAGTGTCGAATGAGAATCTCGAGATGATCACAACAACACTAAGAATATGTGAATCATGTAGTGACAAGTGGTGCTCCTTTGGGACATATTTGGGTTCGTGGTAAATAATGAGTGGGTAAATTGTCTCATGGGTAATCGAAACAAAGGGGAGGAGATAAAATGACCTTAGGAGTACAAGAGGTAGTCAAAACAATAGATGTTGGTGGTCAATGTCATGTCATGGGAGAGTGTGATTGATCAGCATGGCATACACAAAACATAATTGACACCTTTATTATCAAGAAACTAGATCCTATCATGGAGTGCATAACAATCATTATCTCTATGGCCATTGATCCAATGGAAAATACAAAATGGATGGTTATGGTTTCAGCATAATCGATGAGGAGGAGGGTGCTCATTAGAAGGTAACTGAATCAACTTTTCATTAATCAAATAATGAAAGATATCATGGGTCTGAGTAGAATGTGAGAATTAAAATGGATCCCTCTTAGGAGGGAGAGTGGATCATGGTGGAGGTATATAAAAATTATATGAATGATCATATGTCTAATAGGAGATGGAGAACATGAGGGTAGTGTAATATGAGGAAGAGAAGGTGTGTTAGGTGGAGGAGTAGTAGAGGAACTAGAAGCATTTGAAACAGAATGTACATTAAGCATATATTATTATAAATATATAACTTTATGACAAAGAAGTATAAAATATTCACATGTATCATACAATTTTTTTTTTTCAAAGGAATAATCAAGCCACAACAAAAGATATATTGTATTTCTAGATCTATAGGCTGATAAAGTAAATGATGGAAAATTTAAAATGTAAGATATACCAAGTAATATGTTCACATTATTTCCTTGTTGAAAAGAAGTAAAATGCTCAGATGTAACTTTAGGACCACTTTTCTAAATAAAATGTCTAAGATATGCTTCTTCGATATCAAGATAAGTACTAATAGATCCACTAGGAAAATGATGAAACTAATGAGAAGTAACATCAGTAAGACTACTCGAAAATTATTTAAGAAGTAATATATCATTAGATTTGAAGTTGTGGTTAATATGAAAGCCTTAAGATACATGTACGTATTACCCTTTCCATAAAAAAGTTTAAAAGTAGGCAAAGTAAACAGTGAATTGTAGATCTTCTTAGGAATATGATTTTTGTGAAGATAATTACTATCATTACCAGCATAATAGGCCCTAGTATCAAGGGTAAGTTATAAATCTTATCTTGTAAGTCACCTACATCATGCACAAGAGAAAGGAATTCTTGGGGAGGAATGGCATAAACATTTAGAGGTTCATTAAAGGGTTGAATCTTTCCATTATGAGTAGCCATAGGCATACTATTTAGTTAGAAGGAAATCCTTGGATCAACAAGTGGATAACTAGGAGTAGAAACATTGGAAGAAGAATCAAGAGGAATAGAGGTTTTCACACTTGTATCAACAAGTTCAGTGAGATAAGTAATGCAATCAACATGCACACTATCATTATGATCAACATTAGGTACACTATCTTTGGAAATATCAATAGTAGAAACATGTGCATCATTAACTTTTGTATATTTTAACATATCATGAGAATAAATATGAGTACTAGCATTACTATGAAGCACACAAGAGGTGGAGGAAGAAAGATATGTATTTTGAGGCATAATATTTAATGAACAAGAACTTGGTTGAGAGAAAGAGAGGGAGTATGAACATCATTATCAACAACAATAGGTTCAACCCTAATGATATCTGCATATGTAAGTGGATGAGAAGAAGAAGCATGTTGAGAGTCATTTATGATAGCATCTACATCATAAGAAGTATGAGTATCATAAGAATCATTAAGAAAACCTTCTTCATCTAAAAAATTAACCAAATCCTCAAAACATGTATCATTTGTAGCAAGATAAGTAACATCACTATTAGTATCACAAGAACTAGTAACCTCAATAAGGGGTAGGAGCGAAAAATCGGGATGAGGTTTTATGATATTTTTATTACAAATAGAGTGTTACATGTAGGGATAGTATGTGACTTATGGTAGAAGTTATATTCTTCTTGGGAATTTTTAAAACAAAGTTGAAGACTAGTCATAGGAAGAGGATCATACTTGAGGAAAAGAGATTTGGCATAACTATGACACAAAACTTTTGTGTAAGCCATTAGGAAAACACAAATCAAACAAAATGAGGTATCCTAGGGTTTGTTTAATAAATAGGTTCACCAAATGATTTAATATAATTTAAATTTTTATTTGATGACTGAGATCAAATAGATATATTTGAAATAAGCAAGATTTATTATGAAATGAAAATCAAGTGAAAGTAGTGAGAGGATGAGAGTGACTTAGCGTGTATCTGACTGTTTAGATTGATTTTAAGCTAGACAATGGGTGGAATAGTATAGGTTTGAACTGTGTAAGATTTGTCTAGAGAGAAAAGATCTAAAATTCTTCTAGATAGAACTGCCCAAAGGAGGATCAAACCATCCTAGGAACTAGTGTCTGAACTGAGCACTAGTGTCCTAGAAACAATTTTGATCTTGTATTGTTCTTCACATCAATTTAGATTCAATGTAGGATTTCAATGTCACACATATACCTACAAAACAAACCCTAGCTACATGTACAAGTATTAAGCACACATTAGATGGAATAAATAATGCATATGTATGAGTTGTACTGACCTCTGATTCGGATTGAAGTGCAACCCAACAAACAACACATTAACAATGAGGCTTAATGTGCTATAACAATGTTGGTTGGATATTTTGTCAAGCCAAAATATGAGGTTCAGCCATAGTACATGGGATTAAATCCCTCCTCAAAGATAGGTGAGGCTGCCTGTTTATTACTAATCTAAAGTGAAACATAAATAATATATACAATATTCACACTAATCTAACCATTGGGGTTCTGATAGAATCTCGAAATCCATATCAACAATAGGTGAAGATATTGTTGTTTTTGAAGTGAAATGGATCGGAAAGGAAATTATTATTACTGAAGAAACACAATGGAAAGGAAATGAGAGGAACATATTTTCTTTCGAATAAACATAGAGCATGAAATAATCATACGAGCTTCAGATAACAAATGTAATGTTTGAAATGATTAGAACAATCAAGATGATAACAAGGAATAGCTTAAGATTATGAACATAAGAACAATATCTTAAGAAAGATACATTTCATAATAAAAAGTTTACAAAATAGCATCAGTTTCTATTCCTCAAATGATTAAAAGAAAACAAAAAGTCTTTCTTCTTCACAATAGTTATCAATATTCTAAAAATCTCAACCTTTTGGAATGCATTAGCATCCCTTATTTATAATAAAAGGAGTTGAGAGAAACTAGGATAAATCCTAGAAAATAGTCCTTTAAATGAGAGTCCTATTTTTCTTGACTCTCATGCAGGAGACCAAGTTAAAATTTGCTTCTTACATGATGAAACGAAAATGAAAAAGACATGTTGATTTTAGGATTGAAATGACATGAAACATTATGCCTATTCCATTTCATCATCTTTGTCTTCCTCCAACAAAGATTGCTTGTCCCAAAACTCTTGGAACTTTTGGATTATGCATTGCATCTCATCTTCATTAGGTGCAGTGGAATGATCACTCAAGACTTCACACATTTCCTGAGTATCGCTAGCGTTGCCAGGAAGCTTTTTCCATCTCTTGTTGAGTTTCCTCAGTGTTTTCAAAGTATGTTCAATTTTCACAAACCTATTAATGATTTCCAGGCCAAATCCATAAGTTGGTTCATGCTGAATTGATTCTTGGATCTACTTGTAAAGATCATCAATGGGAAAAATACCCGAGCTTTCATTCAACACCTTAGTGCAGATCTTGACTGAGACTCTTCTTCTATGTCATTCGTGCCATCGACCAATTGATCTCTTGATTCCCTTAATTTTCTACAAGATTCATTGAGAATCCTTATTTTGAATCTAATGGCTTTGGTCAGTTGAAAATGTTTATCCCCATGCAGAATGATGCCTTCTTCAATCAAGATGCGGGACGGAACCTGTTTAAACGTTTGGAGAGCTTTAAAAAATAACTCTAAGTTCCTGACTTTTGCTGAAAATTCATCATCCATTTTCTCTCCATCCTTCTTTATATCCTCCAAGGATTTTTAGACTTCCATGGTGTCATCAATGAATTTTTTTCCTTGCAGGAGCAGCCTCTGGATCCATTCATCGACCATTCTCCCCTTCTCATTAATCTTCTCAATCATGGGTACCGATGAGAAATTGAACCTGATAGGAGTAGAGGATGATGGTGTTAACTCAGGAGGCTTTGAGAGATTGAGTAGTACTTCTGTCAGCTGCTGTACTTTCTCTTTTAACTCATCTATGTTTGCCTTAGTTTCCTTTAGCTTATGACACAACACATTCATGGCATCTTGTGCGTCTTGTTGTGCTCCCTCTGTTATTAATTTTCCTAGATCAACCCTGGTGATTTGATAATCTGTGACCATTATATCATCCTTAGTTTTATTAGCCGTAGGAGTAGCAATTTATGTAATTTTATGCCCTAAGGAATCCACCGAAATCCTTGAAACTATTTTGGGTTTCCTGGCCGACTTGGTAGGAGTTACCTTGAGGGACCTGAAATCAAAGGCTGGTAGGGGAATTACCACCTTCCTCTTCCTTGGGGTATGATCTATTAACCATTGAGGCATATTGGAAGAATTTGCTCCCATTGTAGGTGTTATGGTCACATCCTTAGGTGGAGGAAGGTTAGCTTGTGGATTGGTGACCACTGCAAGTGTAGTGTCCATGATAATGGACTCAAGGAATGAAGGTGTAGAAGGAGGAGGTATATCCATGGTTAAATAAGGTCCAGTGGGGAGAGATGAGATGCCAGAGAAGATACTAGCCATGGCTAAGGAACTTGGTGAAGAAATCTGAGGCTAAGGAAGGCTGAATGGGAGGAGGCAATGATTCCGAAATTAGAGATTGAGAGATAAGAGGAAGACTTACCTCTGATGAATTTTCAACCAAAAGAGGAATGGAAGGTTGAACAATCTCTTCTCTTGAAGGAGGATTTCCTTGTTTTGGTTGTGGAGGTGAATCAAGAACCTCAATTGTTTGTGGGAGAGTGGCCACTGATGTGGTTACTTGATCTTCTCCCTTTTTGACAAACTTAACCTTTATTGGCCTCTTGGAAGGGTTCTTATCCTTTTCCTTTTTTCCCTTGGAGGGTCCCACTTCTAAAGTATCTAGCTTTGAAAAAATCCATTCTTTATAACTCATTCCCCAAGAAATGAGCCACGCCTTAGTACGGGAAAGAATTTGAGCAGCTCTCCCTACAATAGAAGCTTTCTCAGCGATGGACCAATCAATGGCTGGGAATACATATCGGTCTTCATTTAACCCATCATATGAGGCATCAAGGACACTCTCGTTATCCGTGGTGCCCTCTGGGATGTTAGATAAATCCAACACCTAGATTTCTTCAATTGTTAACCTGTTATTGTCCTTTCTTCGGATGGCAACTTCATCTGTAAGATCAACCCAAATATCTTCTAAGTTGGGAACATATAGATTAAATTCCCGCATGATTTAAGGACTCCTCGGAAATTAAATCCATCTTTGTGCTTCATGTGCTTCTTTAACTTGTCTTGAAGCTCGTGCACCACATTCTTAGCTTTGACCACTATCGAGCACGTGTATCTTCTGATGGAAATAGGGAAGGATACAACAGCCTTGTGTTTACTTTGTTGGAATTTGTGGAAATCCAACAATTGTCTTACCAACTCCATTAGGATCAACTTATCACCTGGGAATCTAGGCAATCGGAAAGGATCACCCGGGTACATGACCACCCAAAGGTATGTGAACTTCTTGAACTGTAAGAAGATATAGCCCCATTTTGATACTTCGGCCCATGCCTCATCAAAGACTCTTCTCTTTCTTAAATCAGGGTTCAACATGCAAATGTTCTCATAAAAGAAGGCATCATTCACTCTTCTGAATTGATCCTCAGACCCCTTCATTGTCAGCTGAGGGAAATATCGATATATATGTTCGGTTGACTTACTTCCCTTAGTGTCCAACCCTAGACAATTCCTCATGCCGGCTGCTGCATAGGTGACATATGACAACATATAAAACTTACCAATAGTCAAGACTATCTTCATCTAGGAATCAATCTCATTACTTATAAGACTGCTCCAATCAATCCCTTGTTCGTTCTTCTTTATAATGACCATGAATTGATACATCCACCCTTAGAATTCTCTTGACTCAGGGAGTCCAAATACTTGACTCAACAGGGTGATGATGTCACTGATTTCAAGGATGAAATCACTCCTGAGGAAAAATTTGGGAAACCTAGAGATTGCTGGCTTAGCCTTGATCAAGAAATTTTTATTCAAATTCTTGATGCAATTTTCTTGATCTTTGTCCCAGGATTTATGTGCTGACTTAATATCTACATCGACATATTCCTCAAATTTGGGTAATCTTAAGAGGTCATCAAAGTAACCCCTGTCTAACTTCACTATGGTTTCTCCTACTTGATTTTTCGCTGAGTGGGAATCTAAGTCATAGTTGGAAGCACATGCTAGAATGAACTCGAGGCATTGAGAAGACATAAGGAATCCTACTGCGAGAGGGAGGCCATTATTGGTTATTGACTTCATCTAGGGACTCTAAGAAGAATCCTTGGTTCTGTTCCAAAATTCCTCCGTGTCTATGTTACCAAGCTCTATGTCTCGGATGTCGTAATTACAATCTATGTAGGAAGGAGATTCCATTTTCCAATACTTGTACTTCATCTTTCTTGGCCTGTCTGACTTATCCTTAGATGATCTAGGATCTGACATGAGAAGAACTGAAGAAAGAATGCCTAGATAACTCTTGTTTGACCGATCGGGCTTGGAAGCTTGCTAAGCAACCCCACAGACCCGCCACACCAACCGGACTTTGAGACCTGTCGGACAATTCGTGAAACTCGACACACTACAGAGTATAATCAGAAACTAGGTTGTGTTGGACACTTCGTAAAACCCAACACACATGTGAAAATCAAGGGGTGTTAAGCACTTTAAAAAACTTGATGGTCTACAGAATTTGGAGGATGCTGAACACTTTGTGAAACTTGACACAAGTGGAAATTGGAAGATGTCAAGCACCATGCGAAACCCAAAACAAATGGAAATTGAAGGATGTTAAGTAGCTTTCGAAACCCAATAGAATGCAGAACCAAAATGGTGTTGATTAATTCACAAAACCTGATACTATGCAGAACAAGAATGGTGTTGGACACCCTGTAAAACCCGACACACAGGTGTCGGGTTTCTGGGATATCAGAACAACTAAAATCTCCACCATGCTTGTAAGTTAAGTTTTATAGATTATTTCCAAAAACCACAAGAGTATATCCATGAAAGGAAATAAGAAAACACCTGAGATGGATTTTTAAACAAGGGTTTTCATGGAAATTAAACAAAAACGTAGAATACAACCCTAAACCCTAAACCCAAAGGCAAAAAAAAGAAAAGAGGAAAAACACCAAAAGAACACTTCAAAAACAAACCTGAAGATCACAAAATGATAAGAAGAGAAAAATACCTTCAAGAAATTCGAAAAATGATCAAAGATGGATCACGAAATCGATCAAGAAGTTCAGTCGGGTTTGGAGGTCGAAGGAGCATGTACGAAAAATCCACACAACAAAAATATGTCAGGTAGAAATGATGCATAAAATTAGAGTATTTATAAATCCCTAGCATTTATTACACCTCCTCTGATATGTGTGCCAACTAACTGACAACTCGACATTAATGCCATGTCATCATGATCGACACTTCCAAAAACCCGAAACAAAGGTTTTCTTAACAAATCAGGTTTCAGGAACCAACCGACATGATGCATGTAAAAGGAATGTCTGGATGCTATCAAGTCCCAAAAACCTGACATAAAGGATCATTTTGGGTTTCCGGTTTCAGGAATCAAGCAGCATGTAACATGTTTTTTGTAAGGTATGTTCTGATGCTCTCGGGTTCTGAAAACCTGATACACTAGCATGTAATCGGGTTTTGGGTTTCAGAAGACACTCGACATGAAGCATGTAAAATACATGTTTACATGCGATGGAAACCTGAAAACCTGAAAATCTCCTTCAAAGGGCATTTTTAGGAGGTTCTGTCAAAAAATTTCTATGGTTATCTCAATTTTGGCTAGAATCACTAAAAACGAGATAACAAACAATTAAATTTTGTAGTCCTATTTATTTCACCTAATTTCCTAGGCGTATTGACATCTCATTTAGATAGATATGAATGCTCACGCAAAGCTACCAGGTCCCTCCTTTGTAATGGATTGACAAGATGTTAGCATGCTTAACAAGAAATACAACTAGGCAACTCCATATTCAACCATAATAACTCATTACATATATTCAATTGGAAACACACATAATAATGAAACATAAAATATTAAATAAGCACTACAATAAATTACACCATGTGAACACCATATTCAGATACATTGATTACCATAATCCATTCATAACATGGCCTTACATACCATAAACTGAATACATAACAATAACTATGAAGGATTCATGCGCGCTAATACATCAAAGCAACATAACCTTACAGATTTCTCATACATGGTACCCAAAAAAATTAAGAACAACAAGTATATATAGTGGTAGGGACATTCCCTTCACCGACTATGCATTCTCAAAATAGTCTTCATGCTCAAAATAGCCATGCATACATACAAAATAAGCCATAAAGCATGCATGCTTTCCCAATAAGCCTAGTAATAGATTAATCCTATAAATAAATTATGCTTTAATATTATTATTATCTTGATCTAATGAATGACCCTCCATCATCTCTTTACATGTGATTTATCCCAAAAATAGATGTTTCTTTGTCTTCAAATATCTTATCTTGTCTCCTCTGTGTGATATGCACTCCAAGTTGCTTTCTTTATTTTTAGCCTGTATGTGTAAAATAGGCTAAGTCCTAAGTCTATCTTCTTGGGCGCACGCCACGTCAACTAGCCCTTACGTGTGTCCACGTACCCCACTTGAGTGCCTCACTATTCCACATAATCTCTTGATACTTAGTCAATTTTTCCAACCCAACATTACACCACACTAATTACATTGCCACCCTCTACAATGGGGTTCAAATTATCTCTCCAAAGTACAAAGAATAAAAAATAATAAGAAATAAATATCCAAAGAGTTAAATAATGAAATAATTCTTAGCACGCGCACTGTTTCCTACTCCTCAGCTGGTAGAAAATCTCACGGTACTCTTTAATTATTGTGCTCTCTAGCTTATTCCATTCTCCTAGCCCTTTCTTCATTAATATGGAATTGTCCTAACTATATTTTCCATCTCCGTTGGAGTCATATCTTCCACTTTATGATTGATCTCCCTTGTTACTCATGTTAGGCATGAGATCATGCCCTCCATATAGTCCATCCTTTTTGCTATCAGTAAACAAAACTCCTTTATTCTACCCTCATGTGGCTCCCTCACAGATTTAAGTGTGTCACACGCTTTCATAATCATGGCTATTTTCTCCTCTCTTCCAAGCACTTCGTCCTTTTTGGCTGCGATCACTTCATTCTCTTCCTGGACTATGTACACCTTAAGGAGTATTTCTAGATTTTGGAAATTTTTCAGTGCCTAGCCTGCCTTCTTCAGTTCATCCTTTAGCGTCTGTAACCTTGCGTCATACATCCCAATCCTGTGCACTATGATTCTCTTATTATTTTCCTTCTCTGAAGTAATGTCTACCTATTTTTTTTCCTTACATGGATAGCTTCTCCTTAACCAACATGTGTACCAAATCTTGCAATAAGTGCAAGGCCTAAGGTTATGTCTTCTACATTTTCTCATCGAATTCTAGACGTGCCCCTAAAACTTCACCCCCAATCTCGGTAGTAAACTCCTAAATTTCACTCTTCCATTTCTCATCCCTTTTGTGTGCTTTAGTAAGTTCCTCAATTTTTTGATCCTTATTTTTATTATCTTCCAACAACATCCTGAGCACGTCCACCTTATCCAAGTTTCTCTTATCCACATTTGTCACCATTTTCTTCAAGGCATTGCTAGCCTGCTCATATGTGAATTTAGTCAGCTTTATTTTCATATGGGGTGTTTGAGGCATTTTCTTCATCATGTACTTGATGCATGCTTCCTTTCCTATGTCGAAATCAAGCCCGTCTATGTTTTTTTGCATACTTCGGGAAATATGCTTTCTAGTGCACATATTTGCACCCTTGGGATATATCAACTCCTAACTGTATAACTACTCATGAGCGAGTGTGCTTTTAAACCTCACATGAATGATATTTGAAAGGTCATTAACATACCCCAGGTCTGACGTATTCAAAAATTATTCACCGTTCTTCCTCTCAGACCGCCTACCCTTGTGAATATGTGTCTCAACACTTGGAGTTAAACCTTCTCCCTTCTCACCAATTTTCCCCCCATACTCACCTGATGGTTCCCCTGTAACCTTATCTTTTTCTTCCTCTTCACCTTCTCCTATGGGGATTTCCTCCTCACATCCATCATGTGCCTCTATGTTGTATTATCCTCCTTATTCTCTAGGCTCCTCTTCTCCTTCCATCTCAATAATTGGTGATGCCCCTAAATTGTTCGCAGCTTCATCTGATATCTCTTCCTCAATATCACCCCTAGGCACATACTTGCACTTTTTCTTATTTTTCTTCTACATTCTTGGCTTAGTAGGGTATATTCATGGAAAAATTCTCAACATCACAGAGGGTCCCGTGCTAGCATTCTCTATCTTAGGCTTTCTTCAGAGCTGTCTTCTGAAGCCCTAGTCAAGCATGCCACTCCCTTCCTTCTCTATCTCCTCGGCGTCCAAGTTAATTCGTACCTCTTCTTCTTATCTCCTTGGAGGACTATCTTCATGTGACCTCTTGGTACCTACTGTCTCCTAGTGTCATGATCTATCACACCACTATCTTCCATCTCCTCCTCATATTTAAGTTGTTCTTCCTCCTCTTTCCTCGAAGGGGTGGGATTGTGATCCTATCTAGTACCAACTGTATGTTTTCCTTTTGGCATCTTTGGGAGTTTAATTTCATCTTCAATATACTTCCCATTCACCAATCTATGATTAAGGTAGATGTATACCTTGGCCTCATCAATCTTTCCTACTGCCAAAGTCATATAATTTATAATGATATCATCTAATATCTTGTTCTCAATGTAGGTAGACTTACCCGAATATACATAGATCTTCTAGAGTGTGTGGTAGTCACAATCTACCTTATCTACATCAAAACTAAGCTTTCATGCATCTAAAAAATTGTTCACTGAGGCATGGAAGTAACGCATTGTAAATGCTTAAGGAAAATTACACTATGGGCTCCACTTATCGGTCTTCATCTGAAACCTCCCAATGTAATAGTGTTGGTAGAATGTAAACTTTTCCTTCCCATCCACCATTGTAGGAAAGTTTCTCAGTATGTGGCATTCATGCTTGAAATCCTCATGCAGTCTCCTATACCATATCTCCATCCTAGTTTTGTAAGCACTTCCCGTGGTTCCATCACAAATATATTTTTCAAATATCTCAGCTAGTGACTTCTTCTCTGGTGGGTACTACCATATATTATCCTTAAGTCCATATGGGACCCCAATCTTCGTGAACACAATTGACATAAGGATCGCACCCAAACTAATATTTTCACCCTTGTGTGCCTCCTTAATAATACCTTCTGCAATTAATTCCACAAGGTTTTATACAACCCCCTTCACCATCTTCTTTGTAATATGGAGCCATTTCTTATTCACTTGGCTCCAATGCTCTTAGTTATTAAACTTTTTCAAGAGGTGCACGAAAATATTAACCACATGGTTAGTTTCCTTAGATATTTCCATCGCATTCCCTCCTTTCTGATAAGCCAACTCAACAACAGTGGCTTCCACACCTACTTCATCATCTATATCTTGGGCAATTTTTGTACTTGATCTCTGCAATCCTATAAGCCATCCAATGAGTGGTGTTGTGATTTAGACTCACTTTCTTGTGAAGTAGAATAATTCCTCATTGACTCTTGACATCAGCTACTGATAGATTCTCTCTAGTTTTCAAAATTATGGCAACTCATAAATCCGTAAGACTCTAGCTTTCTCCAAAATCTTTTGTCCTTCGTAATCGTAAATCAGTTTTTCATCCTCCATTCGCAATTTGGTATTCTTTACTAGCTCTTTCTCTATCTGGTCCTTTTTTGTAGGCATGTGATGATTATAATCACTCACCTTACTTCTAAAATCATGGGATTCCCAATCCTTCCCCATTATTACACCCTCGGGATACTGCATTTCTAAAAACCTTTCCTTGGGTGCTCCTTCTACTTTTTTGTCCTTGTGGTCACCGCGGGTGCTCTTTTTTGTTACATTTCAGCCTTCCATAACTTTACGCTCATGTTTTTCTACCTTATTCTACCTTTGTAACCCCAAATTTTCATTCCCTAGATGTGATTCTTCTTCTGTAAACCCTAACTCCTCGAACCCGACTCTTTCCATGCCTTTACGCGCTCTCACACTTCTCACGAAGGAGCTCCACTATGGTCATGAATAGTTCAACTTTTTTGATGTCTTTCTCTCTTGCAATCACACTTCACACTCATTCGCACTTCAATTCTCTCCTTCGGGGATCAAAAAATCAAACATGTAAGGTAAGAATGAAGTCAGTTCCACTCCTTTCATAGATTTTATAAAATTTCCCACATTAATTGCTCCTCACTTACCACCATACTCAACTTTAATTACGTTTTTCTAATTTTTCCATGCTTTTTCATTATTTTCTTTCACATTCCAGTTGTAACTTTCTGACATACCTTACTACTACATGGCTACAAACCTCCTGACACGCTCCTCCATGCACCGAAGTACATAATTTTTTGTGCCTCATACTAAGTAGTTCATCATGTCACTACCTACCTCGTGTTACACTGTGTGAACATTTTATTGTGTGTGGTCTTCTTCCTAAGCAATTTCTTCAAGATTACCATCATCTTTAGCACCTGCAATACCCTTTTCCTTGTAGCACTTTTTTAGATAACACCTTTGAATGTGCTAACTTGTATAAATCCCAATGCCAATAATTTTATTTTCCTCTTTCGCGCACTTACACTTGGTTCATCCCACACTAAGAGTATGTGGGTCCTCTAGGCATTAACTCACTAGATAGTAATCAGCTTCCTACGTACAAGTGCGATTATGAAAACAAAACAAAGGACTAAAATATCAAAGCATAATAATGATTGAAAGGAAACACATGAAAATTAAATCTAATCGAAATGGAAATACTGCATTACTACAAACACCAAGAAGCCTTATTTATAGTAGGGCTTTAACCTAATCCCAATGAAGTAACCGGGAAAAAAAAGTGCCATATAACACCTGTAACTGGATAAGGCACCTGATTCAAGTATCTCGGTTACTACAAAAGGTCCCAACCAATGCAATTTTAATTTTCCCTAGGTGGCGCGCAAAACTTAAAGTCATAGAAAGGAACCATATTTGGCAACTAGTAAAATGTATCTTGTTCTTAATGTGTCCTATCTTGTAATGCCCTTCTTTCCTTTCCTTGTCAGTATTATTTTGGCTCCAAGGTGCAACGCAATGTGAACATCATTCATATAAACTAAATGAGTTTATCAATGTGCTCTTGAACATATTGTTCATCATCTAGTACACCTATGCACAAGAATATGTATGGATGGAAAAATTTAATTCAACAGGATAGTACAACCTCTGATGCTAAACACTAACTGAAAGGGTGGGGCGCCTTAATCAACATTTTATAACGTAGTCCCTATAATGTCCAGAGTACTAGTTGATACTTTATCATCCCAATATTTTCTTCTAACATCATAATTTTTTGTTAATGTATATCCTAACATATTGTTGAAATATTATGCAGTACCATTAGCCTGTGGGTGATAAGGAGTAGTCTTATAGTGTGCCACCATAAACTCTGCCAAAACAATCTTGATTGTTTCATTCATATAACTTGTCAAGCTTAATGGGAAATTATACCTGCTAATAATATTTTCCCATAATAAGTTAGTTGTTGTGCAATCCTTTGTAGGTGTTTCATCTGCCCACCTTGTCAGATAATCTATGTAAGTAATAATGTAGCGTGTGTCAGTCCTATGCGTGGGTGGTGAAGTAGGACCTAAAAAATCAATATCCCAATTTTTTGAAAGGTTCAACACTTGCAATAGGCCGCAACGGCATCTCATCTTTGTTACCAGGCTTTCCAAGGTGATGGAAATGGTCACATGCCTTTACATATTCCTTAGTATCCTTGTACAAATTTTCCCACCAAATTCTAACCATTAGAATATTGTGCATTGTGGCATCACTAGTGTAATTCCCTACTATTATTCCACCATGAGCTTCTTGCATAATAGCCTCATGCTCAGCCTCTAGAACACAATGGTGCAAAAATTCATCATGGCCTAACAAATCTCCACTAATCAACTGATAAGGCACCACACATATAGAAAGATACTTTTTCTCCAATGTTTTCAATCCTTTAGGTGCATGCCTAGTGCACAAAAATGTTACAATATCTTCCAAGTCTTCGGGCATATGGTTTAATCTAAATAAATTTACATCTGGCATTTTTTCCTTAATTCTTTACAAGTCCTCACCATAATTGATCCTCGATAGATTCTCATGCCCTGAATTACTCTTTCCTGGTTTTAAAGCAACTAAGAAATCAAATTCCTAGAACAGAAGTATCCATCTGAAAATGTACCCTTGCAAAACAAGCTTATTGACCAAATACATGAGTGACATATGATCTATATAGAAAATAAACGGTGTTTCTAGCAAGTACTGTATGAACTTGTGAAGCACATAGACAATAGAAAAAGCCTCACACTCAGTGGTTGTGTAGTTCTTCTCCACAGGTGTCAACTTCCTACTTGCAAATCAAATGGGATGATCCACAATCCATTCCCTTGGTTACGCAAACACTACACCTATTTCCATGCCAAAGGCATCAACATGAACATGAAAAGGTTTTTCCCATGAAGGAAAGTGTAAAATAGGTGCAGTGGTAAGTCTCTCATTTATGTTTCAAATGAATGCTATAACACATCTCCCCAATTAAATTTCCCTTTAGCATTCAATAATTCTTCCAATGGTGTGGAAATATTTGCATAGCCTTTAATGAATTTCTTGTATGCTAATCTTGTGTAAGACCTAATGAGGACCATAATACTTGGGAGATAACTTGTTATCATTCCTTTGTTCTTTTAGTGACATCTGTATATATGGTTGAAGTATTATAAATACCCAAACACTTGATTCAAAATGTCTTTCACTTCGTTATTTATTTGTTTGTTGTTTCATTCTATTTTGGGAGAGAGCCAAAATTTCTTTTAGGGTTGCTAAGATTTCATGTTGATGTTGGATTTGATCCTTCACTTTCCTAACCTTGGGATGCAATATTAAAGTGGATGTGATTGAGGGTGATTCATACCCATATAAATCCATAAATGGTGACATCTTGGAAGAGGAATGAAAGGATGTGTTGTACTACCATTCTGCAAGGGGTAACCACTGAGCCCAACTTCCCTAGTGATCAGACACAAAACAATGTAGATATTCCTCAAGGCATTTGTTGAATACCTCTGTTTGACCATCTAAATGAGGGTAATATGATGAACTGTGAGCTAGTTGAGTACCAATAACTAAAAATAAATCAGTCTAAAAATTACTAGTAAATATTGGATCTCTGTCACTTACAATGATCTTAGGAGTACCATGGAGTTTTTGAACTATGTCCATGAAGGCCAAGGCCATTGTACTAGCTGTAAAGAGTGCACAAAAATGAGCATACTTAGTAAGCCTATCCACTACCACCATGATGACGTTATTACCATCTAACCTAGGAATCCCTATGATGAAGTCCATGGAAACCTCCTCCCACCATTGGCTTGGGATAGACAGGGGCTGTAACAAACCCAGTGTCCTGAATGTTTCACCCTTAGTTTGCTGACATATCATACATTCAAACACAAATTTCTATATGTCTTCCCCATTGAGTCCTTCCCATAATAATTCATTTTTTTATCTGATTATATGTCTTCAGGAATCCAGAATTCCCACCTATGGGAGAGGAGTGTAATTACTGAACGATCTTATACTTAGGTACTAAATTGTTACACTAGTACAATTGATCCTTATACCAAAGAGTAGCACCATCCCATAAAATTTTTTATGACACTTTGGAATCTTAAAGAAGTTAATGAATGAGATCTTGTGTTGTTGCATCATGTTCCCATTCATCCCTGGCCTCTATTATCCAATCTAGCTATAGTACTGACAAGGCACAAAGTAGTGATTCATTGGGCTCATCCTTTCTCTAGAGTGCATCTGCTACAATGTTTTCCTTCCCCTTCTTGTAAATTATTTCAAATTAAAATCCCAACATTTTAGAAACCCATTTCTATTGTTACTCAAATGATAACCTTTATTCTAATAAATACTTGAGACTATCATGGTCTATTTTTATCTTGAAATTCCTACCCAATAGATAGGGTCACCATTGTTGTACAACATGGAGGATAGCCATCATTTCCTTCTCATAGATGGTCTTGAGAAGGTTCTTCCATGTGAGTTGGCGACTCTCAAAATAAATGAGGCATTGTTCTTGCATGAGCACCACACCCATTCCATATCCAGATGCATCATATTCCACAATAAAAGTCTTTAAAAAGTATTTAGTATCCAAGATTGGGGTAGTGCACATAGCCTATTTGATTTATTCAAAAGCCATAGTAGCAGCGCCATTCCACTAGAAGGAATCTATCTTTAGGAGAGGTATTTTTATGCCCCGGGAGTGCTTGATAAACCTATGATAGTAACTTGTTAATCCCCAGAATCCTCACAATTGTTTCAATGTTTTTAGAATGGGCCATTCCATCATGGTTTTAACCTTCTGAGGGTCCACTTTTACCCCTTCATGTGACACAATGTGGCCTAAATACTCCACTTCATTCACCCCAAAAGAGCATTTATATGGTTTGGCATACATTATATGTTGTTCGAGGGTGAGGAGCACTTGATCCACCTACTACAAATGATCTTCCCATGTCTTGATGTAAATTATGGTATCATAAAAAAAATAACAAAAAACAATTACGAAGAAATGGACGGAAGATGGTGTTCATCAAACTTTGAAAACTTAAGGGGGAATTTGTGAGGCCAAAAGATATCACCAAAAACTCATAGTGACCCTCATTGGTTCAAAAATTTGTCTTATGGACATATTCATACTTTATTTGAACTTTATGATAACACGAATGAAGCTCTAGCTTAGAGAAATAGACAACACCATGTAACTCGTCTAACAAATCATAAATTACAGGAATAGGAAACTTATCTTTGATGGTGTACTTGTTGAGATCTATATAATCTGGAAACATCCTCTATTTTTCATCCTTCTTACACACCATTACCACAAGAGATGAATATGCACTTTGACTAGGGTGTATAATACCTGCTTCAAGAATTTATTGCACCATCTTCTCAATATCATTCTTTTAGACATAAGGGTACCTATATGAGTGGATGTTGGGTGGTTGACTTCCTAGAAATAAATGAATGGAATGATGATGTGATCATTTTTTAGGAAGACCTTTTGGAATCTCACCAAAAACCTTCGAGTGGTTAGCCAGAATTAGTTATAAATCCATAGGGGTATCGTTCTTCATCTGTCTGGATTCGATGGAGAACAATTGTGTGATAAACCCATCAACACCCTTCCGTAATAGATTTTTCATCTGATGGGAGTAGACTAGCTGAGGGGCCTTTACCCATAGTCCCCAAAGTTCAAAATTTTTACCCTCAAATTGGAATCACATGAACATTTCTTGAAATTTCATCTCGATTTTCCTAAGGTTGTGAGCCATTATAATCTCAAAACAATATTGACACCACCCATAAAAATGACAAACATAGGAGAGTCCAATTTGTACTCAGCCATGGATAGATTGATTTTCCCAAATAACTAACTGTGTTCCCATCAACAATCATGACTTGAAATTCAAGGATTGGATAAATAAAGCAATTCAATCTTACTTCCAATTTATAGTTGATGAAGTTATATGTACTACTTAAATCAATCAAGATAGTGACTCTTTACTTCTTGATGAAACCCACCACCTTTATGGTTTAAGGAGTGCTAATTCTAGATAAAGCATGACATGAAATGGTTAGTGGAGAGTCTTCCTAGATTCTTTAAGGATATTCCTCTAATTCCTCTATGTTGTTATCCTCCTCTTCATCATCCTTTGCTCCTTTGATGTAGAAAAACTTCTTCTCAGCACATTTGTGACCTCAAGTATATTTTCTATCACAGCTGAAGCATAACCCTTTGGAATTTTTCTCTTCGATCTATTAAGGAGTTGGGTGAATGGGTTGGGATAATGATGGTCATGGCATGTGTCATTCTTGACCTGAGGTGAATACCTGACGTTTGGATAGATCCCTTTCTTCCATTCTCTGAGTAAGGACCATAGAGTTAGAGATCAAATTCAGGTGTAAAATATGAACATCATGTTGGATGTTATCCTTAAGACCTCCCAAAAATAGGTCGTTGAGGTTCACATCAATGATATCCTCCACTCTCAAGGATAATTTTTTAAATTTTTGAATGTAATCCTTCACCAAACCTATTTGTCTTAATCTAGCGAGTTGACTGAAGTATTTCTTAGTGACACTATTGCTATAGTGTAACTGAAGTTTGTCCACGAATGTTGACTAGGAGAGATTGAGTCCCTTTTTTTGTTTTTTTGTGCTCAACCAATGATACCAAATGAATTGATCTAGTTCCATGTATAAGGATGCTACAATCACCTTCTGTGCACCAAGGGTTTTTTTTAGATCAAACAAATTCTCCATTTGGTTGATCCAAGTGACTAGATCCTTCCCCTCAAATTTTTGCATCTTCACCTTTGGTATCATGTTTCGTAATCCTTCATTAAGACTTGTTGGTAGTGGTGTATATGAACAAGGGTTTTTAGATGATCCATTATTTCCTATACTGGAAATTAATGTAGTAAGAGAGGTGATTTGGAACTGAATTTGTGCCATATTGTTATGAAACTTTGTTGTAGACTGACGCAAATCATCTTTCTTCACCATATCTTGAACATCTACCTAGATATCAGCTACTGTAGTAGAAAAATCAGACTCACATTCTACCTCTTCTTTACCCAATGTCTTTCTTGGCATGTTGGATCCTTTACTGCTACCATGATTTGTGTTTCTTTCCATTGATTAGGGTATAGGGATTAGGCTTTAGGGTATAGGGACTAGGGTTTAGGGTTTAGGGTTTAGGTTTTATATTTTAGTGTTTAGGGTTTAGGGTTTCAAGTTTCAAGTTTAGGTTTTAGTGTTTGGGGAGGGAAAAATGGGGTCTTTGGTAGACTGTATGGTTCCGAAAGTATTTTGAAAATAAGACTAGTGGTGGTGAAAAAAAAGAGAGAAAATGGCAGAAAAAAGGATATGGGTGGGTGGTACTGTTGCGATCTTGGTGACAAGATGAAACCAATGACTAATATATTGTGACAGGCCCAAAAAAATTTAACACTTAGTTTTTTGTAAAAAACTTCCATGCAATACTACAATGACGAAATTTTTTGAAAACTTTCAAAATCACAACTAATTTTTCTCTGACACCAGTTGTGGTAGACTAGAAAAAAAATAAACATAGAGAAGCTTGCCATATCAAAGCTCTGATACCATTTGTAATGAACCTTCTTAGATATTTTCAATAACAGATCACATATAATACCAAAATGATTAATGAACAACAAAATAGAACAAAATAGAATAGTTTATATCACTCAGCCACTTTGAGGGGGAAACCTCCAAAATCTTAAAATAATATTATAATTATCAAGATGATCCTCAAGTACTACCCATACCTTCTATATACATCCTACTTAGGCAATGGTTATTCCATACGCCGAGCCTACTATAATATGAAAGAATAGAAAGATGTGACAAGATCCAGGAGAGATTATACTAGCCACATATCAGCTAATCATATCCCATTATAAAGAAAGTAGATTAAGGGCATAGCACCATATGGGAAAGAAAAGGTCATCCTACATGGATACTATTCGTATCCACCTTAGGGATGGATTTAAAAAGATAGAAGTGGAAAAATCCAAAATCTATTTAATTGTTACTATTATTTTATTAGTCCCCCTTGTCGGGGTCATATCTCCTAGCCCATTGACCCATTTTTTGAACCAAAAGAAGCTTTATAAAGAGAAGGGAATGAGCTTGGTGTAGAAAAATTTGATGACAATTACATTGTTCTTCATCAATGCTATCATTGAAACTCCAGAAATTCTCTGGAGACCCTCAAAATTGCAAAATACTAAAAGTCGTTGAAAAACTACTAAAAATAGATTTCCAAGACTTTCCAAAAATATATTTTTGGAAACTCTATTATGGATCAGCCTCAGATGTCACCTCAATGTGATTTTCATCAAGTTTTTTATTGAATTTTAGACTCAATGTAGTTATAGTGTGTGTGTGATGTAAATTTGTCCCTTAAAGCTAGGTTTCCTTTGTGCCAATCACACATAGATAACAGGATACAACTACTTTTCCCCAAAATGAGTGTGTGATCTGGAATTTAGAATTAGCTCTTTCTATGCATTGAATAATGCATCCCAAAATTCAGTCCTTGAGTGTTGTTTGTGTTTAAGTGGTCGATAGAGAATGATAGCCCAATTGCCCAACCCCTAATAATATTTAGTAGGTTGTGTGTGTGTGTGTGTGTGTGTGTGTGTGTGTGTGTGTGTGTGTGTGTGTGTGATTCTTTTTTTTGAATTTTGACACTTAGTGACACTTAAGGCCAACCCAAATCATGAAATAAGAATTATAAAATACCCAAAGTTACACACCAAGTGCCAAATTAGAAAATAAGACAATATGGACAAAAGTGCTAAGAAGGAACACTCGCGCCCAGGAACTAGTGTATTTTCTTAGTGGTATTGTCCCAAGGACAAGGAACAAAAACATGACCAACTACATGAACATGGATCCCTATGACTCAACTAAAAAGGATACAAATTTAGAAAATATAAGATAGTGTTTCAATCAAAGCCAATAAAAATTAATAGAAAAACTAGGAGAGTTGTCACTAGCATATAATTTTCTCACTTAGGAACCATGCATATAACAACATACTAGAGGTGTAATGTAATAGTAATAAGTATATATTTTTGTGTCTACACATAGCTATGTTTCCCAATGCTCTTCATTACATTAAGTGTTCTTGATAGAAAATTTTCAAACCAACATCAAGTTATGCCTAGCTCAACCCCAATTAACATGTAAATTATTACCAATGGATGAACGCGGATATTATTACACATACACATATTATTTCTATGTATATGTACCACTGCTTTAATATTTTCATTGATGAGGTCCTCATCAACCACTTTAGTACAAGACACATTTGATCAAGTTATGTTTTTTCTTTTTTGCATGCATGTAAAATATAAAACATTCAATAAATTTATACTAGAATCCACTCAATGAAAAATTCATATATATATTCCTCATGATATATAATTAAATCTAAATACAATATCTATCCATATTTTGTAGGAATGAATGGCAATATCAACCAATAGTTCATAAACATATGAAAGTTTGGCTTGAGGGTGTTCCATAAGTCACAAATAAGGATTGGAATGATCCCTCGCACGTCACAAAGGAAAAATAATAATATTGTATACAACCTAAAATAACACATTATTCATTCTAAACTTTTGAATCCATCCCTTAATTACTTCATGGTACATTGCAACCATTTTTTACCACTTTCGATATATTCCACTATTTTATGACGTTTAATGACATTTTACAATATTATTCTGAATAAACTTTTTTCATTCCTATCACTCACACACGGTCTCAAATTATTAAATATTCATACTATAAACCCTATTGCACTCATATCCCATTCATACGATTAATTAATTAATCTTATCACTCGTATTATTCATCCCCTAATCCATTAGCTAAATTTATTAACTAATTTCATATTTAAAATAATTAAATAAATCATACACATATCCATTTCTACCTCACCTCTTATCCACTTTCACTTCACTAATTAACATCTCAAGCTAACTAGAGAAAAACAAATCAATTAAACATAAAATCATTAAATATATGTAAGAGGACAATTTTAGATTAAATCAAATCATGCATTTGAGTTAACTAAACATATCCCATAAAGCATGGCATTCCAAAATCAAATAAAATATCCCCAAAGATAAAACTCACATCAATTTTTTGGGAGAACAAAGCAAACAACATGAATTTAATATTTCAATGCAAAATCTAAAAATATTCAAAATACATGCCACCTTTTCCAACTCAATGATAACTGGCTAAATCAAGCTCAAAACAACAGTTTATCTTTCCAATAAAGTTGGAAACTAAAACAAATATCTCCAATCATGATTTAGTTAGCTTTAGATAAAACAAAACAATAACATAAATCAAGGATTTTGGATTCTATTCCCTCATCTATAAATAAACACTCATTCCTATCCATGTTTCATCTTTGGAAGCTCAATACATGACGTTACGTTGTCCATTTAATCACAAATCCAACAATCAATTCAATCATAAATCATTTGCATTTATCATAGCTGAAATACACTTCCATTCTAATTCAAAACATTTCTTGGAGCATCTACATTTAATTGGTCTAGAGATTTAAAAAGCTCGATGCTTCATTACAAGCTTTAGTTAATCTCATCTGAGGTTACAAGGAGGTACGAAGGAAGGATCAGGTTTACATTTTGTTTATTTCTTTCCCTTATTTCACATTATCTTTGTATACATTTATGTCCCACCAAGTGGGAGTCCCACACATTTCTAATCCATTTTTATCATTATAGCTTTGTTTTCATGTTATTCGGCCAAATTTCAAGACATTTCATGTAGTAGATTGCAAACAATTCTAAAAAACCGGTCATTTTGGTCATGATCTAGATTTTTCAATACATGTATATGTGATATATGATTTTTTGCATCATTTATGCTAGCCTAGCATGTAATTTGCGCTAGCGTTACCAATTTTTTGTGTTTGTTGCACAACATGCATTAGTGTGTGTTTTCTTGTGTCTCCATAATTAAACCTACGCTTCCATCATATTATATGCATTAGTGTTTTATACGAACTCTTTTTTTCTACAAATCTATGTTTACATTCTGATCCATGTGTTAATGTGATATCAGGTGTGTTTCCATTATCTTGTATGTGCTAGTGTTTATTCTTTTAACTCTCTAGTTGCATGCATGTGTTTCTGTCAACTTCCGTAGTGGTACGCTTAGTGCATTTATATTCTATTAGGTGCATTTCTCCTACAACAAGGTGCATATGTGTATTGTATTAGGTGGTTTTATATTCACTTTAACTATATTTATGTTCATTTTCCTTGTGTTACCATTCTTTTTCTTAATTTATAGTTTCCAACAACTTTCCATATTTTAACTAATTCTTTGTTTATTGTTTCTATGCTAATTTTATGCTACAGGTTTACGTAGAAAACAAAATATAATTCATTTATTAATCATTTTTCTAACCAAGATACATCATCTCTCTTATTTTTCTTTCATTTTTTCATTTCCTAAAATTGACTTTTACTTATTTTTGTTTTTTTCCGAAAATTTGTACTGCAACTTTATCTCAATTTTTGAACATTTCCCTAGGGTTTTTGGATTTAAAACACCCCTAATCAAATATTTGAGCCCCTTCACATGTTATATCTCATTCTAATATTTCCAATGATATAAATTATACCTTAAATGGAGTAATAAGCAAAAAGTTATGTCATCTGCAAGATACCCATGTCAAAACTAAAATTTAAATTAATTCATTTCACTTAATTTTTAATTTCTAATCTAAATATTTTCTTAATAAATTTTGTGATCATTTTTTCTTATTTTCCATGTCTTTCCTTCATTTCTAACATACATTTGCTTATAATCAAAATCATGTATGCTCTTCTCTCGTACCCTTTTTGGGCAGTCTTGAGAATTAAAAGTGATTAATATTTTCTTCATAGTATAATCTAGCTCAAATCTAACTCATTTTCTAATTTTTTAGTTTTTTCATAACCAATCCACATATGCTCTTCTCTTGTGCCCTTTGGGTGAACTTGATAATCATAAATAGTTAAATTTTCTCTTCTTGTTTTTGGCTAACTTGTTTTTTTCATGATCTGAATAGATTTCCATAAAGAGCAACAATCAAGAAACAAACTACTAACACATTTACATATAGGTTTCTTTATTCAAATAAAACTAAAACTTGCTAAAAAATCTAAAATTCTGGTTTAAATGCACTTACCCTTTGTAATTAAGTAATTATTTTAAACATTTCAAACTTGGAAAAAACCTTATCTGTTATACACTCATACTTGTATTTGCATGTAGCAAGGTGGATTTCATCATCACTTAGATATAATGGTGATGTGGATTTAACCACCATGCACCAACTCATATTGCACTGCATTGTACTTGATAACTAGTCTCAAAACAATGTTCGGTGATTTCCTCACCTCTACCCCCCGCTTGTAGGTAAAAAAATTTTGATTGGGGTTACTCCGAGCATATGCCTAAAATGGTTGTAACAAAAAATTCTAAGACATCATCCCTATAAATATTTGGGGAGAAATAAGGACATCATCCATAACTCATTCCCTCATTATCTTACCACCTAGTAACAAAACCCATAATTGGAGTGGTTATTCACTCCTTTAAGAGGGATAGTGATTAGGTGAGTCTCTTTCAGTATTCTAAGGGTTCCCCGTACCACTTCTATCCATGTACATATTTGGTATATCAAGTTTGTGATATATCAAAAGATTCATATTTTTGGAGTGATAAGAGCGTTGCATCCACCCATTTAGGACATTCTGATTGTTTGCATTTTCCATAACATATTGCATTACCCGATGGATTTCAGGCCTTTAAAATCAAAAATGATTTAAAATAATATCATACTTGTTACTTGTTTATAAACAAGAAAAGTTACGTAAAGTTACTATCTTTAAGAAAATTCTTATACAAACTCCATTTTACATTCTAGTTAAATTAGAAGTTGTGTTCCAGAAACACAAATCCAATCCCAATGAGATCAAAAATTAGTCTTTCCAAAATCAAAATCCACTTGAAATTAGAACTTGTGTTCTACAAAATGA
The DNA here is from genome assembly GCA_019776745.2 of Taxus chinensis. Lineage (NCBI taxonomy): Eukaryota > Viridiplantae > Streptophyta > Pinopsida > Cupressales > Taxaceae > Taxus > Taxus chinensis. Next base: position 11,951,659 of record CM034153.1, read on the forward strand.
AATTCAACCCAATCCAAAAATCAAATCTAAAACTCTTATCCCTTAGATACTCACATCCCAACCTTAGTCAAATATCAAATCAAATCAAATCCCTTCAAATATAAATTTTACCCTTTGGATAACCAGTCCAAGTCAAAATCAAACCACATCCAAGCCTTATCTTTTAGATTCACAAAATCCAATTTTAAACACATCAAATCAAACCAAATCTAAGTCTTGTCCTTTAGATACACAATCCAATTTTAAGCTAATCAATCTGAATGGACTCTAAAATAAAACTAATCCAAATCATTCTTAACATACTCTAAAATCAAACTAGTCTTATACTTTGGATATATACATCTAGATTTAAGAAAACCAATCAATCAAAGCCTTATATTTTGGATACACAAATCCAAATTTAAGAAAATTAGTCCAATCTGACTCTAAAATCACATCAATCCCAACTATATCGAATCAAAATCAGAATATCAATCTATTTGATATGAAACATAGTATTAAACTTCTATCAAATCAAACATTGGTTTCACTAAACACGTTTACAAGTCAACAACAAGAAAACTAATCTGACATTATCATTTAAGCTTAAATTTATCAAACCTCTATCAAGATTATCAGGTCACAAACGAACTTTTTACTTTTGGTTTTTATTTTTAGTAAAATGGTGCGCCCACACAACACATAAAATGAATATTTATTAGAAAAACTTCATGATATGTCAAAACAAATCACTCATATGGCTTCCCAAGTCAATGAAAAATCACACAAACAACCAATCATAATCTTTAGTAAAGAAACTACTCTACATGAAGTCAAACAAAGACAATTCACACCACTTGGAGAACTTGTTTCTAGTATAAACTCTTTATAGTGTACTCCATCAATTTGCAAGTGATAATATGGTAACCTATCCACTCACAAGACCCTTTGAAAAAGGGAAACCAAAACCCACGTGTTCTAAAGAATCATAATATTGTGAATACCATCACATCAATGACCATCCCATGGACCATTTCTTGAGACTCCACCATTATATCCAATATTTAATTGACAATAGAGATATGAAAATCGAAGACACGTCTAGTACAAATACATCGAACAAGACATTAAATTTATTTTAGGACCCATTTCCACGTCATGTTACAAATGAAAAATTTACAGACAAGGGTCAATCATCGAACAATGTTGAGCTTGATTTTTTCATTTCATTGCTAAATCCTACACTTAACACCCCTATTTGAGTTGTAATAAGATGGTAAAAACAAGTTTAGACACCTGCAACTAAGCATTCCTCCACATCCATAACACCTTAAATTTCTAATCCTAACTCTATTATTGTTCCATAATAGTCATCAAATGCAAAATCTTCATCCTATTCCTATGATATCATCAAAAAATTAGAGAAGACATTTGCATAAATCTCTCTCATGGAGTTACTCCAAACTTCACTTGCACTTCAAGACATATTTACTCACGCACTCTTTTGGTGCCTATAATCATCATGCTCTATTTCAGCACCATATCATTGGATGTGCTCTTGATTTCAATTCAGTTTTGTGCTTGGTATCATTGTTTCCAAATTTTCTTTAAAATATTTGTACTCGGTTGAAAAAATAAGTTCTTGTTTGATTATGTACCTACTTAAAGTTTTAAGGTTTCTAGAAGTTTGAAGTAAACGACAGTAGGTACTTTGGCATATTGTCATGGAAATCAGTTACTTGTGAGGGATATGAGTATTGTGTGCAAAATGTAAATTTTCCCCAGTATCCGAGGAAGGGAAATATCTTGGATACCATGAGAAAATCATAAAAAAATGCACTTGCATCCCTTCGGCTTTTGTGTGAAACGCAAGGCAAGTTCTTAAACATGTGATGTAAAAGTAAATATAAAATGAATTCCTGAGGAAAGGATTAGTGATGTTAAAGTGTGTCATGTGCCTAAGAATGTGTAAATTTCCATTTTGACCCCGAATCCCAAAGAGGTGTTTTTAACTAACCAAACACGTGGCAGTCCCTTGGGGCTCAGAATTAAGTTTGCATTTCTCCTTGCTTGGAAATGTTTTAAGTATGGGTTAATTTTTTCATCGTGGGCCCGGATGCCCGGTCATGCAAGTGGCTAGTGTTTAATGCATTTTCATGGCTTCTCCGGCAATCAATGAAAGTAAAGGGAAGTGTTTAAACTTTTCCGATGGAATACCTGAGATTGATTAGGTAGTTAGTGGTTGGATTTCTCTTACAGAATAATTTTGAGTTATTTGAATTATGTGTACAATAATAAGCATTGTGCGAGAAGGTTAATTATACAGGTTTGTTTATGGTGCAGTATATGTAAATGAGAAGTGAATTATGCATCTCAGTGGCATTAAAACAAAAAAATAAATATATTTCATACAATAGAAAAGGAAATAAAAAAATTGGAGTAATATATGTTATAAACAAAATGGGGTTCTATTGTAGGGGGCCCTGCCCTCGAAGATATATACGCATAAAAATAAGATAAAAAATCTTACATTATAAAGGGGGGCATTAATTTTCAATGTCCACTACTTCTCCTGGAAAGGGTGGCACGTGCTTTGGAATCTAGTCCTTACGACGTATAAAGTCCTCATGAGCCACAACACCGAATACAAACTGAATATCTCCAATTAGGCCTGATGACATTCCTTTCTCCAAAAACTCTAGGATCCCTACTTGCGGCCCATTAAGGATTTAAGTAAACTCCCTCTTTCTTTTGAGTGAGTTCACCCACTTGTGAAGGATTCCCCCTCTTAGATATGCCTTGGTTCTCTTATTGGTGGAAGGTCAAATCACGAGGATTTGTTTTGCTCCACTAGTCGAATCGTCATGAAAAACCTTTCATCTCTTAGAGAGGGGATCCTGGGTGCCAACCGCGGTCTAGATTTCAACCAAGGTAGTTTCAAGTATTGAAATTCACCTCTCTGTTTCATCTATCTCCAGACCTGGAGGTGGTGTTTCTTTCATTGGTACGAATATTGGGGCCAAAATACAAGGCTCTATCTCTAATAAGGGATGGGTGTAATAATCCCTATACATGTGTAGGTTTTTTTCATGGATGCGGGGGAAATCATGGGACCCATTAATTTTTAAATTCTCTATACTTAGGTGATGTTCAGGGAGGATAAGATGAAAGTGCAAGGTCTAGAAAACCATAAATGAGGCACATAGTTCTATGAATCGATTTAGAAAAGAAAGGACTAGAGAATTTTGGGAGGAGATATCTGGAGGATTGGCTCATACATTAGGTACACTGAAAAAGTGCATAATAAAGGCTTTTTTCGGCCCTCCCAGCTGAAAAAATTCACTCAGGATGTTGAGTTCTCCTGATGGGCTCACCCCTATGATTGATGAAGCCATGGTAAATTGATGGTATGCACAAGATGGGAGGCTCTATGAAACTCATATGGTGATAAGAAGCCACACTTAAATAGGAAAATTTATCTAGAATGGTGTGTTTAAACTATTTTATCACCATAAATTTCCATATCTTACCCAGATCAGTAGGCATGATTGGGGTTTAAATCAAAATGAATTATTCATGAAAAACATGTAACTGGAGGTTAAATAAATGTTTACAATTTTTATAAGGGTCTCGTCAAATTAAATGCCTTTATTTTCCATGTCATATTTAGTCTCAAGTGGAATATCAAATCAAAAATTGATATGATGTGGAAAATATTTCACTTGGTTGTGTTGACACGATGGTGACATGACAGTGTGAGACAAAATTGAAGGTTGTCATACAAGAATATTCCCTATTATTCCTTGAAGGCTTCGAAGGATGGCCCAATTGTGAATGAATTAGGTTTCCAATGGTATAGTCTCAAAAAACTTGTATGGATAAGGATATATATGAAGTGTTGGGATTTTTAAAAAAAGGAGGAGATGGCTATTTTTTGGAACAGGAAGAACTCTTCAGGAGAGCTATGGGATTTTTAGGTGTATGATTCGGCCATGAGAATTTGTACTTTCTTGGTGTAAGAATTGTTACATTCTTCATTTGTTTGGAATTCATGCTAAGGTTATTGCATCTGTATAGTCATTAGCAGGCTTTGAGAGCATTTGTATATGTTACCCTTGTTTTTTTTGTAAATCAATGGATCTGTTTAAATAATTTGTTAGTATTATCTTGTCATACTTTCTTGTGAAATGATTTGGGAGTGGGGTGATGTGAATTTTCCTTTAAAGATCTCGTCTGGGTTATAGATGAAGCTCTATATGATAATACTTTGTTGATGGTTAAATAGTTTTGGTGGTGGAAAAGAATGATGTCCTTCAGGGGGAATTTGGGACGTCATCCTTGAGGCCTGTAAAGTTCCTTGTTGATCAAAAAACATGGGTAACATGTTTATATATCTTGGGGGTCCCTTGTTTGTATAACATTTATCATAATTCATACACGTTATTTTTAGTCTTAGGGGTCCTGAGCTAGATCATCAGGGATCATGGTCTTTTTTTTCCTTGGATGTTCCTTGTGATAGATTGCCCATGGAAGAATCATTTTATGGTACTCTCATTCCATGAAACAAGAAAGGTATTATGATGTGATAGATGACATACTTCATGATCTTTCTTGTATCCTTTGATATATGATTTTTTCCTCCTTATAAATCCATCTCCATCTCATAAATATTCAACAATTACTCTAAATACCACAAGCATTCCCCAGATTTCACCTTACTTGCTTATTTCATAAAATATCTGTTGGAGAAATACACATTCAATGTGTATACCTCAATTGTTTTAACTCATCATCAAAGATACTCGACATTAACTTAGGATGACACATACAAACTCTTTGGAGTCAATATCGAGATCACATTAAATTTTTCTTTAGTATCCTGGGTCGGAGTTCCTAAGTGCTTGTAGTTATTTTGACCACTCTTTCAAGTGATAATTGCATTCGGTTGTTGCATCTGACCTTCTATTGACCTCCCCTACCAAACTCAGTACTTATCCCCTATTCCTCTCTCATTGCTCGCCCCTCAAGATGCACCTTAGGTCCTCTCACTCTAACTTAGGAAGATTTAGAAGTAGTAGGGAAATCATCTACACCCTCTGTCAAGGTGCCTCTCCATCACTCCCAAGGAGATATTGGATGGGTGAGTAGAGTAAGACCCCTTCCCCGGATATGAAACAACAACTCCTAGATATCAAAAACACTAAGAGGGGGGGGTGAATTAGTGTTAATCATAATTATGGTCCTTTCAAACTTTCTATCTTGCTTAGTTTGAATTTGTAGTTATATTAAGGACACAAGAAAAAAATAAAACAAGAAACACAAAATATTGATACACAGTGTTTATAGTGGGAAACCCAAGAATGGAAAAACCCACTTTGAAACCAACCTCTTTATTTAGAACACCAATTCTAAACACTTATTTACAATTGATCAAGCACCCACTTGATCTGTGAAGCACCAATTTCAAATGAAACCTAGCTCCAACTTGATGAATGACTGAGCACCCACTCAGGTGACAGAGTAATAAACACCAACTTCTTCTAGCCCAAGCACCTACTTAGACAATCCAAGCATTCAAGATGATCATATAAGTCTTGTGTTTTTGTATCAACTAGTTATGATCACTTTACTAGTTCTCTTATTCAAAAAATCTCAATTCACCTATTCTTTTTCTTGTGCACCTTATAATGACTCTGATTTCACTTGTTGGATCACTGTCTCCCTTGTTACTAAGTGTTCAACTCTGTTATTTAGCAATATCATCACTGCGTTGTTTCATGTCTTCATTATAAATTGTCCTTTGTCATTGATATACCATATTTTTTTATGTCAAGACAAGGTTTATTCACTCTCTCTTCTGGTTTTCACTCAAGAAAAACCACCCCTTTTTTTAATGTCCACTACCTCTATATTTATAACATTTCATTGTTCATCTTTTTTATCCTTTGTCTCAGTCATTTATGTCATCAATTCTCTGTCTCATAATCTTTATCTCACTCATCCCCTTCTTAACACCGCAGTCACAACACTTATACTCAAACACTCATATCTCTTCTAATTTATCTCTTATAGCTTGAACTACTTAGACCAACTCTTCAGCTCCTTGACTTCTATCATCATTTCATCTTATCATTTTCTTTCTTTTTCTTCCTTTGAGAGACCTTGAATTCCATTTTCTAACCCCTGACCTTTCATGTCTCCAATTCAGTTGAAGAGTCTTGCTTAGACAAGAAAAAATAACTTACCTTTTCATATTCCCCCTCAAAGTTTGAAGATATTTCATTTATCCAAAAGAGACTTAATCTCTTCAAATCCCTTATTCTTTCTTCCAACTTTGAGTGGATAGCTCTAGACTTGTTTATTTTCACTGACAGAAAGAACTAGGTAGAGATACATGTGTTTCACTCAAAGACAATCCTTAAAGCTTACATAAATCATTTATTCACTCTACAGTGGCTCTCTTGGATCTTGTAGGTCTGAATACACTCATACAAATCAAGTAGATACTCTCACAAACACGGAGAAATTGTTTGACATTGCAAGTTTGAACCTATGCAGGCATGTAGACCACTGTAGATGGATTTATAGTATGTCAGAAAAAATGGAGCTTATTCAAGATCAACTGATGGTTTTCAAATATTTTTCAACTCTTCAAAAATATCATCCAACCAATGATCACCTTCAATTTTCAATAATTGATGAGCAATCTCATGTAAAACCTGTTTAACAGCCTATACATATGTTAGAAAGATTCTACAGCAAAATTCTCTTCACCTGGTGGATGGAAATTAAAAAATTCTTTTTCATTGATGACGTATATGTCCCAAAAATATTCACAAAAAATTTCATGAAAAATTATTAGTTAGAACTTTTTATTCAATCAAATCATTTCTTTAAAAACCCTATATTGTGGTAATGGGACTGTGCGAGCCAGAGAGTGGGAGAAAATTAATATATCCTTAAAAAAAATGAAATTTGAAAATTTTAAATGGTTTATCTTTTTGGAATCATCCTCCACCTTTTTAAAATAATAATAAAACTTGAAACTTCTTCATATGCTCCTAGAAGACCAAAATTACAGTGTACATACTAGTAAGAGGCCAATGTTCTTAGTAGTGAAGGAATTTCAGTTTATTTTCTCACCTCTTGAAACTTGTGGATGACTTAGAAGATATTCAACACCTTCAATGGGTGATCTCAATCACTTTAGATCAAATGAACATCGCTGAATTGTCCCTTTTTTTATTGAAATGCATAGTTGCTCTAAAAATTACTTCCAAAGACCCCTGTCAACAAGTAATGAGAACAAAACCTTCACTATATTTACCACCAGATCCATACTTGTGATGAGAATAGTTGTTTTAGCTTCTGAATATGATTTCAAATATGACTAAGAGCAAGAAATGGAGGAAAAAACTTAAGTGTAATGATTTCATGATGCACAGTTTCTAGACACAAACTTCAAGACAACATTGAAGGCCTCAGTCCACATCTTGAATTTTACTCAACAACCATTGTTAATGAACAATTACCTTACTAATTAATTTTAAAGGATTTTTACACCCTTATTTCAACCATTTTACTACTATTGAGGTCTTGTATAAGAGTGTACCTGCTTAGACTTGAGAGAGCAAAGTTTCCATTCCAAGACAACTGAAGGATTTACTTGAGAAACTCACCTTCACCCTTTGTGCTTGTCATCAACAGAGAATGAAGAGACTCTCAAAGGTTTCCTGAAACTTTTAGCACTCAAAAAAATTAATAATTATCAAGCACAACTCAACTTAGACATTGTGTACCAGTCCACAAGCCAGGATGGAGAAGAAGCCTGTCAAAGAAATACTCATAACTTTCTTTTAAAAGGTCCAATTGATCTAAAAAAAATTGTACTATCTCAGGATTAGATTCCAATAAAATAATTAATTCTATGATTTATCTGAATAATCCCTCATGTTTTTTTCTTTATACCTAAGAATCTAGGTAGCTCAAAATGCATTTGTCAAGAAGGTAGTTTCAAAAAAAACTTGAACAACTCAAAATCCCCATTACAGAATATGATGAAATTTGACATGGAGCACTAAAAGACATCCCTCTACACATTACATGTGTTGGTTAGCCATAGTTTTTCCTATTAATCTCTGACCAATATCATTTTCATACAATAACAACTGGGTTCCTTAAGGACATTTTTGGATAGAAGTGGCATTTTTCTCCAAAGCTTGTTTCTTGACATTCTGAGCCCTAGATTGATTTCATCCACATGAGATACACCTGCTAGAAGTATTTTAATACTTCAATTTACACCACAAGATATTTTTACACCCTTATTTCAACCATTTTACTACTATTGAGGTCTTGTATAAGAGTGTACCTGCTTAGACTTGAGAGAGCAAAGTTTCCATTCCAAGACAACTGAAGGATTTACTTGAGAAACTCACCTTCACCCTTTGTGCTTGTCATCAACAGAGAATGAAGAGACTCTCAAAGGTTCCCTGAAACTTTTAGCACTCAAAAAATTTATTAAATATCAAGCACAACTCAACTTAGACATTGTGTACCAGTCCACAAGCCAGGAAGGAGAAGAAGCCTGTCAAAGAAATACTCATAACTTTCTTTTAAAAGGTCCAATTGATCTAAAAAAAATTGTACTATATCAGGATTAGATTCCAATAAAATAATTAATTCTATGATTTATCTGAATAATCCCTCATTTTTTTTCTTTATACCTAAGAATCTAGGTAGCTCAAAATGCATTTGTCAAGAAGGCAGTTTCAAAAAAACTTGAATAACTCAAAATCCCCATTACAGAATATGATGAAATTTGACATGAAGCACTAAAAGACATCCCTCTACACATTACATGTGTTGGTTAGCCATAGGTTTTCCTATGAATCTCTGACCAATATCATTTTCATACAAGAACAACTGGGTTCCTTAAGGACATTTTTGGATAGAAGTGGCATTTTTCTCCAAAGCTTGTTTCTTGACATTCTGAGCCCTAGATTGATTTCATCCACATGAGATACACCTGCTAGAAGTATTTTACTACTTCAATTTACACCACAAGATATTTTTACACCCTTATTTCAACCATTTTACTACTATTGAGGTCTTGTATAAGAGTGTACCTGCTTAGACTTGAGAGAGCAAAGTTTCCATTCCAAGACAACTGAAGGATTTACTTGAGAAACTCACCTTCACCCTTTGTGCTTGTCATCAACAGAGAATGAAGAGACTCTCAAAGGTTCCCTGAAACTTTTAGCACTCAAAAAATTTATTAAATATCAAGCACAACTCAACTTAGACATTTTGTACCAATCCACAATCCAGGAAGGAGAAGAAGCCTGTCAAAGAAATACTCATAACTTTCTTTAAAAAGGTCCAATTTATCTAAAAAAAATTGTACTATCTCAGGATTAGAGTCCAATAAAATAATTACCTCTATGATTTATCCGAATAATCCCTCATGTTTTTTCTTTATACCTAAGAATCTAGGTAGCTCAAAATGCATTTGTCAAGAAGGCAGTTTCAAAAAAACTTGAATAACTCAAAATCACCATTACAGAATATGATGAAATTTGAAATGGAGCACTACAATACATCCCTCTACACATTACATGTGTTGGTTAGCCATAGGTTTTCCTATGAATCTCTGACCAATATCATTTTCATACAAGAACAACTGGGTTCCTTAAGGACATTTTTGGATAGAAGTGGCATTTTTCTCCAAAGCTTGTTTCTTGACATTCTGAGTCCTAGATTGATTTCATCCACCTGAGATACACCTGCTATAAGTATTTTACTACTTCAATTTACACCACAGAGACTCTCATAACTCACATGCACTTAAAAGGCATCAATTTGACTCATGTACTAACATGAAACCAACACTTTGTGACTCCCTAGACTCACCACTTACATGAAAAATATGCACTGGGACAACATAGAGACATCAATGACAACCATAAACAAATGTGGGCAACACAACTCATGCAGGTCCCTCCCCCCACCCCATCATATGTACCTTTCCCCCTTTTCTATCTCCCCCAGGGGTGTCATCCTAGGAGCCAACACACTCTATGATGTACGTATTCCTAAGGATATCAATACAAAAAAATCAAGTTTTAATCACAAACCTTTTGTCAAAAAATCGTAAAAACAAAATAGTGCTTATAGACAACATAGAAGTATTGAATATTTTCTCTATGAAACTGTTAAGATGCCCTAGATTCCCATCTACAGATCAATCCTTCACTCCCCGCATCATTCCATTTACTTATGAAGACCGCATTAACATTGGGATCCTTTTAACACTCCAACCATCTACATCTTCTACTCCACCTACATTGGAAATCATTAACAAAGGTATTAGAGAATATGGACTCCAAAATGTCCTCCACATTAGTAAATTACCTTTATTTACACATAGCCTCTTTGATGATCTAGTTAATAAAAACCTATTCATCAAAAATATTTTCATCCACACCTTTTACTTGGATCTTTTCCACCCAAGTCCCATTAATTAGGACCAATCCAATCACATAATGATAGACCTTTTCCAAAACGATGAGTCCATTTCAAACTCTAATCCATAAAAAAACAAAAAGTGAAAAAAGAAAAAATGGATCTCCCATAACCAACACTTCATCAAATCACTATTTGAAAATTAAAAGCAAAGAAGAAAAAACCACCCATCATCGGCTACTCTCCATACTAGGGGGAGGCTACTTGTATAGTCCTCTCATCTACAAATAGTTCTAAGCATTTCATCCATTGATAAATATCTCAATCATAACATTATCATATTTTCACACTCTTCACACATCAGACACATGTTAATATTTTTCCTACTAGGTATTGTGTATCTCATCTTTGTTATGGTTTCTCCCATTTCATATATGTTTACCTATGGTCTAGTCTAGAAGCTTCCTGATGGAAAATGCTCCTTTCAAAGAAGTTATCTCCTTAACAAGAAAGCACTAATCTTATGAACTCTAATGTTTTTTCCACCCATCTTAGTCTAAGGTGATGATCCCTTACATCCTACTAGTCATATGGGGCTAATATTTGGGGGGAAATGTTCCTTCCCAAAAAGAACAATTAAAAAAAAAATGAAATCAATCAAAAATGTTAATCATTACACCTTTCTTCCTTCACAGTCTTCGGTGATGAGCCCATGCTTATTACTAGTAGTGTGATACTTGGAAAGGAGGAAGGTACCTTTTCTCACATATGTTTTGTCTTCAATTTTGATCACTTGCCTCTTATTGGTGGCACAGGGGAAAATGTAGGGTTCATTTAAAAAATAAATATATAAAGCCTTACAAAAATATGAGTCAAAAGTGCTTAATCATACAAAATCCCAAATAATCAATTTAGTTGTTCATGCTAAGAGATACAACCATCCCTTCAAATAGAACTTTCCAATCAGTAGGCCACCTACCGGTCTAAGTCTAGTCAAAACCTATAAAGAGAAATCATCTAGGAATCAGTCAAATATAACTTGGAGATGCGTCACATTTTCCCAAATGGACCAATTTTAACCTTGTGTCCTTGCATCCATCATTATCTCATTTGTTTTACATGATCCTTCTTGGCTCTTGGTGTTGATCCCTCACATATTTCTAGTTGTGTGGAATCAAGAGTGGAGTAAGACATCTTATCACTATATCATCTAGAATCCATTATGCTAATAGAATGAAATCTTTAAAATTATTTTAACATGAGTTCAAGTAGTGTACCCTTTACCGAGTCAAAAATCTCTAAAAAGAAAAAAAACATATATTCCAAAAATATCCAAAAAACAAAACATTTAAATAATTTAAAAGTCCTTAAAAAATCCAAATAATCAGTCAAACATCTATTACAAACATCCAAATAATCAACAAACTCTCTCAAAAAAATCTAAAATCATTCACAAAATCTTGAAAAATATATGTCAAAAATCTACAAAAAAATCAGAATAATTATCCAAACATCTACAGAACACATCGAAACAACAATCTACAAAACATATATAGACATGAAAACAAATCTAAACCATCTCAAAATGCAGAACTTGTGACTCCTATCCTTCTTTTCCATTCCAAATATCCTCAAATCAAAACCCTTGCGTGTATCTTCACTTGGGGAAATTTCGACTCTCATTTTCTGGACTTGCATGTATCGTTGCTTAGGGGGAATGACCTACTCAAATCAATCTTCCATCTGGATCCAAAAAGAGTGTTACTCAACCCAACTCTTCAGTCAAATCTGATTTTACCCCTTGCATGAAGCCTTTTTTGGGGGGGAATAAATCAATCATCACTATGGAGCACATTAAGAATAAATTTAAATGTCTTTATGTCAAGGTATTTTGCATTATTACTTTTTGACCAATTACATGTTTATTATTTTTCATCTTGGCTCATTAATAGCCATGGTTATACATTTACTATGTATATTGGGTTTGCTTTTACTTTTATGTTGGTTGTGTGTATGTTTATTTATGCACATAATGGTTTGATCATCGTGGTTATTTAATAATCATGGTGCTAGCTCTATTGTGCAAAAGCAAATCATGTTGCTCCAAAATATAAAATCTGAATGGAATGTCAAACTATGAGCAATGTTAGTCATATCGTCGTTACATTCAATCATACATCTCAAATAAAAACATCATCTTAACATAATTCATTAACATACATCTATATCAATGTGTTAAAAACATCCAAATCATCATCAATACAATGGCCAATGTCTCAAAAATGTCATATACATATATACATCATCATGTGAAAATGGGCATCTATACAATGAATGTGCCTTCATAATGAGGCATATACAAAATAAATAGGTGTTTACCATACAAACTCAACCATGGATCTCACCAACCCCTGGACTTCCTAATCTACCATCTCACCTCAGTTGTGGCATCTGGATTGATCTATCTAATCTAGATAGACCATGTGATCTAACTGATCTCCCATACCTTGTTCATGTCCTTTGGCTATAGCCTAGAGCTCTCTAGCTCTCTCGGATGGTTGCCTTGTATAATCCCCTATAGTAACCCACATTGTGATTGATTTTCAATAAATATTCTAAGATATCCTCCAACCCACTATCCTTAGCAACACGATGAGCCACATCCCTCTATGGTGTCATCTATTATAGCTCCAATGTCCTCTGTTAAAATTAGACCCTCATAAAGACCAACTTTGTCTACAATGTCTAAACTACAAGGAGGGAGGCATCTCTATGTCACACTTATCTATCTCTATATGTCTAAGCCACATGTAGCTTTGTTAATGATGGATTGGGAGGTTTTACTAGTGGTATCTAACTCCACACATCAATCTCTCCTTATCTCCTTAGCCATCATCCCCATCTCCCCATCCATCAAAGCCATCATCTCCTCCTCCTCCTCCTACAGTAAGTGCCCTCTGTGGAGAGACTAGAACCTATGTAGCATATACATGTATAACATATCCCACATGTGCCTATGTACCCTATGTGTGTGTGGCCGCGCGCATATCTTTATATGGGTACCTATACCTTTCCCTCTACATGGCCCTATCCTCCTACTCCTGCTCCTCCTCCCTAGCCCTGTCAGCCTCTCCCTTTCCTCCATAGCACTACCCTCACTATTGTTGCAATCATTACTGTCATAACTGTCTAAGGGATGGTCAAACGTATAGGTACTATAGCTGTATACCACACTACATACTCAACTAATACACCTAGATCCATGATACCTGCTCATGTATCCCATACCTTTGTTAGAACTCTTCCAAAGTTATCCCTTGCTATTCTAATCCTGATGTGTCTCCCAAAATATGTAGTCTCATGTGCTACCCACACATACCATTGCTCACCCTCTAGTATATCTTGTATCACTCTGAGTTGTCACATGACCCTATCAGGTCTATACCACTCAATGATATATGACCATATATCAATGATATAATGTGCTATCTCCATTTCCCCTAGCTCTACCATGCATGTCTCCCATCTATATGACCTATATGGCCTCCATATAATAAGGTGAAATTGAAGATCATCTATAGCTCATCTATATAATGCTAAATCTCATTGGTGACCTCTCTGACCACCACTTACTATCTCCCATCTACAAACTGATGGATCTCTCGATTATTTATCTCTCAACATCCCCACCTACCAACCCACTACTATATAGTCCCACACCAAAATATATAGTAGATTCAATGTGCCAAAACTCCTTTGACTTCTGTACACCATCATATGCATATCTATTTATAGATGGGCTAGTATGTACAGTCCCCATGCAAAAATTGTCGTTGAATCCATCAGCTCCACAACCATGCCAATCAACCTGAGCTGAAAATTCCTCCCAGTCTTCTGATGTAGCATATAGGAAATGATAAGATCCAGATAGGAAATCATGTTATCCCATCATCCTCCATGCACTATGTAAGGTACACCACCATACCCTCTCCATTAATCTCATCTACCACGAACATTAGTTGTGTCTATACCTGGATCTTTGATGCTTTCCTCTCCCACTGAATCAACTAACCCTACATTGGCACCCTCACTATGTGGTATATGTCCTCTAGTGTCAATAAAATTTCCTTGATAGGAAATATGAATGTTTGAGACTCATTATTCCATCGATCCACTAAAGCATTCAATAAGTAGTGATCAAATTCGATCTCTGACATCTATGTTATGTGTGTCAATGCTGACACCTCCATTACCGCATGCAGTGCTCTACGCTCCAACCATGTCATTTGTCTATTGAATGATTGAAATCGTGAATGTATCTCTCACACGTCCAAGCATATAGTCTCTCCTACACACATTGTACCAATTTATTAGTCCCTTCCAAACCATTTTCACCTTTTTACCACTCCTACAACTTATCTAATATCTAACTCATGTTAGTGCACATGTTCTCAACACTAGCTCACTTCTTATCATGCTATCACATCCATTATAACGCTAGCATAGTTATTATGTTAGCATGTTTTCTTCTACACAAGCACATTTAAATTCACCCTAGTGCAGGTAAACCTATGCTAGCGCATGTTGTGGGGTACAATAGTGCAAGTACTTCTTGGTGCTAGCGTTATTTTTTAACCTTCTTCTAGCTAAAAAATTTAATAAATACATAACCATCATAAATTTATTATGAACTCACTAGACCATTGTCATCAGGACCCCACCTAAACTCTCGAACCCAGTCCACGTGATGAACACTTGTTGGATATTGCGGCATCTCTCTCACAAATCAGAGCACAAAATCAATGAGTAGAAAGAAAAACCTAATAACATAAATGACCAATGATTTTTACTATTCTCCATTTTAGTATAATTTAAGCCTTCTTTAAACCCTAATTCAGGTCTGCAACCCTAATTTTTACATTTGAACATATGTCTCTCATTTTTTGAGCTCATTTTGTTTGTCACTCCTCACTTGTTCTCTTAATCCTCTTATCAATTGGTTATCCACCACTTTATCACATCACCCATCTAATCAAGGGGGAACTCCCTTAACATGATTTAAACCCATTGGGGCATCCAAATGTGTCAATGTGAAAAATTAGGTAGTCCACCACACTTCTTTATCATTCATTCACCGTTTTACACATGTCTACTATATTAAAAGTGTTAGTACTTCATAATAACACTTGAAAGATGGGAAATGTGGACACCCTAAAATATCGTATTACGCATTCTAAACCTCTAAAATCATCCTATAATTACTTCACGACACATTACAACCATTTTTTATCACTTTCAGTTACTTTTGATATATTATGCTAGTTTATGATGTTTAATGACATTTTCCCAAATAAACTTATGTCATTCCTATCACTCACACATGGTCTCAAATTATTAAGTATTTGTACCATAAAATCTATTACACTTACTACCCATTCCTAAGAGTAATGAATGTTGAGTGGACAAGAGTATGATACGAAGGAGAGGGCACACAGAAGATTCACACGTAGGAGTAAAGCACAGTCAAAGGTGTGAAAGGATAGGGAAGGACACGTGCGCAAAATACAAGGGTAGATTCGAGACTTAGCCATTTTCACATGTACATGCTTATTTTGGAGATAGCGTGCAGAGAACACAAACTAGATAAAGACTTGTGTGACACACATAGGCTATTTTTGGAAGATCAGCTACCAAGCACTTTGCATGGGTTCGGGATAATAATAGAATGCTACTTCCAGTTAACCAAAAGAGATCTATTGTTAGCACACTTGCACGTGTTTATTATTGTAAAATCACATGTCTATTTTCAGCATGTGACCTATTTTGAGAATTATGCAAGCGGTGAAGGGCAAGTCCCCACCCTTATAAATATGTAGTGATCTTTGTATAATAGGAAGACTATGTGAGAATTGGATATGAATTACTATGAGATTATGCTACCAGATTTTATGTGTGCATGAGCTTATGGTATTACTTAATTATAATAGGCTTCTGTGTATTTATTATGGTTAGTTATAATGGAGTGTATATGGCTGAATAAAGGTATTAATCATGAGTATAACATTGTTCTTGCATGATTGACTTCATTATGGTTATTATTTAAATCTATTACTCTTTAGATCTAGATCTGGAACATGCCCTGTAGAAATGTTATATTAATTATGGAGTCTAAATGCATTAAGTCTTCATCATGCTAACATCCTACAATAAGCAATCCGAAAGAGGGGCCTAGTACCTTTGTCACGCTTTGGGTGAGTTCTCAGTCTAGGTTGAGTGATGTGCCAGCGTGCACCTAGGTTTTTACTAGATAAATTCTAGGTTGCATCATTTGCTCTCATTGTCGGGACTCATCTTTTTCAGTTTTTTTCTAGGATGGTTTCACAATGAAGATATACCAGTTGACTCTTGCAAGTGTTGAGGAGTGGATAGATGATCTAGAAGAAGAATATGCACATGGAGGTTCAGCACCGGATCTGAGTTTAGCGCATGTGCATGGGTGGAACAGAATCTATATAAAAATTTTTATGAGAGATTCTTCACTATATTTTCCAGTAGAATTGTACACGAGTGGTTGGTTTCTTATGTGTCTAGATGAAATTGGAGGTATCACACACTTGTTTGGATGCATGAATAATTTCAATCCCTCTATGATGTTGATCTAATTTGGACACACATTATGGATACTTAGTTTCATGGTGTCCTGAATAGCTATATTCTGGAGTACTCAATTTCCACTTGTTCTTTCCCATAGGTAGCAGAATTCCAATTTTTTTACGATATCCTGGGGGAACTTACTTGCAAGGCATTCCACTGGCAATCAAAATCTTGATGGTAACCCTTGACTTGGAAATAAAGCTGATGGATAACTAAACCCCATCACACATGGGGGCAGGAGCAAGTTTTGTGAAATATGGCAGACCTAGCCAGCAGAAAGGTAGAGAGAAAAAAGGTAACTTAAGTATAATTAGGTACGCAAGAGGGAGATAGAGAAACAGTAGCGGGATGTTGTAGAGTGAATCGTGAATTGACGAGAGATATGGCTTGTGAAGGATTTGAGAGTTCACACAGAAGACGTGGAGCCATAGCATCAAGAACTCCCTCATTTGGGAAAGCATTACATGGAACCCCCCTCGGCCTCACGTAGAAGTGTACCAATAGAGACAACCTAGGCTATGGGTGCACGCATCTAAATCTACTTGGACAACCTTTCCCTTACATTTGGTTTTCCAGTATCTAGTACAAAAAAAAGTCAATAAGCTAATTTAGGTAGTGTAGGAGATCAGGAGTAAGTTATATAGCAAGTACATCGATGGAAGGGGAAAACGTCTTCATTGTTTTTTTGGAGGTACCTTTTCAAGTGCATCATTTCCATAGAGAATTCAAGCGCGCATAATTTTGGACTCACCACTGGGAGTAGTAACACTTCGTAGACTGTAGGGGTGTTGTTCAGTACTACAATTAGGACATAGGGAAGTACATCTTCTGAGTCCATATTTACGGCTATAGGTGGAGGATTGGGAGGTATAGGTGGTTCTAGTTCTAATGGATCTTGGTGGTTCTTGGAGGTAGAGGAAACACAGGAGGTTCTGGATCAGGTGGGCAAGGTCCGCACCAACCCCAGAATATTTACATGGAAGATGTCTCTTCATCTTCCAGAGTATAGGGGCATAGAATATGTTGAACACGTGCACATATGTGAAATCCTTGTGGCATGCGCAAAATGAATCACGAATTCTGGAGCACATGGAAATTCAATTCACCACTAAATTACAAGGGCGCACACATAGTTGGTATAGAAATTTTGACCCTAATCAGACTTGAATAGACTATGTAGCTTTAAAATATGCTTTCCTTAAAGATTTTCACATCCCTGAGTTCGAGCACAAGAGTATAAGCGTGCACTCAAGGATATTAAGGAACTACTAAGAGTGTCAGAGAGTATGATTCCCATTTCAAAACTGATTTTATTTGAGCTTTCTTATGATATTCACACAAGCTAACATGTGCAATGGTTTGTTAGAGGTCTGATTACGCCTTTTATAAGGGTGCTATCACATAAGACATACACTTGATCCATGCACGAATCACTTGAAGAAGCTTTACGCACTGAGGTGGTTGGAAGTATAGAAACTGGGGTGAGCCCATTTTTGGAAGCACAGATTACAGCCATGACAAAGCAATTAGAGAAGCTATCGGCAAATTCAACACATGAGACACGCATGGAGATTTGGTGTACAAATTTTAAACTGGAAGGTCACACCAAGGATAGTTATCCTCACATATCAGTACACTCATTACTACTAGACTGTGAGATATGTCATTTGAACCATGATGTTATCCATTTTCCTATTATTACAACACATAATAAGGAAGAATGTCTCTTGCTACTATAAAATTTTTAGGTCCACGACTCATGACACGGAAGATTGTCTGGCTGATTTTTTAGATCCATGATGCTTTAGATATTGGTATACAGATAGACAGGAGTATCTAGATAACTCTAAAGGCAAGAACGAGCATCAGGATCACGATCACAATAAAGTGTGTTATGATCAGAAATGAAGGGTGTTTTAAAGGAGGTCGTGGTAGAGGTTGAGGATACTGTGGTGGATTTTAAGCGATGAGGCTGTGGTGGTTGACAAGGTGAGTTTCCTCGACAGAACATGTTATACATGTGGATCTCCTTGACCATTACAGGCACGAATGTCCTCAGAATATTGGATGTGATTTCTATGGAAAGAATCATAGTTATGAGGAATTCCCAGACCTATATGAGCATCTTAGTAAGTATCATAAACAAGAAAGCAAATGTGCACGGGTATGGTTAGGATACCGTGTGTTGTGGAAAATTAGTGGATGCCCAAGTTGGAACTAGAATTCGAGGCATTTCCTATAAAGATCACTACCTGATGATGAAGCGGTGTGCACATGCAAATGAAGCATAACAGTATGAATCCTACTATCACTAAGGAGGAGGTCCTACATGCACGATACCCAAATCATGTCCATCAGAAAGAGGTTTACGAAGAAACCATGGAGGTACTCAGAAATCTTCAGGGTGAAATATAGTGTTTAAAGGAGCAATCACAGAAGATGGTTCAAAATAAAGCAACATAGAAACGGTCGAATATGATATGGATGACTTGAAAGAGGTGTGTAAGATGTTGTGCCAGGAGAATATCATTCCACTATTAGGAGATTGGCTAAAGGGAAACAATCCATGCATAAGTATCGAGACTGGATGGTAGATCCTGCATGTAAACCTTCTCACCTCATAACTTAGATTATGACAAGGAAATCACTCTAAATGTTGTTATGGATGGATGGATTTTAAATAATATATTGATTGATACAGGCACAGAAGTTAAATGTTCTTACTTTAGATGCATGGGCACAAATGGGGAGACCTTCATTTCAGCCATCTTCAAATGTATTGTTCATGACTAACCAAACTAAAGTTCACTCCCATCGGAATTTTAAAAGATGCATCAATTACCATACATGGAACCAAGTTCACTGGGGATTTTGAGGTTTTAGCACTTATAGAGGCAGATAGCTTCCCATCTCTACTTGGGAATCCTTGGTGTTATGCAAATAATGTTGATCTTCGATTCAACAAGAGTTATATCAGTTTTGAAAACAAGGAGGAAATATTTATTATCCCTTTAATAGATGGAAATTTTGTGCCCTATGTTGATCCTTTGAGTGAGGAAGATCTGAATAGGATTTATGTACGCACCATCCAGGACCCAAAGGTTCTTGAGCCATCTAAAGAAGGAATCCTTCAGTGGGAATATGCACAGTCTATTAGTGATACTACAAGTGTTTCTTTTGATAATTGGGCTCATAGTACTTATGAGTTGGTAGGGAGTGAAGTAAAGAGCACATTTGTGTGGGAAAACAGACCTCGTTGTATCAGGAGAATATTAACAACTTGATACCTATTTACACTAGAGAAGGAGATCCTATGGTATTTCTGTGAGCCATGGAGAAATAGTGGATAGACCAGTTGGAGCGATATAATATGCTAACATATACCCTACATGGGACAGTAGCGTGTTGGTGGGTGGTTCATAAGGATAATCTTGTAGGATGGAATGAAATTAGGATTTCTCTTTCTACTAGGTTCTTCAAGAGAAATGCACTTACTCAAATCTACACTTATCATGGTAATCAACATGTTCAGCACCACGTTCAGCAGTGTGAGATGTTAGAATTTGAGGATTTATAATAAATACACTATTGGGTGCATCAAATTACATATTCCACCTTATAATGTTGTGCACGTGCTAAATATTTAAATGCAGACATTACATACATAGACATAAGTAAATTGGTAAGATTTGACTTACAGGAAATAAATAACATATGTTTGACACATTATTTATAGTGCAATACCTCTGGTAGGGTAAAAATCACTTTGAAAGGTTATAAAGCACTTTACTTCATGAGAACTTATTTTACATGCCAAGGTGGAAGAACTCACCTTAGGAGTTCCTTGATGAAGAAGACTCAGGAGCTACGTTTTGCTGAGGGTAAAACCAGAGATCACTTGATTTGCCACACTACTTAAGCATATATTTCCCAAATATATCAAATGAGGACCTAAGATGGTCTACTTAGTTTATGATGAAGAAGTAGAAAATATGGATGTATGATCATTCAACAGGTAGACGTGACCTTTTCAACCTAAATGCAGATAAGACACATACATGCCTAGGTTTATGAACCTATTTAATATTAAAAATATAGTCATTTCATTGATATTAAATATTTAACCTAAGGAGTATACACCTGGGGATTATTGGTCATGACTTTGATAATAGAAATATAATCATTTCAGTTATTATTAGAATATTAGGGCTATATATCCTAGTGATGGATACCATGATACATCAAAGGGTTGGCTATGACCACTGAGGATCACTATGTTCCAATATGAGAGACTCTTAAGGACAGGTGAGTTCCCGGTCAGAAAAAGACCCTATAGGATGAACCACCTTCACTCTGGGTGCACAAATTTCATTCCACTTTACAAGGTTGCACAAAATGTTTGAAGTATTGTATCATGCGGAAGCTCCATAGATGAGACTAGAATAGGTTAGCCCAGGATGGTAATTAGTATCAGGAATGATGGTCAAAAATTTGGATCTATGTTCTCTACTAAGGACCTCTAATGTAGCAAGAGTCATTAATCCCTTATCCTAAGCACATTAACTATAGGAAATACTAGAAGGCGTTTCATGGCAGAAGAATTCTATTAAGGATTTATTTGATGCAATCTCTAAGTATCATCAGGGGCGTGATTTGCACGAAAGAAACAGGAAACATACTGCTTACACTACTGAATAGGGCATGCTTTTCCTATACTGTGATGCCTTTTGGTCTGAAAAACGTGAAAGATGGTCAACTTAGTGGATAGTTGTCCAAGAAGTATCAAAGACATGGATGTATTCACCACTTCTTGCAGGTTTATTTAGATGACTGGATGGTGTTTTGACTAGTGCAGGATCATTGTGACCAATTTGTGCCTAATGTTTGAACCTATGAAGACAAAGTTAAGTGATCTATTGGATCAAATGTTGAGCCTAAGGAGACCATAATTGGGGACTATTAGTCTAACTCTGAAGTAGCAAAAATCATTGAGTTACTACAAGATTATCAGGACTTATTTCCTCTAGGATACCATGAACTCAAAGGCATGCATGAATCATTAGGAGAGATGAAGATAAATCTTAAGGAAGGTGCATTCTTGGTCAGAAAGAGACCCTACAGGATGAACCCCAACTTGCGTGAAAAGGTCAAAGAAGAAATTGAAAAAATGTTGAATTCTGGAATCACTAAGCCCCTGGATGAGTTAGAATGGGTTAGGCCAATGGTGATCAATATCAAGAAGGATGGTCAGATTAGGATTTGTGTGGAATACAGGGAGCTGAATGTTACATGTGTGACTAATCCCTTTCTTACACCACTCACTGAGGAAATACCAAAAGGCGTTGCAGGGCACAAAATCTATTCATTTACAGATGGATTCTCTAGGTATCATCAGGTTAGGATTTCACAGAAGGATCAAGAAAAGACTCCTTTTATAACTAAATGGGGCATATTTTCCTATAATGTGATTCCTTTTGGACTGAAAAATGTGCCTATTGTATTTTCGCACATAGTTGTTCAAACATTCAAATATTTTATTCACAACTTCTTTCATGTTTATTTAGATGATTGGACGGTGTATGGACTTATTAAGGATCATTGTGATGATTTACACCTAATGTTTGAAATATTTTGCCAATTAAATCATCTCTTTGAACATCAAGAAATGTGTATTTTCCAAGCCATTTGGAACATTTTTAGGGCACATCATTTGCGGGGAAGGTTTGTTAGTTGATCCAGTTAAGGTTGTAGTCATTATACGATCTAGAAGATTCCTACCAGTTAAAGTGAGGTGCGTGGATTCTTGGGTCACATTGGGTATTATAGAAAATTTATAAAGGGGTGTGCTAAGTTTGTCACACCTTTGGAGGAGTTACTAAAAGTAAAAGGGGTGTTCTAATAGGGATAACCACAGCAACGCGCATTTGAGACATTGAAGGAGAAACTTACTACATTACCTATGGGACCAGCCATTCCATGTACATGTGGACACCTCTAGTACAGCCATTGGCATGGTGTTGGCTCAGCCTGGAGAAGGTATTACAGATAATCCTATCTATTTCACTAATAGAAAGTTGACTCTTACAGAGCAAAAATATACAACTACAGGGCACAAAGCTTTTTCAATGATCTATGCGCTACATAAATTCATACATTACCTATTACCAACACCATTTGTATTCTATACCGATCACATGGAATTGAAGTATTTGGTAAACAAGCCCATTTTAGATGGGCACATATGCCGATGGATTCTCTTATTCTAAGAATTTGATTTCACATTTGTGGTAAAACAAAGGAAAAGTAATTCTGAACCAGATCATTTATCCAGAATACAGTCAGGAGAAGAAGCTCAGGCAATTGAAGATACTGTGCATGATGCCCAATTATACAGGTTATAATGTGTGCCATCTGAAATAAAGGATATTTTTGTTTTTCTATGAACGGGTATGACATCAAAAGGGATGAAATCCTTATAGAAGAAACAGCTTACCATTTGTGCGGCACCATTTATGTTGATTAGTGGTGACCTATACAAGTTAGGTCAGGATGAAGTATTGTGTTGCTATGTACTGGAACATGAGTGCACAGATATCATGGAGGAGGCTCATGGTGGTATTTCAAGTGGGTACTATGTAGGTGATGCCACTGTGCGCAATATTCTACTCACTCAATTATGGTGGGAGACCTTGTATAAAGATTGTAAGGCATATTGCAAGGCTTGTGATCACTTTTAGCACCTTGGAAAAATAGGTCAAAGAGATGAAATGCCTATAATACCTATTACTAATGCAGAACTATTTGAGAAATGGGCTATAGATTTTGGGGGTCCTATTTCACTAGCCGGGTATAGGACTAGATCATGTTATATCATCAGTTGCACAGATTATCTGAGAAGGTGGGTAAAAGCAACACCTATAAAGCATTGTACAGTAGCTACAATAGCCATGTTTCTATGGGAAAATATGATTACAAGGTATGGATGCCCGTTGAGTTTGACCCGTGATAGGGGTACACATTTCCTGAATGAAACAATCAGAATTCATTGGATGAATTCATGATTACACACCATAACACTACACCATATCATCCTCATGTAAATGGGAATGTTAAGGCTTTCAATAATATTTTAAGCCAGACATTGACAAAAAATTCTGATATTGGAATAAAGGATTGGGATGATAAAGTTTTTTCAGTACTTTGGGCATATAGAATAGCATACAAGTGGTTAAACAAGGTCGTACCGTTTCAATTGGTGTTTAGTGTAGAAGCAGTTCTTCCTATGGAATTCATGTTGCCTTCTTTGTGTATTGCACACGCTTGAGGTCTTTCTAATGAGAAAGCATTAGAAGAACGAATTGACAAGTTGATTAAGTTGGATGAGCGACGAGCAATAGCATGTTGGAGTCAAAAGCAAGAAAATTCTAGGCAGAAAGCATGGCATGATAGGCATATTAGGGACCAAAAGCTTGAGATAGGACAAATGGTGCTTCTTTATGATTCTAATTTTCTACGCCATCCTGGAAAACTCAAAGTACATTGGTTATGACCATATGTTATCACTCACATACTTGAAATAGGATCTTGTCAATTAGAAATGATTAATGGAATACGGTTACCTAGTTACTTCAACAGGAGTAGGTTGAAGCCCTACTATAAATAAGTCTTCTTGGTGTTTGTAATAAGGTAGTGTTTCCATTTAGATTAGGTTTTCAATTATGTATTCCCTTAATGTATTTCCTTCTTTGTCGTTATGCTTTGTCAATTTAGTTGGTGTTTTGTTAAATAAGCACGTTTGCGCACTAGAAGGTAATTATCATTTGCAGTATTTTTTTTATGCATAAAGGACTACACATACTATTTGTGTGGGATGGTTATTAAAAAATGGGTACACATAAAATAAAAAACTGCTACATGTGTTATTCAAGTTTGAAGAGTTGGTGGACAAAAGATTACTTCCAAATAAAGACCATAGATGGAGATAAATGAAGGAACATTATAATGCGAGGTAAGCAGTGGTCGTGGAGACTACCAGGAGAAGGTGCAGTAATAAGGTACTCAGGAACTTGGAGTGAATTGAAGAGAAGTCTATAGCCAGAAGGTAGGAAGGCTTGCTAAAAGGTTATAGCTAAGGTGTGAAGATGTACCGCATGGAAAAATTTGAAAAGGGTCAATTAATGAGGATTATTGGTAGGTGAAGGAGCAAAAAATGCACTAACTTTTTCAAAATCTATACAAGGAAGGGATACAAGTTCATTTTTACCATTATAAATCAAAAAAAATTGAATGAGCCAAGTGCCAAACAAGTTGAGCGAATCATTTTAAGGTGCAGAGAGTGTGGAACTAGATGTAGAGAGCAGATTTGTGCACAGGAGAATCTTATTCCCCCATTGGTGAAGGGTTTGACTAAAGCAGAGCATTGTGAAAGAGTTAGGGCATGCAATTTCAACTAAGGCACATGGATTACATGGATTTGAGCTAGGGTTTTAGACTTACTCATTACATAAGGTAGAAGGAAAGCTTTTGCACACTAAGGACAAAAATTTGTGATTTGCAAATGGCACCAAAGAAAGCACCTATCGTAGGAGCCAAAGGAAATAAGAAAGTGGAAGTAGAGGTTGAAATTTGTCCTGAGATAAATTTCTCGAAGATGCAATACCCAGAAGGCGTGATATTGGGACAAGAATGGGATTCTCATGTCTGGAAGTGCAAGATAAGTGATTACAACCACCACACATCAGATAATAAAAAGGAATTGGACACATTGTTGAGTATGAAGACAAACAAGTACACAACAGAGGATGTGCCAGTGTATGATGAAGTTGGAGAGAAGTTGCTAAAGTAGATTGGAGTCTACCAGTTGTACGAGCTCAGATGTTTCAGCAAATATAAACCTTTTTACCAAAGGTTGATGAGTAGGGTACATGAAGACTTTTTCTATTTCGCCGGATGAAGGGTAAGGTTTACAGCCAAATTGATTTCAACTATAACAGGATTAAAGGGCATAGGAGTAGATCTAGATAGTGACTTAACAGATAATGTAGAAATCCTGGAGACATGAAAGGAGTTAGGGTATACCAAGGGTCTATACGGAATGGATATCAAAAAATTGAAGAAGTACCTAGTGGTACAAACAGTTGCACATTTAGTGACCAAAGTGAATGATCAAGAGAGATGGTCACAGCTGAATACAATGTGGCTACACATTGCAAGGAGAATGTCAAAGGGAATAATTTACAACATATCTAGCTACATTGTAGAAACTATCATCGAGGAAGTGCACACAGGTGATAAAATTAGTTTCATTACTAGCCTATTATCCCTTATGTTTATGGAGATCGGAGTGCCCGATGAGCCAAAGAACAAGATCTAGGAGTACCCCATGCAAAACAAGTCCCTTGCAGAAATATTTGACAAGTACTTATGTGAAGGGTCAATGAGTTGGCCATTCAAGAAAAGGGCGGAGATGTGGTATGATCGGATCCACATGAAATTTGAAGAGGAGTGGCACATCCCCAAGGAGTTACCTTCAGTGGTGGGCAAGGCAGTGCAGTTTGCGGTGTATTAGCACTTCTACATCACATGATTTGCGATGAAGGATGGAACTTACAGCCCCTGGTGCAAACTGTCATATGCCTTCATAGTGCGTTACTTCCAAGCATCACTCCATAGCTTTACTAATGCGCATTGGCTGAATTTTGTTACGGACAAGGTAGACTGTGACTACCACACATTGTGAAAAGACGTATGTGTATCTAGGTCATACTACCTACATTGAGAGGCTAATTTCAGACATGATAAGCATGAATCCTGTGAGTTTGGTGATTGGAAACAGTGGAGTTGCACTTATATAACTTTATCTTAAGCCTAATTTGGAGTGAAACAAATATGTGGAGAATGCATTCGCGCTCCCAGGGTTACCTAAGGGTAAGCATATAATGGATAATGTACCGGATCCAAAGTCCACTGAACCTAAAGAGGTAGATGATGAGGAGGAAGAGCGTGAAGACAGTGGTGGTTTGGTACATAGAGGACGGAGGCAACCCATAGATAGGGTAGAAGTTGAGCACGCAATTACTCCACCCCAGGAATAAGAAGAAGGAGAGGAAGAATTGGTAGTAGGAGCATACCCTAAAGAACACTTCTTTAAGAGGGTGTTTAGATGGACAAGAACTCAAGGTGCTACTCCACAATCAGTACCGAGATCACCACAACACTCTCCACAGAAGGAGACAACTAAGAAGAGAAGGATAAAATTAAAGCTGAACAAGGAGGTAAAAGAGTCTGAAGAGAGCATGCTTGGATCTCCTATACAACCAGAGGATGTGGAAGAGCCTGAGGAAGAAGAAATGAAAGTTGAAGAAGAGGGATTACAGAAGCCAGGAGAAACAAAGCAAGATATTTCTCAGGACATAGAGGATCTAACTCCAAACCTTGGTGCTCAAGTTCCTAAAGGGCCAAGATCAAGGAGGCCAAGTGGAGATTATGTTGCGCCAGTTATGGGCTATGAAGAAGACACAAGTAAACTTGTCCGCGCATGATTCCAAAATAAAGTGGGCCTTAAGGATTTATATGGATGGGAGTTGATAGACCCTAACATGGTAACCACGCCTGCGAGGAAAATTTTTTCATGGTCCATGCAAACTCACATGGATGAGCCTGATTTTGATGTGTGTGAAGAATCATGTGTGTCAAGGAGAATGATAAAGGCACCAAAAAACAAACATATAACCATCAAACCCATGGTTATGTCTGATGAATGAGTGAGTAATTCCCTAGTGAAGGTGTCTACAGAGGTGGTGCGTAGGAATGTGGATAAAGATGCCACTATCAAAGCACTAAGAGAAGAGATCAAATCCAAAGATGTAGAGATCATGCATCTGAAAGGAGAGAAGGACCTAGAGAAAAATAAGAATGGGGTCCCCATTGGCATGGCAGAGGAGATCAGAGATCATGTCCTATAAGCAAGACCCCACTTAGAGCCCAAGGTACCCAAAAATTTCTCTTTGGCTATGCACTATGTACGTACCCTAGTTGATTTGGTGCTTGAGAATGGACCAGTTTAGATGCCAGCACTAAAGGACCCTAAGCAGGAAGTAGAGAGGGAAAAGGTTTCAGTGGTAAGGAAGATTTCATCCTACGAAGCATTGCTTCAAACCTTACAAGAGGAACTGAAGAAAGTGGACCAGACACTGAACATATGTGCAGCTCCAGAGGCAGTAATAAGGATCAGGACAATAGTAGAAGACAACGAAGTCCTGAAGGTAATGAAATATGAGGCATTGGGACACGTAAAAATATTGGTGCTAGTCAAGCAAGAGCACAAGGCCCTTACAGTAGCACAGGACCCCCGTAAGGAAAACGTGGATGAGATTGGAAAACGTACAATGCAAAAGATGGATCTATTCCAGAAGAAAGAATGTATGATATGTCCAACATCATTCTGGTGTTACAAAACGAGAAGGGAGAAATTTCCCAAGATGAGTTGGATTTTATTACAGTGGACATTCCAGATAAGACATAAGTTGCGCTAATCGAATGGCAGAAATTGGAAGTGGAGATAAAATAAGAATATACATAATTAATTCTTCCAGTCGAGACAGAGGATGGTGCACAGTGAGAGTTCATTATTTATGCATAAATTATTTCATTTCTTTCCATTATTTATTCTTTATTATTCAAAGATCAGCCATTTTCGGGGTGGTAATACAGTTTAGTGTGGGGTTATGTTGAGCAGACAAGAGTATGATACGAAGGAGAGGGCACACAGAAGATTCGTGCACAGGAGTAAAGCACAGTCAAAGGCGTGGAATGATAGGCAAGGACACGCACGCAAAATATAAGGGTAGATTTAGGACTTATCCATTTTCACATGTACGAGCTATTTTTAGAGATAGCGTGTAGAGCACACAAACAAAATAAATACTTGCGCGACATGCATAGGATATTTTTGGAAGAGCAGCTACCAAGTGCTTTGCATGGGTTTGGGATAATAATAGAATGCTAGTGTCAGTTCACCAGAAGAGATATATTGTTAGCACACTTGTATGTGTCTATTATTGTAAATGTGCATGGTTATTTTCAGCATGCGACCTATTTTGGGAATTATGCAAGCGGTGAAGGGAAAGTCCCCACCCTTATAAATATGTAGTGATCTACGTAGAATAAGAAGACTATGTGAGAACTGGATATGAATTACGGTGAGGTTATGCTGCCAGATCTGATGCACGCATGATCTTATGGTATTACTTATTGTAATAAGCTTCTATGTATTTATTGTGTTTAATATAATGGAGTGTATTGGTTGAATCAAGGTGTTAATCATGACTATAACTAGTTATTGCATGATTGACTTCATTATGGTTATTATTTAAGTCTATTACTCTTTATATCTAGATCTGGAACATGCTCTATAGAATGTTATATTAATTATGGATCTGAATACATTAACTCTTCATCTTGCTAACATCTTGCATAAGCAACCCTAAAGATGGGCCTGGTACCTTTGCGCACTTCAGGTGAGCACTCAGTCTAGGTTGAGTGATGTGTCAATGCACCTGGGTTATTACTGGTAAATTATAGGTTGTATCAATGAATTAATCATATCACTCTTAATATTCATCCCCTATCTCATTAACTATTTTTATTAGCTAATGTCATATTTTAAATAATTAAATAAATCCTATAAATATCCATTTCCAACTCACTTTTTATCCACTCTCACTTCACTAATTAACATCTCAAGTTAACTACATCAAAACAAATCAATTAAAGATAATCATTAAATATATACAAGAGGACAAATTTAGATCAAATCAAATCATACATTTGAGTTACCTAAACATATCCTATAATGCAATGGCATTCAAAAATTAAAGCAAATATCCCCAAAGCTAAAACTCGTGTCACTTTTTGGGTGAATAAAACAAAATACATGATTTCTTTAGATTAGATAACTATTTGGTTTTGGGGGGACCAAACCCACGGTATAAAAGTATAAATGAAACAAAACAAGGGCAAGAGATAAACCCAAACACCAACCAGGACACCAACATGACAAAATAACTTGACCAACCATAGAGTCCAATAAGGGGTGAGGCAGTGAAGCCTTAACTGCATATATTTTTTTTATATCATGCCAAAACAAAACCACCACAAAGAAACTAACTAGACAAAGGGGAACATAAAAGAAACATAGGACACATATGCACAAACTAGTCAACAAACAATCCACTAACATTTCCTTTTCTAGTTTCTCCTAGTTCTGGAGCTCGACCCGCCCTTTGTACTCTGCAGTGGACCCTAGGAATGCACCTGTTTGACTTCCTTGTTGCCCTCCATAACATCCTCCTCATCTTAGTTTCTTAGGACCAACTTATAACTACTCCTCTACATATCCTGTTTGGCTAATTGATCTTCTAAAATCGATATCACGTTCTCTTGCATGATAAAATCAGCATTAAGACCATTGATTCTCTTTTCCTGCAAGGACGCCTTAATATTCCATTCCATCATGTCCTAAAACCAGATGTTTGGTGACATTAAGAAAAGTGCCAATGACCACCTCCATGGAAGCAATCTTGGCATCCTTTTTAGTGGCCCTAGCATCATCTTCCACCACATCCTTCCCCTTATAAGACTCACCCCTTTTCAATTCTGATAGAGCTTCAACAATCACTTCTTCCCTATTCAGCACCTCAGGAGGCTTATTTTTCTTACATAGCCTACTATCCAAGGTTTCATTATCAGAATCCACAGGTTGAGGGATGGGAGAAACGAAAGGTTTTCCCTTCTAAAATAGCAAAATAATCAACTCATCGTGGAGAGTAGAATCCACCTTCTCTTCCTTGAAGTCAATAATTGACATAGACAGAGACCTTAAAAGTTAAAATAGAAAACTCATCACCTAGTTACATCTAAAAAAGTTCAGAATAGATAAGTGGTGAGTGTAAATATTCTTGAACTTTCCCTCGAGAGTGAGATACTTCATGGCCACTTTGGATACATCAGCCCATCCTTCAGGAAGGCAAGTTCTTATAATGTCATATTTTCATTAGGGCCAAATAAAACTAATATTTTGTTATTCCTTCTCATTTTATCCTTGAACAACTTTAGAGCTTTGGTTTGCATGCCCGTGGCTTCAACAATGTAGTCCTTGGTGACATGAAACTCCATCCCTCTGATCTTGACATGACTGTGATCCCATACCTTAGTGAAATTCAGAGCTAGATCCGGGTCTTAGTCTTTGATACATTTTATGAACTCAATAAAAACCCCCTTTCCACATTAACCTCCAAATCATGGCATCTTTCTTGAAATCATGGTAGGAAGTAGGATCACTCCTAACCCTCTCGCCCCCATACTATTATTATTTTTCTCAAAGGTTTGGCGCCACTTAATCTGATGCAAAATCTTCCCCTCGAGCTTCGAATTAAGGCCGATTCCCACCACTTTTCTCATGTTATCATGTCCTTTAACCCTTCCCTAATAATCCTACCCCAATCTATTGAGGCTCATGTGACTATCTTTACTAACCAATCTCATTATTAATAATGATGCCAACGTGTCTCCATGGTACTTCCCCATTCCATTCCTCCCATGCATTCAAATAATTTCCTTGATTTTCCAATCCATCCGCACTGGAGTTGGATTCATGAAACACATGGCAAAGTTCCACATCATCAAAGGATTCAATAATATTTTGGGTTTCCTTAACTATATTCTTGATGGTCCAACTCACCTTACACTTGCCTTCAATAGCTTTGATAACAAGAAGTGAGTCTCCTTCAATAATAATATTTTTCAGATTGATTCATTTGGTAATCCTTATTCCCTTTACCGTTGTTTCCATCTCACTGTAATTATTGGAATTGTTTCCCAATGGTCCAACATAAGCCATAATGCAGTTACCTAAGTGGTCTCTGATCAACCCTCCTCCACCTAATTTTCCTTCCCTAGCTTTTTTTGATTTGTCAAAGTTTAGTTTATACTAGTCCTAGGGAGGTGGTTTCCATTTTGAATTAGCTCTGTCCTTCTTAGCCCCAGAGGTTGATCTTGAAAATCTGTAAAATCCTAAACTCCTCACTAGAATAAGACTCCTCCCACCTGTGTTTATGAATTCCAATGTTGTCCTTCATGATTTATTTAATTTTGTTTACAACTTTTGAATAATTTGTTGTTTTTTTCTTGAAGATTTTATTATTTCGTTCAATCCATATATTCCAAAGTATGTATGGGAGGGTACCTTTCCATAGTTATTTAATAATTTTGTCTTTTTAAGGAACATGCCATTGATCCACCATATTGCTAAGATTATCCGGTAGGAAAAATTGAATGTTGAAAAAACTTATCGATTCCATCACCACTTGGAATGTATACTTACATTCCATAAATACATGGAACACATATTCAATAGTTTCCCCACAAAGATAGCATCTGTTAATAAGGATCATTCCCCTTTTCCTTAAGTTATCCACAGTAAGGATCTTATTTAGAATAACTTCCCACAAGAAAAAATTAACTTTGGGAATTATATATTTGTTCCATACCTTAGAGCAGAGCTTGTTCTCCTCATCTTCAAAATCCATGCTGTAACTGGATCTGACTTCATACTCCCCCGAGGTAGTCTTGCTCCAAATAATCTCATCCACTGTGAGTCTGTTTGGGATAATAATACTCCTTAATTTATTATTAAGGTTATCAAAGGGATCAAGTGGTCCATTGTAGTCCTATGGGGGGACAGTAACCTATCTATCCTCTTGGGAATCTTGAATCCAGTAGTTTTTAACTTTCTCCCCATGCTCTTGTTTATATAAATCCTCAAGAATGTCCCAAGGTTTACTTAGACTTAGAGGTCTTCTATCAAGCTAGGAGTCTTCCCAAAAAGTGATTTCATTCCCATCTCCAATGTTCCACTTAATCCCATTGTGTAGTAAATGCTTACTATGACAAAAGCTTTCCCAAAAAATAGATCCTTTGGGTAAATCATTGTTAGATAATATGACCTTACTTCCGCCAATAGTTCGTAAATATTTCACCTACAAGATATCAATCCGTAGTCCTTGTTCCTTGAATATCCTCCATCCTATCATAACAATCAAAGCATCATTCATAATTTTGAGGTTTTTAAAGCCCAAGCCCCCGTTACTTTTGGGCTTAGTCACATTCTCCCATGTAATAATAGGGATTATGGCTTTTTCCTCCATCCTTGACCAAAGGAATCTATTTTGGATTTTCTCAATGGTTGTTCTCACCTTGCATGGAATTCTAAAGATTAAAATTATGTAAGTGACCACCCCTTGCATATAACTCTTTAGCAATTGCACTTTTCCCTCCTGGGTGAGCAGATATCCTTTCCAAGAGGCCAATTTTATTTAAAACCTCTCAATAAGGAAGTTACATATTTCCATATCCATTTTATTCCCATAAAGAGGCATACCCAAGTAGCGATCCGTAAATGTTTTGATCCTGCATCCCAAGATGTATGATAGTCTTTTTTGTTGAGCTACACATTTATGAAGAAACACGAGATCTTATGGAAGTTGATAAGTTTGCCAAACACTTCCTCAGAATCCTTAGTGACTTCCTTGAAAGCTTTTTCCTCATTCACATCCACTTGTTTGAGAAGGAAAGTATCATCTACAAACTATTGCAGGCTTAAAGGATCCACCCCATTGGTCACTTGAATACCTATAATCCTTCACTCCAAAATGTATTTTTGGCACATTCTAACAAGATTTTATGCCAATATAATGTATAAAAAAAGGGATAGGGGATATCCTTTCCAGAGCCCCCTCTCCGCTTTGAAGAACCCATATGGCTTACCATTGATCATCACTGAGAAAGTATAAGTAGACACACATTCCTTAATCAAGTGGATAAATTTAGGGTGGAATCCCAGTTTGACCAAAATGAGCTTTATAAAGTCCCATTCAACCCTATCATAGGATTTATGCACATCCAATTTAACCAACATAGTCTCTCTCTTGGATTTCTCCACTGAGTGAACCATCTCATGGATAGCTATGATATTGTCCAAACATTTTCTCCCTAGGAAAAAAGATCCCTGATTTTGTGAGATAAACTTATGCAACATTTCTCTTAGTCTAAAAGCCATAATCTTTGAGAATGATTTATACATAGTATTTCATAGACTAATAGGTCTAAAATCCTTTAGCTCCTTAGCTCCATTAATCTTGGGAATCAGAACAAGGAAGGTATGATTAACTTGCTTCAACATCATTCCTCATGAGAAGAAGTCTTGGACCACAAGCACCACATCCTTCTTAACAATATCCCAGAACTTTTGAAAGAAGAAGGTGGGGAAACCATCTGGGACATGGGATTTATCTCCTTCCATCAGAAATAAGATGGATATAATCTTCTCTTCATTCGGAACTGCCATAAGATTTATATTCTTATCCTCCTCAATGTTCTTATTGAAGAGTGACGAAGCTTCCTCCATTTTTCTCCTATCAGCTTCATTACCTTTAGAGTAGAGGTTCTTGAAGTAACCTATGATGGTATTCATTAATTCCTCTTCTCCATTAGTTATGGTGTCATCTGGTTTTGTGATTTCCATAATTCTTGTTTTGTTAGCTTTAATAGTGGCTAAGACATGGAAAAAACTTGTGTTTCTATCCCCATCCTTTAGCCACTTTATTCAGAATTTTTTCCTTCAATACACTTCTTCTTTAGCTGACACATTATGGTATTTTTAAAGCAAAGATTTTTCTTGATCCTTTTCCTATGGAATCCAACCCCCATCCTCCATGAGATCTTCTAGAAATATTAAGTCTTCTCAATCAATGCAAAAGCTAAAAAGATTCATAATATATGCCACCTTTGCTAACTCAATGACAACTCACTCAATCAAGCTCAAAATAGATGGAAAATCAAACAAATCTTTCCAATCATGCTTTATTTAGATTCGAATCAGAAAAATAAATCACATAAATCAAGGATTTGGGATTCTCTTCCCTCATCTATAAATTAGCACTCATTCCTCACCATTTTTCATCTTTGGAAGCTTGAGAATATACATTTTTATTATGTCGAATTTCCATTAAATTTTATACGTCATTATGATTTGCATTTGATCACGGATCCAACAATCAATTAAATCACCAATAATTTACATTTCTCATAGCTAAAATCCACTTACATTAGAAACATTTCTTGGAGCATCCGCATTCAATTTTTCTAGAGATTCAACAAGCCTTGTGATTCATTCCAAGCTTTAGTCAATCTCATATAAGGTTGCAAAGAGGTACGAAGGAAGGATCAGGTTTTCATTTTGTTCATTTCTTTCCCTTATTTCACATTTTCTTTGTATACAAATATTATGATAATTTTACTAACACATGGAATCCAAGAGAAGAGCATCAAATGAGTAACCAATTTTATAGAACTATTAATGATTATTTGAAGGACACATCACAAATATTGCAATCTGATATAAGACGTGATTATGAAGAAATTTTCAATCATTTCGAATGACATATGAAATGCACTTTGGATACATGCCTATAAAAAGTAAGATCCATAAATGTTCTATGATATAAAGCTCCATAGGAGTTACAAACAGAATGAAAATTGTACATAGATGAGAATGGAAAAAAATTATCTTCATGCAAGTAATGATGATAGGATTAATGTACACAATCCTTACATGCTTTCATTGTGGAGGGAAAACATAAATTTTCAACCTATCCTTTCAAAATTTTAAATTACATTACAAAGTATGTTACAAAGGAAGAAAAAATCTTAGAGATATATCATGATATGTTAACATTGGTTGCAGATATCAACCATTCCCAAGATCTGACATTATGTGAATACCAAAAACTTATTACAGACACAATTGCAGAGTGAGATATCGGTGCACATGAGACATGTCATATGTTATTAAATCTCCCACTTGTGGAATGTAGTAGACAATTTATCACGCTTAGTGTTGGTCAAAGATCCTATAGAAGTGTTCAACTAAATTTTGAGGATGATTTGTTGGATTCAATTTTTTTTACATACTTACATACATCATCCTTCACAATTAGAAAATATGGCGATGTTAGATGTTGCCAAGTCATGGTCATATTCTCCAAGTTGTAAAAAGGAATAATGGAAAATTAGAAAATAGCTAGTTATTATCCATGTATGGCCAAGATTTTATTCCATCCCTGATAAATAATCAAAGGAATATGTGGAATTTTGTTAGAGTGAGATTCTACTATAGAAACCATTTTGAGAATTTTCAGTTGATATAAGCAACACAAATGAAGAAAAAATCCACTCTTGAGAATATATAAGAGGTACATACCATGCATGGCATATTAATCATATGCATTCTTACCCTACAAATAGTAATGAAGATGATAATAACCTAGATGTAAGTATTGAAGAGATGCATGAATGGAAAGTAATGTCTAGATTGGTTCCCCATAATGATATGCAATTGTCAAATATTGACCTGCTTGGTCTTCGAGACCATGATTGGGGCCTAAATTGTTTTCTAACAACATTGCAAGAGTCATATGTATATTTTATAAATAGCATATGTTCCTCAATGCCAATACATAATGTTTTTGAAGGATATCTTTTTCATGTAGGAAGATTATCTAAAAAATCAGCATATTGTATATGTTATGGTGGTAGGTCATTGTGACCATGTAAGGGATCAATTGCAACTAAACATGATTATTCAAGGAACAAATGGAACTAGTAAATCATATCTCATAAAATATTTATTATATATATATATATATATATATACACACACACATATACATATCATATGTATATGTATATGTATATGTATATGTATCTATATGTATGTATATGTATATGTATATGTATATATATATACATATACATATATTATATGTATATGTATACATACATACATACATACATACATACATATATATATATATATATATATATATATATATATATATATATCTACATATATACATACATACATGCATGCATGCATGCATACATACACATATTTGCTAATTTCAACATACATGATAAAACAATACATACTGAACTCAGACTCCCAATTAAAAATGTCCAAGATTTGAAAGGACAAACATTGGTTGTACACACACACACACACACACACACACACACACACACACACACACACACACATTTCAAGATGTGTGTGTGTGTGTAGAAATGAAGCACATATGTTACATTTCCATAGATGAGATGAGTTTTATATTATATTATATATATATATATATATATATATATATATATATATATAATCAATAAACACTTTTGACCGGATCTTAGAACCGAAATGTTTAAAGATATTAATGATCAACTCCAACAAGCATTTCCAACACATGAAAATAAACCATTTAGTGTTCAATCAATGATTATTGTTGGTGATCTTTCTCAACTACCACTTGTAAAGGATGTCCCTCTGTATGTCGGTAAGATTGCATCATATTTTTACCCTCCACACCTCACAAATTTGATTCCAATTTCTTTTCATTTATGGAATTTATAAATTCTTAACATTTATCTCCATTTACGCGAGTCAATTTACAACCATTTTAGGAAACACAATTGGGAGAATACTTTGGGACACTGTCAACATTGTTATTACCTTGGATATAATATTTTGTCAACAAGGAAATGATCGATAACAAATCATCTTCTGAACCATGTTAAAAAACATTAGAAATGCATAACCTTATTTCAATGAATGGGAAACTCTCATGAAGTAGATAAATACATGATTCATCCAAGATGTAAGGACATCGTTTGATTCAACAATTCATTTGTATGCAACAAGTAATTTTGATAAACTACATAACAAGAAAATGTTTAAATATCTATCTAGGCCCATTGCAAGAAGCATTGTTGAATATACAAGGCACTCAGAATTAGAAGATTTTGATGATGACCAATTGGATAATGAAGTCCTTTTGTGTATTGGTCAATGTGTTATGTTAATGTGCAATTTTCGCATTGATGTTGGATTAGTGAATGGGGCTCTTGGTACTATACAAAACATTATTTATATTGTTGGCTCAAAACCACCCAACTTTCCAATGTGTTTAATAGTAGAATTTGAAAACTATATTGGTCCTACGTGGGACCCAATAAACCCAAGATCAGTTCCAATATCACCCATAATAAGAGGTAATTCTAAACAAGTTCCGCTAAAAATGGCTTGGGCACTTACTATACATAAGTCCCAAGGATTAACTTTTCCTAAAGCAACAAACTCAAGGTTTTGGGTTATTAGTGAGTGACAAGTAGTTTGTAATCATCAACCTAAGCTCCATTCCCATTGAGTTCATTGGATGCTTTCAATAAGTGGCCATGGGGACACCTTGACGTAGGGGTCGAACTTCTCCATATGGACTAAGCGGAACATAGCGGGGCGCTTCGAATGCGGATTGCTCAGCGGACATTAAGGACCCAAGCCCACCCCCATGTCCCACTTAGAGAAAGTGCTCCTCCACCACTCCAGTTCATAGCTCTGGTATAATAAAAGTGTTTACCATCCAAATATTTTGAACTCGAGGTCTTAGGTTATTGGTGAGTTACAAGAAGTTTGTAATCATCAACCCAAGTTCCATTTCCTTTGAGTTCATTGGATTCTTTCAATAAGTGGCCATGGGGACACCTTGAGGTAGGGGTCGAACTTCTCCATATGGACCAAGAGGAACATAGCAGGGCGCTTCGAATGCGAATCGCTCGAATGATATTAAAGACCCAAGCCCACCCCATGTCCCACTTAGAGAAAATGCTCCTCCACCACTTCAGTTCATAGCTCTGGTATAATAAAAGTGTTTACCATCCATATTTTTTCGCCGATGGGGTCTGGGTGGAGTGGTTAAGACAGATAGTTGTATCCGGCTCCACCACGGTTCAATTACCATTGAGGCACGATCCCTGTTCAGGGTGGTAATGTCTAAGGTGGTGCGGCTGGCAAGCTGTTTTAACAAAGGTGGATTTTGGTTTGTGATTTCCTGCACTAGAAGTGTGTTCTTGTGTGGTGGTTCTGGTTCGCTAGTTATTGAGCTTAAATGTTATATCTTTGTTGAATGTACTCCGCTTCATAGCTCCAGTCAAAAGTGTTTATCTATCCAAAAAAATAAATCCTAAAGCAATAATAGATATTGGAGATGTGGAGAAACCCGGATTGAATTTCATAGAATTATCATGAGTTAAGTCTATTAACTCTTTGAGAATATCTCTGCCGTTTTCTTTTGAGCACTACTCTGAAATTAAAACAACAAGATATGTGAAACAAATACTACTTGAAGAGAAACGTCTTTACAGTTATCTCTGACTAGTAATAATGGGTATGTTTATGATAATTACAACTAAATTGCATTTATTTCCATTATTTTCACAGAAAATACTTTTCATTCAATTATTTTGCATGAATTCTTGTCAAACTAATTATAGAATACATTTTCCACCAGTTTATGCCCCCAACAATAACTAGACCTCACACGCATATTCCATGCACAAGCCACATCTATTCCATACAAGCTTAGCAACAAACACCAAAGGGTGAAACCTTCCTCTCAAGTTCAAATCCAGATTAATAACATGTACTTAAATAATATGTATTTACAC
This sequence comes from Taxus chinensis, assembly GCA_019776745.2. Lineage (NCBI taxonomy): Eukaryota > Viridiplantae > Streptophyta > Pinopsida > Cupressales > Taxaceae > Taxus > Taxus chinensis. The sequence continues at coordinate 11,991,367 of CM034153.1, forward strand.
TTTCATTCTTTATGCCTCCAAATTATGAGGCTACAAAAACTATTAATTTTGATATCTTCCAATCAAAGTCCAACTTCAAAACTTTCATGTGTTACTTTAAATTTCTATTTATTTCTTTTGGCCATGACTCATGTAGTTAATTTTAATTGTTTATAAAAATCCATAATTTACATTATAATTTCATAAATCACGCATTAAATATTTTTATTATTAATTTAACACTTTCAATTAATCCTTCTATATACCTATGACCTCTTACAATTACTTATAGATACTTTTGCTAGTATTATAGTTAAACATAAACAAATAATATAATTAAATGATTATCAAACACCCTCATAAATTTTTTAATTAATTAAAAATGGGTTTTGAATGAACCACACAATTAAGGAAGTCTAGACTCCTAATTATTCTACTCATATATTTAATATAAATATTCAATTATATTAATATACGTAATATATAAATTGATCAATTATTCAAACGACCTATCATTTAGTCAATTTATAAAAAATGGAGAATTTATGTTTGATGTGATAAGGTTACATGTTATTTAAAAAGATTCTCGGTTGATTTATTATGTCTTCATGTGAGAAGCTTCTTCATTTAATGTGGAATACATATGTAATTAGATTCCATGTTCACTTGCAGACATCTAAATGATAAATTATAATAGACTTCCTTAACACAAGCTGATGCAATTAATGTGGAGCAATTAATGTTTGGTTTTCTATATCATCAACGAGACCAATAAATGAAGTAGTTTGTGTTTGTCTATAAGTGGTTCCATTAAATTTAAATTGAATGGTATTTATAATTGGGTAGAAACAATTATATTTATTTATATTAAAAAACACTTTGAAATAAAAGATTTGTGATTGAAAAAGACATTTTTATTAATAGAAATATATAATATAATATTAATTGCGTAAACTATTATTATATTTGGTGTGTGGTTTGACATGTATAAATCTTAAGTAAAAATAATTATACTTTTTTAATATTTGTAATTTAAAAATTTTAGGGTTAAAGTGTGTGGATAATTGTTTGTTATACCATCTTTAAAGTACAAATCAATCATAGAACAAATTTAATCGTAATATTATAATTCTATTTATAAAATGTATGAAAGTAAACAACTAGAATATCTCTTACTTAATAAATGTTCTCAATATATATTAATTTATATTAAATTCTATAAAAAAAACTCAATTATAATTTATTACATTACACAGTATGTGATTTATAGTAATCAAATTTAATTAGTTAATTTTAAGGTGTTGAGAATAAAGATGACGTGTAAGGTTTAGCTTTATTTGATTTTATTTCACGATTTAATAATAGTTGTCAAGACATGAAGGTGCAGTTGTGCAGCAATAAATGGCATAGATCTCACACTAATATTTGGTGATTAATAGAGAAATCTCCCATTATCATTGTGTACTTTCCTTATGGGATGCACAACATTGGGACACTCTAGGAAACAATCTTACTACTTTTTCCTTGGTAAGTGTACATAAGCTTGGAGAAAACAGACTTCTAAGTTTTTTTTTAAGAAATTTATGAATCGTCTTATGGTAACCATATCATTGAATCAATACACTTAATCACTAATAGTCTCATTGGTACCTTATTTTGATTGAGCAATCTATGTAAAGGTGACCTTTATGCTAATTTTGATTAAAACATGTATGAGGAGTTGTCAACTAGTGTGGTAAAAGCAAAAATATGTTATAATATGAGAGTAGCCTAAGCCCATATATGTGTGGTTTTATTCGGGGGGGAAGTGGTTTTGCATCATTTTATGTAGCTTGTGAGCATGCATAAGCTACATTACTTGTTTGCACTTCGTTATTATGTGTTTATGGATATATGTAGTTTCAAGTTAATTCTACATTAGTATGTTCAACATTGGTAGAGTACCTTAAAAAGCTCCATGGTATTGTTCTGGATCTAGACAACCCTTTAGGAAGCGGTAAGAAAAATATCCAGTAAGAGAGCAAAGAAAATGGTTTCATGGAGGAATGTATTTTGTAGTCCATGAAGAATGAAAAATATGTTTTATGTCACCTTTATGCCTTGCATATATACTTATGTAAATGACATGAATATTGAAGGCCTCAACAAATCCACAACATTGCGTGATAGTTAAAAGTATGGTATATAACTAGAGAATCCTTAAACATGTGTGGCATCACCAAATACATTTTTAGGATCCCATGTTAGTTGAGAAGGACCACTTTTATACTCCACGTCCACAAGTGAAATTGTGAATTCGTTGAACTTCCATGAAGAGAAATCTTAAGGCAAGATATGTGTGACTTCTCAAGAAGTTATGTAAAGAATCTATTATACAACTTACATTCCATGATATAAAGTTCATATAGGAAACTCTTCCATCTAAAATTCCTCATTCTATCTCCATACCCTATGTCATATTTCAAATTTGCAAAACTAAATTAGACAAAAGAGTGTTTCTTTGGAAAAAGAAAATTTTCAATGGAAAAAGAATGATGTTTATCCTTGTTATCTCCCTAAGGTGGCATGTTTCCACCATGACATAAACTCTGATAATTGTGAGAGATTTGAACAATCATCGAAGAGGTCCCAACCTAAAAGACAATGACCTACATAGCTTTTTCTTAAGAAACCTATCATTAAGGGATGACAACAAGGTTCTAGAAGGGAGGATCCAATACAAAAGAGGATCGGTTTTTCTCTAGATTCAACGTGTTAGGATAAGGATTTTTTTACAAAACAGGTTGGCCGGTTTATGATTTCTATTCCCAGTGGATGCCTTTTTGTTTTTTTTATTATTGGCAAATAGTTTTTTGAAAGGGACTATACCCTTGTACACCAAGGCTCAGAAGCCAGAAATGAAATTTAAAGCACAAGAGATGGATCAAAATCCAGATAGACCAATTAAGCCCGACTGCAGAGAACTTCCTGCAAAGTAAACCAACAACCGACAAAACAACAGCAAAAAAACAACTGATGTACAGCAAACAAACAACAATGGCAAAACAGCACCATTGGAAGCAACCTGCTATCCGGCCAAGAAATATGAGACCAATGAAACCTAGCCAGTGAATAGCAGAGAAAAGAATCAACAAGGCGAAGCGTTACCCATCAGAGTGGTAGATTTTTTCTTTTTGTTGACCGTTACCCACCCTGATGGAGTCTTCGCGGTTGGAGAAGAAGACAAAGGAGGAGTATTTTCCTTAGTCGCATATGTCCCATTTGGAACAGCCATGTTGTTCTCCTGAGAGATATATTTTTCATTTTCCATGCTGCCCTCAGCAGCTTGTGTATTTTTCATGTTTCTAATAATCTAAGTTTCGGATAAAGGGTTTTTTGTTGACTCTGGTTCAACTACTGCTTTAGAATCAAGATCCTTTCTATCCACAAAGATCAAGTGCTCCGGGAGTGCGTCTTTCCACCAGTTACACTTCTCATGTTGACGTTTTTCCATCCCATAAGCAGTAGAGGTGTGTCCTAATCCAAAACACCTTCTACATTGAAAAGGCAGACCTTCATAATCAAGAGTTTGTGACCAAGTTCTATTTTGCACTCTAAGGTCTATGGTAGTAGGAAGATTTTTATCAGTGTCAAGTTCCACCAGGATCCGGGCATAGGTAGTATGGGTGTAATTAGTTGTTTGAGAATCTATGTGGAGTGTAGTACCCAAGGTATTGCCAATGGTTGTCAGACATTCATGACTCCAGAATTGGAGAGGTAAATGGGGCAGCCTAATCCAAACAGGTTTCCATGAGAATGACTCTGTGTGCTGGTTAAAGGATGGGAACCAAGGTTTCATGATCAAATATTTTGACTCGCAGGTCCAGAGCTTGGAAGCAATGATGTCTTTATCAGCTCTTGAAGAGAAAACCATAATGAAAATGCCTTTAGCACATGGATATAAGTCTATCTTACCAGTTAAAGATGGATTCCAATGTTTGGAGATCCACCCGTGAAGAGCAGGAAGGCTGGGCCATAAACCCCCAAATCTAAAAATCAGAGCATGCTCTTTGTAGTAAACCTCAGATGAAATGACATCTTCCCCAAATGTAATACATGGGGTGATGTCTGCAGGTTTCATGGAGGATTCCTTGCATTTTAAGACGTCTTTGAAGGAGGTTTCAAGAGACTCACGCCTAATCCCTTTATCCAGCATTGGAATAACAGGTAGATCACCCTGTTTCAGTTCACCACGAACCTCGCCTTTCCCAGAAACACCCCCAGATGATGAATGAATGTGGCTAGGGTTTGCAGAACCGTCGGAGTGTACAGTCACAACATTGGGAAAGGCGAGGTCGATCCACAACCTAGGAGACGCATTGTTTTCCCGTCCATGAGCAGAGCTGCCACCATGGACGCGATTAGGGTTAGAGGTACGTCTGGTAGCGAACATGGCACAGTCCCGGAATAGTCACGGAATAGTCGCGGAACAGCCATGGAACAGTCGCGGAACAGCCACGGAACAACCACGGAACAGTTGCGGAACAGCCACAGAGCAGTCGCAGAGCAATCTCGGAGCAGTCGCGGAGAAGTCGCGGAGCAATCTCGGAGCAATCTCTAATCTCGGAGCAGTCGTGGATGCCTTTTTGTTAGCCACAGTGTTCCAACCATAATTTTTCTATCACCACATGTTTTAGGATGGAGGAGGCCCATCAGATTTGGCAAGCAATACATAAGGGGACTATCTCAAATCCTATGGTGAAGGTCTTAGAAATGAAAGCATGTTTTAGTTATATTGATATATGTAACTTTCTACGTAAAGCAATAAATTATGCCTTATGTGTTAATAAGCTATTTTAAGTAGTTTTTGATGTCAACCTCAACATAAACACGTATGTTTGGTTGAGTAAAGTAAATATGGTTAGCTTCATGAAAAATAATGTACCTAATAGGTTTATTAATCTCTAGTATGAAATGATAGAGAGGGAGTGGGAGGCTAGGAATCCCAACCCAAATAAGGACCTTGACAGACACTTCCTCAACGAATTTGAAGTCCTATGTCCAAGAAAAAACACCATGATATTATTTCTCACAAAATATAGCTTGAATTGGTGAGCATGGGTTGCACTTGTGAGGGTTATTTGAAAGAAAAGAAAATATACCCTTATTGAAATTTATAGCTATAAACACATAAATCCCATTAGGATCCTAATGGTGTTTGATCCAATTATGGATATATTCCTTCAAATGGATGCGACCAAAAAAATAAGAAATAATATAGGTTTTTTCATTTTATTTAATAACTTTATCAACAAACAACATTAAACAAAATATCAGATGGAGAAAGAGATACTCATTTTTTATTATTATTGATAAATGGTTTTAAAGGGGGCCATACCCCATGGAACAAAAGACTCAAAATCCAAAGTATAAAATGAAAGTATAGTGGTTTTTTTATATGTTGGGGCCACACCCCAATCGCAAAATCCTAAGAGAGTTAGATAGAACAATGAAAAACAAGGCAGGGGCAAACTGCCAACAAGAAGCCCAACAACAACCAAAAAAAGTACTGCAGTAGTTTTGTAACTGCAAAAAACTAACAACAAGACAAAAAAATCATGTAACACAAGATTGTTATTTGATAAACTTATTGAACACCTTCTGAGCATCCACCAAGGCCTTGTAAAGGTTAAGACTAGTCTGCTTATCAGGACTCTGGTTGCTCGCTGCTAAGGCCTTCTTCTTGGCCTTACCATCCTTCCAGATGTCCTCTAAAATTTCACTGATATCACAAATATATTTTACCTAGATCTGGATGAAGTCAAGAAATGCTTTGTGCATGGAGAGTTGGTTGATTTTCTTGTTGACATAATGTAGCCAAACTGTAACAGACACACACACACATAATATACTACAAATATCTTGAACTCAAAGAAAATAAATCTTCTTCTTCATTATTAAATGATGAATTACAATGCTTCATAAATAAGAAAACAACTCCCAACTCGAGTTGCCAAGAAAAATCTAATTAACATTCACTAAATCTACTCTAGATCGTGAAATTTAGTATTTTTAGCCGTTAACTAGAACCTGCTATTCTTAGTAAGTTCGCATGCTTATTCGTACGGGCACAACAATTACCACGCATCTTTTACATGCCTAAATTAGAGGAATTTCCAACTTTATAACCTATTATGCATTCAAGATACTAAAATTAACTAATGCCCTAAAATAGGAAAAAACCGAATTACAACTTAAATCCTAATTTTTGGCCCCTGGATGTTGGATTTTGGGCCCAAAAATGTGTTGAAAATGGTTTTATTAGTGAGAAGTAAGGCTTCAAAAGAGAGCAAGAAGAGCCAACATGCAAGATCCGTAGTAGAACAAGTGTCTCCAATATTGGATTATTATATGTAGTAAATTATAATGTAATAAATTTTATATGTAGACATAGTCATTCAAGGCACGATAAACCATCATCCTCATTAATTAAAAATGTAGTTATTTCAATCTCTATTGAGGTGGAAATTTTATTAAAAAAATCTATTCTATGGTGAAATCGTTTATTATGCCAATACACATTCTACAATGGGTGTGGTGGTGGGTATTTGTAATGTATGGGGATAAACAATTAATGATGACCTTATGTATAAAATTCATTAGAATTTCATTGGCTAATTTTAAATTTAAAGTTGGCACCCATGTAACTGCCACTTAAATTTTTTCCCTATTTTCTTTGAGAAGTTAATCATAACACCTTGTCCATACACTAGAGTTTGGATAATCTTTTTTCTTTATTTTTTTAGCCCGAAATATTTGTGTAGATAGATTGGTACCATTTATCACCAATTGATAGGAAATTTTCAAAAACAAAATATTCGCTAAAGTGCATGAATGACAAGGTATTTTCATGTTAGAGAATGTTTTAGGGGTTTGTACTTCTACAAAATTAGTGTCACGCTATCAATATTCAATAGATCGAGGTATGATATTATGTTTTTATCATGATGATTCATTTCTTCAATCCGCTTCTTGAAAGAAGCTTGCACAAAATTGCTATATTAATGGTCCTCCTTGTCATATGAATAATTTGATGTAGATTTTTCCAGCAGAGCCCTGAAAAATCATGGTTCCAAAGCGAGAAAGGAAGTTTTCACTGAAGTTATTCAACAAGGTCTTGGTTATAACCCATAAAACCCTATACCTGATGTTGTATTTGAATTTCCTGAATTTGAAAAATATTTCAAATGGTTTGAATTTGTTACGCTTGTTGGTTATTTTATTGTTCGAGTGCTCCTGAAGTAATACTTAAACAACATGTTAACAAACACTATATCCCCATAGCGTAAATCTTGGGGGGCTGTGAAACATGAGCAAAGTTTAATTTAATTATGATTTGCTAATTTTGTGTATTACAAGGCTCTTATCAACCATGTCCATGGTTTACTCATGATAACATTGTTTTATTTTCCCATTGGACTAGGGAGATCTAAGTCTTAGAGAAAGCGAAGCTCAAAATACTAGTATGAATTGAGTTTTTGGGTATTCCTCTCACTCTTTATTGGTTTGTTAAATAAATCATACAACCATAAGGATTTGATATGTCATGAAGACCTCAAATTTTATGTGGCTTGTTTGCAAAAGTGATTTTTTGTTGAAATTGATTTGATAAAAGATATGAAGGAAATTATTGACATTCATATGGGTGGTACATATTTCTCTTAATGTGTGATATATATCAATTCCGTAAATATATATTTCCATTATTGATCCTCAAACCACCTAATTTGAGAAGGCCCTTTAATGGATAACTCTTGGCTAGACACCATAGGAAAAATACCACATAAAGTAAGGCAACCATATCCTCTAGTGATAATTAGACTATAATTATCACTAATTAAAATTATTTTACCTCTCACAACACAACTAATTTTTCACTTGTTTTATATAGACTAAAATTTGGTACTAGAGATATCACCTTAGAAAATAATTGTACACAATCTACCCCCTCCACTACCAAAGTGACATCACCCATTTCCCACACTCCAAAGTATATGACCTTCATTATTCCCTCATATAATATGGTGTTCACTTTACAATCATCACAACCCCATTCTAGAGTGATATATACAAATATAGAAGATAATATGATGAAACTTGAATATAAATCCATGTTTCACCATTCGCACAACCCATCGCCTTCACAGGATGGGGAATATATTTAAGAGAAATGATGGCCATATCAAACTAAGTGAATTTATCTATAAGAAACCAACATACAGTCATGTCCTTTTCCAAAAAAATTGACATCCCTTGAAGGAATCAAAAAGGGAAACATTATGCACCTCAATGTTTCCCATGATAGTGTATTCATGAAATGTATAAGGATTTATTGAACCAATTCATAGATACACAGTCATGGAAAATTGTTAGAACTATCAAAATATGAAATTGTTATGTCTGTAAGAGGTTGAAATCATATGATCTCTCCTTCATTCTATTACTTGCACTAGTTGGCTTGGTGAAATCTATAATCATGAGCCTATTTGTGGAGGAGTGAGCAAACATGTTTTATCTAGCACATTTATAGTCTAGAGAAATTTTTTTATTGTGTGGGGGTGGGGAGTTATAAAATGGGCTAGTTTTCTAACCAAAAATCCATGTTGTAAATATTAATTTGAAAAGGATTATGAAATGTTTGAGTGGCCTTTCATTTTTTCCATGCTTCAATTCCTAAGGTCCGGTCCTCACTTTTTTCACTATGTCGATATGTTGTTTCAAAGTGTCGGATCTTGGATCACCATCAATGGGATGTAATCACACAAATATGAGCTATATAGAGAAATTACACAAGGTTATCCATTGGCTCTCGCTCTCTCTCTATTTTCTTGTTGCAGAAGGATTCAACTATATGTTAGCCAACTACTCTTCTAGAGGTTTGGTGAAAGGCATCTCTATCACACATTTTAACCAATAGATCATCAAAGGATTTTTTTATGAATCTTTTCTCTTCCCTTTTAAGAGGAATCTTAGTCAAGAATGACTTGATATTTTTTTCTTGCTTCAGGCTATTCCGTCAAATAGAGAAATACTTAATGCTATAGACAATATCTCCCCTCTCCCCACACCTCTTTTATTTGAAGGATATTAATGGAAATGATCTTAACTAGGTGTGCAATTCAATTTTTTTGGAATTTCTTTTTCTTTTCAAGATTCTCTTTATGAAATTTGGTCATATGTGGTTCATAGGGTAGACAAGAAGATAACAATTAGATCACTATACATCACTCCTTTGCAGCTAAATTCTTAGTTTGTTCCAAAGACTTATTTGTTACTCATGTTTACTATTCCTTTTGTTGAGATCCTTCAAAATCTTCCTATGCTAAATTAAAGAAATTTTATTTTATGGGATAACTTAGAGGTGAACAAAGGATTCTATAGGGTTTCTTGGTGCATCTATTGCATACCTAAACAAGTATAATGCCTTGGACTTATAGACTCAAACTTCAAGGACATGCCTTAAGTGTCAAATGTATCACTAAATACTTCAAAAGTAGGAATGATTATTTTATTGAGAAATTGAATAATTCAAGGAGCTCTTCTTGGCAGAATATTGGTGTGATATTGACTTATAAACTCTTCTTCTCAACCACGTTCCATTAAAATTGGTGGTACTTTATTCCCAAAAGAATTGTGTAGGCTTTGGGAAATACTCAAACTCAACATCATTTGGATTGGAAATATTTTCATGAATGATATGTCCCTCAACTCCCATTATCTCTAGTGCTCTCTCATTCTTACCTTTCATAATGTCCCCTTTGACATGTTTCCTTGGATTAAGAGCCTTAGGCTCTTTAAAAAGGGAATCAAGACTATCTTTGACATTTTTCGTGATGTTTCTTGTAGCTGGTTTACTTGGGATTTCTTAAGGATAAAGTCCAACTTAAGAATGAGAATGTCGAGTCCATTAGTGATATTCAAAACTCCACACTAGATGATTATCTCCACAAAATTGGTGTCTTGTTGGTGGAGAGATTGGAATTGGCCTACATTTACTTCCTTTTGTCAGTTAAAACCCCATATTGTTTAGCATCTTCTTTACCCTTAGCATATTCTATCAAATACCCTTAATCGCCATTAGAAATTAAGATCCTTGGACTCTTCTTAGGCTAAGAAGTTTTCCAATCTTTGGAAAGCCCATATTGAGCTTTAAAAGTCCATTTTCTCTAGTGTATTCTCTATCAAGGTTCACCAGTTAGAGATAAGCTTAAGCAAATGAGGATCCCAAATCTCACCTACCCTACCCGCCATCACGTTGAGATAATAAAGCACCTTTTTTGGTTTTTCCCTCAAGTTCAATTTGTATGGAATTCAATCCATACCCCTTTTCAACCTTTTCTTCTAGATCTTTTAACTTGGAAAATGGTTCTTTTAAGGGACTCAACCATGTTATCTACAAAATACACCAATTTTTAGCAAATCTTTTGTGCTGACATTCTTTTTTGTATTTGGAAAAACAAAATTCATGTTATTTTTACTAATTCAGCGATGTAAAGATATTTATTGTGACTAACAAATTCATTGTTATCTCCAAAAAATTTCTTCAAATCTAGGTCCAGGTGGAGAAGATATGCTTGGAGGTGGAACATCTCCAGTCTACTTTGAGCCATTGAGGGAGTGCTTTGTGTGTTGTTAGTTTGGTGCCTCTAGATTCTCCTCGTTATCGCTCTCCTTCTCAAGGCCGTGGCTAGGGGTTTTGACATCGTTGCTCTAGGAGAAGTTGGAGCTTCTCTTCTCATTCTTGTCCAAGTAGGCCAAAAAACTAAATAAAAATACCAAAATGATGGGTGGGATCCCATACTTGACATTGCATACCCTTCAGGTGGTGTCGAGTAGGGGGCAACCTGATAGGCCCCCTCTTCTGCCTCTTTTATCCACCATGTTTTTTGTTGTTGCTTTGTGTCTTTTTTCTTCTTGTTTGTGTGGTTTATGTTCTTGATTTTATTACAAACACTTTTATTAATTATATGTAATAATGACAACCATTTTGAAATGTTTTAATTATACTTTCTCAAGACTAACATTTTATGATGTCGTGACGATACTTCTCAAGACTAGTATAACTCGAAGTAATTTACATTTTGAGGTATTATTTTTCCACTCAATTTTTTACATGATTAACATCATATGATTATATATATTTAATAAAAATACAATTTTCAATAAAAATTATTATTATAATATATAAAATAAGAAACATGGCATTAATATTTTTTATTGAAAAGCACTTTTATATTGATCAAGAAAAGTACATAGGGTTTCCAACCAAAAAGTTGGTGGAAAAGTCACACCCCAAAATTCACTCTAGGCACACACGTGCCACGGGATACAAAAAGCATACAAACAGAGAGCGAGTCACAGAAGTGACAAATCACAAAAAAGAGAATTAAGCAACAACAAATATGGCGGATGGAGGAGGTGGTGGAGGCGGCGACCTCCGTGAAGCATCACTCCAACCTGTTGCAAGATGGCACAAGATCCCACCCATCACCTTGATCGCAAGCTAGATCATCATGTATGGCCGAAGAAATAGCAAGAGACAAGTGAAGAAATTTTTCAGAATAGCCTCCACCCCAAGATGGCGATGACTCTAGTTGGGAGGCTCCTCCCTCCGATCACAACATGCCATTAATATTTATGACGAGACAAATATATAATATATATTTGTATTAAATAATTTGATTTCCTTTATAATTAAAGAGTTTCCTCCTAAAACGAATCCAAACACATTAATAAATAAAAATAATTAAATTAAATTTGAATCCTTGGCGCAAGTGACCCTTTTAATCAATTAAAGAATCTTTTTGTTGGGTGTGTGAGAGACATTGAAGAAGGCGGCCTTTTGTATTCATTATATAAACTTTTAAGCCATGTCTATTCGTTCGTTTCCTTTCACAAGATCATATCCTAGTGAAATGATGGCTTTTACTTGGTGTTTAATTTTTATATGGAAAGGCGAGTTTTGCTTTTCCTTTTGGCGGTCTTTCTTTGTTTTCATTTCTTTAAAAGATTCATCTCTCTCTTTTGAGTTTTTTTTTCCCAAGGTTTGGTTGATGTCATTATTTAGCTTGTCTTATGTTTTTAGACAAAATATTGATTATATTTTTTAATGGTTTTATCAATTTAAAAAACTGATTTAATTAAATGAAGGGGGGAATGAATGAGGATTTTAGAGTCGTAAAAGTAATCCCAATGTGCAATCACCAGTGAAGTTGTCTTATTGAAACAATTGGATTGGAGTAGAATATAGATGTAGGAAATGATTTTATAATAACTATGGACAAACTAACCACATTTACTTTGTAAATAAGATTAATTTAATATCGATATAAATCAAATTTAATTATAGAAATGTAACATATTTATTATATTATAGAACATATGAATGGTATTGATTGAATTGCAAGTTTACACATATAACAATCATAAACAAGTAGTAAAAAACATGTTCAAATAACAAGGCGAAACAGACCTAGAAAAATTGATGGAAATAGAGAATCTCGACTATAAGCATATCACTCTTTTAGTGGTACTACCACTATCAAATACCGCAAAACTAATTTGACGACACTTTTCGTCTGCTCATGGAATCCAAAAACCTAACTCATTTTTCTAGAATTTGCTACAAGTGACTGGGATACAAATCTCCTTTCTTCGAACTAATTAACCCTGTATTGGGTTGGGGGAAGATAGGTTAAAGGGTTAGAAACCAGTTGTATATTCATATTTATTAATCAAATAATCAACATGCAAAATAGAATATAGCTCCAAGGAATAATTGATGTAAACAATAAGATACGATTTTTTTAATGACAAAAAAGAGAATACTTGGCTGATACACAAGCACATAAGGAAATATGGATGTGTAGACAAGCTATAGAGAGTGTGAGAGACCTAAAGATGCTTTGTTATGGAGACTAGAATTGGAAAATGCTTTGGGATATGACTGTATAGGTTAGGACTATAGTGGAGTATGGTCTGGCACTTTCTATATGGTTTCAAATCCCTTTGTGTTAGGGTTCTACAAATTTGGGTGTTCATCAGTGACATAAAACTATACTTCAGTGTCATAGATTAGGGTTCACACAAATACGAAAAAAATCCTATAGTGACCTAAAATAAGTATAAAACCCTAGACATATACAACAAACTTCATACAACTATTAGATAACAAAATGAGAAATTTGTTTGGTGAGGCTAGACTGACCCTAGTGGTCAACCCCTATTGAATCGATTAGGCATTACACTACATCCCCTCAAGCAGGAAAAATCCTCATGTAGTTTTCCTAGTGTAGGTGCAAGTGTGAATGGAACTCTAAACCAATCATGTAATGTTCTCTTAGATATCTTCATCCAAAGATAACATGCATAGCTATAGATAGATAAGAATATACCCTTGATGGTTGCACGTTCAGTGTATGAAAAATTAGAATGGATGTTCTTGATGATTTTGGAGTTTGTTTGGAAATAGGAAACCTTGGCTTAACCTTTTCTATGGCTTGGATCGTGATGAGAGAAGCTAAAATCCTTGACTTAGTTGATTTCTTCAGACTTGATGTCTGTGTTTCTCCTAAGGATGTGGTGTTGTTATAGATCGAGGGAGAATAACTTCAGAGTGCTTTAGATTTGTATTCACAATAGTGGTCCTTTAAAGTAACAAGTGAGTTCAAACGATGAGTCAAACTTTCTTATAAGGTGTCTATGATTACTAAATTTCCCTAAAGTTGACCTAAGGGATAAAAAATGACCCAAAGAAAGATATCAAAGTATTATTATTTTCATTAGGTACAAAAGGAAAAGGTTCTACCAGTTGGCCTAGGACATAGTACGACCTGGTCCGTGACCTTACAGTTTCAAACAAACAGTTCATGGAATTAATTTGGAGTTTATGCTCAACTTTGTATTTATGTGACTGGGTATATTGATGAATGGGTAGTGTGTGTGATAGAGAAATTCATGAAATAGAAACAAGAATACGACACCTGAGATTAGGATGCATGCAAAAACATAGTGTAGGGATGAGGTCAAAATTGTCATTGCCAAATGAAATTTTCCAAATTGAAGCACTTGTCTACATTCCCCCTTTTAAGCTTGAAATTCAAAATTGTATACTTAAAGGAAAAGTTGTGTGAGTGTGGAAACACACTTTTTCTTATATCGACGTTGTTTGCACTCTTATGTTGGTGTTGGCATACTCCATGATGGAACAAGCAACATAGAGTGTAGTCAATGTCCAAAAATATAAATCAACTTCAATTCAATTTAGAAACATGTATTTGCAATTTGAACATTTACAATTTGTAATTAGTAAGAAGTGAAAGAAGGTAAAACACTTAAAAGGAATACACATTCTAGATCTTTGAAGGAAAATCTCCCAAGTGTTGTATGTTTGGATATTTCTAAATTTGTAGTTGTTTCCAAAATATTGGGGGTGATCAGTCCCCCATGGTTCCAAGAAAAATCCAAAGTCATATGGAGGAGTTAAGTGTTGCTAAACTTGATGCCCAAATAAGGTACCAAGGACTTAGTCCCAAGAACCTAAAATATGGAAGAGTTCCGTAGAGATTTCTAGTCGCTCTTCTTTCTTCCAAAAAGAGTATGAGATTGAAGGTTTTTGCAAGGTTTTATAGTCATCTTAATTTTCTTCAAATTCCACACCCATAAACTACACCATTGCAAACAGATCTAAGTTAAAGTATAAATTAGCACCAACCAAAAGGGAACGGATGGCCCATGCCCCCACTGAGTGATGTCCTATAGGTGAGTATCAAATTTTCATACCAGCATGCCTAATAAAGGATAAAACAAAAAGGCGCATGCCCCCATACCTTGTACATTTATAGGTGTGTAGATGCATAATGTCAAAGATGTCACAATTCATCTAAAGTGTAATAATTTTGCCACGGACTGAGCCTAGTAAATTTTATTACATACTAAATTCTTGTAACTGATTTGTAACTATATGAAATTTTTTACATGCTCAAATTTTTCCCTAGGATGGAACCGTCCCTTTCTAAACTATAGCATGCCATGGTTTTATCCATGTTGTATGGTTTTGTCACTATGTGCACACTATTCCTATTTTATGTTCCTATTCTAGTGTAAATGTGTCTTGTTCTGACCCAATTCTAATTATAAAATCCTATTTATAATTGTATATAATTACATTAAATGCCACCTCTTTTGAGGAGAGTGATATATGCAAGTAGAATTCTCTACTCAAAATAAATGATGTGTACCCATGTTGTATTTATTCTAATAATCTACCTTGGATAACATGGAGGGTGATGACCATCGTAGGATTATTGTATTAGAAAAATAAGGGGTTGTGCATGGTAGAGACCACGTCACAAAAAATAAGTGAATCATGTAACAATAAATAGTACTAATCAATAAATCCAAGAGTCTAATAACACACATGTATGCAATCATGAAGTATGTAAACAAGGAAAATTAGTAGACAACAGAAGATAAAGAAATACAACAAAGTTATACCTTCTTTGTAATCTCTTGCAAACCTCAAGTAAGATTGTAGAAGCCTTTAAAATTTGTTGATATTTTTGATGATTGGATTGTGGGTGCTCTTTGATATTACTCTCCAAAGGGATTTGCAAATGTTACGAGCATATTTGACAAGGATGCGGGAACAAATTCAAGAGAAGTTCGATGTAATTTACTCAAAGCTCCAGGGATGGATTTACAAAGGAAATGGCCGACTTTTATAGCTAAGGGTGAGGCCATGAGAATTGGATCTTAGTTTGAATTGGGTCCAAGGTAATAATTATAATTACCTGAAATAGTAAGATGACCATATCTGTGCAGTTGCATCTTTGCAATTGAATTCATCCAATAAGTGGTTGCACGAACATTGTTACCACCCTGCCATTGTAGGCTTCTGGAAGTGGAGTGAAGTGGATAAAATAATTAATTAAATAACTAATTTAATTGTGAGGTAATAATTAACCATTTATTTAATTAAATGTTTAATTATATGAGCTAGAAGGTGTTAGGAATTAATTTAATTAATTCCAATGACATATTAGAATTAATTTTTTTAATTATAAAGGGTGGGAATGTGACCTAGGAAATAGAATTAATTTAATTAACTCTAAAAGGGAGTGTTTAATTGATGGAATTAATTTACTTAATTCCAAGGGATATGTTGCGGCAAGATAGAATTAATTTAATTAATTCTAATTAGATAGAAGTAGGATATAAATATGTACGTATTTTTAGGGTGTCTACATTTGCCCACGAGGGATTCACTTAGTAAAAGTATTGTATACCACGTTTGTTTAAAGGATATTAAAGAATACCCTTAATTTTAGTTTTTACCTCTAATTCTTCAATTTACAATACCCCCTCCTATTATATTATTAGAATGAAAATACCGCCTATTTTCCCAATGTACCGTACTTACCCATTTTTCCATTACAATTTTATTCACCCCTATTTATTTCTACCCTGATATATGAAATAGAAAATATATCATGTTTCTAACTCAATTATGCTTTTCTTAATACATCATTTCTCTAGAAAGAGATTTTAAAGCCATTGAGGGTTTTGGGGATCCCGGGGCAAGAAGTTCAAAGAAAATCGGGTTCACCAAATGATTTAATAAAAAAAGAATTAAATCTAATTGCAGAGTAACTAATATGCTAAAATACAATAGACATACAAAGGCTAGGCACTCAAACAATGCAACACTACAAGAAAATGGGAGAAATAGATGACTTAGTTGAATCCTGTGCAATCAGGAATTGGTCTAGGTGATGTAAAGTGTTGAACAAGGCTGGAATTGTGTCATAACTACTCTCTGTAAAATCTAAATTATGAGAATAATGCCAGACAAGGGCGCCTAGTGCTGGACAAGGGCACCTGGGTGTTGATGACTGTTCCTGGGCATTGGTGACTGTGCAGAGGGTCAAGATCTGCTTTTTTCGGTGTCACTAGGGTTTCACTATCACTTCTTGTTGGTCTCCTGGTATTCACACTTGGATCACCAAGGGTACATGTAACCTGTAACACAAACCCTAGCTACCTGCACAAGCTCACAAACACATCAAATTGGAATGAAAATGTAATATGTGAAGTCAAACTGACCCCGATGGTCACTTGATGAGTGAGCTTATGACCGATCATTGCACTACATTCTAGAATCCATGTAATTCATTGTACTTATGCATGTAATAGTGTCCTTAGGTTGCTCTTGTGCCAATGACTCCAAGATAACGAGCTATAGCTAGATACGATGAAAATGTGTGATATGGAATTGAGCACTTCCCCTTCTTATGCAGTGTATGCAGCTAAAAAATGCAGTCCCTTTGATGGTAGTGATAGTATGTAGATGATATTTCCCCTTAGAATTTCCATCCAGAATAATAGAGTGTATGTTGTGTATATATATAGATCTCTTGATTGAATTTTGACACTAGTGACACAAAATAACGACTATGAGTTGGCCAAAATTGGCTACAGAAATGACAAATGTGAGAGATCAAAACAATAAAAAAATGAAAACAAGTGGATGGACAAATAATTGTGTCACCAGTGAATATTTTTCTTACTTAAGATCCATGCATATAACAACATACTTAATGACACAGTACATTAGTAATATGTGTGTTATTTTGTGTCTACACTTATATATGCAGTATCATAAGTAGAGTCATTAGCATCCATGTTTTCACAAGCAAAAATCCATCATGCAAAGAATCTATATTAATGTTATCATTTTCCATAGTACAAGGGGAGGAGGATGGAGGGTTATTCATGGCTAAGGGAAATGAGGGAGAACATGTAGTAAAGTTTTGGTCAAGGGAAACTATGCAAATATCAAAGGTTTGGAAACCAACATGGAGATAAATTTGGAAGTCAAGGAGTTGTTGGAGGAATTTTGTTTCATATTGAGGATCGTAGGTGCGGTCAATAAATTCAAATTATGTAGTGACATTAGCAAATACTGGTTGCATGTGTATATAGTTCATATCGTGCTTTGGAGATGAGTACCTTTTTTTAGCCATCAAGGTTTTGGGATCCTAGGGCAAGGAGTTTGAAAAAGAGTGGGGTTCACCAAATGATTTAATATAAATTGAATTAAATCTAATTTCAGAGTAACTAATGTAACAAATGATAATATACAACAAATATACATGTGTTAAATACTCAAACAATGTAACACCTAAAAAAAGAGGGATATGTGACTTAGTTGGTTTCTGTGCAACCTGGAGGTAGTCGGAATTGTGTATCTGCTGGATCTGACTGGAAATGATGCAAAAATGGTTGGCTGAGAGTTCTAAAACTTTGTTATGTGTGGGACAGAAATGTCCATAGGAGGATAGAAGCGCCCAAGAGCTAGTGTCTGTTATGGGTGTTATTGTTTGTGTAAATCTTCAGGATCTTATCCTTTTCTAGGTATGAGGGTCTTCACTCCAACATCTGCTTTGTCACTCTGACTTTGTTGTTAGGTTTTTGATCACACATGTAACCTATAAAAAAAACCCTAGCTATCTGCACAGGCTCACAAACACATTAGATCTGAATAAAATATGTAATATGTGAAGTCAGACTGACCTCGATAGTCACCTGATGAGTGAACTTAGTACCAAGTGTTGCACTACATTTCAAAATCCATGTATTTCTTTGTGTTTGTGTGTGAAATAAGGTCCTTAGGTTTCCCTTTCACCAATGATACCAAGATAGTGGGCTATAACTAGCTTTAATGAAAATATGTGGTATGGAATTCATCACTTCTCTTCCTATGCAGTGTATGTAGCCCAAAAATGTAGTCCCTTTTGATAGTATTTATAGTATGTAGATGTGATAGCCCCTTTGAATTTCCATCCAGAATAATAGTATGTATGTTGTGTATATATATGAATCTCTTGTTCAAATTTTGACACTAGTGACATAAAAGGCCAACTATGAACACGAGATAAGGATTAAAAAAATGAAAATTGCAACCGTAAATGTCAAAATGTGTAAAAAGAATAAACAAGACATAAGTACCCAGAATGGACACAAGCACCTAAGCGCTAGTGTCCAAGGTGGGCACTAGTGTCCTGAGATAAATAACGAAAAAATGTGAGAGGACAGACAGACAGGGATCCCTGTGACCTGACCAGAAGTGGATACATAAATGACAGATGTGGAAGATAGTTATAATAGAAGACAATCAAAGATACATATGGACAAGAGATAGTGTCACCAGTGAATAATTTTCTTACTTAAGATTCATACATATAAAAACATATTGATGGGATAGTAAAATAGTAATATGTGTGTGATTTTGTGTCTACAAACCCTTTATTGGATGACCTTTCAACTCCCATTTAGAACCCTTCATGTACTATTCCTACAGCCTTTCATCTTCCACATTGTTTCGTTATAAATAAGATGGTTTTTAATGAATACACAAGTTTGAATGTTGAAATTTTTTGTAGACATAAATTGCAAGTATGCCAGTTTGGAGGCATACATATCTCATATATAGAGTTTTCCCATTTGTATACATCTTTGTTTGCGGAGAACTGTGAGATATACATCTCTCCTATAGATTTTTCCCATTCCAAATCCATTCTCGATTGCAAAGCAATTCAACATACATCTCTCCTATAGAGTTTTCCCACTTTGTATACATGTTTAATAAAGTTATTTTAATTTTAACATTACATATTTATTTCTGTAATACAGTTCATTGCATCTCAACTATTATATTATGAATGTATTGCCATAACACATTAAATGCCACCATTAGTATGTTGTCCACCAAATTTTGATAATAATTCGTATCAACACATGTCCCAAGTAATAAACACATAATGGAAACACGTGGGAAGTGGTGGTAAGTGATTAGAATTACCACTTATCTTATTCTAAGCTTATGAGGTGGGCATTAAGAAAACTTGTTATAGTTAATCTAACCTAATTCAACTTAATATCAATATAGATAGATTATTCTATCAACATTGGGTTGACACCGTATTATTATTTTACAATTCACACCAAGTACTCATTGACAGTCATTTCAGAAGTAATAGTAGAATAAATTGGAATATAAATATTAGGAAAATAAACAATGTGAGAAACATTACAAGAAATAACATGAATTTGAGAAACTTTAGGATAAATATAAGGAAATTGAGAAACAAACTAAAAATTTATAGTAAATTTAAAAAGAGGAAGAAGTTGATAAGAATCAAGATCAATCAAATTATTTGAGGAACATGAATAATAAGAAAATAATGAGGAATAATGTTATAAGAAACATGAGAAATGATTACATGAGTAGGAAAATAGTTTATTCCTTAAATTTCTTGATCACCATTACTATCATTCAAATATATGTGGTTCACATTACATACATTATATTATATAACAACACCATTGGGTATATATTGAGCTTGGGTTTAGGATGGTACTTCTAAAAGTACATTCAACAAGGTAACTATTTCACTACCATTTTTTTTGAGAAAATATTATCTTATATTAGAAAGGTCTTGGAAATTCTCATGGACATATAAATAAAATTGTTTTCCCTTAGTACTCTCACACTCAATAGAAACTTGAGAACCATTAAAGAATTATCATTAAAAAATGATCAATAGGAAGAGAGGGTGCAATTTTAGGATCAACACGAGCATCGTTGAGAGTATCCCTTTTCTTTGTCAAACAAGTTCTAGGTTTAATTAAAGAAATTTCAACAACAATAATTAGATTGAAATCTAACCTAGTACTTATTTTAGTTGACTTATTGGATCTACTCAATTTTAATTGCATACATTATATAACATATAGAAAATGCAATAAATGTATCACACAATAGCTCAAGATAATATATGAGAATAAATAAACAAACCCAAGGAAAATAATATCAATTACCAAAATGTAATAGCTAATCCCTAGAAGGCTATTGTAAGAAATCTAGGTTCACCAAAAAGGGAATTCCTAAGGTTGGGTGTAAGTTGATTCTGATTCACCAATTTATAAATGTGAAAAGTAGTTTTACACTAACAATGCACACAGCTAACTACATCTAATTTGTAAAATGGGTTCAATCTAATATATATGTTTACATATAAGATGTAATTACGTAAATTTAATATACTATACAATAATTGAAATACTTGAGAGGATTAAGGGTTTTGGAGTAATACAATTTTAATCACATTTTGGAGATAGTTATTAGTAACATGCAATGAAAAATAGGTCCATAGAATGATGCGAAGTAGACTTGGAAAAATCAACCACAATTAGAATCATAATGATATCACTCCTTTGTTGGCACAACCAAAATAGTAGTATTATGAGTTTTACAACTATCATATATTAAAAACTTGATTTGAAGACGCTCTTCATATTCTTCTATGCTTTAAAAACCTTTCTCATTTTTCTAGAATTTGATATGAGTCATTAAGAAAAAACTCTAGGCCTTTAAGATATTGAGAGTTTGAAAAAAAACACAAAAAGTATAACCGAGTTTAATAAATAGTCCAGTGTGATGCAAGTTTCTCGTCTCTTATACATTTTTAACGATTTACGAAACATGATAAGTAAATGTTAGTTTATTTTCCCTCTATGCTTGAATTCTACTTTTGGCATGAGGTTTCTCTTAAAATAAATGATTCCCCTGTTTTTACAACTTTAATAAATGGCTTTTCTATAGTTTTGATTGTTTCTCTCATTATCCCAACTATGTTAATGTACGTATGTATTTATAGTCTTCTTGATTTTAAATTAGGACCCTATTGTTGCGAAAGATGGCACACAAGCTAGAAAAGCTAATACGAGAAACAAAATCTTAGGAGACCTAAAACAAGGGACAAAATGACCTATCGAAAAAATAACAAGAACTGCAGAGGTACATTAATTATAGACCAAATCTATATCGTTATCGTTCCGACATTAAGCCAAAATGGTTAGAAAATAGAGGAGAAGAGAGAAAACTAGAGATGAGAAAGAAAGGGGGAAAGAGAAGTAAATAAGGTCAAAGAGTCCAAAAATAGAAAAAGAGTCAAAAATATCAAAATTGAAACATAAAACAGGGAAATACACTACAAATCAAACAACCCTAGAAATATGCACCAACAAAAACCTTATCTGTACCAATAATTAATAAACACAAACATATTACCACTATAATAATTAACTATCTTACGTGCTTATAAAATGTCACAAACTAGATTTGAATCTTCCAAAATATCAAATAACTCCTTATTACTTATTAAAAGATTGATTTTTAATGAAATAAAATTATAGTGTAAGAGTCATGAGATCAACTTGATAGAATTATATTCCTTACGAATAATTATAATTTATATTAAAAAATGATGGAAAAATATTGTCATAATTTTGAAATGCCTACATTTTTCAATGGTTTAAGAGGAAACATCCAAATCCTTAAAAATAATAGGGTATCTACCATTGAAAATGAACACCATAATGATTGAAATAGTAGTTGTACCAACCAAATACTAAATTGGTGAGTCACCACCATAAGATTTGTTGAGTGATATATCAACGAAGTTTCTCATAGTACAAAATTCAAACTCAATACCTATAAGTAATGCGCATGTGAAATGTGCTCTTCATAATAGTTTTATATTTTATTTTATATTCTTAATTTCTACCCCCCAAAAAACTTTTTTTATTGGTATATCTTAATAAGTAATAAGATAGGTTATGTATGTATGTATTTAAAAATCATTTCAAATATATCATTTTGAAAATCAAATATTTTATCTTTATTGATGGTAATTATGAGATAAATTGTTTGATAATGAATACAAATATGATTTTAGGACGAAAATATTTTATTTTGTATATTTCTATTCTACAAGAATTTATGAAAATGAGTGATTTAACTACTAACAATAATAACAGAAATAATTAGAGTTACATTGACCTAACATTAAATTAGAACGAAACAGAAAAAATTAACATGACCCTTACGCAAAGATAACACGCATACATCGAGAAATTATAACAATTTCAAAATTTACCTACCTTATTTTTAGACACATTTGTTTGATGCTACCTTTATTTTATATAAAAATATAAATACAATAACTAATACATCTATTAATTTATTTTATGCTTCTCAATTTTCTATATAAAATCCACTTCTACAAATAATTTTTTCCTTCATAAAATTTAAAATATTTATAATTTTTTAAATTTATCCACGCGAACCATACAAAAGATACATATTGATTTATATTAATAACAATGAGAAATCTACCTTTTTATGTAATCACCCGATAATCATTTAAAAACACCCGAATGTCAAATATTTTTTTCCACTTATATTGATGATAATTGTA
This sequence comes from Taxus chinensis, assembly GCA_019776745.2. Lineage (NCBI taxonomy): Eukaryota > Viridiplantae > Streptophyta > Pinopsida > Cupressales > Taxaceae > Taxus > Taxus chinensis. The sequence continues at coordinate 12,014,706 of CM034153.1, forward strand.
ACGTAAAACTTTCGACAATCCTAAGATAAACATGATTTTAAGATAAATAATATTACCCCACTTCAAAATTCAAATTGCTTTAGGAAAGTGGGTTTTCCAAGTAACAAATGCAAAACTACCCATAATTCATTCTTATCGAGTTTAAATAATATAAGTCAATATATTGGATCGAATTGTATTAATTGAGATTTTAGGAGTATGTGACATTTGAAATGTTGAGATGAAAGGCTTTATAATATTATATATTTAATTCATTATTACACATAGTGTTAAAATGTTGAAAATAGGGTTGAATTTGTGAATGAGATTTTTGTTAAAAAAAAATTGAACGGATTCTAGACACAAACACATGTTAATAGTGCAGTAAATATGGTGCAAATGTGATACAATTAACGTCACATTTGCACCACATTTAATCTGGATTTGTTTCACGTTACTTTTAACTACATGTCTCACATTTCCTATTTAATCCCTAGTGAATGTCATTTTCATTACACCTCTCATTTTCACTCTTGTGAAGTTGGAGAAGAAGCTCAAATAACATAGTGTTTTTGCAGCGTAAAAAGAAACATAAGTTAATTTTTGTAAATTAAATTTTTAAATTTATTTATTTGTAAATAATTGATATCAAGTTCAAATAGATTATTAATTTTGTTTCAGTGTCTTTAAAACACATTATTATAAATTTATCCCATGGGACCACATATCCTTGAGTAATTATGTCGATAAAATAAATGAACTTCGTCAAACTTATGATAAAGTTCAAATTTCATTGAACTTTAATCTCATAACATGAACTCCAACTTTATCCATTATTGTTACTTGGGAAGTTTTTGACGCAATTTTGTATTATGTTCCCTTAAGGTAAAATTTGTCTAGATAGTTATTCATCATTTTAAATCTATTAAAATAATTATTAAAGCATTAGGTTGTAAGAAAAATAAATGTGGGCTCCTTTTTCATGTTGGTTTGAAACAATTGTTGTATGGTGAAATATGGGTTTTGGCACTACTTTCGTATGTGACACATTGTACAAAACAACAATGATCACCCCATGTCATGATTAAAAGTAATTATAGGGTATTCTTAAACTCTCTAGAGAATTAGAATGAGCACAAGGTCAACCAAGGTGAAAATTTCCCTAATACTTAAATGTAAAACCCAACAATACTTCCAATTATAACAAAGAAGTTAAGAAATACGTGTTCAAGGGATGGTAGTTAATACGCACTACAATAATTGACCACAAACATTGCGGAAATATATAGGAACCTAAAAAATGTTAACATCACACAACAATCAGTTTGTATTACAAGCCAAGAATGTATCTCAATAAATTGCACTCCTAACTCTTCTGTTCTACAAGGGTATCGAGGCAATGAGTAAGAGACACACATGAAATGGGACACAATGGGTAGATTTAAAGTGGTTACAACGAGTGCTAAGGTTGCATATCTAGAGGTCAATAATCCCTACACTAGGTCAACTTAGAGTTTCCAAGGCCCACAGTCAAGATAGAGGAGAGTACCCTATTAAGATATCAGTAAATGGATGGGAAGAGGTGTAGATTGATAATAGATAAGGCAGACATGTACAATATGAATAAAATATAAGTAAAGAGAAGCTGAGGAGTTGATCAAATAAGAGCACTATGCTAACTAACATCAATGTATATATAACACTAAGCTAACATAGAGCAATGGGGAAGGGAAATGAACTAATCTATGCAAAATGACAAAGAGAGTTAGAGAACTTACATGTGCGGTAGTCATCAATGCATCTATCTCTCAAGAGAAGCGATACATTGAAAGAGAATTGCTATTAGGTGGAGAAAGGGAACACCGTTCATGTGTTGTACACTCGCTATAGATGACCCAATATCGCAAGCAATTCAAAAAAGAAGAAGAGTGTCCAATATAATCCAAGCCAAGTGCAAGATGAATCAAGGACTAAATGAGTAGATGTAAAGTTGGCGCAAAATAGCAGAGTATATGTCACTTCCTAAGATTCAGGCTTCCTTCCTTCATGAATCCCAAAATATGGTAGGTATATATATGATGCCATTGCCCATGGGCAATGGCATCATATATATACCTACCATATTTTGGGATTCATGAAGGAAGGAAGCCTGAATCTTAGGAAGTGACATATACTCTGCTCTTTGCGAAATATGGTAGGTATATATATGATGCCATTGCCCATTCACCTTTTCAAAATTTTCAAAAATGGTCGATGACATCGGCTAGGGAAAAAGCTAACACTAACACCATTTCCCACAGGCGATAATGTCGACCAAGTATGGTAATGTGTCATGCAAAGTAAAAATAGGATCTCATCGATCATGGACATCGATGAACAAAGTGCCAAATGGTGAGATACAAGCAAGGTGTCGAGAGTGCAATGTGTATGAGACATAAAGGGACAAGGATAACTAATGCAATGAAAACTAAGGTTGGGACCACACAGTGATACTCTCTCTGTGTATTTTATCTAACCCATAATGATTATGTGAATAATCATTCTTGATTCCTGAAAGGACCCTTAAGGCACCTACTTAAGAAATAGATGCATCAATGAACCTTATTTTCACAAAGGAAATTTTTGGTAACAGGTATGAAAAATGAAAAGTGAAAAATTAGGTGTATACATATGACCCAGCTGTTGATCACCACATGTCGCTATATAAAAACATGGGTGGTCAATGGAAAGAAACAATTGGTAACACTAATATCGAAAGTAAGTGCTGGAAGTAAGATAATAAAGGTCTAGCTGAAATGAAATATACCCACAAATATGTACCTGATAGTGTTGCTCGTTCTACCATGTGTGCACGTAATCAATGCTGCAAGAACCCTGAAGAAGCAAAATTGAAAAAGAAACACTAGAGGATTATTAGTAAAATAAGACATAAATCACATAGCTAGGGGCCCATGGGGTGGATATCATGTCATAGTGTCAAGTTTTCGTATGGTGTCAAAAATAGGAAAAAAATAAGTTCATCAAAAGTATATGTGTAATAGGTCAAAATGAACAGTATGAGAATATGATCAAGATGTAACAAACGATGCATTTTACGGAGTTTGGGGGAAAAATGATAGTGGTTGAAAGATTTAGGTTTATCAGGACCAAATTTGAATAGAAAATTTAGTTTTATATAGTGATTTTGGTTTATATTTTCTTATTGCTATTTTTGGAATTGAGAGAACTGAGCTCTAGTATTTTGAATTTGTGTGTATTTCAACGACATGACACAAGTACAAGGTGGTGATGGAGGATGACAAGGTGGTGTATGTGGTGGCACACAACCACAAGTAAGTCATTGCATTTAATTTTGTTAAGTACATTAGGTGTTATTTGGTCTTTTTTAATTTTTTGGAGTCATTAGCACGTCATTATTGTCCAAAATTACGTCATCAGGTAGATTAGGACAAAATATAAGTGAGTTTGGGATGGATTTAGATTTCATTTTTTCATTTTGTCACTTTTTGTGAGTCAAACTTGGGAAAGTCACAATTGTGTTTTAGCCAGATGCCATCGACCCCTTTGCAACAAGAGGGTTGATGGCATACAAGATGACATAAAGAGTTACCAGGGGCCAATGACATTTAGCTAGAAGGCAGATGGTGTAGGGATTTTTGTAGATGTAAGTTGTAAATTTTGAATGTTTATTACAAATTGATTTTTCAGGTTTCTAATGCTCGTTAGTTATCATTTTGTGCATACAGGAAGAGCATAGGATCCTCTTGTGGTGAAGTGTGGATATATCATGGCTTCGTGGTTTGATTTTCAAATTGAGTCATGCCAAAGGAGACCTAGTTACAGGGTTAGGGATTTGGGGGGCATCATGTAGATGTCCAGGATACCATTGGATTTTGATCTAATACATGTGTTCTTAGCTACCTAGGAGACTAGATATAACACCTTTCGGTGGTGGACATGACAAGATACCGTGGAGATGGAATTGAACTTGGAGGATGTACATAGGATTCTAGGGTTACCTATTAAAGGGACCCGTATGTATTGCGATTTGAGCTCAGATGCAACATAGAGAAGAGCCTTAGCCATATGGGATACTAGGAGCGAGACATACGAAAAGAGTATGCTATGCATCTAACTCAACAAAGTGAAAGTTGTAGGAATTCTAGATATCCAAGAAATATTTATGGGGATCATTATAGAACGGATAGTATACCACAAACCATATGGAGCCATATCATTAATTTTGATAGCAATATGCAGAGATTTTTTCGATCATGGGGTGTTGTTGAGCTGGGCCACCACAATATTGGTGCAGTTGGTGCACAATTTGTATAGGGTCAGGAACAGGGGTCAAAGGGTCGTGGGACCTATCATTTTATTAACCGCTTGGATATATGAGAGGTTCCCAATGTATAGGTTGACAGGGTCACCATTGGAAGTAGCAATAGATGCCCTAAGAGTGCTTTAGTGGGCATAAGGACAGTCAGTGAGAATACTCGGAGCATTCCGTCCACTAGCATAGGTGGGTCCGGATGATGTTACATGACAACCCTACATAGGGAACATGTATCAGTGGCCTAGTTGTCCTAGGAAAATGTACTTAGAAGAATCACTGAGGTGACAAGGAATTACGTTTATTGGGTGGATACCCATGCGGTGAGTAGGTTCCCAAGGAAGTTTGGGTGATCAAAACTCGTGGTGATACTACCATTGCCACCCTACCAACGTCATCATGTTAGAGAGGCTCCATGTGTGGAGGTGAGGGTACCAACATTGTGACCCTGTAGAATATGGTCGGAAGGAGTACATGGTTGGAGACAACGTGTATGGTGGGGATGCTCAGGGCCCACCACACATCATAATCATGAGTGTTTCAAAGAAGGGATCCAATAAAAGATTCTTCAATACAAGTTTATAGGTCAGGGGTATAGGTAGAACTAGTCCTAGCACCATAGGAGAAGTAACATGGAAGCCATCACCATGGCTAAGGTAGCATAAGATGTAGTGGATGGGTGGAGGCTAATTGACACTGACCGAGTTCCAAATGGTCGTGCACATGAGATAGAGGCCCATACCACAACGTAGAGGGGACATGATATTGGTGCCCTAATACAAGTGGGTGTAGTATGTAGGAGCTAGAGCTCATCATGATGATGAGGAGGATGAGGTATTGGGTGGTCATGGAGATGGTGAGACCATCGTGGAGAGGCCTAGGTAGCCATGTGTGTTTATTAATTAGATTATTTTTGAGCAATGAGTTTGTGTCATATTGGTATTATGAGTAGCATGTGTCATTTTTTGATTTTGTAGAGTAGATAGTGGAAGAGTGACACTACTTTATTGAGAGTTCCCACCATGAGATCTTGGATCCATTGTTGGATGTCAACGATACTACAGTGATGGTGGATCCAACAACACCTTTGACAAGATATTTCATGCACTCGTTTCTTCTTGTTAGAGAGGCATCCCAGACATTATGTTGATATAGGGATGCACAGGTGTTGGCGGCTACTTGAAGCGTAGATGTAATACTGTAAAGTCTATTGCAGACATACATAGATCTAGTTTAGGAGTAGGAAGTTTTCCTATCAGATGCACATAGATATATGGAGAGGATTACTTTGTTGGAGACAAAGCTGGCGAGAGTGTAGGGAGAGGCCTCTAGAGCTTGATCTAGGTACGAGTCCATATCCCACACAACCAAAGCTACAAGTACGGTCCTATCATCCCAAAGCATCGAGAGATGTCCCACATGAGGTGAGGGTGTTCAAGCCATTTTGAAAATGGGCCAGAGCCATGTATTAATTTTTGTATAATTTTTTTTGATGTATAAAATTGATTCGATATATATATATATATATATATATATATATATATATATATATATATATATATTATGTTGACGATATTTAGATTTTTGGTGTGTATATGTTGATTTTCTTATGATTTTCCTACATTTTTCATGTATAAGTGTAATGATACCCATGGTACTTAGTAATAATGATAATGTGGTTAGATAACTAGATCTGGTGGGAAGGGGATTAGTAGATAGCCCAACCCATGAGACTTGAAGATTCCAAGAGCTAAAAGAAGGCCAAGACATCCAATGGTAGGATGTTAGGGTGTGATTGGATATATAAATCCAAGTAAGGTCATAATCCTATGAAATGATGCACAAAATACCATGGTGATCCCATGGTAAATATCGAGATTAATCACGACCGAGGTGCTCCAACGTTAGGAGAAACTAGGGGCATACATGGTAATAAATCCAAGTGGAGCAAATAACCCAAACAAGGATGTAACGAGATATAAGGAGTTGTGTGAAAACCCCAAGATGGGATTGAGAGCCCAAATGAGGGAAGAAAGTAGCATGTAAAAACAAAAGTGAGGGCTAAGATCCCAAGAAAAAGTGATGGTTTGATCCAAAGGAGGAAAAATAGAATGTAATCAATGTATTGTAGGTAACTAGCCACAAGGGAAAAAAATCACAATGTATCAGTGATGATGTCATCAAATTGATTCAAGATGTGACTTCTAGCATGAGTCATGAGGTTCTCGATGGCATGTTGTGTAATAATGACTTGCTGATGAACTTAATATCTCATGCAAAATAAGGTGTCATCGATCTGGTCCTCTGACTAGGTGAGAATGGCACGCCAAATGTCATTCATGGAGGAACAAGGATCAGGGTGAGGTGGTGGTCCATAACTAGGTTGTGATCTAATCGGTTGAGGGGAAGGTGGTCAGTCCCAAGAGGAATCAGCCTCATGCTTCTGATTATGTGAAGAAGTTTTAGGAATGGGATGTTTGTTACGTAAAACCTGATAATCGGCATTAGTGTGCGTGTAATACCCATGATGAGATCAAATGAAGGGAGATGAAGAGGATGGTTGTGTATCCTTCTTGTTTTGGTTGAATTTGACCTAAACTATGATCTTATTCATGTGGCATCGATAGGATATGCATTCAAAAACATCATTCCCTAGAGCCTCGTGCAAAGTGCAATATGGCTCGGTCATAGGGGACCAAAGAGCCATAAGGGTGAGAGGCAGAGAGATGAGTTTCATAAGCTACAGAAGGATAGTGAGAGTATTTGATGATAAAACCTATGTAATGAGAAAATATGGTGCTGATGGAGAAATATGTTTATCAGTCATCGAGGCACAATAGATAGGATCATCGCCCATGAGATCATCAGTTTCACAGTAAAAAACCCATGACCTGATCATCCACTTCTGTAATGGATAAATAGGTCAGATAGATCGATGGTAGTATGTGGAGGTGTAGCTGGTAGAGCAGTTTGAGGCTCATGTAATGGTTGGTAATAAGTAGAAATTTAGTCTAAGATTTATCTTGTATGAGGATGATGTTCACGTCATGAGAAAATTTAATGCTAAGAGTTTCTTTGTAATGTAAGACTTCCCTATCACGAATTTGGGCATAGCTGGCTAGGTGAGGATAATATAAAGTGCAACCATTTTCATTATCAAATGTGAAGAAATCCATTGTAAAAGAATTTATTATGGTCTCCAGTCAGACCACATGTTCTATTCAAGGTTGCATTGTACATGAGATGACTTATGGAACTGAAGGATACGTATTGCAATAACGAGGGCGCAAGGAAGGAAGTTGTTGGGATACAATAATCTCAAGAAGATCAAAATCATTTATTCTAAGTGTGACCTCATCAGGCTCGTTGTTATCAAACTCCAAGATATTGGGAGACACGTGCACGACCAATTCGGGATGATCGACATTGTCACGAAGAGAATCTATAGGATAGTTAAAATGTTGGTATTCTTGAAAAGGAATAAGAGATAATTTTTCCAATGTTGGTAGCTTGTATGTCACTTTTTGTTGAGGTGTATCATAGTTTCAAGGATTAGTGGCCCCTAATATCTTATAAATATCTCCTTGGTGAGTGAACTTCACAATGCTTTTTTAGAGAGCATATTTACAAGATTGGTGCATTTGAAGAAATTGAAGCAATTTAGGCAAGGAGACTTGAGAGACCTCATGAGACATGAGAGAAGAAAAATGAGTATCCAAGAGTGTCTGAATGAGATGGGTTCACCAAATTATTTAACAAATATTGAAATTTGTGAAATCCTAATTGCAGAGTCACATATGATAAATAAAACACTAAAGTATAGATATAACATAAGCAATAATGTAGATAAAAATGAAACCCTAAGTACAAGAGAGGGGATATTAGACTTAGGTAATTTAGTAATAAATCCTAAAGTATGTTGGGAAGGAAAATTTCTTAATAGGAGGAGGATTTTTTTGCAACCACACTCAAAAATTTGCAGAACTGTTGGAATAATCTGTACCAGGGTGCCTGGGCTAGGTCAAGGGAACCTAGGCGTTGGAGACATCTTCTAGGTGCATGTGACTACGAAAATAGTCTGAAATGGATTCTTCTTGTGTCACACCAATGTCACTAACCTTTGATTTTTGTCCCTTGTATGTCACACTATGTCTGCAGAGTTCGCCTATAACCTAAAAAAAATGATCTCTTGCAATACCCCAAAACACATCAAATCCTATAAAGAAAAAAGATGCAAATGGGGAGTTGGACTAACCCTGGTGGATACTTGATAGAGTGAAATTATGAACAAGCACTACACTACATCTCAGAATCCATGTAGTTTTGTGTGCATGTGTCTAAAATCGTGCCCTAGGAAGCTCTTGTGAAAGATGCACTTGACAACGAGAAATAGCTAGATTTAGCAATGTAAATAGATGTGTGGATGTAAAAATGAACTTCCCCTCCTATGAAGTGTATGCAGAAAAATGCAGCCCCTTATCCCTTGAATAAATCTAGATGGATGCTTTTATGCTCTTGAAATGCCATTGGATTCAACCTTAGGTGATAGTAATATATGCTTAGAGATTGGTCCTTTATTATGATCATATAGCTTTGTATTTATATGATTCCCTTGTTTGAATTTCGTAATTAACATCTAAAAGGACAACCACTAAGAAAATAAGATGCCCAAAAGATAAAAGAGGACCAAAAGGGGCGAGTAAGATATAAAGAGGTCGGGGGCACCCAGAGGGGACGAGGGTACCTGGGCATTTGTGTCATGGCTGGGCGTTGGTGTCCAGAGCCAAGAAAGATAAAGCAGTGAAAGTCAGACTAGGCAGTGAAGTGTGCAAGACCACAAAGAAAGCAAGAAATAAGTAAAATAGGCCAAAAAATATGTCAATTACTAGTTTTCTTGCTTAGGAATCATATGAATAGGGGCATGTGATTAGGACCTAGAAATATACCCAAGTGTATGATTCAGTGTCTACAATGGTCCCCATCTCTGTCTCCACGTAAGTGTCTTCCTTCCCCTTTACCATGTCATCATTCACCTAAGTTTTCTTCATATCCTACTTGTGAACCACTACACTTATTGCATAATTCAAAACCACATGATGTCCTATGAACTTTACTTGATAAGTGGATCATCTATTTACCTTCTATGTAAAATCATCCACCTCATCGCTTACAACATTGGCACGACCCTCCCTTCTACAATTTCCATCGCATCAATGGCCATCATGATAATGATTTCTATGCTCTCCATGACAAATTGTAACAAGAAGACAAAGGTGTCATTGCCTTCATCTCTCGCTCTCTTTCTCCTATTCCACAAAAGCATGCTTCCACTATTGTTCACTTGTTTCCTTCACCTCTATCTAAAGTAGTCATCCACCCACCTCCTAAGGTCATTATCCATCCGTGTCCTCCATCTAATCCACATGTGGTCACATCCTCTTATTCCTCACACATTGCTAAATTTCCTCATTAGTTTCCACACTTTCTCCCACCACACCTTCTATTCTTGGCTCCATTCCCTCTAGCATTCAATTTGACACTTACCTGCATATTGTTTCTGATTCACATGCTCCATCAATGCTTTGAAATCCTCTCAATATCTGGTAGATGACATCCATTTCATTACCCTATAACACACTCTCATGATTTAGTTCACACTTGAATGTTGAGGGAATACTACATTAATGATTCTCTCCTTTCACAACTCATGCTCTGTGCTTAATGAAATATCTTTTCTAGTATCTCCTTACACGCGACAAACCCATTTCCTGATGACGCACTCTTGTTATATGGTTCATACTTGACTGTTGTGGAGGCATTTATAATTGAACCTCATTCTCACACTGGGGGGAAATTAATTTTATCACCCCTACATTCTGATCCCATGCTATTATGACTCTTATTCCCATCTTATCATTATACGATTATCGACATATCATTGGTTTACTCTCTTATCTTATCTAAGTCACATTGTTACTTTTATTTCCCTACCACATTACATCACATACATACGTTTCTATGATCTACCACTCACTTTTATTCACATACATTCTTTATCTAGTTTATTGTTTATCTATTATTTTTGTATCATAATATATTCCAACATTCAACAACCAAAACAACCATTTCAAATATGCACATACAATATATCACATTACACAATTACTACCATGTACACATCATAATCATCGCATAATATACAACGCACATCAATATCAAATGCCACAACAACATCCATATATATATATATATATATATATATATATATATATATATATATAATCCAAAATCATAATTTTCCAAATAAAATAGTTGGGGGGTAAACCCTAATGCCTCAATGCAACATATACAACATCACACATCATCATTTCTTTCACTAAACACAATTGTGGAATCTCTAGAACTAGATGCTTCGCCGCTCACTCTATGCCACTAATATAGGCCTCTATATCTATCCAGATGGATCCGCTCCACAAAAAGCTCAACCGCTTAGTCCACATATTGACCCTGTAGCTGATTTAACAAATATTGAAAATAAATACTATGTTAAATTCTTAATTGTAGAGTTGTAGTAAAATGATAAATCAATAAAGTACACATTTGACCTAAGAAATAAGCTACAAAATATGAAACCCCAAGTGCAAGAGAAGGGATAAGATACTTAGCTGATTTTGTAATAATCCCAAAACTTTGCCAAGCTGGAAAAATGATGGAGTAGTAAGGCATACTATCGCAATCGAGCCAAGAAAAATTTAGAACTGTCGGAACATGATGGTCTAGGGCACCTAGATTAAGTTAGGGGATTCTAGGCACTGTAGACCACTGTTGGGCACCCATGACTTCTCAAAACCTCAAAAAAATATTTTTATAGTGTCGTTTCCCTTTGATGTTGATCATTTGTATGTCACACTAAGTTCACAAGATTCACATGTCTCCTACAAAGAGAAAGAGCACTTGTAAAACCCCAAACCAAATCAAATCCTAAAAAGAAAAAGATGCAAATGGGGAGTCAGACTGACCCCGACGGTCACTTGATTGAGTGAAATTACAATCTGTGTGCTGCACTACATTTCAGACCACATGTAGTTCTACGTGTGTGTGTGTGTGTGTGTGTGTGTGTAAGATCATACCCTAGGTGGATCTTGTTCCAGACATACTTGAATAACAAGAAATAGCTAAATGTAGAAGATGTAAATAGATGTGTGCATGAAAAAATGAACTTCCCCTCCTATGAAGTGTATGCAGAAGAATGTAGTCCCTTTTCCCTTAAATTGATGCTAGATGGATGCTTTGATGCTCTTGAAATGCCTTTGGATGAAACCTTAGGTGATAGTAGTATATGCTTAGAGCTCGGTCCTTTATTATGGTCTCATAGCTTTATATTTATATGATTCCCTTGTTTGAATTTCATAATTAACCACTAAAAGGCCGACCCATAAGAAAACAAGATGCCCAACAACTAGAAAGGACCCAAAATATGCTAGCAAAATACAAAGGGGTTGGGGCACCCAGAGGGGATGAAGGCGTCTAGGTGTTGGCATCCTAGCTGGGCGCTGGTGTTTAGAATAAGAAAAGTTGAAGTAACAAAGGTCAGACTAGGCAGTGGGGTGTGCAAGAGAAGGATGAAAATCAGAAAGAAAGAAAAGAGGCCAAAAACAATGATCAATTAGTAATTTTCTCGCTTAGGAATCATATGAATAGTGGTATGTGATCAGGACCTAGAAAGATACCCAAAGTGCGTGATTTAGTGTTTGCATTTTCCCCCCCTTTATGTTGATGAGCGAATGCTCAATAACATAAAGTAGATAAGAGATGCATACTTGATAACCATGTAGATTGATGGTGAAAAAATGCCAAGGAGACAAGAAAAAACATGAAGTGAATAATATGAAGCGTGGAATCTAGAGAAGAGGAAGTGACCCTAGGGGTGAAAAGTGTATGTGTATATGTCGTGTTGTACCTGTTGTTGATATCACTTGATGTTGATGTGATTGTTGCTTCCCATAAGGACAAACCTACAAAAGAGAAGAGCAAACGAGTAGTCAAATATATGTATATGAAAAATTCGATCCAAATATGTAAAAAGTGTGTAAAAATTATATAAAAATGAGAAAAGGAACATGTGCACGTGATTAGTGATGAGTGAAAAGATATAAAGGATACTGAAAAACTTGTAGAAGAATAATTTTTTTGGGTGATCTCACACCAAGTGCGAGTTTTTAGAGAGATCTCACACCACGACAGAAGAAGTGTAGGTAGAAATTTCTAGTGTTATTCTCCATCCTTTGATTGCTTCTCGGTGATGTATACACCACTGCAGATGGTGTGTGAAAATTTGATCAAATTGGATCCAGTTTGATGCAACACGAAAAATAGAAAGAGGTGAAAGCATGCATGCTGATTGCCAGAGGAATGTTCCTGTAATAAGAAACTTTTTATGTAGACTGCTGAAAACTATGCTGATATGAAAAAAATGTTGTAATTGCCCTGTTGTCTTGTGTTTTTGCAAGGGAAAAATTCACCCGATAATAGGACAACTATACCCTAGTGTCAAAATTTTCATGTCATACCCTTCTAGAAACCCCCAGATCAACCTTCCCCTCAATGACATGTCCATTATTTTCTTTCAAGAGTCCATCTGTGATGTCATCAGTACTCCCCTATGTGATTTAGGATAAAACAAAATCATTCAAGTACTTTTGGAATAATATTTCTCGAGGAAATTTTTAGGCATGTTTAGAAGGGGCTTTCATCAGCCTTTCTAAGTTGGGTGCACTATCATCAGAGCATAACCAAAGAATTATATTAATCATAGAGGTGTATTCAAGATTCCAAACCATTTTTCAATTGATTTAGGGAAAATATGGAAATATTTTGAGGTTTAGGAGCTAGGTCACTAAAGGTTGGTTTTTGAAACCTGAGGATCTCGCATTGAAAAAAGTACCTGATCCTCAAAGAATGATTTTGATAGCTCCAGAATGAGTTATGGTCCAAAAAATATATCATTGGAAATATCTTTCAGTCCCCCACATGGTGGAGAAAATAAATCATCTTCAAGAACCATGCATTTTTTGAGCCATCTAATTCTTTCCATACACAATGGTGATCCCATACAACAGGGGATATTTTAAGGGTTTTTAATTCAGAATAAAGAAATTATACCCCCATCATTCTTCTCAAAACGTATTTTTTTATACAAAATCATATAAGGAAGCTCCCAAAAACTCACCCGGGAGCTCACGTTATGGCCTTTCCAAGTCGCCCTCCAAGGTATGCTATTCGATTACATTACACAATTACTACCATGTACACATCATAATCATCGCATAATATACAACGCACATCAATATCAAATGCCACAACAACATCCATATATATATATATATATATATATATATATATATATATATATATATATATATATATATATAATCCAAAATCATAAGTTTCCAAATAAAATAGTTGGGGGGTAAACCCTAATGCCTCAATGCAACATATACAACATCACACATCATCATTTCTTTCACTAAACACAATTGTGGAATCTCTAGAACTAGATGCTTCGCCGCTCACTCTATGCCACTGATATAGGCCTCTATATCTATCCAGATGGATCTGCTCCACAAAAAGCTCAACCGCTTAGTCCACATATTGACCCTGTAGCTGATTTAACAAATATTGAAAATAAATACTATGTTAAATTCTTAATTGTAGAGTTGTAGTAAAATGATAAATCAATAAAGTACACATTTGACCTAAGAAATAAGCTACAAAATATGAAACCCCAAGTGCAAGAGAAGGGATAAGATACTTAGCTGATTTTGTAATAATCCCAAAACTTTGCCAAGCTGGAAAAATGATGGAGTAGTAAGGCATACTATCGCAATCGAGCCAAGAAAAATTTAGAACTGTCGGAACATGATGGTCTAGGGCACCTAGATTAAGTTAGGGGATTCTAGGCACTGTAGACCACTGTTGGGCACCCATGACTTCTCAAAACCTCAAAAAAATATTTTTTATAGTGTCGTTTCCCTTTGATGTTGATCATTTGTATGTCACACTAAGTTCACAAGATTCACATGTCTCCTACAAAGAGAAAGAGAACTTGTAAAACCCCAAACCAAATCAAATCCTAAAAAGAAAAAGATGCAAATGGGGAGTCAGACTGACCCCGACGGTCACTTGATTGAGTGAAATTACAATCTGTGTGCTGCACTACATTTCAGACCACATGTAGTTCTACGTGTGTGTGTGTGTGTGTGTGTAAGATCATACCCTAGGTGGATCTTGTTCCAGACATACTTGAATAACAAGAAATAGCTAAATGTAGAAGATGTAAATAGATGTGTGCATGAAAAAATGAACTTCCCCTCCTATGAAGTGTATGCAGAAGAATGTAGTCCCTTTTCCCTTAAATTGATGCTAGATGGATGCTTTGATGCTCTTGAAATGCCTTTGGATGAAACCTTAGGTGATAGTAGTATATGCTTAGAGCTCGGTCCTTTATTATGGTCTCATAGCTTTATATTTATATGATTCCCTTGTTTGAATTTCATAATTAACCACTAAAAGGCCGACCCATAAGAAAACAAGATGCCCAACAACTAGAAAGGACCAAAATATGCTAGCAAAATACAAAGGGGTTGGGGCACCCAGAGGGGATGAAGGCGTCTAGGTGTTGGCATCCTAGCTGGGCGCTGGTGTTTAGAATAAGAAAAGTTGAAGTAACAAAGGTCAGACTAGGCAGTGGGGTGTGCAAGAGAAGGATGAAAATCAGAAAGAAAGAAAAGAGGCCAAAAACAATGATCAATTAGTAATTTTCTCGCTTAGGAATCATATGAATAGTGGTATGTGATCAGGACCTAGAAAGATACCCAAAGTGCGTGATTTAGTGTTTGCATTTTACCCCCCTTTATGTTGATGAGCGAATGCTCAATAACATAAAGTAGATAAGAGATGCATACTTGATAACCATGTAGATTGATGGTGAAAAAATGCCAAGGAGACAAGAAAAAACATGAAGTGAATAATATGAAGCGTGGAATCTAGAGAAGAGGAAGTGACCCTAGGGGTGAAAAGTGTATGTGTATATGTCGTGTTGTACCTGTTGTTGATATCACTTGATGTTGACGTGATTGTTGCTTCCCATAAGGACAAACCTACAAAAGAGAAGAGCAAACGAGTAGTCAAATATATGTATATGAAAAATTCGATCCAAATATGTAAAAAGTGTGTAAAAATTATATAAAAATGAGAAAAGGAACATGTGCACGTGATTAGTGATGAGTGAAAAGATATAAAGGATACTGAAAAACTTGTAGAAGAATAATTTTTTGGGTGATCTCACACCAAGTGCGAGTTTTTAGAGAGATCTCACACCACGACAGAAGAAGTGTAGGTAGAAATTTCTAGTGTTATTCTCCATCCTTTGATTGCTTCTCGGTGATGTATACACCACTGCAGATGGTGTGTGAAAATTTGATCAAATTGGATCCAGTTTGATGCAACACGAAAAATAGAAAAGAGGTGAAAGCATGCATGCTGATTGCCAGAGGAATGTTCCTGTAATAAGAAACTTTTTATGTAGACTGCTGAAAACTATGCTGATATGAAAAAAATGTTGTAATTGCCCTGTTGTCTTGTGTTTTTGCAAGGGAAAAATTCACCCGATAATAGGACAACTATACCCTAGTGTCAAAATTTTCATGTCATACCCTTCTAGAAACCCCCAGATCAACCTTCCCCTCAATGACATGTCCATTATTTTCTTTCAAGAGTCCATCTGTGATGTCATCAGTACTCCCCTATGTGATTTAGGATAAAACAAAATCATTCAAGTACTTTTGGAATAATATTTCTCGAGGAAATTTTTAGGCATGTTTAGAAGGGGCTTTCATCAGCCTTTCTAAGTTGGGTGCACTATCATCAGAGCATAACCAAAGAATTTATATTAATCATAGAGGTGTATTCAAGATTCCAAACCATTTTTCAATTGATTTAGGGAAAATATGGAAATATTTTGAGGTTTAGGAGCCAGGTCACTAAAGGTTGGTTTTTGAAACCTGAGGATCTCGCATTGAAAAAAGTACCTGATCCTCAAAGAATGATTTTGATAGCTCCAGAATGAGTTATGGTCCAAAAAATATATCATTGGAAATATCTTTCAGTCCCCCACATGGTGGAGAAAATAAATCATCTTCAAGAACCATGCATTTTTTGAGCCATCTAATTCTTTCCATACACAATAGGTGATCCCAATACAAAAGGATATTTTAAGGGTTTTTAATTCAGAATAAAGAAATTATACCCCCATCATTCTTCTCAAAACGTATTTTTTATACAAAATCATATAAGGAAGCTCCCAAAAACTCACCCGGGAGCTCACGTTATGGCCTTTCCAAGTCGCCCTCCAAGGTATGCTATTCGATTACATTACACAATTACTACCATGTACACATCATAATCATCGCATAATATACAACGCACATCAATATCAAATGCCACAACAACATCCATATTATATATATATATATATATTATATATATATATATATATATATATATATATATATATATAATATAATCCAAAATCATAAGTTTCCAAATAAAATAGTTGGGGGGTAAACCCTAATGCCTCAATGCAACATATACAACATCACACATCATCATTCTTTCACTAAACACAATTGTGGAATCTCTAGAACTAGATGCTTCGCCGCTCACTCTATGCCACTGATATAGGCCTCTATATCTATCCAGATGGGATCTGCTCCACAAAAAGCTCAACCGCTTAGTCCACATATTGACCCTGTAGCTGATTTAAACAAATATTGAAAATAAATACGATGTTAAATTCTTAATTGTAGAGTTGTAGTAAAATGATAATCAATAAAGTACACATTTGACCTAAGAAAATAAGCTACAAAATATGAAACCCCAAGTGCAAGAGAAGGGATAAGATACTTAGCTGATTTTGTAATAATCCCAAAACTTTGGCCAAGCTGGAAAAATGATGGAGTAGTAAGGCATACTATCGCAATCGAGCCAAGAAAAATTTAGAACTGTCGGAACATGATGGTCTAGGGCACCTAGATTAAGTTAGGGGATTCTAGGCACTGTAGACCACTGTTGGGCACCCATGACTTCTCAAAACCTCAAAAAAATATTTTTATAGTGTCGTTTCCCTTTGATGTTGATCATTTGTATGTCACACTAAGTTCACAAGATTCACATGTCTCCTACAAAGAGAAAGAGAACTTGTAAAACCCCAAACCAAATCAAATCCTAAAAAGAAAAAGATGCAAATGGGGAGTCAGACTGACCCCGACGGTCACTTGATTGAGTGAAATTACAATCTGTGTGCTGCACTACATTTCAGACCACATGTAGTTCTACGTGTGTGTGTGTGTGTGTGTGTAAGATCATACCCTAGGTGGATCTTGTTCCAGACATACTTGAATAACAAGAAATAGCTAAATGTAGAAGATGTAAATAGATGTGTGCATGAAAAAATGAACTTCCCCTCCTATGAAGTGTATGCAGAAGAATGTAGTCCCTTTTCCCTTAAATTGATGCTAGATGGATGCTTTGATGCTCTTGAAATGCCTTTGGATGCAACCTTAGGTGATAGTAATATATGCTTAGAGATTGGTCCTTTATTTTGATCACATAGCTTTGTATTTATATGATTCCCTTGTTTGAATTTTGCAATTAATAGCTAAAAGGCCAACCGATAAGAAAATAATATGCCCAAAAGATAAAAGAGGACCAAAAGGGGTGAGTAAGATACAAAGAGGTCGGGGGCACCTAGAGTGGACGAGGGGTGCCTAGGCATTGTTGTCATGGCTGGGCGCTAGTGTCCAGACTCGGAGAAATTGAAGGGTCAAAGATCAGACTGGGCAAGAAGGTGTGTAAGACCAGAGAGGAAAACTGAAAGCAGGCAAAGAGGCCAAAGACAGGGGTCAATTAGTAGTTTTCTTACTTAGGAATCATATGAATAGTAGTATGTGACTAGGACCTAGAAATGTACCCAAAGTGCATGATTTAGTGTCTACATTTGCCCCCACTTTATGATGTTGAGTGAATGCTCGATAACATAAATTAGATAAAAGATGCGTACCTGATAACCATGTAGATCGATGGCGAAAGTGTGCCAAGGAGACAAGAAAAAGCGTGGAGTGATAAAAATGTGAAGCGTGTATGCTAAAGAAGAGGAAGTGAAAAGTGATGATAACAATAACTTCAATTCTGAGTAAATCCAGTTTTTTAACCATATAAATGAACACATTTTGATAAAAGTTAAGGGAAACATCGAATGTAGGGAGACCCATATCTAGCAATTGCCTCCATCCCACAAAGTTGGGAGTGCCTCATTAGTAGTTATTATGCATTATGCCATAGACCCACAAGCCCATGACAACTATCCTTAGTGCCACCAAACCCCAACCTTACCACAAGGCTAAGAAGAATAACAAGGTTCATGCCCAAAAGGTTTATTTATCATCCATACCTAGAATTTGTGCCAATCACACATACCTTCCCCATAACTCTCTACATACATGCAGGAACATTGCACTGATAATGCATTACTAGTATATTTTCACAAATACCTTGCCTATAACTCTCTGCATACATGCAGGAACATTGCACTGATCATGCATTTCTAGTACATACAAGGCACAAATAAAGATAGACATTGCTTTCAAGACCCAAGGGATTGTTAATCATTGTGGTAGGGATGTCCATACTTGAGGTGTGTAGATATACAGACACAATAGAATGGGAAAGACATATGGAAACAACATCATTCATTTATCCGATACAATATATTCTACATCTGCTTCAACTAATCCTAGTCCATAATGCATCGGTTGAGTACCATCAAAGACTCGGCCATTTATATTGCAGAACACTTTCCTCGTACCCAGACATCCATTCATTTTCAGAACAGATCCCATGTTGCATTAAAGTTCCTCCTTATTAATTGTAAATGTGTAACAATACATAGATTACAAACAACAAGGATATATGAGGCTGCAAACCACTAATGAGCTTAGCCAAGGAAAGAAGTATGGCTAATCCCGTCTGCTAGAAAAAGGGTCAAACCTCGTGAGGAAGTCAAATGCATGTATTTATGCAATTGCATGAAGATTCAATTACAGTAGGGTTCAACTTTCCAGCGCAGAGGGAATGCAAACAAGGATTAATTTGTCCAGGTGTGTCCACGTGGATGGAACGGTTGCAGGAGGGCAGAGCAGTCATGTTGTGGGCTGATGCACATGCACTGTTGGATGAAGGGTGCACAAAAGGGAAGGCTAAAGTTTAATGTGGAAAACTAGGCACACACTAATTTTCCTTCCTGTGACCGGATCAATGGGAGTTCTAGAAAATAGGATTGAATAGTGGGCCACTTTCTTTTGAATAACAATTTGTTTTTAAATTGGTATGTGTGCTTTAGGTACAAAAGACCTCTTCTTGATGGCCTTGGAAACTAATATAACATGATTTAATTCATTGTGGGCCACACTTGATCAACATCATTTTAAATCCTAAAAAGATCTAATGCAATATTCTTCTTATGAGTAAACTGTAAAACTACATGTTTTAAACAGATGTTGTTCCTAATTTAATTCTCCAATCTTCTTGCATTTTTCTTCTCCACACAGTTCCTCCATGAGATTAATAATCAACCTTTCTTTTAGTTACAAATTTCTCCTTAAAAAAGGGATTTCAAATATAGTATATTAAATTTTACCTTTCTTTCACATTTCTTTTCAACTTCGTAGAGATTTGATTAAATACTTCCTTTCTGATTATTTGCATGTAAAGGACAATTTCCATCCTGAAAGAAACATTGATAGAATTTATCCCACTCAGAAAACCATGTTTGCTATAGTAAAAAGATTTTTGAATACGAGTGCATAGGTTTATTTATAAAAAAAAGGAAAAATAATTCATTTATTCTCATCCTTATATTTCAAGGCTGCTATTTTGTGGATCATACTGCCCCACTAAATCAATATTTAGTTCAGTTTTTTTTTCAGAGATTGAAGCAAATAAAGTACATTTCATGAAATTGTCCAAAACAGCAACAGGTATTTTCAATATCCATTAGCACCGTGAGGTGTGAGAAGAAGTTTAACGCACACATTATTCTCAGAAGTTCATAGAATAGAGAAATGCAAGGACTAATTTGTAGAAGAAAATCAATGCATGTTGTTCAACTTCAAAATTGCAATGAAAGATCAAAACCATGGCATTACAAGACTGGCATCCTGCAAAGACATCATTCTTTGCCCCCGAGCCCCAACCAAAATACATGTGCAATTCAACCAAACTAACATCATAACTTACAATGCAAAAGGCCTGGTCCAAGGCCTTTATAGAGTGCACGCCAACCTTCATCTCTTAAAATGGTCCTTGAAGCATCTGTCTTCAAGCAGGTAACTCCATAATGTGGGGATTTACCACTGACTATGATTTTTTCAAATAGCAAATGCTAGGTGAAACCACATTTAAGAAGTCCACTCCAATTAATTTCATCTACTATTTTTTAAATAAAGAAACTCTTAAAGTGCAACGTACAACTCAACAACCTGTTATATTCATAATTGTACACACAAACAATCAGAATTTTCTAATATTAAAACAAGCATATATTGATATTCCCGATCAGCACCACAATAGCATGTCCAAATACAGTTGATGTTCTTTTTGCTTAGCACATGTTTTATTGCATATCATCTCCTACAGCCCCCCAAAATTGACTAGGCAAGCCTTAAAAACACGCAATCCAAGGTTATCTTGGAAAACACCAGCCAACAATTTTTAGCAACAACCTTACATTTTTGGAGACACAACACAACAAGAGTGATGATCTGTGGCATAAAATCAAAAAGCTAAAGTTAATTCATGGAGAAGTCCATGGAAAGTTAAAATAAATAAGTCTTGTATAGCTAGCCATTGATCACTTTTCACATTTTACTGCACGTGCTAGTGCTTTACTGGCATCACTAGCGTGGAAAACTCTTACACAATCTTGCACCAGTTGGTCTGTCAACAATTTCATGTTTGCTTGTGATCATGATTTAAATGCGGCCCCAATAAAGAATTCAGAATGCATTTTCACAAGATTTTTCAAGAAGAGAGTTTGAAATATATAAAAGGGGAAAGAAGAGGATGATGTGGATCCATGTAGGATGCCACATCATACATCCTCACATTCAAGCACGAAATAAAATCTCCAAACTCCAAGGCTTCATAAAGAGGTGGGTGAAAAATGATAAGTTACTTGCACACTCCAAAACAGCCCACACCTCAAGGGACAACCATTAAATTAAAATGTAAGAAAGTGCAATTAAAAACATGCACAAAAAGGAGTAACTCAAGTGCATTATAAAAATAACAAATCACATCTGTCAACCATACGTATGGTTGGTAACATAAATTTAGAGGCATGCGAAAAGTTTTACTAAAAGAGTCCCACAAGCTTCCAAAAACAGCCCCCAAGGTCAAATTCGAATTTCTATGGAGGTAGAGTATTTCATACTCCAAAAATTGACTTACACAAGCTCTTACACACCTTACACATCCCTTAAAAATTAATTACAAACAGCCAAAAAATCTAATAATTACTTACATATCCTAATTTGATTTAATTAAACTTTAAACATATGATCCTTCACATTAATCCAACACAATTAATTAATCAAAAGAAGAGAACACATTACAAATAAAATACATACTACAATAATAAAATGTAACACATTAATAAATTACACAAACCCATGGTCACATGTAAAGATGATCCCCCCCCATGGGAATCTCTAACCAAACAACACACAACACAATAAAACAAGTTGCCATGGTGACCGTGTTGAATTCACCTAGATTTCCATTTTGGTTGGTCTCCGATCCCCCGATGTTTTGTTGTGATATTTTTTACTTGCAAAATACAAATACCTCTTTCGACCTCGTGGACGTATTAGAACATCTAATATGATACAAAAATCACAAAAATACAACTATACAATGAATCACAACAACATCGAAGTCACTATTTACATCATTTGCATTTTTAATCAACAAATATATCCGCATCATAAAAGATTCATTTTCCAGATCAAATCACAGTATGTAAAATTCACATAACCGAAAACATACATAAAATATCCATGTCCAATACTATATCATCATCCACATGTCAGGTGTCTCTAATATCATCATGCATCGTAATCAATTCCCAAATCAATAATAATCCATGATCAATGTCTAACATCATACTAAATCAAAATACAGTAATGTCTATAACGTGAACAACAGTATCAACATAAGCATCAAAAGGTGTCAAAGGGAAGTGGGCACTATAAGAACATCAATGACATCACTGATGCATATGATGTGACTGAGACATATGACGCCACTAAAGAAGGAGTTACAATTCCAAATAAGGAATGTAGCTCCTATGACGCACTGGCGCAAATGACAATGATAGATTCTATGAAAAAATATGACACTTGTCATTTGAATTCCTAAGACCTATGACTCTTGCAAGGTGAGATGCTAGACTCTTGCAAGGTGAGATGACTCACTAGGTGATGTGGACGATGACTAGACATGTCACACACACCAACAACGTCAAGGGAACTTTGGCGCTCATGTTTGTGTCTGGGTGCTGGTGTATGTGTTGTGCTGAAGACCCAATTCAAATTCTAGGTCATTTATGAGACTGTAGACTGTGTTGTACCAGTACTGAAATGTGATATACTGTGACTGTGAACTACTGAATGGATTGACTGATTCACCCAATGTATGACCCCCCTCATTTGGGTTACATGTGACGTTGCTAGGATAATGCATCCCAAAGGAGGACCTGATGTACATCTAAAATTGAATCCCTATAGGGGGAGGGAATGTGTCTGGTATAAACCAAGGTGCATACAAACAAAGTGGCTAGAAATAATTGTTAGTGAAAAAAAGACTAATACGCATGAAGAAGACAATATGTAAGCTAGCAAGCAAGAAGACAATGTAGACTGCAAAAAGTGGGTTGCAAACATGGGACATCACTTACCATGTCTCAAGAAAATCATAGCTAAAGTGTAAAAAAGCATACAGTGTGCACATAAGACAAAGGGAAAAGCCCGCAAACAATGACAAACAATAGCAAGAAAAGTAAAAGAAAAACATGGTGGCAAATAGTTCATAAAATTAAATGCTCCACATGAAGCACCCATTAGCACATGTTAGAAAGATAGAAAGTATGTCATAGCGTGTATGATCAGATATAGTAATGTGCTAGTAAACATATGAAGTATTATAAAAAAAATGATAGCACCTTTGATGTTTACGAAAGTAGATGCCCCCAAGAGCCGCTATGGGACTGGTAAGAGGTATTGTGCTAAGCATTCATGATGCATGTAATAAATCTGTGTGAAGTCTACATTCAAAACTAGAAGGCAAGTGAATGCACATGTGTATATAGAAAAGATAATGAGATACAAAATATCTATCTAACATAGTAAACAAAGTGTACATACGAGTATAAGTAAGAAAGAACAATGTGCAACCAAGATATGCAATGTGATGTGAGTGTGAATGGAATGGAATGAAATGTAAGTGTGATAAGAGCCACGTGCCCCCCGAGTGAATGTGGATGAATATGTATGAGATGAGGTTCATTTATAAATTCCCCCTCAACAGTCAAGAATAAACCATAGAACAGGAGTGCATCATCAGTAAAGGGTTTGAATTATGCACTATAAAGATATGATCAAAAAATCATAGAGCGTAGAGAGTGAGTGCATGTGGTGAGGTTCATTTCAGATTGAGACCCTCAGTAGTTGATTATAAACTGTGGAACTAGAGTGTATCATAGGGAAAGGTTTCGTTTGAGAATGTTACAGAGAAAGAGGTGTCATTAATGTGCCGAATGTAGAAGTGTGTAGTGTGGGAGGTTCATGGATGTAGTGAACCCTCAATAGTCAAATGTGAACCATAGCACAAGAGTGTATCATTGGGTAGTTTATGTTATTTATGTGTAGTATTACTTAAGATGCATAATGTTGAGTGGGTTCTTAAGCGGCTTACCCAAGAGAGTAGAAAGGGATAGCTGCCACCACCAAGCTTTTTAGTGATGATATAAGGTCCAAGCTAGTTGAGCTTGAATTTGTCTTTAAGGGGAGATTCAACGTTCACGTTTTTCTGATTTTATTTTAACACAAGATCACCCACATTGAACTTGCGAGGATGAGTTTAATGATTATGTGCTTGGGCGATGCAGGATTGATATGCACAAAGATGTTCAAGAGCTTAGACACATCCATAGTCAAACATTTCAAGATCATGTACGCATTTTTCTCGATATTCAATGTCTTTAAGTATGCCTTTGAGTGAAACAATCAATGATGATAGCTCAAGTTCCAGTGGAATGACAACCTCAGTACAGTATAATAGTGAGAATGGAGTGGAATTAGTGGGCGTATGCACACTAGTGTGGTAAGCCCAAAGAGCATTTAGGAGTTGATTATGCCATTCATCACCGCTAGTGTCAATAGTCTTGCGTAAGATTTTGATGATGGTTTTATTGGTTTCCTCGACTTTTCAATCTCCCTGTGGGTAATAAGGAGTAGCGAATGATTGTTTAATTTTGAATTTTGCACAAATTTTTTTAACATCTTCTATTTTTTAAACAAGACCCACTATAAGTGATAATGGCAGAGGGAATGCCAAAGCATATAATGATGTGAGCAATGATGAAATGATAAATATCAACACCAGCTGTAGTTTGCAATGGTGTTGCTTCAACCCATTTAGTAAAATAAGTTGTGGTAGTAACAACATACTTGTGGCCATCAACAAATTTAGGATTTATCATGCCAATAAGATTGAAACCCCATAAAAAAATGGCCATGTTAGAGGAATTGGATGGAGATCATATGTAGGGGCATGGTGAAGATTACTGTGTTTTTGGAATCTATCACAACGTTTAGCATATTCTAGGCATTCTTTCTCCATGGTAGGCTAATAATATCCATGATGTAAGAGATTATGTGACATATCTTTTCCAGAGAAGTGGCCACCACATAGACTATCATATATTTGAGAGATAGCGGTGGGGATGTTGGTGAGTCTGAGACATCATAGCAAACAACCATCAAATGATCATTTAAATAATTCAGCCCCTATGATGACATAACTTGTGGCCTCATGTCACAAGAGATGAACTTCATGAGGTTGTAGACCATCAGGAATGGTTTGTCGATAAAGAAAGTTATAAATTTGAATGAACCATTCGATTTTTTCATGACTACGTGTGATGGGCTAACAAATGTGAAGTAGAAGTGGAAGGTTGTCACAAGTTTCAGATGATGAATGTGGCCTACTCATAAGTGATGTCCTTAGGGATAAGCAATGTTGCACTAGCCACAAAATCCGTATGACGATTGTCTTTACGAGGATTGCAATAAGAGAGTAAGATTCAAATGTAGCTAGAAGATCTTGACAAGCATATTATATGGAATTAGGTGTTCCTCTTTTGTGTGATATATGTCATTAACTTGATTGATAATAATCTGTGAATCATTGTGTATGCAGATATTTGTGATAAGGATATTTTGAGCAATGGTAAGGCTTAGAATGAGGGCTTCATACTCAACGATGTTACTAGAATATGAAAACACTAAGCTGTATGCAAAGGGGAGAGGATCACCGTGTTGAGTGATGGATACTATACCAACCCCATTGCCAGAGATACACCGAGATCCATCAAAATACATAGTCCAAGTATCAGTGTTGAAGGTGTAAATAGTGAAATCATCGCGAAAAGAATCATAGACATGAGATACATTAGGCAAAGGTGCTTCAGCTAGTTGATTAAAAATAACATGTCCTTTGATTTCTTTCTATGGAATGAATTTGAAATAAAATCTGGTGAGTAGCATGACCCACCGCGATAGAAATCCCAAGAGATGTGTCTGGAACAATAGGTATCGTAATAGATCTACTTTGTTAATAATATGGACCTCATTGTTAAGAAGGTAGTGGCACAAATTGTGCACTACAAAGACGAGACCAAGGTATAATTTTTCAATGTAAGTATAGTTGCATTTATAAGAGAGCAAAGTTTGACTGATATAATAGCCATCCCTCCCGCGTTGAGAATTATCATGTTGTGCTAAGAGGGCTCCTAATCCATGAAACATGGAGGAAATATATAATAAGAAAGGCCACTCAGTCGTAAGAGGGACTAGGAAAAATGGATTTAAGAGATATGCTTTAATAGTGTCAAATTCTCATTGGAAATGATCATCCCAGAAAAATTTAGTATCTTTCTTCATCAAACATGTGAATCTTTAGGCTTTATCAACAAAATGGGCAATAAATTGTCTAATGGATTGGATTTTCCCTTGTAACAAGCCTAACTAATGCAAATTGAGGTGGAGGTGTGTCAATAATTTCCTTGATTTTTTTGGAATCTATTTCAATACCACATTGTGAGATAATAGATCCAAGGAACTTGCCGGTTGTAACTCCAAAAACACACTTCTTTGTATTTAAGCGTACTTTATATTGTCGTAAACATTCAAATAGTATGCAGATATCTTTAGCATGTATATAACAATGTCATGATTTAGCAAGTATATCATCAACATAATCTTCAAGGATCTTATGAATATGATCATGGAAGATGCTCTTCATTTCTCATTGATAAGTGGTCCCGACGTTTTAAGGCCAAAGGGCATGAAATGTATTAAAGTGTTCCCCATGGCGTAGTAAACAAATTTTTTTCTTGATCTGTTGGATTTATTTTGATTTGGTTGTAACCAGCTAAGCCATCCATGAAAAAAAGAATATTGTACCCAGATGTGGAATCAACAATGGCATCTACATGCAGTAAAGGGAAAGTATCTTTGGGACATGCCTTATTTAGATCACGAAAATATGTGTAAGAGCAGAATTTTCCATCTAGTTTTATAACGGGAACAATGTTAGACACCCATTTTGGATAATTGACAACAAAATAAAGCAAACATCTAGTAGTTGTTGTATTTCTTCTTTATCTAAGAGGGTGACATTCATGTGTATTTTAAAGATTTTTTTCGAAGAGGTTTTGCACCATGGTTAAGAACGATGTTATGCATGGCTACAAATGGATCAATACCACTCATATTACCATAGTCCCATGCGAAGATGTCTAAAAATTATTGAAGAACCTGTTTCATATCATTTTTCTCATCATGTGTGAGAGAAGCAGCTAGAAAAACCATTCGCGGGTTATCATAAGTGTTGAAGTTATATTGAATGGTATCCTCATTGAGAAGAGATGACCTATCATCAATGTATGGGTCAGTAGGAAAAGTATCAGGAGGATCAACACTTTCAATAATTGCATCATACTTTCTAAATTAGGAGGTAGAATTAAGAAGTGATGGATAACGCTTCTTATGATGAAAATTAAGAAGTAATTGTAAACCCCCTTGTATTCCAAAAGAGAGTCATCAGTAGCTAAAGTGTCTAAGTTAGCCCAAGCAGTAGATTTAGAATCAATGATGAGGTCCATATATATATATATATAAGGATGCAAAGAAGTATGTAGATCAGTATAAGCCTTCGAAGAAGGTATAGATGAGAGATGGTATCCAAAGACAAGCTTTCTAGATTGAGTGGGGATATCCCATGGTTCTGTGACTCCTTACCCATGCGGGCCTAGGACATTACTAGAGAAACCATAACAAAGAAAATATTTATATCCAAGACCATGTTTGGAAATATCCTAACTAAAAGAAGAATAAATAGGAGTGTCGACAGAATGCTCAATAGAATTACAATATGCGAAGTGTGATGGATATGTTAGAACATCATAGACAACTCCTTGATAAAGGAATTTAATCCATGTATGAAGAGTGGAAGGGACCACATGCATAACATGGATCCAAGGCTACCGAAGAAGAATATTATAATTAAGATTCTTGGGCATTACGTAGCATGGAATGAGTAACGTATATGGCCCAATGGTGACAGGGAAGACGATAGTACCTAAGACACGCTCTGGGATATTGTCAAATCCATGATTAGAGACAGATGAAGGAGACAAAGAGGCTTCAGAAAGACCCAATTGGTGGAGGAAAAACATATTACAAATATTGAATACTGAACCATTATCAACTAAGGCATGTTTAACCCCGATATTATTGATAAAAAATTGAGTATATAGGGGGGATCATGTGATAACATTGCTTGAGAAGGAAACTCATCTGATGTGAAAGTAATGCGATCTTCGTTGAGAGATAAAGAAGAAGTAAAATTATGATAGAAATACACAGGCCAACTATGAGGATGAATATAAGTGTTAGTTAGATATGACCCGAGTTTATTAATATAATCAAAACGGTCCTACAATAAGGCATGGATGGAGAAATCCATGATGATAAGCCCCTAATAAAAAAGGAAATAACTGAAGAAATGAAGACCCAAGAGTGTTCAAATGAGATGCGTTAACCAAATGATTTAACAAATATTCAAAATAAATAATATGTTAAATTCTTAATTACAGAGTTACAGTAAAATGATAAAGCAATAAAGTATAGATCAGAAAATATGAAACCCTTAGTGCAAGAGATGGGATAAGATAATTAGTTGATTTCGAAATAATCCCAAAGTTGTGTCAAGATGGAAAACTGATGGAAAAGGAAGGTAGATTGTCACAACCATGCCTAGAAAAATTTAGAACTGTCAGAATAGGCTGGACTGGGGCGCTTGGATTAGGTCAGAGGCACCTGGGCACTGTAGACCACTATTGGGTGCCCATGACTGCTCAGAACCTCAGAAAATGATTTTTATAGTTTCGCTTCTATATCGATACCCTTCGTTGTTGATCTCATGCATGTCAAACCAATTTTGTAATATTCTCTTGTAATCTAAAAAGAAAAAGAACACCTGCAAAACCCCAAACCGATCAAATAATATTAAGAAAAAGATGAAAATAGGGAGTTAGACTGAACCCAATGGTCACCTGACTGAGTTAACTTACGATCCAGGTGTTGCACTACATTTCAGATTCCATTTATTTCTACGTGTGTGTGTGTGTGTGTGTGTGTGTGTGTGTGTGTGTGTAAACTCGTGCACTAGGTGGATTTTGTGCCAGATGCACTTGAATAACGAGAAATAGCTAGATGTAGATAGATGTGTGCATGGAAAAATGAACTTCCCCTCCTATGAAGTGTATGCAGAAGAATGCATTCCCTTGTCCCTTGAATGGATGCTAGATAGATGCTTTGATGCTCTTGAAATTCCTTTGGATGCAACCTTAGCTGATAGTAGTAGATGCTTAGAGCTTGGTCCTTTATTATGGTCACATAACTTTGTATTTATATGATTCCCTTGTTTAAATTTCATAATTAACCACTAAAAAACTAACCCATAAGAAACAAGATGCCCAACAGTTATAAAGAACCAAAAATATGAGAGAAAGATACAAAGGGGTCGGGGGTGCCTAGAGGGGATGAGGGTGTCTGGGTGCTGGTGTCCAGACTCAGAAAATTTGAAGTAACAAAGTCAAAATGGGAAGTGGGGTGCATAAGACTAAGATGAAAACTAGAAAGAAAGAAAAGAGGCCAAATAAAATGATCAATTAGTAATTTTCTCACTTAGGAATCATTTGAATAATGGTATGTGATCAAGACCTAGAAATATACCCAAAGTGTGTGATTTAGTGTCTACATTTTCCCCCACTTTATGTTGTTGAGAAAATTCTCGATAACATAAAATAGATAAGATATGTGTACCTAATAACCATATATTGATGGAAAAAGCGTGCCGAGTAGACCAGAAAAAGTGTGAAGTGAATAATATGAAGCATGGAAGCTAGAGAAGAGGAACTGACCCTAAGGGTGAAAAGTGTATATGTATATGCCACGTTGTACCTGTTGTCAATGTATCTTGATGCTGATGTGTTTTATGATGTGACTGTTGCTTCCCATAAGGATGAACCTGAAAAAGAGAAGAGAAAACTAGTAGTTGAATATATGTGTATATGAAAAATTCGATCCAAATATGTAAAAAGTGTGTAAAAAGTATGTATAAATGTGAAAAGGAACGTGTACCTAATCTGTGATGAGTGTAAGGATAGAAAGGATCCTGAAAATGTTGTAGAAGAATGATTATTTTAGGAAATCTCACGTCAAGTGCAATTTTTTGGGGTGATCTCATGCCACGATAGAATAAGTGTAGGGAGAAAGGTCTAGTGTTATTCTCCATCCTTTGACTTCTTCCTGACAATGTATACACTACTGCATATGGTGTGTGAAAATTAGATCAAATTCGATCCAAAGAGAAAATCAAAAAGAGGAAAAGTGTGCATTTTGATTGATAGAGGAATGTGCATATACTTAGAAAGATGTTGTGTATACTGCTGAAAATTGTGTTGATCTGAGAAAAATGTTATAACTTCTCCCTGGTCATAGGCACCCCGGAAGGGTCAGGGGTTCCTAGGTGCTCATGTTTGTATCTGGGCACTGGTGTCTATGTTGTGTTGAAGACCCAAGTCAGATTCTAGGCCGTTTTTGAGACTGTAGACTATGTTGTACCGGTACTGAATTGTGTTGTACTATGATCGTGTACTACTGAATGGGGTGACAAATTCACCCAATGTATTCCCCCCTTGTTTGGGGTGCATGTGACATCACTAGGAGAATCTGGACCAAAAGAGGACCCAATGTACATCTGAAACTAAATCCCTACAAGGGGGAGTGAATGTTACTGGTGGAAACAAAGGCACATGCAAAAAAATTGGTTGGAAACAAGTGTTATTGAAAATAATACAAATACGCCTATAGAAGACAATATGTAAGCTAGCAAGCAATACAACAATGTAGAATACAAAAAGTGGGTTGAAAACATGGGACATCACTTAGAATGTTGCAAGACAATCAGATCCGAAGTGGCCAAAATAATACAGTGTGCACACAAGACAAAGGGAAAATCCTGAAAATAATGGAAAACAATGACAAACATTAGCAATCAAATTAATAGAAAACCATGGTGGAAAATAGTTCCTACAAAGTAAATGCTACACATGAAGCACATGTTAGCATGTTAGAAATATAGAAAGTATGTCAAAACATGTATGATCTGATATAGTAATGTGCTACTAAGTATATGAAGTAGAATAAAATGAAATGATAACACCTTTGATGTGTACGAAAGTAGATGCCCCCAAGATCCACAGTGGGAATGGTAAGAGGTATTATACCAAGCATATGTGCTACGTGTAATAGATATGTGTAAAGTAAGCATTCACAACTAGAAGTAAAGTGAATGCACATGTGTATATAAAAAATATAATGACATATGAAATATTCGTCTAACATAGTAAGCAAAGTGTACATGCGATTATAAGTAAACAAGAACAATGTGCAACCAAGATATGAAGTATGTTGTGGGTGTGAATGGAATGGAATGCAATGTGAGTGTTATAGGAGCCACATTCCCCTTGAGTAAATGTGGATGAATATGTATGAGATGAGGTTCATTTATAAATGCCCCCTCAACAGTCAAGAATGAACCATAAAACAAGAGTGCGGCATCGGGAAATGATTTGAATTATGTGCTATAAAGATATGATCAATAAATCATAGAGCATATAATGTGAGTGAGTGTGGTGAGGTTCATTTCAGATTGATACCATCAACAGTCGATTATGAACCGTGGAACTAGAGTGTGTAATAGGGAAGTGTGTTGTGTGAGAATGTGTGCAAGAAATATGTGTCATGAATGTGCCAAATGTAGAAGTGTGTATTGTGTGAGGTTCATGGATGTAGTGAGCCCTCAATGGTAAAGTGTGGACCATAGCACAAGAGTGTGTCATTAGGTAGTGTGTGCTAATTAAGCGTAGTAGCTCTTAAGATGCATAACGTTGAGTTGGTTCTTGAGTGGCTTACCCAACAAAGTGGCAAGGCGATAGACACCACCTCCAAGCTTGTCAGTGATGATATAAGAGCCAAGCCTGTTGGGATTGAATTTTCCTTTGAGGGGAGCTTCAACCTTCATGTTTTTATTATTTTCTTTTAACACAAGATCACCCACATTGAACTTGCGAGGATGAGTTTTACGATTATATGCTTGGGTGATGTGGGATTCATATACATGAAGATGTTCAAGAATTTAGACATGTTGAGAGTCAAGCATTTCAATCTCATGTAAGTTATTTTCAGCATATTCATTGTCTTTAATTATTCCTTTGAGTGAAATGCACAATGATGGTATTTCAAGTTCTAGTGGAATGATGGCCTCAATATCATATAATAGAAAGAAGGGGGTGACATTAGTGGGCATACGAACACTAATGCGGTAAGCCAAGATAACATATATGAGTTGATTATGCCATTCATCACCGCTAGTGTCAATAGTCTTGCGTAAGATTTTGATGATGGTTTTATTGGTGGGCTCGACTTGGAAATTTCCCTATGGGTAATAAGTAGTAGATAATGATTGTTTAATTTTGAATTTTGCGTAAAATTTTTTAGCATCTTTATTTTTGAAAGAAGACCCATTATAAGTGATAATGGAAGAGGTAATGTTGAAGCGTATAATGATGTGAGTAGTGATGAAATGACAAATATCACAACCAATTGTAGTTCGCAATGGTGTTGCTTTGACCCATTTAGTAAAATAGTTTGTGGAAGTAATAATATACTTGTGGAAATTCTCTGATTTAGGATTTATCATGCCAATAAGATCGAAACACCATAAAGAAAATGGCCATGTTGGAGCAATTGGTTGGAGATCATATTCTGGTACATGGTGAATATTACCAGAATTTTGACATCTATCATAGCATTTAATGTATTCTAGGAATTCTTGCTCCATGTATACCAATAATAGCCCTGATGTAAGAGCTTATGTGGCATAGCCTTGCCAGAGAAGTGGCCACCACATAAATTGTCATGTGTTTGAGAGATAGCAGTAGGGATGTCAGTGAGTCTGAGACATCATAGTAAATAACCATCAAATGATCGTTTAAATAATTCTATCCCTATGATGACATAATGTGTGGCCTCACATCACAAACGATGAGATTCATGAGGTTGTATACCATTGGGAATGGTTTGTCAATAATGAAAGTTGTAAATTATATTGAACCATTTGGGGTTGTCATAACTATGTGTGATGACACAAGCTACAAGAGGTGAATTAGAAGTGGAAGGTTGTTGCAATTTTTGGATTATGAACGTGGCTTTATCATTATTGATGTACTGAGGGATAAGCGATGTCATACTAACCATAGCATCCCCATGATGATTGTGTTTACTGGGCATGGCAATAAGAGAGTAAGACTCAAATGTAGCTAGGAGATCCTTCAAAAGTTTATTATATGGAATTAGGTGTTCCTATCTTGTATGAAATATGTCATTAACTTGACTAATAATAAGCTGTGAATCATAGTGTATGCAAATATTTTAGATAAGGAGATTTCGAGCGGTGATAAGGTGGAGAATGAGGGCTTCATACTCAAAGATGTTATTAGTATAGGAAAACCCTTACCAATGTAAAGGGAAGAGGATCACCATGTGGAGCGATAAAGACTATACCAGCCCCGACACCAAAGCAACAATGATATCTATCAAAATACATAGTCCACGTATCTTTTTCAATGGCGTAAGTAGTGAAATCATTGCGAAAATAATCACAGACAAGAGATGCATCAGGCAGAGGTTCTTCAGCTAGTTAATCATAAATAACTTGTCCTTTGATTGCTTTATGTGGAATGAATTTGAAATCAAATTTAGTGAGTAGCATGACCCACCGTGCCAGACATATCAAGATATGTGTGTGGAACAAGAGGTATCATAACAATCTACTTTGTTAATAATATGGACCTCATTGTTAAGAAGGTAGTGGAAAAATTTGTCCACTACAAAGATGAGACGAAGGTATATTTTTTCAATGTAGCTATAGTTGTATTCATAAGAGAGTAAATTATGACTGATATAATAGATATCCCTCTCGCGTTGAGAATTATCATGTTATGCCAAGAGGGATCCTAATCCATGAAACATGGTGGAAATATATAACAAGAAAGGAAACTCATCCATGGGAGGGAATAGGACATGTGGATTTAAGAGATATGCTTTAATAGTGTCAAATGCTTGTTGGAAATGATCATCCCCCAAAAAAATAGTATCCTTCTTCATCAAGTGTGTGAATGGTTGTGTTTTATCAGCAAGTTGGGCAATAAACCATCTAATGGCTAGGATTTTCCCTTGTAACGAGTGTACCTGATGCAAATTTTGAGGTGGGGGAATGTTAATAATTTCCTTGATTTTAGTAGGATCCATTTCAATACCACATTGTGAGATAATGTATCCAAGGAGATTTCCTGTTTTAACTCCAAAAACACACTTCTTTAGAATTAAGCATACTTTATATTGTCATAAATGTTCAAAGAGTGTGCAAAGATCTTGAGCATGTGTAGAATGGTGTCGTAATTTAGAAATTATATCATCAAAATGATATTCAAGGATCTTGTGAATATGATCATGAAAGATGTGCGACATTGCTTGTTGATAAGTAGCCCTAATGTTTTTTAAGGCTAAAGAGCATGAAAAAGTAACAAAATGTTCCCCATGGCGTAGTGAAATAAGTTTTTCCTTGATCTGATGGATTGATTTTGATTTTGTTGTAACCAACAAGGCCATCCATGAAAGAAATAATATCATACTTGGCTATGGAATCAAAAATGGCGTCTATATGCAGTAAAGGGAAACTATCTTTGGGACATACCTTATTTAGATCATGAAAATATGTGCAATAGTGGAATCTTCCATCTGGTTTCATAATGAGAAAAATGTTAGACACCCATTCTAGATAATCGACGACATGAATAACTCCATCATCTAGTAGCCTTTCTATTGCTTCTTTAACTAGGAGGGAAAGCTTCAAGTGCATTCTATGCATTTTCTATTGAACAAGTTTTGCACCACAGTTAAGAACCATGTTATGCATGGCTACAGATGGATTAATAACATGCATATCACTATAGTCCCATGCGAAGATGTCTAGAAATTTCTCAATAACTTGTTTGATATCATTGTTCTCATTAGGTGTAAGAGAAGAAATTAACAAACCCATTCGTGAGTTATCAAACGTGTCGAAGTTATATTGAATGGTATCATCATTGAGAAGAGCTGACCAATCCTCAATGTATGGGTTAGAAGGAATAATATCAGGAGGATCGACACTTTCAATAATTATATTGGACTCTCCAAATTAGGTGGTAGCATTAAGAAGTGATGGAGAACACTTCTTATGATGAAAAGAAGGGAGGTGATCA
Organism: Taxus chinensis; assembly: GCA_019776745.2. Taxonomy (NCBI): domain Eukaryota; kingdom Viridiplantae; phylum Streptophyta; class Pinopsida; order Cupressales; family Taxaceae; genus Taxus; species Taxus chinensis. The sequence goes on from CM034153.1 coordinate 12,050,348, forward strand.
TAAACCCCCATGTATTCCAGAAGAGAGTCATCAGTAGCAAAAGTGTCTAAATTAGCCCAAGTAGTAGAAGTAGAATCAATGATGAGGTCCAGATATACCAAAGGAAGTGAAGAAGTATGCAGAGTAGTATAAGCCTCCGAAGAAGGTATAGACAAGACATGGTATCCCAAGCCAGACTTGCTAGATTGAGTGGGGATATCCCATGGTTTTGTGACTCTTTACCCATGTAGGCCTTGGCCATTGCCGAAGAAACCATAACAGAAAAAATATTTATATCCAAGACCATATTTGGAAAAATATTGACTAGAAGTAGAAGAACTAGGAGTTTCGATGGAATGCTCAATAGAATTACAATACGCGAAGGGTGATGGATCTACTGGAACATCACAAAAAATTCATTGATAAAGGATTTTAAGCACCATATGAAGAGTGGAAGGGACCACATGAATAACATGGATCCAAGGCCACCCAAGAATAATATTATAATTAAGATTTTTAGGCATTACATGACATGGAATAGGTAATGCACATGACCTGATGGTGATAGGGAGGACAATAGTACATAAGAAATGCTTAGGGATATTGTCAAATCCATGAATAGAGACATATGAAGGAGCCAGAAGGATTCAGAAAGACCTAATTAGTGGAGGAAAGCAATATTACAAATATTGAGTCCCGAACCATTATACACTAAGGCACGCTTAACCCTAATATTATTGGTACAAAATTGAATATACAGTGGGGGTCATGCTCTAACATGACTTGAGAAGGAAAATCATATGATGTGAAAGTAATGTGATATTTTTTGAGAGTTAAATCGGAATTAAACTTATGATACACATACTCAGGCGAGGTATGAGGATGGATATACATGTTAGCTAGATATGACTTGAGTTTATTGATACAATCAGGATGGTCTTGTAAGAAGGCATGGATGGAGACATCTATAATGATAAACACTTAAGAAAAAAGGAAAGAACCAAAGAAATGAAAACCCAAGAGTGTTCGAATGAGACGAGTTCACCAAATGATTTAACAAATATTGAAAATAAATAATATCTTAAATTATTAATTGCAAAGTTTCAACAAAATGATAAAGAAATAAAGTAAAAATCTGACCTAAAAAATAAGCTAGAAAATATGAAATCCTAAGTGCAAGAGAAGGTATAAGATACTTATTTGATTTCACAATAATACTGAAGTTGTGCCAAGCTGTAAAACTGATGGAACAGGAAGGTAGACTGTCACAATTGAGCCTAGAAAATGTAAAAATGTCAAAATTGGCCGGAATAGGGCACCCTAATTAGGTCAGGGGTGCCTCGGCACTGTAGACCGCTGTTGGGCACCCGTGACTGCTTAGAACCTAAAAAAATTATTTTTATAGTATTGCTTCCATGTCACTACCCTTCACTATTGATTTCTTGTATGTCGTCCTAAGTCCGAAAGATTCACTTGTAACTTGCAAAGAGAAAGAGCACCTGTAAAACCCCAAAACACATCAAAACATAAAAATAAAAAGATGCAAATGGGGAATCAGATTGATCCCGATGGTCACCCAATTGAGAGAAATTACGATTTGGGCGCCACAATACATTTCAGACTCCATGTCATTTTTTATTTTTTTTGTGTGTGTGTGTGTATAATTGTGACCTAGGTGGTTCATGTGCAAGATGCACTTGAATAGTGAATAATAGCTAGATGTATAAGATGTAAATAGATGTGTGCATAAAAAATGAACTTAACCTCCTATGAAGTGTATGCAAAAGAACACAGTCCCTTGTCCCTTGAATGGATGCTAGATGCATATTTTTCTGCTCATGAAATGCCTTTGGATGCAACCTTAGGTGATAGTAGAAGATGCTTAGAGCTTGGTCCTTTATTATGGTCACATAAATTTGTATTTATATGACTCCCTTGTTTGAATTTTGTAATTAACTACTAAAAGGAAGACCCATAAGAAAACAAGATGCCCAATAGCTAGAAAGGACCCAAAAGATGTGAACAAGATACAAAAGGGTCGGGGGTTCCAAGAGGGGACAAGGATGCCTAGGCTGATAGGAACCGAGAGAGGAATGTACAGGAAAAACTAGATAATTAATTACACACAAAATAATATTCTTCACACTGTATTATTTTTGCTAATACAATGGCTAATATATAGCCACGAAGGTAGGCACAACAACGTTCTAGAAAATAGGAACAACTACCCCAGAATAGTTATGGGTGACAACAATATATATTATATTGTTATAACTATATAACAATATAATATTCAACAACTAATTACTAACATTCAGTATAATAATAATTACCAATGTAATTATTATTCACACATATACAAATGTAGAGCACTAACATATTGATTTCCTAACATGGGTGTTGGTGTCTAGACTAATTTTTTTTTGAAGTAACGAAGGTCAGACTAGGTAGTGGGGTGTGCAAGATCAAGATGAAAACCATAAAGAAAGAAAAGAGGCCAAAGAAACTGATGAATTAGTAATTTTATCACTTAGGAATCATATAAATGGTGGTATATGACCAGGACCTAGAAATATACACAAAGTGCATGGTTTAGTGTGTACAGTAGCTCCACATATCTAGAAATAACATTCTCAACTAGGTTTCCTCCTCTTATGACCTTTCTAGCTCGCTCAATGTCTCCACTTGCATCCTTGCACTCGATCAATAACATGCTACACGTGGATTCTTCTATAGCCACTGTCCCGAACAAATGTGCATGTTTGCCCACAATAACATCAACTCTCTCTAGCATACCATCTCCCACGAGCACATTTGGAGGCATATTATGTGTCAATGTGTGTATTGATGAATCTACAATCAACGACCAATAAGAATAACCTATAATCACAAACAAAAACATTACTTACTTCATACCTTTGCAATATCTAATAAGTAAACAACAACTGACAAATAGGAATGAAAAATACTTACGCTAGACTTGTGTCACTGCTACACCATCCACATCGGGGGTAAGCACCTACCCCTCTACTCATCCAACTGCTGGTCCACCAACCGCATCTACTACTACTGGAAATAGCAACACCCATCAATGTGTCACCCACCACTCACTGTAGGTCTGGGTGCACCCCATGTTGTCAACTTTTATTGGCTCTATAACCGCATCTACCTCATATGGACCAGGATGCACTAGTTTTTCTCCTGTCAAACTCGACATCGCTTCTGCTCATCTCACCGCTCTAGTAGATCTCAACCATATGTATGGATCTGGGGGCACATAATGGGCCATGCCAAATCATCTTGCTACTTGCTCACCTTAGAATAACTCTGTCACCCATGGGAAGCAATCCTCTTACCACATGGTGCACTGAGTGTGTCACAACTCCACACCATTCTCCAACTAACCTCCATAGCCTCTATATGGCCTCCATACAATGACATCTAGACCTATTTGATCTATCATTGACCTATAGGTGGTCATGTCCATCATCCTACTATGGGTACCCACCCACCTCGCAGCCAATATATCAGGTCTAGCCCACTCGGCCTGTGGCCCACTAAGTGGCCTCAATATCGCTATGTTATCATACACCCTACATGAAATAATTTTTTTGGCCCCTAGTCCACCCCCATGATCCTCCTAAGTATATATATATATATAAATCTCTATACAAGTGGGCCAATACACACCATGCCCATGCATACCTAGTCTTATGATCCTCTATCATGTGACAAATATCATGCATATTGTACAATATCCCAACTCCACCACCGTCCATTGCCACTGATGACACTAGAATCACTGCAATACACTTCCGCAACCGTGGAACACTAAATCTCAATATCACATCTAAATTGATATGAGTCTCTACATGTACTTGAGTGCCTATGAAATACTACCTCTCTGCCCTCATCTGACTATGGGCATCCACTATAGTCATCACCTTTACTCTCTCTCCTAGAATAAGCAACTACAATATCTGGTATACATCATCTAGGGTCACTGTCATCTCACCAGTAGGAAACCAAAATGTACATGTATTTGTGCACCATCTCTCACACAAAGCAGTAAACATAGGTATATTATGGGGTACCTCCCCCGATCTAGCAATGTGGTGCATGCCGACACGGTCTAATTTATCCCACTCAACATCTGACAACCCCAAAGTAAGCAATGTACTAAAATGACAGCCCACCCAAAACTCTCTCGAGTGTATATCCCTCTACACAAACAACAAGCAAAAAATTCTTCCATTAGTACACCATACATATTACAAAATTCACTTATCATAGTATCAAACTGATCAAAATATCAACATTTTACAACACAGTGCCCAAAACCCTGCTCTAGGATGCCAGTGCCCAGAAGTAGGTCACGAGCACCCAAAAATAGGTCACAAACACCTACAACTGGGCATTATTGTCCCTAGGGGAAAAAATTCCCTGGACGCTTCCACTTAGGTTAGAAATTCCAAAAAATATACATAAGGAAATTTTCCTAAAATTGATGAAAATAAATATATTTGACAAAAGTTTCCACAAACAATCACACTTACTAAGTCACCGATCATCTGCAAAGCCACAACTACTGCTACCCTCTCAAATCTAGTCAAGATCATTGCTATAATACGTAGCATTCTCAAAACTTAGAGCTCCAAATTTCACTCGATCTCAGTAAAAATGAAATAAATAATCACTTTTCACTATTACTATACATAGTAATTCCAATTTTCATATACTATAGTTACTATTTACAATCATCCCTACAACTAGTACACGGAACACAATTTCGATAATATCTTGAGCCTTGTAACTCTGTTTGTCTCATCGTCTATGCCATACAGATCATGATTTCCGCTAGCATCATACCATTAAAATTTCAATATCCCATATTCAACCCTGATACATGTACCAATCAATATCTACTCATACTTTGGCAATTATATCATACTATTTCTCATTGACTATTACACACATCTTATACGCTTTGCTTTTGGCTTAGTGCTCATTTCTATGGCCCTCACCCTTTCACTGAAAGGGGGGAATATAATTAGGATCATCCCATAGTTCCTCTCATGTTACAATATAATCAATCGACATTCCTATCACATTACTACCATACTCACTCTGATCTCATTCAAACAAAGGTACACTCATTTTATACTAAATTCAATATTTGTGACTGTTTCAAATCTAATGCCCCAAATGACCTAATCTGGGGGAAAAGCACAAAAACCTCTCAATGAGTAATTATCTAGATACAATTCATCTTAAAGAAATATGCTAGCATTCAAATCAAAACAATCAATTAGTACAATAAGAACATTTACTATTTCTCCTAGATGACCTAACTTGGGATCTACATCATAGTTACTATCACTCCCAGATGACCTAACATGGGAGTCACTTTACATTTCTATCACTTCTAAATGACCTAACTTGGAGGAAATCTAGCACTATGAAAATTGAAACACCCATCATTATAGGAGTGGGGGAAATGATATTTCATTTCCTTTCCTATACTGATCCTATATGGGTTCTTCAATCAAAACAAAATACTTTTCAAAGGGAACTAATCAGAACTAAATTTGGTATCTATCCGTCTACAACAGTTAGGCCTTTTAAGGATGTAGTCATGGATGGAGAGTAAAACTAGAGCTATTCCCAAACACTCTCCCTCTAGTGGTATGATGCCCAAATCCTCCCATCTACAAACAAATTAGGTTGGGAATTGATCACTCCCTACCTCTTCAATATCCTTTGGAAACAATTCAAAATAACCAAATCATTTCAACCCTTTCTCCAAGTTCTCCTTACGACAGGTTTTTATGTCTACTTACACCACATGGATTAAAATGTTGGTCCATGGTTCGCCATGCTACAAGTTTTTACATTCTACACGCACTTTGTAATATGGCTTCTCTGAACTCTATACATCTATGTTCCTTACTTCCTTTAGAATACTTGAATGTCATTCAAATAGCATAAGGGGGGGGGGGGAATATAGACACAAAATCACACACATAATACTATATTACTATGTTGTCAAATATGTTATTATATGCATGGATTTTAAGTAAGACAAGTATTCATTGGTGAAACAATCCTTTATCCATCCAATTGCTTTGATTGTTTATGTTTTCTTTATCTCTCACATCTATCATTTCTGTACCCATTTATGGTCAGGTCACATGGATCCCTATCTGTCTGTCTTTTCACATATGTCATCATTTATCTCAGGACACTAGTGCTCACTCTAGACACTAGCACCTAGGTGTTGCTGCCCATTCTAGGCGCTCCCGTCCTCTTTGTTCTTTCTACTTATTTTGACATTTTTGGTCAACCTTTCTAGTCTTCTAATCCTTATATCCCGAGATCATAGTCAGCTTTTTGTGTCACTAGTGTCGAAATTCAAACAAGAGATCCATATATATATACAACATACACTCTATTATTATTTTTGGCAATTCTAAGGGGTAATAAAATCTACATACTATCACTGCCATCAAAGAGGAATACATTTTTAGGTTGTATACATTGCATATGAAGGGGAAGTGCTCAATTCCATACCACATATTTTCATCTTATCTAGCTACAGTCTGCTATCTTGGCATCATAGGCGCGAGGGAAACCTAAGGACATTAACTACATGGATTTTGGAATGTAGTGCAACACTTGGTCATAAATTCACTCATCGGGTGACCATTGGGGTCAGTTTGACATCACATATTTCATATTTCATTCCAATTTGACGTGTTTGTGAGATTGTGAAGCATTTTTTTTACAGGTTACAGGTACCCTCAATGATCAAAGAGAAAATATTAGGTGATTGATAGGAAGGGGCAGAAAAACCCTAGCGACATAGAAGAAAGTATTTTTTGAGCTTCTGCACAGTCACCAGTGCCCAAGCGTCCTTGTCCATCACTAGGTGCGCATGTACGACATTATTCTCAGGTTCTTGATTTTACAAAGAGCAGTTGCAACATTGTTTGCATCATGGCTAGCACTTTACACTTCTCATATCATTCCCATATCGCACATGAATCAACTAAGTTCCTTATCTCTCCTATTTTCTATTAGTTTTGCATTTCTTGAGTGCTTAGCATTGGTATATTTACTGTATTTTATCATATCAATTATTATGCAACTAGATTTGATTCAGTTTTTATTAAATTGGAAACCACATCTTTAATTCTACAATGAGGAACCAAACCCATCTTCCTTCTTCACATGGGTTTGGTTCTTTCATTACAATTTTTCCACATCCACTTTTTATTCCATGATGTTCCTAGATAATGTTCTCTTTAACCTTCAAATAACATTGATTGGACTATTTTTTAGCATGTAATATTATCATTCTAAACTCTCTTCTATAGAAATATGGATATTGTTTACATACCTTGAGATTTTTTCTCCATAATGTTGTACATGACATCCTCAAATAGTAATCTTGTACATATCACAAGTGTAATCTTCTACACTCATAAAGTTTTGCCTCCACTTTCGTATCTTCTTAAACAAATTTACTTAATAATCCAAAAAAATACCTTCAAGCAATCACTCTATCCCAAATATTGATCTTATCTTTACCTTTTCTTACTATTATTACTTGGACGTGATCTAACTAAAAGGAAACATGACCAAGGAAGTTCAATTTTGTGCAAGACAACTTAAATGTTTTGGATTCCTCAATTTTCTCATAATCAAAATATTTTTGTAACTTAGTTTTCAAATTGATTAAATGTTGGCTTAAATTTTCTTATCAACAAAGGGTGTATAGCTTTGGCATGCCTCCCATCTTAGCAATATATTTCAATAATCTATCCTTTTTTCTTTATTCAAATACTCTAGATAAAATTTTGAAGCTTTTGCATCATCTTAACTTATGTCAATATAAGATCCCATGTGTTGCATAATATCCATAACTTATAATATTACTTGAATTACTATTAACACTTCTATGATATATCCAAATCTTGTGGCTTGTCCTCCTCCTCCAAGAGGCATTTCACTGTGTTTCCATTTTATACATTCAATAATTTCTCTACAATATTTTAACCTGCAAAAATATCAACGTATTACTTACACACTAAACTACATATGACACAACCCACACTAATACAAAAATGATAGTGATTTGGGTTGTGGGCCAAATGAATGAACTACAACCGATAACTTGATCAAATTACTTAGCTCATGATTATACCAAAAGATAAGAACACAACACCGATCCACTCTTTCATTCCCCAAACAATATGGAGACATATTACATTCATGCTAACAATATATGTTATGTTAAAGTCACATTATACCAAATCACTTAATTCCTTTAGCTTTCTTTCCTATGAATATTGTTCTACACCTTTCTAATTACAAGATACATATGATTGACTAGCTACAAATTACTTTATTGGAACTAAAAACACTACTTGAAGATAGCCAACAACCCCATTCCCTGCCAAAAGTGATGTTTTATTTCCTTTGATATGGAACCCCTAACATAATATGACACATCCCATATTGATAAATTTATTTTACAAGAATACTTGATGTAAAGAGGCCTACATTACCAACAAAATTATATGGATGCACACAATAGGGAAGTAGTTTAGAAGAACTTGATCCATTGTCTTGAATTGTTGTTGCATGACATTGGTGTCTCGCCATTTATAAAAGTCCTGACAAAATTTGTGGCTACAAGTCTAATGGTAAAAAAAAGTTGGAGATCTTGTCACTTAGAAAATGATGCATCAAAGAAACAATAGATGACATTACTCTATTAAGTGTCTAAGATGAGGGCAACATACTTCAAAGACAATTTGTTGGGAATAGGCAATTGGTGTGTTGCAAGCTCCCTAGAAAGGAATTTGTCAATACCTATTGGTATTGTATGGAAAAATATGACCTTTGTAGTATGGTCTGCAAGTGTTTAGGACAAAGAAAGTTAGTTGTGAACATATTGTATGGATCGTAACACTTATATATAACACTATGTTGTAAATTCCTAGATAGTGTCATATAAACATAAAGGGTATCATACACTGATGTTTTACTAATCTTGTAAGTATCACAAATATTTAAATATTATTATAGAGTAAGTAGGTCTTAAACTATTTATATGTACCACATCTATCACATAGCATGAAAATGAAATCATAGTAACACAACTTTAATAAACTTTGTGAAATTTTTATAAATTTCATGAAACTCTTTCAATTTTCAGTACAAGATGAATCTATGATCCATGAATATACCACATCACTTACCTATTTACAAATACAAATAAAAATGATTTAAAAGAGGGAAACATAATTAAATAAAAAACTTTTTCCTATCTTAATGAAGAATTGCCATGTTCAATTCTCCAAAGGGCAAAAAAAATCTCAACGTTCAACTCTGAAAAATGTTTAATGAAAGCTTAAGCTAAAAATTTCAGTGCCCTATATTAGAATGCCATCAATTATCTCAAAAGGAAAAATAAATATCTTGTGACATGATATCCTAAGTTGATGAGATTGAATAGTCTCAAAAGCACAATGCGTGTGCGAGTGACACTTCGTAATGGATAAGTACCCTTTATTCCCTTTTAAAATAATATAAAATTAGCAAACCACTTTAAAGCTATATTAGCTTTTATTTTTGTCTAACTTAATAAATTACACAAAGGAAGACACAAGGTAATAGATTTAATCAATCCCATTGATTGGTCAATCATCATTCATAGTCTTTAAATTGCTTTGCAAACCATTCATTTTGATCCACGAAAAATGTGCAAAATGTTTGATTATATTATTTTATGGTTAATTATTCTCCTTTAAGCTTCTATAATAATGAAAAATCAATTGTTTGTATAGCATGTTTTGCTTCTCCCACAGGTTATGTGGCTTTTTAAAATTAAAATAGTAAATATTAAAATGGGAAGTTATCAACCATTTTGGCCAGAACTCTCATCATTACCAATAAAAAAAGATAAAGCAATGGAAAAAACAATCTAATGATCATTGATTATTAAAGAGAAAATTAAGTAGAGAATTTGAAATCAAACAATTAATAGTACATTAAATTTTTCAAAATATTTTTTGTGTATTTATTTTGAATAATATTAATAAAGATGATGTTATAATAGAAGTGACTTTCTTACTATTATAATAATTGACCTTCTTATTATTATGATAGTTCTCATAATTTTATAGTACTGAAAAATCTTATTTAATTGCTAACTTCTAGTTACATGTATTATTATTTCAAATCAAATATAACTCTTCATTATTTTTAAAATATTTTTCATTATTGTATATAAAATTCAAGAAAATACCATTCTATTTCACAATAGTTTAGGTTTTAACATATGTAATATATTATAAATCTTCCTTATATTTGTACATAAATACAATGTGATAGTTTCTTTTGTCTTGAAATTAATGCTATGATAATTTAGCATGAAATTTTATAGCGGACACCTAAAGTTCATGATCATGGATAGATTATTCTTATCGAGACTATGTTCTTAAATACACACATCAATTGATCTTTTATGTATATTTATTTGATGTAAATGGTAACTTGACTTTTAATCTATTTGAGGATGGTCGAGATTTTGATGTATGTAATGTATTATAAATATTTTTTTATTTTTGCACATGAGTAAAATGTGATAAAAATTAATAATCTAATTCTGTCATAAAATACATGTTATGGTAATTCCAAAAAATATATGTTACTCCAAACAGTGATTACATAATAGACACCTTAATTTCATGATTATGGATTTATTACTCTTATTGGAACTATTTTGTTAAAGATGGATTATTCTTATTGGAACTATTTTGTTAAATCTACATATCAATTAACCTTTTATACATATATCTATTTGAAATAATTGGTAAGATGAACTTAGTAAATTTTAGTTATGTAATGTATTTTAAATCTTCCTAATTTTTCTACACGAGTAAAATGTAATAAAAATTAATAATTTATGATTGGTTTAGTTGTGAAATATATGTTATGGTGGTTTAGTACTCATAAAAGTATTAATTATATATTGGACACTTCAAAATCATTATCCTTAGTGGGGACTAGGCCCCCCTTTGTGTATGAGGCTTGGTTCATAACTCCTGTCAAAAATGTTATTACTCAATAATAATAATAGATTATATATTGGACACTTGAAGTTCATTATTCTTATTGGAAATATATTATTAGATATGCATATCAGTTAGCCTTTTACGTATATCTATTTGAAATAATTGATCAGATGCATTTAACATATTTTAGTGTATGTAATTTATTATAAATCTTAAGAGTTATCATTAAACTATCACTTTCACTTTAGTTCATCAAGGGTTTATGGTTGTTTGTGAGTTTATGATTACTTTTTAAAGGATTCTATATGTTCATAGAGGATTCGAGATGTTGGGGAAAAAATGTGTGGAGATTTTGGAGTTAGGGATTAATTTCTCATTCAAGGAAAGAAGTTGTGAAATCTCACACTATTACATATTACATAAATTGTAAAAAGTGAAACTTTGATGAAAAAATGAAGCAAATACCTAGCATCAACATCATTTTAAAGGCATCTTCAAATTAAGAAAGTCACGTAAGATGCTAGCGGTGATTTCAACCAAATTTCACAGATTGGGTAAAATTAAAGGTCATGTCGGAGGCCAACTCAAACTAAGCTTCAAATCAAAGGGACGAGTCATAGAATTTAAATGCCATAAATCACGTTTGGCTGTTAATAATCTCGATAATGCATGAATCAATTGCAACTGAAAATACTTGAGACAAATCCATTCAGTCACATCTCCATTGAAGGCTATATTTTACAAATTTACGTTTACATTGAGCCATAGTTCAAGGAAGGAAGTTGGTTTTACAAAAAAGTAGAAAGAGACAGGTTCAACGCTTGAAGGCAAACAAGTTTGCTGGTTAAGAAGAGAAGCCAATATAATGGAATCTAAAATGGAGGCTTCTGCTTCATCTTCTTCGCATGTGCAGGAAATCAAGGATACTCTCTTCACCAATTCCCTCTCTCCCCATATATTAAACTGGAGCCAAGTTTATTGTGAGATACATCACGACGACAATCAATGTAAAGGAAAAGACATATTGCAGGAGGATGAAGACTACTATGATGACTTAGTAGCATTAAAATCGGGTGTTTAGCCTTGTGAATCGTGATGATTTTTCTGACGATGTATTCATGTCCTATACACTCTAGGACAAGAATAGAGTGTTTAGCCTTGGTTATTTCAAATTTTATAGGTGAATGCATCACTTTTGTTACGATAGATGCTTTCAATACAATTTATAAAATGCATATGTTAGACACATCCTATAATCAACATATTGCTGAAGAATTTATGAGTAGATAAGACCTAATGGAGGAATAAATGTCATGGGTAACTGATGAATCAGCAGTGAAATAAAAAAAAAAAAATTATTTACATATTGCCCCATTTAGGAGAGGAATCAGAGTTTTCCTGGTCTTACTAAAAAAGCTTTATGGGGAGGAAAAGGATTATCATGTGAACCAAGCTTCGGTTCCCCTATTAAGCATGATCGTGAAGGAGAAAATACCTAAATTTGGTGAAATATTAGAATTCAAATTTGGAGTGTGTTGGAATAAGATAGCTAAGGGTAAGAATTTCAATTTGTTGTCTTATCTGGTGGACATGTTTTGTGATTTCCTATCATTTAATCCACCATATTGAAATTGGCTACCCACATCTTCTTTTCCGTACATGTTTCTTTTTCCAAGTTATATAACCATAAAAATGGGCCACATATCGAGGAAATATGTGACATATTCTTTCATATTGTCCATAGTTCTACTTATGGGGTAGGAAAGCCTAGAATCCTTCCTAAAATTAGTCTTATTATTGGTATTATCAGGAGTTCACTCTAATCATAATATAAGGTTATCTAACCCCTTCTTATCAACTACCTAGACATTTACCTAAAATATTATCCGCCATAAAAGTAGCTCATTAATTTGAGATTGGGATAGGAGGTTAGTGAAAGAATAGGAATTAGAGGCCCTGACCTCCTTTTCCCTTTAATATTGGCAGGTATAAGCTTACCATTTTTTAATAATTTAGCAAATAAACATAAGCTTTATGTTAATATCCATTCTAATATTCAAAGAGAGTGGAATCCTAATGGTCACGTAAGGACCCATCTAAACCAGATTAGCAACATATATCCCAATCCTTACATTCATAATTGGATGGAATTAGATAAGTACCATATGAATCCTGAGTCTTTGGAGGAAATCATTGCAAAACTCAAAGCAGTAGGATTAATGGTAGTTGTTCAACCAGTCCAATTTTCTCCTAATTGAATATATGCTACCAACAAATTTCTTCAAAGTAATATTCTACAGGTTGTTCCCCCTCCTCCAAAGCTCATAAAGTTAACTCGAGCAACTAGAGATGTTTCAACTTCAATTCAAATGGGTCACCCTGTTCCTATGTATCAAATGGCACCATTATCATCAAGCCAAGGTTTTCCTACATTGACATAGGATAGTGAATAAATAATGATTGTCATAAGAAAATAAAAGGAGAATTATATGTAAATAAATACAACATTAAAAATTCAAGGATCAGTAAGATCACTCCCTTCTCCTCCATTATAGTCAAATGTTCTTGTTGTGTCATCTTCCATGATGGTTTTTTCTCCTCCCTCAACTTCCACTATTTCTTCACCATTAAATCTTCCAATACCATTTTTAGTCCTTCTTCTCCCTCGTCTCCCATAATTTATTCCTCCATTCCCACTCCTTCTACATTACTACCATAATCCACCATGATGTTAGTAACCATAACAACCTCAATCATGCCCTATACTCAACCCGTATATTTCATAGAGATGATAACGTTAGAAGGGTTGAACATTTCTATACCAATACCATCAATGCCTTCATTTCTCACAGGTCTAATTGTTAGGTTTGGTCTAAGCTTACCACCAACCCCAAGACTACATGTGCCTAGGTTTACAATTCCAATGAATGTTGAAATCACAATACATGTCTGAATGGGTCATCCTACTAGGAAATGTTTCCTAAAAAGTTCAAGTACAACTACTAGGGGTCATCTCATGGGACAATTTTTAGCTCATCCTTACTTTGTTTTGGTTCTTCCAACTCACACAATTACCCCATCCAATATTGATACAACCATGGCATCATCAATCATATAGGTGATACAACCTATGAGGGAGAAATAACAACTTGCTAAACAATAATGGAAACAATAACTATTTGTTGCGAAGTCTTACACCTCTTTCTACAAGCCTCATGAAATATCTTTGGTCTACAACAAGAAGGAAAAGAAATTTCAAAAGGTTACCACAAGTAGAATCAGAACTTAGGGGTAAAAGATATTTTCCAAGAAAGTATAAGATGTCACTAACTTGTCAAGGTTAAGAAGGAGGAGGTAATGAGCCTATTGTTGATCTGCTCACCATAGCGTAGGCCTAATTAAAAATGGATATATGAGGCATAAAGGAAGAAAAGAAGGATGTCAAGTCAAAAATTAGTTTTCCTCCTAATCTTAGGATTGATTCATATTTCTCCTTGAAGGATTTATTTGTTAATTTTAAAGACATTTCAAATTTCAAGGACATGGCATAGACAAAAAATATAAGGCTAGATGGGTTAAAAGAAGAATTCATGGAACTCAAATCTAAGATTGCAATTGTAGCAAGAAACTGAAGGTAAAACTATTTCTAAATTTTCCACTCATGTTTGTGGACGATGTGATCACTATTGAAAACAAGTTAACTATGGCTAAAGTAGAGTTGACATATGTTTCTAATCAGTTGGCAACTAATTATAAACATCTAGATATGTTTCATACAAGTATTATTTCATTATTTGTTGACATAGGGTTGATGTAGCTTTTGGATGCAACTAGCAAGGTTTTTTCAATAGAGAAGTTTGAGGGCTCCTTACTTCAATTCATGTCCTTGTTTGATCAACAGATACAAATACATCTCTTAACAAATGATGTTAAGATGCATGAACTTATCTTATATATATCTATAACATTAGAGAAGGCCAAAGGAATACATTTATTTTTGGATGGGATGTTGCAATATCTCAACTAGACAATTTAGAAAATTGAAGGATCATGCAAACCGGTGATCATAAATACATAGGTATTTGAAGCTAAGTATAAATTGTGCCAACAAGCCCAAAGTGTCAATTTATGTTCTAGATAAGGAAAAGGGTTGCATGTGTGTGAAGGAAGATAGATTTGAATAGTCTATTGATTATTCCTCTGCACATGTAAAAAATATGTCCAATTCAAATGACTCAAATCAGGTGGTTAACTTAAGAAGTGCAACCTATAATTAGGCTAGAAATTTGTAACTATGAGAGCTTGTTCTCATTTTTTATATTTTCAAGCTTTAGGTAGCTGAGGTTAATTTTAGTTTCTAGTTGAATTTTTTTAATTGAAAACTCAAAAATTAACATGTAGAGCATGAGGTTGCATCCCATGTCTCTATAAATATATGTACTTTAATTATAAAACTATCCGAAGGAGAATTCAATAAATAAAGAGAAATTTTGGATCTTCCAACAAGTTTTGTGAGTTGTGTAATTTTTTTCTTAATTGTTGGTTAATGTCTTCAAAACCTAGACAATAATCTCTTTTGCTTTATTAAGTAGTGTTTGCACTTCAAATCTCAGTTAATTTTTTAGATTTTTATTTCATTGGTGGATATTTCCAACATTGGTTTTACATATGTTCTTTGTTGTTTGTAAATTTAGGTGATTTAGGAATATTTGTTAATGAAAATTATGATGTTCATGTGGAATATAATTAGCTTGAAATTAGTATTATCCTATGCAACATTTGATACATACTTTTTATATAAACTAATGTCATTTTTTTAGTTGATGCAAAATTGTGGTTCCTCTGGTGTTCTGTTTCCTTTGACTAATTTCTTGGAATTTATACAGGATTGAGTTAACAATAATTCTAGTTTTCTCTGGTTTTTTGTGTGTTTGACTAAGATAACGGTGTTTTCAATATTAATAAATCGAAGGAGTGTCTAGTATTTTTTTCTTCCCTATTGTTCCTTCCTTTTGATTTTTTTTATGATGACCCATGTCATTCAAAACCATTGTGAATACCAATAGGTTGAGCCTCATTAAAAATTGAGATTTTATGACCCAAGATTACCATAAGCTGCATATCCAAATAAACAAGATATTAAGTCATAATCATATCAAGTGGTCTTCTAAAACAAATTGAACCCTCCATAAGTTAAACACAAGCTCATATGCATCCCAAATGAAGTTAGATGTTAAAGAGTTATTTGTACCTTTAATCCATAAATCCAGCTAGGGTTCTAAGATGAGTGGGAAAGAGAATTAAACCACTATATTCCTATTTGAGCATTGTTTTTTGGTGTGCATAAAACATTGATCAACATTTTAATTTGTGCTAGGAGGGATGAAAAAGAAGTTGTCCATTTGATTTTGAAAAATATCATAAACTGGATTTAATACCATGCCTTGCAAGTCTAAATCTGATTATAAGACACTTCTACATCCTTTGACTCTACATAGAAAACCTAGTTAAGACAAAGGACAACCCAAAGGTTCTAAAACAACACCAAGTTCATCGAAATCTATTTCTCCTGTCACTTGGATGCTCCTCCATACATCATATAATATGACTTGTAATCTTGTAAAAGTAGGATAAGTTAATAACTAGAAACTAACACCAAGTAGTTATTATAACTGAGCTAATTCAACATAAACATCATGATAAAGCTATGTAAGGGATAAGATAATTAATGCATCAAAATTTAACTTGAAACACTAATCCATCCCTTCTTATTTTTTATGGGATTTCTAAATTATAGTTTATCCTTTTGTTGACTTGATCGTGACTACGATGTGATCAAAGGAATACTATCTCCATAAAGAGGAAAGGATCTCACCAATATGGCTTAATGGCCATGTTTGGCTCTTTCTTTACTACTCTTTGTAAGTAGAGGGAATGAATGCTAGATCGATAATATTTTCAAAGTATAAAATGCTCTTATCATGTGCATAGAGTAACATGGGTATGTGTGGTGTAAGTTTGGAAGGGAGGTACTTGGTTCTTTAAATAGCTTTCCAATTTGGGAGAATATAGAAACCTAGAGAATGTGGGATGAAGATAAAGTAGAATTTGAAAGGGATAATCATGATTAGCAGGAATTAATTAGCAATTAGCAACTCATGGGAGTTGGAGATGATTTAATTAATCATCTTGGATTAATTAATATGCCAAGATAAGCTTAAGAAACCATTTAGAGGTGATTTAGAAGGGAATTGATAGAATTTAGAGGATTTGAAAGGGGGATTTATCAAATAATAAGGTTTATTGATTAAATAGGAGATTAAAAAAGGCTTAATTGACTAATAGATAGTCAATCAATTGAAAGAGGATTATAACTAACGAAGTTCCGTTAATTGGCATTCAAAATGAAGGAGAGGTTAGTTAATTAACAAAGTGTCGTTAATTGACCAAGATGAAGGGGAATGTTAGCTAATTAGCGGGAAATTACTATTTATAATGGAATTATGGGAAAGAGGACTATTAGTGCAATTTCAGGAATTAAAACTACGTATTCAGATTTAGGTGTCTACATGGCTAACCCAAATCCAATTTGCTTAGGAGGCATGACTTAATCCATTCTAGTAGACATTCATAACTTTCCTAGAAATCCATAAATTTATTTTCCCATGTACAAACATAAATCTTTTAAGACCACTTGCATATTGATGAATGCGGTACATGAGAATGCAACATGAAGATTATTTAACCTGAATTTGTAGGATATTTCCTATGATTGGTTCTTAAATTTGGCACATGATTATATTACAAGTTAGGTAGATTTAAAGAAAATTTTCATAGCACATTTTGTTTAGGCTATAGATCCAAGTTTTTTGTATCAACAATTTTCTAGTGTCAAGAGAGAAAATAATAAACCCATTAGATCCTTTAATTCCATATTTCAACATATGTTAGGAAGATTCACACCACTATATAATCTGGATGATAATATTGCTTTGGAAATGTATACAAATGCTTTAGATCCATTTACTTCTATATTTTTTAGAAGATAAAATGTAACCACTTTGAAAAAAGCTTACCCATATTCAATAATTGTAGATAAGAATCTACACACGTAAGGGGAAAATACCTAACATGCTCCTATGGTCTTTCAAAACACCCAAGTATTGAATAAAATTCCTTCTAGAAACTAACTACCACCACAAAATGAGGTTATAAATGCAAATACAACCATGGTTCTAGTAGTGAACAAACCCTCTAACCAAGTGAAAACCTACAAGAGATAGAAGGAATGCATAATATGATGCAAAAGATTAGTAATGATCTAGTTACTTTAAGAAGAGAAGTTACTAGTGGTAATAACCAGAAAATATGATATACCTACCGATGATATAACCATCTCAAAACTCAAAAATATTCCATTAGTAATACCAAACCAGTTGGCATCAATATTTATGATTTTTCTTTCCCTAATTATTGTAGGGTACATGAAACTGTTGAACATGGAGAGCTGAATTGTCTTGAGTTTTGCAACACCTTTGAGGATATTAATAAATACCTTCGGGGATATGAACCCAATACAAGGGATACAAGTGAACCCATCTCTTTTAAAGCTAGTACATCAATGGTATTCGACACCATGAGTTTTCCCTCTCATGAAGATAATGAGCTAGAAGACAATATTAATGAAATACATGATTTTAAAAATTATCAATGGAATAATATACCTTAATAAGTAGAATAAAAGATACCTTCGCTACTTCCACACCTCCATCCAAGGATGATATACCTCCAAACATCAAATTAGATAACAACCCACCTCCACCTAAGGGAGGGGAATCCAAAACTCTAGTTTTGACTCCCACAAATTCTTTAGGAATATAATAAACCGATTAAAACATCGTTGAAGACATGAAGAATATTAATGCCAAGATTACTTTACATGGAATAGAAAAAATTATAGAGAAAAAAGATTTATTGCTCAAGTATCTGATGAGTAAGCAAAATCCAAAGCAAAAAGGACCATCTCACACTAATATAACCTTATATAAAGACAAAATTGAGGTTCCACCATTTTTGCTAATAATTAGGATTTATGGTAATAATGTACGCAATTATTTGGAGGATTCACAGACTTTAGAAAATTTCATTTCTACAAGGATTTACAATAAATTGGGTTTAACACTCGTCAAATATGATAAGAGAGTGGTTTAGTTAGATAAGTATGAAGTGAAGGTAGTTGGATAATTGTTAAATTCTCATATGCCACTGGCTAATAAACCAATAATCCAACATTTCATAGACATATAGGTGGTTGATATACCTACATATTATGGAATGTTGCTGAGTAGAGATTGGTCAAAATCCCTAAATGGATATATTTCAACCAAATGTTCGCATATGTGGTTGTCGTGGATATGTTTACCAAATCAAATAAGAGAGGCCATGGAATTGAGATTGAAATACATTATCACACAATATATTGAAAATAATGAGAGCATTAATGTGGTTACTTTAGATATTGGTGTACACACTCTCATTGTCAATAGTGATCAAGAGAAACATCCCCTTTTGCAATAAAAATCTAATCACATTTGGACACGACACTTTGATGGTGTAATATATAGATAAGGTTCAAGAGTTGGGGTATCACTCACTTATCCCATGGATAAAAAAAACCATGTTCATATCATTTTGAATTTCCCTACACCAATAATATGACAGACTATGAGGTATTAGTATTATGATTGCTATTTGTGTTAAGACGTGGTGTCAAAAATTTGGTTGCTATTGGAGATTCAACACTTGTTGTAAATCATGTTAGAAGTAAGTTTCAATGAAAATTATCTTACCTTAGAAAATACAAGAATAGAGCTTGGGATTTGATTGAATCAGTTGATGCCTTTGACATCATTACTCTCCACAGGGAAGAAAACCAATATTTTGATCATTTAGCCATAATTGCAGCAACATTGCAACCTTTTGAGAATACCCAATGGGGAAAATTCATGGTAGAAATAGTTCCTTACCATTCAATACCAAATACTATGGAATTTTTTTAGGTTTTTACTAATGACCAACATATCATGAAATTATTCACAAATTCTGAAATTTTTGAGTCTCAGGTCAGAGATGAACATAATAGGAAGAATGGGTTGGGAGAAAACAAAGAAGATCCCTTTACTTGGGATGATGATGGGGAAATGAAACTAAAAGTAAAAAATTTCCCAAAGGTATGGTGTCCTTAAAACGGTTTCTTGATTTGGACATTTCCCTTAACAAGTATAGAATGTAGAATGATGAATCTCAGGAAATGATCACTCTTAATTTGGGAACTGATAATTTACCTCAAAATTTCCTCATTGGTAAGGCACGTATAGCATAATATTGAATCAATTTGAAGCCTTATTTGACTGAGTATAAATGCATTATAGCTTGGTCTTATGGAAACTTAATGATTTTTATCCTAGAGTGATGAAACATACCACACCTCTCAAGGAGAATTGTAAACCCTTTAGATGAATATATAGACTTGAAAATCCCATACTTGAGCTAATAATACATAAAGAGGTTCAAAAATTGTTATCTACCCATATCATTTTTACAATAAAAAATTCTACATGGGTAGCATTTTTAGTCCTTGTTAACAAAAAGATTGGTGAAATTAGATTTTTTGTTGATTTCAAAAACCTAAATAAAGCCTTAAAAAAGGATAACTATCCTCTCCCAATTCTGGATGAAGTAATTAAAATGGTTAGTGGATCATAGATGATGTCCTTTTTAGATGGATTATCATGTTATAATCAAGTTTTTGTTATTGAGTAAGACAGACTTAAGATTACTTCTACAATAAAATGAGGAACTTTTGTTTACAAAAAGAATGACATTTGGTAAATTTTACACAAGATCCACATTCTAGAGAGATATGGATGAATCATTTCAAGGGATAAAGGGGTCATGACTACATAAGGTAGGAAGATCCAAAGGATGACTGGGAGGGGCTCTAAGGAAATTTTTTCGACACTGGAAGGCATCAACATGTTATAATTTCACCTGCAAAGTATCTTGGACCATTGCAGAAAATACGATATAAAACATAATTCCCCACAGATAGATTATACATTATAGATGATCATAGGAAAAAATGATTGCTTTACATCCTTACTTTGGGTGACATCATTGTATACCCTAATGATATCAAAGG
This sequence comes from Taxus chinensis, assembly GCA_019776745.2. Classification (NCBI taxonomy): domain Eukaryota; kingdom Viridiplantae; phylum Streptophyta; class Pinopsida; order Cupressales; family Taxaceae; genus Taxus; species Taxus chinensis. The sequence continues at coordinate 12,071,612 of CM034153.1, forward strand.
CTATCTACTAATATGCCCTTTTCAAGGTAGTAATTCACTTATCTTAGTTACTACTTGGTTTTGGCAAGTTTTAGTTCCTAAGTAAGTAGTTCAGTTTCTGGTTTTGCAGTAACTGAATTCAAGCCATGAATATGATATGTGTAAAACACGATGAAACAAGTGGAGTGGACTGCTCAATTGTTAAATATTATCAAACTGCTCTATACACTATTTTTCCCCTAGGATAGCAAGCGCTCATGTGGGACACTAACTACCCATGTATTTCTATCTATTCTAGGCACTTCTAATATGGATGTAAATTTTGGCTTAAAGAACATATAATTGTGACTCTATTCTATAGCAAAATTTTTTCTTGGCTGAGCATGTTGTCAATTTGTTTCATGAATACTAATATTTTGTACACTGATAGGAGGGTAAACCATAAGTTCACCTGATGTTTTTTCCCACTCATTTCTAAATCCTAATCATATACCAATATTCATATGATTCCTAAGCGAGAAAAGTAGTAATGAACATATTATCTTTGGCCTATTTTCTTCACTTTATTGCTTTCTTTGTGGTCTTACCACACCTCACTTCCAAGTATGAATTTCACTGCTTTATTTCTCTTAAATTGCTAGTGGACACCAACAACCCAGCCATAGATGCTAGCACACTAGGTGCCCTCATCTCCTCTGAGTGCCCCCAACGTCTTTGTATCATACTCACCCCCTTTTGGACCTCTTTTATCTTTTGGGCATATTGTCTTTCTTGGTGGTCAAACTTTTAGATGTCAATTACGAAATTTAAACAAGGGAATCATATAAATACAAAGGTATGTGACCATAATAAAGGAACAATCTCTAAACATCTATGACTACCTACTTAAGGTTGAATCCAAAGGCATTTCAAGAGCATCAAAGCATCCATCTAACTTCATTCAATGGAAAATTGACTACATTTTTCTACACACACTTCATAGGAGGGGAAGTTCATTTTGACATCCACACATCTAATTATATTGCTACATTTAACTATTGCTCGTAATATTCATGATAGAATCTTGCAGTAAGAGCCACCTAGGGCACAGATTATTTCACACACACACACACACACACACACACACACACACACACACACACACACACGAGAACTACATGGAGTCTAAGATGTAGTGTAGTACTCAATTGGTCATAAGTTCATTCTATCGGGTGACCTGTAAGTGAGCTACATTCTAAATCCCCATTTGCATATCTTTCTTTTTAGGATTTGATGTGTTTTGGGGTTTTGCATATAGGTCATAATATGTTTGGCAGGCTACATGATCAAACTTGACAATATTGCAACAACCTACAGTAGTGATAAAAAACAAATGTATCCAATCGAACATCTTGTGACAGCTCAATAATTATTTGATGAGGTTCTACACGTAGTCATATAAGCCTATAAAAGGTCTTTGGTGCCTAGGGTACCCCTGACCCAATCTAGGATGCCCTAGTCCCAGGTATTTGTGATAGTGTCTAAATTTTATGGGCTCGGTTGCGATAGTTTACTCCTCATTTAAGTTCCATGAATTTTAGTAGCTCGGGTACATCTGTGGGGGAATTATTGCCCCCAAAATCAACTAAGTCTCTTATTCCCTCTCTAGGACACCTACGGTTTAAATATTTCTATAGCTTATCACTTAGGTCGGATCTGTACTTTATTACATTATCATTGGGTTGTGAATCTAGGATATTAGAATTTTACAAATTTCAATATTGCTGTTAAATCATTTGGTGAACCTGATCTCATTTAGACACTCTTGGATCCTCAATTTTTTCATATAGGTCTCGTAAATGTCCTAAAATTCTCTTTTTAAGATTTGCTTCAAATGCATCCCAATAGTATAAGGTGATCTCTGTATAAAATCCCTCAACACTATGTATCTCCCTAGAAATGGTGCCTAATCACAAGTCATTACCATTCATTTGATCGCTCTCTTCGAAGAACCTAGCCTCTAGATTCTAATCACAATCAATGGCCATCTTGTAAATCAATTCAAGCTTTTCATTCTTTATTTCAAGATAAATTTCCTACTATGGAATCCATGATTACATCAACTTGAATATGAAATCCAGACATCCTAAGGATGCTTCTAGGATTACATGCTAGTTAATTGCTTCTCATCCCCTCAATCTATGTCTTCTACATGTGCTCATATCAGTGAACCTCAAGTCTTAGCCATTATCGGACACCTCTAAATTTTTATCACAATACTATTTAACATAGTTATTCTTTTTGCAACTCATTACTCATCAATTAATCCACTTACCATCTACTCATGGACTATCCTTCTGATCATCTTACAAAATATCTAAGGTCATCCATATTGCAATTATCATCAAAGGACAATGGACATAATGACAATGATTACATATGCTTTTAAAGGGAAGTTAATTGACATCTTGAACGTCATTATCTAATTTCATTCATTGCATTGCAAACATTCTATGCTCCTTATGTCACCATCAATACATCTTGCTACAAGATCCACCAATGGGCTACTAAGTCTGATCTTCATCTATGTCTAATGAGCATCATGTCACCATCGTTACTAACATGTCTTCGGATACAGTCAAGTGTTGCTCTATTCAGTGACTACCAACTCAGTCTGAACCGCCTCTCAAGCTTCATTTTAGGATCCATCACCTCCTCATACTAAGGTCCTCTATCATCATTACCAAGTTAAACTAAGACAACCACTCCTCTAAAGATCGATGTAGACACATAGGTGATAATGTCTGAATGGTAGTCTCTAGACGTTACCACCAAATAAGATTTCCTCCCCATTCAAGACCAACAAAGTCATAGCTAGTGCCCAATTTGAAGTTGTCTATAACTCCAATAATCCTTCTACTGATCTAGGCACATATTTCAAACTCCTTAACGACAATTCTAAATTTTTCTAGGTTCCTACTTGTTACATCGATCCTCCTAGCCATCTCTAGATCTATCTCTTATCATGTCCAAACACAACTAGGATAAATTCCTCCCTTCTAATGACTATGGTATCATTTTCTACTATTACTGCTTAGGGCTTCATTTTCACATATTTGAGGCATCCTAGTTAAGATACTTAATTACACTTGCATCATCATTAGCGTTGTGAATGATGCAATTAGGTGTGCTATCATATTTCAATACTCTTTAAATGCATTTAGTGAACATATACATTCATGGAACACTCACAGCACTTCTAGCATTACCAAGCACTTGTATGACACATTTGTCTAACTCATGCATTCTCACACCTACCCTATGATGCACTCTTGTGCTACGGTTCACACTTGACTGTTGAGGGCATACTAAATTTATGAACCTCACATCATACACATTACACATTTTCACACGCTGTGCTCATTCACGACACATCTTTCTAGCACACATTTATCACAACACACTTCCTAACGATGCACTTTAGTTCCACGGTTCATACTCGACTGCTGAGGGTTTAAATACGAAATGAACCTCACCATCACTCACTCACTATTCTACGACTCTATTCTTATTGATTATATCTATCTAGCACACTATCAAACCATTTCTTGATGATGCACTCTTATTCTATGGTTCATTCCTGACTACTGAGGGGGCATTTATAAATGAACCTCATCTCATGCATACTCATTCACATTTTCTTCGGGGGGGGGGGAGGGGCGGGGGGAACATTACTCCTATCACACTCGCATTTTCATTCCATTCCATTCACACTCACATCATACTACATATCTTGGTTGCACATTATTCTTGCTTACTTATACTTGCATGCACATGTTACTTACTATGTTAGACGGATATTTTTTATGTCATTATATTCTATATATACACATGCACATTCACTTGCCTTCTAGTTGTGAATGTAAAATTTACTACATATCTTTTACACGTAAAATGGATGTCTTGGCATTGTACCTCTTACTAGTCCCATAAAGACTCCTGGGGGCATCTACTTTTGTACACACTACAAGTGTTATTGTTTCATTATATACTACTTCCTATTCTTACTAGCACACTAATTTATATTGGATCATACACATTTTGACATAATTTTTATCTTTCTAACATGCTAACGAGGTGTTTCATGTGCAAAATTTTCTTGTATAGAAATATTTGCTACCATGCTTTTTTTGATACTTTTGCTTGTTATTGTTTTCATTGTATGCCATTGTTTGCGGGCTTTTCCCTTTGTCTTGTATGCACATTATATGATCTTTTCGTCTGCTTAGGCCTTGATTGTCTTGTGAAATTGTGAGTGATGTCCCATGTTTGAAACCTACTTTTCACTAGTATATACACTGTCTTCTTACTTTCTAGATTACACATTGTCTTCTATATGTAAATTTGTCCTTGTTTGCACTAACACATGTTTCCAGCCACTTTATTTGCATGTGCCTTGGTTTCTACCATGTACATTCTCTCCCCCTCCAGGGTTAATATCAGTTTCATATGAACATCTGGTCCTCTCATTTGGGCCACATCCTCCTAAGGAATGTCACATACACCCCAAATGATGGGGCATACATTGGGTGAATTATTCACCCCATTCAATAGTACATAGTCACAGTTCAGACCCGTACAGTATATGAAGCAACACGAGTCTATCAGTTACATAAAATGGCCCAAAATCTAACTTGGGTCCTTAGCAACGAACACAAATGCTAGCACCTATATACAAACATGAGTACATGGGTACTCCTGACCCTTCCTTGGACCCTATGACCAGGGGGCAGTTACATAGTTTTTTCTCAAATCAACATAATTTTTACAACATTTTACACAGCAGTTTTCATAGAACAGGCACAATCCTCCAGAAATCAAATGCATGATTACCTCCTTTTTCTATTTTTTATTGGATCGAAATGGATTGAACTTGGAACAAAGTAGGATCACACCATCTACAATGGTGTATAAATTCATGAAGTAGCCAAGGATGGAGAATAACACTAGACCTTTCTCCCTAACACTTCTTCTATCAGTGGCATGAGATTGTCCCAAAAAACTTGCACTTGGCGTAAGATCACCCAAAAAACTCATTCTTGGCATGATATCACCCAAAAAAATCATTCTTCTATAGAATTTTCAGGGATCCTTTCTATCCTTTTTCACTCATCACAGATTAGGTGCACATGTTCCTTTTCTCATTTTTACATACATTTACACACTTTTTACATATTTGGATCAAATTTTTCATATACATGACTTTGACTACTCTTTTTCTCTTCTCTTTTGTAGGTCTATCCTTATGAGAAGAAATAGTCACATCATCGAACACATCAAGAAACAAAGACAAATAGTACAACATGCACACATAACACATATGCTTTCACCCCTAGGGTCACTTCCTCTTCTCTAGCTTCCATGCTTCATCTTTATCACTCCATGCTTTTTCTTGACTCCCTCAGCACACTTTATCCATCAATCTACATGGTTATCAGGTACGCATATCTTATCTACTTTATGTTATCAAGTATTCACTCAAAAACATAAAGTGGGGGAAAATGTAGACACTAAATCACGCACTTTGGGTACATTTATAGGTCCTAATCACATACCACTATTCATATTATTTTTAAGTGAGAAAATTAGTAATTGACATCTATTTTTGGCCTCTTTTCTTTCTTTCTTGCTTTCTCTATGGCTCTTTGCACACCCTCACTACTCAGTTAAGAACTTCAGATACATTTTATATTTCTTGGCTCTGTATACCAGTACCCAACCAGGATGCCAGATTCGCCTAGGTGCCCTCATCCCCTCTTGGTGCCCCCCGACCTCTTTGTATCTTGCTCGCCCTTTTGGGCCTCTTTTATCTTTTGGGAATCTTGTTTTCTTAGGTGGTCATCCTTTTAGATGGTTAATTAGAAAATTCAAACAAGGGAATCATATAAATATAAAAGCTATGTGACCATAATAAAGACCAAGCTCTAAACATCTATTACTATCACCTAAGGTTGCATCCAAAGGCATTTCAAGAGCATCAAAGCATCCATCTAGCTTCATTCAATGGACAAGGAACTACATTTTTCTGCATACACTTCATATGAGGGGAAGTTCATTTTGACATCCACACATCTACTTACATTACTACATCTAGTTATTAATCGCTATTTCAGTGCATCTTTCATAAGAGCCACCTAGGGAACGATTCTACACACACACAGAACTACATGGAGTATTAAATGTAGTGCAAACACTCATGATCGTAAGTTCACTTAGTTGAGTGACCACTAGGGTCATAGTATGACTCCCCATTTGCATCTTTTTATTTTTAGGATTTGATGTGTTTTGGGGGTTTGCAAGAGGTCTTTGTTTTGTAGGTTATAGGAAAACTGCAGCGATCTTCCAATGACACTACATGATGATCAAAAATGAACATTAGTGAACATCTTAGTGACACAGACAAAAATCATTTCCATAAGATTCTGCGTAGGTCACAAGCACATATACAGAAGGTCTCTAAACCCCCTAGGCGTCCCTGACCTGATCTAGGTGCCCTAGTCTCGAAGGCTTTTTAACAGATCTATAATTTTCTGGGCTCGGTTGCGATAGTTTTTCCTCCTGTTCCATAATTTTTCTAGCTCTGTCACAACTTTAGGATTCATTGACAAAATCGGCTAAGTCTCTTTTATCCCTCTATTACACTTAGGGGTTCAATTTTATCTTGATTATTTCTTAGGTCAGATCTATACTTTATTGCTTATCATTTTGCTATGACTCTGTAATTATAATTTATACAAATTTATATATTTTTTAAATCAAAACTAAAGTACCCAATGTTGGATTAAAAATCATATGCTTTAGTAAAATTTGTCAAGAAATTCAATCACCACATACTCATAAATAGGGTACATGCTATAATACTTGATCTAACTGTCAATAAAATGCTTGGCCAAAATGTGTTAGGGGAAATAAGGGAAAATTAGATATCAAAGCTGCAAGAGTTTGATTTAACAATTGAAACGAATGAAGTTAGTAAAAGGCTAAGAATTAATAAAGATTATTTCTCAAATTGACCCAAGGATTACAACTTGCCAAGTAGATCAGTCCAAGTTAACTTCATATTCTTGTTATGGTGACATTTTTTACTTTCTTATGTATGGATATTGTCCCATTAACTTAAACATGATACAATGAAGAGAATTGAGGCTCAAAGTAGCTTGATACATGATGAATAAGTGTGTGTTATATGTGAGGAATTATCACGGGATATACCTTGGATGTGTTTCAAGAGATGAAGCAAATCAAATCTTGTCCAAGTTTTCAAGAAAATTTGGGAATAAATCATTCATCCCGGGATGTTATTTCTGATGCTATATTAAGAAATGGATAATATTAGCCTATTATTTTAAAATAATCCCATGAAAAAGTAAGGATGTGTCATAAATGTCATATTTTTTCTAAAAGAGAAAATAATCCATCTATACATCTTCAACCAATAATTAAAGGAAGACATTTTCTCAATGGGTATTGGATTTCATTAGGGTTATTAATCCCAATTCTTTTAAAATCCATAGATTCATCCTTACAACCACTTATTATTTTTCAAGATGGGAAGAAGCAATTACAACCAAAAGGATTACAAAAAAAGAATTAATCAAGTTTCTAGAGGTTAATATCGTAGTAAGGTTTGGTTATTATTTTTCTCTTGTATGTGATAATGTTCCATATTTTAAATTGGTTGAGTTTACAAAATGGGCCTATGATCATAGTGATACATTCTAGTTTTATTAAAATTATTATCCTCAAAATAATGGTTTGGATGAATCCACAAACAAAAATTTATTAGGATACTTCCTATGATTGGTTCTTAAATTTGGCACATGATTCTATTACAAGTTGGGTAGATTTTCAAAATAATTTCACAACAAATTTTTTTCAAGTTATAGATCCAAGTGTTTTATATCAACAACTTTCCAGTGTCAAGAGAGAAAGTAATGAACCCATTAGAGCCTTTCATTCCAAATTTCAATGTATGTTAGGAAGAGTCACACCACTATATAAGCTAGATGATAATATTTATTTGGAAATTTATAAGAGAAATTTATATCCATTTACTTATATATTTGTTAGAAGATTAAATGTAACCACTATGAAATAAGATTACGTAGAGTCAATAACTGTAGACAGGTAGCTATGCCCACAAGGGGAAAATACCCAACTTTCTCCTTTGGTATTTCAAAACACCTCAGTCTTGAATCAGATTTCGTCTATAAACCAACTGCTACTACAAATTGAGGTTAGAAATCCAAATACAACAATATTTCTAGTAGTGAGTCCCACACAAACCCTCCCACAAAGTAAAAACCTATTAGAGATAGAAAGAATGTAGAAAATGATGCAAAAGAACAATAATGATCTGGTTACTTTAAAAATAGAGGTTGTCAATGGTAATAATCAAAAAAATATATAACTACCAAAGATAAAATCATCCCATAACTCAAGAAGCTTCCACTAGTAATACCAAACTAGCTAACATCAATATTTATGATTTTTCTCTTCCTAATTGATGTAGGGTAGATGGAACTATTGAACTTGAAGAACTAGATTTCTTTATTTTTGCAATGCCTTTGAGGCTATTAATAAATACCTCCATGTTTATGAACTTAGTACAAGAGATACAAGTGAACCCAACTCTTCCACAAGTAGTACATCAATGGTATTTGACACCATGAGTTTCCCCTCTTAAGAAAATGATGAGACTAAAGTTAATACTAATGAAATACATGCTTTTTAGAATTATCAACAAAATAGTTATGCCTTGAGAAGTAGAACAAAAGATCCTCTCACCACTTCCATACCTCCACCCAAGGGTGATACACCTCCATACACCAAATCAGAGAACAACCCATCTCCACATAAGGTGCCAAGATTTCCAAAAATGTGTTATATATTCAAAAGTGGGGTTTTAACTAGTCAATGAAGAAAACAAGTGTGACCTAGTGGCCAAGGATTGTTAAATTGAGCGAGACATGTGTAAGAACTTGTTATTTAAGTGCGCAATAATTATTGGGATGAGATTAATGCTGAGGATAATTTCCAAAATACCATTGGTCAAGATGTAGGATACTATATTTTCTCCCATTTATTTCTAGTAATCGAAAATTTCTTGAATAAAATAAATAACTTGATGCAAAAACCTCCCATAAGGAAAAGGTATGTATGATACTAAAATGTAAGTATTCCCTTATCTCTTTTATATTTCCGTGCATGTGATCTTGCATGCCACATGTACAAATGTGTATTGAAATTCAATCAAGATGCTTATATAAACATCAATAAAGAACAAATTTAAAATTAAAAAATCATGAAATACGCACACATGCATGCCCCTAGTGTCATACGTAAGGGATATATATGTTGAAATGTAAGATAACTATAATGATTGAGCCTACTACATGAATAAAACTCTAGAAATTATGCCTACTATGTGAATCCATATCTAGTGATAGAGCATACTAAGCGAAGTCACTCCATGTGCATTTGAGCTTGGAACATAGTGCTTCACACTTGATCCAGTGTCATATATTAGGATATGTATGGCCGACTTGTGGCTAACATTCTTAATATGCCATATCTCATTTATTTATGCTTTCATATGAGTAGTGGGTCATCATCCTAGGGGATTTACATAGTATGCAAGGTATATATAGGATCACTGAGTAACTCATGGTTAATCATCGTATTAAGAACTTGAATTTTATTATATGGTATGGATTTTTCTCCCTCAAAGTGGTTAAGTCATTATATTTGCATATTCCAATATTTTCTCTCTATTTTTGTGTTATTTAGGGTTCTATTTTTGTTAACGCTCATATCTATATATGACTAATTTCCTTACAAGTTTTATTAGATCTTTAGTTTGGGCCAAAATAGGTCATAAACCATAATTTTTAGGATTCATATATATCTCCAAAACTATATCGAGTTTCTCTACGAATGTTAAATACTTAAGTTGCAAAATCACTCAAGTAAGATTCTCTCCAAATTTCAGGTTTTTTGGATTTGTTTTTTAAACATTATCATTGTTTTAGAATTTTCCATAAATTTTATTTATAGGCTGCAAATTTTGGAATTTTTCGTTCTCTACATTTTTGGATATCTTACAAAAAATTTAGTAAGGTTGTGTTCTCTAGGTTTTTCTCTATTTGGCCAAAATCCATAGGAAAACCGAAACCATAAATTCCTACTACAACCCCAGTACCCTAAATCTCAAACCTTATATCATGACTAGAAGGAAAATTAAAGGCCAAGGGAAGGGGAAATAAAATCTTTGAATGAATCCAAATAAGGAATGTATGGATGTTGAATTTTTGGCCTCACGTGTATTAGAATAAATCACCCAACTCAAGGAGAAGGTAAAAGATGACCTTGCTAATGTAAAGGTGGCATTTGACAATAGATTTCTCTCAGTGAAGGGTGAAATGAAGGAGGAGGTTGAAAATATATTGGACTTGATGTAGATTAAAATGAAGGCATAATTTGAATAAATTAAGAAGGATATTTTTTCCATGAGTTCATTCATGACTATAGTTACGAATTTCCATTCAAGTCATATGGGTTCCTTAAGTAATGCATGCTCAAATTCAAGTCATGCCAACTAGGTGGATCATATTCATAACCTAGTGGGTCTTCCATCCAATGGTGGAACATGATTCCAAAAGTGGAAATATGTAAGTTAAATGGGAATGATATATTCACATAGATCAACCAAATGGAGAATGTTTTTGATCTACATCAAGTCGCAAGTGGACAAAGGTAGTAATGGAATCCTAGTATATGGAACCAAAAAAATCATTTGGTATAGATAAATGTAATAGTAGAAGAAAAATAAGGGTCTCTCTATTACCTGGCCCATGTTCACAGATGAGCTTTAGATACACTAGAATAAAAATTCTATAGATAACTATTTCAACTAGAGAACAAATCTTAGGAAAACAAGGAAAATCAATGATTATATCTAATAGCTCCAAAATCTATCCTTACATGTGGGTGACATATCAAAGTATGATCTAAATGATCTATTGTTAGGTTGACTCAAGGATAACATCTAAATAGATGTCCACCCTCTTAATCCTAGCTTGATATTAGAATCCATGATAGTGCCTCGTTCGATGGAGGAAATAGATCTAGTGAAAGCTAGGGGTATCACTTCTCATAATAATTGCATGTTTCTGACACAATCATTTCCTCAACTAACACAATTGAATCCTCAAAAAATTGAAGAGGAGAGAGTAAAAGGTATATGTTTCAATTGTGATAGAAAATGAAGCAAGGGACATAAATGTGTTGAGAAGAAATTATTCTACATTGAAGGGTACAATGAGGAAGAAGATGTAGATGAAGTAACCAATGAAGAAGAAGTGGTTCCTGAGATCAAGGATGATTAATCTCAACTAGGGAAAATTTTAAGACACCCCCCCCCCCCCAAAAAAAAATTTTTTTGCAGAAATTCATTGGTGAATATGTGAAAATTGACTTTCACGCTAATGGAGAATATGAAGAAAATGCCAAAATGTTGTCGACTGATAGTGTATGATGTCAGCCAAAAATATATGATTTTTTTTGAAAAATCATTTTCTAACAATAGCATTTAAAATGACCGGCTCGATGAGAAATATGTCCTCACAAAATATGGCGCAAACAAAACAAAATTAAAAAAAAAAATCCTTTTTGTGAAAAAATACAAATTTCACTAATTTTGTATGGGAATTATTTTTTTGAAATTTTTTGATGTTAGCAATTAAAATTATCTTCTCAATGAGAAATTTGTCCTCACAAAATATGGCATAAGAAAAAAAACATCCCACACTCTTTTTTTATATGCTACAGGCCGGTAGCATAAAATATGCTACCGAATGGTATCATTATTTATGCTAGCGATCGACAACATAATATAGGATGTCGGCTGGTAGCATAAAAAATTCTATCGGCCAGTAGCATAAAAAAATGCTACCTGTCAGGAGCATAAAAAATGCTACCAGCCGATAACATAATTTATGCTATTGGTCGACAACGTATATTATGTTGTCGGCCAGTAGCATAAAAAAATACTATCGGCCGACAACATTAAGAAAAATATCATGAATTTCTATTTCGTGGGAATGTCGAATTGACCCCAAAAATTAATTTTACCCAGAACATTTTTTGTGACTTGGTCCTAATTCCTACCCTAAAAAATTCACCAATTTCAAATTTCAAAAACCGGAATATTCGTGAATTAATAAATATTTGCCACTAAAATTTTCCCTGATCTCAACCAACTATCTCTTGCCATGTAATATTGGGAATTATCACCTCCAAAACTCTCAAGGTTTTTGGATTGAAAAATACATTAAGGGTGAAAATATTAATTGACTATAGAAAAACTCAATACTTCGTCAATCATAAGTTGTCATCGTACTTAAATTGTGTTAATTATCTATCATAGAGTTTCATGTCATGGTTAAAGATGGAGGTTAAGTTAATTATTTAGGAAAGTTTGATATTATTAAAATATCCATGGGAGATTACCTACTCAATATCCCTATGTATTCCATTTCAATGGGAGGTGTAGACATCGTGTTAGGGGTCCAATGGTTTACCTTAGGTAGTATTGAGATGAAATTTCAATATTTATTCATGTGTTTTCATTTTGAAGGGAATAATTTAAACTATGTGGGATGTGAGAAAAAAATCCACAATTGGTGAGCTTTTATCAATGTAGAAGATGCTTAGAAAGGGTATAGATGGGTTTGTGGGACAAGTATTTTCAATGGAAGATCAACCATCAAAAGGTCCTATACCGTCAGATCCACAAATAGTTATTAATGAGAAATTAGTTATTTTTGGGGATATGCCAAAAGGGTTGCATCCAAAAGAGATCATGATTATGCCATTCATCTAGTACCATGCAACCACATGTAGACACAAAATCACACACTTTGAGTCAATATTTAGTCTCGATCACATACTACTATTTGCATGGTTCCTAAATAAGAAATGTACTAATTAACCCATGTCTTTGGCCATCTTATGTTATTTTCTATTGCCACTTTCAGTCTTGCATCTTTATTGGCCCAGTCTTTCTTTTCAGGCTTCTTTTTTACCCCTTCTAGACTTGAATGCCCATCCAGGATGCCAATGTCAGGCACCCTCGTCCCTCTGGGCGCCCCAGTCCTCTTTGTACTTTGGTCACAATTTTTGGGTCCTTTCTAGTCGTTTCAACATCTTATATTTTTAGTAGTCAGCCTTTTTGGGGTTAATTACAAAATTCAAGCAAGGAAATCATATAAATATAAATTTATGTGATCTTACTAAGGGACCAAGCACTAAACATCTATTATCACCATCTAAGGTTACATCCATCAAAGGAATTTATAGCTCCATTTGCATCCATCGAGCTCCATCACAAGGCACAAAAGGATGGTTAATCTGCATCACACTTCATAGGAGAGGATTACATTGTTTCCACACCCACATTATTTATATTCTACATCTAGTTACTTTCTCACTACTCGCAAAGTGTGACTGGCACAAGAGCAACCTAGGGCATAATTTTGCACACACATTTCATCACCTAGGTTCATTTTCATCACCTTTTTACATTTTGGCATCTTCAATCTCCATTCTCCATATTTTTATCACTTCACGCCATGTCTAGTCCCTCGACACACTTTCTACACCAATCTACATGGATATCAAGTACGCATCTCTATTTAGTTTATGTTACTGAGCATCCTACTCACCAACATAAAGTGGGGGAAAATGTAGACATAATATGACACACTTTGATTCATTATTTAGTATCGATCACATACTATTATTTGCATGGTTCCTAAGTAAGAAAAGTATTAATTAACCCATGTCTTTGGCCATCTTTTTTTATTTTCTATTTGCACTTTTGCTCCTACATATTTATTGGCTCAGTTTTTCTTTTTAGGATTCAATTTTACCCTTTCTGGACTTGAGCGCCTAGCTAGGATGCCAGCACCAAGTGCCCTTGTTCCCTCCAGGCATGCCAGTCCTCTTTGTACTTTGGTCACACTTTTGGGTTATTTATTGTCATTTCAACATCTTATATTTTTTGTAGTCAGCCTTTTGGGGGTTAATTACAAAATTCAAGAAAGGGAATCATATAGATATAAAGTTATGTGATCATAATAAGAGACCAAGCACTAAGCATCTAATATCACCATCTAAGGTTGCATCCATAAAAGGAATTTGTAGCTCAATTTGAATCCATCACAAGCCACAAAAGGCTAGTTCATCTGCATCACACTTTATAGGAGGGAAGTCTATTGTTTCCATGCACACATTATTACATTCTACATCTAGTTACTTGTTCACTACTCACAAAGTACATATGGTACAAGAGAAACCTAGGGCACAATTCCGCACACACACAACTAGAACTACATTGGGTCTGAGATGTGGTGTAGTGCTCAATGATAAGTCCATCACTTTGGAATCTGAGGACAGTCTTAACCCTTCATATGCATCTTTATTTTTTAGGGTTTTGATGATTTACTTGGGGCTTTTTAGGTGATTTATCTATTACAGGTTTACAACAACATCCAACAAAGTTTAATGACATACACACAACAAGAATCCAAGAAGTATAGACAGCTAGTGACCATATCGGAATTAGGTTTTGACCATTTCTATAGACTAGGGCGCCCACGAGTGCCCCTATCCTTTTCTAGGTGCCCCAATCCAGTCAAATCCACATATGTTGCACTTTTTCATACTTCTATGTGATGGGTTTTCATCTCTGTTCAGCCAGTCTCCACTGCGACACAATCCAAAAACCTCTTTGAACCAACTAAGGCTCTTCTAACCCTCTTTCCACATCACAGTTTCATATTTTCTAGTTTAGTTTTCCTGGGTATTATTTCAGTATTTAATTATTCATTTTATTTACTGCAAAATTGCATTAGATTAGGCTAGTGTATTTACATATTAGCATAATCACCACCCACCCAATATTCAACCTTGTTGCTACCCATATCTAAAGAAGAGTGAGATTGGAAAGATGGTGCAGGTGCTATTAAGAATCATCCTTGGTTTAGTGTTCGCATTATTATTTTTAAAATTTAATAGTCATATATTACATTAGTGAGTTACTGTTTTAGTAAGATATTGATATTGTTATATTAATATCATATTTGTGTGAGAAAAATAAAATATTGTAATATTATTAATATGGGTCATAAAAAACTCATTATTAACAATATAGGATATTGTCTTAGTTGTGATTTTGTTAAATAAAACAACTCACGTATCTATTTGAGAGGTGTGTGAGAGATTGATGGGTTTTGGAAGTGATTCTGGGAGAGATAAGAGAGTATATTGTGGGATTGAATATTGGAGTTGAATTCTTGTATTAAGGAGATCATTCTTCTACATATTGTAAGCTCTCTCACCATGTAATTGCTACAAGCTCCATATTTATTCAATCAAGAATATAGCAAGTTTATTATATTTTTATCTCTTGTGGCTTTCTTAAATTATTTAATGTAATTGTTGCTTATTTAGGCTAGTTAAGCTCTCAGTTTCATATCATTTGGTATCAAAGTAGGAGAGATCAAGATATGAGATTATTTGTAGGGAAAATATGTGTCATCTAGGATGTAGATCTAATATTTTTAAGCCCCTGTAATTGTTTTCTGAATTTTGGGTTCGTGACACAGGAATCGCCATCGATTTTTTTCCAATCGCCATTGATTCGGGTGTTCACTGACAAATCTACATGTAGAATAACAGAATGAATTACCTGCAATCTTTTTATGGTCACCAACGATTTACCTCAATCATCGTTGACTCTGCTAATCGTCGATGATTTTGTATCCAGTCACCAGTGATTCACTCTGTTCATCATCAACCACTATGATAAACTTGATAGCAAGATCTTTTTTTTGCATTTTCAGTTAATTTTTCGAGCTTTCTGTTTTATATTGAAGGGGGGATTTTCAAACTAAGCACGAATTTTAAATTTTTTGAGTAATTAAAGCAACATCTAATGGAGCTCGGAGGCAATAGAGGAAGGAGCGGTTTTAGCGACCTCTCTTCAGGCACCATCGGCGAGGCCACAATACTGCTTCAATGGCCATGCTTTTTCAGTTGTGTTCGGTGTGTTTAATTTCCGGTGTATGCAAATAAGAACAGATGAAATTCCTATTCAAAATTGTAATATGTGAGCAATTTCTCATATTTTCCTATATTTTGTAAAAATGCGAGTGGGGAAATATGTACATTGCTTTGGAGTGGTTAGTGGTCCACTAGAAAACCAATTTGTGAATTTGTGAATCTCTTAGAAAAGAACATATAGAGTGGTTAATAGTTCTAATAGAAAACATGTTAGAGTTGATAGTACTCTTTGAAAACCATCGTATCATGAGCATGTACTAGACATAACTCATCCATGTTCGCACTAAGGGGGGAATGTTGGGTATTAACCTTGGTTTAGTGCTCACATTATTATTTATAAAATGTAATAGTCATATATTACATTCGTGAGGTAATGTGTTAGTAAGATATTAATATTGTTATATTAATATCATATTTGTGTGAGAAATCATAAAGATTGTAATATTATTAATATGAGTCATAAAAAAACTCATTATTAATAATATAGGATATTGTATTAGTTATGAGTTTGTTTAATAAAACAACTTGCGTATCTATTTGAGAGGTGTGTGAGAGATTGATGGGTTTTGGGAGTGATTCTAGGAGAGATAAGAGATTTTATTATGGGATTGAAGATGGGAGTTGAATCCTTGTATTAAGGATATCATTATCATATATATATTGTAAGCTCTCTCACTATGTAATTGATACAAGCTCTAGATTTATTCAATCAATAATATAGTGTGTTTATTATATTTTTGTCTCTTGTGGATTTCTTAAATTATTTAATGTAATTGTTGTTTATTTAGATTAGTTAAGCACTCAATTTCATATCAGGTGCTAGAAGTAGGTATTTCAGTATAGCCAAGGCAATTACTCTTCTTCGTTAGTGACTGTACGAAATAAATATGAAACTTGGAACATGTGTCCAGATTACAAAAATCTCAAAACCTTAAAATTTTAAGTTTCGCATTCGTAACATTGATGATTCACTAGATGAGTTACATGTGTTGTTTATTTTAGAAAACTAGATCTTTGATCGGGATATCATCAAATCATAATTTAAAATGATGGTAATCATAAAACAAGATTTAAGAAACATGATGGTATCTATGAATTTTTGATGATGTGGCAATACAAATTCACCATCTACATTCTAGAGGTTAACGAATTCTAGTTTTCATCCATTTCAATCAAAACGTTTCCTCAAATTATTTGACGATGTCTTAATCTACAATAATACATGGGAGGAACACCTACATTACATAAATAAGCTTTTGGAAACTCTTCATCTACAACACCTTTATGTTAATCCCTTCAAGTTCAATGTTGGAGTTAGGGAGGTTAAATACTTGGGTCATATCATTTCCCATGAAGGTGTAAAATTAGATCCACACAAGATCAAGGCTATTATGGATTGGAAGTTACCTAAACCCCTAAAAAACCTTAGAGGATTCTTAGGGATTACATGTTACTATTTAATATTTATGAGGAATCATGGGAGAATTAAAATACCACTCAATTTTTTATTGAAGAAATGCTCCTTCCATTTTAATTAGGACAAAACATAGGCATTTGAGATATTGAAGAAGGCCATGTGTACCACTCCAGTTATTGCTACTTCATATTTCTCCAAAACATTCATTATCAAATATTATTCTTCACGTTATGATATATGAGCATTACTCATGTAAGAGAGCCATCCAATTACATTTAAGAGTCATCAATTCAAAGGTAATAATATGTCAAAACCAATTTATGAGAAATACATGATGAGTATTCTTCATGTATTCAAATAGTGGTGAATATACCTCACATGTTATCACTTCTAGGTTAAGATAGATCATGGAAGTCTAAAAAATTTATTGGAGAAATGAATATCTTCAGAAGAAAAACACAAATGGGACACAAAAATATTGGATTATGAATTTGAGATAATTTACAAGAAAGGAAAGGAAAATGTTGTGGTTGATGAACAATTCACTTGGGATGTGTCCATAGAAATAATGTTCTATGACATGTCCATATTGCAAGCATGATGACATGAGGAAATGATATCTTGGCATGAAATATGTTTTGATAACATCTTGGCCACCTCTCTCTCTCTCTCTCTCTCTCTCTCTCTCTCTATTAATGTTCACTCCTCAACTTGAAGGCATGGTCCCCAAACCTCATATCCATACAACAAGGTAGGTGTAATTAGTGAGTGAAAGAGGTGGATCTTTGTTTGAATGTCCCAAAACTAGAGATGATGATAAATCTTATCAAGGGTGGTGATAGTTACAAAAAACTTATTAAATATGGAATATATACATAGAATCAAGCTAAATGATGGTAATATGACCCCAAAATATACATACAAAGATACTATATCAACCCTCTCCCCTTTATAAGTAAGAATCGCCCCACTTACTATATGGTAATGTTGTATGCCATGAATTTTATTTTACCCAAATTAACTTAAATCCCAAAAGGAGGATAAAATATTAAGTTGTTAATAGAGACATCTCATAAAGTGAGATATCAGAGTAATTCCATGATTCAATAGAAGAATTGTAATATAGACCGCAAAGAGTAAAAACCCATTTGTTTCGCCTAATGTATATGAAATTATTTCCTCTATCCCATCAATATAAAGATAAAAAATTGTAGGAGAGAGTGGAAAACCTTAATTAACACCTATGGTACTCTATACATCATCTAAATCACCATTCCTCATTCTTATCTTTCTATCATAGAGTATCATCACAAGTGATACTACCAAGGGTGGAAGACTCAAATCCTTAATCCTTTCAACTAATAAATGTGTAGCAATTGTATAAAATATCTTATGGAAGTCTATATAAAATATACTACACACTTATTTTCCCTAGCTTTCCCAATGATAGAGGTCAAAGTGAAGATATGATCGCCAACACGGTGGTCCCTTCTGAAACCTTCTCTTCTTTTAGATCTTATCTTTTTGGTCTCTTCCCATCTAGAGATACTAATATTTAGAGTTGTGGCAAATATCTTAGCGAAGGTTCCTCCGATCATTAGTGTAGTATTTACTCGGATAATTCATGTTGTCACTATTGTATATGGGATGGATGATACGGGAGGTCCAAGAAGGTGGAAATCCACAGTCACCATGTTAAACAGGTCTATGATAAGGAGTGATAACACTTCATGGATATGTATAAAAAATTCATAGTTTACGTTCGCTACATTATGAGATTTGTTTTGGATTGGAGCTTAAGGATGACACGAAGGATTAGGAAATCAATGAAGAAATGAAAAGGAGAATATTTTGGGGTGACTCAAATGCTTGGGTGATTTGGAGAATTATATAGGATAAAAGCATAATCAAACCAAGTAAGGAGATGAGATATTGCACGTAGTGATTTCTTCGGAAGGAAGGCTCTGCAAAACCATTTCAGAGTAAATCATAAATGATTGACAATAGTTTTGCACATGTTCATGATATAGTTCCTCTTTTCCTTAGAAGAATGCTTCTATAAATCATTTGTATGTTCTTCAATTTGGAGGGTTTACACTACTTATCATGTTTCGTTACGCTATAAATGTTTTTACAATAAGTGCCATTCTAGTGCTAGTCAAGCATTACGAGGAAAATGGTTGTTGCTAGGAGTGCAAGAAGTGTGGATGGAATGGGGATTTTTTTATAATGTCATCATTCATATGATTTAATTATTATATTTCTTTAAGGTATTATTATAGTTGGTTCCATTATGCTACTATATATATTTATTTATTTGAAATATGTTTAAGGATATCAATTTAAAGGTATATATGTTGGATTTTTTCACATACTTTATAAATGATAAATAAATTTATTACCTTCTCTGTGATGTTTTTAGTTGATAAATGATATCAATTTAGCCACTTCACTATCTCAAGCTTGAAATAAAATTTCCAAGAAAAAATAAATGGGCTCCAAACGCACACTCTATAGCTAAGATATTAATATTTTTCAATCGACCTCTCTGAGCAAAAAAAATTCCAAGTAACGGTAAATTGTATCCTAAATTAATGTTTAAATTACCCTCTGTGGTTAAATACATGTCTAATTCAAACTCAAAAATAAAAGTGAATAGGCTCCCGCCATTGAATTCCACCTCTTTTCCATCATAAAATGCCTCTCAGTATAAAAATGCTTCTCAATGTAATAATTGTTTGACATAAAAAAATCATCAACTTGAACTCTAAATTCAATTTTTCCCATGAATGTGATTGGAGTTCTTTTTCTATGTAGATGATGTATAGGAAAAAAATTATTTTTTGATTGAAAAATGTATCTCTATTAATCATATAAATAAAATGTAATTGTAATAATATACAAATGGGTGGCAGGGCATCACACCTTAGAAGTCATATTTATTTTTAAAAACTCGAGAATAATTAACATAAATCATCCAAATCTATCAAAAAATATGACAATAATTAAGACATGTTATATGAGATTAGAGAAATAGCTTTTTAATGGAACAAATTTGGATAACAAACCATGAGCTCAATTTTTTTTTAAAAATAAGGACTATTGATTTAGGAAACAACAATAAACATGGTAGCTGGTGATGGAGAAATATTATCAAGGTTATATCACCCTGGCCACTTCCCCTAGGAAGATTTAATATGTCAAGTATTGGCTCCCACCCATCATTCATTTCTTTCTTTCATTATTCTTTAGTTTTCCTAGTAGGGGAGATGGCAAGAGATGTTTTAGGAAACTCATCATGAAACAACATTGTCTAGATACCAAACCAACCACATTTGTCAGCACCTCCTCCACCCCCACCACAACCATTGGGTGAAAGTCAACATGAACAGGGTGAGAATTCCGCTTATTACTCAAACGGTGTTGCTCACACCCTCTAACTCCATGACCTTGAGAAGGGGATTGGTGGCGAGGAGAATGAGGTGGCACTTGACTAACTATACAAGGAACATTTCCCCAGTGGTCAAAAAGTAATTGGAGGTGCCCTACCTTCAACCTATCTTTTTTTATCTTGCACTTGAATCTAAAGCATAATATTTGAAATGACAACCATTTTTTTAGTAAGAGAAATCTTTATCCATAGGAAAAACACTGAAAATAACACGATTCAAATTAAACATTTGTTAAATTTCTTTCCAAACAACCCGATATTACGTTTTAACACATTAACTTACAATTACAAATTAATATGTGAAATAAAATATTAATATGAAAATATGCCAAATTTTATTATGTTTATTTTAGATTTAGTATGGTCAAGTCCCATATAAACTCTATACCAAACTGTTAAGAAAGGGTGATAATCCATCTCTAAGAAGAATGTGCGAGAAAAACCTAAACAAACATTTGAGTGTCTTCACTTGAAGAGGTGTTTGACAAATGGGTTTTTAGATCCGACGTGAATATTAAAGTGAAAAAAGAAACCTTTTCTTATATAAAAAAAATTACCAATAATTTTTTAACAAGGTTTTCTTTGGAAATTTTCTATGAATTTTTTTTCCAACTTTTCACATCATATATTTTTTTTCGATGAACGTCTCAAATCTTTTTTAATGAGGAGATTATGAGAATCAATGTAATATATAACAAAATTGTATTCACAAATATTTTCTAAACAATACCTTCTCATTAATAGATAATATTATTATTTTTTAATTAAGAGATAAATATCGAATTAATTTAGATCAAGGAGCATCTATTCTCTAAAATTTAAATGAAAATCAATCCAATATTAGTCTTTCTAATAAATTTGAAAAGATATATTTTAATGAATAATAACAATATTTTTTTTTATTGGAACGCATTAATATAATAAAAAATAAGCTATAATGGTTACAATAAAAAGTGACCGGAAAAGTCATGATTCCATTAATAGTTGGAGAAATACATAACATCAAAAAATGTTACAAGTGAAAAATTGAGAATAAAAGAATAAATACGGTAAGCATTGCAGTATAGGTGTAATACCCACCACTATAGAAATATATTGAAAATCAAAACTATTCACAGTAGATTGTGGCTGAATCCAGTCTTTCTTTCCTTTTAAATTTTTGAATTCTATCCAACCTTCAATAGGAGAGCCCTCAATGGCATGTCGAATATCTCATTAGTATGAGAACTACCTTGCTCCTTATCTAATTCGGAGGAATCTATTTCATGAAATCTCTTTGTTCCCCAAGTAAAATTTACATTGTATTTGACTCCTTACCCCTGGGGCTTCCTTCAATCGAACAAGCGATATTTGACTTCATAAACACCTATACTTTTGAAATGTGCATTTCTCTTCCATTGTTGTTAGTGACCAACTCATTCTCCGATGCCAGATAAAAATAGCGACGTGTTTCAGATTTGGAGGGACAACTTATTTTCCACTCCAACTGCCCTTTAAGATATGGGTAGGGGTCTTGTAGATACCTAGTTTATTTATAAATCCAACAATGAAAAGATGTGTTTTGAGAATCCAAGACATAAGACCATTGCAGTTTACCCTTCTATAATAACATCTTGTCTAGCACTCCTTTGCATAGTCGAGCATAACTGAACACCATTTTAAATCAACAACATCAAATGTTTTAACTTAACAAATTATTCATTCCAGAGATAAAGTCAGACATCAACCTTAAGCACATGATATCTTCTTTATTCATTCATTGAAATCATGTTATGGGCAGAAACGTATAGAACAAGAAATGTAGAATGTAATACTTTCCTTGCATTACATAAAAAGAGGAACTATCGTATAAAGGAGATTATTCTCTTGCAGTGATACTATTTTATTAAGTTTTGGCTTCTTATGTACTAAAAAGTGCAAGATTTAAAGTGTTTCATGCAGATTTTGTACTACGTGACGTTCACTTTGGAATTTGTCAAAGTAAAAGTTTAACCTTCTTTCTTAAGTTTTAGCTTATTATATTATAAATTAGAAATATATTGTTTATTTGGTTTTGAATTTGTTAAAGTATTCAACGAGTCTATTTTCATAGATAAAACGTTTTTCCTTGAGTATTTGTACAATTATCTTATTTCGAATCCACTTTCATAATAATAAATAAACATTTAAACAAAAAGAGACGAGTAGTAAAGTTAGTCTTAGCTCTTATTTAATCAATAATGAAATGCCTTAACTACTCCACATCTATATGTATCGATGTTAAATATTAACTAACCATGAACTTATTTTGATATGAAATCTAAATGTACCATGAACTTAACTTTTTTCTTTTTCGCTCAACCTAATTCCTTTCTTTTTACATCACCTTTATTCTTTCTACATTATCAATATCTATTGACAACTACTTTTAAGCCAAACTTTGATACACTACCAGCTTAAATTTCCTTTTCTCTTATTTAATATAATATACTTAAGTTGTTCATTGTGTAATGGAGTTTCATTTCACTTAAGTATATTATATTAAATAAGAGAAAAGGAAATTTACGATGGTAGTGTATCAAAGTTTGGCTTAAAAGTAGTTGTCAATAGATATTGATAATGCGGAAAGAATAAAGGTGATGTAAAAAGAAAGGAATTAGGTTGAGTGAAAAAGAAAAAAGTTAAGTTCATGGTACATTTAGATTTCAACTTGATTCAAAATAAGTTCATGGTTAGTTAATATTTAACATCGATACATATAGATGTGGAGTAGTTAAGGCATTTCATTATTGACAAGGAGGTTGCAGGTGTGAATTACCATTTGATTGGTAGAGCACATAAGGACATGATTGCAAACTCGAGAAAGAAAACTACATTAAAGATTTGGTCTATTCTTGATCATCCGTAGGGGTTTGAAACTTATCAAGATTTCATGAACATGAAAGATATCATCATGACACAGATAATAGTCTTGTAGTCATGGTTCATGGGCCTTCTCTCGTCCATGGTTGTTTGTAGAATGCATAAGGACATTTTTATAAACTCAACTAAAAAAAAGACATCAAAGACTCAGTCCATTTTTGTTCATTCTTTATGGTTCTAAACTTATAATTTATAAAAGCATAATTGTATGAATGTGGAAGATATCATCATCACATGGTTAGTAGTTTTGTAACCATGTTTTGTGGATATTCTCATCTATGGTTGTTATCTTGTGATGCTTTGCAACTTTTTAATATTATTGTAGTTTATAAACAAAAGGGCATATATTCTATATAAGTTAGAAGATTTCATTCCATTATAGTTATCTCTATTTATGTACATCTTTATAGTAATTTGTGACCATTCCTTACCATCCATATGGTATCATGCATATGATGATTATGTGATTTCTAATGGAATGTTGATGTTTTTAGGATCCCTCAGGTAAATATAATTAAGGTCTACATTGGGAATAGTAAAGGGCCAATAATGTTGATATTTACTCCCACAACTCTAGCTAGAAGGGATATGATTCAAAGGGGTACTTAGTATACAAGTGTTGTCTAGTATTATATGTGTGATTCATGCTATAAAAAGACAATTCACACCAGATAAGGAAAAGTCTCAAACTATTTTTTATGTTATCTTTTGATGACTATAGATTTCACAAGTTCAATTGTTTAAACACAACTAAAAATTAGAAAATGATACCAATAATGGACATAAGTAGTTATCCCATCAAACGACATAATCAGAAGCAAATAGGAGAAGGAAACCAATAAAAATTGTAATAAGGTGGAGTGGATGTTTGGCCATTTACACTAGTTCTAGTGGTTTAAATGCTACACCAATAACTGTTATCGACAATGCATAATAGGGGTGAGATTGAGTGTATAGTATTGAATATATCAATAAAAATGGTTGGAATTGAATTTGACATTCATTAGACTATCATCGGGAATTTTCCTTCCTCTCTTAGAAAAGACGATTTAAAAACCACAAATATTAGGCATATGATAGAGTTTACAACTCACATTTTGGTCAAGCTAGATTGAGTCCATCCATAATCGGTAAATAAGAAAGATGCAAAAAAGGTGATGGACTCATTGATCAACATGGAACCCTTTAATGAGTGAAACTATCTAAAAAATCCAAGATAAAAGCCTCAAAATAAATGCATTATTAAGATATATGTGTGAGTTATTTTATATTTGTATTTTAGTTTCTTTCTATTAAGATTAATATATCAGTTATTTTAAGTCCAATATATTTTCTTACACAATTTTACTAATGGTTTTTTTTAATATTTAAATTTATGAGCATCAACATTTAAATAGACATAATTTATTCTAATTTAACTTTTAGCATTAATTTATGTAATGCTAAAACTAAATATATTTTATCCACAACACTTATTATGCATGAGACTATGAGTCCAATAAATATATTGGATGAATGATAAATATGATTTGGCATTCGTGTGTGTGTGTGTGTGTGTGTGTGTGTGTGTGTGTGTGTGTGTGTGTGTGTGTGTGTGTGTGTGTGTGTGTGTGTGTGTGTGTGTGTAACTTTCCAACCTCATTGTGCATGTCGAAGATAATCAAATAGGATGAAAAGTATCCTCAAGACTCAAGTAGTCCATCAACATCACATGTGCTAGATGTTTTAACCATTTAAATAGGCTCAAATTGACCCATTTTAATTAGATGATAAAACTATAAGTATATACAAGGGCTAGCTTTAAAACCATAGGAATTTGTTATATGGTGGCTGCATAACTTCCCTGAAAGTTTTGAAACTACCAACCTATAAAAAATTAATGGTTTCTCTTGCATAGAAGGTGGAATACATGTTTCGAATGTGTTGTATATTTTACATGAGTCGTACCCTTTTAGAATATATCTAGGCATGACGTACAACTTGACACATCTTGTGGGGTCCTTAACAGATGAAAATTGACTTGCAACCTTCAACCGTACTCGACCCCCTCAAGGTCGCACTGGAGCAGTCGATGTTGAATGTGTGTGGCTAACTATATGAGGATCAATGACTAAGATATGGTAGTGTGATCTCCTGGTATTTGAGTTGGAAAAGGGGAGATTTAGAGGTTATGAACGAGTAGCGTAAATTCCCTATGGTTTTCCTAACTGAATTGGATCTAAGTGTTGATCTAATTTGAAGTGTCCAAATTGACTAAGATGAAAATAACAATCTATGCTACTGTTGGAAGGGAAATATAATCTAAACAAATCACAAAACTAAAATATTACTATTACAAACAACAATTGGCTTTTATTCTAAATAATCAAATCTACTTTTACACTAAAACTAAACAAGCGAAATAACCTGGTGTGGTTATTCACCTGTGTTGAGTGTATTGAAACTAAACTAACTTGAAATAAGAACTTTTCCAAATGATCTATGATGTGTAGAAAACCTCTTACATATATTCTCTCCTTCAGATCCACAGGGACGGGAAGAAGAGGATCCTTCACTCGGGGTTGTTATTAATGATTTAAACCCTCAAGATGGAAATCAACTAATTACTTGCAAATGAAAGGAAACTGATTTCTACTCTATTTGATATGATGTAACAATGATAAATTGCAGGAATGAAGGAAATCAAACAAAAAATCCAACTTAGAATTTACAGAACAAAGGTAAATCTAGTTGTGTAGTAATTTTTCCCCTCAGTTTATCCCTTTCTTTCTCTGTGTGTCCATATGACTCCAAGGAACTGGGAATGCAAACACAGCAGTAGGAGAAGGTGTTTGAGTAATGGCATCTTGAAGGCAGTTTGGTTGCAATGCATGTGGAAGAGAGATAACACAAGTGAACAGAGCTTGGCTATGTAATTTCTAGCAGGATTGTGGCAGCAATACTATGCAAGATACACAAAAATTCTCAAACCATTTTCCTGAATTCAAGCATGGAATATATAGGAATTGGTTGGGATGTGCCTTCATGCACAAGGAATCCTTGGACTGCCAAATCATTGGGTGAGGAGGCAGTTAAAACTAATTAAATATGTTTAAAAATAGAAGAGGGAAGGAATGCCAAGTAATCAAGACTATTTTATAGGCAATTTGGTTCACAAACGCACCCTAGAATTCAAGTTAAGTGAAATCATGTGTGTTAAAATCACACATGGAGAATTATGGAAATAGCGCACAGGACCGTGGTCACGGGACCTCCGCCTTGCCTAGGCGGTGGTTTCAGAACCGCCGCCCAGGCAGGGTGGTGGTCTTGACACTAAAGGCAAAAACATGCACAAAATGAAGCAGGAAGTGGAAGAAAGCGTGGAAAAGCTAAGTAAAGATGTCTATGCTACAAATATACACTGTGAATGGGTTTAGGAACTCGAACACCTTATGAAAGGATATGAATCAGCATTGGGGACTTTTTTAACCATTTTCTAGCAATGTAGCACATGCAATTTTGAGTGCGTACAGGTCCCCTTCATATGATTTTGGGCTCATATAGGTGGTTTAACCTATGATATTATGTGGGTGGTCAGATAATTCATGTTTATGGAAAACCATTATGGGTTGTATTCTTGGTCCATGGTTTTGGTAATCATTGTATTATAATACAACTGTGATGGTTTCCCATTGATATTCTTACATATAGTTGAGCATACAATATGATAAATATCAAAACTAGGAAGTACATTATTGTATGGTAAAATAGTTGAGTTAATACATTAAAGAAGATGAGTTACTACAATGTGTTTTTCCCAAAATGGTTTCCCAAGGTAAATCATGTGTATAGCGTTATCTTATGTATGTCATTTATATGTTTTCTAATTGTGTAAAATGTTTTGTGATGTATTGCTTCTTTCATATTGTAGACACCAAAATTGGGTCACACGCTCCTTAACCCTTCGTCAAATAATCAACTGGAACACACTCACCTAACCATGGCCCCTTACACCCTACACTAATATTAATTTAATTAAATTAATCCATATCCTCACAATATTTATTATCTAATTATCCTAATTTCCACCTCACCTAGACACCTCATCCAGCCACCTCACCCTAGACCTATTCTTGACATGTTTCCATAACTAACTAAGACCTAATCCTACTTGCCTTAATGGACTAAGATTTGGCCTAACCCTAAAAATCAATCCCTACAACCTCTCTAACCACATTCCCGCCCATTAGAAAAGAAGTCTTCCATTCTAATCTATGAAAAGAAACTAACTTGGATCCAAGAAATCAAGAAGATCTGCCCATTTTAGTAAACCTAGGGAATCCCACCCTAACCGACGCTGGTCACCCCTAAACCGACGTCCGGTCAACCCGGAATCGTCGTCGGTCACCTTTTATTCCTTTTTGGTAGCCTTATTTCGAATTTAGCACATTCCAAGAGCAAGGCGAGAGTAATCACATATGCATGCAATCAGAGAAAGCATTCGTTCACACCCAGACATCCACAACCATCCAAGCCAAGATCTGATTCAGCCAAGCAAGGAGGAAAGCCCAGCAGCTCAAGCAACAGTTTCCTATCAACTGGTGACCCTCTACAGAAGAAACCTCCAACCACCATCTCCTATCTTCACCCACAGTTGACTGGTAGCAGATTCCAAGTAAGTACACTTGTCTATTCAATCCATTTTGTTTAGATACTCTCAGTATTTACATCTTTTTGTGTGTTATTGCTTTTCCAGCCACTCACTGCTTCTCTCTGATAACTATCCCCCTATACCTCTTCCAAAACCCCTCAAAAACCTTGTCCTAGCAATCCAACACCCCATTCTGACCTACCCAACCCTTTGTGTAATCACAAAGAAGATCCAAAATCCATTCTACAACATCTTCCATTTTCCCACAGTCACTGGCATCGGTCTCCCTAAACCACCATCGGTCGAGCCTATACCGGCATCGGTCTACCTACCCGATACTGGCCTTTGTTACTATTCATCAACTTAACCCATAACTCCTCCCCACTTCAACAAAACCCCACCAGACCTGCCCACTAACCTGCATCCCTACCCACACCTCGTAGACACCTCACTCAACTCCCCATCAACTTGGAAAATAGACCTAGACCCCTGTTCTTGACCCCCTATCATTTCTTCAGTGACCGACATCGGTCACAATTAACCGGCATCGGTCAGGACGTGACTGGCATCGATCTCTGTGTCTGTCAATATAGTACATGCCAGTAACCTACCTACTTATTCCCAAGTTACCTATAATCACCTGTGACCTTCATCAGAACTCTGTCAGACCTATAGAAACCCAGAACCATTTACCTGACCTCCGGATCTGATCCTAACCTAGCTTGTTAGATTAGATTTTTCTTATTGTGTTTATATGAGATGCCTAAATCATATTGACTATAGTAGGACAATATTTACCTTATTTATCACATTAATTTGTTTACAACAGTGGATTGACAGCCTTCTAGGGAGTATCATACTTCCTGGATCTAGCATACGCTAGGCAGTCCATTGCATATGTTGTTTAACTTCCATTTGGTGGTCTTGTTGTTTATTTTAGGTAGTTCCTCCTAGCCAAAAGGAAGCTCTCACGATCAGTTGTGGATCGAGAAGTCAACTCGCATGCAACAACCTTCAACTAGCTTCAACAGGTATTCCCCCTAGCCTTTTACCCTTATCTATTTCGTCACATTCCAAGAAACGTTCTAAGAATCAGGTGAAACATTTTGGCATGCCCAGTGGGACCCATTTGGGGTTCCTTGCATTTCTTCATTCCTAGGTAAAATTTACATGTTTGTTTCCTTTCTGAAAGGTTCTCACATTAAATTTCTCCCCTGGAATCTTCTCTTCTTTCTATTGTCTCAAAGCAATCGTGTTTTGGTGCTATAAAAAGAACTCTTCTTCTCTTTCATTTATATTGCATTAGTGAAAGATCATATTCTCTCCTGTTCATCTTTTGTGATATCAAATTTAATATTTTGATTTGGGCTTAAAATTAATGGCATTTCATTCTTGTATGCTGCATTAGTGCACATTAAATGAGGGCAATCTATACACTGGAATTCATGCCTAGTTGATGGTTGACAAAAGAATCATAGAAAGCACATTCTCTCTCTCTCTCTCTCTCTCAGTCTTACCAAACTACACAAATTCAAATTAACACATCTTTCTTAAACAACATCTTACTCGAGAACATCTGTCAGTGATCACATGATCTGATTGGCAGGTACTCCCAAGCTCGTTGCCTCTGTTGAGTCATTATCTCAGAGGATGGCCCACCCCCACCATAACATACCTGAAACCTCTCCTTTTAGATATCCTTCTTCATAGGATGCCTTCCCAACCAAAAAATTCTGTTCTAAATACACATAGTCAGTCCTTAATAGCGTAAGCTGAACAAACATAATAGAAAGAGCACTTTTAGGATCGTATTTTTCTTAGTGTTTCTACTTGGCTTGTGTTTTGAGGTGAGAGGACACGTTCTTCATATTTTTATTTCTCCTTACACGCTCCTCATCATAGTTGGTGTATTCCAACTTCGTCTGAGTGTGCCTGGACCCCATTTTTATCATTCTCAGAGTTCTGGGTTTGATTCCACACTTGATTTTAAATCACAACCACATTTTTCTTCATCTCTATTTCAATTTCATAGTAACTGGTGTCGGTCCAGTGATCATCATTGGTTACCCTCTAACCATCACCAGTTTTATCCAACTAGCATTGGTTTACTGTTCTTTTGGTTAACCTGCCCAAAAGGACACCCGCTTCATCTTCTTTGTTGTTCGGAATCTCTGTAACTCTCAATATCTTCTTTGTTCTGATAAAATCCATCCTACAGCTTATCTAACTGGTAGATCATCAGTCTTTTTCCTTGTTTGGCAAATTGTTCTTTTTTCACAGTGACTGACCGCGGTTACCTCTGACCAACATTGGTTTACCCTAACCAACATCGATTAGCCTGTGTAATTTTCTAGCTAACATATTGACCCAATCCACCTACCACTACCTATTTTTCCTATTTTGTTGTGTTTCTGTGTCATTTACAGAAAGCAGTCCTACCAAATCAGCACTTGTTCACATGGTGCTGACTCGTAGCCAAAAAAATGCCCTCATATTCCACGCTAGTTGTCAACCACTCCCACCTAGTCCTTCACCACCTTCCATTCTATCACCCATGGATCCTACCCAACCTATCACCATCACCACAGGTGATGAGGAGTTCACACGACTCCTTGATCAGAACCCTACTGCCTTACAATTCTATCTTTCCCACTCATCCACTCGAGATGCCTCGGGTCAGTTGATATATGACATGCCCATATCTATCCCCCGACACTCATTCCTACTTCTATGTCAGCCCCTTCTAGCTCCACACTACCCGCACCTACCTTGTCCCCCAGTCATTTTGTAGCTAGGCCCTATACCTGCTATGACCGCCACATCTGCCACATCTATTGCACCCACAACATCCACTATACCTTTGTCAACCACCCAGAACATAACCTCATCTGTGCCTATTGTCTCACATATACCCATAGCAACACAACCACCCCTGGTGTCGTTGACCCCTACCCCATTTCAAAACATTGTCCTTTCTATTCCATAATCCTTAGCCCCCATCGCTACTAGAGTCACCTCGACCCTTCCACCTTCATATACGTACTATTAGTAGCCTCCTATTTCATCTATCATTCATTCTGGGTATGTGCCCCCTATCTCACTCCCTCATTCTCAACCTACCTATTTGGCATCACCATATACTAGAATGCCACCTCCATCATATGTCCAACACCAACCCTCTTACGCTACAGGAGGTACCCATCCATCACCACCTACCAATGACCTCATCAAGTTAATGATGGACAAGATGCAGACACTGGAGGCATCGGTTTCTGGCTCACGCAATTCTCTCACCTACGATGAAATTTGTAATGAGCCCATACACCCATCCATTCCTATTCGTCCATATCTTGTACATTGGGAGATGCCTAAATTTAACTGCTTCAACAACAAAGAGGACCCGCAACAACATTTGTGGTCTTTCAAACATGGGTGTTATCTGATCACCCATGATGATGCTTTGCTTCTGAGGACCTTTCCCATGTCTCTGACCGGGCCCACATTAGACTGGTATAGTGGATTACCTAGAAATTCTATCTACTCATTTAATCAGGTAGCCCAAGCCTTCTTGGATCACTTCTCCATTAACGTTGTTAAGAAGGTTACCATGACTAACCTCTACTCTACGCGTCAATATGATGATGAGTCTATCACAGATTTTGTCACTCATTGGCGTAGCCTGATCAATCAACTCACATTCCAATTACCACAAGCCGAACTCATAGAGCTCTTCACTTGGGCTTGTGCTAGACATATTTCACTGACCCTGTAGGTGCAGAATTTCTGAACCTTCGATGAGGCATTCACCATGGCATGAAAACTAGAGATTCAGGCCATCGAAGAAAAGAAAATCCAACTACAAAATAAGAATGTGATATTTAAGTCAAATGATACCTCTTCTTCTTTGAAACCACAGAATAATTATTCAAAAGCCAAGGGAACCGCTAACGCGGTGGTACTCAAGGCCGGCCCAGCTCATCCATCAAATCAGGCTAAGCCCTCATCTAATCTTTCCCCTATCTAGAATTTTCAATTCAGACGAGAACAATGGAAATACACCCCAATTAGAGAGCCTTATTCTTCTGTTTTAGAAAATCTCATTAAAGTTGGGGCCATCACCCTTCCTCCTATAAAACCACACACTGGTTTTGATCCATGCTCACCCCACACTTGTGTGGTACAAAGAGCATGAATTCTACAACTATCATTGGGTAAAAGGTCATAATGATGGAAATTGCATCACTTTCAAGAACATTGTCCAGGAAATGCTTGAGAATGGAGAGTTAGTCTTGGATAATCCAAACACACCTGCCAACCAAAACCTGCACATTTTCAAGAAACCATTTCCTAATCACACCCCTTCTTCTGACCAAACTGGGGAGACCTCAACTAATGATAGCAATACCCACGAGGTCCATGCTATTTTCAGTGATGCACCAGTTGCTTCCCAATTTCCTCATATTCCTTCCATAGAGGAAATCCTAGCCCAAAGTCCTCCACCTACACATGAACCCACTTCACCTATTCCTCCACCCATAGAGGAACACCCTTCATCTCCTCCCTCACTTGTGAAAGAGCCTTCTGTTAACATTGAGACCACTTTGCCTTTGGCTTCTCCACCTAGAGAGCCGTCACCAGTAGTACCTCTCCGACCCATGGGAGACACTTGTTCATCTCCTCCACCCATAGAGGAGCACCCATCATCTCCTCCACCTATCAAAGATCCAGTAGAAATTTCGTTACCTCTAGGTGACCATTCTCCATCAACCACCCAAGATCTTGCTGACTTACTTTTGGCTCTCTTACCCACAAAGGCTGAAGCTACTAATTTCCCTATTTCTAAAACACATTTTACAGGAATCACCATTCGATCCACATCGACCTCACCTAAAATAGTGTCATTCTCATGCTTAGCTGATCACCTAGATTATGTTGATAGAGCCTTACTTTGGGGGCGTCTTCTACTTCCTGTCTCAACACAAATGCAGATGTCACTCACTGACACCTCCACTATCTATCCAAAATTGTTTCAGTCGACCGAACCAAACACAACCACAACTATCACAAATTCTCCCATGACACCACTCATGGCTCAACTCACATCTCTACCCATAACCCAACATGCATCTACATCCAAACCCACACCTACATCATCTTCCTTGCCTAAACCTATTACTACTTTAGGGGTCATACCAATGGCTAGCCTTACTCATCCACCCATCAAATTAGATTTAGCTACGTCTTCCAAAACTAACACCAAATTTAACCTAGCCCCTAAATAGAAGAACCAATCTCCTAGATCTCATACCCCAACCTCACCAACCACACCCTTATCACCTTCACCCCTTCCGTCCATCCTAGGACCTCACCCCTTGACCCTGGCTAAGAAACCCCCATCCACTGGTAAACCAAGAATGCAACAACCCATTTCCCCATCACAGACCTCTAATATACCCAAGTGCCCCACATAACCTCCACCCTCACCTGTAACCTTTTTACCACCCATACCTCCAATACCATCAATAACTTCTTCACTACCCATGACACTTCCTTCCCTTTCCCTCACACCTCCTACCCAACCTACGCCACCTACCTCCACAACACCTCGGTTACCCCCATGGGTAACCCACCCTCTTCCACCATCCACTTTTCCCTCTACATCTCATGCACCCATATCACCTTTACCCAAGAAGGTGTAACCTAAATCCAAAAATCCGCTACCCTCCAATAAGGTAGTTAAACCAACCACACACTCTATTGCCAGTTCATCTACCATGCCCCTACCTAAGTAGATACAACCAACACCTAAGACCACACCACAGACCAAGTTAGTATCCAAACCCACTTCCCATCTTACAAATACTCTTCTTATATAGCCAGTCATGCCTACACCCAAACCCACATTCACCTCCCATTGTGATCCACTAGCGGGATCCTATGCCAAAATCTTAACCAATCTCCTCGAAACTTTTGTCATCACATTACCACCTCTTAGACCTTATGACCCACTCAAACCCAAACCAAAATGGTTTGATGAAACCAAAATTTTTGCCTACCATCATGTTCCAAGACACAAATGTAGAGAACTATAAGGCTTTGAAATCCACTCTTGTCTAGTTGTGTCCTCCTGAAGAAAACTTTGACGATGATGATCTTCTTGATGAGGACCCCATTTCACCAACACCAATTTCCACAGTTCTTCCCTCATTTCCTACTCAGTGACAAAAATCTCCACCCCCACAACTCTTAGATCCATCCCTGAGATTCAAAATTAACATGGTTCATATCAAAGAACTCACCAAACCTCCACCCAAATGTCGGTGTGCCCAACTCATTTCACAAGGTTCCTTCCCACCTCTTGGCTTCTTCCCTTCCTGTCATTACACCTTTCATGGCTCACCTACTTCATCTACCTCTCCACCTCAAATCAACATGATCCACATTGCTACCCATGCTCAAAAGGAAAAAGGCAAGGAAAAGGAAACTGACCCACCAACCAACCCTATACCCAACATACCATCTAGCACCCACACCTAAAGTCACTATCCGTGGCCCCACATATCCTATTTCTAATGGGGTTACACATCACAAGATGCCTCAAAAATTAATTACACCAATCCTCCCTCAAAATGTCCCTATATGACCTCATCTAAACCTCTAAGTCCCATTGCCAAGCTCACATGGAGGTTCTTCAGTCTATTGAGGTTTTACCCAATGACCCTATACTTGAAGCCTCCATTATTACACCTCATCATGTAGCCTCCCTCACCAAATCACCACCTTCTTCTACACCACCTACTCACCAAGTAGCCACCCTCAGCTTCATTCAAATGAAGAGATTGCACCACACCAAATGATGACCCTGATCCAGCCCTTTTCATCTCCATCCATATCAACAATATACATGTACGATGTGTTATGATCGATGGGGGGATAGCATTAACATAATCTTCTACCATGCATTCGACCAAATGGGCATACCCAAAAATTTCATGCATAAAAATCCCTTCATGTTGCATTCATTTAATGATTGTATCACTTCTATACTTGGCACCATCATCCTCCATGTTTGTCTGGGCCCCCGTACTATTCCAGATTTATTTTACATCTTGGAGGGGGAGTTTCAATATAACCTATTGCTTGGTAGACCCTGGATTCATGTCATGGGTTATGTTCCTTCCACTTTGCATCGTGTTGTGTAAAGTTTGAGCATGAAGGACACACCTATACCATTCTGACTGACCCATCACCTTTCAAAACCTACAACATGCTTTACTGACCCAATGATGTGCTTGTACCCATTAAGGCGTCTACCTCCATGACCACTTCCTCTTCACCCACACCTCCACTCACCAGTGCCACCGCTACCTCAACCGCACCTAAATCCTCCATTCCTACTACTTCCACAACCTCCATGGCTGACCCGTCAGCCTCCCAATTAGTTGGCTCCACCTCCTGATCCAACCTCTAACACATCGTCTATCCCAGCTACCACATATCGACCACCGATCCCTTGGAAGGAATTTTTCAACACCTCACTCTGGGGGAGTATCACCTATATAATGTCAACACATTCCTTACTCCACAAGAGTATGGAAGCCTTCACCAACACCCTCACTATGATCATCGCATAGGAGAGCATCTCCTTTATGGTCCTCCCCACCTTTCACACCAATCTCACCTATGGGGGACTTGATACTTCCACTTATACACCTGAACCACCATCACTAACCCACCCCTTTTCTGCCGACCTCCAGTCACTCACCAATCACCACTTCACCCACACCTTCCTGCACCAATGTGCATGGAAAGGTTTTGGTTTTGGATTTTATGAGCAAGGTCATCACATTGTTATTCCATGTACTACCTGCAAACATAACGACCATAGTGGTATCGAATTTGTTGAACTACCTACCAAGAAGGCTCACATTGAACTCATTGAGGATATCAACCCTTCTCCACCTTCTTCACCTACTATGACCACCTTCACCACCTTCACCGACAGAGTCAATGGATCCAGAATCCATTCCTCCCTATTTTTTTCATAAACACCATTTCCTTGGGGCCTCTGACTTATCAACATGAGGGCCAGGCTCCCTCTTCCCTCTTCCCTTCCTATATCCTGAAATGGTCCAATGACCAATACACCTTCTATTAATGTCATTCAATGTCAGGATGATGAATCTATACTCACCTACCTTAGTGCAAAAGACTCTTATATTCACCAAAAGTCATTACCCTCCGAGACACAAACCATGCTGACATGAATCATAAGGACCATCGAAATCAACATCCATACCCAAGATGACCCACACATTCTAAAGATCAGCCAATCTTTAGATGACTGCATTGAACAGGAAGCCTTCACCTCTTTCCTTCAAGACCATAGCCACAGCATTCGCTTGGTCCTATGCCGATATGCTTGGTATCGATCCTAAAATTGTGGTTCACAATATTGAAATGACCATTCCTGATGCCAGAACCTATCAAACCAAAAAAGCTACGGAAAATGCATCCTCACATTTCTCTTCTGGTCAAAGAAGAGCTTCAACGCCTTCTCTGGAGTTTCCTTCATTCTACCCATCAAATTATCCCCTAATGGATTTCTAACATCATTCCTTATCATGAAAGTGATAGGGGGACTCCGCATTTCCATAGATTTTTGTGACCTCAACCTCACATGTCCATAAAGATGATTTCCCACTACCAGGACTCATTGACCAACTAGTTGATCTCACTATCTGGCCATGAAATGTTATCACTCATGGATGGTTTCTCATGCTACTAATCAAATATTACTAGCTCAGGCAATGATCAACACAAGACTACCTTCATCACTCCCTTGGGGGTCTTTCTGCTATAGACCTCATGCCCTTTTGCCTCAAAAACATTATGGTGCTACATATCAGTCGGGCCATGACTTACATCTTCCATGACATCATGCATTTCATATTAGAGGATTATGTAGATCATCTACTCCCAAATCCAAACTGTCAAACTGAACACCTACCCATTCTTAAAGTCATCTTTTGACCACCCTCATCAAATATTGAGTTCGTCTTCAACCAAAAAAATGACCCTGTCTTTGCAGTACTTTCAAGGAAACTCCTACATGTACTTCATCATTTCTTTGATGCATGGCATAGAAGTCAATCCTGCATAAAGTCAAAGCATATCCTTGAAATTACATGCCACCCACTAATCTCGTCAACTTCACAGACATACAAGGTAAGTTGCAATCCATTCGTCATTTTATCTCATAGCTTTTCGACCATTGTCAACCATTTCATCATCTTCTCAAGAAAGTATGTTTCATTCAAATGGGATGATGAATGTCATAAATGCCTTCAAGGCCTTAAAGACAATACCTCCTTCATGCCACCAGTGCTCATTCCTCCTAAGGATGACCAACCCTTCTTCCTATATATTTCCTGCCATTGACCATTGACTAGGTGTCATGCTATACCATTGTGATGACCCAGTGGGAGCAAGCGGTTTATTAAAGATTTTACCCAATCTTTAAATTACAAAACTGAACATATACCCATTAATGCGAATCTTTCCTTCATGAGCACTTAGCGATTCATGTCACCACCTCCTTTCACCATATTCCTGGTACTCACTACCACAAAACCTTCGTCATTCACTAATATCCTGACCATTCCTACATGTATGCCAAACCTTATCAAAACCAATGATGCTGACCCATACAGCCTCCCAATCTTCTGGCTCCACCTCCAGCTCCAACCTCTAACCTCATCAGTCTTCCTTCATCTACCCATCAATTGATCCCATTAATGGATCCCTTAGAAGGCATTTCTATCACAACACCTCATCTGGGGGAGTCCGCACCTATATTTTTGTCACCCCTCATTCTATTACACTTCCCAATGAGTATGGAAGCCTTCGCCACTACCCAGGCACTTGATCACCCATAGGAGTTGATCCTTTCACTCCTAGCCACCTTTGCAAATTTCACACTCATGGATGGTCTTCTCATGGTACAATCAAATATTACTAGCACCTGAGGGTGGGGCATCACAGACTACCTTCATCCTCCTTTTGCTTCGATGGTGAACCATTCATGCACCTTTTGCTATTTCAAAATTGATTTTCCTACACCGATGTCAGCATGGAAATGAATTTGGTCTTTGAACATGAAGCATTACATATTGCAAGGTATGTCTAGGATGACTTATTCCATGTACTAACTTCAAACATAACAGCATACCCATGGTGATTCAAGTCTGTTGGTCATGAACCACCTCATCAATGGTATATACCAGTGTCGTAATTAGAACTTCAAAAGTATGCGATCCTACTCCACCTTCTTTCACCTGATCTAACTTATTTACCACCTTCAACTGACAGAGTCAATACACCCTTCAAAATCCATTCCTCCAAAGCTTTACCTTGAAATTCATAGACACCATAATCCTTGGGGCAACTTGCAACCTTATCAACGTCAGTTGCGAGTCCATCCATCGTTTTATCTCACAGCTGACTCTAAGATCCTAAAATGTCGATGACCAATACACCTTCTCAAGAAATCATCGTTCATTTATGGGATGATGAATCTCATACTCACCTAGCCTTCAAGGCCTTAGAAACTTTTACTGCTCCTTTACCACCATTGTTCGTTCCTCCTAAGGATGACCAGCCCAAACCTATATTTCCCTCTGAATCTTACCACCTGACCTCAACATTAATAATGGACAGATGACCCACACTTTCTCAAATATTGCGTCTAATCATTACGATGCTACTCAATGGGTGGCCTTCACCTCTATGAGTGTGGTGACCATAACAACGCATTAAATTGGTCCTATGTTGAAATGCCTACCATTGATCATAAAATCGTCCTTCACAATATCGTGGCCATTCTGAAATGCCAAACCTATCAAACAAAAGCTATGAAAAATGCATCCTTGCATTTGCTCTTCTGATTCAAAGAAGAGATTCAATACCTTGTCTCTGTTTCCTTCATTCTACCCACCAATTATCCCCAATGGATTTCTAACATCGTTCCTGTCATGAAAGCAATAGGGGGACTCCACATTTACAAATATTTATGTGACCTCAACCTCGCCTATCCCAAAGATAATTTCCCACTACCACGAATTGACCAAATAGTTGATCTCACTATTGGCCATGAAATTTTATCACTCATGGACAGTTTCTCAGGCTACAATCAAATATTACTAGCTCCCAAGGATCAACACAAGACTACCTTCATCACCCCTTGGGGGATTTCTATTATAGAGTCATGCCCTTTAAGCCTCAAAAAATTTTGGTGATACATATCAGTGGGCCATGACTTACATCTTCCATGACATCATGCATTAGCATATTGGAGGATTACATAGATGATCTACTTTCCAAATACAAACATCAAACTGAACACCTACCCATTCTTAAAGTCATCTTTGACCACCTCATCAAATATTGTGTTCGTCTTCAACCAAAAAATGTCAATCTTTGCAGTACTTTCAGGGAAAATCCTAGGCTTCATCATTTCTTTGCATGGCATAGAAGTTGATCTTGCTAAAGTCAAGGCTATCCTTGAAATTCTGCCACCCACTAATCTCTGTCAACTTCGCAGCCTACAAGGTAAGTTGCAATCCATTCATCATTTTATCTCACAGCTTTTTGACCGTTGTCAACCATTTCATCATCTTCTCAAGAAAGATGTTTCATTCAAATGGGATGATGAATGTCATAAAGCCTTCGAGGCCTTAAAACAATACCTCCTTCAACCACCAGTGTTCATTCCTCCTAAGGATGACCAGCCCTTCTACCTATATATTTCCACCACTTGACCATTCTCTAGGTGTCATGTTTTCTCATCACGACGACCAACACCAGGAGCAAGCAGTTTATTATATAAGCCATACCATTCTTGACTATGAAACTAGATATACCCACACCAAAAAAAATTCCTAGCCTTCGTTTTCGTTGCCACCAAACTCTGTCATTACCTACTCAACCAAAAAACCTTTGGCATTACTAATATTGACCCGTTACACTATATGTATGCCAAACATTATCAAAATCAACATGCCGCATGTTGGCTTATGCTTCTTGCCAACCTCAACCTCGAATTCATCCATCAAAATTTCATCAAGGGCCAAGCTATCACCGAACCAATTGGCCAACACACCTATTTCTGGGGATCAACCCTCTAACTTTGACTTTCCAGATGAGTCTATTGATACCCTTTCACTGGATAAACCCGCTTACCAAATGACACTCTTCTTCGATGATTCCAAGTGTTAGCGTGGGGGTAAGGGCTTGGTGTTATCCTCATTCTACTTGATGGTGAACCCATGCCTTTTTCTTTCAAACTCGATTTTGATTGTACAAACAATATTTCTGAATATGAAGCACTCGTATTGGGTCTCTAGGCTGCTTATGCCTTAGATGTTAAGTCCATCAACATATTTGGTGATTCTCAATTGGTCATAAACCAAGTCAATGGTATATACCAAGTTCGTAATGAGATACTTAAAAATTATAAGCATCATGTAGACATACTTTTGACCACCTTTGACAATTACGCCCTTTAAACCACCCCACATTCTACCAAAACATTTATAGATACCATGGCCTACTTGGCTTCTCAGATACCTGCTTCGCCTGCTGACTCTAAAATCTTTGTCACCATACAAAGACTACAATCACCCTCTTATTTACCTCATGAAGTTTACTCTATCGGAACCACTACTCCTGACCTGAGTGACCTTTGGTATAAGCAATACAAGAGACTATCTTTCCCTCTCCATTTTACCTCCCGACCTCACTCGTAATGGACAATGCGCCTTTCTCAAAAGGGCCTCTTGTTACGTCATCATGGGTGGCCTCCTCTATAAGCGTGGCTTTGATGGTATTCTCTTACGGTGCCTTACGAGTTCTGAAATTCCCTATACCATTAAGGAAGTTCATGATGGCATATGTGGAGGTCACTTCAGTGGTCTCACGGTTGCTAAGCGTATTCTTCACCTAGGCTATTACTGGCCGACCCTTAACCATGATTGTTGTGACTACGTTAAGCATTGTGTAAAATTCCAACAACATGCCAATCTTCATCATACACCCAGTCATGCCTTATAGGTCACATGTGACCTTTGGCCATTCTCTCAATTGGGTTTGGATCTTGTAGGAGAGATCGATTCCCATTCCTCCTAGAGACATCAATGGATCATCACCTGCTACCGAATACTACACCAAATGGGTTGAAGCCGTACCTCTCATCTCCATGAAAGATGAGAAAATATGTGAGTTCATCAATCATCACATTATCTGTCGCTTTGGCATTCCACATCACCTCATCACTGATAACGGAAAACAATTCAAAAATAAAACCTTGCGAAAACTTTGCGACGCCTTCGGCATTCAGCTAAGTTTCTCGTCGCCTTATTACCCACAAACCAATGGCCAAGCCGAATCCACTAATAAAACCCTAAACAAAATTCTCATGAAAGTGGTTAACGATACTAGGAAGGAATGGCATACACACATTCCTTTCGCCCTATGGGCATACCATACTAGTATTCGCACTTCCACTGTTGCCACTCCTTTTTCTCTGGTCTATAGTATAGAGGTTTGTTCTACCTCTCGAAGTCCAGATTCCATCTCTTTGTATTTCTCTCCATGACATGCTCAATGATGATGACTTTCACCATGACCATTTAGCACAACTTGAGTTATTAGACGAACATCATCTTAACTCTCTTGACCATCTCCAAGTTTACCAAAAACATATCAAACATGCCTATGAAAAACGTGTTCATGAACGAACCTTCCAAGTTGGTGATCTCATCCTGAAGGAAAATCAACATGTAACCAAAGCAAAAAAAAGTAAACGGGGAAAATTTTCTCTTAATTGGCTTGGACCATACATCATGACTCATGCCTATGGATTAGGTGCTTATCATTTATCTTCACTCGACGGTAAACCCGAACCTGAGCCCCTTAATGCCTTGCATCTTTGACCATTCTGTTGTTGACTTTCAGTCCTACCTCACCTTCTTCCTCTTTTCATGCTTGTCCCTTGAGTGCCATTCACTTCCCTCCTTTCACTATGCCATCCCCGATGACTAAAAAATAATCATATGCATACCCATCACTCTTTTACCTTCTCTTAAATATGTGTACCATGGCTCTACACATGGCATGATTCTCATGGATACTTTTTCATCATATTTCAGATTAGATCCCATGGTCGTTTCACCTTTTCTTCTGAACAAGAATCCAATTCTTCACCCTAGTCTTTTCCGTGACTTAAAATACCTCGAATAATTTCCACATGGGATCTAACTCCTTGAGTCAAACTTATAATAAAACGATGAATCAATATCCAATCATGTCTCATCTGTCTCTCTCCTCCTCTCCTTAAATAGCCCAGCGTCCCTTGGATGACCTCTCTCTGCCTCACCCTGATTTGGCCTCTGATAGTCCTACCCATTGGAGCTTCTTACGAAGACCTCCATGAACTAGTGGCCTCATCCCTAACCTAGCCCTTGGGCTCAGTGGCCCCCTGTACTCTCCACACTATGTGTGGGGGAGAAAACTTCTCCTCTCACTCGATGGACTGTTGCTGCATTGTGATCTCGGCATATGCCATAGAAGGCATGCTATCTCTGGTGCCATATAACCTAAGTGATTATGATCACCTATCTCACCTCACACCATGGCATTTAT
Organism: Taxus chinensis; assembly: GCA_019776745.2. NCBI lineage: Eukaryota > Viridiplantae > Streptophyta > Pinopsida > Cupressales > Taxaceae > Taxus > Taxus chinensis. Next base: position 12,114,854 of record CM034153.1, read on the forward strand.
ACAACCTAGCTATAGGTACTATCAGCATTAGTGCCATCATCCTTTGAACCTACCCTACTCCTTCCTAAACAATCAGGACCCTGTCCCTAGGGTCTGTAGTGGTTCCATTGGCCTACCAGAAGCTTCACTTGTCAACCTATTGGGCCTCACCAATCAGGTAGCTATCTTACCTGCCTGTGTAATGGCTTTTAGCTGGCTTCATTACTAAATTATCCTGTATAGGACTATACCCTTCGCCATGGCCAACTGGCCCTAAAAACCTTTCACCTATGCACTGTAGGGTGGCTACCTACACCCAATCACCCATACTCCACCCTCTCCCTCAATCCCCCCGATGCTAGGTAACCTAGTCCCTGTGCTCCTTGTCCATGAAAAGTGGCCGACCTGCATTCATCCTAGATTCGTAACATTGTGCCACGGCCCCTATCAGATGCCCCTACACTATTTCCAATTAGGTCACCAGGGTAGCCACCTGTCCCTATGTAGGCAACATCTCTCTGAACTGGGATGGTGGCCCTAAGGTCTAGCTGCCCCTGCTCTCTACCGGTACTACTCGTCCCCTGTGCAGCCCATTCACTATCTATATCTATTTATCACCCTAGCATCATCTATCTATGGAAGTTGATCAAATCATCCTCAATAACTTATTCGACATATGTAGGTCATGGTGGAGACATATGCCTCTCCATATCATCTCTCCACTACTATGGGAAGGGTGGGGGTCATATCTTACGGCAACCCAAACTACCATCTGGAAAACTACGGTCATCACGGGTATCATCTACATTACCATTTCCTTCTTGTCACCCCTCTATCCACTTATAGATCTACAACCAAAACATCCAGCTCCACTACCATCCACTTGTATGAGGGGAAGCCCACACTCAATTTCCTAAACCAAAACCTGACTCAATCCACGCTATGACTTGACCCCTCCATGCCTATCACCTGTAATAGGCTACATTATGTGTAGCTCTCGTAGCTCAGTTCCCCAATGCCTAGCTGGTACCCATTTCTTGTAGCCCACTCCATCAGCATGCCTCACCTCAAATATACTTAGCTCGAGGCATCCCAACTAGCTACACACACATAATATGGTCATACTCCCTAACAATGTAGTCCATAATGTACAACAAAGGTTGAATTGATCCATGTATGACCTGGCTCCATAAGCCCACAACTCCCTGGTATAGATGCACCAAGAACACAGGTTCCCATGCAATACCAAGTTACACCAACCATCTCCACCATCATCTATAAATAGAATCATCCAAACATTAGTGTATCCAGTGGCCATGACTCTCAAACCCTTTGCATCTGGTAGTGAAAAACAATAGACTACCTCCATCAGAAGCATTCTAATAGGCACATCCTCATATGGGGTAGGCTCTGGACATCACTCTGTATTTCAATACTATGCACTTTGGAATCCTAAACTAATGTCATCCCCTCTCTAAACACTGTTAACAGTAACTCCTTAGATGCCTCTGAGGAGATTGAATAAACTTGTGTACCTATTATAGGTAGTCGCGGGATCTTGTATAAATACCCCAGAGTGATCATGATCTCACCCTTCGGTAGATGGAATGTGTTAGTCACTGAATCCCATCTATCGATAAGGATAACCATCAAACTCACCTCTCAGACTACATGCCAGTAGCGTCTAACCCTAATCAGACCCACATATGCAACATGACACCACTCCTTACATGTTGTGCTTACTCATACCTCCACCAAAAGTGGCGGTACCCTATCTCTCATCCGTAGCTGATCTCTCACCTGCAGCTAATAACTAATCATATTATTAATACTTTCCCACACCTGCATTCAACCTTATCACCCCCACTATACTACTGGCCCTACCTATATTTCTTTACATTATACCTTTCACCTATACCTATGCCCTAAATCAACACTACCTATCTAACCTCAACTTAAACCCTTACCTATATTCATTTTTGACCCTCTCACTGATCTTACTTATTCACCCACCTACAAATACCCATAACTCTTTCCCCCTACCTAACTCTCAATACCCCTACCCTGTCTATTTTACCCACTTTTTGGGCCTTTATCTCTAGCATGTCGATTAGCACCGGTCATCCATGATCAACCATGGTGTAATAACAACTGACATTAGTCATCACACCTGTGACTGATACCGGTCCTCACCCACCGACACTGGCTAACATTGGACCGATGTTGGTCACTATCACGGCAACAAACCCGTGAAACCCTGCCCTATTTCTACCTAATTTTTCATTTCTACCCATTTCCCCCACCAATTCCTACCCAACACCTATCCCCACCCCTCCTTTACCTCAATCTACCCTCCCTTGTTCCCCTTTTCTCTTTAAATTCCCCGCATTCAAATTTTAATATTTTCCCCCCAAAAACCCACTTTCCTCCTACCTGATTTCTATCCTCCACCTACTCAAACAAACCAAAATAGGAATCAAATCTTACCTCATCACGTTGTAATCTATGTGGTTGCACCTCAGGACACTGCACGGGTCCACCTAATCCATCTTCTACCTCTGCCATAACCGACTTCCCTCTGGATCTCCACCCAATCAAATCGATCACACCGAGCTCGTAGACCCTCCTATTGACCAACAATCACTCGCTCTATGGATCACCAACTCAGCTCTCCATGTCACTTGGTCTCTTTCCACCCCTTTCTCTCTCTTTTCATTTTCTCCTTTGTGGCAACTGACAAATGATTTTCAAAAACGTGGAACTTTTTATTTTTATAACCTTCCTAACTTGACCGGTGACGGTTTCAACTAGAGAAACATAAGTCTTGTGCCCTAGCATAGCGTGGTCAGTTCATGGTGACCGACATCGGTTAATCATGACCGTTTTCAGCTATCCTACGCAGTCAAATTTCTACCCATTACCCCTAATCTGAATCTTGACTCCTTTCCACCTCACCCACACCTGACTTAGACACTCTAACTTATCCTCCTGATCTCATCCTTTATCACCTAACCTCATCATCATTTGAGGACTCATTATTTTCCCCTAACCCAGCCTTACCTGTGTTGTGACCTATATATACTAGACCTAGAACATTATTCGTGACCTTTGACCTTGTGTGCTTGTTATACCTTACAACATTATTGCCCATGTTGTTTGACCTAATAACATTCCTTTTCCTATTACCGTGATGTTTATCATGACCCATAATTGGTGCACCAGAACACACCTAAACATTCCTGCACCTAACCTACGCTGTGTTTCTTGACCATATCCTATACCTTGGATACCAGAATCACTTCAACCTTGTTTTGATAGCTCTGTCGACCTTAGATAATGTAGAGTTTGCCTGCTCTTCAACCTAGTACCATGTTATAGTTTATATGTGTGTTTACGTTTGACTGTTACTACCTTAAACCCTAACCCATTACAGGGATTACTTGATTGGACCTTTACCCCTTTACCCCCATTGTCCACCTTCATCTTCATCATATTCATCTTTTATAAAACCACTCACTAATTCTGCCTTCTTCCTTATCAGTTCTTGGTTTGAGGGGGATCACCTTCACCCACACATGGGGAAACCACATCTTATTTTTGTCAGTGTCGCTTAATAATACAAGCCACACAACAAACAGGAGAAAAATGTAGACACCAAAATTGGGTCACACGCTCCTTGACCCCTCGTTAAATAATCAAATTGAACACACTTACCTAACCATGGCCCCTCACACCCTACACTAATATTAATTTAATTAATTAAATTAAATTAATTCATGTCGTCACTATATTTATTATCTAATTATCCTTATTTCGACCTCACCTAGACATCTCATCCAACCATCTCACCCTATACTTATTCTTGACATGTTTCCATAACTAACTAAGACCTAATCCTACTTGCCTTAATGAAATATCATTTGTCCTAGCCCTAAAAATCAATCCCTACAACCTCTCTAACCACACTCCCACCCATTAGATTAGGAAGCTTCCATTCTAATCCATGACAACAAACTAACCAGGCCAAAGAAATCAAGAATATCTGCCCATTTTAGTAAACCTAGGGAATCCTAACCTAACTGACACCAGTCACCCCTAAACCAACGCCGGTCAACCCAGAACCGTTATCGGTCACCTTTTATTCCCTTTTGGTAGTCTTATTTCAAGGTTGGCACATTCTGAGAGAAAGGGAGAGTACTCACATCTGCATGCAACAAGAGCAGGAATCCATTCACACCTAGACATCCACAGCCAACCAAGCCAAGATCAGATTCAGCCAAGTAAGGAGGAAAGCCCGAGCAGCTCAAGCAACAGTTTCTTATCAGTTGGTGACCCTCTATAGAAGAAACCTCCAACCACCATCTCCTATCTTCACCCACAGTCAACTGGTAGTAGATTCCAAGTAATTACACTTGTCTATTCAATCCTTTTTTTTAAATACTCTCATTATTTACATTTTTTTGTGTGTTATTGCTTTTCCAGCCACTCACTACTTTTCTCTGATAACTATGCCCCTAAACCATTTCTCTGATAACTATGCCCCTAACACCTCTTCCAAAACCCCACCAGACCTTCCCACTAACTTGTATCCATACCCAAACCTCATAAACACCTCACTTAGCTCCCCATCAATCTGGAAAATAGACCCAGACCCCTGTTCTTGACCCCCTGTCATTTCTTCAGTGACCGACATTGGTCACAATTAACTAGTATTGATCAGGACTTGACTGGAATTAGTCTTTGTGTCTGTCAACACAGTATAGACCAACAACCTACCTATTTACTCCCAAGTTACCTATAATCACCTATAACCTCCATGAGATCCCTGTCAGACTTGCAGAAACCCAGAACCATTTACCCGATCTCCAGATCTGATCCTTACCTAGCCTGTTAGATTATATTTTACTTATTATGTTTATATGAGATGCCTAAATCATATTGACTACAATAGGACAATATTTACCTTATTTCTCACATTAATTTTTTTAAAACAATGGATTGACAACCTTCTAGGGAGTATCACACTTCCTGGATCTAGCATATGCTAGGCAGTCCATTGCATATAATGTTTAACTTCCATTTGGTGGTCTTTTTGTTTATTTTAGGTAGTTCCTCCTAGCCAAAAGGAATCTCTCACGATCATTTGTGGATAGAGAAGTTAAATCGTGAACAAAAATCTTCAACTAGCTTCAACAAGTATTCCTCCTAGCCTTTTTACCCTTATCTGTTTTGTCACATTCTGAGAAACATTCTAAGAATCAGGTGAAACACATAATTTTTTTATCGAGTCAAATTCTCTTGATTTAGTATCATATCTAGGTGTTAACTTTGTATAAAGAGTTAGGATTTCTAAAATCTATTGATGAGATTTTTTAATTAGGAGTTGTGTGTGCAAGAATATTTTTAAGTAGAGGGAAATTACTGGAAGTGAAAGGATGAGATCAAATAATTTAATGGCCAACATTTTGGTATAGAAGCTCAAGAGGGAAGATCTTCTTGTAGATAAATATTAGTGGATTGTTGTGTCTAGAATCATGCATGGAAGTATAAAAGTACATGATTAGGAAAATATTGATAAAGGAAAAGAGTTCAATAATATTGTGTTTTTTGGATTTAAGTTTTCTAAATGCATCAACCGTTGGGGTCTATGTATTATACAAGGTCTATGTGGAATAAACTATTTCTCTAGAAGATGTTATATTCATTAAGAATGAATGATGGTGAAATTTTCATAGAACATTTGAAAATATTTAATATCATAGTAAGTGAGTTAATTTCTATTGATATTAGAATGGAAAAATATGATAATGTATTACTCTGTTGTGTTCTTAACCTGAATCTTGGGATAATCTAGCTATGGGTATCACTAGTATTACAATAAATTTATTATTTGAGGATGTAATTGTGGATTTATTTTTGGCATAAATGAGGTGGACATTCATTAGGGATTGTCAATACAAGGATGCCTCTTTTGTGAGAGTTTGTACACAAGAGAAAACTACGAAAAATAAAGGATAGTTAAAGTCAAGAAGTAAATCAAAGACTCCAAAAATGATAAGAGGAAATTTTTTAAATGTGCTAAAACATGACATTTCAATAAAGATTGTATATCCAAAAAGGAGGAAAATAGTAAGTCATCTGATGATGTAAGATTTTTAGATATGAAACCCTTTAACAAATACTTGGAAAATGTGTTATTGGGAATGTCTAGCTTTTATACATGTGATGGTGCATGGTTTATTGAGTCAAGTGCCTCTTTTTGATCCATAATTATAAACAATTTAAATACACACACCAAAAAAAAATTTAAAAATATGATTTTTCAAGTGAAATTTTAACATTATGACTTTTCCGTAATTTTAATAATTATTTAAAATTTGCAAGTAGACTGTGGAATGAGAAAAACTAGAAGAAAATGTAAGGAACAACTACATAATCTGTTGATAACAGAGTTCAGCATAAATCCTACATCTCTTGATCCATTTTAGTGGGTCCGATCTATTAAAAACACTTACAATGGTGTACAAGGCAATTCAAACCTTCTCAATCTGTCACAATAGTCATTTAGCAAAAATAACCCTAGTCTCGTTTGGAAATTTTCCTACAAAATGTCTCTAACTCCCAAAATGCCCTCTAAGGTTACACAGACCTGTAGAACTTACACTTCAAATAGAAACTTGCCCCTTATATAACTTGATCACCCCTTGTGGCTCAATGACACCATATGTTTTTAGCATGATGTTGGTTAAGGGGTTGATCCCGCTTAATCTCCTTCACTGCATATTTTTTCAAAGTGGGGAAAGATCTCGCATTCTCTCCGTAGTGTAAAGGTGGTGGCTTTAAAATTAGGTGGCCAATTATGGTAAGTTGGTCTTGGGACTGCTTTTACTTGGCCACATCGGTAAGGCTGGTGAGTTTTTGGCTAAGTTAGGCATGAAGGTTGTTGGTAGAGCTAAGATTGGCTTGGTGGGAGTTGGAAGATGAGTTGGAGTTGATGGGAGTTGGTAATATGGTGGGTGATGTTGTGAGGAGAAGTTTAGCTATAGGTTAGGTGGATAAGGAAGTGAGCTAGTATTTGGGTGGTAGGTCATTTCAATTGTCTAAGATAGAAGGAACTCGACTCACCGAGTTGGGTTGTCATCAAAAGCATCTTGGTCCTACATAGTACTTACAATACAATATATGATATATCCCACATGCACCATGGGTTGAATAACAAAATCACTTATCTACATAATCTCCAATATAGTGATATGAATAAACGTGGGAAAAGACACCCCTCCATAAAAAGAGTGTGTTGACCCTGGCTGAGGGCCCTCAGCCAGCATATAGCGGGGCCCACCCGTCCAATAATGAGTGTCGAAGACTGGAGGTGCAAAACACATTTTTCTTCCATACCAAATTTCCACTTGTCACTGTTTAATTTTTCCACATGGTAGATGTCCATGCTTCCATGTCATCACAAACATGTGCACAGTCCTTTATTTTTTCTAGTTTGCCAAAAAATTGAGTGTGAAATAACTTCTACATATGGCCTCTGTTTTCATCATATAATATACCACTGAAAATATCTCAATCTACTCTAAGAAGTGCAACTAATTGTAACAAATTTAGGGAAGATCATAGACTGATGTTTCTCAATGAGGATCCTTTGGATCACACCTCTCCACTGAGAAACTTTTGGACCTCCAAAAATACTTTCAATTAGTAATGAGGTGAGGGCACTTTTCCATCACCTTTCCGGTTTCCATCTATTTCACCTTGTTTAGATGCATTCCCATTAAATCCACATGAAGATATTCAACATTACCCCTTCGTGAGGTTCTCACCTTCTTTTCCAAAATGATATCCTCCTGCAACTCATCCAAACTCAGGAGAAAAATCATCAATAGAAGGTACAAAAATATTATTAGCATGATCAATAATAATAGGAGGATCATACAACTTCATATTTTCAACATTCACAACTGAATAAATTTGCATGTAAGGAGGTAAACATAACCGGAAAGAATTATTACCAACTTTTTCCAAGATTCAGAATGGACCATACCGAATTGGTTTTAACTTATTACCTTCACATGTTAGTCTTTCCTTGTTGATGTGAAGCCAAAATTAATCACCCAATTAAATTTTTTGATCAATTTGATGTTTATTGTGCATATACTTGTATTTTTATTGAATTTTCCCCAATTTTTCTCAGACAAATTGATGGACTAGTTGTATATTTTATACAAACTTCTTATATTTTTCAGTATCACTATTTATGTTAACAACATATTCTTGTCTAAATGATAAATCTAATGGAGATTTAGGAAGATAACCAAAACAAGTCTCAAAAGGAGACTTCATAGTAGAAGAAGGAAGTGCAAGCTTATAAGAATGTTGTATATAATACAAATGTTCATCCTATAACTTAGGATGTTTACCACAATTACCCTTGAGTAGATGTACCACTATGCGGTTTAAAACCTTTGTTTGGCCATCAGTATGTGGATGAAAAGTAGTGCTTTTCTTCAGCTTGGTGTCCATCAAATCCCACAAAGTTGACTAAAATTCCCCAAGAAACCTGGAATCCCGATCAAAAATAATAAAAGTGGGAAAACCAAAATGGACCCATACATACTGAAAGAATAATTATACAATCCCTTCATCGGTAATTTGTTTAGTACAAGGAATCAACACACACATTTTTCTAAATCTCCTTTGTGACATTGGAAAACCTCCTACAAAATCCATGGAAATACTTTCCCAAGGATGTGTAGGGATAGGAAGAAGAGTGTAAAGTCCTAACTTCCTATTGCTAGGCTTGCTTGTGGCACAAATAACACATCCTTTTATGTACATGGTTACATGTTCCTACATACGAGGCCAATAACAATACATATGTAAATGTGCAACTATTTTACCAACTGTAGACACTAAATCATGCACTTGGGTACATTTCTAGGCCCTAAAGCATACTAATGTATACATGATTCCTAATTAAGAAAACTAGTGGTTGAAAACTAATTTTGGCCTCTTTTCTTTATCTTTTATCTTATTTTTAGTCTTAAACATCTTATAGCCCTGCCAAAACTTAACTTATTTATCTTTTATGGCCTCATAAATTAGCACCCAGCTAGGAAACTAGCACCCGGATGCTCATGTCCCTCGTAGGAACTCCTGACCCTCCCTCACCTTTTCTCACTCTTTTGGGTCTTTTTTATATTTTGGGCTTGTTTTAAACTTGCGGTTCGGTTTTCCAGTTGTCAATTATGAAATTCAAACAAGGGAATCATATATATATTTAGTTACTTCTCCAAAATAAAGGCCTAAGCACAATCATTATCTATTATCACCTAAGCTTTCATCTAAAGGCACAAAACCACTTCAAAGCATCCATATAGCACACTCACTTAAGGGACAAGGGTTGCATCACTTCTACATGCACATTATGGGAAGGGAAGTCTATTATATTCCATCACACACATTTTCATCATTAGAGCATTCTAGATCTAGCTTGTTATCTTAGTACAACTTGCACAAGGGCATACAAGGGCATCATTACACACACACTCACACAAAACTACATTGAGTATGAGATGTTCTCGGTACTAAGTTCTCTTCGGGTGACCATCGAGTTTATTCTAACTCCACATTTTGCATCTTTTTTATTAAATTTTATGTGGTTTGTGGACATGTGTAGGTATACAACTTGTTTTTCAAGTTAGGTACATAAAACAATCAAGGAGTGAAAACAGAGCAAGAAATAGAAACTAATAGTGAAGCTCCTCCTACACATAAGAGACCATATCTTGATCATTCACACAGACACTAGCACCTATAATGAACAATAGTACCCAAATGCCCCTGTCCCCCTATGGACGCTCCTTTCTAGCACATTCTTGAGTTTCAAAACCTCTAGTAAGCATTGACAACACTCTTCTTAGTCCGTTTCAACTATTCACCTGCCCAAACCACTCACAAATTAGTCAGAAATCAAATAAGTCATTCTATCTCCTCCTCTTGCTTAGGGTTTCACATTTTACATGCTTCTTTTCTTGTGGCTTACTATATATTAGCATTTGTCTAAAATTTATTACAGTAGTTACTCTGTAATTAGATTTATATTCAATTTATAGTTACTCTCACATAATAGACACTCATTAACCGATGATGCACTCTACTTCAACGGTTCATACTTGACTGTTAAGGGTATAATTCATAAATGAACCTCACATTACACACACTTCATGCTTTGTTATTCATGATACATCATTCTAGTATCTACTCTCACACAACACATTCATTTCCCGATGACGCATTCATGTTCTATGGCTCATCCTTGACTATTGGGGGAGCATTTCTCAATTAAACTCATCTCATACACATCCGCTAGGGGGAAACACTTCTCCTATCATCTTAACATCTTGTATATCAAACTCACACAACATTTGTATATCTTGGTTGCATTTACTCTTACTAGATTATTCTCCTTATATGTTACACTTTTTTCCTATGTTACACGTCATTATATTTTTCTATATACACATGCATGTTCACTTGGTATCTTAAGGTGAATGCAAGACCTTTCACATACTCATACACGATATATGATGTTCAACACCTTTCTTTACCAGTCCTATTGAGGCTCCTGGGGGCATATAATTTTGCTACTCTTACACTTTACACATTCTAGGTTCTATCATTTCAATACTTACTCATTTTTACTGATTTATACACTCTTTGACATACTATTTATCTTTCTAACATTCTAGCGGGTGTTTCATTTGTAGAATTTTTCTTCCATGATCAATACAACCATTACTATCTGTCACTGTTTGTTTGTTCTTGGTTGCGATTGTTGGCTATGCCCTATGTATTGTTTGATCATTGTATGCTTTTGGCCGCTTCGTCCTTGATTATCTTGTGACATTGTGTGTGATGTCCCATGTTTGAAACCCACTTTTTATTGTCCATCTTGTCTTTCTAGTTACTTGTTACATTGACTTCTATTGAATGCTAGCTTTTCTACTAACACTTGTTACTAATCCATCTTATTTGCATGTTCATTAGTTTATACCATACACATCACCTACCTCATGCAAGAATCTCCACTCAGATATTTATATCAGCTTCAGGGTCCTCTCCTTTGGACCATATTCTCCTCTAATCATCATATACACCCCAAATGAGGGGGGAAATTATTGGGTGAACAAATCACCCCTACAACAACTCAGAACTACAATACAACACAACACAATACATGAACAACACATGCACACAATCACAGGTTGGCCAAAAAATAGACTTAGGTCCAAAACACAGAGCAGACACTAACACCCAGACCTGGACAGTAGCGGTGAGCTCTCGTGTCCCCCCTGGGTTCTTTTGTCCTAGGGGTAAAAAGAGTCAATTTCTCTTATCAATACAATCTCAAGCAGATTTCAAATTAGTTCTACATTAGTAGGCACTTTCCTCCCGTTACAAAATTCACTTTATCAATACATTTTAGTTATAATCAGGACTAATCGATACTAATCAAAACAAATCATGATGTACCATATGCGGTGGTACTTATTCAGGAAGCATCATGGAAGGAGATAAAAGTTATACCTCTCTCCCCAACACTCTTCTCTTGGTGTGAGATCATCCAAAAAACTTGCACTTGGTATGAGATCACCCAAAAACCTCACTATTAGCATTCAAATCAGAAACTCCAAGCATACAAGACAATTTTATATCTCATAATCTCTTACATATCAGTAATGTAGGGAAGGAAAAATATTACTAGTAGGAGAGGTATAATATTCTCCTTAGAATGGAAACATTGGAAAAAGAGGTAGATAATATCAAGAAATAGATACATCAGCTAAACTAGCGAAATGGAAAAAGAAAGATAAATGATGATGCGGGTTTTGGTACAGATCAGATTGAAGAAATTTATAGAAAATTGAATTCACTGGATAATAGATTGGGAAGAAATAAGGATAGACATGACCATAATATTTCCATATTTAAAGCAATTAGTGTGTTTCTTGAACAACATGTCAGAAGCATCACATTTTTTAGTGGAGTCCCTGAGGATATTTGGGGCACTAAAAAGGAGAGAAATTAGGTCATCTTGTAGTTAAACATTAATGACCCAACACATGTCACCACCATGGCACTTTTTACCTCCTTGTAGATGATAAATTCAAGGATTGAAAGGGCCTCAAAGAAATAATACCTTTTGGGTAGGTTGGAGGAGATGAAGTTGTTGTTTTGTTTCTGATAATTTGTTGTTTAGTCACCGCTTTGTAACTATTTTGATATTTATTAGTAGTTTCTTTTTTAACTATTTTTGAACTTATCATAATATCTGGATTCAGATCCTATTTTGATGTTTTTTCATGTTGATCTTCTTGTTGAGCCTCTTTTAGTAATAGGGTATAGTCCCTTCAAAACTATTTTCCTTTAATAAAAAAAAATAACTTCCACAAAAGTATTGAGGTGATGCATTTTCATATGAAAGTATAGCTTTTTGTTAAGATGGGCATAAACATGCTCACAAGATGTTTTTTGGGAATTAATAATGGGAAGTGACTAAAATATCCCACACCATATTTGTAGGAATTATGAAAAGGTTTTGTTGGAGTGTTTTTTGGCATTGCAAAAATCCATCATTGTGATTTCATAGTTTATATTGAACGAGAAAATTTTAACGAACTTCTCTTATAGGTCCGCGAAAGTATGAATATAACTTTTGGGGATTTGTAGGAACTAGTCTAAGGATTTTCCCCCTAAACTGCATGGAAAACGATGTAATAATTAGATGTCACTATAGGCCACTTCTTCGAAAGCCATATATAACTCCTTGATGTGCTCTCTTTAATCGTTCTTTGCCCTTGTACTTTTCAAACTTGGGAATCTAGACAAAAGGATTTGGGAAAGGGTACACATAAGATATCCTTATCAAATGGATAAGGATACAATTCATAAAATTTGAATTTTTTTTGTTGATGTTGCATACCCGAGATGGTGTATTTCTTCATTTTCCATTCTTGTGAAAATGGTGAATTTTTTTGTGAGATAGAGAATGAATCAACATTCTTAGGATCGTTGTTCTCTTTTTTGGGAAAAGTCTAAATCTTGGATGGATCGTCACAAGTTTTCTTTGTTAAATATTTGTTAGAATGTTTAGTAGTGACTTTATAATTTAAGATAGTGAGTTCTTTATCCATCTCATTGATTTGATCCATGAGGAATTTAGTGGGATCAGTGGCCAAATAGGTAGGTTTTCCTTTGTTCCCAGTGTCTTTTATGTTTTTGTTTGATTCATCGTCATTTTTATTATTCGAGGTGGATTTTCCTCTATCATCATTATTTGTGTTTTTTGGGTCAGATCCATTTTCATTGTTATTAAACATGAATGGGTTACCTTTTTGGTTTTAGGCTTGCTAAGTAATCTCCTTACAACATCCTTGTTGAATACTAAGGGTAATAGTTCTCTCACTTCTTCAAGGAGATCAAAATCAATAGCATATTATTCCTTGTAACTAACATGAGCTAAAGAACTATGTTGCAAAAGAATAGATGCTACTACCACTGGTGGTCTAGATAACATGTCGGCAACCTTGTTTTGAATACCTTTTTTTATACCTGATTACAAGATGAAATTGTTGCATAAAATCCCATCCACCTGAAATGTCTAGTCTACTGCAATTTGGTTTGTGTTTATAAGTACTTAAGTGGTTGCTGGTCAATATGTATAATTGTTTCTTTTCCCATTAAATAATGTCTTCCACTTATTAACACTTTGAACCAAAGACATACAACTCTTTATCATAAGTTGGATAGTTTATTACCGCACTTGTAAAGGTTTATGAATGGTAACACACTAGGTCATTTTGGTTCTGCATCAAAACTGCCCCCATTGCATAGTCACTAGCATCTATCTCAATCTCAAATGAATGCTACAAATTTATAAGTGCCAAGATCATAGAAGTACTTATCTTCTCTTTCAGTGTATTAAAGGCTTTTTGTTGCTTTGCCTCCCCACTGAAATAACTTGTTTAATACTTGTCAAAGCATGCAAAGGAGATGTAATATATGAGAAGTTAGCAATAAATTTTCTCTAGTACTAAACTACACCTAGAAAACTCCTAACTTCCATCACATTAGTGGGTCTAGGACATTTCACAATAACCTCTATGTTTGTAGGATCAATTTTCAATTCACCATTTCCTACAATATAACCCAAGTAAATTAAAGATGTTTTTCCAAATTTACATTTTGACATATTCAAATACAATTTCTCTTTCCTTAGTGCATATAAGACTTTCTGGATGTGTTTAACATGTTCATCCCATGATTTGCTGAAAATAAGAATATAATCTAATTAGACTAATACATGAAATTATCAATGAATGGCCTAAAAATATCATTCATAACTCTCATGAATGTTTCCAGTGTATTTCACAATCAAAAAGCCATCACTAACCATTCAAATAATCCTTGTTTCATGTTTTAAAAGCAGTTTTCCAAACATCACCTTCTACTAATTCTTACTTGGTGATAACCACTTCTTAAGTCTAACTTAGTGAAATAAATTGCATTCTTTCAGTTGATCCAGTAAATCATCTATTCTAGGAAGAGGGTAATGATTCTTTCATAGTAATCTTGTTTACAGAACGAAAATCAACACACATTCTCCAAGTGCCATCCTTCTTGAGGAACCAAAATAATTGGTGAACCACAAAGGAGATGTACTTGGATGAATTATACTTTTGAGCCAAAAGTTCCATTACCTATCTCTTGATTTCCTCATTCTCTACTACTGACAACCTGTACATTTTGATATTGGGAAGAGATGCATCCTGCAACCAACTGTATCTCATGTTGAACCCATCTTTTGGGAGGTAGACCTTGTGGATCTTGAAAAACATCATCAAAATTAGAAACAATTTTTACCAATTCATCCTATGATGTTTCAGGATCACAAGTCTCAAAATCCATCTCATGTTCTTTCTCTTTGGATTTGACCACCATGAGCAAAAAACTTTTTCTTAAATTTACCAGCCTTTTCATCTTGACATGCAGTTACCAAGGATAGACTTATTCTTTTCACGATGATCTCTAACAATAAACTCAATTGCATCCTTTAACAAGAAATTATTTATTTTCTTCACTATAGAATATTTCTTTACGATCATACAAGATAAGGACTTCCCAAAACCACCCCACAGATATCCAAAGGAACTACATCCAATTAAACCTCATCTATAAACTTGTCTGTAATGGAAAATCTAAAAGTACAAGTTTTAGTTACCTGTAGTTTTACATCATCACAAACCCATCCCAAAGGATAAGGCTTAGGATGTGGATTACTTTTGAGTCCTAATTTCTTTACAACCTCTTTAGAAATCATATTAGCTTGAGATCCACTATCAAAAAGAGTATCAATTTTCGTATGTTTAGAAATCAACTCTAATGTGGAAAAGCTCATTCCTTTTCTTATCATCATGTATAGATTTTTTTACTAGAATAAGATGTAAAATTTGTATGTACTAATGTTAGAAGATTGAAATTTTTGATTTACCTTGAAAACTCATAGCTGTGATCTTGGTTTCATCACCAAAATTTGACCCAAGATCATGAACTGTAGTGTTTTTTTTATCTTTCCTTTCCTTTCTTAACCATCCATTTAGGTTTCAATTCAAGATGTAATTTCCAAAATTTAGACTCATCATGGTTATTTTTACAATGATTACAAAATGGTTTTTCATATTCCTTCTTAACAGTAGAGTTTTTCTTATGCTTACCCTTTCCTTTACCTTGTTCTTTCGAACCTTTTCTTTGTTGTCAGATTACTTGTTCTTTTGTTTAAAAGAAGAGAAAGAGGACTCCTTTGGTCATTTTCCCTCATGCTTCCAAATGGGTTGCTTGAACACATATTGCATCAAGATTAGTAGGACCTAAGGACAAGTATCATATGCCTTAGATAACTATGCAATCTGCCAATATATTTAAGTAGTGTTTCTTCTATGTTATACGGAAATTTCTAGAATTAGAGCCATCTTTCCTAAATTCTTGTGTGTATTCTTGAACAATTTGTCACTTAATTTTTCTTAATGTTTACCAATCCATCATAGCTTGTTGCATATAACCCAAAGGATAAAATTTTTCCTTAAAGTATAGACAAATTCATTTCAAAAGGAAATTGTTTTACCTTTTCTTGCATTAACCTCCTGAAGCTTACTCTCCCACTAGATGAGTGTAGTACCACCCATTCTAAGAGTAACCAAATGATTTTTTTCCTTGTCATCAACAATATTATGAACCCTACAATATACTTCAATCTGCTTGATCTGGTTATCCAGTTTTTCCTGAATTAAACTGAAAAGTAAAGCTGTTGAAGATTGTAAAAGATATTTCTGAAGGATAATGTTGCCTTTGCTGCTATTGATTCTCAAGGTTCTTCTGGAGGCTTAGTGATCTTCTGGGATACTAAAATTTTTCATGGTAATGTGCTTTCTTCCTCCTAGAATCATTTAGCTATAATCTTTAAAAGCCTTGAGAATAATTCTAGCTGAGATTATTTTCCAATATTTATGCCCCTAATACTCTTTCATGGTAGAAGAAATTT
Organism: Taxus chinensis; assembly: GCA_019776745.2. NCBI lineage: Eukaryota > Viridiplantae > Streptophyta > Pinopsida > Cupressales > Taxaceae > Taxus > Taxus chinensis. The sequence continues at coordinate 12,131,439 of CM034153.1, forward strand.
GTGGAAGAAGTTAGTCTTGTTTGGAATAATGTTGAGGATATGAACTAGTTGATAATCTGGGAGACTTTAACACTCCTTTAAATCTAGGGGAAAATTTTTGACGGGAACTCTGATTTTTCTACTCAGCAATGGAAGAATTTGATCATGACTTCATATCAACTCTTAATCTTATGGACATAGAACTTCATGGTAATCAATTTACCTATTGTCTAACAAAAGAATTGGGAAAAACTTGATTAAGGTTAGATTGGATAGAGCTCTCATTTCTACTAATTGGATCTTAAAATCAGAGAATTTTTCATCTCTCTTCCCTTCCCAGAACGGGTTCAGTACCACAATCCTATTGCCCTTAATTTCTTCAATTGGTCAAAAAATATTCCTCTACAATTTTAAATTTGAAAAGATGTGGCTTGAGCATGAGGATATTCTCCCTAATATAATTAAAGAGTGGTGGTCTTAGGAAGGAACAGGGATGGCTCAATTCAGGCTTCTTCAGAAGCTGAAAAATGTGAAGCAAAAGGTTAGAATCTAGAATAAAGAGGTTTTTGGGAATATTTTTGAAAAAAAGAAAGAGCTTAAGTAGCAGCTAGAAGAGTTTGAGCTTAAAGTTTCTTTGAAAGGTATGACCCTAGAGGTTTCATCAACAGGAAAAAAAACTACTTTCATTACCTGCATAATATAAACAGCTGTGAGGAATGGCTTTTGGATAATGAAGTCTAGAGCTCTCTGGTTAAAAGTAGGTGACAGGAATACAATTTTTTTTCATTTGACAGCCCTCAAACATAGGGCTTGTAATAGAATTACTGAAGTCTCAAAGGGAAATGGGAACATTACTATGGATTCTGAAGACATCAAAGAAGAATCCCTCAAATTCTACAAGAATCTGCTCACTAAGAATAATTCCTAAAATGAGCAAGTGGCCTCCTTTCTCTTAGACTCCATTGCTAATAATTTAGTTGCCTGCTGAGAGGTTTAAGAGTCTTTCCAAATCTGTCACCATTGAGGAATTGAAAAAATGTCGTTTTTGCTCTGGAAGGAGATAAGGCTTCTGGGCCCTGATGGTTTTTCTACAAAATTCTTCCAAAGATGTTGGGAAATCTACTCCAAAGATGTGTTGAAAGCTATTAATGAGTTTTAAAGAACTGGAAATCTCATAAAAGAGTTAAATAATACACATATTGTGCTTGCTCCTAAGAATATGGATGCAAAGGATTTCAAATATTTTAGGCCAATCAGTTTGGTTAATGTAATATATCGGATCTTCACAAATATTTTAACCACTAGGATGCAACCTATTCTAATGGAGATTATTTCTCAACAACAGAGAGGATTCATTCAGGGAAGAATTATTCAGGATGGAGTTATTATGGTCCATGAAACAATTCATACAATGGATAAAAGTAAAAAAGCAGGGATGGCTATCAAGTTAGACATGCATAAGGCTTTTGACAGAGTCTCATGGAAATTCATGGATGAGGTTTTATCCAAGTTTGGTTTTCAAAATAAATTCAGGAAAATTATACATTCTTGCATTTCTTCATCTAGATTCTCAGTGGTTGTTAATGGGGAACCGGTTGGTTTTTTTGCCAGCAATAGAGGAATTTGGCAAGGGGATCCAATCTCCCCTTTGTTGTTCATTATAATGGCTAACAGTTTAAGTAGATCTATCTCAAAAGCTATTAATATTGGTATGATAAAGGGCTTTCAACCTACTTCTAGTAATCAAGTTTCCTCACACCAATAGTTTTCTGATGACACTCTTTACTACTTTTGATGGCCTCAATAATTGAGGTGAAGGCTATCAAAACTATTCTTATTTATTTTATGAGGAAGCCTCAGGGAAAAAAGTTAATTTTGACAAAAGCTCTATCTATTTCTTCAATACTCCTATAGAAAGGCAAAGAAAGATTGCTCTTATACTTGGATGCACTATTAATTCACTACCCGCTATGTTATTATTTAGGACTCCCTTTGAGTACTTGTAAGATTTCTAATGAGGTTTGGAATGATCTTATTAAGAGATTCAAAAAAAAACTGGCTGGTTGGAAAGGAGCTTTACTTTCAAGTGCAGGCAAGTGTTTATTGATAAAAAGCACTCTTCAGAACTTACCTATTTATATCATGTCAATGTTCAGCATTCCAGCAGCAATGTTGAATAGTATTGAAAAAATTCAAAAGCACTTTTTATGGCATGGTACTGAAGACAGGTTTAGGTACCATTTAGTGGCTTGGGAGTAGGTTTATAAACCAAAGAGGATTGGGGGGTTAGGAATCAAAGAATCAAACATATGAATGCTGCTCTTATTGCAAAGTTGGGTTGGGGACTTATAAAAGAACACAAACCTTGGACAAAATTGATTAAAATCAAATACCTTTCCAACCAGAGCAAGAATTCCTTTATTTATGATTAGTCTCTTTCGAATGGTTCTATTTTCTGGAACAATCTTCTCCACGTCAGACATATTCTCTCTCAGGGATGTAGCTGGAAGCTTGGGGATGGTCAAGACATTAATTTCTGGACTGATAAATGGTCAGATATTAACTAGATTTCCTCTTATGGTCACATTAAAGACAACTTAATTAGAAATTATGGGCACAAAGTACAGGGATATATTGAGGTGGATGAAAACAAAAGGAAATGGAAACAGTTAAAAGTAGATGAGGATAATGTGCAGTCTAATGTTTCATCTATGCAGAGTCATCTCTCCCTAATTCATATTAGTCCTCAAAATCATAAGGATGAGCTCATTTGGAAAGATTCTTTTGATGGAGAGTACTCGGTTAAATCGGGTTACAATTCTTTCTTTGCCTCTATTGAAAAGTGATACTGAGTGGCATAAGCTGTGGATGCCAGAGCTAACCCCTAGAGTGAACTTTTTTTGGTGGCTCATCATTAAAGGCAAGATACTAACTAATGAAAATCTCATTAGGAAAGGATTCATCATGCTGAATAGATGTTGCATGTGTCAGGAAGAAGTAGAAGACATCAAACATTTATTTCTTCATTGTAAGTACACTTCCAAAATTTGGCATCTTATTTTTGAAAACTTTAATCAGGAATGGATCTTTCCCCTTACTTGTCTTCAGGCCTGGGAACAATGGAACTCTCCTTACAAACATTGTGTGGTGAGGAGATTATGGCAACTAGTTTTACCTCACACCATGTGGCGAGTTTGGAAAGCTCGTAATGATGTCATTTTCAGGAATACTAGAAAGTTATGTAACAAAGTCTATAAAGAAATTATCATTGATGTGAAGGAAAACATTGAAAGATTTAAACCTCCTAAAAATAGACTTTACCCTGAGGAAGAAGAGCACATTTTGGCTACTTGGAATATAGGCACTATTTTGAATAAGAATAATAATAGTATTGATAGATCCACTATCCGATGGATTAAGCCTCCCAGTGCTTGGCATAAATTGAATTTTGATGGGGCCTCAAAAGGGAATCCTAGAGATTCTGGAGGTGGGGGAGTCATTAGAGATCACAGAGGTTATTTTTTTGCTACTTTTTCTGGAAAAATGGGTAGGCAAACTAACCACTACTCTGAAGCTCTTGCTTCTCTTTGGGGAATAAGGCTAGCCAGGGATTGTAATATTTCAAATATTATAATTGAGGGTGATTCGCTGAACATTATCAATCTCTTAAATCAAAAACAACCCCCCAGTTGGTCAATCAGAGACTTCATTGTTGAAGCTACTGATATTTGTAAGAGTTTTGAAAATTTTGAAATCAAACATACCTACCGGGAAGGAAATAGGGTGGCAGATGATTTGGAAAATTTTGGGGTTAATAATACTTTTCAAACTTGGCTAAGGGGTGACATTCTTCCCACTAAAGTTAATGAAGACATCATCAATGATTTACATGACTTGGAATGTAATCACTAATGGCTGTAGTGTTGATGCTAAGGAGCGGCTTTTTAAGTACATAATGATGACATCATTAAATATTTTTGTGACCTAGAGCGTCATCATTAATAGACATAGGGCAGATGCTAAGGAGAAGTTAACTAATTACAAATTAAATTCTAATAATTACATCTTTTCACACGATTGGGAGGGATTCAAAAATAGAGCTGAGGCTGATTCACATAGTTTTCAATTTTTTACCGTTGCGGGCAGAGCCATAGGAAAAATGGGGGGACCGCCTTGCAAGATAGAGCCCACCCATAATCCAGCTTGGAAAGATGATATAGTTCTTTGGAACTATCTTCAAAAAGGGGGTCTAGTGAACTTTATTGAAAAAATCCAAGGTTTTGATCAGGATCTCTCAATTAAATTTTCTCAGGGATGGAGGAATCACGTGGTTAAGTACAGCAACATCGAGGTTGAGATATCAGAGGAGCTTATTTCCCAAGTCACCAGGCTCAGTCTAGACGGCACCAAATTCTTTAACAAGTGGGTGGAAAGAGAGGTCAAGGCTAAGAATTTTCTTGATGAGGGGGAAAATCTTGAATTTGTGACGGTTGACATCAAGCTTGCCTCTGTTCCCGAGCCTTTTGCTGAGATCACAAGGATGGTAGTAAGGTATGTTACTCTAGAGGGAAGATTTGTCACTATTCCCCAAAAGCATTTGATATTTCTTAATCACTTTCGTAGAGACATCATCATCAACTTCCCTCATTACTTGTTGAACTCTTTGGAGAAATCTATTCTGGAAGTGCAAAATCACACTAGGGCGGTTCCCCTTCATCAAGGGTTAATACTGCTTATTCACCGCCACTGCTCAGCATGTCCCCACTTGGATTCTACTCCTCCCTCTACCTTCAATCCTCCCCTACCCCCACTACCTCCATTCCTGCCCCTACCCGAAAGGAATCTTGACACTGCTTCAACTAGCAAGAAAAGGAACGAGATGAAAACAAAGGTCCCTACTTCTCAGAGGGTTCTTAGAAGTCATAAAGACCTGGAGCTTGCCGTGAATCTGTTGCACATTAGTAATCCGGTGGAGGAGCCTAAGGATGAGGACTTGTTGGTCAGAGTGGGAAAGATGGAAAAGGAAATTCAAGAACTAAAGAGTGTTATTAGAGATATGGATAAAGCTAAGGGCAAAAGGAAACTGCAAAATGATGAAGAGGAGGATATCACTGCTGAAATTTTCAAGAAGCTTCAATCTCTAGATGGCAGACTTGGAAATGACAAAAGGACGTAATGACTGTATCCTCTCTACCCTTAAAAGTATCTACAATTTCATTGAACAACATGTTCACAGTATTTGTAGTCTCAGCGGGATTACTGAGGACATTTGGGGATCCAAGGAGAAAAGAGATATTGCAATTGCTCAGGTGGATTTGAAAGACCCTTCCCAGGCCACCGCCATTGCATTCTTTGTCTTGCTTCAAATGATCAAAGCCAAGATTGACTGGGCTATCAAGTGATGCAGAGCTCTGTTGTTGTTTACTGGCTGCGAAGTTGTTGTTGACTGGCAGTTTTGGTGTTGTCTTTTGGCTAATATGACCAGTGATGGTTATCTCTTGTTCATTTTTTGTCTCTTCTACTTCTGTCTGGATTATTGTATGTCTTGATCCTATTTTAATATTATTTTTTATTATCTGGCTATTGAGCCCTATGATGTTGGATGTTTTGCTCTTTTTGGGCTGTTTTTACCTCTTTTGATATCTGGCTTTTGAGCCTTTTTGTATACAAGGTATAGTCCCTTCAAAACTATTTACCCATAATTAAAAAAAAACTTTTTTGAATTAATTTTTTTATTATACATTGCCAATTCAAACGTAATATCTAGTTTTAATGATGGAAGAAAATTAGATTTTCATTTTTAACCTTTAGGAGAATCAAAATCAGATGAAGAAGAAGACTCTTCTTTATTTTGACCTTTATTGTCTTATCTCTCCATATTTCTTCTCCTATCCCAATACAATTCCTCCGCCATCTATTTCATTTGAAGGATTGAAGAAATTATTCTTCTCTATCCTCGGACATCTTTGTGCTTTGTGATTGTCTCGATCCAATTTCTGGATCCACACCTGCTAATTCTCCATCACCTTTTCTAGAGTAGGACCTTGTCAACATTCAAAAAAAACTTTCAATCCAAAGCAACTGTTAAAATTCGTAGACCAGCTTTGATACCAAATGATCCGTAATCATAAGCAATTTAGAAACACACACCAAAAATTGTGTTAAAAAGATGATTTTAGGCCGCTAGTAAACATTATGAGCTAACAATTTTCAAAGATCTAACACATCGTAGGAGTATGTCATATGAAGATTGCATAAATGGTACGCCTAACGGGGTTTTGCTGAAAAGATAAGTACAATTTTATGAGATTTAAATCATTATTTATAACCCATTTAATGAGAGAAATAATAAAATACTTTAGAAATCCTCATATGAGGAATAGTTTTTCCACCTTGCAGGGTTGTTTCCTTAATCCAAAATCATGTTATTACATGTCAATATTGTGTAGATTTATATTTCTCTTATTTATGAATTTGGGTAATTTATACTCTTCTTCTCATGAGTTGTATTAATTATCTTTTCTTAAGCTAGGATGATGGATTCTTTTTTGGGTTAATCATTTTCATATAACAATTAATTATAAAATATTTTTTTATTGGGAATGTGTATTCCTTGCTTTATGTAAGCCTTGTAAACCTAGGATGAATAACTTAGTACTTATTAGTAGAGTTAAATGATTCAATTTAGTAATTACTATGAGTTAAGAGTAGTTAGTATCCTTTTCTTGTCACACGGAACAATGACGATAAAAATATATTCTAGCACATAGTTTTAATTTTTGGCAAGAGGGTTATTACAGATACTACTTGATATCAGCAGAGTTCAGTTTGAAAATGGATAATTAGGAACTATATATAAAAATAATTAAGGTAATGTTAACACACAAAAGTAGCACCCTAGGATTTGATCATGGCATATCGATACTTTTGGATAACACGAGATTGTCTCCAAGTGTGGGACCTTGCATCTTGATACAAACATCTAGAGAAGGTTGGTTCCTTTACCTATCTAGTATAATGCTAGCACTACTCCTATAGCTGAAAATATAACTATCTAAACCTAAACTAGTCATTCACAAGGACCAGAGTTAGATAGATTAATGGAAATGAAATCCTAAGCTAAGAAAGAGGTGATCACACCAAGAAAAGGGGGATAGTCACTCTCCATGAGGGAAAAGCATAGAGGAAATGTAGAAGGAGAGTTCATATAAGTGTGACAATACCAAAACTGCATGTTACCTTCCATTTTACACACAAAATAAAACAAAATGGAAACCTAGAAATGGGAAACACATACACAACATAACACAACAAATAGAGAGGAAATAATGAAACAAAATACAAGGTAGGGAAGATAAATAGCCACAAAATATGATTTTATTTCCAAAGGAGTATGCACAGACCATCTTTACAGTGATAAAAAGGTAAAAACACATCTACAAAAGCTAAATGGAGGTTTATAGCTTACAAACACTTAGAAAACCATTTTGGCATGGTACCTTTGCACTCTAAGAGACTCCAACCCTTTACGAATGAGTGATTTGAAAATATATACATAAAAGAGGGAGAGAAAGAGGAGGGTGATTTATCAAATATGGGATTTATAAACCCCTAATTACATAGTCATGTATGATATGCAATAAAGTACATATTTGACCCAAGCCAATAAACTAGATAAATATGAAACCCTAATTGCAAGAGGGAGAAAGAATGACTTAGTTGATTCACGCTTTCCCAAAGGTGATCTGGAATGGAACAATTGTTGAACATGAGGAGGATAATACTATCGCAAATAAGCATAAAAAATCTTGGAACTTCCGGATGAGCCAGGACTAGAGCGCCTAGAACAGGACTAGGGTTCCTAGGCACCAGAGACCTCTGTTGGGCACCTATGCTGCATGGGATCTTGAAAACTAATCTTTCTAATGTCACAAGGTGGTCATTGATAGTCACTTTTTGTCACATGTATGTCATTAGATGATCATCGAATTCTTCTATAACCTGCAAAGATAAGATGACTTGCAAAACCCTCACACTACATCAAATCCCAAAAATAAAAGATGCAATATGGGGAGTCGAACTGACCCCGGTGGTCACCTAACTAAGTGAACTTATGACTATGCAATGTACTACATCTCAAAGTCCATGTAGTTTTTGTGCATGTGATAGAATTGTGCCCTAGGAATCCCTTATGCAAGTACACATGATAGCGTGAAATAGCTAGATGTACCAATGTAAAATATTTGTGGATACAAAAATGAAGTTCCCCTTCCTATGAAATGTATGCAAAAAATGAAGTCTCTTGTCCCTTAGATGAGTGCTAGATGGATGCATGTGATGCTCTTAGATTTATTTGGATGCAACCTTAGGTGGTGATGGTAGATGTTAAGAGCTTGGTCCTTTATTTTGGTCACATATCTTTGTATTTATATGATTCCCTTAGTTGAATTTTGTAATTGACAACTAGAAGGCTGACCCATAATAAATTAAGATTCCAAAAATATAAAAGAGGTTGAAAAAGAGTGAGTAATATAGAAAGAGGTTGAATCACCCAGAAGGATGAGGGCACCTAGGTGCTAGCGTCCTGGCTGAGCGTTGGTGTGCAGTCATGAAAGATAAATAAATAAAGTATCTAGGTGTGTAATACGAAAGAGAAAGCAAGAAATATATAAAAGAGACCCAAAACAATAGTCAATTACTAGTTTTCTTGCTTAGGAATCATATGAATAGTAGTGTGTGATTAAGACCTAGAAATATACCCAAGTGCGTGATTTTGTGTCTACAAAGGGAAAGAGAGAGTGCATGCCAAATTATAATTCAACCACTAACCAAAAACAAAAAATGCCTACAAAACACACATGGGCATCGAACAAGGCCATTCCTCTACACCATCTGATTTGCAGGATAAGGTATGGTCGTCGTGATGTAATAAATCTAGGTGGTTGAGGGGGTTGAGTTCCTGAACTATGATTTTTCCTTGTTGAGCTTGTGTTTGTAATTTTGACCACAAAAAAATCATCAAATTTTGCATTTATTGATACCAAAATGAATCTATCGAGGAAACGGTTCCAATGCCACCATTTTTGTGCAATTTGGATCTCTAAGGAAAAATTAATGGCCCCAAAATCAAACCCCAATTGGTTGAGGTGGAGTTTTGGAGAACGGTTGGAATGGGGGAATGTTTCATTTGGACCCTCATTCACTGATTTACATGATTTTCCCTTAGTATGGGGTGGGTGGTGATTCGAGGAACAATGTGATAATAATTTGGCAACTCAACGGGGTTATCTTCCTACCAAATAAAAGATCAGTGGCCTTAAAGCATCCATTGGGCATGGATTCCATCCTTAAAAACTTGAAAATTTGATCTTTAAACTTGAAATTATCACCCCTAGATCTATATGGACTTAGAGCTGACATGGACCTACTAGAAATTCTCTTGGAAGCTGATTTCTTGGGAGTTATGAAGATGACTTGCAAATTATCCCAAAAATCTGAATTTTTTTCGAGGAACGAGCATGAAGAAATATGATTTGCATATGATTTTGGGGTTGAAAATAATGCACCTTGGAGCTACCCCAAAAAAAATTGTTTCCGTCATGAAACCTACTATGAACCGGATTGTGCAATAGCAAAAAGGCCATAAAAATATGTACAAACATGGAAAATCATACATGTTCCAAGAGGAAACATGCAAAGTTTGAACAAGCACTTGTTTTGAAATAAACAAACCTAATCTACTCCTCCTTTAACTAAAGGTAAAGGAAGTGAAACAAATCAAGAAATGTTGGGAGAAATAGCTCCCCTTCCTTACAAAATTGGACCATGTGATCAATTTTACAACAAAAATGATCATTAATGAGAGTAAAAAACTATCTTGAAACTTATTTCCCTTTTCATTAACAAATGAAAAGAGTAAAAATACCTCTGTTTGATCTGAATTTTGTTTTTGGAGGTATTTGAGATGATCTTTGGAACTTTGAAGTTCTTCCTCATGCTACAGAGTGAGCATGATCGGTGGAAACTATGTTTTTGGCTCTAGACTAGCTAAGTATTTGATTGGGAACATGTTCTTTGCAATTGATTGGCCAATCCTTGTGATTTTCCCATATTATTTTCCTACAACTCCATGAATGGAGCTAGTAGAGGCACATTATTCATCACAATGGATGCTTGAAAGTTGATTTGTACCTTGTTTTGCTTCTACAAAAACTCTGCCTCCTCCATGGTGATTTTTAATTTAACAATTGGTTTCTCATTCTCTTCCTCGTCCTCAAGAAATAAGTTTGACATGTGAAACTATCCCTCTTCAACACGAGAATCAAATTTATCAACAAGTCTAATTTCTTCTTTCGCATTCTCTTCTTCATGGATTTTCTCCAAATCATATTTTTTGAAAATAGACAAGGAAATATCATCAATAATTATCATTTATTTCTCTATCTCAAGTCCAAATGAGGCTTTAAAGAGGCTCTTTGTGGTGGAAGGTAGATGATGAGAGTGCAGAATTGGTAAGCTCAATGGGTTCTTTATCATCAATGAACTCTTCCAAATCTAATAAAACTTTGGCATCTTCATTGCCTCAATTTAAAAACACTACCTTTGGATCACATATTCTTTGGAGTCCTCAAAAAAATATGATTTTTTCTCATGCTTCTCTGATTTTCCCTCCTCTGTTTCTAATTTTTGTGAAGACAAATCAACAACCTCTAAGAGCATGGTACAAATATGCACACTACATTCAGAATAAATAGATTTTCCATCTTCTTCTTCTTGCTCATATGAAAATTCAACCTCTCTCTTGTTCTCTTCAATCCAAACCTCTATTGTAGGTTTAACCAGTTGTGGGATTTGCTTGGCCTCAGACTTTGAGCTCCTATCTTTCATATTTTGCATGAGAAATTTCTTTCTTGGCTTCCCTCCTAGACTAATTTTCTGATTGGGTTCATCTCAAAATGGGTTTGGGAATGTGAGAGGAGGGGAGTTGGGCTTCTAACTAATTTTGCAAAAGGTTGAAATTATGGGGAAGGTACAATGTATTCTTATGGAGGATAAGGGATGTAAGGATAAGATTTGAGAAAGCTAGGAACTTGAATCTTGGGATTTGATTGAGATGGTTCATGTTGATAAGGAAGCATCATACACCCACATGGTGGTAGTGAAGGAATACCCCATTGACAATTTTCTTCACATTTTGGTCTAGCAACCTCCAATGCTTATAAATTTCTAATAACTTTAACCATTTGAGTAAATGATTGACTCATTACCTCTAAACTTTGTTGGGGACTAAACCAACTAGGTAGAATACCTCCCCATGGACAGGGCTTCTTAAGACTAATTTTAACCACCTTCATTTGACAAGTAGCCCTGATCTACAACATGATTGCCTCCATCCTTTGAATCTTAACCTGAAAATCATCTTCGGGTGTGAAATGGTCTCCAAAATCTGCATATCCTTCTTCTTGAACAACATTGTTGTCAGTTGAATAACCATATTCATCTGTAGTTTTATTTGGCTCATAGGAATATACACATTCATCTTGATTTTTCTCATAAAACTTATTTGGAGGTGTGTTGTGATAGCTTGAATATGGAGGGGACTGATACTACTCTTGAAACTGAGATTTCTAGTGAGGAAATGAAGTGATGTGTACAACTTCATGGAAAAGAGAAAAAATGGAAGAAAGTGGTCTGTTGATTGAGAAAATGTGTTCTTTGGATCAGTGGAGTCACCATATGTATTAAGAACTGCCTCCAAAGGATTTATATCACCAAGAACACATCAATCTTGGTGATATAAAGTTGTAAATACCTTCAATCTTGTCCCATCGGATGTATTAAAACTATTAATGCACAAAAGTAGCACCCTAGGATTTGACCATGACATATCAATACTTTTGGCTAACATGGGGTTATATCCAAGTATGGGACCTTGCATCTTGAGACAAACCTCCAGAGAATACGGGTTCCTCTACCCATCTAACCTAATTCTAACACTACTCCTACTGCTAAAAATATAACTATTTGAACCTAAACTAGTCATTCACAAGGACCATATTTAGAGAGATGCATGGAAATGAAATCCTAAGATAAGAAAGAGGTGACAACACTAAGAAAAGGGGGGTGAACACTCTCCATGAGGGAAAATTAGAATAAAATGTATAAGGAAAGGTCATATAAGTGTGACACATGCTAAAAATGCTTTTTACCTTCCATTTTACACACAAAACACAACAAAATAAGAACCTGTAAATGGGAAACCCATACATAAGATATCACAAAAAATAAAGAGGAAAGAATACAACAAAACACAATCTAGGGAAGATAAATAGACACGAAACATTATTTTAATTCCAAAGGAGTATACAAAGACCATCTTTAGAGTGATAGAAGGTAAAAATGCATCTACAAAAACCAAATGGAGGTCTGTAGCTCACAAAAACTTGGGAAACCATTTTGGCATGGTGTCTTTGCATTCTGAGAGAGTATAACCCTTTTACAAATGAGTGATCAACATATATATAGAGAAAGGGGGAGACAAAGAGGAGGGAAAGACAGAGGGTATTCCAAATTCGAATTCAACCACCAACCAAATGCAATAAATCCTTGCAAAACACATATGAGCATCTGACAAGGCCATTCCTCTATACCAACTAATCTGTAGGAGAAGGTATGGGTGTCATGATGTAATAAATTTGGGTGATTGAGGTGTTGGAGTTCTGAACTGTGATTTTTCCATGCTAAACCTATGTTTGTAATTTTAACCCACAAAAATCCATCAAATCCTACGTTTCTTGATACCAAAATGAAGCTCTTGAGGAGACAGTTCCAATACCATTTTCATGTAATTTGGAGCTTTGATTCAAAATTTATGGCCCAAAATACCAAATGTTATTCTTCCCAGACATAGTTTTGGAGAACAGGAAGAATGAAGGAACGTTCCATTTGGGCCCTCATTCACTGATTTAACTGATTTTTGGTTTGTACGAGGTGGGTGGTGATTCGGGGAATAATGAGAACAAGGGAATGTTTCATGTGGGTTTTTTGAGGCCGATATGTTTGATTCCTTTGTGTTTGACAAAGAAGTGAGTGGGTGGAGAACTCTTGGAATGTGGGAACAACTCCCACTATTCCAATTATGCCTGACTTAGCTGATATGTAGTGCCCTATCCCCCATGTCGGTAATTACGTCTGATTGGTAAACATGAGGAACAATTGAATTGTTCTGAAGGTTCCTTAAATGCATGAATTCACCAATTGTAAAGCCATTTTCTCCTTATCGGACGGATTAAGGGTTTGGGGAACTTTAACAACACTTGAACCGTTCTTCTTGTTCATTATAACCTCAAATTAATCGATTTTTTCCATTTTCTTTGATTTTGTCAGTGTAATCGGATTTGTAGAGTATGCGGGGAAGCGTATAACCGTGGGAACAAAAGAGCAGTTTCATTTTTACAAAAATTCCTGGCTTCACATATTCTCATTACAATGTGGCCAAGGTGGAGATGCAGGGAACAGTAGGAATTTAGGAATAGTTCCTTATGTTCCTCCAAAGGCCAAATCTACCCTTTTTGGACCTATTTTTACAAAAATTACTAACTCCTTGGATTGTGAGGCTTAGCAAGATGGAGGAAAATCCCAAAAACACTGGAAATTTCCCCAAAATTATAAAACTTAAAATTTCTATGATCCATGACAACACCATGACTTGTCAAAACACCCAAAATGGCCTAGGGCTGATTTTGGATAACAGATAAGTTGATCCAAACTCACATGAGAGGTGAGTTTATTCAAATATACTTATTTTATTTTAAGAAAAGAGTTGAGAAGTTGACGATAGTTATTGTTTTATTACTATGTTCATTTTTTGCATGAGACAATAGTATAGGTAGTTGGTTTTGACTCTATTCCAAACATGTGTATGAGGAAAATTTACGTTTTATAGATTCCTGGGAAACATACAAAATATCAATCTACATGGATAAATATCAGTGCTTGGATTTCTTCATATAAGAGGGTTTGTTTTAAATAGGGAAATGTTTGTATACCTCAAGGATTAATATGGGATAATTCAACAAGATAAAATCATAATGAAATATTAGCTGGTCACTTTGGTGTGGACATAATATTGGTGTAACTATGAAAGAGTTGAAATTTTCCTAAGATGAGTGTGGAGTTGATATGGATGATAAATTAGAGAAATGTTGACACATGCTAACATTCAAAAAAGGATGTATGAAAGTCTTTTTTTATAAAGTCTATTTTTAGAAGGTACTAGAATCTATTTTTAAGACTGAATGGCCAAGATGAGTATTTAGAAAAATATCATCAATCATAGTTAGATTTCTAAAAGGTTTAGTTTTAGAAAGTATTGATATCTAATTTTAGTAGGTTTTCAACAACTTTTAGTATTTTTCATTTTTTAGGGTCTTCGGAGCATTTCTAGAGTTTGGGACTTAGGAATACATATCTCCTTCAAAGCTTTCCCGTTCTACATCCATTCTCGATTGCAAAGAGATTTGGCATACATTTCTCTTATAGAGTTTTATCATTTTGTATACATATTTTAGAAAGTTGTTTTACTTTTACAATTACACTTTTATTTCTGTAATACAATTCATTGATTCTACAATTTCAACTATTTTATTATGAATGCATTTCCATAACACATTAAACACCACCATTAGTGTGTTGTACACAAAATTCAAAAAATAATTCAGATCGAGAGTAAACTTGTAAAATTTCCAGCATTCCAAAAAGAAAAATTATAGCAAAAGTTTGTATTACCCATTTCCAATATTATAAATGATATGGGAAGAAATAAATATGGATTTTGTTCTTGGATTGAAAAGAACACATTATGTAAGTGAATATCTATGTTCTTGTGGATAGATTCACAAATATGGCACACTTTATAGCATTCAAGAAGACTACTTATAACACATACATTGAAACTTTATTTTTAAGGAAGTAATGAGGTTACATAGATTACCCAAGGACATTGTTTCAGATAGATATACCCAACTTTTTAATCATTTTTGGAACACTTTGTGTATAAAGTTAGTTATGATGTTGAGTTTTAGTTCATCCCATCAACCACATACTAATATGTAACTAGAGGTAGTGAATAAAAACCTCATAATTTTTATGAGGTGCTTACTAGGGAAAAATCCCCAAGAATGGAATATGATTCTAGTACAAGATGAGTTTTCTTAAAAAAACTCAGTCAATAGAAGTGCAACCAAAAATCACATTTCAGATTATGTTTAATATAGCTATATGAGTTTCAAAGTTGAGAGATACAATTGATTTGAATAAAATAATTGTTGTAGTGGAGAATTTTGTTGAGTATATACATGAGATACATAAGCAAGTGAAGGAGAACTTCCATTGAGAAACCACTAGATACAAGAATTATGGAAATTCGGATATGTGTAAGGAACGAGAGTTTTAGGTTAGAGACTTGGTTTTCACTCATCTGATAAAAAGAATATTTGGGTTTCAAAAGATATGTATAATAAGCTCAAGTGGAAGCAGGCTGGGCCATGTATGATTATGAAAATGTTTGTAGTGAATATAACTCCCAAATGGGAATATCTCACCTATCTTCAATGTGGTTTACTTTTACCTTACCACGAGTGATAAGTAACTGATGGGAATGTAAGGTCAAATTCTTCAATTTCATATTAAGAACAATAACTACCTCAAAATGTAAGCAAATAGATAGATATGATTATTGATTATAGAATCATTAAGAGAATGAAAGGAAGCAAGCACATAGATTATTTTCCCAAGTGGAATGGAAAAGGATGTTGAAGATGCAACTTATATGAGTGCACTTGAGATTGCTAAGTATGTAAAAACAAGGGAAGAGTTTATGAAAGGTTCATGACTAGGAGCTCATATATCACTTTACTTATCCATGGTTTATGATGCAAGAACATTTGAGTCCACAAGAAATATTAATGCATCAACCAAAAGTATAATTCAACCTTTATTCATATGTCTTTGTAACTTGCCAACGTCATTATAAATGTCGAATATGATAAGAACATGTCGAGAAACATCCCCATGAATCTAACATTCCAAGAACATCATGGGTAGGAGGTTTCAATCATTTTAGTAGGATCAAATCGACCTTTTAAGTAGATAATGAAACCCAACAGTGTAAAAAGGAAACTATTTCAAAATCGCAAGTCTTCATGAAACAACTATGTAACCATCGGTCCATAGAAAGTGGTGGCAATTCCCATATGCAAATAAAATTAAAGTAAGTACCCATAATGTTGAATTGTTAGTTATTGAAAACTTTTAAGATGCTTTGGAGTTTGAAGAGGCGTTTCGTGTTGTTATAAATGTTTACAAAGATTTAAATTAATAAATTGGAGGTAGCTTCAATTGGAAAAGAGATCTAAGAGAAGAGAGAGAGAAAGAAGCTAGCTAAGTTCTAATTAGAAGAGCATATATGACCTAAAATACCAAAGAGAACAAAATCAAGTACAATGGAAGTACAATGAGTGTTATAGTCATCTTCAAACTATAATTAAATAAAGTAAAATTTGTGTCTAATCTCTATAACACACATTGATAAATGCAATAACTACTAAATTTATAATCTAATTATGTTGTACCCCAATATATGTCCACTAGAATGTGTTGAGTCTAAGTTATAAGGAAAAACATCCCTTCATTAAATGCCCTCTAACTCATCACGCATCACTTATTCATCATAAATGAGTGTATACTTAAGTTCCATTATGTTATTATAACTTACAAGATTAATGTAATTGTATTTGAATGTGACAATAATGGACACCAAAGCCATCAAAGTTAAAAGTGTAAAATGAATATATCTTTCTTCCTTCCACTTTCATATAACTCAATTCGCATTTATTATCAATCATGATAGTGGAGTGCACAAGAACCAAATACAAGATTAATGTAATTATATTTTAATGTGATAGTAATGAATACCAAAACCATCAAAATTAAAAGTGTAAAATGAATATATCTTTCTTCCTTCCACTTTCATATAACTCAATGTGCATTCATTATCAATTATAATAGTGGCGTGCACAAGAACCAAATGAAAAGTTAGTGGAATAAAATCAAAAGGATTTAGTTTTGATTCTAAAGAGATTTTTTACATAATAATGGGAAGTTTGAAAAAAAAAAAAAAAATTAATATTAGGATTAAAAATTTGAGTCCAATGTTTATTTCTATTGAACAAGTATGTTTCTTTTTCAATAAAAAAAAAGTGCATTTTCTTATCCTTCGTAATCGAGTAAATAAAAGGTGGCCCAAAAAAAAAAAAAAATTGCTTCGACGGAAAAATTTATTTAAAGTTGAGATATGAATGTGTAAAATTCCACCATATTTTTAATTTTCACTATTACAAAATTATTGTCAAAGTTTTAGTGCTCCTTGTAATTATGAGACGTGAGAAAATGAGGCTATGGGCTTTTCTAAAATTTTAATATATTTTGGAAGGCTTATCTTGAAAGCTTTAAGAGGTTTAGATATTTCTCTTATAGACATGTTTTTAAAGGTTTTGACTTGCTTGGTTATAATGACTTTAAATTTAAGAGTTTTTCAATTTTTTTGGTATGTTAGATAAGTTTGTTCGTTGGACTTTATTTTTAATGAGGTGGTAATATAATTATTTGAGGCCATAACTTTTGAATTGGGAAGTTGATTGTGTCATTTTTTGAAAACAAAGATCTTGAAAAGTTTAGTATCATAACTTTCCTTAGTTGGTAATATTCTATTTTGACAATTTTTTTGACGCTAAAATCTATAATTTAAAATCCAAAAAATATATTTTAATATTTTTATGATTTTAAAAAATCAATAATCTTGTATCTGGATTCAAACTTGAGCTGAAATTTGGTTGGGGGATTAATTAAAGCATGTATAGAATAAGAGATAATTACGATGCACACTCGAACTTGCATATAAATGTTACTAAAAATAGCATCTGCTAAAATAACAATTTTAGCTTGTTCTAGTGAGCTTTAGTTATCTTTTTTGCTTTAATTAGATTTAAGGTTACTTTTCGCTTTAATTATATTTTGAGTGAGTTTATTTAAGAACTCTTATGAAATGTTTATGAACCAATGAATTGGAGGATTGTCTTTATTGTCTAATTGTATTTGCATGGTTCATTGTTTATTATTTTTACTTTCCTGCAATTTGGGACTCGTCACTTACCTTTTGGCCATGGAGGATTTCGAATATCTTCTTGTGTATAGACATGAGAAAGAACTTATTTGAGGCATTATTCTCCCTAACAAAAAATTTATATTATCAATGACCATTATTTCCAATGAATCAACATAAAATGAAGCTATATTATGTGAAGATGTCTCTTGCACTACCACCTTCTTCAAAGCTTCGGGTTATAGCTTGTAATGAATGAAAACCCCAATGTTATCGATAGAGTATGATTTCGAAGTCGTATTGCCCTAAGAATTTCTAATGGAAGTGGATTGCAAAGGGAATATATATTCAAATTTGTAGGCATCTTTTTTTCTTTTGAAATCTCCCCAATCTATCTTATGACAATATGTTATGGAACATATCAAAAATAAAATCACTTACTAGATTTCCAAGAATTTGTCTTTGGTTAGCAAATAATAGAACTACTCGAAGCTCTTGGCCACGACTCATGTCTACTACAAGTTATGTTAAAATCCATCTAAATCTAGTTATGATAAAATGACCAAGATACTTCAAGATTTTATGTGGGTTAACACCAAGAAAATTTTTGAATTTCATAGATTGTCTTTGAATATTTGTTATCTTTATTGAGATAAGGGAGGTATGGGAATCATTGTTGTTCATAGAAAAATTATTGCCTTGTTCCAAGTGGATTGTTCAAGCTATTAAGGGCTCAGAAGCATGGAAAGTTATCATTAAACATTGCACTTTTGCAGGATCTCCCTATGGAAAATAAAGATAAAATAACATTACCTCTTCCTCACTCAAGATCGAGGGCTCATCTTTTTTCTCGAAGTTTATGTAAACATTTAAATAAGTAATTCCTTTTACCATCTAGTTTTGTTAATGGGTTAGGTTGGGTCTTTATTTCAACAATCACAATTTTTATTGTCATCTATAGAAACCTTCCACTTGTTGAAGCTTTAGGTATCAATTTTGGAATTTTTTTGCTCTAAATTCAAATAAATTATGATTATTGATACATTTTCCTCGTGGAATTCCAAATCTGCAATGGCCTCTTTCAGAGCATCACACCTCCAGGTTATGGTGTGGGACCAAATGGGAGACAATTTCTCTAAGGCAAATGATAAAACATTTGAGTTTACCGAGGCATGAGAATCAAAATTATTCATTTCTTTCACCAAAGGGAGATTATCTTCTCAAAGGACCTTCTATTTCTTGATCTCTACCTTATTTTTCTTGATTTTCAACTTTGTGGTCAAGAGGAATGTGAACAAAGAGATAATCTTGGGGAAGAGAGCATTCCCTTTTTCCATGATCATGCTTACCCATTGGTCACATGCCCTTCCTTTCATTATGAATCCTTGAGCTTGTTTGAGGGATTGAGGATCAAAGCTGCAAATGGAAGAGATGATTCAATCGGAGGCAAGGATGATGAATCGGGTTCAAGAAATGATTGCATATATCAAGACAAATTCCTCACATGCTCCTCCAATTGCTCAATGGTTTGCTTGTATTCCTCATTTTGTGAAAGGATTTAAGATGAAGACTCCTTGAACAAGTGAGCATCACCTTCATGAGTGGTTTTCCCCAAATATACTCTTATAATTTCATAGTCATTAGCTATCATTTCCTCCATAGGCTTGATGAACTTTGGACATGTAACCTCTAAAAACTAAGCTCTGGAAGCCTCAGTGAAGAACCTAGAGGTTGTTTGTGTTTTCCTACTTTTCTTGGTCTTTATATACTTCGATATGGCCTCAAAGTTGGGTGACATTGGTGTTTCATTGTTTTTGACCCCTCTCCAAGAAAATATTTGATCCATGATAAGGGCTCGAAAGGAACAAAAAGTATATTGGACACCTCAGGTGCTTGGTAGGAAACCAAAGCATGACTAGGATTGGCTAGTTTAACCACCTCTACAAAAACAATTGGATCCATTGGATGCTCAAAGGAATACAAAGAATCTATCTCTCCTTGTTCAAGTTTCTCAATAGGTTCTTCTCTGACTTTGGATCTCTTGTACACCCCCACTGAGGAGATTGTTTCTTCAACTTCTACAATTTTCCTCTTTCTAAATTGAGATGAGCATGCACCTTCATTGGATGCTTTCTGAGATGCAAAGAGATAAGATTTCCTCGAAAAGGTACGTATTATACCATTTCAATGCAAGTTTCCCTCCTCTTTTTATACCACTTTTTTGACCTTTAGATCACATGCATTGTTCTCTCTTTAATGTCTCCATAATCAATGATATGCCATGGGATGGGAGAAGGAGGTGAAGATTACATTGCTTCATACTCAGGATCAAAAAGCTCTAAATCATCATCAGGAACACTTTGATCAAACCAATCAAATTAGAAAGAGCTCATTTTTTTAACTCACATCCTCATGTAGTCCATTTTCTTGATTTCCCAATCATCAGCACAATTGACCCAGAAGTCTTCAACCTCAGGAATGCGGTGTAAGTCGGGTATCACAAAGGAGTCATGGTCTATTCTGATATTAAAGTTGGACCTAGCCTCATAAAAGTGCATTTTGAAGGAAAAAATTAAGGTCTTAATGTTTGAAGCATCAACCACATTCTTACAAGAATAAATTCCCAAGGATATGAGAAAGAAGACACACTTTTTCTTCACATCCTTCCATTTGATATGAACTTGATCTAGTTGCCTGCACAACTCGATCAAGAGAATCTTGTGGCTTCAGTACCTCAGAAACCGAAGAGGGGAAAGGTCAAATCCACTAATCCTGAGGTAAGTGAATGTGGATAATTGTGTGAATAACCCCCATACCTTATGATCACTTCCACTACTTCAGGTGAATTCTCCATTTTATATCTCCTTCAAGCACCCTGGTGAGGTACATAATGAATGCATCATTCACCCTTGTGAAATGTGAGTTTCTCTCCCTGAAAGTGAGCTATCGGTAATTTTCAAATGCGGGGGCCTTCTGAGAGACATTTTGTACAAGACAGAGACCATGGAAGGGCCTTTTGTATGCAAGAGCATACACCAAGTAAGAGGTCATGGTGAACCTCTTAGTGATGAAAAACTGCTCCAGTTGCTTGTGAATTTTGTCGTTGATGATTTGACCCCAATCAATCATTTGATATCCTTCAGTTACCACCAACAATAAAACCCACTGAAAACAAACATTATATTGACATGTTTCAAATTTAGCGAGGCACCAACCCCACAAGGAGCACTAAACCCTAACTTAGTGAAACACCCACTCCACAAGGAGGCTACAACCCCCTAAGATGACTAAGCACCAACCCAACCACATGAATATGATGATATCTGAATTTATTTCTGCCACAACTGGTGGAGATCTCTAATTCATCTCATACAATCTTCTTTAAACCATCATTCCTCTATCTCACTCTTTCTTCTTCTTTCTTAACTTGCCTTAGCTCTAAACCCTTAGAAAAATGCCCTCAATCAGTCTTCAATCTATCATACACGTCATCAGCTCTGAAATCATTCATTATAATCTCATTCAAATCCTTAGGTTGGTCACACTTCTCCCTCTCACAAGACTGGTTCAAATTTGAACTCTACACTCACTTTTATATGCATTTCATTTCACCAACATGAAGGAGGTTGGTTATAATCCTTTATCAAAACCAATACAACTTAATATCATCCCAAAAAATTCATTAAAACGTTCACATATGACCCATATAGGTTGGTCATGCCCAAAACCACTCATCTTGCACCAAACAAGCTCAAAACCCCATCACTAGGATGAGATAAGACCAAAAATGCAAAAATCATGAATATTCTAGCTCCCAAATTCATAAAAAATGTGTAATATAACATATAACCATCATCCATGGTTTCACATTTTCTTGGACCAATCAAATAATTCATAACATGAGCCAAAAGGCTCGTATCCTTCACCAAACAATTGTTTCCAGCACCATGTCTTCACCTTTGGGCATCAAGAACAGTCAAAATCAACTCAAATATGGCATGTGACCACTCTATGTAATCCTCAGGACCTTTAAATAACATCCATGTAAGTTAGATCTCATGAAACGTCTATTTTTTCAAACCACATCTAGTTTCCTCTTCTCCAAATCATGATGCCCAAAAACCAGTTTTCCAAACTTAACTAGTTTCCACCCTTGCTGCCACATTCAAGACCTCCAAATTCCTTAATTATGAATACAATTAATCCCTCTTCACTTTCCAAGTGATATAAATCTTCAACTAATCCATCTCATACTTCAAATAACTCAATCTTTCAGCAAAAGCAATTCAGTCTTGGAAAACACAAAAACTTCTTCTCTACAAATTGACCTGAATGACAAATATAATCAATTCATTAATACACAAACCTTATAT
Source organism: Taxus chinensis (assembly GCA_019776745.2). Lineage (NCBI taxonomy): Eukaryota > Viridiplantae > Streptophyta > Pinopsida > Cupressales > Taxaceae > Taxus > Taxus chinensis. The sequence goes on from CM034153.1 coordinate 12,153,951, forward strand.
AAATGGAAATATATTTTAATCCTCTTTCTATAACATATTATAAATCCTTACAACTCTAAGTGGAAGGCCTTCAACCAAGCCATCTCTGCATATTGCCTGAAACTGCCCCAAAACTTTCCTTTGACTAGTCTTCACAAATAGGGCACACTTTACATTTTATATGCATCACCATGACCTAAAACTACCATGGAAATCACTAAAAAATCACATAATAAAATCACTGTCCATTTATTTTATAACTCCTTTGGACAACCTTGTCCCAAACTAAACTTCTTCCTAAACAATCATGTTTGAGTAGGGTCCACTCATCACCACATCCACTACCATACCTTTCTGGAAACCTGGAGGAGTTCTCTACATCATCCATGCACTAGGAATAAATTCTAAATACTTAGGAGCAATTTCTCTCCTACCGCTTTCTAGCTAGGGTTTCAAGCAAGCAAGAATGTGTTTACCTTCTTAACATTCGTTCATAAAAATGTGACAATGAAATGACATCGTTCTTTTTGTGAAACCTTCTAGAATAAATGTAGAAACATAATTTAAAACCATAAGGTCCCATGAAAAGCACACAATTCAGGGTGAGCATCAGAAGGTCCACTTTTGCTTTAAATACACATTGTAACTTACTTAGTTTTACCAAAACTTGCATATCTTGCAATTTCCATTTCAGAATAACCTAAAAAATTTCATGAAGCATCATGACAACATCCTCTAACTATTTATATTCACCATATATCTCAAATATTCCTATAACTCTATATCCATTAAGACTTACCTATGCTAACATGTTTATTTCTCATTGTTTGCTTCCGAAGGACCCTGAAACTCATCACACACCTCATATACACTATCACCGTGCTATTACCATGCTCCAAAAAGACTGATTAGCTCAAAAACACATTACTCCAACTCATTCTGCATGCACCATGGTTAGGAATAGGCGTGGAATGAGCTGACTCAACCATGATAAACCATGAATTGACCATGTTGACCTTATGCAGACCCTTAAACACTTGTAACATACCTCATGACACTCTCCTACCAACTTAGGAGGACTCAAACCGTGACTCTACCTACCAAACCAAGCACCAGGACATCATAGACCTTCACCAAAACCTATCACTACCAATCAACCTTCATGTTTGATTAACTAACACCTCATGGAAACTCATGACATCCATGACAACACTAACACACAGTGGCCAACATCCACAAATCATATAGGATTTATACATCCACTCTCTTATATGTACATCTATATTTGTGATCAATTCTAAGTAATGTATTTGGAAAAATCTTGGTTTTGTTGTTTATTGAGTTATTTTTATACTTTCATATTTTTGTTAGTTATTTCTTTTTTTACAACTATGTGTGCACATGTTTTTCAGTCAACAATCCTTACAGATACTTTGATATGGTATCAGAGATGGCTTAAGAAAACATGTGCTCATTTTTCAGTATATTTTTATTTTTTAATTCCTCATCCAGGCAACTAACAAATTTGTGTCAAAGTATTTTGACTCTAAGGCCATTTTTATGAAATTAGGTTACACCATTGGATCTGAAAGGTGGAAAAACCATAGGATCAATTATAAACTCAGTCATATTTTAAGACAGCATATTTTTAAAATGAAAAGTAAAAATTGTTGTAGTTTGATTTAGTGTGCCTCGGTTTCTATACTAGTTGTTTGCGGCATTGGAAAACTCTTTCTAGGTTTTCTCTAAAACTTTTTGGGTGGTGATTTTTTTTGTTGAAGGTTTCACCACAAGGTTGTTTTTTCTAGTTTGGCAGCTCATCTTCCTATTCACAATGAGGTTTTCTTTTTTGTTTGGTTGCATGGGGTAAGTGCACCAATCTGGGGGCCAAAAAGCATACATAAATGTGAAATCGGAAAAAACATGTACACATTTTTAAATAACACATAACACGTTATATTTTTCTTGGTTTCGTATTTCTTGAGCCTAAAATTTGCACGTGTTATAACATTTACGCATTTATATTGTAAGAAAACGCGTATGCATTTTGAGTTGTTTGGAGTTTGGAAGGGTCCAAAGGAGCCATATTTACTAAAATAAATGTTAAGTATAAGAAATTTCTTATACTTTAAATGTATTTTAGTAAATATAAGAAGTTAGGGTCACTTTACACCTGATGGAAGTGGTCCTGTAGCTCTTCCAGTCATAATCTATAAGATAGTTTTTCAAAATCTAATATGGTCAGTGCTCACTCATTTTCAAGATTTAAGCAAAGGACCTAAAACTTTCAGTGCATAGATATTGTAGTCGGTCTTTGTTTTGGGAAAGCATATAGTCGTTTTGTAGGTTTTTACCTTCTGGACTAGATTTTGGCCCTACCACTACTTGAATAGGTACCAATTTTGAATTTTTTTCCATAATTCACTTTAGTGACCATGAATCAACCTTGTGATGTTTGTCTACTTCTTACTAAAACGAGATCCTCACTTTGTAGATAGAGGATTGCCCCTGAATGGGATTCTTGTCCTATGGCCAAAATGAGATGATTATAATGTGCCTCATCCTTAAGGTGCGATCACACTACTAGGTGTTGAATAAGTTTTTACGAATAGTACTAAGTGAATTGCATCAAGTGAACTCTAGATGATTTCTCATTCTTAGAAACGTGGTGCTCCATATAAAGATCATCCCCTCACCTTTCATGGCTCTAAAATCATCCTTTCATGGAATCAAATTCATGATTCTTATGTATTTTTTGACTCATATGTTTCTCATGTAGACAGACGATGCCTTAATACTTCACACATTACGGATCTTGGATACCTCGGTGGCATGACTAGCTCATTTTAGCTTGTTCTTTGGAAAGATATGGGTACAATGACAGAGTTAGGATATGATTATCATTAAGTCACTCCTTGATATCCACATTTCACCTTTGAACATGATGACTCCTTCATAATTCAATTTGTTGACCAATATGACACCTGGGTGTAAGCATGCTTATGGTACATGGTGCCTCGGTTTCTATACTAGTTGTTTGCGGCATTGGAAAACTCTTTCTAGGTTTTCTCTAAAACTTTTTGGGTGGTGATTTTTTTTGTTGAAGGTTTCACCACAAGGTTGTTTTTTCTAGTTTGGCAGCTCATCTTCCTATTCACAGCATGAGGTTTGCATTTTTTTTGTTGCATGGGGTAAGTGCACCAATCTGGGGGCAGAAAAGCAAACATAAATGTGAAATCGGACAAAATGTGTACACATTTTTAAATAACACATACACGTTATAGTTTTCTTGGGCCCATGTTTTTTCGGTACCCATTGTTTCCTAAAACCACCTCTTTGGTTACCCATAGGTTTATGAGACGGTTTTGTTTTTCCACATTGTATTGATACCCACAATTTTTTAAAACTGCTTAAGCAGTTGTCTATTTATATGGTCTTATGCATATGATAGATGTACAAGTACATGTATTGCACATGTGTTTTGAATTTGGGTGTGAATTTTGTAGAGTTTGTTGAGCATAGGTCTAAATGGATCCGGGTATTGTATTGAGAGAGTGGAGGCTTGTAATAAAATATGAGCAAGTGATTCTTGGTGGACGTAGCCCAAATTGGAGAACCACGTTAAATATTGTCTCTGTGTTGTGTTATTTTATTTTGTAAATGTATTCCAGATCTGTAATAATTTCTGCATATTAGTTTCTACTATTGCGATTCTGTGAGGGATTATTCCACATATTTTATCTCTTATTTCCTAACAATTGGTATCAGAGCCTAGTTGAGTTTGCTGAAGTGTTGAATCGTAGGGAAATTTTTTAGCTTGAGTGGGAGCATGGCAGATGAAGGAAGATCTAGGGTTGATAAATTCAATGGGCAGAATTTCAGTCTTTAGAAGATGCAGATGGAAGATTGCCTTTATCAGAAAAATCTTTATACTCCGCTATCTGAGAAGGTGAACAAACCCTCGAGTATGAAAGATGCAGAATGGGATTTACTAGATAGGAAGGCACTTGGGACAATCCAGCTGTGTCTTGCATCTTCAGTATAATTTAATGTTTCAAAGGAAAAGTCTACAAAAGATCTAATGGATGTATTAGGTAAGTTGTATGAAAAACCTCTACCTCTAACAAGATATTTTTAATGAAAAAGTTGTTTAATATGAAGATTTCTGAGAATAGTTTAGTAGCAGATCATTTAAATGATTTCAATACGGTTGTGAATATGCATAACTTTGGTTACAATAGAAGTTGATGAAGAAGTTAGGGCTTTATTAATTTTTTGCTCTTTACCTAAGAGTTGGAATAGTGTGGTAATGGCGGTAAGTAACTCGGTACCAGCTAACTCAAAGTTGAAGTTTGAGGATGTTGTAGGGGTGATTCTAAGTGAGGAAATGTAAATAAACAGCTCTAGGGAATATTCTACTTTAGGGAATGCTTTTACAATGGAAACTAGAGGGAGATAGAAGAATAAAAGAAACCGTGGAAAATCAAAAGATCGGGCAAGGTAAAAATCCAACAACAAGATTGTATGCTAGAATTGTGGAAAGCCTGGGCATGTAAAGAAGGACTGTTAGGAGCTTTGGATAAGAAGAAACAACAGGAAGAAAACAAGGTGGAAAATGTGGCATCGGGTAATGTATGTCAGGATGCTTTGATTCTTTCTTTGCATACTATTACTGAATCTTGGGTTTTAGATTCAGGGGCTTCTTTTCATGCTACTCCACATAGGCATTATTTTGTTGATTATGTTCAAGGGGATTTTGGGCATGTTTTTCTTGGTGGTGATGAGCCTTGTAGTATAGTTGGAAAAGGTTATGTTCAAGTTAAGATGTAGAATGGGAATACATGGCTATTGAAGGATGTTAGACATATGCCTACATTAAGGAGAAATTTGATATCGGCGGGGCAATTGGGAAGTGATGGTTGTACTGTGATATTTATAGCTAACTCTTGGAAGGTTACTAAGGGTGCTCTTGTGGTAGAAAGAGGTAAGAAGGTTGGAACCTTGGATTTAACCACTGATATTACTAATGATTGTAATCTTATGGCTTCAGTTGCAGATACAACATTATGGCACTATAGGCTTGGTCATACGAGCCATAAGGGCATGAACATAATAAAGAAGAATTTTCTTGGATATACAGAAATAGGTTTGGATTTATGTGAGAACTGCATATATGGGAAACAAAAATGAGTAAGGTTTCTCAAGGTTGGACCTATGAACAAAGAGAGTAAGTTAGAGCTGGTACATTCTGACATGTGGGGGCTAGCTCAGGTATCATCTCTTGGGGGTTCAAGTTATTATGTTACTTTTATTGATGATGCAATAAGGAAAGTTTGGGTTTATTGTATTAGAAAAAAATCTGATGTATTTGACACTTTTGTTAAATGGAAAGCCTTGGTAGAGAATGAAACAGGTCTTAAGCTAAAATTTCTTAGCTCAGATAATGGAGGGGAGTATTGCAGCCATGAATTTAATGAATATTGTTCTAAGAATGGAATCCACAGGAAAAAGATGGTTCCATGAACTTCGCAGTAGAATGGGGTATCAAAAAGGCTAAACAAAACAATAATGGAACATGCTAGGAGCATGAGGTTACATCCAGGACTGCCTCTTACTTTTTAGGCATAAGCAGTGAGCACAGTTGTGTACTTGATAAACAGAGGACCCTCAAGTGCCTTAGATGGAGGCATACCTAAGGAGGCTTAGTATGGTAAGAAAGTTGATTATTCATTACTTAGAGTCTTTGGATGTGAGGTGTTTGTTCATATAGACAAGGATGATAGGACCAAGCTAGAGGTTAAATCAGAAAAATGTACTTTCATTAGTTATGGTGGTGATGAATTTGGATTTAAATGTTGGAGTATTAAGGACAAGAAAATTATTCAGTCTAGGGATGTGGTCTTTAATGAGAAAGTCATGTATAAGCAACAGTTGTAGGAAAATAGGGAAGAATCCAAGAAAGAATATACAGTGGTAGATGATCTTCTAGATGGGATAGTGACCCATGAATCAGTTCAGGAACCAACTCAACAAGAACCCCAAACTCCTACAGTGAGGAGGTCTTCTAGGGTAAGAAAAGAACCTGAACATTTTTCTCCTTCTCTTTATTATTTATTGCTCACTGATAGTGGAGATCCAGAGAGATTTGATGAAGAAATGTGGGTAGATGCCAGTAAGAAGTGGGAGCAAGCCATGGATGAGGAGCATAAATCTCTCATGGAGAACTAGACTTGGTATTTGGTGAAGCTACTGAAAGGAAAAAGATCATTGCAGAATACCTGGGTACAAAAATTTAAAGACGAAGAAGGAGGAAAGAAAATATATAAGGCCCAGTTGGTGGTCAAGGGGTTTGCACAGAAACAAGGTATAGATTTTGATGAGATATTTTCTCCTGTAGTAAAAATGACTTCTATTAGAACTGTTCTTGGAATAGTGGTAGTAGAAGACTTGTCCTTAGAACAGTTAGATGTAAAGACTGCATTTCTCCATGGTGATTTGGAGGAGGAACTATATATGTAGCAACTAGAGGGCTATGAGGTCAAAGGTAAAGGGGTGATGGTGTGTAAACTAAAGAAGAGATTGTATAGCTTGAAACAAGCTCCACGTCAATGGTATAAGAAGTTTTATAGCTTCATGATGGAGGAAGGTTATATTAGATGTCATTCTGACCATTACGTGTATACAAAGAAATTGAGGATAGAAGTTATATTATCATGTGTTTGTATGTTGATGACATGTTGGTTGTAGGTAAAAACATGTAGGAAATAAAAGTACTCAAGAAACAACTAAGTGAATCCTTTGATATGAAGGATTTGGGGGCAGCCAAATAAATCCTTGGTATGAGGATAACTCAGGATAGGAAGGAATGGAAGTTGACTTTATCTCAAGAAGAGTACATTAAGAAGGTATTAGACAGGTTTAACATGCAAGATGTTAAACTAGTTTGGACTCCTTTGGCAGGCCATTTCAAGTTATCAAAGGAGCAGTGTCCCATGACATAGTAGGAAAGAAACCAGATGTCAAGGTACCTTACTCATCAGCAATTGACATTTTGATGTATGCTATGGTGTGCACTATGCCTGATATTTCCCATGCAGTGGGAGCTTTGAGTAGATTTATGAGTGATCCAGGTAAAGAGCATTGGCAAGCATTTAAGTGGATCCTTCGGTATTTGAGAGGGACCATGGGGAAAATTTGTGCTACAGTGGATTAGACACCACTTTACGTGGTTATGTATATTCAGACATGGCTGGAGATGTAGACAGTAGGAGGAGCATGACATGTTATATTTACACTGTAGGTGAGACAACAGTGAACTGGATTTCACGACTACAGAATCTGGTGGCTTTGTCAACCACGGAGGCTAAGTATGTTGCTGCCATTGAGTCAAGCAAAGAGATGATTTGGTTACAACAATTTCTTGAGGAATTGGGGCATAAGTAGGAGGAATGTAAGCTGTATAGTGATAGTTAGAGTTCTATACACCTAGCTAAGAACTCTGCATTTCACTCCAGGACAAAGCATATACAATTGAGATATCACTTCATCAGGATAGCTTTGGAGGAAGATAAGTTGAAGTTGGAGAAGATTCATACCAGTCATAATCCTGTAGACATGATGACCAAGGTGGTCACAAGGGATAAACTAAAGCTATGTTCAGCTTTGGTTGGCCTTCGCAGATGACAGTGAAGGGTTGAGAAGCTTGCTCAGTGGAAATCAGTCTCCATAGTGGGAGATTGTTATGTTTGTGGAGCCTATTTTCATGTTATAGTGTGGTACATCTTCTATGTGTTACGGGGGGGCGAACCTTGGGTATTTTCATGGGTGGTTTATTAACCCATGGGTAATGAGTAACTATTATGGGCTATTTTTGGGCCCATGTTTTTTCAATACTCATTCTTTTGTAAAACCGCCTCTTCGGTAACCCATAGGTTTATGGGACAGTTTTTTTTCCCCATTGTGTTGATACCCACGGTTTTGTACAACTACTTAAGCAGCTGTCTATTTATATGGTCTTATGCATATGATAGACGTACAAGTAAATGTATTGCAGATGTGTTTTGAATTCGGGTGTGAATTCTTTTTAGGCCTTTGGAGGAAGTAGTCTCTCATCAAAACTAAATGAGTTGAATATTTTCTGCATATTAGTTTCTACTGTTGCGATGTTATAAGGGATTATTCTGCATATTTTATCTCTTATTTCCTAACAGAGTTGACCAATCACCTTCTACACACTGAAACACATTGAATGATCTTATTAGGACTTTCCTTTTATCTAGGGTAAAGGTTGAACTTATGACAGGTTGGTCAGATGATACAGAGTACCCTGTAATCCTCTTTATATAACTTCAACTCAAAATACAACTTCCCCAATTCAAATTTCTATTTTTCCCTTGTTTCAAGTAGGTCTAATTAGGGTTTGAAAGAAAAATTAACGGTTTAATAGATTACCATATGTTTCATCCTTACATCCACCTTTCAACACACCCATACACCTTACTCAAGCACACCTCAATGCTCCATTACTCATTTATCCATCATCTTGCTAGATTTTCAGCTTTTTACTTTTTGAGATTCCTTGTTTTCTCAAGCTCTAAATAATCTTCTCAACTTTGTTTTTCACCTTCACCTTGACTTTTAATCAATCTTCTTTTCACTCATCTCACTATGTTTACCCCTCTCCTAATCACTAATGCAAATCACTCAACTCTTCCTCTTTCACTTAAGGCTTTTCATACAAACCCTTACTCTCTTTAGGCTTCTATATGGAACTATGTAGGACAATCAATAGGTCTTCTTGATTAAATTTGTATAAGGATTTTCCCTTGTTCCTCAGGGATTCAAAAAATTCTAACACCACTCCCTCAATGATGGATATAACTTCCTTCTGATTTTATTTCCTTAGACAAGTATTTCTGAAGGTTGGTTTTGACAGTTACAAGAAATAAGCATGATTATACATTGCTCCATTTACCTACTAACCACTCAATACTCTTTCTTTATGCCTTAATTTTATGAGTCCTTAATTCCCTTAGGCCTTCCACAAACTTATCAAAGGCTCCACCAACTTCAAACAAATGGAATAAATATTATTTTTCTAAAAGTACATCTTTCCTAACTCTCAAACTAGGCATTAACATTGTTAGATTGTATTTGCATTCCTTTTCTTTTATGCTTATTCTAACCTGTACTAGGGATTTTACAACTCTTAGTCTTCTTATTACCTTCCTCCACAGTTATCAAGGAATCTACAAGGCATAATTATTAACTTTTACAATTAATGTTCTACTCTAGGCCCTTAAGACTGGGCACACATAATTAGGATTGTGTTCACGCAAATTTATTATAAGAAATCCTCCTTTAGATGGCATATTACATTTTCTTCACTTTTGCAACACCAAGTCCTTATGATCAATTCCCTGAAACAAACTCAAGGATTCCATTGAATCATTATGTCCATGCTACATACTACTAAACTTCTAAAATAGGGTATAGTCTGGTTTGAGTAATTATTTCTATCTATTTTCCATTCCCTAGACATTGTGAGGGTTACATGAAGCCTTGAACACTATTATAGATAAGAAGACAATTAAAAACAAGATATTTACATGTGAAAATTCTTTGCAAAATAGTCTCTAACATCCAAATCCAATACCTCAGTCTGAGAGGACTATATCACTTAACACCTAAGACTATAACATACCTAGAGCTAGTTCGAATATCCAAATTATACATTTGGAGGGAAACTCCCTATTCTTTCTTGTGGATTCCAAATGGAGTACAAGCTATGACCGTCTCAAGTGGACCCAAGATACTTCTAGTCACCTAAGAAATCCAAATTTGATTATTAACAAGATGTGCCTACATCACCAAAGGAAGGATGCACAGTGACTTAGAAGCCTTATTTTCAATTAAGGGCTTATTTGTCATGCTTAAAATTTTCAATTTCTATGCTATTTATTTTGGCCATTCTAGTGATTAACTAAAAATAGGATATATTGGGGTAGTTAATCTAATCTAAAACGAAATGTAAATGCAGTAAACAAATATAGATATGACCCAAGCAACTATAAAAATAAAAAAGCTAAACCTTAAAGTGCAAGGAGATTTAGAATGAACTCAATTGATTAGAGAAGCTCGTTGGACTGTGTCACAGAAGTTACCAGAGAAGTAGAAAGTAGGAATGACTATGCAAAGGCCCCTAAAAGGATGGATCCGAGCTATATAGCGGGACTAGAGTGCCTAGAGAGGGATTGGGGCACCTACAGGCACTCTGGTCTGCAGAATGGAAACCCTAGTCTTTGTAAAAGATTCCAAACTAAGTTTCATAGTTCTGGCCAGTGGTTTGAAACCCTCATTTTGTGTCGCATCAGATTTTTTGTAGTGCTCTAGATGTCACTGATAATCCAAGACAACGAAAAGACCTGCAAGAGATCACAAGAAGTATCAAAACCCAAAAAAAAAAGAATGCAAATGAATGGGTCAGACTGACCTCAGCTACCACAACAATGGGCTTACTAACTAAGTGTCGTGCTACATTTCAGACCCAAATGTAGTTCTAGTGTGTGTGTGTGTGTGTGTGTGTGCGCGCGCGCATAATTTTCCCTAGGTGCTCTTGTGCCAATCACACTTTTTGAAGTAGCAAGTAATAACTAGATCCAGAAAATGTAATAGTATCTATGCATGAAATAGAATAGAATCCTTCCCCATATGCTTGTGTGATGCAGATGAACCAGCTTTGTCCTTGTGATGGAGTTAATGGATATAAATGATCTCCAAATAGATACAACTCTAGATGGATGATAGTAGTGACTGGTGCTTGGTCCCTCATTATGGTCTCATAACTTTATATTTATAGAGTCCTCTTGATCTAATTTTGTAATTAACCCCGAAATGGTCGACCACTGAAAAGGTAAAGATCTCAAATGGCTAGAAAGAGCCCAAAAAGTGGCAGGAAAGTGTGATAAGGATTAGGACGCCCATGGGTGCCCCAGTACTAACCCAGGTGCTACTAACACAAGTGCCCCATTCAAGGCTAAAATAACGCAAAGTGATGAAAGCTGACTGGGCATGTGGGTGTAAGAGGTTGGGAATGATGAAATAAAGTTTAAAAAGATGGCCAAAATACATGGGTTAATTAGTAATTTCTTCACTCAAGAACCTTCTAAATAGTAGTATGAGACTGGGATTAAATAATATCTAAAGTGCGTGATTTTGTGACTACATTTTGCCTCCATTTTATGTTGGTGAGCAGAAATATTGGTAACATAAAGTATATAGAGATGCATACCTAATGTATGATTGTAGTTGAAAATGCGTTGATGGAATAGACAAAGCATGTAATGATAAAACGATGGTGGAGAGTGGAAACTAAAGATGAAAATGCCCAAAAAAAAGTGATGAGAGTGAACTTAGGGTGGAGACGCATGTGTAGTTGTTGATGTATGTGATGTACATACGAGGTTAATATGGTGTGTGTTTCTGCAAAAAAAAATTGTTGACGTTGTTGTTGTTGATATTGTTTTTATTGCCCCTATTTCACTGTTTATTTCTCATATGGCCGGACCTGCAAGGAGAAAACGATCAAGTAGTCAACTATGTATGTATATGTGTGTAAAAATGCAATGTAAAAGACGCATGCATATGTATGTAAATGTAAATACGTAAATGAAAGAGTGTAAATGGAACATGTGCACCTAATCCATGCTAAGAAAGAGAGTGTAGAAGGATATCTTGTAGTGTGAGTTTTTTGGGCGATCTCATGCCACCCTGGCCGAAGAAGTGTAGGGAGAAAGTTGCAATATAATCCTACATGTAAGTACTTCCCTGAATATGTGTGAAGAGATCTCTATATGTCCTGTTTTTTGGGGGATCTGACGCCACTGGACGAGTAGTATAGGGAGGCACACCCATTGTAACATCCAAGCCTGTAATTGCTTCCCAGAATGTTAAGGATATCATGTCCTATAAAATTCATTGTGTTTCGGGTTCGTATATTGGTATGAACCCACTCCTTATATGAAACCCACAATGCCAAGGGCAGAAAGTGCATTGAACTAAACCAATGTAAATGTGTTGTGTTAGTATGTAAAACCCCAAATGATGTCCCCCTCTTTGGGGGAGCACGTGATGTCATTAATAGGAGAATGCGGCCCAAAAATATGAACAAACGCATAAACTTTGAAACTGTTCCCTGTAGGGGGAAGGGAATGTGATTGAAATAAACCAAGGCACGCACAAATAAGAGGCTAGCCAAAACAAGTGTTAGTACGAACAAGCATGCATATAGAAAAAAGTGTATAAGCTACGTTAGTGGTAAGCTACCAAGAAAAGTAATGTAAACACGCAAGAAGACAAGTAAGCCACATAAAGCAGGATGCAAACATGGGACATCACTCATAATGTTATAAGAAACGCAAGGCCATAATTGTCGCATACAAAAAACAAGTGTGCACACCAAACATAGGGAAAGGCCCGTAAACAAGAGAAAACAATAGATAAGCAATATAACAAACAAGTATGGAAGAAAATATCTTTGCATAACAAATGCTTCACATGAAGCACTCGTTAGCATGTTAGAAAAATAACTAGTATGTCAAAAGTGTGTAGAACCAAGTCATGTAAAGTGCTAAGTACAAAATGAAGCAATAACACATGTGAGATATGAATGTGGATGCCCCCAATGACTAGTGTAGGAAGGGTAGAAGTCAAGAATCCATGTTGCATGTAAGAGACCTATATCTGCGATGACAACTAGAAAAATATGTAAATGTGTAAGTGTGGATGATATAGATAAATGGCATACTAGTAATCTAACTAGCATGTGTAACAAAGTGATCATGAACAAGCAAAAGTATGCAAGGGTAAAAACAACCTTAAAATGCAATATGATGTTGATGGATGGAATGGAATACAAAATGGAGTGATAGAAGTTGCATGCCCCCCAAGTGAATGGAAATGTATACATTGATGTTCATTTTTCTCCCTCAACAGTCAAGAATGAACCATAAACATAAATGATTAACTAAAATATGAAAATATTCTATATTCTAAGTTAATCTAAACTAGTAACAACAATGGAATAACTAAAATGAAATGAAATGTAAAGTGCTAAATGATTTTATTTGATATTTAAATGAAATGAAATAATTGAAATAGGAGGGATAAGGTACTAACCTGAAAATGACTTACCTCACTGTGATTCTGGAGCGAACATAGGATGATGTGCGGACGGAGCCAAAGTATGATGGTAAGACCCAAAAAAATTGTAGCAAATGAAGATTTGACCAAACTAGGGTGCACTGAAAGAGTACTCATGGCACCTATGGGTGCCCTAGTCTGCAGTATGGGTGCTCTGGTCTGTAGAAAAGCTCAGGATCTGAATCTTAGAAGTGTCACTAGATATTCATGCAATGTCTCGATCCTTGTCACATGATTACTCGCAGTAACTTTTCTTATGTCACCGTAAACCTGTAATGAAGATATACCTACAAAACCCCATACAAAGACATCAAATCCCTAAAAATGAAAGATGCATATGAAGGGGTTCAGACTGATCTTTAGTTGCCACAATGGTGGACTTACAACTAAGTGGTGCACTACATTCTAGACCCAATGTAGTTCTATGTGTGCTTATGTGTGCAATTGTCATGCCTAGGGTGCCCTAGCACTAATGACGTAGAGATATGGGGCAATAGCTAGATGTAAAAAATGCAAATGGTGGATGGAATAGAATTAATACAACCCTTCTTATGCAATGTGTGTGATGCAATGATGCCTAAATGCAGTCCCTTACCTTAGTAGATAGCTAACCCTTGACGGTAGATAGTACGCCCATAGAATAGTGAGTATGCTATGTTTATATAGGGATATCTTGCTCAAATTTCAACACTAATGAACCGACATGCCGACTAGTACCTACGGGGATGAGAGGGGAAATTACAAATACCGACCTCGAAACTCTAAATTAGACACAAGTATTGCCAGGACCAAGGCACCTAAAATTAAGGACCTGGGCACCCATGGGTGCCCTAGTACTACCCTAGGTTCCCAAGTCAAAGATTAGAGATGACAAATAACCAAATAATGACACATGAGACTCCCTGAGAGATGACCATAACTATATAAACAACTGACAACTATGCAAGACAAATGGAGACGATGACCAACTAACTGGCGACAGGACTAGGGGATGAGCCATTACTGAATACTTTTCTTATGCGAGATCCATATATAAAATAACATATTTGGCAATATAAATGTAATAGCAAGTGCACGTGATTTTGTGACTACATTTTCCCCCACTTTATGTTGTGAGCGGAAAATCTTGGTAACATAAAGTAGATAGAGATGCGTACTTGAGAGAAATTTGGAGAAGCCCATGTTGTACTAGAACGCGTAGATGTGATAGTAAAAGCGTGCTGAAAGAACCATATAACATGTCGAACTATGGATCAACGTGTTGATCCATACAACGTAGTGAAAAGTAAACTAGTATGATGAAGTGCGCTAAATGAGAGTGATGATTGTGATGTATGATGATTTTGAATGACGTATAATGCCGATAAGATGGGGTAGGGAGTGATCATGTTCCCAACCCGAACTACGTGTATATGGGAATAAATGACCAGAGGATTTGGGTGTCCTACCACCAGAGGAAGAGTGTAGGGAGAAAATTGTTTTATTCTCCAATCTCTAATTACATCCTCAAGATCTAGCCATTGCAGACAGACTCATATCAATATTTTAGTGGTTTTTGGATCCAAATAATTTGATTAAAATAGTTGACCCATATAGGAGTGGTATAGGAAAGGAACTCTTGCCCCCACTCCATGGGTGTCGCTGCAATGTGATAGCTTCCAAGTTAGGTCATCTGGAAGCAAACACGAAAATGTATGGCTTCCAAGTTAGGTCATCTGGAAGTAAATGCCAAATGTAGAATAACTTCCCAAGTTAGGTCATCTAGGAAAGCAATGTGATGTAATTTCCCAAGTTATTTCATCTAGGAGGTCTGCACGTAACTCCCAATTTAGGTCATATGGGAGGCTAATTATGTTATATGTTTATTGATTGATTGTATTTGATTATAAATTACTCATTAGAGATTCGATTTTTACTCGTAGAGATTTTACGCTAGTTTCCCCCAAGTTAGGTCATTAGGGGGAATCGATAGAAATTAGTGAATGATCACATGGAAAATATTTTAATGCTTATTTCCCCCAAGTTAGGTCATTAGGGGGAAGTGATGAAATTTCACATAGAAAAATTGTATATTTGTTGCCCCCAAGTTAGGTCATTAGGGGGAGTCGATGGTGAAATGTCGCATAGTGTGTTAGTAAATGTCTGAAAATGATGAGTTGGTAGTTTTGATTAATCACATGGTAATGTAATGGTAATTATAGGATGGCACCAATGATATGCCCCCCTTTTGGTGAAATGGTAAGTGATGATAAGAAAAAATGATAAGCCAAAATTAAGCATGAAATAGATAGAAAGTGATAGAAATTGGTAAAATGTGTGTATGAAGTAGATTGGAAGAAAAATTCAAGGAGAGATAATTCACGTATAATGTGTATGTTATGGTGGTAGGAATAATTCTAAAAATAATTCTACAAATGGGGTGTAAATCGGAGTAGAAACGCTCAAGATATGACAAAAATGGTGTGGTGTGTATTAGTTTTGTGAATAAGCGTGAAATAATGACTATAGTAAAGTAGGTGAAAAAGTAACTATAAGTAGTGAAGTGAAAAAGTGTTTAGTCACTTCATTTTTATTTATGCATGATTGTGAGATTGAGTTGCAAAGTGAATGAAAATTCCGCAAGTGAGAACAGCACGTCCTAGTCGGTTTGAGAGGGTGGCGACCGTCGTAGTGTCACACACGATTGTGGAGTTGGTAAGTGTAATGCTTTTCGAAAAATGTTTAGTGTAGTATTTGTTGTTATTAAATTTTTAAAAATTTGAGAATTTTAATTTTCTCGGCATTTTATACCTGGAAAATAGTGGTGAGGGTGCTAGTGACCCTTGGGACAAGAGCTGCCCAGATCTTGGGCACTAGTGTCCTGCTCCTGGGTGCACCCATTCCTGCATTAGGCGAACCCTAGTCCAGAAAGTGTGCATATGGCCTAGAATAGTGAAAATTAGATGTTGTAGTGTATAGTAATGTGATAAGTGAGTGTGTTTTGGCTTTGTGTAGTGTTTTAATGGGTTGTGTTTGTTGTCATTTTGTGGTGTGCAGAGGGATATTCACTCGAGGGAGTTCCGTGGTGGGATTCATTTGAGTACTTTTCTCCGATTGGGCATGTCAGATGATGAGTGGGATGTGATGGATTGTGTCAGCCTATGGAACATAACAATAGATGGGGGATGTGCACCACAATATGCCTATGGTTACTACACTATGTGAGAGATGGTGTGCAGATACGTGTACATTTTGGTTTACCTACAGGGGAGATGACTGTGAATGTTGGAGGATGTGTATCATATACTGCGGTTACCGGTGGTTGGGGAGTGAGTACAAGTTATGAAATTAGTGGATATGGAGAGGTAAATGTAAGCTACGAGATGATATTTTTTGGGGGTCTCGAGTACCTGTCTGAGGCACATATCAATTTGGATGTCTAGTTCTATGATCTGGGTGTCCATACGCTTGCGGAATTTCATAGTAGTTGTGATTGCATCACCTATCATAGTGGAGGAGTGGAGCAGGGGTAGGCATCTTGTACAGGATGCATGATATATGCCAATCGTATAGAGGAGGAGAGCACTAGATATGTGTGGGCACACTGTGTGTTGGCCCACTTATACAAAGATCTATACATGATTTACTCACAATGAGACATGGCAAGTAGGATAGGAGCCACTACAATACTGCACGTAAGAGCGTATGAGCACATAGCATGTGTTGAGACCTATTTGGAGGTCCACAAGGAGAGTGGGCCATGCGAGAGATATATGTGAGGAGGTAGATTAATATTTCATGGGTGTAAGATGGACACAAGATACCTACAAGGTCAATGATAGATAAGATGGGCCCCAAGGTAGTTATGTGGAGGCCATACTCGCGTTTATGGAGGATGGCCCGAGGATGCTATAGAGTTGCAGTGTATCCAGAGGACTGATGTAGTTAGAGGATCGATTCTACAGGAGTGACATGGGCTTATTCTAAATGGAGAGATTATCATGATAGTTTGGCAGGGCTCAAGATGTGCCCCCAGAGCCATATATATGGTTGAGATATATCAAAGCACCTAGGAGGACCGAAGCGAGACCAAGGCCCACAAAAAAGAAGCTAACACCTCCTTGGGCATATGAGGTAGATGTAGCATTAGCGGTGATAGATGCAAATGATACTGGGTTACACAGAGGAGTACTATGTATGGTGGGTGTCACATCAATGGGTATTTTTGTTTCCATTGTTTACAGAATGCAGTGAGGGTTACGCATAGGGAGGAGTAGGAGAGGGGGAAGTACATGCCCCCGAAAATGTAGCGATAGCAACTGTAGCAGAGGGTAAGTCTCTATATATAGCTATGTCATATATTTTTTTGTAGGATTATGGGTTAGTAATAGTTTTCTAACACATTGTGTTATTTGTCTCGTAGATGATGCGTATTGGTCCCTGATAGTGAGAGACATCCATTTTTAAATTGACGTGGAATGTTCCTACCGACATACTCGGCGGGAGGATACTTAAGTGAGTGGATGATATAGTGGGATAGCATGCCCATTTTTTTAAGGTAGTGACCATAACAACTACGACGTGTATTGTATTGCTGGACCTGAGAGGGATGAGGCACATGCAAGGATAATTGACAAGATCTGAGAGGATTTGGATGGTGGCCCCTTAGCACAAGATCTATTTGCATGACACATGTGAATTTGTAGCAACAGTTCTCAAATCAATATACATAAGAACACCTTATTACGTAGGCAA
The DNA here is from genome assembly GCA_019776745.2 of Taxus chinensis. Classification (NCBI taxonomy): domain Eukaryota; kingdom Viridiplantae; phylum Streptophyta; class Pinopsida; order Cupressales; family Taxaceae; genus Taxus; species Taxus chinensis. The sequence continues at coordinate 12,171,864 of CM034153.1, forward strand.
GTGGAGAGGTATCAAGGGCATGCGAACAGTAGGGCACAGAGTTAGTGGTAAGGCATCTAGTTCTAGGGCTCTAATATTACCCGAGAGCAATAGCGATGAAGAGGTGTGATTAGTATTATTGTATATGATGTAGGGGAGTTGCCCCCAGTGATGAAACATTTTTGCAATGATGATCATATTGACTATATATGTATGAACACATGTGATTTATATATGATGAGCTTATTTTGTGGTGTATTAATGATGTATGATTGGGTAATTATGCATTGTTGGACATGTATGTGATGTTTTTGTATATTGTTAATGTTTATTTAAATGGAAAGGTTATAACATGTAGCTAGTATAATGGGTGATAATAGCATGTATGTAAAAATATATAATGTCTGATTGCCAAACTAACGTGTTATGGGGAATGTCTATTGCGATAATGTAATGCAATCATAATATGTAAGTGTGATGAATATGGGGGTGAGAATGACTAGTGATTCACCCCTAAGTGTATGAACGATGAGGCTTCATTTAAGTAAGATCCCTCAGCAGTAAAGAACGAACTGCATAAAGCAAAAGTACATCATTCAGAAAATGATTGAGTGTGCCAGATGAATCAATGAAGTGTGTGATGTGAGGTTCTTATATTAAAAATGCCTCAATAATTGTGTAAGAACTATAAGAAAACAAGTGTTTCATCGGGGGGTAAGGTGATAATAATCACTTACCAAATACCAAGGCAACTCGGAGTGGTGAAAGCATGTGGTATGGAAGTAACATGCGAGTATGTGCAAAAATGAATGTCATATGGAGTTACAGTGGTATGCATGAAGGTGGTGGGATATGAATAGCCAATGTGAAGGAGCAACGTGAGGTGGTGGATAGTGTGAATGTGATGGATAAGATGGATGAAGTGAGTGTAATTGATGTGATGATGCATAAGTGTATGGACGTAGAGGAGAACGCATGCATTAGTATACAAACTATGGTGGGGGACGTACCATGGACTGAGCACTAGGTGGAGAACATGAATCAACCATAGTAAAAAATCTTTGCCGATGGGTTAAAGGAGAGATGGATCACTCGCATGAGTGAGAGGACCAAAGGATAGGATGCCCTTATCTTCTAATTGTTGCAATATATCATGAAGGGCAAGACAATCACTTTTCCTGATGGCCATTTATGCGATGATAATTACAATTAAGGTTGGTTACATTGATGATGTAACCTGTGCTGTGGATGATGGTGGTTGGATGGTAAGTGGATGAGGTTCTTTTCAATTAAGGTAAACAGAACATCATGAGGCCATAGAATAATGGGATAAATGCAATGGCTCACACTACATAGATGGAGTGGAGGGAGAAGTAGCATGTCACAGAGGAGGAGGAGAAGTAATTTGTGGTGGTGGAGTAGGTTGAGCTTGTTTTCCATTGCACTTATGAGGAAAAGGTGGAGACAGTGTAGGATGCTCAACCAATTTTGACGAAGGAGGAGTAGATGATAAAATAGAAGTAAATGTATGTGGACGATCAATGATATGTGCGGAGAGAAGATCTTGTTCTAGGTCAATAACTTTTGTAACGTAGAAGAATGAATGACTCACATGTATCATATTGTAGTCTTTGTTTCAGCGCAGGAATTAGAACATTGATAGAAAAGGAATTGGTTCTCAAGGATCTATAGGCTGAAATATTAGTTTATGTATAAAATCATTGAATCGTAAGATATAATCCTTGATAGGTTCGGAGGATCCCTGATGTAAATTAGGTAAGCATGGTTATAAGTAAGTTTAGGGCTGTTATTGATGATAAATCGATGAAGGAAAGCGTCCTCCATGTCATAGAAAGTACTAAAGGAACCCAAACAGAAGATGAGTGTACCATTGTAATGCCTCGTAAATAAGATTGTATCGAAAGGCCTTAAGTAGTAATCTATCATTAGTATAAGAGGTCATAAGCATGTGCTAATGTAGAAGATGAGCATGAGGGTCAATAATACTATCAAAACATACGAATGTAGGCATGATAAAGTCCTTACCAAATCCATAATTATGAATCATTTTTAGGGACAAGGTTATCATGTAATGAGTTGTTATTAATGGAAGCATATTAAACCCTACTTTCTAAAGAGAGGAATTGAACTTGATATTTTAATTGACCTACGACATGCGTGAGAGAGATGATATCCTTGTGATGAAATAGTGGAAGACAGCAATAATGTACTACAGAGCTTGTAATTTTCCATTGTGAGTGATCATATGAAGATCAGGAGGTGATAAAGGATATTATAATGTTAAGGGAATAATAGGAGTAGGTGCTAAGGAATCTATAGTATATGATATAGATGGAATATCCATAGCAGTGGTAGGAGTAACATCAGAGAACATCCCTAAGAGGTAAAGTGACAAATGGTGACACATTTATAAGAGAAGATGAACTAAGAGGCGTAGATGATGTGATAAGAGGAGATGAAGTGGTAGGAGAAGAAGTGATAGATGGAGGTGGCTCATGCATAGTGCTAGACATAGTCTCAGGAAAAAGGATTGATGGAATAGGAGATTCACATTCGGCAATATGAAAAGAAGGATAAACATGGCTATCAACCTCCTCATAACTATCAGATAGAGAATCGGAAATGAGAATGTCGCTAAGAATGCTATCAATAGGATCATCAACATAATATGAAGGAGTATGCAAGGTAGTATGAGATGTATCATGAGAAGCAATATCAGAGGTAGAAGAATCATGAGAAATATTTATAGCAGTGCCCTGACTAGGAGAAGAATCAGTATGCACATGTGAGCAAGTATCAATATCAATCAAGTAATTGATAAGATAATCATCTAAAATTTCCTTAGAAAGATCAAAAGGAGGATCACAAGTAGGCATATAACATGGTGTATAATGAGTGAAGGTTATCAGATCCTCAAATGGGAGAATCTTCAAAACGAGTAGGCACATATTGTTGACCGTATAGAAGTTGTTATTGGATATGAGTTGGAATATGAGTAGGATTACTATAGAGAGTCGTGAGCTCAACAATGGAAGCCTCATGATAAATAGGGTTATCAATGAAATGAGACATGATGGGCAAATAATATGAACTATCCTTATCCATTAGGTTTTGAATCAGATCCTAGGGGAAAATATTCTAAAGTGTGGGTTCACAAAAATTATTAACTAAAAATGGGATATATTGGGGTAGTTAATCTAATCTAGAACGACATGTAAATGTAATAAATAAATGCAGTAAACAAATATAGAAATGACCCAAACAACTATAAAAATAAAAATGCTAAACCCTAAAGTGCAAGGAAGGTTAGAATGAACTCAGCTAATCAGAGGATCTCACGGGACTGTGTCCTAGAAGTGACTAGAGAAGAAGAAAGTAGGAACGACTGTGCAAAAGCCCCAAAAAGGATGGATCTGAGCTATCTAGCTGGACTGGAGCACCTGGAGAGGGACTGGAGCACCTATGGGTGCTCTGGTCTGCATAATGGGTGCCCTAGTCTTTTCAAAAGATCATGAACTGAGTTTTACAAGTATGGCAGGTGGTCTGAAACCCTCATTGTGTCTCACATCATATTCGTTGTACTCCTCCAGATGTCGTTAATAATCCAAGATGATGAAAAGACTTGTAAGAGACCACAAGAAGTATCAAAACCCTAAAAAAAAGAATGCAAATGAATGGGTCAGACTGACCTCAACTGCGACAACAGTGGGCTTACTAACTAGGCATTGCACTACATTTCCGACCCAAATGTAGTTCTGGTGTGTGTGTGTGCATAATGTGCCCTAGTTGTTCTTGTGTCAGTCACACTTTGTGAAGTAGTGAGCAATAACTAGATGTAGAAAATTTAATAGTATGTGTGCATGAAATAGAATATAATCCCTCCCCCTATGCTTGTGTGATGCAGATGAACCAGCCTTGTCCTTGTGATGGAGCTAATGGATGCAAATGATCTCCAAATAGATGCAACTCTAGATGTATGATAGTAGTGACTGGTGTTTGATCCCTCATTATGGTCTCATAACTTTATATTTATAAGGTTCTTTGATCTAATTTCGTAATTAACCCCAAAATGGCCAACCACAAAAAAGATAAAGATCTCAAACTGATAGTAAGAGCCCAAAAAGTGGCAGGAAATTATGAAAAGGATCGGGGCACCTCTGGTGGGACCCGGGCGCCCATGGGCGCCCCAGTACTAACCTGGGTGCCCCATTCGAGGCTAAAATAATGCAAAGTGATGAAAGTTGACTGGGCATGTGGGTGTAAGAGGTCAGGAATGACGAAATAAAATAAAAAAAGATGGCCAAAAGAGAGGGGTTAATTAGTAATTTCTTCACTTAAAAACCTTATAAATAGTAGTATGAGACCGAGATTAAATAATATCTAAAGTGCATGATTTTATGACTACATCTAGAGCTATTAAAACACTCTTTGGGAGAGTTTAGGAAATATCTTAAGCATCCAGAGGTGATTTCAAGGAATCTTGGAAGTTTGGAAGTTAATTTAGGAATATTTAGGCAAGGTTTGATCATTCAAGGACTATCTACTCAACATCAGATTTTCTAGGTGCAGGGAACAAACACTCTAATTGTGAAACCTAAGTTCTCTAGAAGATTTCAAGAGCTCTGTAAGGAGTTAGAAGGAAAAAAATAGAAATTGGAAAGATAATTAAACCCTCTACATGTTGGAGAAATCCTCTTTTCTCTGAGGCTTGAAGATTTGATGAAGAATTTCAAAATAATGAAGTTGCCCATTTTGTTTCCAAACCAACACTTCACCAATGCAACACTTCATGACAGCAAAACAGGGCACTACCAATCAACCTTCATGTTTATTGATGATTGACACCTCGTGTTGACTCCTATGCCACTTAGACACCCTTTGCTATCAATGCAACTTGACATCAATGAAAACACCAATGACACTATGTCCAACACATGTGTTTTGATTTTTTATGTATTATAAGGCATTTCATGAGTGCATATATTTGAGAAGTTGTTGTTTCTTTTGAGAGTTGTGAGGCATGTAAATCTATTTTTGACACATCTAACACTCCTACAAATGTCAGTAAACAATCTGAAAGGCCCCAAAACCTAAACAATTACTATATTCGCTGCCAAAATAGACATCGATTGTAGAATTTAAATGCTAAAAGCTTTAGGCTAAATGTTGAAATCCTAAAAATTACCTATGTATTAACCAAGTTATATTATAAAAAACTATCTCCTAAACCGTGACTTATGAAGTTGCAAGACTAGTTCCATAAGGTGCATAGTGACCCTAATTTCTTATATTTACTAAAATAAATTTAAAGTATAAGAAATAATAAAATACAAATAATAATAAATGAAAAATGTATACTTAAACATACCAAAAACACATATATTACCTATACTCCACAGAACGCGTACACACTATAATGCATACGCGTTCCCTTTATTATGCCCCCAAACCAATAATTTACAGGCTTGGTATTGCTTTGGTTTCCCAAACATGTGCCTTGAACTTGTAACAAAATAGCAACCTGTATGTTTTTGACAAAAATGCAAAAACTCACCTTCCACCATGTTAAATCCTACGAAAATGTGTTTTATCTTTCTTAAAATTTTGCCTACAACGTCAAGAAAACTATCCTCTTTCTAAATATGTAATTTTTATATTTTGCTGACTATTCTAAGATTTCCATTTATATTTATTTCAAACTATGTCTTTTATACCTTTATTTTTAGTGATTGTAAATATTTATCTTTTGTCGTGTATCTTTTTTTCCACTCATCGAAATTGAATAAAAACTTTACAAGCCCAAACTAGGACTAATTCTATACATACTAAAAAAAGTAATTTTTGATATTTTTTGAAGTAGTTAGGGGGGCACAGTCAGAGCTCCGTTATTTTTCAAAATTTAAAATTTTTGTACTTGAAAAATCACAAAAATAAATAAATACTCACTAAAAAATCTATAAAAAATCTAGCCCAAACTAGATGCTCCTATCCATCTTTCTACCAAAGGGTTTTCAAAAATACTAAATAGTGCTAAAAAAATGGTGGGGTGCACGACCTACTATTTACTGTTTTTTTTAACAAAAACAGGAGCACCTGTTGGTATTTTAGTTCTTTAACCCACTTAAACTTAACCATTTTCAAAAAAAATAGTAGCTTAGAAACTAGACTCAAAATGCTACTATTCATGTTCTTATAACATCTTCCAATTTTGAGTGTAACAATTTCAAATAACTCGTAGAAGTTGAAGATTTTTATTTTTCAGAAAAAAGTGTCTACTTAAGACCCCCTTTTGGCCCCCCAGATTGGTGCACTCACCCCATGCATATCTATTATGTTGTGCAAGGTTGTGGTCTACATATTTTTTGTGGATCTATTGTATTATTTTGTATGTGTTTTTGTTGTTACAACATTTAAATTTGCAGATGCAGCCATTAGTTGAAGCAAAGGGCATGTTTGTTTTGAAGGGCACATATTGCATATGTATCATATTTGTGAATTTTGTTCGCCAGTAGCAAGAATGATTTTTGGGTTTTATCGAGAAGGCGAGAAAATTTTTCAATTCTTCCATATCGGAGTTTCCATAAGGATCGTTGATAGAAAAACAAGTGCACACGTAGTTGGAACAAAAGCTATGTTTGTTTTGAAGGACACGGATCGCATATGCATCAGATTTGACAGTTATATTTTCCAAAAGCATGAAAAAAATCTGTGTTTTATCGAAAAGGTTGGAAAACTTTCTGGGTATTTATATGTTTTTACAGCGAGCGTGCCGATTTGGAGCAGTGGGCAAAAAATGATACCTATGTGTTTGGACAGGAATGTGACGTGTTCCAACAAGTCAAATTATTTGCATTGTAGAGCTTCCCTCCCACTTTTTTCTTTCATCACTCCCGAGGTCACATCAAGCATTTTATGGTGTTATTTTGGAGAAAAGGGACATCATGGGGAGAAAGTGATATCACATATTCTAATGGTTGCTTACATAGGGGCTAAAGTCCATAGATTCCTACTAGTGGGTGTTTAAGTCCAGCCCTTCTTTGGTTTTTACCTGAAATAATATTTTGGCTCCCTCAAAACAAATTTACATGCATTTATTATTTTTAGTGCAAATTTAAATAACGAAAAAAAGGAAGGCTTGCAACTTTTGATAAGCAACTCGGATTCAAGTGCCTTTTTTTTAAAAAAATACCTTATATTTTGTGTTTTTTCCATTGGAACAATTTGTTTTGTAAGATGTACTTAATTATAAAGTGCCAAAAATTGGGTGCGTCAAAAAGTATTAATTCAGGGGGTGTAATATTGTGATTCCATCCACATTCATTCTCTTCTTTTGCAAACACACTAATGGATTCTAATTTTGTTTTACTTACTCCATTCAACTATCATGAATGGAAGACTTTCATGTCACCCACTTTGTGAAACAAGAATCTCTGCAAGGTAACTATAGGTTCACAAACTAGACCAACATAAAAGAATGAGGAAGATAAATGGTTTGACAAGTGTGAAGAATCCTATGGCTTCTTGCCCTTTCATGTGTCACCAGATCTGCTCTTTCATTCAACTGATACCAAAATACCCAAGGAAATATGGAACACCTTAGAACAACTCTTTGGGAAACAAGATGAAATGAGAGGACACAAACTGGAAAATGAGCTAATTGGTCTTAGCCCTAGTAATTTTGACACACTTAGAACTACTTCACCAAGTTCAAATATTTGAGAATGCAACTAAAAGAATGTGGAATTAACAAAAAGGACTCATAACTTATTCTTTACGTTCTTGCCAAACTAAGTCCTGACTATTATGTTTTTTTCTTTACCTTCCATGCAGCCAAAAGAGCACTTAGACCACAATGGACAATGCCCTCCTTTGATGAGTGTTTTGTTGTTGACTTAGATCGAGAACAAGATAACTGATACAAATGGGTACACTAAATTCCACTAAACCATATGCTCTACTTATAGGGCGTGACATACAAAAATATTCAAAAGAGAAGAAACAAAACAAGGATGATGAGAGAAAGAAAGATCAACCCACCTCAAAATCAAACTCTAGATCATCCTCTTCTAGTGTTAAGTCCAAGAAAGAGTGGATCAAATGTGGGTATTGCAAAGTAAAACATGATGAAAGAAAATGTGTGAATAAATAGGTTGACTAACTCATGAGTCTTCTTGATAAGAACAACATAGGTGCCCCTGAGTCTATCAAACCATCTTCATCAACCCATGAATCCTCCAAGGAAAATGAAAATGGAAAAAAGAAAGAGAAATAATTAGGAAAGGAGAAAAAGGGGATAGCCCTAGTTGTAATTGTACCACCAACTCCTACATGGGTTATTGATTTTGGAGCATAACATCAAATGGCTTCTTCATATGTGGAGTTCACTTCCTTTGAGCAATGTAAAATGTCCATTATACAATTGGGTGACGACACTTCTACATGGGTTTTTAGGAGAGGGTCTGCTGAAGTGAGTGGATAAACATTCAATAATTTTCTAATTATTCCTTCACCATCAACTAATCTCCTATCAATCTATCAAATTATTCACCTTAGTTAGGGCATGTGAGTTGATTTCACTCTAGATCCAGTATATCTCAGAGAGTTTCATAGTGACACTATCATTGTAGTGGGTGTAGTTGATCATCAAACTCAACTATATCTCTTCTCTCACTTTGTCCCTCCATCAGATTCTGTAATACCCATTTTCTTGCGACACTAATTGGGCTATAATTAGGTTGATTATAGGATCTTTACTCTACCTTGGTAATCATGTTTATTTTAGCACAATGTGCCTAATTTCTTATAACTTGGAACCTTGTAACACCATAAAATTTATTTGAGTAAAGAAGGAACTATAAATCGTCACGAGACTAAAAATTTTGATATGCATTTTCCTTTCCTTAGGTTTTTGCGAACATGATTTGTGATGACTATGTTAATAGTAAACCCTTGTGGTAGGTGTTAAGTGTTATACTTGAGCCTTTAACATATGAGTCAAATCACTGACCTTGGATTGTTTTGTTCAAATTTTTAATCTAAGTGTTGTAAGGAACCTTGTCCCATACTCCAAAAACTTCCCATACACCTATCTATAGGGTAGGTGTACCATTTTAGACTTCTTTTGGCCACGTGAACAATCTTTCACACCTCATTTAAAGCCTTGAAATCTTCCTCTCCTTTTTACTTTCCACTTGTGTAAGATTTTGGGTACTTTTCATACAAGTTGATTTTTGGAAGAACACATGGGATGTGGTTTATTTATTGTGATTTTATGATTTGACTTTTTTTTGGTAACTTGCAAGTTAAGTCATTTGAATGTGAGCTCTTTTTAATTTATTTTTATTTCTTTATGTATTTTCATTGTGGATTTGGATTTTTTTGGGGGATATATCATGCCACATGGCATGATCCTAATGGTTGATCCATTTGAAATTTTACTTATTTAAAGGAGTTTTTGCCTTTGTTTTGGGGGACTCTCTTGATCTTAAGAAGATGTTGTCAGTTTGAAGTTACTAGAAGGAGTTGTTTGGAGTGCTTTGGATTGCATGCTTGAAGGATATTTTGAGGGAAATGACTGATAGGTATGTCGTACACGATTCGTTTTCCTATACGCAATGTTCATTTTATATCTTATCCTAATTTTTATTTTGTAATTTTTGTTACCCACTTGGGTATGTGTTATTTTGACTTAGTGTTGTGAAGAAACCTTGCAAGATACCATTGAGGGCATGCAAGTGGTGACATGTGTTGGGTAATGTGCCTTATAACTAGAGGGATAATTATTATTGAAGCGAGAGATATGTTCTCTCTTTTATGTCTTATTTTGGGGGAACCAAGGGGAGGGGCAGCTAGTCTTAGTGGAGGAATAAGTGGTTGTGGGTGTGGGAGGTATATGGAGTGGATCCAAAATTTAACTTTATTCTTGTGGAGGAACCAAAAGCTAGCTACCCTCTCCTAGTGGAGCGATAAGTGATTAGGGTGGTACTTCCTTCCCCTTTTCAAACCATAGTTGGTTTGATCATGATTTTTGACTTCTTTTGGGTGTTTGGCATACATATGTTTGTCCCATTTAACTAACTTGTTTGACATGAGATTTGATTTTATGATTGTGTGACATGGACATTGTAATAATTTCAAGCCTTGATTGGCTCTTGACTCATGTGTGAGTTAGGTAACTTGTGGGGAAATGGGGAGGAAATCATTCCCCCATTACATGGTTGGGCAGTAAATGTCACTGGATTCCTCTATTTTCTTGGAATGGAAGTGACTTATTGAAGTGTACGAAGAAGAAGAGAGTTGATAAATGAAGACTTGATAATGGGGTTTGAGAAAGTTGCACTCTTCTTACCATTTGGAGACATTGTATTTTATTGTGAAAAGTTGTGTTCTTGTAGATGTCTGAAGCATTGTAATGGGTTGCGCAAGTTGTGTTCTTGTGATTTCTTGAAGCATTGTAATGTATGTGGAAAAGCATGTTTTGGATGTTTCCTCTAAAAGATATATGCAAGTTAAATTGTGTCAAAATTTGTATTTGAGAATGGAAAATAAAATGAAATAGTATTTCCTTTTTGTCCCTTGCTCCTATCTCAATGGAAAAATAGTATGTTTAGGCATATGTAGAAGATTGTGTACCATATGTTTACTCATTCTTATTACATTGAAGGCCATTCAAAATGAATAATATTGTAATGTTACTTAAAAGGAAATAAGAGAATTGTTCCTTTTGTATGACTCTAGTAGTGATAGAAGTTGAAGTTATGTTTTCAAAATGGATGCGAGTTAGGCATTTGGTAAGAAAATGGACTTAGTTTTACTTATACGACTTGGAAACATATAGCTAACTATTTCCTTAACTATATATGCAAAAAATATTATTAAGATTAAAGTTTATATATATTTATAGATGGATTTGTAGTTACTTATTTAATTAAAATATACACGTGATTTGGTGTGAAGATGATTACAAAATGAATTTCAGTTGCACTAATATATTGTTCAAAATCATTCACAAAATTTTGTCTCTCTAAGTCCTGGGAAAATTTTGTTGTTTACTTGTGTTGGAGAATACTTTAATAGTATGAATTTTGATATATGTTTTTCTTTTTAAATAATTTGATTTATCATAGAGAAAATGAAGTTTCATAGTCATAAGGATGGTTTAGGGTTGTAGTTGACCTAAAGATCTAATGGTGGAATTTAATTTGATCCAATGACTTAGATTTAACCCTACTTTCATATTTGACGTGTCTCCCTCTTGCCTTAGTTGACCCTTCTAGGTGACTTTAAGTTAATTAATAAATCTCTAGTGGTGATATAATAGGCTTTGCTTAATAGTTGTGCTACCAAATTGAGTTAGGAAATGTTATAATTGGGTAAAAGTTTTATACGCTAAATATTAATAAATTCTCCATTTGAAAAGCTATGATTGTTATATTCTTATACTGAGATGAAGATAATTAGTAAACATCAAATTATTCAAAAAGCTACAATTGTTACAAGTTAAATGAGATCCCTTTAATCTAAAAATGTAAATCACTAGGTCAACCTAATAATGTCTCACCTTGTTCCCTTTAGTTGACTTGTTTTACCATCCTAGGTACATCGAAATAATTGTTTCTCTATAGCATTATAAGAAAGCTTAAGAAACTTAGGTATGTTAATGTTATTAATTTAATTTAGAAGGGAACTTGATGGGTAAGCTAGCATTTAATGAAGATTTAATATTTGAAAATTAAAACCTATAATAAATTAGTTAATAGGTTCCCTAGTGAAAACTATACGTTTAAAGTCAAAACCTATAACAAGATAATGCAAACTCAAAAACAGTGATCAAACCATTATTCCATTAATAGATTAACGTTGTTCTAATGATTAAATAAAATTGGATACCTTGTCCTAATAAATTCGGCGAGCACCACCTTCAGCATGTTGTTTCCTCAAGCCGAGTCGTTATCTTTCCTTCGAACCCTCATCTTCTATCTTGACAATCGCTTAAAATTTAATCGCTAACAAGGTTATTGGATTTGTCAATTTAACCGACATCCGCATCACCCAAACACACAATGCAAATGACTCGCAAGTGTGCAAAACCCAGTGGTGTTGCATGATGACAAACGCTTTGGAATTTAATAACGTGAACTAGAAAATAGGTTCTAATTAATCCTTTCTAACCCTCTAAAAAATAATTTTTACTGTTCACATGTTTAATTTGGTGATTTATGTGGGGCATTATAGATTCTTCATTGGAGTCGCCTATACTTGATGACACTTATGAGATTAAGCACATTTCTAATGATGGTGACTTCTCTTCTAGTACATCTGAGTAGAGATAGGGACCCACCTCCACCATCTCCTTGTCACCTTCCAGTTTTAGAGGAGTTATTTTTTGATCTACATACTTTTGGTCCACTACAGACTTTTTAGGCAGAATAAACCTTGATTCAGGACTCATCAGATATTAGGCAGTCTTCTACTTAGTTACAGAACTTTTCACATTCCTTCTTTGCTTCTGCTTTGGCTACACCATCCATTCATGGAGCAGTTGGCACTTTTACCTTGTATGAGGGGCATAGTTGCATGGTTAGGAATCCCACCTTAGCTGAAGATCCATCAAACACTTGGTTTCATTCTCTCTTCCATGGTGATCCACTCTTTATTGCATCTACTTGTGATCCACAGTCACTCCAGGAGGTTGATTTGTAGGATATCGGGTGGCTTTATGTAGTCGTATCTTCTAGTGAGTCTTGTTAGTCCTCACTTTTCTTCTTTGTCTCTATTTTGGGGGGGATTTTTTCCCTCTAGGTTTTCTCCTTTTACTCCACTTTGTGAGAGTTGCATTGTACGTGGGTACCTCATCAGACCTTGTTGTCGGGACCCACTTTCTATTCTACCCACCTAGGTTATGTTTAAGGGGGGTCTTGGTGTAGGATATTATTTGTTCCATTTATTTATTTATGTGGATTTTTCCTACGCATGGATTATTCCTACACTTTAGGAGTAAGCTTGTTTGGTGTACTAGTCATAGGAGTTACACTTAGAGTTAGTCACAGGAGTTACACTTAGCCATCTTTGTTGGCTAAGTGGGAATTACTCTTAGTTTGACTATGTCAAGTGTGTGAGTTAAAGTTCTATTTTGGGCTCTAATTCCACTAATCGTGGAGGAGTTGCACATCCACTCTTCTATATGTACATCTTCATTTGTGAGCAATTCTAAGTAGTATATTTGGGGAAATTTTGGCTTTGTTGTTTATTGAGTTATTTTTTCACATTCATGTTTTTGTTACTTATTTTGTTTTCTATAGCTATGTGTGCACTTGTTTTTCTATTAGTGATCCTTACGGATACTCCAATAAAATTTAGACAAGAGACTAAATATAGGAAGAGCCAAAAATAGACTATGAGATACCATTTTGGGCACTTGTATGGAAGCAGTGAAGGAATGGATAAAAAGGAATAATGTTAAATATTCTAAAGCAGTGGTCTTAATGCAATGTCTAGCAGGGGCGGCGAGCGGCTATATTTAGCCACTGTCTAGATGTAATAGTTTAATTGGTAGTTAGAACTTGAGGGATATTATTAGCTTTTGGAATACTAGTGAAGGGAAAGTCCCCACTAGTATAAATACTCTATGAAGGGTCCATTGTAAAGGGTCGTGTTATTATGATCATGTTCGTCAAGTCATGATTGTGTTTGAGCTAAGTATTTTGGTCACCAAACTTATCACCTTTTAGTTCAGGATCTCAGATGGAGCACGATTAAAGTATGTATGTAAGACTCGTTAGTATATGAATATCATGTAGTTGAATAGTAAAGGATCTGTATATGAGAAAAGTATGTTTTAGAGAAATGGTTTTGTTTGCATTTGAATGTGTTTTAAGTTATTCCAAAGTTAAAGTTTTACGACTTGACCCACTTCAACTGAGTTGATCTTGATGAAACACGTACCTTTACGCACCTCAAGTGAACTTGCAAAATTTTCCACTCTGGCGTGATAGGTCGACGCGAAGGATAAAAATTTATGGTGCGTGATGTTTCCCATTTTTGTGCGCATGAGCATGGTTTGGTTGTTTAACTAGACACGCAACATACTATCCTGGAGAAATCATTAAGACTGACAAGCCTCATCACCGATGACCATGACACCATGAGCTATTGCTTTTTCGCCAGCACCATCAATTGGGACAAGAGATCTTACTTCAAACACTTTGATCCAAGCGCAATCTCCTTCTGTCAATGTATGACATTCAACATGAATTCGTGCACCACCTCTATTACTCAGGCGAATCGTCATTCCAACTTGACATTGAGCACCGCTTTCACCTTCCAAACCAGCGAAACCAAAGGTGTCACCCACCATGCACAGAGGCCCGACGTGGCATGGAACACCCACGCAAAGTCCAAAATGGGAAGCAACGTGACTAATCAAATATTTGGTATGTGGGTTGTATTGTGGTTAGGTCACCTCAGAGAAACATTTCAAATCCCTTCACAACCATGTATCGCATCAATTGCATTGAAAAACTACCAGACTTTCGTGTGTGTCTTTCACTTTAAGGTTTTGGTTTTGTAGATAAATGCTTCTGTAGAGATCCCAAGAAGAGGTGGGTCGCTACCCACCTGCTAAATCATATGTTCCTTGCTAGGTTTTGGGATCCCACATGGACAGTTGTGATAAGGTCTTACTTCAATGACCAAACAAACTCACACCTTTAAATGTATGTCGCTTGTCAGTGTTTGGCCACCCTTACTCATAATCTAATTTGGAACACGCCTATGAGCGTAACTAACATTTTTTTCCTTCAAAAATTAACAATTGTTTTGCTTAATGGCGTTTTTGTTCTAGTAGATGAAGATGAAATTTTTATTGTTAATGTTTTAAAATTATGAAAGTACAGAGAACAAGATAATATATGACCCATAAGTCTATTTTTAATACATATGTTTTTTAATTTATCAAAATAATCTATTAATCAGAAATGAGTAGCAACTAATAATTGGTTAGCATCTTAGGTACCAAAAAAAACATCTATATATTTTGCCCAATAAAAATAGAGGTACAAAACTAATGTAATCTAATGGCAGAAGAAACCCCAAAAGAAATGCCTACCACCAAAGAGCCAAAGAAAGATGCAGAAACGGTGGCGGCACTAGCTTTTTTATCCTCCTTGCTTTGACATGGGGACCCTGCTCTTGGCGGTCCTGATAATGGTATCTTTCTATTGCAACAGTTAGATTTTTTTGTATCTTTTATCTTAAATTGTGATATAAATGGCAACAGTACATAATACATAGGAAACATCATTTTATAATTATAAGGTAGACTATAGAGAGGAAAATACCTACATAAAAGAACCTATGTTAGCCATTGTAATGTAAAGAGGAGATATTTAAACAACATTTTTGCTTGACATATTTTTTAATTTGGTATATATTTCATATTAAATTGTTTGTGTAGGTGTGGTGCAGAAGTTTCTAGAATAGCGGCCTAACCTGGAAAAACAAGCGAATGAATTTGGCATAACACCATTGCACATGGTTGTATTATCCCCACCATATCCTACTAATGCAATTATTGGGAGGAATGTAGTGACTTCTATATACATCATTTCAGTAATAAGGTTGCTCTTGAAGAAAGACAATTCCTTCTGTTACAATGGACAATAATATGCAGTCCCTAGTTCACATGGTAGTGAAAGAGGGCAAGTATAATTTAGTTAAAATTATATTGGATCGTGGCAAAGACTGCAAAGAATTGGTTGACCAGGACAGTAGAAAGGTTATCCATTTGGCTATCATAACTACAATCCGTATATTTGACATCTCTAAGTTATTCTCATTCAAGAATATGTTGTTTTCTTTAACGTCAAGGAGATCCATTAATCATCGCAACAACAAAGGACTAACTCCACTGCACATTGCAATGTAGAACATTGCAAAAGTGAAAATATGGGCGGTGTAGTGGTATGGTGGTTTGGAGTGGAACCACAACTGGTATGATGTAAAGTGCTTTGGAGAAACAAATAATATTCCACCATACATCAAAGGCTATCAAAATCTTGGTCGCCTATCTCCCAGAGTCGTGTTAAATGTAACCACATACAGTCCAATTTGGAAACATCTATCAACATAATTATTATTATTGACCCCATACTTAATGACACTTTTTAATGAATAATTATAGTCTCTTCATGCTTGAATGGCAATGCATTGTAATTGAAAAACCAAATTTCGCCCCCTTCAAGTTGTTAGTAAAAGACCTACTGAAAAAGCTTATGGTATTATCATAGACACCTTTGGCGCATTTAAACAAATCAAATTTAATTGCATGAGAGAATACTTTTGAAGTGTTGATAAGTAATAAGAGAGGTTCTATAGCGATATCTATTTTGTTGTGATTTTAGAGATAGATGTCACAAACAAATAATGTGGCACATATTAATATGCAAAATGAAGAACCAAAAAAATAACATAGATGGAGAACCTTCGCCAAGACTATTATGTTCCTGTATCGGTACCACGATAGTATGGTCGTGGGAACTATCAACTATGAAAAACCTAATTTTACAATCGTGTTTTTTCTACTTTAGAGTTGTGAAAAACTCTTCCTCTTTTCTTGAATTTTATGTGAATCTCTGGGGAATTGCTCTCCCTTCTTAGAACCCTAATAGAGCATTAAAGACTTGCAAAACAACAATTTAAAATAGGGTATATTTTTAGGGACCTACGTCATCCCTCCATTTCTAATTCCTTGATGGGAACAATACTTTGAATCAAGCACATCAAGAATAATACAAGTCAACAGGCAGTATAATGTAACACGGGTACCCAACCCTTATCACTTTTAATAACTTAATCAATGCAACACTAAATGCTAGATTCTCTTCATGTTTCCTTAAATACTTGAATATTTCTCTAGATGCTTCTGATTTTTTTTGGAATTGGTATGCTCTTCTGTCACTTCTTGCTCAATTGATCTATACTCATTTCATATCATAAATGCACTAATGCACCTACGTATTTATATACTTCTTGAATTCAAAATAAGCCCCTATTGGCAAGCATGTTGACACACAATTGGAAAGGAAGACCAGCTATTGTCATGCTAAATGTCTAGCATGCAAAATTTAAATTTTGGCCATGAGAACCAAACCCCCACTTGAAACTTCCCCCCTCGGTCATTGTGAACCCTTCTTCTAGCCAACCTATCAACTGTTGCATCCTCATTTTGGCTAAGGGGAACGTGTTAACATGGTTTTCAAGTGTGAATCGTGTGTAGGGAATTATATCTAAATGGATTCATGAATCTACTAAGTTCTAAGGTGGAACAGTGTTCCTCGAAGGCATTAAAAGGGTTATTTTTAGCCATTTTGCAAAAAAAAGAATATCCTCCAGAAGATAAATGAAGAGATCCATGGTACTTTCAAGGAATATTGTGGAGGCATGTGATGTCAGGATCCATCCAAGCAAAATCGAGTCATTTCGGGTATGAGGAATGCAAGCTTCAATAGAGAAAGTGACCTTGTCCTGAAGATTATGGCAGTTCCGAGAGGAGTTGGAAGATAAAAAAATAGTAAATGGAAAGATATTGGATTCCACTACATGTTGGATATATTCTTTTTTATCCTTGGCCCCACAAATTTCTGTGATAGTTTGAGTCACTATCATTGCTCCTTTGTGTTAAAAGAGTGACTAGTCCGGAAATTGAAATTGCAAGTAAAATTGTATCTTGAAAATGGTTGGAATGAACTCATGAAGTGTTTTAGAGTCGAAATCATATAAGGTTTGGCCTCCAAACTCTCAAATTTTCTCCTAGGGCGGAAAAAGCAACTTCTGTGTTCTAATCTCGCGTTGGCAGGGTGACATCAGCATGTTTTATAAGCTTGAGCGCACTTTTTCACCTCTTGTGTCCCTTGGTGTAAAGGGACAATGGGGACACAAATGTGTGCCCCCTTGTTATCGGTTGAGTTGCATCACTTAAAACAGATTATCTTGTCTCTTAGGTTTGTTCCACAACTTAAAATCATGACCCCTTCACCCTTGGCGAATGTTTTGAGGTCGGTTGTCCCTTGTCCCTTGTCCTAACAGCCAAGGGTATAGGGGGGACAAAACATTTCACCCAAGCTCATAGAGTTATTACACGTTCACGAATGGAACCTACTCTCAACTCTTGAAAGCTTATTTTTAGCCCTCCATCTCCCTCACATGCTCTCACATGGTGACACTTGTCACAATTTGGTGCAAAGTGCAACTTAGTGTCCCCATTGTCCCTTCACCTCAACTATCCCCTATTTTCATGGGTAGAACTCACCCTCCAACCCCGAATTGACTCAAATTAATCATGTGTGGTTAAACGTGAGTTAAAGTGCTAAATGAGAGAGCAATTCAAACCCTAACACTAAGTCATTTTTGAAACTAGTTTCCCACCCCCGCCACCCCCCCCCCCCCCCCCCCCACCCGCCCCCCAAAAAGAGCACCTCAACATGAAAATAGATGAAGTGTAACATGGAAATCTATTGAAACTTCATATTTTGCCTCCATGGAAGCCATTAAAACCAACTTCATGCTCTATGTTTCCAAAATGGTCTTTTGCTCATTGTTGATGATCCTGTGGTCAAAAAACCTTGAAACTTTGCCAAAATGCTCCATTGAAAACATCTTTCAGATGATCTATCACTTTGGAGCTGTCATCAAATGATTTATTTTCAATTTGAAAAATAATTTTCCATCCAAGAACTTCATTTTTGCCTAGAACACCTAAAAATGTCTTTGTATTTTCCCGGTGATCCAACAAGCAAAATTGTCTGAAATTTGGAGCAAATGGTCCTTATAAAATGAGTTTTCAGTTGACTCATTCCTTGATTGATGAAGTGAAGTATTTTTGGAGATATGGGGAACTAAGCTTTCTATCAGTATGTTGCCCTCTTCGAGGAAATTTGCACTTCTCCATTGATCCGAACGAGAGAATTGTCTAAAATTTGGACCAAAACATCCCGAAATGGAAAAAAAACTTGAGACCACTCTCATCTCAATCCGACATTTGGAAGATCACTTTCTAAAAATAGACATCTGGGATATGACTTACTAAAAATAATAAGTTTTAGGATTTTGGTCAAATTGTTCATATTCATCCATCTCTCGTCCATTTCACTAGCTTCCATCATCATGAAGATCAAATATTCGGTTTTTGAGCCAATGATGGATGGATGGGTGGAAAAGATCATTGAAAAAAGGAAAGTACTTTCACCTGAGATCCCCTCAAGCTCTTCATCATCAAAGGCCTCTTCATCTTTGGATTGTTCACTTCTCCCTTCTTCCTTTTCTCTCCACATTCTAAGTCTTCGTTGGGAATGTACTTTTGGCTATTTTGTCTTATTCACTCAAGTTTTTCATAAACAAGAAAAGAACTTATTTGTATTCCTAAGGGAATATGAAATGTCACAAGTGGTAGGAATATGAAAAGTCACTTGGGGGGAGAAGAAGAGACACTCAATAAGCTATATATCAGGATGGCTTCTCCATTCCAAAGCAGTTGATAGCATTTGTTCTCATATTATAAGCAAGCAGTTATTTCTTTTATCTCTTTGTCTATGTCCTTGTACTTCCTACTTTCAACTATGCAAACTTTGTAATCTTGAACAATCAAGAAGAAACTTTGTGTCTTTGGTGAATAAATCAATTGAACTTTGTGTCTTTGATTTGTTAATCTTGTTGTTGCTTACACATTTGTTTTTATTCTTGTTGAATTTGAAAATACCTTTGGTTGATGTTAATGAAAAACTACAAGTGCATATTCACAACCTTAACCCTCTCCCTATTCTACCATCTATCCTTTATCTCTCTCCAAGTTAATCCATCCCTTATATCCCATACAAACAATTTACCACAAGTTTGGTGGAGTATTCTTGTGTGATCATCGACCTAACGGCCACCCACATATTTTATTATTTCTTGCATTCAATAAATGGGAGCCTCCCCATTCCCAAGAGGAGGGACCTAGTCCCGAAGCGTTGGTGAAAATCACTACTTGTTCCTACGACAAATTATTTCCCCACCCAATGATTTTATTATTTCTTGCATTCAATGGAAGCCTCCCCATTCCCAAGAGAAGGGACTTCGTCCTGGAGCATTGGTAAAAATTACTAATTTGTCTTGCTACAAATTATTTCGCCAACACCAACAAAGAAGGGTTAAAAACCACATTGAACCCAAATAAGGGTAAAAAAGGGACCATACTAAAAAGAGCATCGAAACCATAGACCTAATTACATACAAGAATATTGATGAAGCACTAATATTTGATGAGAGAGCACTTTTAGAAAAAAAAAAATGTTGCAATTTAAAGGAAAGTCGTCATAAACCCAAATAGCATAACAGTGATCTAGATAAGAAGGAAAAGATGACCCAACAATCAACACTAACCTTTTCCATGATTATTTTGTTCCCTCATTGATACACCAATATTGTAGCAATACAATTCTATTAACCATCAACTAAATTAAATTTGTTTTCATGACCTTATTTGTTTTCTCTGGAGCTCCAAAACCTTGCTCATTTTTCCTAAAATGTGTATAGCTCTTTTGGAAACTATTGTCCTTCCTTGGAACCCTAATAGAACGACAACGCCTTTTAAAACCATAGTAAAAAGAAAAACCAAGGATGTTTTGAGGGAGCTTGTATTTGTCTATTATTAGCAAGGCCCTAAATGGGAAGAGTTCTTTGAATCTAGTTCTTTGATTCTAGCACACTAGTGTAATGCAAGCATTCAACCCTTGTCCTTTTCAATGACCTATCAATACAACACCAAATTGTAGATGTTCTTGAGATTTCCTTAATTGCATGAATTCTACTCTAAATGTTTGTAATTGCTTTTGGCACTAGAATGCTCTTCTATCACTTCTTGTTCAACTGATCTCTATTATTTTCCCATCATAAATGCATTATTGCACCTATGCATTGATAGACTTTTTAAATTCAAATAGAAAACTATTAGCATGCATACCAACATACAAGAAAAGCCAACAAAAAAGAATCAAAAAATCCAAGGGGCATAATCATGTGTCATAAGGGCCCCCACAAAATATAACACCAAAATAGTAGAGGTACAATTCTAGGAAAAAAAAACATATGAAAACATGAGGAGAGAACATGAGAGGAAAGAAAATAGTAGAGGAGAAAGAACATAGGGGAACATTCCAAAAGATGACCAGAAACAAGGAGCATGTGTCAATATGAACCTAGTCTTGACTAATAATTGAAAAACTCGAGTACACAATAACAATGCAAATTTATAACAAATAACTAGTCATGTACTAAAATTAGGTGTCTATAGTATCATTTGAAATAATTAAACAAATATGTTTTACATTGTCGAATAGAATATAGTGGAAACAACCATTACTATAAAGAAGAGTTCTAACAAAAAAACCATGTAGAGGTGAGGCATAAAGATGTCCAAGAAGTATATTGTAGAATGCAACCAATAGCCTATATCTAGGGATACGACCACTAACAAGGGCAAGCAATCCCAAGTTAAAAGGTGTTTCTATACCTCCTAGTGTAGGTGGATTAGCGAAGTCCCTTATATTCTTGAACTTGGTTATAAGGTTGAAACTCAGGGGATACAAAGTTTGAACAATGTGTAGGGTAACAATTCTCTTAGCTCTTACTACAATAGGGTCTCTTATACCAAGTTGATGAGCTAGCTAAACAATGACCAAAAACCCTACATTTACCTTCATATAGTCATGAGACAATCTAACAATAATTACTCAATCTCTGCACTTACGTTGGGCTCAAAAACCAAAATCTAGCTAAGTGCATTAAATATCATCATATAGACCAAATCAAATAGGTGTTATGTTTGCCAAGAGCAACCGAAGGGGTTGTGGTTCAATGGCAAATGAGGAATTTGGCAGGTAAGAGATTGCAAGTTCCAATCCCCTACGGTAGCAAGCCCAAGACTGGGGTCTTGTTTTTGCTCAAATTTAAACCCTAAGGGATGTGGCTAAAAGTTGGTAGTGTTGGCCAAAGATGTGGCTCTGCATTGTCCCAGGTTCAATCTCCAATTGTGAGATCCCTAATAAAGATGGATCTGAGGCGGTGGCCTATCCACCAATTGATCAATAAAAAAAACCAGTAGTCAAGGGAAAAAAAGATAATGCCTAGACTTCCTCACCCTAAACAAGTACAATAGGATAAGGCTATCTACAAGTTTCTGATGAAGTAACAAGGAATTTTTTTTAGAAACACACCCATAATTTTAATATTTCCCCTACCATGCAAAAATTTAGTACTCGCCAACTACAATGGACCATATCAAATCCACAAGGACTCTTGCAGAAGGGATTATATGCTCTCGTTGCAGCCTCAAGCATAATCGTTGTATATAGGAAAAAGTTGTGAAACCAAAAGAAAAAAGATTAAACATGATGTATAAAAAATAAAGTATTACATTACACTAGAGTGTGGTACCCTTGTAATGTAGAAAATTAGTTCCAAATTGCTTACAACATAAAAACGTAAAGACAGTAGGCATAGAGATGATCTTTTAAATCAAGGTACGTGAGTAAATGAATAAAAATATGACTATATTATATATAAATGTAGTCACCAAAAGATGTGGGGGTAGGGGTAAGGCCCTTGTTCTTTACTAGGTTTCCTGGTGACTATGGTGTACAGCTAACAAACATAAGAAAACATCAAGGAGAGCGAAACCAAAATTGAACACACTAATCATTCAAACAACATCAACCACAAAGGCCGTCCACTTATAAAGTGAGTTAAAAGAACACAAAGAACATTTAAATGACACTTGTTTTGAGCCACCACCTTCTGTAACTACTATACCTTAAACATGAAATTCTATACACATTTTCAGTGTGACTTAGAGAACTAAATTTTTACTTTTCCAAAGGAATGCGTGGAAACTTTACATCTTCAAGGCCAATGGCCTTCACCACCTCTAACTTTATTTCTTTATTAATATTTGCCTGTGCCATGAAAATTCAAAGCTTTGATTTGGCTGCTTTGTCATCATCCAATGTATTATCTTCAAAGGTGATCATTACCTTTCCCATAGCTTTTCTTTGGAAAACAGCGGCAAATGCAAGGTTTGCCTGAAATTTAAAAAGAAAACATAGATTCTTTATCAATAACCTGTGTGTAAGATAGAACTCCCATTTAAGATTCTTGTAAATGTAACTTAACAAAGCAGTTGTAGAAAACTACAATTGCGGAAGATAGCACTGCAATCCCATATAAAAAGCTTTTCAATCTTATTTGAAAATGTGTTTCTTGATTAATTAATTCAAGGACTGTAAGATTTATAGTTACAGAATATTTATTTAGAATAACCAAGAAATGCAAGTGGATAAAATAAGGACTGCAAAAGATAGAACTTGTCACAAGCTGTAGCTCCTTTCGCGTTACCATTATTATTGTGTTAAACGGTAAAAAAAATTACAAATATGCACATTGGCAAACTCCAGGGTGTAGGCAGGTTGGCTACTGACACACAGGTGGATTGGCAAAACCCAATTTGCTCCTAGCCCTTGTCACGAGGTCAAAACCTAAGGGGGTAAAAATGAAAACAATATTTACATAAAGCAAGAAGTTTCCTTTTCATGCAAGGGAAGGGAGGGGTCCTGAACACCAAATTCAGCATGCTGCTAGACCGGGAGAATAAAAACTCCTTTACTTCCTCTCCCCTCTCACCGTCCCTCCCTCCTGACACAAACATCCCAAGTGCAGGGCAATTGTTAAGAGTAAGACCATAATGAATTGGCCATTAACAATCCCAGAATTGGAAAGGAGGTCTTCCTCTAGGGAAAAAGCCCATAATGGAAACCACTGTTTTGATCAGAAATGGCAAATATAAGGGCCTCAGTTGTCAATTTAAAGGTGCCGGCAACCTGCAAATCTATTTTACAATGTTGGGAGTGAGACCATAACAAATGACTAAATCACATGATACACCAAAGTTCCTAGAGTCCTAGAGCACAAGAAAATCATAGCGAAACTGCATCTGAGGGCCCATGCAATGACCTATTCCATTTGTAAATTAATTAAAACTTGGATGTTAATTTTTAAACTCCAGTCACTTATGAAAAAATCCTACGTTCCCAGAGCTGTCACGTCACATACATTCTTTGACATAAAAACACAAGAGGGCTGAACGTGGAAGCAAACCTCTAGCCATCCCAAATTCAAATGAATTGTTTATGAATCCAAGATAAACCTTCAGCATCTCCAGTTGACGACTTACATGGAGCATTCCAATGGTGTGGCCCTTGAAGAAAGTCCACGATGTTTCAAAGAATGAATCCACAATTGGAATTTTGAGTCAAGGTATCAATAATTAACTACAGAACAAATGACTAGGTGCTGGCAACCTGCAAATCTATTTTACAATGTTGGGAGTGAGACCATAACAAATGACTAAATCACATGATACACCAAAGTTCCTAGAGTCCTAGAGCACAAGAAAATCATAGCGAAACTGCATCTGAGGGCCCATGCAATGACCTATTCCATTTGTAAATTAATTAAAACTTGGATGTTAATTTTTAAACTCCAATCGCTTATGAAAAAATCCTACGTTCCCAGAGCTGTCATGTCACATACATTCTTTGACATAAAAACACAAGAGGGCTGAACGTGGACGCAAACCTCTAGTAATAACCATCCCAAATTCAAATGAATTGTTTATGAATCCAAGATAAACCTTCAGCATCTCCAGTTGACGACTTACATGGAGCATTCCAATGGTGTGGCCCTTGAAGAAAGTCCACGATGTTTCAAAGAATGAATCCACAATTGGAATTTTGAGTCAAGGTATCAATAATTAACTACAGAACAAATGACTAAGTTATATTCAAACCTAAATAAATAACTACAGAGCAAATGACTAAGTTATATTCAAACCTAAACGCCAAACTAGATCTTGAAACATATTCTTAAAACAGTTTGAAAAAGCAGTTGCTTTTATTAGCATAATACCACTTTATATACTGCAGAACCTCCATGCATTATGAGGTCCATTTTCCATAGTCCCCATATCCCCAAACAAATTATTTATATCTATTTAAATTGATTAAACTAGAGCAACCAATTTTAAATCTTTAAAGTAGCTCCTCAGTTACTTTTTTAAAAAGCATGGATTTCATTTCAGTTTAAATTGAATTTTAAAAATTGCAAGAAAGGATACTCTGTGAAACAGGGGGTTCCTAAAATAGAAATAAAAATTTGATTGGCAGTGGGAAATGCCCAAAAGATTATGAAACTTTCCTATCTTGCAGTTTTTTTTACCTTGAAATAGTTCCACTCAAAGAAAGTGAGGTAACATTAATGGCATAAAGTTGGTTCAAGTACCTCTGACAGCTTGTATTTATGTGACACATTCACATGTATCAAGCCCTTTGCTAACCATGAGAGCAGCTCTTGCATAGAGTTTACCAAAACTTCTGGTTGATGAGTTCTATAACTCCCCCAATAGAGTCCATGCACCGTCCAGTTCTGAAATAAGATCAAGACTCAGCATGGCATCCACTAAACCTCGATCAATAGCATTACCTAATGTGAAGAAAATGATTTACTTTGAAATATTTATAGAATTTTACACTCGGAAATATAAGAAATGCACAAGCAAGTTCTGGAAAATGTCTTGAGATTATGACAGAATGTAGATTTAACAATTAATGAATGCTATAATATGTATTGATTCCATATAGAAATAAAAACAGGAATAGAATGAAAACCATGAATCCATTCTAAATAACAAGCGGCAAACAAATCATGTAACAGATCCTTGAAATTCTTGAAAAGTATGGGATATCTTCAAATTTCTGGAAAAGAATGGCATATCAGTTCTACCTTTACGAGGGTAATATTTGCAGGAATAACAGGAATTTCTCCACTTGCAAATCCTATGATCAAAATCTTGGCTCCCCAATTCAAAAGCTTCAAGCTGTCTTTTAAGATCTTTCCTCCAACAGGATCATAGAGAACATCCACTCCTTTAAGATTTCTTGATTTCAAGAATTCTTTAACATTGGGTATTATACTACCAACAGTAGAGTCAACCACATGGTCAGCTCCTAATGACTTGAGAAGACGTTCTTTTTCAGGTCCCCTGGATTTGACAGATTTCCAAAAACTGACCATCATATGCTTTCATATACATTCATAAATTTCGAGAATGCCTTGATCCTCTACAAAACAGTTTATCAGGGGTTGCAATAGGAGCAATATTTATTGACTTAAGAGCCCTTGAAACAAAGAACCCTTCTAGGATAAAAGCCTATGAGTGGCCTTCCAAATTCGCAAGACCAATCTTGCAAAACAAAGAAAAGCATGCCCGTGAAAAGAACAGATGCAACACTGACTAATAGATTGATGGTCAATCAGTTACCTTGCAATGGCAATTACAACTGCCCCACAAACCTTTCCAATCTGCACAGCTGACAATCCTACTCCACCTGCTGCTCCAAGGACAATCAGGACCTGGATAGATAACAACTATTAAGTAGTATGTCTATAGTCATATGACATAAAAAAAATTGAAAATTGACAAATATTCACTGAAAACAATTGATTCTGCTTCAAGCTTCACATTAACTAAGAGTTGTAGCAAGTTTGATCAAGCAATGAGTGGCATAGTTACCATGTACAAAAAATTCAGTAGGTTCCAGAGGGGAAAGCTTCACTAAAGTTGAGCATTTTGAAAAAGTTTGAAAAGATACAGAAAAACATTTGAAACTACATTATATACCACAGAACAATCGCAAAATCGAAGGGTACTCAACAAGATAAACATAAAATTACTGAAAAATATATATAAGCAGTATGCATGACATAAATCATAACAAAGTTTGAAAAAACTGATATTATAAAACACTCCACTCCACTTCTGTTGCTGAGTACAAAGTGAAGCGTAAAATGGGCAAAGTAATCTCTTTACACTCCTATTTACTTTTCAGAACCTTAGGTTTTTTTAACCCTAGTACATTTCTGTTGTGAATAGACATACTTCGAGTCCCACTGACCTGCTTTGGTCACTTCTCTAGACATTAATATACTTTCTTTCTTTCTATTATTGCTGCAAAATTTTCCTTTGAATTCTTCATCTTAGTTGTTATAGAGTATAGCCAGGACGCAAGTCCTCTCCAGCTATACAGTGGCAGTTCTCTCTTTTTACAAATAATTATTTTAAAAATTACATTGTAGAATGGAAAATAACTATGCACAGCATAAACAAGGATTTAAAGATCTACAAATGAAATTGTTTTGTATTTTATTTTTATTTTGGATATGCACAGCATAAACAAGGTTGTAAAGATCTACAATTGAAATTGTTTGTTTTTTTATTTTTGGAAAATAGTAATTGTTTTATTTATTTATTTATTCGAAATAAAGGCAACATGGACTCTAACCTCGTAACAAAATTGATAAAGAAGAAAAATCACTAAGCAATAAAACTCTGGCACTTGAGAAGTAACAGAGCATTGCCACAAAAACATAAAATAGCACACCATCCTGAAGGAGTAAAAGTGATTTCTTTTTATGCATTAATTATAGAATACAGCAGTGATAGTATTTAAAAGAGAATGTTTCAATTAATAATAAATATGAGTCCAAAATATTGAGAGTCCAGGAGATTAGCTTCTTGACCCTCATTTGTTATTATATTAGAAGGTTGGCCACTTGTACTTGAGATTTAAAATACAAAAGAGAACTATATAATGAAGTTCTAATTAATACAAGGCTTATGTATAGGCAATAAATTAGTTTCCACATTCGAATTTGTGTTCGAAATCGCCGAGTATAAAATTCATATGAAATTTGTTGCTAAAAAAATAGAGATAAAATTCGTGATTAAATTCAACTAAGAGAAATACGCTCGTAATTTCGCATTTCATATAAGTAAACATGTCAACAATAAGATAAAATTGTGAAAATAAATATTTTAGTATATCGTGATATAATATATTTAAAACTAAACTAAATAATTATAGTGATATATAATATATTTATAAATTTATATATTAATATATAGTTTTAAAACTATACATTTCAGTTTTATTAAACCTAGAAATTATATTTATTTTTATTTATAAATTAATATTTTTTTTAAAGTAAAAATTTAAGTTTTATCAAACGTAAAACTTAAACTAGATATATATATATTTCAAACTAAACATTGAGAGTCGAGAGTGGAAACTGGCAGCACCAGTTGGTGCTGGGAATTGGGGTAGTTGGGGCTCGGGCTCACTTCAGATTTACTCCAGAATACGCGGAGCGGCACACAGGATGGCTTTACACACATAGGGCAGCAGGACCACTCAGTCCACACAATCGCAGTTATCAGTTATCTCACAGGCTTAACTACCATGCAGTCACAGTTACCACTTACCTCAGAGACTCGCACCGCTTGCTCGCAATTTACAAACTGGTCACAGCCTTGGTGTTCAACAGGGCACTTTATAACAGCCGTGAAATCCTAAGACAAATTTGAAACGAATATAAACAGATTTTTTAATTCCATTCGCCCTTGGAATTTGCAATTTTTTCTGCATGACTAAATTGGCGATTTAGGGCGAATTTTTTAACTGTTATACAGATTCAACAAATTTCTAGCGTTCTAGTTGAAATTCGCCAAATGAGGTTATTGTAGCATCACTCAAGGATATAAATTAGGGGTCTCCCAGTGTGACTTGGGTGTAGCCCTTCACTGAGGTTCAAATTATTGTCGCAAAAAAATTCAATTTCCACTTTTCCCTAGTCGTCTCTTGGTGTGACTTTTCTCTCTTGTGATTATTTTTGCTTCCTAGATACAAATGTGGTGCTTTGTAATGTTAGAATGTTCCGCTCATGCTGATAGTCTTATTCTGTCTCAAACAACGACAATGCCCTGTAATCCTAGTCTTACTGGATCTACTGATCTCACCTATATATTTTAAACCACATAAACACAACTATGTTGTTTGGAGTCAAAAGGGTATTTAACACTTCTTAATTTGTTCTTCAAAACATTGGTGGGAAGGAAAATCATCTTGATGTCCTTTTCAAGGTCTTAGAAATTCTGTCCATGGTAAGTTTTATATAGGGAAGGAAGACTTCCCATTGATTTCTATTATACTTTGATCCTTGACAAGGTTCATTTTTCCTTTTTTAATATATTGCTTATTTTTGTCGGCTTTGAAACATTCATTTTCTGCTAGGTCAAATCTTCATTAACGTAACGAGTCCTGTGAAAAAGCGAAGGCTTGCTCGCTTGAAGTTTCCCATCTTTGTAACTTATTAATGAATTTAGTGAACCAAGAATTTCAAACAGGATCTTCATACTAAGTTTAAACCATAGTGTTGAAACTCAATGAGTTTTTGTGAGTACACGTGAATAGTGATGCAAAGCAGTGGCTGAAAGTATGCAAAATCAATTCGCCGAGTCTGGCAGCAGCACGTACAAGTCTGAGATAACCCATGAGCTCTGCCAGGTCTTGCAGAAAAAAAGGAGAATGCATCAGAAACACTGGAAAAAAAAAGTTTCTTAGGTCTTTAAAGACTTAAGTAACCTTTTTTTAATTCATTTCATTTACCCATTCTGATTTTTTACTCACTCTCACTCTAAACCCAAATTTCGCTGATTTTTTGTGTTAACTTTGAAATTCCCTGTTTTAGAGGATTATTTTTAAATTCTGAGTATTTTCACAGAGTCCAAATCCGATTCAAAAATCAGCTTGCTAAGTACTCGCTGAGTCTGAGTCTCAACACTATGATTTAAACAACTAATTTATGAACATTATCTTAATCACCATTTTTATCCTAAGCTTCATTTAGTTCTTTTGAAAACTAATCGCCCTAGCTTCTGATTCCTAAGTTCATCTTGCGAAGTATATTCATGGTAGAACTAGAGTTTGAAATTGCTTAATGAATCCATTATGATACCATTAAGATCACAACTGCTTATGGCAAAACTCTGAAAAGCATTCAAATTCAGTCATTTCCTTTTCAATACTTCTGATATGAAACATGCCTAACAGTAAATACTAAATACCATATAAATTCCAATGTACAGTAAATAAATTAAAGGGGGACATCTTTTGAAGCTCCTTAGAAACTCAATCATGAGCTGGAAGAGTATGCCTGGCCATCTTGTACAGGAAATTTCTAGCATGAACAATTTTCGGAAGCTGATATGGTTCATTTAAAAAACCAGACATTTTGATATGTGAGAAGTAATTTTCAAGCTAACAGTCACCTCAACCTTTGATGGCTTTCTTGACAGCTTGAGACATCTTAGGAGGACAATTTTCTTGTTAATATATATAAATTTTTCGAATGAACCTGTCATTACCCATGCTAAAGTGCTTTGCATACTTGTGCTTTCATATTCCAGGTACAAGAATTCTACAGGACACCTCAACTTGTCCTTCTGTTTCTTGTTTTCTTGTAAACCCAAAAACTTCAGAGTAAAGAAAGAAAAAAATTATATTGACGTCCACAGGTGACCAAAGTAGATCAATGGGACTCAAAAGGTACATACAGGCTTACAGCTACAATAGAGAGGTACTAGGGTAAGAAGATCCTTGGTTGTGAGAAATAACTAAAGACTACGCGCACTAAAGAAATGTAATCAGTAAAGAGAAAGGCATAAACCAGGTATGATGCCATAAATAAATGACAATTATTAGCCGTTTGTATGGGTTAAGTACAAAGAAAAGTAAAAATGATGCAAGCCCAGTCAAACTTGGTTCCTCTTTTTTACCATTTCTTCTACCACAGGAAAATGAAAATCTGAATGTATCAGTATCATCTGTCCCAAATACTTTACAGAGTAGCAGTGGATAATGTCAATAAGGTCGTTTAAACCTCAGTATTTTGTGTCCTTCCTGCTCACTTGTTGAGAAGGATTCTCATGCCAACCATTAACTGCCTTACATAGGTTGTAATGCTCGGCTGTGTATTCTTCCCTCCATTGAAATGGAAAACTAAGTTCGGGATTAGGCAAAGACAACATACCTTGGACAAGTAATGTCGTGATTGAGCAAATGACCTTATCTGATCTTGAAATCAGGCTGAATTTCTTGGTATTGCAACAACAAGAACACCATTAATCTAACTCTCAGCAAAAACATGTAAGCACTTCCAGGAGAGCTACAGCTTGCACGAGTCCTGAATCCATCATCTTTTCTCTCAGTATTTAGGGTCCAATGATTGATTGTTTTCATATAGATTTTTTACAATGGATTTTCTCTATTAGAATGTAAAGCTTATTAATAAGGACGTCATTAGTTATTTGACTAAAAGATGGTTGTAACTATATCAACCACTTTGTAACTACATCATTCATAATAAATAGACGGATACACGATCTCAAATGTGTGCAATCTGCCTTTTCTTTATTTCTTCGTTGTGCATGTCTTCCAACCTTGGTATCAGAGCGAGACAAGCGAGGAAAGAGAGAAGCAAAGAAGATCAGTCCCATTAGGGGACGAAGTCTGAATCGAAGTGAATGAAATCAAGGCTGAATCGAAGTGAATGAAATCAAGGGCACAGTCACGTTTTTCAAAGAAGGGCACAGTCAGAAATCAAGTCACCGACATGTTTTTCAAAGAAGGGCACAGTCAAGTTTTTCAAAGGAGGGCACAGTAGTGTTTTTCGTTCAAAGGAAAATACCAGTCCGCAAGCCATTAAAACACAGTCATTTCCACCCATTTCCATAGCAGAGCCAAAGTCGTGGCAAAGTCATGGGAAGGCAGAATGTTTCCAGAATGCAGTCGTAATTTTTTAGCACGAAAAATACACAACCAGACTGTAAAATACCAGTCAAAGAACAGTCGCAAAGGAGAAAGACAGTGTTTCAGATGAAAAGAAATCGTGAGGATACAGTGCTATAAGAGCATTAAAACCTGGTCGCGAAGGCCTAAAAAGTAATCATGAGGGCCTAAAGATATCGTAATGGCTGGAAAATCCAGAAGCTGGGGTCAAGGAAGTAAAAACGAGGTCAGATTATGAAGTTTTAGGGTTTCATTGCATTTTCGAAACCTTCCTGGTACTCTGCTGTCTATTTTTTTAATAAGCAATCGTATTTATTTTACCTTCAAAATGGAAATTCCCATAGAAAAATGTTTTGGTCTAAATTTTCATACATGGAAAGTGAAAATACAATTGCAATTTATGAATAAAAATTTGTGGGGCATAATAAACGGGAAAGAGAGCACCCACCAATGCATCTAAATTGTTAGATTGGCATAGCAGAGATGGTAGAGCGAAAGCTACTATTGGCCTTGCTCTCCGACTCTAAACTTCATGTAGACCTAGACAAATCATCCAAAGGAATTTGGGATGCTCTAAATAAATTATTTGAAGCGAAAGCAGTTAATGCCAAATTTTCCCTAAAACTTCAGTTAAATAGGTTCAATATGGATGAAGGAGTCTCTATGTCAAGCCACATTAGCAATTTGAGGTCCCTGATCAGACAACTAGCAGAAGTCAAAGCTGCAATAGAGGATGAGAATGCCAAAGCTATCTTATTAAACAGTTTGTCTTCAAAAATCAGCAATGTAGTTTTTACCCGCAATCAAATTCAATCTCAATCTCTAGATGATATGATTACAGCTCTTCTAGCTGAAGAAAACCGAACAACTGCAGAAGATGCACATGGTGATTCTCAACAAGAAAGTGCATTTTATTCCAAAACTGGAAACTTTCGTAGACGGTCGGATAAAGATAAACAGGAGATTGAATGTCATTTTTGTAAGAAAAAAGGTCACACAGTGTGGGATTGTCGTGTTCGAGACAATGATGTGCTCAAGGGTAAAGGCATATCAAATGCAGCCAATATAGCCATGATTAAAGACCCGCCAGATGCAGAAAGTAGTGAGGGCAGTGACAAATACGCAATATAAAAATGCTCTAAACTTTGAAAACAAGAAAGGATACAGGGTAGATGAAGCTCGGTATGGATGGTTGCTCAAATAATTCAGGAGACTGGATCTTGGGAATTATACCCTCATGAGGGTCATGAGACAACTTGATGGAGTTTGTGGATGGCTCAATATGGATGGTTGTCCAATAATTCAAGAGATTTGTGATTCGGGAGTTCGGGGAGGTGGAAACTCGGAACATGGGAATTCAGCTTGGGAGCTACACCTTTACAAAGGTCACGAAGCAGCTTGATGGAGCCCTACCTAGTCAAAGCATTGCTTTCAATGTGAACACCTCTAAAACTTACATAGTTATAGTTTTGTTAGAATGTTTGTTTTTTGCTTTCTGTAGAGTAAGCCTTAAGAGGGGGTATTAAATATAAGGCTTATTAATAAGGACGTCATTAGTTATTTAACTAAAAGATGGTTGTAACCAGTTGTAATTATATCAACAGCTATGTAACTACATTCATAAATAAATGGACACAATATCAAATGTGTGCAATCCACCTCTTTATTTGTTCTTTGTGCACGTCTTCCGACATGATCCAAGTTTTTGGTATCACTGTTGAAAAAATGAGGTCTTATTCTACTTCTTTGGCATTGTCATGGAGCTAAGCTTGGTGGCACATGGCCGTTACGGGGCTTTTTGTTTGCCAACTTTGTTGCTTTTCTTTGTTGAAATGCCATATTCCTCTTTGTTTTAAAAGGTTGTGGTGTACAATATGGTATCTATGCATCTCTTCTTTATCACCCCTACAGCTTTTCTAATTTGTGCAAATTATTTGCCAAAACATACAAAATTTAGATGTAGTTTTGGCATTCATGATTTTCAAAATGCCCAATGACATAAGATGGTGTTGGATGTAGGTTGTATTTCCCTAATCTCAAATTTCAAAAGGCTTGATTTGGGATGTCTTTTCTTTTTTTGCACATTTCCTCTTCCAACAGGCATCTTTGAAAAGTTCCAAAAAATGATGACACATTCTAGAAAGTATTTCATTCAAATGACATTATAGATGCAATAATAGTAGTTCCATGACGTATCATGAGAGAAAAACAACAGGGTAGATACCAAGACCTTTGTTCCAAAAATTACAATTTACCATCTAAAAAACGTGTTTTATCGATTCCTGTCCTGTTAACAATTTAGCGCATGGAAAATCGCGATTTGTGCCCTGCCAATAAATTGGCGATTTCCGGCAAGTAAAACCCAGAAAAAGCGTGAAAAATCGGTGGAAAATCACACGGGTTAGGTATAAAATGACCAAACTAAAAAAAAGTGTGGCCATTTGGAAGCATTTCGTAGCTATTTTCTCCTACGCAATTTTACCCTCACGTTCTGTAAGGGTTTCATATTTTGACATTCGACCAGGAGCATGTTTCTTTTCTACATTTGTTTTTATTTATTTTCGTTGATTATTCGAATTTTTATTATTTGCGATTTTGCAGGTATCTGAGTGTAAGTTTTGGGTCAGATTCGGACAAACTAAACAAAGAAATACATAGAAGAAATAATATGAAACCAAAAATCTGAACGCAATATTATTATTGCATAGTATGTTTATCTGATTGCAAGCATATGTATATATAGGAGTTACATCTCCTATAATATAGGAGAACTATAAATCTCCTATAGCAACTCAAACCTTTACATAGACGAGTTGTTTCACTTTCAACAACTAGTAATATCCTATAAACATATCAACCTATTTACGTGGGTTTGTTATTACTCACCCTAATATGTTTACTTGCTCACAATATTATATTATGCCATCCCATATGTGAGCAGTAATAGGATTATTCCTAACAATCCCCCCTTAGTGCGAACATGGCAGAAAGTGCCACCTTCAACTAAGCAACATGTCGCTCCGTAGCTTGCACATGGTCTCAATCATCAACACTGATTGTGGGAACTACATCATCCATGAATAAGGGCCCATCAACCTATCCAGGTGAATATATGAATTGGGACCCATCAACCAATTCACATCAACCATCTCGTCGATCTGATCAAGAACATTTCCTGCAATAGTATCAATGGTACAAATCTCCACATCATCATCATAACAAGGAAAACATAGAAATTGTATTGCACACAGGAACAGGGATGCTCTCCTATTCTTATTTATCACACAAAGAAAACCAAAAAAGTGTCACTAAAGTAATATGCAACCTCTAAGGTAGTGACGAACTCGAGGACGTTGATCGTCCTCCTACCTCCGTTGCCTCCATCCACCGGTGTGACGCTGCTATCTCAACAGAATGTAATCATGACGCTCAATGATTTCCACATTGTTTATTATTCCCCCCAACAATGTGAAATCATTTATTTTATAGGACGTTGGGTTACACCGAAAATGCATCCGGAAGGCAATTTTTTTATTATTTATTTTTAGTTTTATAATGACACGTTTGACAACTATTGAGACTCGTTTGAATGACAATTTGGACGATACTTTTAACACTTAGATGACATACTTTGGAATTTGAAAATAAAGATCCACAAGAACTTGATTATTTCAACATTTTTATGGCTGCTCACAAATTAAACAAAATGGCCTATTTACACTAAAATACTTACTTTGACAACAAATGACTATCCAAACACTACTTTATAGCTTGGACACAATTAACCATGACTATTGAAGGACCTAGACCACATTTTTTATTTGGTTACTAAAAGTAGATTTTAGTAAAGATTACAAAATTAAAACTCCACACTTCCTTGATAATTCACCCGTTCATGCAAAACATATGAAAATGACATTATGAACAAATATTTAGTCATCTACTGAGTGGCACATGCAATTGACCTACTAAAAACAAGACTCATACGACTTACATTCTAATAAACATTGTCGTTGAAGTTGAAGATAGTGATGAGATCGAGGTGGAGACTAAATGCCAAGTCAGGGTGGCGGTATCAACTGCACAGATCTGATGTAAAGCCATAAAATAATGCCACCAATTTTCCTTTGAATTGTTCAACGTCCCAGATTTGCAACGTGAAACGATGGGCATTGAGGGTTGCTTCATATAACATTAGATTATCTGATTTGAAGTTTTGTAAAGGCAATGGTGCAGGTTCGAGCTTGGTGTGCTTTAAAACCTTCTCCCTCTGATCCGCACATGCCGCCACATGTCTATTTTTCTTTAATAAATTTGCCAAAAAGGACGTCAAAATCAGTGAAACTACAATATAGATTTGACTGATCTCTTGTTCGCCAAGCCTTAGACAAGATTCGGGGATATTTTTCTTGCTAATAATCTCAACACTCTGCCTATAGATCTGCATGGAAACTGCGCAGTGAGCAATAGTACTAAAACAATAGATTTGATTTGTTCCTCAGATTTTACGTGACGACTGTTGGAATTAAAGGTAGATGGCACCAAACGGAAATAGCAAGCCTTGCAATTGATTGCCATATTTGATAGTTGATTGTATGGCGTAGAGATGGAGGATATATGGATCTAGAATTTGCAAATCACATTCTGAGAAGTCATGAGAACTCGCGACTCTTCTTCATTCACCAGTCACGAAACTTAAAAAACAATAGATTGCAAATAAATATTCCAGCTTCATAAACTGGGGCGATAGCTAAATTAATATCCCCTGCAAAAAAAAATTATTTCTCCATCGGAGAGAACGTGCTCTGATACCAAATGTAAGTTTTGGTTCAGATCTGGACAAACTAAACACAGAAATACAAGAAATAATAATGAAACCAGAAATCTGAACACAATATTGTTATTGCATACTATGTTTATTTGATTGCAAGCATACGTATGTATAGGAGAGCTATAAATCTCCTATAACATCTCAAACCTTTACATAGACGAGTTGTTTCAACAAGTAGTAATATCCTATAAACATATAAACCCATTTATGTGGGTTTGCTATTACTCACCCTAATATGTTTAATTGCTCACAATATTATATTATGCCATCCCATAATGTGAGCACTAATAGGATTATTCCTAACACTGAGTTTGTTTTTAATTATTTTCCATGGTGTTCTACTTCTCACGAGTCACAGTCATTAACTGTATTACAAGAAACTCGATGGTGGTTTGCTTCTTCCACGAAAATGATCCAGAAATGGTAAAGGGCCCTGTTTATGGAGATGAACAGGATTCTGCTCTGAGGAAACACCGTGAAGACTGAACTCAAACATTGTGAGTTTGTGCCAACCGGTTAAATTTCATGAATTGGACTTATCTAATAAATCCTATTTTGGAGGCAAAAGTGAAAGAAGAACTAGAACAGGTTATATGCTGGTCAAAGTTTTCCCCCTAATATGTCTGTTTTGATAAATCCCATGGCAATGTAAAACAGCCTTGAACGAAGCATGTATTCACAACCCTTTTGGGCTAATTTGCTAAAGAACACGTGTTTGTGTTTTCAAGGTTTATCATCACTGCATTGAGAGGCATAATGGATAGTTCATAAGTTTCTGGATGCATACTCAGTTGTTTTAGAGCAAATGCCAAAGGTGTTGGATTTACATAGGAGTCTAGGACTTCTAAGATGTACCAGAAATCGTGATTAACTAAGCCTCTTGATGATACATGTTTGCAAAATTCTTGAATACCGATACTATAAATTCCGTTAGATTGAAAAGATAATAGGGTCTCCCACGGACCTTAGGGAAGGAGCATAGAATCTACCAGATGTTTATGTTGGAAATATTGTCATTGATGTCAAAGGCTTAATCATTGATGTATTTGGTTAATGGAAATGTGTAACGGAAGTTGATGGAACTATTGACGGATGTTGACGGAAATGGTAGAAAGTAACGGAAATAACCAGCAGTATAGAAAGGCTGAAAACGAAAGTTTAACTACATGAAAAGAAGTATTGTTACATGGTATAAGCGAGATATACACAGCTGTACATATGAGAAAGATATCAGCATTTTTAGGTGTTCATATGCCATGTTTCATGGCGAAAAAGAATATTTAATGATGGCTGGCAGCGATTTAATGATGACAGTAATTTTTATTAAAGAAAGGGCCAGCGCATTTAATGGAGTATATTACATTGTTTAATGTGCATTTAATAATTTTTATGGTCTGCATTAATTACTTTTGGTTTTACGCTGACTAATGCACATAATTAAGTTGTGTTAATTAAATAATGGAAAGGTTGTGTTGGTTTAGAATCATAGTAGCAACTTTCGTACGCAGAGTCTTAAAACGGTGGACACAAAATATGGAAAAAAAAACGGTCCATAGGAAAAATACGATAAATACGGAAAAAAATACGGTAATTGTATATATAAAAAATATGGTAATTTTAATAATTAAACACACAACTATACAACAAATTAAAAATTATTAAAGTGAAAAAGATTTTTGGCTTAAACTTAAAACATGTATGCATTAACTAAAATGATGGAAATAACATATTTTATGTCTCTAACATCACGAGTGTTGACAAATGTTTACAATTCTTAAAAATAGGAACACAACTATGAAGCTCCCACATTAAGAGTCGTCCCTCATTTGTATCATTCTCTGAATATTCACCATCTGATATCTCATCATCACCACTACTTACATCTGCATAGTACTCTGCATCATAGTTCAAATTTGCATCAGGATTCAAAGAATGAGGAGTAGAGGTGGAAGAGTATTGCTTTGCAATATTGGCACTTAGGACTCGCATGTTGCTATGGACAAAAACTAGATCTGATAGTTGTTGAGTCCCTAATTTATTCCTCCGCTTTGAATGAATGAGTTCAAATGTACTCCAATTCCTTTCACAACTAGATGCACTGCATACTTGACTTAGAATACGAATAGCAAACTTTTGTAACTCTGGAGTTGAACCACCATAAGATTCCCACCATTGCACAGGTGTGATATCTGGATTAGTTCTATTCTCTCTTGCTTTTTGTCGAGAGAAGAGGAGCCCAATCTCATCCCTATATGCATTTTTTTGGCTTCGAATATCAGGATCTAAGCACATTCTATCCATGCATTGATACAAACCATCCATAGTCTCCTCATCACTTTCATGTTTCATCCCAAACAACCGAGGATTCAAGTAACATGCTGCTGAATGTAACGGAGAGTGCATCATATACCACCTCTCATCTATCATATCCCATAAATAATTCCATTCTGGCTTACAAGAATCTCCACCAAAGGATTGTTTGATTGCCTCTTTTGCCGTGTCCATTGCCTCAATAATATCTCCCATGCAAGGAATGTCACCATCAGCCATTCTAAGCACTCTTAACAATAGGCTCAAATATTTTATTGGCCTTTATTGCTCCCTCCCAAAATTGTTCCCCTAGAATGATAGCTGCAATTTCTTTGTTTTTTTTAATAGATGAAAGTTTACTATTTGCCCAATCTCGACCAACCACCACACTTCTAATTGCTTCCTTCTCTTCAATTTCTCTTTGCAAGGTAATAAATCGAGTTGCAAATCTTGTGTCCCCTGGCATCAATAATTCTCTCTTACACTCTTTTCTGTATTTGCTTAGTGTAAATTGGTGGTTTGTAATAAACTTGGCAATCAATTTGCCTTCTTCCACAACTGTTGATACCCAATGTAACTTTCCAAAATCTTCCAAAAGAAGATCCAAGACATGAGCAACACAAGGACTCCAGATTATAGTTGGATATTTTTCCATCAAAAATTTTCCTGCTCCAACACAATTTGTAGCATTGTCAGTCACAATTTGAACTATGTTTTCCACTCCAACATGTAAAATAGCTTGTTCAAGGACATTAGCAATATATTCTGAAGTTTTTGTTTCACTTGAAGCATCCACAACCTTTTAAAAACACAGCTCCACGAGGACAACAAGAAAGAGTATTGATAAGAGTTCTACGTCTCCTATCTGACCAACCGTCAATAACAATTGTGCATCCAGTTTTGCTCCAAGAATCTATAATAGGTTTCAGCTCCTTTATTATTTCATCCTTCTCTTTCTCGAGACCCGATGTCCTCAAACTCTCATAAGAAGGGCCAAGATACCCTTTCCCAAAATTCTGAAATTGCACGCACCATTCCGCAAAAATATGGAGATCTAGCATGATTAAAAGGTACTGCATCACCATAAAAATACCTGCCCACTGCCCTATCAACATCTTCCTTAGACTTTTGATTCCAAAATGTTTTCAATGTTTGTTTTTGTTTTCCTTGTGAAATTTTGCAGATGAGATTGAACTGATCCAACTTCAATGTGTATTTTATGTTTCCTTGCAGCATTCTCCAGTTTGGATCACACTGTTTTAATATATTCTGTTTTGTATCCTTATCAATCTGTAGGCAACTAGAAACTTGGTTTGAATTTCCAAGAAGATGACCTCGAATCCTAGTTAAATTATCTTGCATTCTAGATTTACAAAATGTGCATTTATACACCTTTTCTGTATCATCCCATTCTATGTATTCTCCATTCAGGTGCTGTGGACCTTTTTTGTGCCATATTCACCCTGTTTTGAAATAAAAATATAAGATCTTAAGTTGAATTTCAATATGATTTCGAATTTTGATATACTATGTTTGTTTGTAAAATATATGAATGAAATCTTCTTTTGATAAAATAAATTATAACAGTGATGAATAAACCATTAAAAAAATAAAAAAAATTACACTTGAAATAAATTTTAACTAACCTGCAGGCTGCTGCAATGAAACCTCTGTTAACTCTGCTGTTGAAAGCTCTGAAAAATTATTGTTTTTACCTCTGTTGAAAGCTCTGTTTTTACCTCTGGTGTCTCTTGCTAAGTTGGTGCTTAGCAAAAAGTTTTGGGGTTGGTGCTCTTGTAGGTTGGTGCCTACAAAAATTGTAATTTGGGGATTGGTGTAACCTCTTTTCGAAAGGATGTGAGAAGAATATATAAGGAGACGGAATCATTTGATTTAAAAAAAGCACACATATTGAATATTTTGAGTGAAGAGAGAAAAGGAAGAGCAGAATATGAAATAAAAAGGAGTGAAGGGCAGATTTATTTTTGATGAAAAGTTGCAGCGATTTATTTATGTGAAGGGACTGAAATAAATAAAAAAGGATATTCTGAGCAGCAGTTTTGTTCTATCACTTGTTGATGCAACAACATAAAAGATAGGAAAGAGTTTGTTTTTTTTGTGACGAAAGTTGGTGCCTTCATATTTGAAGAGATAGGTGTCTCTTGCTAAGTTGGTGCTTAGCAAAAAGGGGTTGGTGCTCTTGTAGGTTGGTGCCTACAAAAATTGTAATTTGGGGATTGGTGTCTCCCGTAGGTTGGTGCCTACAAACATTTGAGAAATATAATAAAGAAGATTTTCTCCGTGGTTTTCTCCTAAAAGGGTTTCCACGTAAATATGTGTCTATTTGCAGTGTGTTGGTTTGCTTTGCATTCATTGATTGCTTTGATATATTCTCTGTGAAACTGATTAATTGTGATTACGGATCTGAGATTAAGTGTTAAATTTAAAAGAATATCATAATACTGATTCACCCCCCCCCCCTCTCAGTATTATCTTGTGCTTAACAATTGGTATCAAAGCGGGTGCCTTCAGGAACAATCTAACAATTGGAAGGTAGATCTCAGAAGCACATATGGCTACTCATCAAGTACAAGAAGGTTTTTCTTCAAACAAGGCTCCATTGTTTGATGGAACAAACTATGCATTTTGGAGCATAAGAATGAAAACATATCTAATGGCACTAGGGTTTGATTTTTGGCAATCAGTAACAGTTGGATATACAATCCCATCAGTTCCACCGACAAATCAAGCAGGAAAGAAGGCTTTTGAAAATAATGCCAAGGCGATGAATGATATCCTATGTGGCCTATCAGAATCTAAGTTTGTTAAAGTAATGCAATGTGACACGGCAAAGGAGATATGGGACAAACTTCGAACTATCTATGAAGGTGATGACAAGGTTAAAAGGGCTAAGCTTCAAACTCATAGGAGACAATTTGAAAGCCTGAAAATGAAGGATGAGGAGAATGTTGCAGCCTATCTTCTTCGCGTGGATGAGGTTGTCAACGCCATAAGAGGGTTAGGCAAAAATATTGAAGAATCCATAATCGTTCAAAAGATTCTAAGATCTCTACCATTAAGATTTGATGCTAAGGTGTCTGCCATTGAAGAAATGAAGGATCTTGATAAGTTGAGCATGGACGAACTACATGGAATACTGACCGCGTATAAAATGAGGACTGAGTCAAATAGACCATCAAAGAAGGAAGTTGCATTCAAAGTCTCAAAGAAAAAGAAAATCAAAGAACCTGAATCGAATGAGAACTCAAGCAGCGAAGAAGATGATAAAGAAGCCTTGTTCATTCGAAAGTTAAAGAAAGGATCTGGAAAGTACAAAGGTAAGTTACCATTTAAATGTTTTAACTGTGGTAAAATTGGTCATTTTGCGGCTAAGTGTCCAGAGAAAGAAGATAGTGATGATGAGGAAAGCAAACCTAAATTCAAAAGGGAATTCAAGCAAAACAAAGGCAAGAAAAGATTTGGAAAGCAAAAGAAAAGCTTATATTCAAAAGGAAGTAGTAAATCATCCGAAGAAAGTGGGATAAGTGACTCAGTTAGCGATAATGAAGAAATATTATTCATGGCTATAAAAGATGACTTAGAAAGAGATGAAGACATGGAAGAAAAAGGTGAAGTGATTCTTGAAAAGGAACTTATCTGTGCCTTGGGAGAGTTAAAAGCTCTTAAAAAGAAAAATCAGAAACAAAAGTTACAGATCCTAAAGTATGAAGAAGAAGATCGTAACTTTGAAGCTAAGATATCACAATCTCTTGAAGAATCAGGAAAGATGATCGTGGATCTAAAAACCCAAATTGAAGAAGCAAAACGAGTTGAAGAATTAAGAAATCAACTAAGGACTAAGGAAGAAGATTGCGAAAAGCGTGAGTTAGAGATCACTGCTTTGAGAAAGGACTTGGAAAAGGCAAATGCTAAAGTTACAAGTAATCTAAAATTCGAGAAAAGTACTGAGATACTAGATGAAATTCTGAACCAACAGAAGTCAACATCCGACAAGACTGGTCTTGGATATACGCAAAGACAAGACACCACTAACACAAAAGGTATAGAGTCGTCAAAAGGGACCAGAGCAGAGAAGTCAAAGACCTATGCAGAGACACTCAAGGAACCTATGAAGAATGAAGAGTTGAAAAGGGAGAAGAGCTTTATGAAGATCAACACTTCTTATAAGGAAAGCAAAGATGAGAACAAGTTTAAAAGACCAAATCCTCCAAGATATACTCACATGTTCAGGTTTGAAAATTCTTTCTATGGCTATTGCTTCTATTGTAATCATTTTGGTCATAAAGCAATAGATTGTAGAATACGGGTGAGAGACAACAATATAAAGAACAAAGGTGTGTATGGATTCTCAAATAGAAATCGCAACTCCTTTGCTCCTTTATCAAACTATGTTGAAGATATCGTTTGTTACAACTACAATAACTATGGACATATGGCAAGATTTTGTAGAAGTGATTTTGTAGAACCATCCAAATCGAACCAGAAGGTAAATGCTCCAGAAATAAAGAAGAAAGAAGCTACAAAAATTTGGAAACAGAAGAAAGAGGATGATGGGCAAGATAAAGAAAAATCTATGCTTGTTCAAACAGCATTCCATGCACAAGATGAAGGGCAGTTGTGGTACATTGATAGCGGATGTTCAAGACATATGACCGGAGATAAAAGTAAGTTCATCTCATTGAAGAAAGTAAATGAAGGTACGGTAAAATTCGGTGATAACGCTAAAGCAAAGATCGTTAGAAAAGTTACGCTGAGTCTTGATAATGGTAAAACAAAAACAGAGAATGTTTTATATGTTGATGGATTAAAGCATAATCTCTTAAGTGTAAGCCAAATGTGTGATCAAGGACACACTTAAGTTTTATGTTGAAGGGTGTGAGATAAGGAAGGCAGACACGGGAGAGTTAGTAGCAGATGCACATAGAACCACAAATAACCTATACATGCTCAGAGAAGTAAAAGGAGAGAAATGTTTTCTAAGTCAGGTTGAAGAGAGTTGGCTATGGCATAGAAGGATGGGGCATATAAATTTTGATAATCTTGTGAAAATCAACAACAAGCAGGTTGTGCGGGATATGCCTAAAGTAACGAAACCTGCAAGTACTCTATGCAAGCAATGTCAGCATGGAAAGCAAACCAGAGCAAGGTTTAGAACGAAGGAGTATTCGACCACCAAACCACTGGAGCTGATTCATACGGATTTGTGTGGACCTACCAGAACAAAAAGCATACAAGGTGAGAGTTATTTCATGTTATTCATTGATGACTACACTAGAATGACTTGGGTAGCCTTTCTAAAAGAAAAGTCAGAAGCATTTGAGAAGTTCAAAGCTTTCAAGGCTTTAGTAGAAAATGAAACCGGATTGAAAATAAAGTGCCTGAGGTCAGATCGAGGAGGTGAGTTCACCTCAAATGAATTCACTGAATATTGTGAAGA
This sequence comes from Taxus chinensis, assembly GCA_019776745.2. Lineage (NCBI taxonomy): Eukaryota > Viridiplantae > Streptophyta > Pinopsida > Cupressales > Taxaceae > Taxus > Taxus chinensis. The sequence continues at coordinate 12,216,235 of CM034153.1, forward strand.
TCATGGAATCAAAAGACAATACTCAGCTGCAAGGACTCCACAACAAAATGGAGTGGCAAAAAGAAAGAATCGAACCGTCCAAAAAATGGCTAGAACCATGTTAAATGAATCTAAGCTATCAGATAAATTTTGGAGAGAAGCGGTAAATACGGTTTTTCATATCTTGAATAGAGGGCAAATTAGAGTTAATCATGACAAAACTCCTTATGAATTGTGGAAAGGAAGACCAGCTACTGTAAAATATTTCAAAGTGTTTGGGAGTAGATGCTTTATTAAAAGAAATGAAGAGAACTTGGGCAAATTCGATTCAAGAGTGGATGAAGGAATTTTTCTTGGCTACTCTATTAAAAGCAAAGCCTACAGATGTTATAACAAAAGACTACAAACTATAGTAGAAAGTGCAAATGTGAGAGTGGATGAAATCGTGAATCAAAAAGCTAAAGAACCTACAAAAGAGCCCTTAGAAATACCCGAGGTAGTAGAAGAAAAAGAAGAGGAAGAAAATGTTGAAAAATTAAGTAAATCTGAAAGGCAGGACACCAAAACACCATCTCGTTTTGTTAAGAAGAATCATGTTGAAAGTCAGATCATTGGAAACCTTGATGATGGAGTACAGACAAGAAGAAGAATTGTAAGTGCATCAGAACCAGTAAATTTATCCTTATTATCCAAAATAGAGACGAAGAACTTTGCAGAAGCCAGCCATGATAATCATTGGATAAAGGCAATGGAGAAAGAGTTAGATCAAATTGAGAAGAATGAAACATGGGAACTTGTACCTAGGCCAAAGGATCAGAATGTGATTAGCACTAAGTGGGGTATTCCGAAATAAATTGAATGAAGATGGGCAAGTCACTCGAAACAAGGCAAGGTTAGTATGTAAAGGGTATGCTCAAGTAGAAGGTGTTGATTTTGAAGAAACTTTTGCTCCTGTTGCTAGATTAGAAGCAATTAGAATGTTTCTTGCTTTTTCGGTATTCAAGAACTTCAAAGTCTATCAAATGGATGTCAATATCAGCATTTCTAAATGGGAAGTTAGAAGAAGAAGTATACATAGAACAGCCTGAAGGGTTCCTCCTATCAAAAAATGAAGATTATGTGTGTAAGTTGAAAAATGGCCTTGTACGGATTAAAACAAGCTCCCAGAGCATGGTACTCAAGGCTTGATAAGTACCTACAAGACCAAGGGTTCAAGAGAGGATTTGTTGATAGCAAATCTTTTACATTAAAACTGAAGGTGAGCACCAACCGATTGTTGTTGTATATGTAGATGACATAATTTTTTGAGACGAGACAATTAGAAAATGTCCAAGAAATTTTTCAAAGACATGCAAAAGGAGTTTGAGATGTCTATGTTGGGAGAGTTATCATTTTTCTTTGGATTGCAAATTTCTCAATTTGATAAAGGAATATTTATATCCCCAACCAAGTTTGTGAAGGAAATGTTGAAGAAATTTGGTATGGGGGAGTGTGCACCTGTTTAGCACACCTATGGCTACCGGGACTAAGTTGAGCAAAGATGATGAATCTTTCAATGTTGATCAAACTCTCTATAGATCAATGATTGAGAGTTTACTATATATGACGGCATCCAGATCAGACATCATGCAAGCAGTGGGTATGGTTGCTCATTTTCAAGCAAGGCCGAAAGAAACACATGTGCAAGTTGTAAAACGCATATTTAGATATCTAAAGGGAACTACGGATTATGGGTTATGGTAGCCAAGGGGTAAAGACTTCACATTGGTAGCTTATACCGATTCAGATTGGGTAAGATGTGTGGATGATAGAAAAAGTACAAGTGGAGGAGCATTTTTCCTTGGAGACAGCCTGGTATCGTGGTTAAGTAAGAAGCAAAAACTTTGTATCCTTATCCACGACAGAAGCAGAGTATATAGCAGCAGTGGTTATGTTGTACTCAAAATTTTATGGATGAAGCAAACCTTAAAAGATATCAAACTAGAGTATGATCATCCAATCTCCATATTGTGTGATAATACCAGTGCTATAAGTATTTCAAAGAACCCGGTTATGCATTCCATAACAAAGCATATTCCCATAAGATATCACTTCTTAAGAGAGCAGGAGGCAAAAAAGCAGGTAAAGTTGGAATTTGTTGCTACATCCGAACAAATAGCAAATATCTTCACCAAGCCACTTCCAAAGGAGACATTTGAATATCTACGACAGAAGTTGGGAGTAATATCCTTTGCTTCTTCCCATTGAAAAATCAAGAGAAGCATCGGTTGAGGGGGAGCTAAACATTGCAATATTTAGCTCCTAGATTGGCCCTTTGCCGTTGATGTCAAAGGGGGAGAATGACTGTAAGGGGGAGTTACAACAAGGGGGAGTTGCAGAAAAGTTTTTTTTTAAGGTTGCCATCAATGACAAAGGGGGAGATTGTTGGAAATATTGTAATTGATGTCAAAGGCTTAATCATTGATGTATTTGGTTAATGGAAATGTGTAACGGAAATTGACGGAACTATTGGCGGATGTTGACGGAAATGGTAGAAAGTAACGGAAATAACCAGTAGTATAGAAAGGCTGAAAACGAAAGTTTAACTACATGAAAAGAAGTATTCTTACATGGTATAAGCGCGATATACACAGTTGTACATATGAGAAAGATATCAACATTTTAAGGCGCTCATATGCCATGTTTCATGGTGAAAAAGAAGATTTAAATGATGGCTAGACAGCGATTTAATGATGACAGCAATTTTATTAAAGAAAGGGCCAGCACATTTAATGGAGTATATTGCATTGTTTAATGTGCATTTAATAATTTTTATGGGCTGCATTAATTACTTTTGGTTTTAAGCCGACTAATGCACTTAATTGTGTTAATTAAATAATGGAAGGGTTGTGTTGGTTAGAATGATGTGTCTTTTCGAAAGGATGTGAGAAGGATATATAAGGAGATAGAATCATTTGATTTAAAAAAAAGCACACATATTGAATATTTTGTGTGAAGAGAGAAAAGGAAGAGCAGAATATGAAATAAAAAGGAGTGAAGGGCAGATTTATTTTTGATGAAAAGTTGTAGCGATTTATTTATGTGAAGGGACTGAAATAAATAAAAAAGGATATTTTGAGCAGTAGTTTTGTTCTATCACTTGTTGATGCAACAACACAAAAGATAGAAAAGAGTTTGTTTTTTTTGTGACGAAAGTTGGTGCCTTCATATTTGAAGAGATAGATGTCTCTTGCTAAGTTGGTGCTTAGCAAAAAGGGGTTGGTTCTCCTGTAGGTTGGTGCCTACAAAAATTGTAATTTGGGGATTGGTGTCTCCCGTAGGTTGGTGCCTACAAACATTTGAGAAATATAATAAAGAAGATTTTCTCCATGGTTTTCTCCCAAAAGGGTTTCCACGTAAATCTGTGTCTATTTGCAGTGTGTTGGTTTTGCTTTGCATTCATTGATTGCTTTGATATATTATCTGTGAAACTAATTAATTGTGATTATGGATCTGAGATTAAGTGTTAAATTTAAAAGAATATCATAATACTGATTCACCCCCCCCCTCTCAATATTATCTTGTGCTTAATAGTTTAGTCATCTTTCAATTAAAAAAGGAGCATGCTCAGATGTTAATTAAAAATTAAGGAACATGGAAGGCCATAAAATACATTTAATTCCACCTATAAGTAGTTGATACGAGGCTTGTTGTCTGCTCCATAACCAAATAGATGAGTGTAGCAAGGAATCAGAAAAGGAGCTAAGACAAGAGAGAGCTCTAATGTTCAACAATGTACCCTTGTAAGCAATATTTTTACAGCAATAACAGAGGTCTCCATTGGAATGATGGAGTTTTTGCCATTTATTGGGTTTCTTTAGAGTATATGATTGAGCCTCCTTGTGATTGTTTGCATTCAGATTTTATTTTATTTTTTTTAAACCGCCATCAAAAATTTATATTAGATAAAAGTGAAAAATGCATATATGACTATGCCAAGCCTGAAAACTATTTGCCCAGGCTTGAGCATGATACAAAGGATAAACTAAGAACATCATCATGGTGAGGAGTCCAGGCTTAGAATATGTCGGATATCCAGTTGAAGCTTATCGGACCACCATACAGGCGGCATGCCATAGCAAAAGAGATCTCTATGATTTAAGGCCTAATTCACTAATCCATCAGCAACTTTATTCCGAGCACAAGGAATGTTGTACATCTGAACATCCTAAAATTGTTGTTTCAATTGTTGTATCCTCCCTACCTCTTTTGTTATTCACCAGTTAGAGGAAGAATCAGGTCATCAAATAACAACTTTAAAATAATTTGAGAGTCCGATTCAATTTGAAGCTTTTGCCATCCGATCTTTAAAGCCTCCTGCATGCCTCTATAGATTGCTTTCACCTCCGCAATATTGTTAGCAGTAGTACCCAGATTCTTCGCAAAGAATTGCACTTCCCACAAAATGTCTCTAGCAATGCCTCCCATAGCAGCTCTTCCTCAATTCCCTCGAGAAGCACCATCTGTTTTCAACTTTCCATATCCTAAAGGATGTGTTGTCCAAGGACTTACACCTATAGCTTGTTGTTTAATTTGCCTCCTGGAAAGCGTAGCATCCCCAAGGTCCATAGATACCTGTTTGAGGAGATGTACCCACTCTGGTGACAGACTCTAAGGTAATTGTATTTTATGTTTGAGGCTTCCCATTATGTTAATTTAAATTTTCTCCCAGATAAAAGAGTTCTCTTTGCTAACTTGCTGAAAAAAATTGTGATTCCTTTCTTTCCAAATATTCCGTAGAGTGAGATAGATGTTAGTCCACAAGATCAGAAGGAAATGTTGACCCTTTGGGAGAGTTCGATTCCATGCACTAAAAGTTCCCTGTATGGACGCAAAATTATTCCAGTGTAATTGAAACAATGTAGATAACTGATGCCAAATAGGATTAACCCAAGGACAAAGGAAGAAAAGATGCGATGCAGATTCTTCGTCCCGTAAACACAAAATGCATCTAAAAGGGCCATACTTTCCTCTCTTCAAAAGACAATCCCCTATGAGAACTCTTGCATGAATAACCAGCCAAACAAAGAAATTGACTTTGGGCCACACACTTGGCTGCCATAAATTTGTGAAAATAAACCGAAGAGGATGTGGATTGTTCACCGGCAGTGAAGAATAACCAGCAGATACTGAGTATGCACCGGAAACATCCTATCACCATCCCATTTTATCTGGTAATGGTGAAGAAAACAGAGGTCTAGCCTGGAAGACTTTATGAAGCAAAGTGAGATCCTCATGACTTACAGCAATGGGCCATTCTGAAACAGGGATCCAATCTTTTCTATTTTCCCAAGGAAGGTTACAGTTCGCCCATAATGGACAACCTTTGTCCATTCCATGCCTTGCATTTGTTCCATAATTGGGTCTAAGATGAGGGAATTGGAGAATGAGAGGTTGCTGACCGTCCCAAGAATCCATCCAAAAATTGGCCAGGACAATACAAAAGAGCTCTTTTTTTATTTTCCAGTTTCATAATTCCTTGATGTTGTTATTTGTTGTTATTTGTTGAAGATGGTTTATTACATTTTTTAAATGTAAGCCTTTATCTACAGTTTGTATTTTGAAAAATAAAGCAATTTAAAGTTTAGTGAATACTGTCATAAATCATGACACTATGAATTTGTGATAACTGATAACCTTATTTGAACCTCTTCCTATAGCTCCCAAACGAATTTCATCTTGTTTAGGAACAAAACATATATACCTTTGTTGTAATTTTTTCTTCATGCAATTATAATATTATTCTTATTTTCGTCATGTAATTTGATTTCTCTAAGACTTGTAAAACTAAGACAGAATTGTTTTTCAAGTTTAGTTGCTCTTAATAAGCCTAACTCAAAAGACCCCTCTTGGAAGCATTATGAATAAGCACCGGCAATTGTATTGTATGCAATGATTGTGGAATGAAGATGAGTGGAGGTGTTTATTGCCTTAAGTTCCACATTGCACGAATAGCAGGGAATGAAGTGACATTGTGCACACATGCACTGCCTGAGCCTCAAAGAGAGTTGTCTGCTTTCTTTGCGGCTTATGCAGAGAAAAAAGATGACAAAAAGAGAAGAGCTAATGCACTAGTAGCCCTAATAAATAGGAGGGCAGCGAAGGAAGATTTTGACATTGAGGCCTCTTCTATTGCCCCAACTCCACGGGGTCACACACTGGGACGGGGCTCATCCATTAAAAGTAGTTCAGCTACGTTTTTTGTTCCTCGAAGTAGTCTCGGGTCACAACCTTCATTCGAAGGTACCGCTTGGAATAAAGAAATGCATAATGAAGCAAGAATAGCTGCAACAAATTTTTGGTACTACAATAACATTCCTTTCAATGTGGCAAAAAGTCCATATTGGGAGAATTTCGTCACTGTATTCACTGTTGTCAGGAAGGGGTTCAAGGCTCCTACTCCCCATGATTTGAGTGGCCCGTTGTTAGAGGATTCCGTCATACATACCAAAACTCTTGTAGAAGAGCCAAAAAAGGTATGTCACCATTTTGCCTGATGGGTGGAAAAATGGGAAAAACCGCACATTGATTAACTTCCTAATGGCATCAAGTGGGCAGTTGGTCTTCTTGAAGTCAATTGATGCCTCCCATTTGGTGCATAATTGATCGGGGATGGAACAAGACACTCCATCAACATATACATGCAGCGGCATACTACCTAATCCCAAAAAATTTCTATTCCCCATCATTTAAGGCTGATGAGGAGGTTATGGATGGCCTTAATACATGCATAGAGAGGATCGTATCTAACGAAGAATATAGAGATGCAATTGTTGATGAGCTGCAAAGTTACACGGCTGCTGGGGGCAGCTCTTTTCTTCGGCTCTATATGTGAAAAGAAACACGGCTCGGCTAGGTAAAAACAAATTGAGTCATTTGTATTTAGTCTCATTACACGTAGAACTAAATACTAGAAGTCTAGAATTCTTTCATTTATTCAAGCCTAATTAACTTACAAAATTCTAATTGTCTTATTTGTAGATTTGTGGTGGGAAGATTATGGTGCAAAAACACCAAATCTTTTAGCCATCCGCATTTTGCGCCGGCCATGTAGTGTTTCTAGAAGCGAACCTAATTGGAGCATGTTTGAAGTTGTTCACACAAAGAAGCACAATGGGTTGACAACATAATGCCTCAATGACCTTGTCTTTGTGCGATACAATCTTCATCTTCGAGTGAGACAAGTGGAGGGGGCGCAGAGTTATAAAACAATTGACTTGGTTGGCATCGATCCATATGATGATTGGATTGTTGATGATGTGGAGCCTATGTTTACTACGAAGGAAATATCAGCTTTGGAGAGAGAGACTGAAGAAGCAATAGCATCAGGGACATTAGGAGTTGGTGAGGATCCAGATGATATGTTTGTAGATGACAATGTTGGTGTTGCAGAGGAGGAATCTTTAGCTTCCACTTCCACGAGGCAACCGCAACAGGCTTATTTTAGGCGTGCTTGATGAAATGGAATATTATTGATACCACCTGGTAATCCCTTCACTCACCGTAATATCAAAGAGGCAATAAGGATTTTGAACTATAGCAAAGCAGCTGACGTGGACGGTTTCTAAGCCGAGTTCTTCAAGCAGGGTTATAAATTTTTTATTGTACCTATTTGTGGGTGGGAAGATCTATGGTGCAATCAAGTGGTCAGAATGGACTTCCCTAAAAGCTAGTCTCATCCGCATTTTGTGTCAGCCGATCCACAAAGTTGGGTCAGTTTCTGGATGCGAACATGTACATTGGAGCTATGTTCGTAAGCCATTGTTTCACACAAAGAAGCGCAATAGGTTGATAACACAACGCCTCAATGACCTTGTCTTCGTGCGATACAATCTTCGTTTTCGTGTGCAGACAGCAGCTCAGAGCCAGGGGGCAGGCAAAGTCATGATGCAATTCGACTTGGTTACCTGACCATTGATCCATATGATTGACTGGATTCGGTGACCTTGATGATTGCAGGAGGCTCGCTACCACTCTTACTATAGAGGAGATTGCAGCTTTGGAGAGGGAGACTGAAGAAGCTTTTGACTCCGTACAGGGATATTGGAAGTCTGGTCCAGCGACTCCGAGACATCGATATGTTCTGTAGACTGACAATGTTGGTGTTCATCAGGAGGAATATATTACCTTCCATCCTTGGTCATCGAGGCAGCGCAAGTGCAACAAGCTTATTTTAGGCGTGCTTGATGAAATAGATCATTATTGCACCATTTGATAGTGATAGTTCAAAGATGTCACATGTGACATGACCCTCTATGAACATTTACATTGTTTGCAAACTTTGTACTCTCTTTCTTTGGGATCAAAACTTAATCGAAAATATGCATATGGGCCTATGGCATTCTATCAGAGTCACTTCTCGCATCATTTAACATTGTTTTTTATATTAATGCCAACAATATTATTTTACTCGCCTCTTCTCCTGATGTTTTTCAAAAATAGCTTGATAAAGTTGCCGATTAATACTGATAAATTGCCAATTCGGCAATTTCCACGGTCAAAATTTGGCCTAAGACCGAGGTACGATGGTTTTGAACTATGATTGCGGACATCACACCTCCATTTCTTATTCAAGAGGAGCAGAGAACGCTGTTGATTTCTATCTATACTTCATAGAAATAAAAAACTGGGAATCCAGTACTCACAGCTATAAAGACTCGGTTTTTAAGCATGCTCTTCAAGTATCTAGTGTTAATCAAAAGGTATGCCAACATACCCCTTGTCATTCTCGAGATTAAGTGCTTTCGGCATTCACTATCTAGGACGTACTCCTACAAGATGGTTCTTAGGCACAAAAGGACAGTACAGCCCCATTGTTCATCTACTGAATGATATGTCGTCTGGTAGAGCCCTCCCTTTTGGTCACAGATTGGGCCTCAGCTGAGAGGATTCACCCTCTTCTTCCTCCGTACCAGAATCTTCCATCGAAAAGAAAGCAAAAATGATTAATGTCCCTCCAACATATTACAATAGTTATAGTTAGAAAATCACACCTTTCAGTTTTCATGACTATATATGACATAGCATCAGTTACTGACATCGTAACAACAGGTTTGGTGATCTTTCAGATGCGAAGCCACAGAGGATCCATATCTCACCTATTGTTCTGCTGTGAGCATTGCCCAGGCAAAGAGAGCCGTTGAAAATTGACTCGAGACTTCATACTGAAAGTGTGGACCCATTGATCTGTATCCAGATTGTATCGTACAGGTGCACAGATGGCCCCCTTCCAACATTGGTTGAATGCTAAAAATGCAAACTTCTTAAGCCCACCAATGATCCCATAGTCAGTTGAACTTATTTCTCATTCAACATGTATAGATATTCTACTATGAGCTTCATTAAGACTACTTGGGTGAACTCTACACATGGGGGTTTTGCGACGTGGAATAGCTTTCATGCCTTTTTCTGCTGTAGCACTTTCTAGTTTTCAAAGTACTTGTTTTCAGATTTCATGTCAGTCCTGGGAGTACACCTGTCATCACTGGGTTTAGGCCCATATCAATATAATTTGTGACCTGAACTTAGAAATGTAACTTTTACAGACTTAGAAAAGCGAGACAAGTTCAACCGACATTGATCGGGTCCGGATCTACACTTTAAATGCCCTGTAAACTTCAAACAGGTATAGACACAAAAGACTCATTTCTGAACATTCCGCTGCCCCATGAAACTACTAAGATTAAAAGACAGCTTTCACTGAACATAATCAGAGAGATAAGCAGACTCTCCCGGTCATAAATGCTTCAAGAAGTAGCATAGAGCAGCGGTGTCTAGCCCTAAATAAAGACAAAGAGTCTTTAACTGTTCATTGAGATCCAACATTATTCAGTCCCCCTCCGCGAGTCGTGCATACGAGACGAATTACAGCCTTCTATTCCGTGTTCTGCCCACTGTATGACATGCAACTAAATCAATGAGCCTTCCAGAAATGCAGACAATTTAGTGCATAAAGTCAAATCGTCCCCGAATATGACCTTGCATCAAAGGTCCATCGAGTCACCGCCAGCAACATCAAATTTGCACATACGTATTCCAGAGGGCAGTCCTGTTCAATTCGTCCTGACTTTTCACTTGCGTAAATTTTAGATCTCTACCTGGGGAGGAGTTTTTGCAACACTAACACTTCGGGTTTACAGTCCATTTACAGCTTCTTTTCATCGGCATCTAATGTAAAGGAGGGATAATGGCTACCCTTCCTGGGATTAGACCTTATTATCCCCCACTTGCCCCCCTTGATAATCATCTTTGAAGATATTTATCCCTATAATAGTTTGCATTTTCTCCCCCGCTATGATACATGTTGCTTATCCAGCATGTGGGGGCATTTAGACTTCGGGTCAATTCCAAAATAGTTAGTAGAACCCCATCTTTTCGGTACTTGATAGACCCATTCCTAGAGTTGTGCACTGTGCTCGCCAAATCTGTATCATTGTTTGGGCTGCAAGATCCACATTGACCAAATTTATCAACTAAATTCGTAGCAACTGTTAAAATATAGCATTTATCTTAGCATGTAAGACTTAGTCTATGTAGCATGTGTCAGTTTGGTAACTGTGTCAACTCTTTTCTGGTCAACCACCTCTTCACATCGATAAATAAACCTCTGGGCCTGTGTCATTCTGATACATTGCAGCTTGCTCTGCTCTCTAATTCTTTCAATCTTTTTGCATATGCTAACATTGGTATCAGAGCGATCAGTTATGCAGTTCGAGGAAGCCTTGTCAGCAGGTAGCGAACTGGAAGTTGTCGGGGAATGCCAATAGTATCGCTGACAAACTGTCGAAGGGGAAAATCGTGGGTCAAATGTATATTCCAAGGTTCGATGAAGCCATTTTGTGAACTATAATCCAGTCGACTAGGAGATAATCGTGTGTGTTGAGAGCGATAGAATGAACGAGGACAATACTAGTCAGTTGAAGAGGTTGTAACCAACAACGTGACTCGGTTCAAAGCAGTTTGTAACTACTCCTATAATAAATTGAATCTGCCTGGGTCATTTGATGCAGTGTAGTTGTGTGCAGTTTCATCTTCTTGCTATTTTTTCTCTGTGCTTCTATACTAACAGTGGTATTAGAGCAGTTAGTCACCATTGGAGGAAGCAGTTGTGAGAGGTGAGGTCGACGAGAGGTACGGTTGACGCAGGAGCAGAAGATAGAAGTTGTGGTGTTCGTTGTTGAACGTGACCAGAAGAAAAAACGAGGGCTCGTGTACGTAGCACTAGGAGGGCAAAAACCAAGTTGTTTGAATGAAATACATTGAGCAAAAGTTGTGGCAGAAACCGGAAATTGTGACCCAGTTCATGGTTGTGGGTGTCGGAAATAAGCAATTGCAAAATACTCTTGGAGATGTTCGTGACAACATGAATTGTGGGCAAAGCAGTCGCAAATCCTAAAGTCTTGGAGAAAAATAGGGCAGTGGTAAAGTCGGGAGTAAAATATTTTATAAACGTTTTGAATAATACTCCTCCCTTGCCACATATTTGCTGTTTGCCACATATTTGAATAAGTGAGTTATTCAATATATTGTAGTGTTTATTGGAGTGGGCAAAATATTTTTTAATTCCATTTTTTATTATTTCCGTTAATTTGGAATAATAAAATGGAAAATATTTCAAGCCTAATTCTGCCGGACTCACAAAAATTAACGGGCACTAATTTCAATGTATTGAGCCATAAGATTTTAACGCTTGCAAGAATTTCGTGATTGTGATAAAATAATCAGGGGTAGTGAGAGTAGACCAATTACAAATTTTGCAGATTATGACAAATGTCATAAGGAAGCGTTATTGCTTCTCAAGTTGTCAGTGTCGGATGATATGATACCGGAAGCGCGGAATTCCAGTGGCAAGCACCTTGTGGGCCAGTCTGAGGGATAAAGATCAAACGTCAGAAAAGAGTCTGGTGTTATACTTGAAGAATATGCTCTTTTTCTGTAAAGTTACAAGGTGGATTGTTGTCTGAGCACCTACTTCGGATGAAAGGCCTCTGAGACTAGTTATCTTCCATAAACAAAAAGGTGGACGACGATGATATGGTGGCTTTGGTTCTGAACAACTTACCTTCTTTGTATGAGTCATTTATGGAGGCACTCCATTTCATGGTTGAGAGTCAAACTCTTAATTGAGAAGGTGAGTTCCTACCTGTTGCAAAAGGAATGAAGATAGACACAGGCCCAAGAGTCCAGTTTTGAACAATCTGAGAGCGTGCTTTTACTGCTCAAACCAAAGGAAAGTGCAAATGACAGGCTGAGACATCCCCTTCCTCTCCTAAATATCAAGTGAAATGTTATTATTGTCACAAACTTGGTCATGTGAAGGATTTTCGGAAACGACTCAATGCCCTGAAGAAGCAGAAGGGGCAGGCACATGTGGCTACAGTTGAACACGATTCCGAAGATGAGTATGCTCTCATGGCATCTTGCACGGGTAATGGCAGCCCTACTTGATGTTGGTACTTCGATTCCGAAGCATCACGGCATTTCACATGTCAAAAAGACTAGTATGTCAATGTTCATTCGTGTTCTTCTGATTCAATTACTTTAGGAGATGGAAGATCGCATACTGTAGAAGGTATTGGGATGTTCATATTATGCTAAATAATAATACCAAACTGCTTGTAAAAAATGTTAGATATGTGCCTAACATGAATAAGAACTTGTTATCTATCAGTCAACTAACTGATAATCCCAATATCTCTGTAAATTTTTCTGGCAAACAATGTATTGTGTCTGACATCAAGCAAAATAAGGTTGTTGCCCTGGGGATTGGGCATGGTGGTCTATATAGACTTGTTGATCCTGCCACGGTCAACTTGCATGCCTTAGTTGTGGAAGGCAATACCAGTGTTTTATGGCACGAAAGATATGGCCATCTCAACCTTCAGTATTTAGCCCGCCTTCATAGAGCCAACATGGTTGTTGGTTTGCCTCCTATAAAGGAGAAACAAGACGTGTGTTGGTTGTTTTGCAAGAAAACAAAAGCGGAAGCCTTTTCCCTCTGAAGGTGCTTGGCGTGCAAAGGGGCTCTTGGATCTTGTACATGTAGATCTATGTGAGCCATCGTGGAAGACTCCCATAGTCCTTGGTGCACGTTATTTTCTCTTGCTGGTGGATGATCATTCTCGGAAGATGTGGGTCTATTTTTTGAAGAAGTCTGATTGTTTTGCTTCTTTTGTCAAGTTCAAGGCCTCGGTGGAGAATCAAACTAGCCGGTGGATCAAGACTTTGAGATCCGATAATGGGGGCAAGTTTACCTCTAAACAGTTCGCAAATTTCAAAATAAAGAAGGGATTTAACGCCAATTGACAACCCGTTATGCTCCGCAACAGAATGGGGTGGTAGAACGGAGGAACATAACCATCATGGAGATGGCTAGATGCATGATGCACAGTTGAGGAGTGCCCTATAAGTATTGGGGAGAAGCTGTTAACACAACTGTATATATTCTCAATCGGAGTCCTTGCAAAGCTTTGCAGGACATCACACTAGCAGAGGCTTGATCCACCATCAAACTAGAGGTATCAGCATTTCGTGTTTTTGGTTCAGCTGCTTATACTTTGGTTCCTACAAATAAGAGGAGTAAGTTAGATTCCAAATGTTCTAGATATTTTTTTGTTGGTTATAGTGATCAATCTAAAGCCTATAGATTGATTGATACTTCCACTAATAAGATCATTATTAGTCGGGATGTTGATATAAAAGAAACAGAGTCTTTCTTTGGTTGTAATCAGCAAGGGGACCGAGCAAAGGGGCAACGATCAGCAAGGGGTCATAACAGAGTTTGGTACTCTTTCCTTGCCTGATCATGAATCTGGTTCTTCTCATACTCCTCCACAGACTCCAGGACATTCTATATAATCTCCCACTGAGGATTTTTGAGTCTGCAGGAAATCAACTTGCGTTGGTTTCTCCTTCGCAACTTCCTTTGGTTTCTCTTCTAGAAGCACCACAACCAAATACCACATCCTTAGTTCTATGAAGACCTAAGTGGTTTTACTCCACTATTCAGGATTTGAGGAAGGAAGAATTGTCTCCTCTCTTAGATGGAAGGTCTCGACGAATTGGTAAGCAAATTGATTATTCTGAGCACGCTCAATTTGCTCTTGCTTTTGATCTTCTTCATAGTCATGAGCCACAAAAATACTCTGAAGCACGAGGCATACCAGAATGGGAAATTGCCATGCAACTAGAGTATGATGTCTTGATTAAAAATAATACCTAGAAGTTGGTGCCATTACCTCCAAGGAAACATCCCATTGGCTATAAATGGGTGTATCAAGTGTAAAGCATACGGTACTTTGGATAAGTACAAGGCTCTACTTGTTGCGAAAGGATTTTTGCAACAAAAGGGGATAGATTATGAAGAAACATTTTCTCCTACTGCAATAGATGGTAACTTTTCAACTTCCTTTCTTTTGCAGCTCAGTTTGGTTGGAAAGTATATTAGATGGATGTCAAAAGTGCTTTCCTGAATGGGGATTTGGAGGAAGAAGTGTATATGACACAACTTGAGGGTTTTCGGGCTCGTGGTCGTGAGCATCTGGTATGCAGATTGATTAAGTCCCTGTATGGACTTAAGCAGGCTCCTCGAGCCTGGTACATCAAAATAGATAAACATCTCAGAGATTTAGGCTTCACATGGAGTCATTTTGATCTGAATCTCTATGTAAAAAGCAATGATGATGACATTGTGATTTTATTGTGTATGTTGATGATGACCTTGCCATCACAGGCAGTGGAGATGCTCCCATTGTAATGTCCCTTTTTCCCACCTAAGGGCTGGAAATTGGTCTTCTTGCCATTCCTTGGTTCTATGACAAAGAAGTCAAAAATGAAGGAGAAGACCCTTGAGCATCTTTATACATATATTTTATCTAATATTTTTTATATTTCCTTTAATTTTTCTTTGCATTATATAGAGGCTGAAACTTTTTCTAATTGAGCATTGGCGATGAAAAATACAGAGGATTTAAAAGGAGATTTGAGGCATCATTTGTATCTAGACTTGACTCGCATTTCTTTCTACTTGTCAAATAATTGGGAGCTTGTTGCACCTTGTTCATCCACTTGAGGACGAAAACCCTCTTGTGAGGCTTTATAGGACGAAAACCCTCTTGTGAGTTTTCATCCACTTGAGGACGAAAACCCTTCTAGGGGCTTGGGTGAAGGACGAAAACCCTTCATCATTGTTTGGTCTTGAAGATGAAGAGCTGATTTGAAGATCTTATTTGAAATTTCCAGTTGGTAATTGAATTATTTAGGGTGGAGCGACCTACCTTGGGTAGGTCCAGCTTTGGCACATTTGGTGAAGTATTTGAGAAATTTGGTTTCATAATTTGATTTGTAATATTTTTAAAGGCCGGAATCTGAAGTTTGATGAATTTAGAGGGTTTCTAGACCCACATTTCATATTTTTCTTATGGCTACAATTTCCAGGGTTCATATTTAATTTCTAGCAGTGTTTTCTTCAGCATTTCGTTGTGATTTTGGCTCCTAATATTTCATTATATATATATATATATATAATAATAATAATAATATAATATTGGCGAGTTGGATTGTGGTGTTTTGTGGTGATTTTTGGCATTTTGGGTGATAGTTCAAGTTGCTGATTTTACTCTTTCAGTATTGCTGCAATTTAAATTTTAGATCTGCATTTGGATGTTGTTTGGTTAAATCAGATTTATGTGTTGCTTTTGACATGATTGATTTAGGCCTCTTTCACTATTGTCTTGGTGTAGAATTTTGGCAACTTGATCACTTGATTTCATTTTTCAAGTTAAGTATGCCACAAACTTGCTACAGAAATTTCAGATGTATGATTGTAATTCTTCTTCTACACCTATGGAGGTCGGGCTAAAACGCTCAAGTCATGATGATTCACCATTGGTCGATGAATCATTATACAGACAGTTGGTGGGTAGTTTGATCTATCTAACAACTACACGATCGGATCTGTGTTTTACTGTCAGCTATCTCTCTCGGTTTTTATATAAACCAAAACTCATTCACTGGGGAGTGGCAAAACGAGTTCAACGATATGTCAAAGGAACTTTTGACTTTGGCATTCTATATTAGAGAGTTGTAAATTTTAGATTGATTAGCTATACCGACTCTGATTGGGGAGGATGTGTAGATACTCGACAGATCTACCAAAGGATATATCTTCTCTTTTGGTTCAGGAGTTGTTTCTAGGCAGAGTAAACTTCAGCCTATTGTTGCCATCTCTTCTACTGAAGTAAAATACAAGGCTGCTGTTAGCGCCAGTTGCGAAGCAATATGGCTTCTTCGGATTCTGACTGATTTTCAATTTTCTCAGGCCACTGCAACACCTCTATCACTCTTTTGTGATAATCAAGGTGTTCTAAAAATGGTGAAGAATCATGTGTATCATGCACGTAGTAAACATATTGAGATTCATCATCATTATATTCGCCAGTTGGTTGATTCTGGTGAAATATCTCTACATTTTTGTCCTTCTCGAGATCAGCGTGCTGATGTAATGACTAAACCTCTTGGTCCTTTGTTGTTTGTCAAGTTTAGAGATAAACTTGGTGTTGTTTTGAGGTTAGTCATTAAGGGGGGGTGTTGAATATATAGCATGAACTGGTACTGTTCTAAGCAGTTGTAGAGGTTGTAACCAACAACCAAATGTAACTAAATGTAACTACTCTAATAAATTGAATCTGCCTGGGTCATTTGACGCAGTGCAGTTGCGTGCAGTTTCAATCTTCTTGCTGTTATTTCTCTGTGCTTCTATTTTTCAATTTTGTTCTTTTTTATGTTGTTTGACAATTTTTTCACTGGTTATTTTAGATGATTTAAGCAGGTTCGGTACATATTGGCTCATTATACTTGAGATATTCAAGGTTTGGTTAACCTGTTAACTACAGTTTGTCAGTCCACATAGTTACATTACTCACGTGCAAAGCTTAACAATGTCATAGTTTCCCCTTCAACAAAACATGATCAACTACATAAATGATAAAACACTTGGCCAGCAACTACTAGCAACCCAAACATAATAGCACTGGGAAAACTAAAACACTAACAAAGAAAAAGTTCCTAAAAATCTAGAAACTTGTAAATTGCTAACACTGAGGAATACCCACTTGCCCAGGGCGAAGTCCAGCTCGGTGAACAAGCCCAACATGTGAAGTGCCAAATGCTACTGGAAGCCCGCCTGCAGCAACCAAATCACATCCTGCAGGGACTATGAACCTGCAAATCAATGACCCATTATAAAAATTCTCTCTTACCAAATTCTATTTTCCTTCCCTGTAGATTCTGTGCCCCAAATATATCAAGTGGGTATACACAAAATGCATTTGAAGGATTTATATATACTACAAAATTTGTTGACATTTATTTCTATGGACAATGATTTTACATTACATGTCAGCTAAATTCTCAATGCAAAGGAAGACCTCCCTAGGTCCTATTCTATACAACTTTTTCAATAGCAGGAAATGCACACATACAAGTCATGCATTGAAGTTCTCTTTTACCAAATCCTAATATCCTTCTTTGCCTGTACATCAAATTTGTGTGTGAGGCGCACACATACTAGTCAAGTGATAAATATTGTTTCCTATGGATTTAAAAACTTCACTTTACTCATCGATGAAATTCTCAAAATAAAGAAAGACACCTATTCTCTACCATTATTTTTCAATAGCAGTGATTGCATACATACACCTAGAGACCCATGGCCCATATTAATATTCTCTCTCGTACCATATCCTAATTTATTTCTCCATACACTCTGTGCCCTAAATATACAAAGTGGATATACATCGATTGCCATTGTGGGTACCAACTGTAATGCATAAGGAAGAATTTTAGGCCAAAAATGTTACTACCAATATACATTCTTCAGACTATGTTTTGTCAGAATTTAGGAACAGGCTAAATGATCTACAATTGGCTCCACACAAACGTAAAAGAGATATATATGACCAAAAAAAGAGGGTACCAATTGGTACCCAACAGAGTACCGATTAGTACCAAATAATAAGCTATGAAAGGAATAATTTTAATCTGTAATGTGTGAATACACCATATATATTTATATTCATCAATTTCCAAACCCTAATAAACCTTGCGGTGAGTTAATCACAATTAGAGTAGGTTATCCTTTCCAAGCCCTAATAGACCCTGAGCCAAGTTTATCATCCTTAAGTCAGTCTCATATCAACACAGATCCCAAGGATACCACAAGTTGGTTACTCATTGGTCCTAGAGCAATAATCCCAAGGAAACCACAAGTTGGTAACTCATTGGGTTCCAGAGCAATAATTCCAAGGCTACCACAAGTCTGTATCTCATGGGCCTATAAGTCAGTGTGTGCTATGCACCAACAAGTTTCAGCTCACTTGGATCTTAGAATTGAAAAAAATGTGTAGTCAAAAATCAGTTCAAGGGTGTTTTCTGCCACGGGAATGTTTGGATATTATTTACATTAACAACTACTGATAGTCCTACAGGCTGAATCCTACAACTAATCTTAAGGAGATTGTTCTATATATCATAAGCTGGTTCAGTCCCTAGCTGAGAAAATCCCAAGAATGACAACAAGATACTTTAGAAAAAACCTAGCAATATCACCCAATCTCCATACATGCACGGTTCAATCGGTAACTATTTATTTCTATAGACTACAATTTTACATCGCTCATCAGCTACATTCTCAAAAAAAGAAAAATCTCCCCATTTTATATCAATTTTTTCAACAGCAGGAATTGCATACATACAGGTTCAATTATATCAAATGTATTTATGGGATGTACATACACTATTCAAAGTTCGAACAAAAACTATCCATTTTTATGGGCAACAAGTTTACATTACATCAACTAGATCTTCAAGACAAAGAATTATCTCACTATTCTATACCATTTTCTTCAATAGCATGGGTTGCATACATACACTTGCAGACCCATGACCCAGTATTCAAATTCTCTCTCATACCATATTCTAATGTCTGTCCCTGCACACTTTGTGCTCCAGATATATCAAGTGTGGGTGCGTCAATTTTCTGTGATGTAGGTACATACAGTACTCGCTTAAAATTCATTTCAGTAAACAACAACTTTACATTACAAATTTAACTTCATTATGAAAACCAAGAATGATCTCCCTTCTGTTCCCCAAATATATCAAGTGGGTATACATCAACTGTCCTTGTGGGGTGTACATACATTGCTCAATTGGTTAAAAGTCATTTCCATGGACAGCTACTTTACATTACATATTACACAAAATAATGAAAAATAATGAAAAATAAAATAAAAAATGATCTCCCTTCTCTACCCCAAATATATCAAGTGGGTATACATCAATTGCAATGCAGGGTGTAAGTACACTGATCCATAGTCTTAAATTTGTTTCTTAAGACAGTTTTACTTACAACTTTAACTTTTTTCTCAAAACAAAGAATGATCTTTTTCACTGCCCCCGATATATGAGTTTGATAGGGTATACATAAAATATGTTTGTGTGGATGTACATACACTGCTCAGTGGTTAATTTATTTCTATGGACAAAAATTATAGTTTAATCATCAACTAAATTCTCTCTCCTACCATTTTCTCACAGCTTCTCTGCACACAGCGTGTCCCAAACATATCATTGACTATACATCAAATCATAGCAGCCATGTTCATTATAAAAAAAAATTAAAAAGGTTAAAATGCATTCAGAAAGAAAATTCGAGAAAAACACAACATATAGAATTCTTTCCAGGCAAATATTCCAAAACATGTAGAATAATTTCTCATAGCATTTTTTCGTTTAGGAAGTTAAAAGAGAGTGGATGAAGGATCATTCAATCTCAAATAAAATTAACTAAAAAATAAAAACCAATTTTTTAATACCAGAAAATGTGGTGTTTATTTTTCAATTTGGAGGTTTTTTTTCGTTTTTTTCGTTTTTCTAAGTTAATATGCACTAAAATAATACACTAAGTGGGTATACATCAAAGGTTTTTGTGGAAAAAAATTCACATTACCCATCAACTAAATTCTCAAAACAAAGCAAGATGAAGTTCTCCCTATCTTAAACCAAAAAAAAATCAATACCAAAAATTTTCAGACTTACAGATTCTTCTCCTCCGCCACAACTTTTTCGGTAAAAGTTTCATTTTCAAAGCCGCAGACCCTGTCCCCAACTTTGACCCTGGTGACATCTTTCCCAATTTCTTCCACAACACCAGAGAAATCAGCTCCTGGAACAAATGGTAGAGGGGGTTTCTCCTGATATTTTCCCATGAGCTGCAAACCAGTGCCATAATTCACACTGGCAGCCTTGATTCTGATCAGAACAGATGTGGGTGAAATCAAATGAGGAACCGGGTGATCTGTTGAGATGAATATTGGAGAGGTTTCTGAGATGGGTACTGTTGGATCACCTAGTTTCCTGCATACTAAGGCCTGCATTTTGTTAGGCTAAGGAAAATATATTAGTTTGTCTGTGATCGGAGATGGGTTAGCCTCTCGGGGTGGACCGAATTTTCCTTAATCTAGTGGACACATTTGCCTGCACAATTTGAGAAATTTTAGGCTTGCATATGGTGAACTCTTCACTTCTCATATGTGACGTGGGAAAATGACAAATTCCGGTAGAATTAAAAAACGTTTAATGGAATTGTATCTTGATGTGACAATTTCTTATATTTAATTATCCGATCAAAATGTTGTTATTGGTGTTTTTTTCGGGTCCATTTTTAATGTTTTTTGTTTTTTGTTTTTTTAGAAGACCTCAATTACATCGATATTGGCATCTCTGCCCATGGTAACTGGAGATTACATATATAACTGATTTACACTTTATGAGTAAGCATACATCTACATCGAAGACATTTCTTTAGTTAAGTAGCCACGACTGGGTGGCATCCAATCCGTCAAAGTCACCCAGGGAACAATCTTGGCCCTATCTGCTTGATTTTCCATGTCAATCAGGTATCTCCAGGGCTTGCACTCAGCAAGACTTGATCCTTGGTGGGCCCATTTCAAGCCATTCAACTTCACCAATGAACCAAGGGCCCTTCGATCATTTTTGATGTTTTTCCCCTTTCTTCTTGATCTTTGAATCTCTCTTATCACTTGTGTTTTTGGGATCATGTGCCAAAACGACACTCTTGACTCCTGTTATAAGCATTGTATTTTTAAACATTTTCTATGGTCCCCTCTAATTTAGAGTTCACTAGCTTCCCTTGTTTGAAATGTTTCACTTCTAATATCATGAACAATATTTTTTAGCCAAAATTACAATTAAAAATCAAAGTATTTTTTTAAAAGCACTTGATACACAACAACACTCCACGGCATTACACAATTATAATTCACATCAAGAGCATTAGCCACACGGGCTACATTTTAGGTTATATAACCAACTCAAAATTGATTGCTTCTTTAATCTTTTGATTTACAAAGCATTTAAAAAGCACTAGGTTGCGGATTAAAAACACTACAAGGTTACATTTCATCCTTCAAGGCATATGTGTTGCCCACTAGGAGGCACTGCACATCATTTTTGTTAAACAATTAAAGGTGATAAAATAGTTCCAAGTAGGAAGCTCCTCAATTCCCAGTATAAACATTAAGCAAGGTCTCACAAGGCACAAACACGTTGTAAAAATGAGGGGACTTACACACAAGCACTCCTCTAAGATCTTACTAAACACAAACATGTTGCTAACATTATAAGATTCCTCTCACAACATTCTCCTAAGAGAATTCTAGGACAAGGCTTAACCCTAACTCCGCTAGAGAGAAGCAATTAGAGTGTGGAACCATCACTAGGTTTGTGCACATTAATATAAGGGAAACATTGAGCTCGTGACAAAATACAAATTACAAAAGACTCCCAAATTATTTGTTATGCATCAAGATACCCACTACACATAAGATACACAAGGAACTTATCCTTTTAGGTCATTAGTACAATTTTTCAATCACATTGAGTTTAATATACTTAATAAGTAATTTATAGAGGGACAACACCCAAGGTAGAGGGCTTGATTCACCTAAGCATTAGTGAAGGATAACATTAGGGTAACCCACTCCATGTAGGGTGATTCAACCCTAAGATAAATAAATAAGAGTGGGTTGTGTCAATGTGGTCTTATTTATTTAAGGGACAAAGGGTTAGTAACAAGTAGTATATTCGGATTAATTAATAAACATTAATGCATAAATCAGAATATATTTTCATTAGCAATTTTGATGTAGGAACATTTGAGTTCACAAGTAATCTTGTATCAACCGAAATAGTTGAACAGTTACAGCTAGTTAATGTTTGCATTTTGTGTTATTAGCAGTCACACAGTAAAGAAGTATGTTATTAGCAAGCCTCAAAGTATTGTGTCACATTATGTAGAGTGCACAAGTACATTGCGCAAATTTTGCTTATGCGGTTCCTCTACACAATGTTTGGTTTGTTGTGTAATAACATCAACACACAATAATTGTCCCCACGACCCTAATCAAACCACACAAATCAACTATTTGTTGTTTCAACATGAAGTCGTGAATTGGGAATAATTTGACACTTGAAGCCACAAGTTTCAAAAAGGTCGATTAGTTGTGCTTTAGGTCTATTTATGGGTCCTATAAGATTTAAATTCAATAAGTTTAGGAGTCTTAGGATGTGGCATGAATAGCCATATAAAACAAATCCCAGTTGCCTTAGGAAAAGTTCAATTTAAGGATCTCAGAGTTTTCTTTAAAAGTAGAGTGTGGATGCAAGCTTAAGGCTCTCAACAACATGTCTTATAAGTGATTTGACATGACAAGACGTAGTGAAGACATAAGTAGGTTAAGTATCATATTCCGTTAAATTATCGAACATGATATAAAATAATTGTGTAGTTTAAGACTAAATCATTGGCGATCAAACTGAGTGTGTTATTCTTCTGAGTATATAAATAAAAATCTCATTCCTTCTTAGAGTATTCAAATTTGTGTTCATTAGATATTTTTTCTTGTGTGTAATTTTAATTATTTTTTAGTTATTTTCTCTACATATTTTGAGGGTTGTGAGATGTAAGGTGACTCTTAGTTGAGCACACTGACCTCATTTACATCATTTAGTATCAGAGTAGGGATTGTTTTCCTTATGAGTGAAGGCACGACATATCATTGTAGTTTTCCACATTTGCAGGTGTGGATAGAAAATCATTGCATACATCTTTGAATGGTTGATTGTTGGGTAGGTTATGTGGGAAAGTGACATGGTGGGATTTTGTAACTTTCCATGACGTTAATTTTGGGTAGAAGGTCGTTGCGGACATCTTCCAATGGGTAACTATTAGGTAGAAGGTGTAAGAAATACAAAACAAGTATTGGCATATTTCTATTTTGAGAGAAGTGGGTAGAAAATTGTTACATGCATCTTGTACAAGAAAATTGTTGGTAGAAGATTATGGAGTTAGTTGACCTCGAATTTCAGAAGAAATAAAATGATATATCGGAGGAATGAGCAGGGATAATTTTAGTGGTGAATATTCGTAATATGGCGAAAATTTAATTTTATGAAAATTTGAAAAGGCAATTTTTACAGAGCGGGTCGGTGTCCTATTCGCCTAATATTTACAGTATATTTTTTTTTTCAGGTCTGCTTGGCCTACATTTGAAAACATCTCCTATATAAACCTAGGTGATTCACCGGGTAGTATATTATGGTACTACAACAAGTAGCGCTTAGCAAATTACCAATACCATGAACTCGCATACTGTTAAGCACCAGAGATTGCTATTGACATGCAGTTGACACACAACAAGGGTTTCACTTGACGCGCGACAAGGGTTTCACTTGACGCGCGACAAGGGTTTCACTTGACGCGCAATAAGAGTTTCAGTTGACGTGCGACAAGGTTTTCCGTTGACGCGCAACAAGGTTTCAATTGGCGCGCGACAAGGGTTTCAGTTGGCGCGCGACAAGGGTTTCAGTTGACGCGTAACAAGGGTTTCAGTTGACGCGCAACATGGGTTTCAGTTGACGCGCGACAAGGGTTTAGTTAACGCACAACAGGGGTTTCAGTTGACACGTGACAAAGGTTTTAGTTGATGCGCGATAGGGGTTTCAGTTGATGCATGACAGGGGTTTCACTTGACGTGTGACAAGGGTTTCACTTGACGCACGACAAAGGTTTCACTTGACACGTGACAAAGGTTTCAGTTGGCGCGCGACAGAGGTTTTCGGTTGACGCGCGACAGAAACAGGTGATGGCTCATACATTGACATATATTAGCTAAGAAAACTATTGCTATATTATGGGTACCAATATTTTTATTTTACCTCCCTAAACTAAACTATCAATGCAATTTTCTCAACTTTGTCATCCTCTAAAACATCATATACCTCATGAAGCTCTGCTTGTTGCCTCCCCCTAAGGTTATGCCATCCAACTCTATCTTCATATGCCAAGAATGTGGTTTCATACCTTGTTCTTCTATCATATAGCTGAGAAAACCTATCTAGCTTTGTCATGAACTGATATTTCAATGTTTGTAGTCCTTATTTACATGGAATGATGACTCACTCGCTCACCTGTTTTCTCCTCTTTCCCATTTTTGTACTATAAATAATAATTCTTCTCTTCTATCAATTTGTAACACCTTAGTCACATATTTGAGCATTTCAAGCAGCCCCCCTCCTTTGTGTAGTCTTCTTAGACCTGTAGGTCCACATTTCAGACACGTGAACAGTAATTTTTGAGTTCAACCACCATTAACACCCTTGGACTGTGAAGTACTCTGTAAAAATTCCATTTGCTTGGCTATGCAAGAATTGTTATGAACTTGTTGGCTCCCATATGCCAACATATATTTCTCATCATCATCACTGTGAGTCTTTATGCAAGAAATTAAGAATGAATAAAAATTCCATATCCTGTAATTTATAAAATTAAACTAATTTCAAAATAATCATTTATTTTTAATCACCATGACCACCCTTTATGAATAACTTAATCCTTTTGACACTCTACACACTTGTTAGAAGCTTCATTTTAAGTCCACAGTAACTCATATTAAGTTTTACAAGTAAGCTCGCACTTGCAACAATTATCTCTGATCTTCACCTTCTTTATAGTACGTCATATTTCCCATACTACCTTGATGAGTGATTATCACCTTTGATACCTCTCATGCATATAATGAAGACTATGGAACATCATTTTGGTTTAGTGATATTTTCATTTTTAATTATCTTTAAGACAACTCTCATTTGCTTTATGACCAAACCGATTACATGAAAAATAGTAGCTTTAAAAAGAATTATGAAACCTATTCATATAATTTTTATCCTAGCTTCATTTTAAGACAACAGTAACTCATATTAAGTTTTACAAGTAAGTTCACACTTGAAACAATTATCTCTGATCTTCACCTTCTTTATAGTAACTCATATTTCCCATACTACCTTGATGAGTCATTATCACCTTTTATACCTCTCGTGCATAAAATGAAGACTATGGAACATCATTTTGGTTTAGTGATATTTTTCATTTTTGAATTATCTTTAAGCCAACTCTCGTTTGCTTTATGACCAAACTGATTACATGAAAAATAATAGCTATAAAAAGAATTATGAAACCTATTCATATAATTTTTATCCTAGCTTCATTTTAAGTCCACAGTAACTCATATTAAGTTGGCTGGCTCTTTTCCCTGGTTCAGTGCTCTCGGACACCATGTCTTTTGTTTGCTTCCCTTTCATCGGACTTCATGGCCAGTTCAAAGAAATAGCTGACTGCAATGCCATCGATCGTAATCGTCTCTCCATTATTTTTAAATATTCCTCACAGGAAGAGGCAGAAGCCATAAAAACCATTCTCAGCGATTCCTATCGCTTTCATGCCTGTCGGCTAAGAACGGACTCTGATATTGCTTAAAATTTCATCTCTTTCTGCCTCCTTCTTCACCACGATCCTGCAGACGTTAAACTCGTTGCTGTGGATATAATTTATGTTGTGCATCGGGTTGGACTGCATGACCAATTGGTCGATTTCTCTCTCCCGGATCCTCTTCTATGGGTAGAGGAAGTTGACGAGCAGGCTCTTGGCTCAGGTCGTGGCATGCAGTGGCTCTGCGGGTAGTATAGAGACATGGTCACATTCTCCCAAAGTTTCCACCCTTCTTTGGACCAGCGTTTTCTTCCAGCGGTTGATGTCGACGCAGCACTATTTCCGCTCCACTCAGCAGTCGACCACCATAATGAACTCAAGGATAGAGTCGCTGCTGCCTTTGAGTTGCTACTTAAGGCAGCACACGAGCGTGTAGGCTCTTCCCTGGGTTAGTCGGTTCGGCCTTTCTGCACCTTTTGATGTTTCAGATGTAAACCTGTCCCTCTTTCCACTTTCTTCTTCCTCTCCACTCACATGTTTCTTCCTTCCTCTCTCTTCATCTCTTCCTTATTTCTTCTTATTGTAGGGTGGGGGCCCTTACCCCTCCTGTTCATAGCTCCAGTCAAAAGCGTTTAACAATTAAAAAAAAGTTTTGCAAGTAAGTTCACACTTGAACAATTATCTCTGATCTTCACCTTCTTTATAGTACCTCATATTTCCCATACTACCTTGATGAGTGATTATCACCTTTGATACCTCTCATGCATATAATGAAGACTATGGAACATCATTTTGGTTTAGTGATATTTTTCATTTTTGAATTATCTTTAAGCCAACTCTCATTTGCTTTATAACCAAAGTGATTACATGAAAAATAATAGCTATAAAAAGAAATATGAAACCTATTCATATAATTTTTATCCTATCTGCATTTTATGTCGACAGTAACTCATATTAAGTTTTGCAAGTAAGTTCACACTTGAAACAATTATCTCTGATCTTTACCTTCTTTATAGTACGTCATATTTCCCATACTACCTTGATGAGTGATTATCACCTTTGATACCTCTCATGCATATAATGAAGACTATGGAACATCATTTTGGTTTAGTGATATTTTCATTTTTAATTATCTTTAAGACAACTCTCATTTGCTTTATGACCAAACTGATTACATGAAAAATAGTAGCTTTAAAAAGAATTATGAAACCTATTCATATAATTTTTATCCTAGCTTCATTTTAAGACAACAGTAACTCATATTAAGTTTTACAAGTAAGTTCACACTTGAAACAATTATCTCTGATCTTCACCTTCTTTATAGTAACTCATATTTCCCATACTACCTTGATGAGTCATTATCACCTTTTATACCTCTCGTGCATAAAATGAAGACTATGGAACATCATTTTGGTTTAGTGATATTTTTCATTTTTGAATTATCTTTAAGCCAACTCTCGTTTGCTTTATGACCAAACTGATTACATGAAAAATAATAGCTATAAAAAGAATTATGAAACATATTCATATAATTTTTATCCTAGCTTCATTTTAAGTCCACAGTAACTCATATTAAGTTGGTTGGCTCTTTTCCCTGGTTCAGCGCTCTCGGACACCATGTCTTTTGTTTGCTTCCCTTTCGTCGGACTTCGTGGCCAATTCAGAGAAATAGCTTACTGCAATGCCATCGATCGTAATCGTCTCTCCATTATTTTTAAATATTCCTCACAGGAAGAGGCAGAAGCCATAAAAACCATTCTCGGCGATTCCTATCGCTTTCATGCCTGTCGGCTAAGAACGGACTCTGATATTGCTTAAAATTTCATCTCTTTCTGCCTCCTTCTTCACCACGATCCTGCAGACGTTAAACTCGTTGTTGTGGATATAATTTATGTTGTGCATCGGGTTGGACTGCATGACCAATTGGTCGATTTCTCTCTCCCGGATCCTCTTCTATGGGTAGAGGAAGTTGATGAGCAGGCTCTTGGCTCAGGTCGTGGCATGCAGTGGCTCTGCGGGTAGTATAGAGACATGGTCACATTCTCCCAAAGTTTCCACCCTTCTTTGGACCAGCGTTTTCTTCCAGCGGTTGATGT
This sequence comes from Taxus chinensis, assembly GCA_019776745.2. Lineage (NCBI taxonomy): Eukaryota > Viridiplantae > Streptophyta > Pinopsida > Cupressales > Taxaceae > Taxus > Taxus chinensis. The sequence goes on from CM034153.1 coordinate 12,244,195, forward strand.
CGACGCAGCACTATTTCCGCTCCACTCAGCAGTCGACCACCATAATGAACTCAAGGATAGAGCCGCTGCTGCCTTTGAGTTGCTACTTAAGGCAGCACACGAGCGTGTAGGCTCTTCCCTGGGTTAGTCGGTTCGGCCTTTCTGCACCTTTTGATGTTTCAGATGCAAACCTGTCCCTCTTTCCACTTTCTTCTTCCTCTCCACTCACATGTTTCTTCCTTCCTCTCTCTTCATCTCTTCCTTATTTCTTCTTATTGTAGGGTGGGGGCCCTTACCCCTCCTATTCATAGCTCCAGTCAAAAGCGTTTAACAATAAAAAAAAAGTTTTGCAAGTAAGTTCACACTTGAACAATTATCTCTGATCTTCACCTTCTTTATAGTACCTCATATTTCCCATACTACCTTGATGAGTGATTATCACCTTTGATACCTCTCATGCATATAATGAAGACTATGGAACATCATTTTGGTTTAGTGATATTTTTCATTTTTGAATTATCTTTAAGCCAACTCTCATTTGCTTTATAACCAAAGTGATTACATGAAAAATAATAGCTATAAAAAGAAATATGAAACCTATTCATATAATTTTTATCCTATCTGCATTTTATGTCGACAGTAACTCATATTAAGTTTTGCAAGTAAGTTCACACTTGAAACAATTATCTCTGATCTTTACCTTCTTTATAGTACGTCATATTTCCCATACTACCTTGATGAGTGATTATCACCTTTGATACCTCTCATGCATATAATGAAGACTATGGAACATCATTTTGGTTTAGTGATATTTTCATTTTTAATTATCTTTAAGACAACTCTCATTTGCTTTATAACCAAACTGATTCATCTTATTGCTTTCATTTTTTATAGGAATTTAAAGAGCATCTACATAGATTTTTGGCTTGCCTGTGTTTGACATCGTTGGTAGCTCTTTAGGATCTACTTTTGTAGTCTTATGGCTTTCTTAATATCTAAGACCAGACTTATTGAATGGTGACCTCTGACAATTGATCATATCATCCAACATTTCAGTTCTCTTCTCAAACTTCAAGCTACATTTAAAATAAGTAGATGTTTTCTTTAGTTGTTCCCTTATGGAGACAATCTCAAATTCTAGCTTCTCACAGGTGAGGGCTTCTTGATGCGCACCAAAAGGGTTGGTTCTTTTGCTGGCGCAGGATTCTGTTCAGAATAATGGAAGGTCCTCATAATGGGAAGACCCAAAAAGTAAGTAAGAAATCTCAGAAGTCCTTGTTCAAGTATTATGGAAAATCTCCTGAGACAGATATTGAAACTACCGACAACAATATAGCTGCCACAAGAATGAATCAGAATACTGACTGTGTGGAAGGTATTATTGAGGTGGACATGCATTCTTCACAGTATCAAATAGATGACACCTACGATAATCCCATGCTAGATCTTGAAGATATAACTTTAGAGATGCCAGATCCTGAAGATATTCTTCCTGTTAGGGTGCAACCAGGAGTACATCGAGATATCACACATACAAATACTCAACAAACTGGAACGCAGAAATCAAGTTCAAATTCTTGTTCACCAAAGAGGAAATTTGGTGATTGTGATATTGCTAAAAATTCTACTCAAAAAAGTAAAACATTGAAAATGAACAAGAATATGTGGACCATTGGGAGGACATACAAGTTTGATTGGGCTCCCGAATTTCCATTTATCGAACCTGTGCAATCATCTAATCTAGAAGAGATCCCATCTGAATGTACATGTACAATATGTACGTGGAAATTGGGAAAACAACAAAAAATGCAACTGAAACTAGACACTATAGAAAAACATTGTGGAAAGCAATATTTGACTGTAATGGGGGCGGATGGCCAGAAGACAGGTGGAAAACTGAAAAAGAATGCATTTATGTTAAATACGTAGTGGATTATGAGGCAGAGCAGAAAAAATGCAGGCATCTCGTGGAAAAGGGAGGAATGATCACATCGCAAATCGGTAAGATGAAACAAACAAATCTCCATGCAAAACTCATACAATTCTCTACTTTATTTCACATACTAAAGAAAGGAAGACCAATAACGGATTTCCTCAATTTCAAAGTTTTGTATCAGTATAATGGAATGCCGAACGTACCTCAGTCTCATTGGTCTGAAAGTAGTGGATGGGAAATGGCAAAATGCCTTTCCATGATAGAGAAGGAAGATTTGAAGGAGAATGTTAAAAAAGCAAATTTTATCTCTCTTTCAATTGATGAAGTGATAGCGGTCGACAATACTACATGGGTATGTATCCACGTCTATACTTTGGAAAATCATATAAGGACACCTCGTATGTTGGGAGTTATGAAAATGGTTGAAAACTGTAAAGCCGAAAACCTACATAAAATAGTTGTTTCGCATTAGAAAGATATTGCTGGAATGATTGATTATGAAATTGCTATGAAGTTGGTATGTGTCAGAGCAGATGGTGCATCTGTCATGCAGGGTCACCGAACAGGGTTGTGTGTTAGATTACAAACAACAATGGCCCCATATATGCTACCAATTCACTGTATGGCTCACAAAATGAATTTAGCGTATAAAATGGTAAGCAACTATGAAAATGTTGCTAAATTAGAAAACCTAATAAGAGAAATTCATGCCTATATGGCAAGCAGCCCAAAGTGATTTCTTGAGTTCCAGAAATTCGCAATTGGAATTAAAGACGGCAAAAAACTTCTGAAGGATGTCGAGACTAGAAGGATCTCTTTGTATGAACCTGCATGCAAAGTTCGTGAGGAGTATCCTTCATTGGTTGGTTTCATGCACAAATATCATCATGAAGTTAATAGGGAGAGGGTCTTGTTGTTCCGTTTAATTGATTTGGAGACATTGCTTACACTGGTTGGTATTCTTCCAATGTTAAAGGAGATCAATACACTGATGAAGCATGCACAGGGCAGATTAATCTACATTGTGGATTTTATACAGATGAGAAAAATGGTATGTCAAAGTCTTGATATATTGTATTGTTCCCAAGATAGTTTTGATGCACTTGTTTTCGAGAATTGGAAAGCTTTATTAGATCTTTAAAATCCCAGCAACTTTTTGAGATTTAATATCCACAATCACCTCTGCATCACTGTTAATGGGAGGGAAATACCACTGCACATTTTGTAAAAACGTCAAGATATTACAGGATCGGAACGAGAAGATGTTCCCATGACTCGTAATCTCTTTGAGTCTGTTATAGTTGAAACAAGAATAAAGCTCAAAAAAAATTCATAATCGTTATCATCAGAAATTACAGAATGTTTCTGCAAAGATAAAATTCTTGAAGCCATGGGTGTGATGAATCCTAATTTTTGGAATACTGAAGGTGGTCGTGTAGACTTTGTAAGAAAGCATTTCCATAAATCCATGGGTACAATAATGGAACAATTCACAAAGACTTCAGAGCTCAAGGGTATGGAAATCAAAGGTATACTAAATGCTGATTTGTTAAAGTTTCAATCAACAAATTTTGCAACAACAATGAGGAACCAATATAAAATTTTAGACGAACCTTCTGAAAGTCGTGCTTTTACAAGGCTATGGCGAGGAATCTATCAAAGTTCTATCTTACAAGGAGATATCAGTGAATATTTCAGATTATATGAGTTATGCCAAACAATGATTTTGGGGTCTGTGGAGGACGAAAGGGTTTTCAGTGCATTATCATTTATAAAATCAAAACAGAGAAACAGGTTGGATAAAAAACTGGAAAGTTGCATGAGGTGTTATGTATCTCGCTACTCCATGGAAACGTTTCCTTTCGACAGAGCAATTGTGCATTGGAATTCCCTTTGTGAAAGAAGAGGTGTGAATAATACAGCTACAAGTGCAACTGTTCCCAACGATGAGAGTGGAATTGGCACATCGTCACACTCTACAGAAGAGAACATCAAGTTTGAAGAAGCTATTGATAATGGATTGTTTCAACTTTAAATAGGTATCTTCTTCACCTTAATCTTATTGTTTGTCACTTTACATTTTTTTCAGCTCTTGTTATCATTAAAGATGTTACAGGTCTATAAATTTAAATTTATTTAACTACAATCTTTTTATTTTTTTGAAAACGTGGGTTGACATCCATCTGAGGAAGCTGGTACTTCTCGAGACTAATAATGTCAAGGAACTCACCCATCTATCTACTAATCCATTTATTGTGTTGAGTTTTCTTAAAACACAGATCTAGCACATTACCAGTGGCAGTGATGATTTCAACTTTAAATAGATATCTTCTTCACCTTAATCTTATTGTTTGTTACTTTACATTTTTTCAGCTCTTGACACTTTCTATCATTAAAGATGTTAAAGGTCTATATATTTACATTTATTTAAATGCAATATTTTTTATTTTTCTTAAAAATGTGGGTTGACATCCATCCGAGGAAGCTGGTACTTCTCGGGACTGACAATGTCAGACAACTCACCCATCTATCTACTAATCCTTTTCTTGTGTTGAATTTTCTTTAAACACAGATCTTGCACATTACTAGTGCCAGTGATGATTTCAACTTTAAATAGGTATCTTCTTCACCTTAATCTTATTGTTTGTTACTTTACATTTTTTTCAGCTCTTGACACTTGTTATCATTAAAGATGTTAAAGGTCTATATATTTACATTTATTTAAATACAATCTTTTTATTTTTCTTGAAAACGTGGGTTGACATCTATATCCATTTTAACACATTCCATTTATTTATCATCTATTTCAATTCTAATGACATAATGATCATATCATTACAAGTATAGAGAAGAAGAATTATCTTAAAACAAGTTTAAATGTCTAGAGAAGAAGAATTATCGTGCTTGAAGCTAAATCTACGTCCACATAAAATTGATCATCATCCATATAAATCATATCATTATTATCATTCATCATCATCTATCATCATTCCATGTTTTTAAAACAATTATCCATGGACCATTATCATCATTCATCATCATCTATATCCATCTATAACATTCATCATCTACGTCCACATACAATTCATGATAATCCAAGTAAACAAGAAACATACGTCATCATGATTCATCCCTATCTAATGCAATGACCATTAAGAGTAAACCAAAAAGCATAAACTCCATATACAATCTAAAAATTCTATCAAATTCATATGCAATCAAAATTAAAGATTATATAGTATTTCAAATTTTAAAAGGCTATCAAATCCATATAATTAATTTCAAATACCACACTCAATAATAAAAGTTTTCATACTCATATAATTTTCAAATATAGACTCAATATTTAAAGTTTCCACACTCAATAATAAAAGTTTCAACCCTCTATTTGCCAATGGGTTCCCTCTTTTGCTGTATCCATTTCAACTCCTGTGCTTCTTTCCCCAATCGTTTCTTCCCCTGTGGCTATACCCCTTTCCCCAAAAGCAGAAATAACCCCAAAACTTATAAGATCTTTTGCAGCACTGTCCATATTTTTTAAAATTCTTTCTTCTTGGTTTTTCGCATCTCCATGGGACAACAAATTTGGATCAGCTATTGCCTTAGCTTTGAATTGTTAGGAAATAAGAGATAAAATATGCAGAATAATCCCTTATAGAATCGCAACAGTAGAAACTAATATGCAGAAAATATTACAGATCTCAAATAAAAGTACAGAATAAATAACACAACACAGAGAGACAAGATTTAACGTGGTTCACCCAATTTGGGCTACATCCACTAAGAATCACTTGCTCAGATTTTATTACAAGCCTCCACTCTCTCAATATAATACCCAGATCCATTTGGAGCTATGCTCAACAAACTCTACAGAATTCACACTCAAATTCAAAACACATTTGCAATACATTTGTTTATATCTCTATCATATGCATAAGACCATATAAATAGACAATTTCTTAAGCAGTTTGATACAAAACCGTGGGTATTAAAAACAAGGGCAAAAACCGTGGGTATCAAAACAATGGGCAAAAACCAAAAAAATCATGGGCCCAAAAACAGCCCATAACGGTTACCCATTACCCATGGGTTAATAAACCACCCAAGAAAATTTGCTTCGGGGGCTTTGCCCCTGGACCCCCCCTGACCCTCTCACCGGCGAGCGGGACCACCGTAAAAATACCCAAGTATAACACATAGAAGGTGTACCACACTCTAACATGAAAATAGGCTCCAAAAACATAACAATCTCCCACTTGGAGACTGATTTCCACTGAGCAAGCTTCTCAACCCTTCACTGTCATCCGCAAAGGCCAACCAAAGCTGAACATAGCTTTAGTTTATCCCTTGTGACCACCTTGGTCATCATGTCTACAAGATTCTAACTGGTATGAATCTTCTCCAACTTCAACTTATCTTCCTCCAAAGCTATCCTGATGAAGTGATATCTCAACTGTATATACTTCGTCCTGGAGTGGAAAGTAGAGTTCTTAGCTAGGTGTATAGCACTTTGACTATCACTATGTAGCTTACATTCCTCCTGCTTATGCCCCAACTCCTCAAGCAATTGTTGTAACCAAATCATCTCTTTGTTTGCCTCTGTGGCAGCAACATACTCAGCCTCCATGGTTGACAAAGCCACCAGTTTCTATAGTCGTGAAATCCAGCTTACTACTGTCCCACCTACAGTGTAAATATAACCTGTCGTGCTCCTCCTGGTGTCTACATCTCCAGCCATGTCTGAATCTACATAACCACGTAAAGTGGTGTCTGATCCACTGTAGCACAAAACTAACCCCATGGTCCCTCTCAAATACCGAAGGATCCACTTTACTGCTTGCCAATGCTCTTTACCTGGATCACTCATAAATCTACTCACAGCTCCCACTGCATGGGCAATATCAGGCCTAGTGCACACCATAGCATACATCAAACTACCAACTGCTAATGAGTAAGGTACCTTCAACATCTGGTTTCTTTCCTGCTCTGTCATGGGACACTGCTCCTTTGATAACTTGAAATGGCTTGCCAAAGGAGTCCCAACCGGTTTAGCATCCTGCATGTTAAACCTGTCCAATACCTTCAAAATGTACTCTTCCTGAGATAAAGTCAACTTCCGTTCCTTCCTATCCCGAGTTATCCTCATACCAAGGATTTGTCTAGATGCCCCCAAATCCTTCATATCAAAGGATTCACTTAGCTGTTTCTTGAGTACTTTTATTTCCTACATGTTTTTACCTGCAACCAACATGGCATCAACATACAAACACAGGATAATATAACTTCCATCCTCAAATTTCTTTGTATACACGCAATGGTCAAAATGACATCTTATATAACCTTTCTCCATCATGAAGCTATCAAACTTCTTATACCATTGACGTGGAGCTTGTTTCAAGCCATACAAGCTCTTCTTCAGTTTACACACCATCTCCTCTTTACCTTTGACCTCATATCCCTCTGGTTGCTACATATATAGTTCCTCCTCCAAATCACCATGGAGAAATGCAGTCTTTACAGCTAACTGTTCTAAGTGCAAGTCTTCTGCTGCCACTATTCCAAGAACAGTTCTAATAGAATTCATTTTTACTACAGGAGAAAATATCTCATCAAAATCTATACCTTGTTTCTGTGCAAACCCCTTGACCACCAACCGGGCCTTATATCTTTTCTTTCATCCTTATTCGTCTTTAACTCTGTACACCCACTTGTTCTGCAATGCTCTTTTGCCTTCCGGTAGCTTCACCAAATCCTAAGTCTGGTTCTCCATGAGAGACTTATGCTCCTCATCCATGGCTTGCTCCCACTTCTTACTGGCATCTACCTACATTGCTTCATCAAAGCTCTCTGGCTCTCCACTATCAGTGAGTAATAAATAATAAAGAGAAGGAGAAAAACGTTCAGGTTCTTTTCTTACCCTAAAAGACCTCCTCACTATAGGAGTTTGGGGTTCCTGTTGAGTCGGTTCCTGAACTGATTCATGGGTTACTGTCCCATCCAGAATATCATCTACCACTGCATATTCTTTCTTGGATTCTTCCCTGTTTTCCTACAACTGTTTCTTATACATGACTTTCTCATTAAAGACCACATCCCTAGACCGAATGATTTTCTTGTCCTTAATACTCCAACATTTAAATCCAAAATCATCACCACCATAACCAATGAAAGTACATTTTTCTGATTTAGCCTCTAGCTTGGTCCTATCATCCTTGTCTAAATGAACAAACACCTAACATCCAAAGACTCTAAGAAATGAATAATCAACTTTCTTACCATACCAAGCCTCCTCAGGTATGCCTCCATCCAAGGCACTTGAGGGTCCTCTGTTTATCAAGTACACAGTTGTGCTCACCGCTTCTGCCCAAAAAGAAAGAGGCAGTCCTGCATGTAACCTCATGCTCCTAGCACGTTCCATTATTGTTATGTTCATCCTTTCTGATACCCCATTCTGTTGTGGAGTTCCTGGAACCGTCTTTTGCCTGTGGATTCCATTCTTAGAACAATAGTCATTAAATTCATGGCTGCAATACTCCCCTCCATTATTTGACCTGAGACATTTTAGCTTAAGACCTGCTTCATTCTCTACCAAGGATTTCCATTTAACAAAAGTGTCAAATACATCAGATTTGTTTCTAATACAATAAACCCAAACTCTCCTTGTTACATCATCAATAAAAGTAACATAATAACTTGAACCCCCAAGAGATGATACCTGAGTTGGCCCACACACATCAGAATGCACCAGCTCTAACTTACTCTCTTTCTTTGTAGGTCCAACCTTGAGAAACCTTACTCGCTTCTGTTTCCCATATATGCAGTCCTCACAGAACTCCAAACCTGTTTCTGTATATCCAGGCAAATTCTTCTTTATGATGTCAATGCCCTTATGGCTCATATGACCGAGCCTATAGTGCCATAATGTTGTATCTACATCTGAAGCCACAAGATTACAATCATTAGTACTATCAGTGGTTAAATACAAGGTTCCAACCTTCTTACCTCTTGCCACCACAAGAGCACCCTTGGTAACCTTCCAAGAGTCAACTGTAAATATCACAGTATAACTATCACTTCCCAATTACCCCGCTAATATCAAGTTTCTTCTTAATGTGGGCACATGTCTGACATCCTTCAATAGCCATGTATTCCCATTCTGTAACATCCCCATTTTAAGATACTAGAACAAGGGAAATTTTTAAAATACCAGAACAAGGGAATTTTTTTTTTTTTTTGATAACGTTCCTTGTTATGATTTACAAAATTCAAACACACGTTCAAGTTTTAATAATTGTTCTCTGCCAAACAACACAGTTTGGATCACACAATTTCTTTTTAAAACGAATGTTCCCTGTTCGCATATTTACAATATGGAACACACATTCAATGCCATTCAATCTTATAACAGATTCTATATGCTGCTGTAAATGACTCGAGGAACTACCGATCTTCCATTTTCATGGCTCGGAGTTTCAACGATCCTTCATTTCATGACTCGGCAACAACCGATCCTTCATGTTCATGACTCGGCAACAACCGATCCTTCATGTTTGTTTATGCATGGTATATTATATATACCTATTCTCATAACCGTTTCCGGTTATTGAAGTGATCCATTTAAGAAGCCTATCTGAATATTTGTTACTGATATTCATCTGACATCCTGCATCTTAAATTAAGTGATAAGGACAACGCAACCAGCAATTGCGATACTTTGGCCAAAGATTTTCACATGCTTTGCATGATCATATTCCTGGATGTGATACACATCAACGGAATACGTCCTTCACTTCACTTCACCTGTTATCTAGAATGGTCTTTCCTGGTTCCTACCAGTCCTCTTTGTTTAAGGTTAGTTTAAGCTTCCAATTACAGTTAGTAATATGAACGAGTATAGGAAGGCACTCCCGGTAACTAAAGATACACAGAAATACAGTGTCGTTTCCCCACGACCCCGTGTGTCTAGTTATCTTTAGTATTCCGGAGTCACTCCGTATACCAGATCATACTCCTATCCCCTGTCCATAGTTACACATTCAGCCTATGTATTCTTGATGTTTTAATTTAGGAGGGCATTGCGATATGTCAGCTGCAACAGTGTGTCGTCATGAAGACCCCGTCTTCATGGAGACACCTTGCTGTAGCTGGCGTATGCCAATGTCCTACGGAATTCTCCCATCGAGAATACACATCCTGCTCAAGTGCTTCAGATATGATTTTAATAATTAAAGTCAACTTTCAGCATCCACGTTGATCTCTTGATCCTCGTTTCCGTTACAGTTGTATAGGGCTAAGAGGGACTAAATCCGTCCATTGTCTTGCAATGCATCTTTTCCTTCGTGTCGAAGGGCTGCATTTTCCCTACTTGGTTCGCTTCTTAATCATTGGATTAAGTGGTCCGTGCCGACGGACGTGATAAGTTTAACCTATTAAACTTAGCCAAGATTTTCTCAACTGCAACTAAATTCAGAATATTAACTTATTAGACGTCATTCATACGAGGTCTAAATTTCGAGAAATGTATTCGTTTGTTCTCCTTAACGTTATATAGTTAAGCTCCATTAGTTATGGATATATCTATCTTATATCCTTTATTCTGAATTTATCAAACGGGATCATTAATGGAGTTCGAAAGCGGAGTTCGATTACTCCGAAGTTGAATTGATATTCCTTAGCTCCTAAGCTAATCCTGAATACCTTCCGGTTATGGAACCATATTCTTCCTAATCCTTTTTAATGTCGATTAAAAATTCATCTTTACCCAAGTATGAACTAATTGCATTTTTCAACTTAAAAGTTGCGTTTAGGTAAGAATAGATATCAGTTTCCATTTAGCATCCATCCAAGGATAAATAAACAAACCCAAATCAAGAAATAACATTATATTTCCAATAAATCAAACTGATATAACTATTGAAAATATCACATTTGTAATTGTATTCAATATTTCAAGTCATAATCTGTACATTTGCCAATCCAGCTGATTGGGCATAATTTATACGAAGCATCCATACAACTCATGGACAGAAGAATATATTTTCTTCTTTTCACAATTCCTCGAAGAGGAATAAAAGCAACAATTACAATTCATTTTACAGCCAATCAAGAAACATCAGAAAACAACCATGTCTTCATTCTAATCAGATTTCATCTGCAAAATGAATTACACGGGTCAGTTCAATGAACTGAGCATATTAAGCACTTATCCTTAAAATAAGGTGCTTCATCTAACTGTCTCAATAAAAGAACCCTGCTTTTATGAAACAACAGTTAAACATCCATCACGAAGTAGGCACTAAAGAAAGATCAGCATAACAACTGAACTATCAAAAATATCATCACAATCAGCCAAGGAACTGCTGTCCCGTTTCCACATAATCATTACAAGTATCAATTCACAATATTTGTAAAGTTAGGAATACAAGTAGCTTACTGTCTATATAGCATACAGTTATCCTTTCCATGCCTTTCATTAATAACAAATGCAAGGATGAAACTAACTGAAATATAAATTCATTACTTTCCTTTCAGTTCATGAATCATATTAAATTCAAAGCAATCAAGTTCAGATAAGAAAGCGAACAGCAATGCATATAGTTGCTCCCATCTAAGCACTATAAAACTCATTATTCACGAATTCCAGATTTCCAACGGAATGAAAGAAGAAAAGATCACTTTTCCAAGACATTCATTCATATCTCAATTTCTTTCCACATGACTGTCCTAACAGTGGAATCCAAACGAAGACAAATCAAGATAACAGTTCAGAGTGAAACTTACAAAATCCATTTGGAATTCACTTTCCGGCAGCAGAATAATTTCATTTAATTCCGGTTCATATGAATACCAAGAACAGGTTAGTAAGACATCGTATTCATCATAGAACAAGCCATATCAAGATGCATATTATGTATTTGCTGTACTAGAAGATTCCATACTTCTTTCACTGTATAGTTAACCAAACAAATAGTTATACATCATGCAGTCAATAAATCACATAAATTCATAATCCTATGAACGTATCCCATTCAAAATAACATATTATTCATTGCTGTTACCTACAGCAAGTCCAATGTTCTCATGACTATGAATTTCATCAAGTTAGAACAGCAGGCAGAAGAAGGATTCCCTTCCAACAAATGATTCTGCCCAATCCATTTTCCAAGATCGTAATAGTATGCCAAACTCCAGCATGCAAAATCAGATGTCATTACCTTTAGTAAAGTAAACCGTACAGGGTGTCATTACACGAATCTAGTGCAGTCAAGGCATCCCACACAACAAGACTAACTTTCTATGCATTTACTCTTTGTATAGCAATCCAAGATTAAGACATAATCACCAAAACAATTCGATCTTAAAGGACCGATCAGTATTAATAAACACAACTAATCATCACACTTTCCTAGCAAGAAACAGTATATTTCTCTACGAGTTCAGAAGGAAAAACTATTCCTTTTTCCAACTCTCACGAACATTCATATAAAATTTTAATGTCCATTTCTTTAAAATATAAGATACCATTTCTTCATAATCCTGAAACAGCAGAAGGAAGAGGAAGGTCTTATTTCCCTTAAGCAAGAAAGGAAAGAACAGTCAAAGACATGTTATCATTTCTTTCTCCATGGCAATTTCGTATGCTCATACAAAAGAAACAATGTTGTATTCATCACAATCAACACAACAGAGAGGAGAGGAAGAAACTATTTCCTTCAAAGAAAGCTTCAGTGGAGAGACGACCTCAAGCCGTTCTTACAAACCAATACAATCATATCGCAAGTTCAGATGACAAACAACCAATAATACAGCAATAGAATAACCCATACTACCTGCACAGTTTTACATTCCATCCCACAAGAATAACCAGTTAAAATTTTCATATAATACCCATAACCAGCACCACATGGAGGTATTTCCATTCAAGAAGAGCAAGACAGTTAGACACAGCAACGGGGAAAGATTTTCCTATCATTTCCAAAAGAAAAGACAGCAAGGGTCGACAAACCCAAATCATAGCGACACAACTCATATAACATGTACAGTCTTAAGATATATATGACGTTTTCCCATTACTGTTAAACATTCAGCTCGATAAGAAGGCATTTCATTCAAAAAATACAAGGACAGTCGAACTCAGCGACCAATAACGATGATTCATATTATTTCCAAAATAACAGCAAGAGTCATTGGTTCCCAAATCACAGCAATATAATCACGACTGTATTTCCATTTTCTCTTTACATGCAATAGCAGTTCCAAGCACAACAGCAAAGAAATGATTACACTATAAAGAAACAATTAAACAGCCTGTTCCAATTCCAACAACATGAACAGTGAAGGAAATATCTATTTCCAACCTCCATGCAGTCAATAACCAGCACAATAATTCATTTCCAATTTGATTCGAGAAAATACGAATCAAAACCGAGCAACCAGAACGATTCATCATATCATTTCCCAAAGAAAAGAAAGCAAAAACCAACAAAATCCAAGTCAAATCGACTCGACAGCAATCACGCAATCCAACCCAAGAGCAGGGTTGTTTTAATGAAACACTTAATCAAAGCAGAGATTTTTAAAGAGAAGGGCTTAACATGCCTGTATTCTCTCTTCCAGAACTCGAAGAAAGGATTTGTTTGCCGCGTTTTTCCTTCTACAGCGACAACACAAACTCCCTACACTTCCTTCCTTCTTCAGGCTTAACAACAACCTCCAAATCTTCCAGAAAATGTCAAATGCCAAGAGCTGGTTCGACTGAACCAGGCCAAAAAACCAAATGCAGAGCAACTTTGGCCAAAACCAAATCGAAACAATGAAAAATCAAATTCCCTCATGCAATTTCCAAGGCGAGCTGGTCGCGAGGACCGAAAACAATTAATGCAATTAAGGCTCAGCCTTTTTCCTTACTTTCCACGCCACCCCGCCACTTGAGTTGGCGAATTCTAAATTTCAAATTTCCAAGCAAAACTGAATTTGGCTCTATTTCTAAATAGATGCCTCTAATTCCTACCTGCCCCGCCAAAACTGGCGCTGTCCACGTAGGGACTGTTTTATTAAATGCCAATAAATGCCCTTCCTTCATCCTTATCCCTTTCCTCCCAATGGTCTGCGTACCCCTTAGATTAGGATTAGTTTAGGTTGCACATAGCATTCAACCTAGGTCTTAATTTAGCCTTAGGTTATTATTTTCCCCCTTTTTCTTTTTCTTTTTTGAATATAAAATCCACTTAGGATAGTAGGGTAGGATGCATGTTAGGACTTAGTATTAATTTAGGGTTTAATTCATACTAACCACTAACACTAACAACTTCCATCCAGCCTCCCTACTAACATTCACATTAATGCAGAGCAGGACGTTTCGTCCTTCAGATTACGTGCCAAGGCCACCCGTGTCCAGGCATTTCTTGCCTCACGAGGTCCCTAGTTCGATAGTACAGGGTTCAAGAATCGAACCCCTGTCGTTGGCATCTACGTGCTAGCTGTTCACACCTGCAAACAGGCACTGTACGCTCATAACTATCTCGGTTCGGTTCAAGTGTGAATCGACACAGAAATCACAAGAGGACCTCAGCATACTTGGATCAATGAAATTGATTCAAGGTATGCTGTCAATCAGCAAAGAGAGTTTAGCAAGTATACGACAATTTGTCGTCACATCAGCAAACACACAAGTACAATACTGCTGTCCCATGCAATAAATCACAGTATGCAAGAATCCAAATTAGCAACACATTCTCTTAAGATCAATACATATCTTAACATGTTTGCCTTCATTTCAGCAGCTATAACAGTATGTAAAACATCCACCAAGTTAACATACAAAATCAGAGTGTTACAAACATGCCCAAAATCCCTTTGAACATAATCAACAAAATAATGCCTATGTGGAGTAGCATGAAAAGAAGCCCCTGAATCTAAAACCCAAGATTCAGTAATATTATGCAAAGAAACAATCAAAGCATCCTAACATACATTACCCGATGCCACATTTGCCTCCTTGTTTTCTTCCTGTTGTTTCTTCTTATCCCGAAGCTCCCAACAGCTCTTCTTTGCATTTTCCACAATTCCAGCATACAATCTTGTTCTTGGATTTTGACCTTGCCCGATCTTTTGATTTTCCACGGTTTCCTCTATTCTTCTGTCTCCCTCTAGTTTCCACTGTCAAAGCATTCCCTGAAGTAGAAGATTCCTCGAAGCTTTTTCTTCACATTTCCTCGCTTAGAATCACCCCTACAACATCCTCAAACTTCAACTTCGAGTTAGCTAGAACCGAGTTACTTACCGCCATTACCAAGCTATTCCAACTCTCAGGTAAAGAGCACAGAATTAATAAATCCCTAACTTCTTCATCAAATTTTATTGTAACCGAAGCTAGCATATTCACAACCATATTGAAATCATTTAAATGATCTGCTACTGAACTATTCTCAGACATCTTCATATTAAACAACTTTTTCATTAAAAATATCTTGTTAGAGGCAGAGGATTTTTCATACAACTTCCCTAATGCATCCATTAGATCTTTTGTAGTCTTTTCCTTTGAAACATTAAATAATACCGAAGATGCAAGACACAGCCAGATTGTCCCAAGTGCCTTCCTATCCAGCAAATCCCATTCCGCATCTGTCATACTCGAGGGTTTGTTCACCTTCTCAGACAACGGAGTATAAAGATCCTTCTAATAAAGGTAATCTTCCATCTGCATCTTCCAAAGACTGAAATTCTGCCCGTTAAATTTATCAACCCTAGATCTTCCTTCATTTGCCATAGCTCCCACTCAAGCTAAAAACTTTCCCTACGATTCAACACTTCAGCAAACCAAACCAGGCGCTGATACCAATTGTTAGGAAATAAGAGATAAAATATGCAGAATAATCCCTTATAGAATCGCAACAGTAGAAACTAATATGCAGAAAATATTACAGATCTCAAATAAAAGTGCAGAATAAATAACACAACACAGAGAGACAAGATTTAACATCCAATTTGGGCTACATCCACCAAGAATCACTTGCTCAGATTTTATTACAAGCCTCCACTCTCTCAATACAATACCTAGATCCGTTTGGAGCTATGCTCAATAAACTCTACAGAATTCACACTCGAATTCAAAACACATCTGTAATACATTTGCTTATATCTCTATCATATGCATAAGACCATATAAATAGACAATTTCTTAAGCAGTTTGATACAAAACCGTGGGTATCAAAACCAAGGGCAAAAACCGTGGTTATCAAAACAATGGGCAAAAACCGAAAAAATCATGGGCCCAAAAACAACCCATAACGGTTACCCATTACCCATGGGTTAATAAACCACCCATGAAAATTTGCTTCGGGGGCTTCGCCCTCGAACCCCCCTGACCCGCTCACTGGCGAGCAGGACCACAATAAAAATACCCAAGTGTAACACATAAAAGGTGTACCACACTCTAACATGAAAAATATTTTAGGGTCGAAGTCGTGCTCTTTAATTATCCACCTTAGTGTATTGTTTTGTTTGTTAACCAAAACAATATTTTCCTTCAAATTCTTCGCTGCGGATAAACTATTCTTCACTGTTTCCAAGTGAACTTGGAATACCTTTGCTTGACTCTTCAAATTTTCATATTTCAACTACACAAAAAGAGTAATGTCAATTTAACATATTACTAAAAAATGAAAATTTCAAATTAACAAGAATGATTGTTTGAAAGTGATAGTACTTACAACTGCTCTATCTCTCTTGGCATTTTCAATTGCTACCAGATCCTTGTCCTTAGACCATTTGTTAAAATATACCCGGGCCTCAGCACTAATATTTTCCAATTTTTTTAATGTCTTATCCAAAATGTCATCTTTATAGTTGTTGTTATACGTGACAGTCCCACTTCTTACTTAGGTAAGTAAGGAATCCATCTTCGTCGGTTGATTCTAGACTGCAGCGTATAAACTATCTCTTTGCCAATAATTTTCAAAATGACTAATAATCTCATTGATAAGAAATTTATCTCTTCTCTCCCATTCTATGAGCTGATTGATATGAGGTAGAATAAACTCCACTAACATGGGATTGACAATCGTAACCAATTAAGTTCTCCAAAGGAAAAGGTATAAACTGTTCACTATCTGTATCTGATGAAGATGATCTTGCTAGAGAAGTATGGGGGCTTTCAGCTAGATCAACTACTACTTGTTTCTTCCTTTGGGTGGCCTGATCCTGTTTTTGATAAAATTAATCAAGATTCAGATAAATAAATTTAAATTGAAATGTAATTCAATATTGTAAAGCATGTTGAAATTGAAGTATACCTGCTGGCCTTGAATCATCTCATGGGTATTGAAAAAACCATTTGGGTCATTGCTATTAATTCCTAAATAATCTTCATCTAAATTTATATTGTTCAAAACCGATATGCCCATTGCACTAGGCAAGCCACCAAGTGAGAGCATTGGAATTCAAAATGAGGAGGCAATGTTTAGTGTCCCGCTAGGAGCCGGAGTAATTGGCATGCATTTACCAATGTCCTTTTTCATTGTTCCTCTGGTTGGAATTTTAAAAATTATTAGTTGAGGGGGGGTCGGTGCCGCTGTTTGAATAGAAGGACTGCAATGTGCTGAAAAGTTCAAGAAAAAACATGAAAAACTAGAAAACAATCCAAAAAGGCAAAAACTATGAAATTAAACGTAGTATTGAAAAGTTATACCTTATTGTCGAGGGTTAGTTTTTCGCAGTGCTAAGGGTGGTCGTGTAGGAGTAGTATTTGGTGGTTATTCACAAGGTACAAATGCATGCGACTGTATGGAGTGAGTTGGGGAAGAAGGTTGAGTTTTTAAAACACTAGTATGGTCCAAAGTCCCTGCAATGTCATCAACATTAAATGTTATGTCAATTCAATTGGTTAAAATTTAAATTGGAAAATAAAAATAAAAATTTGGAATTTGTAAATAATATATGAAAAGGTATTATTCTCTAGCGTTTAACGAGCTCAAACTGTTGAGGGTTCGGAGAGGAGTGAGCTTCCATTTCAGATTGGGAGTCTCCCGAAGCCTCGGTGTGTTGTTGGCCTCTTCCTCTTGATAACACCTTTTTTCATGGAAGGGCTTCAATAAATATTCTCTGTAAACTGTAAATTGTTAATAATTGTGCAATGTAATGTCAAAAATTGAAATACAAATTAAATAGTTTATACCTGTTGTTCTTCAAATGGAATTGACAACTTCATCAACTCCTCGTCGGTGCAAGTAGGAATTGGTTTGTCTTTTAAATTTAAAAGTGCCTCGTAATAAAGGCCAAGGAGATAGTTTGTGGAATAAATGACGGGTTTTTCTGAAAACTTTGAATTTGATATGTTAGTTCTTATTTTTTATAGATAGCTGCACCAATCAAATTTTTGTTTTGAGATAGAGGCAACTATGTATGTAATGGCCCAATTTGGTATATCTGTTTGTTGAGCCTAGAAAACTATTCTAGATTGAAAAAATGAAATCACTGCAACAAGAAAGTGGTGTGTAATTGCTTACGTATCCACACCACGCCTAGATTTATTGACATGAGCTACAAATGCCAAACAGTGGGAATTAATATAAATTTATAACACTAAATTGTACTGACATAAGAATTGACATAACAGAATAAAAATGATGAATGAAAACGAACTATACTTACAATCAACATGGAAACCGAACGTTGATTCGAAATATTTCTTGTCATCTTCCAGGAGTGTTGCCTTCATTGTAACAATTGGTAAATTTCTGAACAGAAGGCCCATAAACCGATGGATTTCATTTGCTTCGATACTGAATTGAAGCATTCAACCATCATTCAGAGTAACATAAAAAAGGCCATCCTCTATATTGTAGGATGAGAGAAGGTAATTCAAAATATTTGGATCTGTTTCGAAATGGGGCATGTCAACGAGCCCAGTAAACTCACACCCATCGATCAAATATTTATATTCGGAAAGACATATTTTAAAACAGTATGGATGTGGGGGCATAAAGGATTCCTGTAGATGATCTTGCCCGTGGATTGGACTAGATTCTCTTCTTGATTTTTTTCTTGAGCTTGCAGTTGGGAAGCACTTGAAGTCGTCATTGTAGTTATTCCTGCAAAAAATCAAGAGCCGAAAAGTGTAAATGAGAAAATGACTGGCAAGAGGGTATTTATAGGCCAAATAAAGCATCAAGGGACTCTTTTGACGTACATCAATGGACTCTGTTGATGCGCATCAACATAGTCCTTTGACGCACGTCAACATAGTCCTTTGACGCACGGCAGCAGATGCCTTGATGCACGTCGATAGATGCCATTGATACACATCGATAGATGTCATTGATGCGCATCAACAGAGCCCATTGATGTGCATCAATAGAGCCCATTGACGCGCATCAATAGAGCCCATTGATGCACATCAATAGAGCCCATTGATGCGCGTCAATAGAGTCCATTAATACGCATCCACAAAGTCCATTGATGCACGTCAATGGACTCTGTTGACATTGTGTTGACGTGCGTCAATGAGGGTTATTGATGTCATATTGTCACACGTCAAAATGTTCATCGATGTTTGGAACTCTGGTTTCTCTCTGGCTCGAAAAACCTGGCAAAAATTAGGTTTTGGAATACTGTCAAATTCATCTTTCGCTGAAACTGGTTCCAGGGATATTTGCCAGGTATTTTTCACCTACAATTTTCTAGAGGTGTCTTAAAATGAACCCTGTGTGGAAACCACATTGGATTTGGGAGATTGAGGTGACTTAGGATTCACATTGGATGTTATATGATTGGGGGATGGGGGAAATTAGGACTAGAGTTAGGAGGGATTGGGGTGAGTTAGGAGTCACATTAGATGGTTTGGGATTGAATTGTTGATTGGTAGATTTATTAGATGTGGATGGAGAGGATAAAGGTGGCATGGGGGGCACGTTGGATGAAGTAGGATTAGGGAATGAAGAGGGTGTGGGTGACTTAGGAGTCACACTAGATTGGATGGGGTTAGATATAGGTGATGGAGGCTTAGGAACCACAATAGGTGTTAGAGGGGGGGACTTGGGGCTATCTATGATAAATTCTATGGGATGATGTTGGGATGATGAGGATGATGAATATTTAAGACTAAGGTGTAATGTGGGGGATAAGGATTGTGGTTTGGTTTGATCTTGATTGGATGTGGATGGGTATGTATAAGGTACGCTATGATATGTTTTGATGGGAGGAGCTTGGGATTAGATTGGTTGACAGGTGATTTAGGGGTGGATAGTGATGATGAAGGATTAGGCTTAGATAATAGGTTAGTAAATTGTAAAAGAAGGTCATTAGGTGGTGGTGGTGATTTAGGCTTGGATTTTGATGTATATTTTGATTTGGAGATATTGGAAGTGGATGTCGTGGACAAATCATAGTTGGTTAAAGTTTGTAAAATTTTGAAAAGGAGATCTTTATTGGTGGAAGGGGATGATTGGAGTTAATCAAAATTGATGTAATTACCTGTGTGTGAAGAAGTAATATTGTTAGGGATGTTAGATGATGTGGATTTATGATTAGGTGTGATTGGTTGTGTAGATGGGGGATCATTTTGATCGATGTTAATAAGGTCATCACTATCATAAGTGGATGTGAGGGAGGATGGTTGAGAAGATGTTTGGAAAAGGTGTGATTAGAGGTCAAGAATTTGTCGGTTAAGATTTTGGAGTTGTGAGGATGGTGGGATCAACTTGGGATGGGTTATAATATTGTTGGATAGAAGATGTGAGTGTCATAGTTTGTGTTTTAAAGATTGGATAATAATAGGGATGTTTTAATCAAAGTGGGAGGCTAAAGGTTGATGGTTGGAAGATTTGAGTTTGATGGGAGCCATGATAGGGATGGGGGTTTAGATAAAATTTAGGAATAGGATTGGGTATGGATAGGATGTAGGTAAGATATGTTTAATATGGAGGGATTAGATGTGGTTGGGATGGATTAGGGAAGGGGATAAGATTGGGGTAATTAGATGGATGGATTGGGTTTGATTATGTTTGGATAGGGGGTTGATTTGATTGCTTGATTAGTGTGTGGTCAAAATGATATGTAAGCAAGCAATACACATGCAACACACAACCTAGATATTCAAGTGGGTGTGCAACACAAGCGATAGCCCACTTTCAATACCACATCACGACAGTGGCACTCACTAAGTTGGCCCACCTTTACGTTGATGTGTATGGGCTAGCGAGTAATATTCAGTGGTTCCTTCTCCTGCACTATAGCTTGATTGTGGCTGAAGAGGCTACCTATTCTAAGATAAACAAGGCTTGCTAAAGTCATCCCCTATGTACCTTTTGGTATGTGGAGCCCAAGTATGTGTTGCAAGGATGTTTTCTAAGGCCTGGGTATTGGGACGAAGCCCCTCACTTCACATCACGCTTAAAAAACATAGAAACTTAGCTAATAATGACACTTGTCCTTGAATTTGTATACCTCGCCGGAACACGGGGTGTGTCTGTGTGCATGGAGATGAATTCCTTGATCATGAGACCCCTAGGACTATGACAAGTGTGTGATGATGAAATCCATGCCACATTTCCCCTAAAAATTAAAAATGTGGACTACTTTTGATCTTCAAGATCGTCTAAGGATGCAAGAGGAGAGAATACATGAAATCCAACCTTCAGGTTTAACAAGAAAACATGCAAAAGATGAAAGATGCAAGATAGAAATATTTTTATTTTTTATTTTTATTTTTAAATGATTAAAAGATGATTAAAATTGTAAAATGGGTCTTAACGAGGAGGCCCTGCAAAAAAGTGGATAGTAGTATGGAAAATAACCCTAATTCTTGGACAAACGTGCTACAAAACAAAGGGGTTAGTAG
Source organism: Taxus chinensis (assembly GCA_019776745.2). NCBI lineage: Eukaryota > Viridiplantae > Streptophyta > Pinopsida > Cupressales > Taxaceae > Taxus > Taxus chinensis. The sequence continues at coordinate 12,265,947 of CM034153.1, forward strand.
TATTGGATTGATTTTTTTAATCTTTGATAAGCATAGCAAGCTACACACAAAGTGTTAGTAGTTTGGAATAGGAAAATGTAACTCAAATTGTAATTAAAATGACAAGATTTAGTAAAATGAAAACCATGAATAAATTATATGATAAAAATATAAATTAACACTTTCATTGCATAGATATCTTCGATACCTTTCCCAGAAAAAAAACAGATTTGTTTCGAGTTCGAGGTCAAAAGTTATGGCTCTCAGAAGTTAGGTGAAAAAAGTAAAACAAACGCACTCATCTAGGACATAAGTGCCATTTCAGGTCACAAATGTGTTGTTCTATGCAAAAATGTGTTGTTTTGCGTACAAAAGACAATTTTGGATTTTTAAGGGTTGAACAAAAGCATTGAAGTGTTTACAAACGCGCTACTTTTTCACAAACATGTTGTTTTGTGCACAAACACACTACTTTTTCAAAAAAAATCAATTTTGGGGTTTTAAAGGTGAGACAAAAGCATTGTTTTATGATAAATGTGTTATTTCAGGTCATGAATGCATTGTTTCGAGTCGTATGCGCTAAAACGGAAAAAAAATCAAAAATTTCAAGGTTAAATCACAATGCAAATTTATGAAATTTTAACAATTTGTTCTAAATGTGAAATGCTATTAAAAACAACAAAAATTAGGGGGGCTAAACCCCACGGTGGGCGCCAAAATTTAATGCAAGAAAATATTAGATAAAAGTTAAAAAACCAAAAACAAACTAAATAATTCCTAAATCTAGTCTTCTCAAATAAAACCTCTAATAGAGCAATGGGTTAAAAGGGGGAGAGAGATTATACTTGCACTTACCTACAAGTTACACAACTCCTCCTTTGATGTGGGTGGATTTTCTCTTGGATTATTTTTTGGGTGCTTTAGATTTGTGTGGAGTCACTTGGGCAGCACCCTACCTCCCCTTGATAGCTTGATAATTGCTTAATTGATGAAGATTGCTTGATTATAGATGAATTAATTTGTTGAATGATTGAATGGATGATTGGATGAAAAAATTGGCACAGATTTGATATGGATTTGAAGTATTTTTTGAAGCTAGCTATCTCATGGAGGAGGAGAGCTAAATTTATATTTAATGGGTGGAGGATTCAATGGTTGGGATTTTTCCATGTAGGAAGTAGATCAATGGTGGAGGATTGATGAGAAGAATGGAGGATTCTAGAGTTGGATTATTCTAGAATTTGAGAGAGGTTTCCATTGAATTAAAAATTTAATAGAGGGAGGAAGATATTTGAATTTTTAAATTAGAAAGAGGGAAATTTAGAGAGGCTTCTAGAAATAGAAGCCTCTAGATTTAGAGGTGTGAGGATGTGATTAGATTAGGTTAATAAATGATGATTAGGGGTGTGGCTACATGGAAAGGCTAGGTGTAGGGATGTGTAGCATAGGTGGTAGGTGAGATGTAGGAATATTAAATTCCTATAAAATGATAATAAAGGATTAAACTAGGATAATAAGATATTATTAATGAATTAAAGGATTATGGTTTGAGATGGGATATATTAAGGATTTAGGATAAATTATAAATGATGATAAAATGAATTAAGGGGTAAATATGATAAAATGGATTAAATAATAATAATTAATATTGTGATTAATTATTATATGGATGATGTTGGGATGTTTACGGTATGTGTTAATCACAATTAATCATGTCGACATTTTAGATGTCTACAACATCCATAGATGAATATTTGAAGAGTTTTAAATTATAATGAGCCAAAACAAGATGTGCTATTATGTCATATGGGTGGAGTGATGGCAAGAACCGCACCATAATAAATTTTCTTGCCTCTTGTCCACAAGGTACTATGTTTTTGAAATTAGTTAATGCATCTAATAGGGTGAAAGATGTAAATTTGTTGTTTGAGATTTTGGATGAGGTTGTTATAGAGGTGGGGTGGAAAATGTTGTGCAAATCATCACAAATAATGCCTCTAACTATGTTCTTGATGGTTAGATGTTAGAGACTAAACACAAAACAATATTTTAGACTCCATGTGTTGCACATTGCATAGACCTCATGCTTGAGGATATATGAAAAAAATATTGGATCAAGAACACTATAGAGCATGCCAAAATCATCATAAAATACATCTACAATCACTCATGGGTATTGAACCTAATGAGGAAAAACACTAGGGTAGAGAACTTGTTAGGACAACCATCACAAGATTCACAACAAACTTCCTCACGTTGCAATATCTTCTTTCCCAAGCATGGAACTTGAAAAATATGTTTCCAAGTGATGAATGAAATGCATCAAAGTGGAGCCGCAAACAAGATGGGAAAGACACAAAGAAGAAAGTTTTTGACAATTTATTTTGGGAAAAAATAGGAGAGGTTGTGAAAATTGTTGATCCTCTTGTTAAGGTGTTGTGGTTGGTGGATGGGAAAAACTTAGCCATGGGCTATATTTATGAGGCTATGGATCAGGCAAAAGAGCAAATAAGGGTAGCATACAAATACAGGGTAACTAAATATGGTCCTATATGAAACAATCAACTCCATCGCCCTATACATGCATCTGGATATTTCTTGAACCCAAGATATCATTATAGAGCTCAGCTTGGAAAAGATCAAACATAAGTAAAAGACGGTTTGTACAAGTGCCTAAAGTGCATGGTCCCTGATAAGAGACAACAACTTCAGGTTCACTGACAAATAAATTTCTTCAGAAGAGCCACATGTACCTTTGGGAAAAAACTTACAAATATTACAAGAGATGTGGACCAACCAGGTAAGCAATTTTAAGTTTTTTTAAGTTCATTTGATTAAACTTTTTAATGAATAATCATGAATTTTTAGCATAAGACACAATCTAATTTGTTGAATTACACTTTAAGTTATAAGTTTTACTTTTAATTTTTAACTTTGTTTTTTATAGTCATTTTTTAATAACTAAACATTAACATTTTTTAGTGCATCACATTGGTGAGATTCATTTGGTAGTCAGTGTCCTCAATTGCAAAAGTTTACAATTCAGATCACGAGCCAAAATTGCAGTGCTTCTGGGTGCGAGCGCAACTGGTCTATATTTGAGAAGATTCACACAAAGAAGAGAAACATTTTGGAACAACGGTTGAATGATCTTGTCTTTGTACAGTACAATCTTTGGATAAGGTGCAACCAATTGCTGAACCAAAGACCTAACACGGATCCCATTGTCTCAGATGATATAGATCCAACCTCAGATTGGGTAGAGGAGAGTCAACTAGAAGAATTTGATCTCAATGACTTGGGGTGGATGGTTTGGATCGGGATGATGAGCCACTAGCAACACTGCCACCACCGTCATGAGACATAGCAAGCACTAGTGGTACTTGTGCTACTTCCAGTGCCAATACAGTTGTTGCAGATGTACTTAAGGATTTGGAAGGGTCTGAGTCAAAGGACGGTGATGATATTGATGAGGATGAACCTAAGGATCCCATTCTTAGCAGGTGATGTCATCTAGTTTCTTTTAGAGTTTTGTAACTTGTAGTATCTATAATGTATCAATGGTCATAACATGTTGTTTTTTTGGAGTCTTCGACTATGGAGGCCATATAGAGCATCATTATTTATGTATTTTTTTCATAATTTCATATATGATATATGTAATGTGTATTGGACTCAAAGTTCATGTTATTTTTCTATAAACACCTTTCTTACATATATACATGAGCAAGCTTCCAATATTTTGTGTGTAATTGTTGGAATCATGGTTTCTAATCTTTCAAATATATTGTTTTCATTAAAAATATAAAATTTTATGTGTTTTTTAGTAAACCGGTTCATAAAGTTTGAACCAATTTGGTTTTGGTTCCGGTCCAGTCCGACCCTCGACCATTTCTGAGTCTGGTTCTGATTTTTAAAACATTGCCATGTAGTTAGTGATACATGGGTAACTTGGAGGCAATCTACATCAAAGATTGCAGTTGAGGTGCGATGGATGCTCCTTGATGATTATTTTTGGGTTAATGTTAAATTTGTTGTTGATTTCATCTAGCTCATTTGTGTGACAATCTAATTTGCAAATTTAGAAAAACTTGTTTTGGGGAGGTTTATGAAGAAATTGATTCCATGTGTGAAAGAACAAGAGAAGTCATAAATTCAAGGGATCATTCTCTATATCCTTTGATTGAGGAAAAATACACAAAGATAGAACAGACCTAATACACATCTTCATTGTGTTGCATATGCTTTAAATCCAAAGTGGTGTGATAAAGAGTCACCAAGAAGAGGGCTCCATATGAATCCAAAGGTAACAAAAGGATTTTTTACCGCGGCAAAAAAGATTAATGGCCAAGGAGACGAGGCTTCTACTATCAGATCTCAGTATAATCAATTTTCATGTAGGTGCAATCAAATATTTACAGTGGAGGTCTTGTATCATATACATGCAAAAAGGGACCCAATAGAGTGGTGGTGGAACAATGACAATGAAGCACTTGGATTGCAATCATCTATAATATGAATACTATCACAATTTTCCTATTCTACATCTTGTGAGAGGAATTGGAGTACTTACAGTTTCATTTATTTATTGAAGAGGATCTAAATAGGGTCAAAGAAGGGAGAAACCTACTCTACATTCATAACATACTTCAATTTCTTTCTCGTAGAGACCTAGGGTACAAAGAGGATCCTTCAACAAAATGGAACCGGATTCCATCTGATGAGCAATAGACACAGCCTTGGAGGATAAGGGGTTTGAGGCAAATGATCTCAATGATTTTCCACGTGTTTGATTTCCTGTAAAGGGGACCCAGAGCTTGAGAGCCATACATATCTAGAGATCATCCTTGAGGCTGAAGATATGAATTATATACATATTTCTGATTTTCTTATGAAAAAGAGTTATAATCTTTCCTTTAAAGAAATATTATGGACTAGGTTTGACTAACCCAAGTTGTAGCCTTTTGGCTTGCACGAGGGTGTGACAGATTTCCACACTTTTTTTGACCAAAATGTGTGGTGCAAACCATGCACAAACCTTCAATTGCACTCCAAGCCATATAAAAGTTTTTGATTTTGACCCTCACCCTGAACGCACAAGTTCCCCAACAACAGAATCGGATTCTATGCAAAAAGGCTACAACTTGGATCGGACAAATAGATTTCAAACCCAAAATAAATCATTGTTTTTTGCTTTCCTCAGAATGCCCTAATGCACGCCAGCACTTTTCCCAAATCAAAGTTCTACTACCCCTTGTAATGAAATCACTATATCATAGGGAGTGGATATCATCAACAGCCAGATAACAAAGCATGACTGATCTCATTGAGATTAGAAGAACAGTCACTTGCCAATCACCTAAGCAGAATAAAGAAGATCCATGCAATATGAACGAAAGCATGGCAAAATACTTAAATATATTGCTGAGCCACATTCAAGTAGGTAACCTCCACAACCTGCTATAATAAGCTTAACAAGATTAGTATTTCATGATTACTCCAAAGGGCTATTTTTCTAACCAATACCTTCCTATGCATATATCTTTACTTAGGCTTCAATGTGATACTTAATAAGCCAACTACAGCAACTAATATGCAAATAGAGATACTTATCAAATGACTATTTTAAACAGGGCTGATACTAGGCATAAGTTGTTGGCCACACATATCCCAATACAAGCCATAGGATAAAGTTGACAATAACATTATGGGCATGCCTATTTAGTGTGTCTTCCATAATAGACAACTTGCAGAATTTTAGGTTCCTCTGAGGTACATTTGTGTTGAAGATGTTTTTCAGCTTCTTACTCATGTGGCCATACTCATGGTATCTATGGCATTTGAAGGGTATCTCCTCATGGTCAAGCTAATGCATGTATGACTCTCCATCTTGCATTTAGCATATTTCCAGACAGATTCGAGCACAGGACACATTTCCTTTTGCTTAATCTTAATCATTGTTTAGCAACTCAAACTGTTGTCAATGGTGAGCAAAGGTTTTTCGTGGCAAAAAACTAAGAGGGCGATAGGGAAGTTTTTATCCCATCATCCATTCTATTGGGCATATCTAGGTTTCTTCTTCCCAATTTCCATGGACAATACTCGTACAAATAGAAGTCATCTACTGCTCATAGAATATGGACCAATTCTAAAAATATGGTAATTCTTCCATTTTTTTGCTCAAAGATTTGTTATAAAACTAACATTCCACAAACACTAAGTACTCATTGATGCAGTTCAATCACATTGTGATCTATGAATCGAGTAAAAAGATAGTAGATTGTCTATGGTCATTGGATGTTGTGCCAAAAGCCCATAAATTGTCTCAACAAGACCTAGTCAGAAAAAGCCTATCCCTAAATAAAAAGGGTAACGTTGCAACTCCCATCTAATCATAACTTTGCAAAGCAAAACGTTAATATGGTAACAAATACATGTACTAGACTTTCTGATTCAAGCAAAAACTCATGCAAGGTATGGTTTGGATATGTCGTAGATACACCTGGGTATGTTTCGACGTACCCGAGACGTACCCAAATGTACCCACATGTTTATACAATGGAGGGGCCAAAAAAACACATTTTTAATTTTTTTTGACTTTGTCAATGACCAAAAACCAAACCCTAACATTTAAACTAATAAAATATTAAACCCCCAACTCCTCAAAAAGCTATTAAAAACACTCAACCATTCATTTGAAATCACACAAACAATTCATTGTTGGTTTTTGCTAGTGTATGAGAAAAGAACCAAAGAGGAATTGAAAAGGAGGCAAACATTGGAAGGAGGATTTTTTTGGAGGCAACCATTGCACGGAAGACAAGATTGGGGACAGTCATTGCTTGTAAGGAGTTCAAGTTTGTTTAGATGAAGCAAATGTTGAGAGGAAGAGATTGTTTTATTGTTCATTCAATGGAGGAGACGTCACGTATGGAGGTAGCGTTTGTTTGAACTCTATTGCAACAAGGATCTACATTTGGAGGCAACATCGTTTTACTTGTTATCCTTGTCTACTATTACAGGTATTTTTATTTAATTCAACCTTCTACTTTTTATTTTTTTACGTTTTTCAAATTTATTTTGTTGCATTTTTTTAAAGTTTAGACTTTAAATTTAAACACATCCTAAATCTATGTTTGCTCTCACCTCACACTTTTATGGTGATCTTGGTGATAAAAAATAGATTAGGATGGTGCGGTTAGAAAATTTTAAATTAATAATTAGTAAATATCATTTTTTAATTTTTAAAGGCATTGTTCAATGTTAATAATTAATATTTTAGCATTTACCATTTGATTTATGTAAAGGTAAAATGTTTTTTGATTTTTTTAACTTCCTGACTCTGTGTATGCTCTCACCTCGTGCCTTTATGGTGACCTTGGTGATAAAAATCATATTAGGATGACATCACTTCGAAAAATTTAAATTAATAATTAACAAGTTATTTATTTTTATTTTTAAAATTTTATGTAAAGGAAAAATGTTTTTATTTTTTAACTTCCTAACTCTATGTATGCTCTCACCTCGCGTTATTATGGTGATCTTGGTGATCACAAAGAGATTAGGATGACATAACTTAGAAAATTTTAAATTAATAATTAGTAAGCTGTTGTTTTTATTTTATTATTGATTTATTTATGTAAAGGCAAAATGATTTTAATTTGTTTAAACATCCTAACTTTGTGTATGTTCTCACCTCGCACCTTTATGGCAATCTTGGTGATCAAATACAGATTAGGATGACATCACTTAGAAATTTGTAAGCCATTATTTTTTAATTTATTATTTATGTAAAGGCAAAATGTTTATAATGTTTTTAACATACGAACTTTGTGTATGATCTCACCTCGCGTCGTTATGGTGATCTTGGTGATCAAAAAAAGATTAGGGTGGCATTAAGTTTTGCTTCAGTTGGAGAGAAAGGCCCACAAGCTTATGAAAACACATCACTTGTTGTGAAACATGATCTTAATTCTCCTCTTTGGAGACATGTGACAGTGGTAGAATACCTTGTTGGTGGTGGGGGTCGGATTTAGATATGTCATGGGTATCACGTTTAATACAAATCCTCATATAGTTGACTAAAAATCCATGTGACTAGGGTTGGAGATAAAGAAGTGCCCCAAATTAGCAAAAGAGAAAATGGCAGAGTACCTAAGAGAGCAAGAGGAGGTTAATAGAAAATGTGAAAGAAATAGATCTAAAACAATTCCATTGCAAAGAAGGCCTTCATCACAACCACCCACACCTAAATCTGATACTCATTCTTTCATCCAAATTTGAATTCATCCACTTGATACCCCTTTTGATGAAGATAGTCAAGAGACCTCATGAAAAAAAAACCAAAAAGAGCATTGGAAAAAGCATTTGATAATGACAAGAGGGATATTGTTAATGAGGTGAATGCTCGATGCATTTATACATATGGGCTGCCCTTTAATATATTGAAGGTTATCAATGAAGCTCCACAAGGGTACAAATTCCCAAGTTATGAAAAGGTTCGAACCACACTCTTGGAAAAGGAAGCGAAACACATTCACACCTCTTTGCAGCCAATTAGAGATTCATGGAAGGATTCAGGGGTTTCCATCATTTCAGATGGCTGGAAAGATGCTCGAAATAGACCCCTAATAAATGTTGTTATAATATGTCCTAAAGGGGAAATGTTGTTACAATATGTCCTAAAGGGGAAATGTTCCTAAAATCCATTGAATGTGAAGGGCAAGTCAAAGATGCACAATTTATTGTTGACATTTTGATAAAGGCTCATCAAAACCAATGCTAAAAACTATAAAGCAACGGGATTGATTATAGAGGGTAGATACGAACACATATTTTGGACCCCTTGTGTTTTCCACTCCATTAATTTGATGCTCCAAAATATTGGGAAAATCACATGGATTGAGCCAATTTACACTGAGGCGAATGACATTAAGATGTTTATCACAAACCATCATATGCCACATGCCATTTTCACGAGATTCTCAAGATTAGATTTGTTGAAGGTTACAGAAATAAGATTTTCCTTTTACACACTCGTTTTGAGACAACTTGTGAAGGTGAAAGAGGCCTAAGTAGTATGGTGATCAATAATATTTGGACATTGTGGAGGCATTCAAATACAGAGAAAGTTGCAAAGATAAAATCATTGGTCCTTGATGATGAGTTGTGGGCAAAGGTTGAGTACTTCCTTATTTTTATGGAGCCCATCCTCTCTGTGATCAGATATGTAGATATTGATGCAACATGCATGTGAAAGATATATGATGGAATAGATTCTTTGCTTGAACGTATGAGAGAGGCCATACAAACAAAAGAGCAAGAACCAAAAAAAAAGTTCCACAATGAGGTCAAGAAAGTGGTCATCAAGAGGTGGAATAAAGTGACCACCCCATTACATCTCCTTGCTTATGCACTAAACCCAAAGTATTATAGCTCTAAAATACTTGGGCTACCTAACAAGCAACCACCATTCTCTGATTTTGAAGTTGCAAAAGGAACCAGGGCAGCAATCAACATACTTTTTCCTGATCCATCTATAGTCAGTGCAGTCTAGAATGAAATGGGCATGTTTGTAGCTTCAGAAGGAAACATGGGAGAGGTTGAGGCTCTCTTTGACAATTACACCATGAGCCCAACCAAATGGTGGTATGTACATGGCCATGATGCCAAGTACCTACAACCTATTGCCATCAAAATTCTTTCATAGGTATAATATTTGTCTTTTATTGAAAATTTCAAATTTTATTCAATAGGATATTTTTTTGCACATTCTTAGTAAGTTACTAATTTGAATTTTCTAAAGAACATTTTTGCAATGGGTGGGTAGTAATGTTTCCGCAGAGCGGAATTAGAGTACTTGTACCTTTATCCACTCAACTAAACAAAACAAGTTGGCATCTAAAAAAGTTGAGGATTTGGTATATGTGCATTCCAATTTGTGTCTCTTGTCACACAAGTTTGAGGACTATGTTGAAGCTCCTCACAAACTTTGAGATCTTCTTCCAAAGACCACAGACTTGGATTCCTCCACAGCTACTCTTGCCCAACCTTCAATATTTGATGGTGAAGATGAAATTCAAAGGAGTTCATAAGGAGTGGAGAGCGTAACTAATGAGAGTGGAGCTAGCACGAGTGGCATGCAAGAATTTGATTTTGAGGAAAATCTCGATGACATATTCTAAATTTGTTTTCATTCATGTTGATATGTATGGCGGCCACATTATCAATGAAATGTAAAATCTTAAGTGTATTGCATGTTTTGAACATTGATCCTACCATATTTTACATGTTTTGTTTGTATTCATGTTGACATGATATTCGTATATCAATATGTACGGCAATGACATTATCAATGAAAATGTAAAGTCTTAATTATATTGAATGTTTTGAACATTGATCCTACTAGAATTTTCAACTTTTGTATTTCTGATGGACTAAAAATGAGTAAATTGAGTGCATATAAATATATATATATATATATATATATATATATATATATATATTTGTGTGTACAGATGTATCCAAGACATATCGTACCCAAGGGTTTTTTAAAATCAATGTATCCACAGATCGAACTTGTACCCGAACACAAACCCGTAGCCTAGCAACATAGGCCAAAACCTTTTCCCTTGGAGAATCATTGCTGAAGGTAGCTTGAGGTACCATATTAAACATTTTTACAAAATGGGATTGAGGGGGTTTAGCCATGGCCCTGCCAATAACTATAGTTGTTAAAACTTTAAAATTATGGAGCTTAGTTTCAAAGTCAGAAGAGTTACCTGTTGACCCTGAAGATGGATATGACATGGCTCTTGTACCAGTAACCCTAAGACCAGACATCCTTGTAGATGAAAGTTGAAACAATTGTTGCATGGATGTTGCTGCATGTAACACTTGCATGCCCTAATGCTTATGTGTATGCCCTAGTGCATTTCCATCCACAACCAAAAGCACTTTTATCGCCTTCAACCATTTCCAAAAAATAACTACAAATTTTCAAATCCTTGTGATTAGTTGATTTTTTGTTTTCTGCATGCCTATTTGTTGGTATTCCATCGTGTAGCAATGTAGTAACCATTAATGTACTTTTTATCCTAGATTGATTATATGCGTTGATAAATCGTGGTGAATCCACCATTGACACCTCCAGTAGGTCAAGGAATGTAAATGGGGTAAACCAATGGTGTCCAATTAAGGGGACAACTGACCTGGTAGGGACATCAAGTGAGGCAGCCCCAAGAGGTGGCCAGTCTAAGGGATCAACCTCGAGATCTCCCACATTAGGCATGTAACACTCAACCACTCAAGCTGGACCACTAGATTACACACCCACACCCACACACACACTCTCTCTCTCTCTCACACACATGCACACCCACTTGTACACACATGCACACACACTCACACAACAGTGCCCAGTTAAGGGGGCACCTGACCCGGAAGGGACATCAAGTGAGGTGGCCCCAAGAGTTGGCTAGTTTGATGTATCGATCTTGAGACCTCTCACTTTAGGCACAGTGATTAAACTACTCAAGCTAGCCCACTAGGCTTTTACAGACATGTGTGCATGCACACACGCACAATCATGTGCCCACACATACACACGCATGCACACACACTAATGCATATGCATACACACACCTACATATCCACACACGTGCATGTACACACACACACACACCGATATACATACACATGTGCGCGTACACACACACACACGTGATTTGTAAATACATACACAATTTCTTATATGTGTGTGTTTACACACACACACATATTTATATAATATTTCTTTTAATTAAAAAATGAGAAAAAAAAAACACACACACACACACATATAATTTGTATGTACTGTATCATATATCTTTTAATTGAAATATGAGTATTTATTCTTTTTTTATTATTGGTAAATAGTTTTTTGAAAGGGACTATACCCTTGTACAAAAAGGCTCAGAAGCCGGATATTACAATAGTACCAGACCTAAAAGTGATCAAAAACAGGATTTTACAATAGAGCCGAATCGCTGAAAAAAAATCTGTCAAGAAAAGTACCACACTCAACAACAAACAAAGTATAGACATCAAAATAACAACGATAAAACAACAACTAAACAACAAGATCAGATGTAAAAAATTGAGACAGTGATATCCACTTCACTTGAAGGCCTTTTCAATTGTCTACTTCATCTCCTGGAAGGCAGTGAATAGCACCAATGTTGTAACCTATGAAGGATCAACCTTGTCCACTTGGCAAAAAACTTGGTCCCGAACTCACCCATCCCTCCAAATATTCTCAGAAATGTTGCTCAACATACAAACATTCTTAACTTGTGTTTCTAGAAAATGTATTATTGCTTTGAAGTCTGAAAGAATATCATCTTGAATGTATCTTACTCCATGAAGCCTGGTATCTAAGGAATGAAACTTCTTGTAAATATCATAAATATGACTGTCTTCCAAGCCGGGTCTCTCATCCAATTTTCTTTTCCCCTCTTTATTAGACAGTTGTCTCACCTCACCCTTCAAAGCTCTAGTTTCCTTCTCCATATTTTCAATTCTCTTTTCCAAATATTCTTTCTTTGACTCCCTCAAAAACAGTAAGTCTTGAACAACTTCAAGCTCTTGATTTTTGTTGCTACGAAGAGTCCTCTTTGTTGCGGAAGGGGGATTGGGGGAGTAAAAGGGGTTCTTTGACTGGAATTTCCTCTGGCCCATTGGGCTAGAAGGAATAGGCAGAGAAGCTTGAGGGAGAGGGGTAGGGCTAGGACTAGGGTTACAAGATACATGAGGGGTTTGGAGGAGGCAATGCTGATGAAGTAGAAAGATGATCCCCTAATGCATGGGAAGGGCCCTTGAGTGCTTCTACACCTCCAAGATGGAATGTTCCAAGGAGTTTAAAATGAAATGAGGAAAACATACTTTGAAATTTCTCCTGAAATGATTGAGCAAAACAAGGTGCTTCAAAGGAATGGTGATGTATCTACCTTCCAATGTGACAACATTTTAATATTTTTGAACATTGTTTACACTAAATGATTAAGGAGTATTTTTTAATATTGAACACAAACTTGATGAAGTGTAAGTGGATTGATGAATTTAAGTTGTCATTGGTAAGTTAAGAGCTCAAAAAGCACTATATTAAGTTGTGAGTGGAGCTCGCAAAAAAATTGTAATTTGTAGGCACGCTTTTCAACTACTAAAAAGATAGATAATTTCAAATCCACGAGTTCAGCATAATTGTTAGAGCCCCTACCGACGTTGAATTTGTGAGTGTTTGATAAGAAAACTTCCTTTGTATGCTATATACATGGTAGGTTGTCAAACTCTTTCCTTCATTGGCCATGAGAAGTTGTGTTTGAACCATTAAGCATTGACCTTCAAGTTGAAATGTTAGTGAACCTACATTTGAGGGCTCTTTCTGGGATGTTCACTAATAACATGATATATATTTTTGTTTTGTAGGGTGATTTGGCAAAGGGTTGTCAAGTCTACGATTGTACCTATTAGTTGTGTATGTGAAAACATGTCTAAGACTTTTTCAAAACTGGTTGGAATCTAAGAAAAAGTTTTTAAAAAATTTGATGCTTGCAACCTCTTCAAGAATATCATTTTGTGCATAAAATGTAACCATTGCATTCGAGAACACAAATTTGTTCTGCATTCTTTATTCTTTTACATTTTGCATAGATGTTTGTTTGGGAAGTATCAACTAACACATCTTATATAAATCGTCTTGATTATTTTTATGGATATCCATATCTTGTGCCAAAGTAGCTCCCATCTTGCCACAAGTTGGGATGTTGATTACCATTCAACTTGGACATAACACTTAGCAATGACAAATGAGTTTTGCTCAACACTTATCAATGACACGCGCTTAAAAATCTTCAAGCCTTTATTTAACAACCTATTTTATGCATCTCCTACGATTGTCCATGCAACCATGTTTTGTTGGGCACATTATCAAATAATTCACATGACTTTTGGAGGCTTCACATTTGCATACACGTCTATCACATCATTCACAACACCACAATTTTACAAGATAACTAGGGGAGAGGACCCCACAATTGTGCAGGGACCAATAATTGTACATTGATTTTCACTATTGGTTGTTGAAAAAATGACTAATAGTTGTTCACTATTTGACTAATGACACTTTTTAAGAGCCAATGACAATGTGACACATAAGGCGCTCAGTCATTGGTACCTCTTTCAAATGCTTTATATTATTTTTTTTCATTTTAAATCAATTCAAAAACTACTTTTCCCTCCAAATAAACACGCGAAACGAAAATGCTGATGTGGCATGATGATACGCTATACGATGATATAATTTTTTTATGTTAACGAGATCCCTACATATATCTGCGTGCCCCTAAAGTTAGGGTGCACGGTTATGGGGTCCTCTCCCCTAACACTTGATTAATTTTAGATGGATATTTATGTCTTGTTCCTATTCTATCATTTTGGCGCTCACTAGGAGGATGTAGCTAGTCAACAGTGGTATGTTTGGCTTTAGACTTGTTAATTCATTTTTTAAAAAACATTTCCTAGGGATTTTCAATGAACATGTTTACAATACCATTTTGGAGAAATCATCAAATGTTGTATAGAGCACTTGACAATTATTTTAAAGAAATTTGTGAGATTTGTAAAATGTTTCCATCATTTTAAATATTGAGCGACACTTTCACCTTTATGCACCGATAGGAAATTCAAAGGTTCAATTGTAAGATGTTTTACAAGGACTTAAATGTTTTCCGTTAGTTATTTTTCAATGAATATGACTTGTTTTATTGACATGAGATAGGTTTTGAGGGATCGTTTTAAATGTGCATATTCATTTTAAAAGCCTATCAACTAATTATAGATTGCATTATTGTAACCATTAAAATTATTTTCATACGTCAAATTTTTAGTTGGATGTTCATATAGAGAATATATTTGACTAATATGTAGGTAGCTTAAATAAAAATCAATCATGAATTAATTCTTGATAGAAGTTTCTTGGCAATGCAACTCCTAGTATTAATATTTTATTAAAAATCACAAATATAGTTTTATACGATTGTTATTGGTAAACTATAATCATTAAATTCACATCTTATTAAAATAACTTATAGGTGAGGGTGAATGTCCCTCCTAAACAACACTAACATTGTGCTCTAATGGAGGGGGTACTCAAATTTTCTTAGTAGCGTTAGGAGGGACATTAAAAACTTTAGGAGCCTTAATCATGTCGGAGTTCCCATGGACTACATAATTTTTTTAAGGAGCACAACTAAGAAATTTAGGTGAGAAATGATAGGAAGACTGATTCAAAGAGCCATGCAGAAGGTAGGGTCCACATGCTAGGTTGCCTTGTGGGAAGAAAACACCCCAAACATTAGGGGTGACTTCCAACCCCACTGTTGATTGATGTTATGTACACACCAATGACCAATTCTCAAATAGGAAGATAGGGGTTTGATTATTTCTCCCACTCATTTTAGAAGCCTAGCTGGACATGTGGATTCAAGGTACAAATTACTCTAGAATATATAACTTAAGTTGGGATGCATGTGACCTATTGTTAACCCGCAGAGGGTCCGGTGTGTCTTGGAAGACCACATGTTATTATTATGTTATTAGATATTGTTTATTTAGATGGACATTTAGTTTATTGTATTCTTAGATCTGAAAATCCTGATCTACAATGAGGCTCGACCTATTGATATCTACAATGGTTTTAAATGATGTGGGTCTTCATAAAAAAATCATAAAGGAAGGAAGGGTAGGGCTGAAAAGAATACTAGACTATCCTTCAATTTATGAATATTGCAAACACCTTTATCTCAATCAAACACACACAAAACTAGAGCAAACTAGAATTAGTGTTAACTCAATCCTTTGTAAAGTCGAGGAAATCCGTCTAAGGAAGTTGAACACAAAAGGAACCATAATTCTACATTATCTAAATAAATAACCACAATTCATTTATAGAGCATACATTAGAGGTTAATCAACTTAATTACTATCCAAGCTAATCAGATTCCATACAAACAAGCTTGCTTGAAAATTGAAGTGTTAATTTTACTCAATAAATTAAAAGAGATTACTATCTAGGTTTTGACGACATGAATCAACAATAGGGAGAAATTGTAGCAATAGGTAAAAGATTCCCGTGTGATCTGATGATCGGTTGTTTGGAGGTGTGTAGATGCAAAATTGCAATTGGATTCAGAACAAGTTGTTATACAATAGTTTCTATATAAAGTAAAAGTGCATAACAATATTACATGTTTTCTTGACTGTGTTTCAAAATTGAAGGTGGTGTGACAGTCAAGAATAAATGTTTATATTATTATTTTAAAATATATATTCCAACATCATTGAAGGCATTATGTTGGCATGAGACACATTTTATTCTTGCGCGTGGCCCTTTTTGGAAGGTAGGTTTTTCAGACTAATATAAGTTATCGGTTAATTATGATTGAGTTATTCAAAGATATACAAGTGCCTTTGAACTAGGTTTTGCATTAACGGTGATCGAGAGAGAACACATTCCCATCTATCTATTGTTGCATTTTTAGCCATTTTTGTGGCATTTTTAGATTGTGCTTGGAGAATCACTTTCGGTCTTTATTGTAATGTAACTTCCTTTGTAGGCTATATACATGTTAGGTTGTCAAACTATTTGCTTCATTGGCCATGGGAAGTTGTGTTTGAAACATTAATTAATGACCTTCAAGTTGAAATGTTAGTGAACCTTAAAACACATTGCCATCTATCTATTGATTCTTTATGAAATTTCTTTTATCTTTAGCCATTTTTGAGGCATTCTTAGATTGTGCTTGGAGAGACACTTCTAGTCCTTATTATAATGTGACTTACTTTGTAGGCTAAATACATGGTAGGTTGTCAAACTCTTTCCTTCACTGGCCATGCGAAGTTGATTTTGAAACATTAATCATTCACCTTCAAGTCAAATTGTTAGTGAACCCTAGATTTGAGGGCCCTTCCCAGGATGTTCACTGATTGCATGATATATATTTTTGTTTTGTAGGGCAATTTGGAAAAAGGTTGTCAATTCTATGATTGTACATGTTAGTTGCATATGTGAAAACATGTCTAAGACTTTTCCAAAAATGGTTGGAATATATGAAAGAGTTTTTTTAAAAAATGATGCTTACAACCTCTTCAAGAATATCATTTTGTGCATAAATTGTAACCATTGCATTCTAGAACACAAATGTGCTTTGCATTCTCTATGCTTTTACATTTTGCTTACATGTTAGTTTGGGTAGTATCAACTAACACGTCTTATATAAATCACCTTGATTATGTTTATGGATATCCATATCTTGTGCCAAAGTAGCTCCCATTTTGCCACAAGTTGGGACGCTGATGACCATTCAACTTGGACATAACACTTTTGACAAATGAGTTTGGGGTGTTTGATAGTTGAATAGCCTACAAAGGAAGTTTTCTTATCAAACACTCTCTCACAAATTCAAATCTGGTGGGGGCTCTAACAATTATGCTGAACTCATGGCTTTGAAATTATCTATCTTTTTAGCAATTAAAAAGCGTGCCTGACAATTACAATTTTTTGCGAGCTCCACTGACAACTTAATATAGTGCTTTTTGAGCTCTTAACTTACCAATGACAACTTAGATTCATCAATCCACTTGCACTTCATCACGTTTGTGTTCAATATTAAAAAATACGAGTGCTTTTTGAGCTCTTAACTTACCAATGACAACTTAGATTCATCAATCCACTTACACTTCATCAAGTTTGTGTTCAATATTAAAAAATACGCCTCGATCATTTAGTGTAAACAATATTCAAAATTATTAAAATGTTTTCTTCTTAAGAATAAAGACTCATATTTCAATTAAAAGATATATGATACAATACATACAAATTATATGTGTTTGTGTGCTTTTCTCATATTTTAATTAAAGAAATATGATATAAATATGTGTGTTTGTACACACACATATATAAGAAATTGTATATGTATTTACAAATCACATGTGTGCGCGTGTGCGCACATGTGTACGTATGTCGGTGTGTGTGTGTATGTGTACATGCACGTGTGTGGATACGTAGGTGTGTGTACATGTGTGTGCGTGTGTGCATATGCACGTGTGTAAAAGCCTAGTGGGCTAGCTCGAGTAGTTTAGTGTTGTGTGCCTAATGTGTGTGTGTGCGCGCATATATGTACACACATACATACGTATACATAATACACACAGATATTCCACTAATGAGCGGATTAAGCATTGCATGTTCTATTAAACCAATAAGTAAGTGATAATATAGAACATTACATCCCAAGGAAACTTCAAAATTGACATTCTTAGAGATTTAAGTGGTTTTCAGCAGTATAGTAGCATTGTAGGATAGTTTCTGGATATAACTATGTATTGGTTTTTAGTTTTGACATTTTGAGTCCATGATTGGACTCATCATTACGGAGAAAAATCATAAGCTTGGGGGAGGAATAGGGAAACCAATTTTCCTCCATTATTGACAAACTCTTTCCTATGAAAAGAGCAAGAAAAGAATATTATAGTAATAAAACATAAAACGAAATTAATTAGATCAGGTAATACTAGTAATGCGTATCTTGGCCAACTTAAATCATTTGCATAAAATGCCAAAGTAGATTTCATACAGTAAACATGCACATAAATGTTGCAAGGGATTCACCTGGATAAAATTAACTAGTTTTCATAACATTAAACATGCACTTAAATATCGCCGCCATTCACCTGCATGAAATTAACCCATCAAATTATTTAGCTCTTCATTCCTACAATCTCCATTTTACACCATTTCGTGGAGATGTTTCACCAAAATGCTAAAGAAAAAAAAAATCCAGTTTACTTACTCCTTTTGTAGCCTAGCTAAACACGGCATAATGCTGCTATGCAATTCCTAAATTCACAATAAATGAATGTTCAAAAATGATAAAGCTAAATGAAAAAGGTCCAAAGATCCTTTTCCCGGCATGCTAAACATGGGTATATTGCTGCTGCATGATTTCTACGTCCAAAATAAGAACATGCAATTCTTGTTGAACCAAACAGTAAATCTAATTTAACTGTCCTAGCCAGAACGTATTGGATGAACAAATTAATCATATCCATTAATGATGCAAATTTGTTATGCTGAGCAAAACAGCATAGAAAATTCCATCCCAGTACAAGAACAATTAATTTTTTAAACTTTAAGCAAACAAGTCTATGAGTTAGGATGTTAGTACAGGAGGAAAGCATGTCCACTAATGCTGCAAATTTTTATGCTGAGCAAGAACATTATCAAGAGTTAAATCCCAATTCCCAATATAAGGGGTATCATTTTTACAAACTTCAAGCAATTAAGTCTCTGAATTAAGAGATAGATACAGGAAGAAATCATCGCCATCCTTTCTCGGAGCAGTGCACAACAAACATTTTGGTTTGTATGTAGCTCTAGTAAAACGCAGAGGCTGTGAAGTTTATACACAACATGTCATACGATTCCTAGAATATTGATAGATTTGACATAGCAAGGCACCAGCTTCTTCACTTAATATGTCCAAGGTACTAATCAAAATTTCACACGAAAAAAATAAAAAATAATAAGTTAACTTTAAAACTGGGATCAGACAATCAACTGCAATTTCAAACAAATATATCAACCATGAAAGAAAATACTGAGCCTCTGGACAAATAATGTTCTGCAAGAAGATGTGCTTGATGTTAACCAAAACCAAAACTGGCCAACATGGGTGAGCAGAACAATAGCTAAATGCATGAAAGACTCTTCAGTTAGCTTACACTATTAGACATAATAGTGGAAACATCTACTAGAGAAAATCGGTCATACTGGTAAAAACTTCTTCATGACTTGTGCTGACCCTTTTTGCGTCTGGATGGAACGACAGACCATCCATCTGCTATCTCATTTTCAGTGAGTTTGTCTGCTTTGGAGGTCTCCAATTTGTCTATTGTTGCTGCTTGTTGATTAGATTCTGAATCTATATCCATCTCCGATGCAGGTTCGCCTTCTTCACCTGAGCTCTCATCTTCAGAGCCGTCTCCTGAAAGCTGTTAGAGTCAACAAAAAGTGAAAATGTCAATATTGCTGATACTTCTAACCATTTGTCAAAGAACTGATAAAAGATGACATAGTTGTATTAAATTAGCATATTCATGATTTACCTGTGCCAACAAGAAAATTTGCTTAATGACAATGTCAAAAAATACCATTCACAGTCACACTTGCAATGGTCCGAAAATATGCAATTTAAACAATGATTTGATCCATTGAACCAAAGCCACATAGAAAATAGGCTTGGAGACTGATTTATTATTGTTATTGGTAGGAAAAGGGCCGGCCCCTGGCAACAGAAATGTTTGCTTAATGACAATGTCAAAAAATATCATGCATAGTCACACTTGCCATGGACCTCAAATATGCAATGTAAACAATCTGTATTACATTAGAAAATGATCCGATCCATTGAACCAAATCCCAGAACTATAATTTCATATGTTGTCTCAGTCTCTTACTCACTCTCAGTTCTCTAAAGATATTAGTGATGGATAGTTCCAGTAGTTCAAGTAGCTTGATCTGTCATCGCCTATTGTATAGGATAGATTCTAAGCTTCCGCGATCCATTCTAAACGATATAAATTATTTGGCTTCTGATTGCAACTTACTTAAAATCTGGAACACAGTTGTAATCCAGAAGCCAAATAATTTATAGCAACTATTTTGGATGTCAGAAGGTTTTACCTGCACATCCGACATTGCATCCTCATGAATTGAGTACAAAGCATGACACACAACACATTTGGAAGTAAAAATCCAGTGCAACCAGGTTGGTCCCTGTAGAACTCTACATGTACTAGCTTCCCTGGCTAGCAACCTCAGCAGCTGCCAATTGACAATAGTAAATTTATTTTGAGTTATGTTACGTAATTTGCTTGTATTTGAGTCTCTTGCTAAAACTACCTCACCAACATATACACAGTTTTCCTCGTTGCTTTCTCATTTCTTGAAATCTCTATTAAACTATTGGTTTCTCATCTAACTTCTATGCAGTTGACCTTTGTCATCCAGAATTATCCGTATCGCTTCGCTTCTTCCCCTCCTGCCTCTCCCTCTTAAACATTTTTTTTTCCAAGTATTTATTTTCCTATGCATTGACTTTGTACAAATTATATGTGTGGGTCATTGTCCATTACTTTCTATTGAATACAAAAGAGATCTCTTATCTGGTTTCTATCACTGTGTACTGCGCACATTACAGGGGCTGATAAGCTTATGGTGTACTAATGCCTTGGCATTTACCTGATAGTGTGTATTCCAAGTGGTGAGTAGGCACTCAATTATTAAATATTTCAGACACTCCTGAACTGGATGGGTAATGATTTTTCCAGCGACACTCAACTTCCATAGATATCTCCTTGACATGACCATAATATTAAGTTTTAACAGTATCAAAAAAAGAAAATAAGAGCATTATAGGGATACATGGGATGGATGTCCTCCAATTCAACAGCACTTGCTACATATAGATGATTAATGAAATGTACACAACCTTGGCTGTGGGAAAACAATCCACCTCATCATCACAACAACTCTTTCGTCAAAAGTAATCATCATAATTTGTCCTTCCATCAAAAGCAACTATTGAACCAAGTGTAGGCCTGCTAAAACAGTGTTGGATTAAAATAAGAAAAAACAGTTTAGTATTCTAGGCATACTTGGGATGGATGTCATCCCTCCAACTATACTTTCTAGATAGATGATTATTGAAATGTATAAATAAATTTGTTGTGGAGAAACTGATTTATAATTAGTATGGATATTACTCAGTTGCCAGGGGACAGGTATAGATATTAGATACTGGTATGCCATTTTTTTATGAGTGGGAGAGGGGTGCTTGGAGATTGCACACACACACACACACACACACACACACACATATATATATTTGCAATCTATATATAGAATTTAGAGAATACATCAAAAAAAAATACAAAAAAATGAGCCTTAAGGTAAAGAAATTACTAAATAACTAATTAGATGACAAAAGAGAATCACAAGAGTAACTATATTGATATTTCATCTCATATCATCATATCTAGTATAAAAAGTACATTAATGGTTACTACATTGCACACTGAAATGCCAACAAATACGCATGCAAAAAACAAAAAATCAGCTAATCACAAGGATTTGAAAATTTGTATTTTTTTTTTGGAAATGGTTTGAAGGCGATAAAAGTGTTTTTGGTTGTGGACAGAAATGCACTTGGGCATACATGTAAGCATTAGGGCATGCAATGCTGCAGGCGGCAGCAGCCATGCAGCAGCTGTTTCATCTACAGGGATGTCTGGTCTTAGGGTTACTGATACAGGAACCATGCCAGATCCATCTTCAGGGTCAATAGGTTAACTCTTCTGACTTTGAAACTAAGCTCCATAATTTTAAAGTTTTAGCAACTGTAGTTGCTGGCAGGGCCATGGATAAACCCCCTCAATACCATTTTGTAAAAATGTTTAATATGGTACCCAAAGCTATCTTCGTCAAATTGCAATGATTCTCCAAGGAAATAGGTTTTGGCTTTTTTTGAGGAGGTCTTGGTTGGAAAGTTTATGGGTTTTTGGCAAAACCCAAAACCATGGATGATTGGATCCATCTTCATTAAAAAATAAAAACCCTTGTTGAAGGGCAGATTGAGCATTTGGTTTTGTTGAAGAGGATTATGGTACTTCTCCCTTCAGAGGAGATTTTTCGAAGTCGCCCATATTCTATGGGGGGCAGAAGATTGAATTTGAACCACTGGTCCATGGATTTTAACCCAACTGAAGATATACCCAATACAGTCCTTGTTTGGGTGAAACTTCCCTATTGCCCTCTTATTTTTTTGGCAGGACAAATCTTTGGTTACCATTGGCAGCAGTTTGAGTTGCTTTATTGATAAAGCTGAACCAAAAGGCAATTTTGTGTGTGTTCGAATCTGTGTGGAAGTATCTAAATGTAGATGCAGATTCATGTATGCAGTAGCTTGATCATGACCAGTTGCCCTTCAAATGTAATAAATGCCATGAGTATGGCCACTTTGCTAAGGAGTGCAAAAAAGAACAAAGTGCCTCAGGCACCCAAAATTCTCAACATACCTTTAAGGCAGCCAAACTAAATAGACATGCCCAAAAAAGGAATCGTCAACAGAATCCGGGTATCAAATAAGGTCAAACAGCTATTGTTTCAAACATGTTTAAAATATTAGGAGAAAGTATCCAGAGCCCTTTGGAAGGGGAAATGCAAAATCACATTGAAGTCGATACAAGAGAAGTGATAGAAAGGTAGGGCAGAAAAGCAGCCTTTGGAGGAAATGCAAAACACTCAAGCCAAAGCAGGTTCAGGAAACGAGCGAAATGAGGTATGTCAAATAAAAAAAAGTGTTAAAGATTGTAATATACCTGAAAAATACTTTAAATAAATCTGTATATTTCTGTATAGAAAAATTATCTTTTATGACAGCAGCGACAATCTGATTTTTTAATAAAACAAGCAGCCTCAAGATGCCCAAAAAAAACTTTAATTTATTGATTTCAATCAGCTACAATAAAAGAAATACAAGTGTGTCTGAATACAATTATTCTTCCATGATGATCTAAATAGAAAGATAGATGGAAGAGATGAGCATACAAACTGATTTGACTGAAATCTTCCTCCATATACTGAAGCCCTAGTTGTAATTGTTGTTTTAAATGTTGAATCAAGCTTGAAAAGTGTGCCCTAGCTGAATTGGATGAATGCATCTACCTTGAATGGTCATTGCAATCCCTGAATGAAATTGCCAAGCTCATATGTGAGGGTTTCCATCCTCAAACCTATATGCAAATGAGGGATTTTGTCCTCTATTGTTGATGCACAAGTAAAAGCTACTCGCAACAAAGTAGTTGATAAATTTCCAAGATCTGTGAGTAATAAACCCCAAATCTTCCTTTATAACTTCCAAGGCCCTCTCCACAGTTGGCACCCCTCCTAAAAATAGGAATAACAATATAAAATTGTTTTACCCTCTCTCCCATGATAGCACCCCATCCTAAAAAAATAGGAATAAACAATATAAAATTGTTTTATCCTCTCTCCATCCTAAAAATAGGATCTTGATACCCATACAGCCCATTCTATCTTTGGCGCCCCATAATAGAATGTTTTATTTAAATTTTTATTTCCCCCAACAGCAGAACATTATATTATTAAAAACACAAAGTTACATATTCGGCTGTGCCAAGCTTTAAAGCTATTGGTCCAAGTTTGAGCATCATACAACAAAAACGCAAAAGAGATAATCATGACAGAGAATCAAGATTAAGAATATATCTGATATCCTCCAAAAGCTTGTTGAACCACCATGGAGGGGGCATGTCATAGCATAGCAGGTCCTTGTTGTCCAGAGCCCAGGTAGCTAGGCCACCAACAACTTTGTTCCTTTCACGAGGAATGTGATTGAATTGGACCTCTTGAAATTTTCCCCTTAGTTATTTTATCTACCACACCTCTTTGGGAATACACCAATTGGGAGGGGAGTCAAGTCTATTATCGGAAAGCAGGTGAATAACGATTTGGGAATCCGACTCAACTTGGATCTTATGCCATCCAACCGACAGCTTTTACCTCAACAAGACTGTTGGTAGTAGATCCAAGATTCTCAACAAAAAAGAATTGGACCCCACAATCAACATCGCTTCCAATGCCTCCCATAGCAGTTTTCCCAGGATTTCCTCTAGAAGCCCCATCCATATTCAACTTACCATACCCTGAAGGAGGATTATTCCAATGGTCGTCCCTTAGAGCTTTCTTCTTATTCTGTAACCTAGGGCAAGAAACATCCTTAGGATCAATGTTAAGCTGATTACAAATATTTTCCCACTCCGGGGAAATATCTCGAGGCAAAGATATCTTATGTTTTAGGCTTTCCGCTATGTTGATTTTGGTCTTCTCCCATAATAGAATACTTCATTTAATTACTAGTTCTTTCTTTGGCTCCCCCAAAAATAGAAGTTTTTTATTTTCTTATTATTTTATTCCGCTTTTGCTTTTTGGATTAAAATATAATTCAAGTGTCATTTTTCCAAATAAAATATAAAATTACGCTTTGTACCACTTAAATTAATTTATTTTCTTAATTAATTCCCCTTTGCCTACAGAAAATAAAAAAAGAATAGACTTCGGGTATCTAGAATCAATTAATTCTGAAAAGGGAGATCCCTGTGCAAATGAAGGTTTTCGTCCTATATTGCTGGTGCAAAAGCTTCTTGCAGACAAAGAAGTAGTTGATAAATTTCCAAGATCTATGAATAATAAACCCCAAATCTGTCTTTATAACTTCCAAGGCCTTCTCCATAGTTGGCGCCTTTTCCTAAAAATAGGAATACACAGTATAAAATTGCTTTATTCTCTCTCCCATGTAGGTGCTCCATCTTAAAAATAGGAATAAATAATATAAATTATTTTATCCTCTCTCCATCCTAAAAATAGGATCTTGATGCTCATGCAACCCATTTTATCTTTGGCACCCCATAATAGAATGTTTCATTTCATTATTATTCTATCTTTAGCGCCCCATGATAGAATTATTCTATCTTTGGCACTCCATAATAGATTTTCATCATTTTATTATTATTTTATTCCACCTCTGCTTTTTGGACCCACTTATTGAAATATAATTTAAGTGTCTTTTTCTAATTAAAATATAAAAGTACCTTTGGAACACTTAAATTAATTTATTTCTCTCTTTAATTCCCCTTAGCCTACGGGAAATGAAACGAATAGGCTTCAGATATCCATAATCAATTAATCTTGAAAAGGGGACATTACATGTCTGCACTTCCAATATTGTAGCTGAGTTGCTACTGAAGCAAAACTGCAAGCATCCCATTTGCAAATACTCAACGATGCCAAACTCTCATGTTCACACAATTTAGAACATGTATGAACGGATCTTGTGCCATTTTCTACTCAATGAGTTTGTCCTTGCACTCTGAGGCATCAATTTAAGATGTTAGCCTTGAAGAGCTACGATGTTGGGCAGTGGAACATAGGAGAAATGACTTAGTAGGAAGTAGCTATTTTCCACAACACTTGTCATATCTTTGGCTGTACTTAACTTGTTAACCTCCCATGTTAGGAGCCAATTTCTTCAAAATAGTGAGATATGGCTCCAGCATTGGCATTCTTGAAAGACTCCAGGAATCAATTCTAGGTTAGGATTTTCACATGTCTGTCTTCACCTTGTTTTCTGCTTCACATGATTAACAAGTGATGATGCATTAACTTCAAACGCATGCAAACAATTAGCTAAATGTTCTTAAAGCACCATTCGTCATAAGCTTCTTGTTATAAGTCATGAACACAGAGAATTTGCTTCCCATATGTGGTAAACTGGGACAAGGCTCTTTCCAGACAAACTAAAATACCTAACATTAGCAATTGGTAAATCCAGGTATGTCATGTTCATGCCCCCCTCAACATGATCTTCTTGGGACTCCACCCCAAAATCCTTTTGCAAATTTGATTTTTCTTTCTTG
The DNA here is from genome assembly GCA_019776745.2 of Taxus chinensis. Taxonomy (NCBI): domain Eukaryota; kingdom Viridiplantae; phylum Streptophyta; class Pinopsida; order Cupressales; family Taxaceae; genus Taxus; species Taxus chinensis. Next base: position 12,292,518 of record CM034153.1, read on the forward strand.
CAGGTCTTGTTGCCCCACGATTTCTTCCATTCTCTCCTCGACACAAATGCTGAAAACTGTTATCTCTGCTCCATCAACAAAATAGGGAACTCGACAACTTCCCTAAAGTGTTGCTACTGCAAGTCTCTTTGATTAGTTTGGTGACCTAGGTTCAACTGAAAAAACACCCTTGAATATTCCTGTCATCCTTAATAATATCTTCTGGTGAGGGATATGGCATCTCTATGTCTCACTGATGAAGTAGAATGTACTCCTCATAGCTAGTACTTCCCTATCATCTGTCTATGAGTACACTGAATTTCTGCCTCTCGAATTGGTAGGGAAAACAAATTCTCTACTCTAGGAAGTTACGCTCGAAGGGCCTAACATGTTAGAACCGGTGGTCTGGAATATTAAATAGTATATTAGTAGAGATGCAGTTCACTCCTAATTTTATATTCCCTGCACCATTTGGGGCGCAATATTGCACATTAGTGCCTTGCATAAAACTTGGATAAATACTAAACACTATCATATCAAAGTAACCTATCATGTCCCTGAATAAAGCCTGTCATATAGTGTGCCTCATTTGTGCATCCTAATTTACCCATGACTTCTCGCTGTTTTTGATGACCTTCAATGAAGAAATTAACAACATATATTCAAATCAGCTTCACTAAAAAATACCAAGGGTTACTATGTAATACACAATTATTGGTTCAAATTTTACATGATCCACATGTGTAGAAGGCATGCAAGAAATGAAAAATTGCAAGTTGAAACCCTTAATAACTATAATATGAGGATTAATATTAAACAGTATATAAAATGAAATGTTAATATATTCAAATTTCACATATTATGTACTAGATAAAATTTTTTAATTAATAGAAAAGATCACCATGTTTGTCTAAAAAAAAAGTGCTGATCTTGGACCAAACTGTACTCAAGGCTTGTTCAAAGAGTGCAATTCAGCCAGATTTGGTAACAATGCTTCATTCCCTCACCAAAACAGCAAGATTTTCTAGCTGCTGTTAATGGGTGTGGCGAAGATGCAGATGTTCGTACTCCAATCCCCTGTATGAAACCCATGCCTCCCCAGATTAGATATGAGTTGGTTTCCATCCTCAGATTCTGTGTAAATTCAGGGTCAAGATGGCCCCAGCCTACCCTTATTGATGTAAGGGAATATGTTAGAAGCTATGCAAATTAGAAGAAAACGAAGACAGAAGGCATAAATGCACAATATGTACGTAAATGACGATACAGCCCCAGAGTCTACCTTTATAACTTCCATGAGAGAGCCTTGGTTCCAAAGTTGGCACCAACCGAGCAACTACTTAAATAGGTTTTACATGCAATATAAAATGTGATATATCCTTAACACCCCCTCTTAAAAATAGGATTTGATGCGGATGTAGTCCATTCTATCTTTGACGCCCGTAATAGCTTGCTTCCCGAAATTATTACAAATATCTTAAAGTGCCCCATGATGTTTAGTTCATCATACTATTATTACAGATTATTCTATAAGTTGCTTTTTGAATTAATAATCAGCAGTCCTTAACTGTGATGCAGTTGTCGAATGAAGACGAACCACATACACAAAAGTACTGGTCCCATGACCAAAAGAAATGGCAAGTGGTCCACTGGTTCTTTGTTTCGTAATTTCCTCTTAGACCTACTGAAAAATCAATAAGAATAGGCTTGAGAGTGTACCTAGCCCTAATCTCCAGATTGCTGAAATCAGGGGACACTCGAAGATGTGGATCATAAAAAGCAAATTCCAGGTTAGTATGGCCTGAGTTAGATTCTGTACAAGAGACTCAATTGATCCTGTGATCAATCGTCACCTCGAGATACTTCATAGTTGCACCATTTTATGTAGTTACTCAGTTTTACTTTTGAAATATACAGGAATGTTATGACCATGCTGTGCAGGAGCATCATGTTTACCATTTTCCTGCAACAAGAAGTTAGTGTAGATTGAATAGGACGAGGACTCAATCTCCGTCTCAGCAGTGGTAAACACGTCTCAACAGGAGAATAGCAATATTATCGATTTGGATCCCCATCTCCGTCTGTATCTCATTTGACAACAATCTATCCCCCTGAACATGTTAGATGTGTTACACGTGTGAGTCACAACACAATGATTCAAACTGTTCATGCTCTATTGTCCTTCGAAGCAAGAACCTCTGAAGTGAATGACTGGGCATGCCGTGTTTTGTCACCATGGCATACGTCAATGCGAGGGAGAGGAATAGTGGAGTCTCCGTTTACAACTACTATATGTTGCTATCTGGTCATGAAGGAAATCCATGCATATATTACAAATCCGTGAAGGCTTAATGAACCGCCTCCCGCACATCCTGTAATGGTGGAGCTGTCCTCCACACGTGACATTCATGTTCGCCATCACAATAATTGCACTCAATGAAGCTCAATACTCGACCAGGCCCATGCCACCAATACCAATGGCAATTATCCGTCTCTGTTTCCCATCAGAGACAACACACTTCTTTCCACAGAAATCCGTTGGACCTCACATATTGGGATTTTCAGTCGAGTTGACGATTAGATAGCTTCGATTCTCATTAGCAATGAAGGAAGCATTATTGTTTGATGGGTCCGTGGACCATGCTATTTATGCAAAGAAATTAGGTCACTAGATGCTGTATTGCATGAATTTTGGCTTACACAAAATGCCCTTCTTCTGCAATGTGTAGTCTGGGAGCTACAGTGAGGTGTACTATTGAATTACACAGGGGGTGCAGATGTCCATATTTGCTCAAGGCGTAGACTACGAAACATACCAGTCCCTACGTGCACTGAAAAGTCATTCAGACGCATTTCTTGAGTCAGTAATCCAGCAACTGTACCACTATCATTTGAGCATGATGTAATTAAGCACAGTGACAGAGCATACTCGGCAGCCGGCTAATCCTGTTGGCTTCTGCATTTTATTCTGGTAACCAAGTTTACCCATTCTAAACAACTCTATGTATTGTTATAGCTTCAATTATACGATCATACATCCGATTTTTGACAATCCCTCTTGATTCGTTGCCCAACCTTGTGACGGATGAGATTGTTTGTGACCTGTAGAACCGAGTGGAAGATTCTAATGCAAAGTGACGTTGCATAACTATGTGGCACAATCTTCTTGACTGAGTTGGCACAACATGCACTCTCTGCATGGTCAGTATAAGATCACTGCCTCAAGTTGTCTCCATATCTCCTACTTCTGCACTACATATGATGACACTCACGGGCATTGGTCTATGTATGACACCCTAGTGACTATCAGCCATATAATATGGAATGCCTCCACAGAATCGCACTCATACGAAGATATGTAAGCGGTGTTACATTACCAGAGCCACCATATCATCGTCATCCACCTTTTGAATTGATGGATGATAACTGGTCTCGGAGGTCTTTCATCTGACAGTTGGTGCTCAGACAGCGATATACCTTTGGTTGTAACCTGACGGATTGAATCTTAGCATATTAGGTAAGGTTGTGTGTTGGCTAGATTTTCTGCATAGCATCAAACCTAGGCAGTCATGAGATAAATCTCCCTCATTTAACCGGTGAGGCTCCCGTGTCAGATTTGTCAATATAAATGTGTTTTTATCTATCAGGGGTTTTACTTTAACAACTTAGTTCATGAACCATAACTAAGAAGTTCTGCAGCAAGTAAGCAGCTGTTTAAGAAAGGAAAATTATAGAAGAAGGAAGTAAAGGAATTACAGAGAAGAAGTAAGGAAGATGTGCATCCCAATCAGTAGATATCAGAGCTAATTGCATGCACATAGAAGAAACTTAATAGATTTGAACACACAGAATTCTAAAGCAAAGGTAGTTCTAGATCCAGATCTAAAATAACACAAAGTTTACTTTAAAGATCTAAGATTTAAAAGCAAGAAACACAGTACGCCGTGACACAAAGTTCTCCGGAAACCTGCTTCTTTGTATTCCTCTGCAACAAGTGGCTCTCAGGGGTTCAGCACAAAGTCTAGAACACAAGATTGCTTCTTACAAATTCTGATCGATCATTAACCCGTAGGTTCTTCTCCTACTTATAGAATGTAGGAGGGAAAGTACAAATAGAAGACTCAAACTGAACTAAAGTATGAACAACAAGTAAAGATGACATTTGGCAATCATCCTCAACTAACTTCTTCTTAAGTGACACATGTATCACTTAACTAATAGAAAGGTTCCACATGACTTCAAGTAATGGTTGCAAAACCAATAACTTAGAAGTTTACAATTTCATCCGGGAACATAGAAAATAGAAGAAGAAAGAAATAGAAGAAGTCATGCCAGCTGTAACATCTACATCTTCTTCTTGTTCTGATATCTGATATACTTGTCGAACATATAATTCAGCATCTTTCCATCTGTTTTAGCTACTGCTTCCTTTTCTGTCCTGAATTGCAGCAATCCTTCATTCAACACTTTGCTGCATGCTTCCACTTCTTCCAAACTTGGCCCAAATCTCGCAATGTCTGCCTGCAGTGTCACCAGCCTACTGATAGAGTTCATCGTGAAAGGCTTGGTGGCTTTATCAATCCTCTTTTGCACCATCAGAAGAGAACCCTCCAGGGAATCATGCACCTCGTTAGAAACAATCCGCACGTATGAAGTAATACCTCCATCCACTCTTTCCTTAGTGAAAGAAATAATACTGTCCGGCAAATCTGATGTTCTACTCTCAAGCGCCTGTATCCTCTTTAGCAAAACTCTGCAGATCTCCAAACGGAAAGATACTGCAAACTCTAGCTGCTTCCCCTTCTCGACTGATCCATCCGGTACAATTTGTTCTGCAACCAATACATCTCCCGGCAGCTTGTTGATCTCGGCCAAAATACTCAGGTTACTCTCTGCAACTGTATTCATTCCTTCTATGCTTTCTATCAGTTGCTTTAGTTGATTTGCTGCATCGTTCATAACCTTTAGGCGGGCTGGCACTTCCCCAAGTTGCACAGAAGCTTGACGAATAATCAGATCCTTCCATTCGTCAATAGCCTTTACTTGATTGCTTGCATCTTCCATTTCCTGCATAAGATGATCACTCACCTGCGCTGAAATGGGCTGAACGGAAGGTTTAGCAACCTTGGCTATGATCTCACATAATTGAGATATTTGCTTCTGTAGCTCTTCTTTCTCCGCCTTTTCACTGTCAAGCCTAAGGAACAAAGCATCCAGCAACGTCTGCGTGTCCTGCTTCAATCCTTCAGTGGTAGCTTGACCGAGTGGTATTTTGGTCACCGTCACATCTTCTGCCGTGAGTTCCTCTTCTACCTTTCCTTCCGCCGGGATTAATATCTCAGCAAACTTCTCTCCCGAATCCTCGATGATCAACCTAGAAGTTGCTTTAGCAACTTTAGGCCTTCTGTCTCTTCTGCTCAGATCCTGAAGTAGCTGCAAGTCATGTTCCTCTAAGTTCATCTCTACTCTTGCTTCCGGAACCAACTGCAAAGCTAACCATTCCGAGAAATTACTTCTCGGAGAGTGAGAAGTTGCTGAGTGCACTACCATCTCCCGCTCTGCATCCTCTCCATCAGAAAGTGCCACAGTATCATGGCTGCCATCCTCTGAAACATCCAAGGACAAAGCTCTTTCGAACTCCGTCATCTGCAGCTTCAACATCTCCTCTGGAACGGGTGCTGAACGAAGTGGCTGCGGAGAGAAGATGAACGTTGCTGGTTTTAATGAAGGCATGGAAGCATCCTGCTGCTGTGGTGCAATAGTTGGTGATCCACTAGGTACTGGAGAAGTCGGAGTCAAAGCTATGGTCGTAGAAGTGGTCTTCTCTTTCTCTTGAGATCTTCTGCGTACTTTCAACTTCTCGGACCTTCTGCTGCTCTCTCCTTCATGCTTTCGCTTGAGGGAATCTCCTGCGCCGAAGTTGCCTGTGATTTGATTCATCAATGCTTCATCAAGGCAATATCCCTTCGTTAGCAGCCAGCTCGAAGTACTCACCAACACAGCTCCGGATCTTTCTTCTATTGTGCTGCAGCCGCCATTGCTATCCTGCAGTAGAGCTTTATCTCCTCCCATTTGATGGTAAGTGTCAAGTACCACGTTCCCATCATCTTCAAGATCCGCAGGTATCCGCGCTAGTCCAAAGTCAAATACTTGCTTTGCCGACAGCCTGCTGAAATCTTTCTTTCTGACCTCGTACTCACTTCTGCACTTCATCCAGAAATCTTCTAACGAAGGCACATGTGCGTACTCCTGGGAGATTGTCTTCCTGGCTATTCCAAATGGATCGAAATTAAGCCGTGCAGGGAAGAACTCTTGCTCATACTCGGACAACATTTGTGCTTCCATCCCTCGAGCTCTGTGAATGCTGATGCAACTGTAATATCCCACAGTGAGTGGGAAGAAGCCCGTAGACTTGTGCCGCTTCGACTGAAGGTCGTGTAACTCCACAAGTTGCCTGCTTAGCTCCATGGCAATCAATCTGTCACTCGACGGGTACCTGGGCATCTTTGTTGGTTCACCTGAAAAGCTCGTAACCCTGAGGTATGTGAAATCTGCAAACTGGATGAATACACTGCCAATCTTGAACACTGCTTCCCATGCTTCCTTGCTTACCCTGTGAGTCTTCAAGTCTTTGTCTAACCTGCAGATGAAATCGTAGAAGAAACCATCGTTGATCACTTTGAAGTCTTTCTCGCACGCAGGTGCAGTAAGCTGCGAGTAGCACTCGAAAATGGGATCCTTGGAAAGAATACCACATCTATCCAGCTTGGAAAAGACACCCTGTGAAGCTGCAGCATACACCAAGTATGAAGTCATCTTGAAGCTGAAGGTACGCTTCACGTTCCGCAGTTGCTCACCGATGTTGCTGCTAATAATTTCTGACCAACTGATTATAGAATCAACCTTGTTGATTTCAATGGTCCTGATGAAAGCATACATCCATGTCCGGAAAGTGTAGGCATTCGCTTCACCATTCAACCTGCATAGCAATTTGACAATATCATCCGCCTCCTGCACCAAATTGGATCGTGGAAGAGTTCTCGGGAACTTGGAAGGGGATCTAGGCTTCTTCATGAACCGGCTATTCATGATGCTCACACAGTCAGCTCTATGCTTTCTCCCACCTACTGTCAGCATCCTGAATGCTAATAGAAGTCACCACCTTTCGCACTGGAATCTTCAGAAAATAATCGAAGAATTCTGCATCCAAACGAATTATTGTCTTTCCCGCAACATCACGCACTGATCTGGATGAAGGATGATAAGATCTAGCACACTCCATCACAAACTCTGGCAATTGGGCTGTACATGGGAAAGCTGCAGCTCGAATAATTCCACTACTTTTGACCGCACGCATGAGTGAAGTCTTTCCAGCTCTGGATCTATCAATCAAATCAGAAAGAGGTTCTGGGCCTAGATCCGTGTCTCCTATGTCTGACAAGTTTAGAAGCAATGCATGAATCCATCGTGCTCTCTTTTTCATCTCCTTTCGCCATGGCTTTATCAATCTTTGTCTGAATAATTCTTTTTCTTCTAATTTGGCCGGATTTCTTCAATACTGGTGCAGATCTGGACAATTCTTCAGATTCGGAGGATATTTGCAATGTATTGGACATTGATAAATACTCCTTTTCTTTTATAAAGCACCTGTAATGAGTTCCTACAATTTATTCAGACAAAAATGGCCACCGGAGCATGAATAGTGAATTTAAAATTATAAAAATCTGCACTTTTCAAGACTGCTGCCCCAAAAATTGGTGTTTAATTTGCACATAAAGAGAGCATGAATCCTTTCAATCAACACCTGAGCTCCTGTTAACACCTGTGAAAAACAATTGTGCAGACGAAGATGAACCTTTTCCAAAGCATGCGCCAAATCTGGAAGCTTTTAGCCTTTGTTAGCAATTTGTCTGTGCAAAATCCTTCTTCTAAAGGGGGCGCACTTTTCCTCCTTGCTGCAATTCCTAACCTGTGAATTAAATAATAAATCCATATGGCTACCCATGCTTATATAACCTTCATAATTCTATAATTAATAATTGCCCTAACAATTAAAGGCAATTAATTAATTAAAAATCATGCTTTTCTCTTTTAAAAATAGCATGTTTAAGGACAGCCATCCAATAAATTAAATTAATCCAATTTAATCCTTCACACAGCACTTCACTCAAGTCTCACAATGTGCTTTGACCATAGCCACTGAAAATAGAAATGAATTCAATGATTTAATGCCTTCAAAAATCATTAAATAATGCCCAAATGGGGCGCACTCTTTCCAGAGAAGGGGGGCAGCCACTAAATAAATTAAATTTAATTAATTTAGTTTATCTATTTTAATCCTTCTTTGACTTTTCAACCTCCTCAAGCTTGGGCGCACTTTTTCCAAGGAATAGAAGATTATTTAAAATAATCAATTTAATTATTTTTATCCATTACCAAAGGGGGGCGCACTTTTTTGCACATGTAATTCTATTTTTAAGAATTTTCACCATAATGGGATTCTTTATCCTGCAAGGTAGGTACTACAATCCCATGATCCACTTAAGTGATTTGACTTTTGACAATGGGATTCTTTACCCTGCAAGGTAGGCACCAAAATTCCATGATTTCACTTAAGTCACTTTCCTTTTATTATATCATGGGAATTTTCACCCTGCAAGGTAGGTAATAAATTCCCACCTGCCTACAGGCCTCTATTTTTTCCCACTGCAGCTTAAGTGACTTTTATAACACGGGAAAAAGTACCCTACAAGGTAGGTATACAATTCCCATCCTACCTACGGCTTATGTTTTTCCCATCGCAGCTTCAAATCCTTTGTTTTCCAAAAATGCACCCATCCCCCGCAGGGGCTTTCCTGTGCACGACTTCACTTTTTCCCAGTGACCCAGACCTCCGATGATGACTTCCTCCGGGCAAAATGTGCGTGTATGTTTTCCAGCTGCTCCAGGCCAAAAATCGGGCTTACCCGGCGAAGGAGTTGTTCCAGAGAAATTTCACAGAAAACAAAACGGGACACCACAAAAACACGAAAAAATGCCAAAAGTTACAAATAAAGCCCAAAACTTAAAATAAGTTAAAATCCTTCTGGTATACAGGAATACTAACATATTCGCTTATAATGGAGTTAAAACGGAGCGCAAATAGCCTCATACGGGGCTCAAAATAATTAAATACAAATTTCCTGCAGACAAATCCCGACGACAAAATAAAACAATTTTGGGCATCTGGGTATTTGGCGAAAAGGGCTAATATGGCTCTTTAGGATTATCTTGACGCAATACAGGAACTTTCAGGCAATAAAAACAACAAATGACCCACTATTTTAAAAGTACGAAATTTTTTCAAATTGGGTAGTCACAGATTTCGGGGTGAAATTTGAGTGACACCACTCCCAACAGTTGTGTTCTGACAGAAAGCTCAGGAATTTTTGCGTAGTTCAGAACTCAACATGGATGGTTGTCCAAATAGTTTGGCAGTCTGTGGATCTTGGGAATTTATCCTTACAAGGATCATGAGGCAATTTGATTCTTCCTCGTGGAAGTAGCTTCATACTTGGTGGGTTGATCCAACAATTTTAGAGATTCTGTAATGTCCCATTTTCAGAATTAATTAATTTTGAATACCTGAAGCCTCATTTTCATTATTGTCCATTAGGGTCTAAGCTGCTCGGAAAATTAACAGAGGAAACTGAAAATTACCATAAGTGGTCCAAAGATGGTGTTCTTCCTTCTAATTGGAAAAGGACACTTACCTCTTATATTTTAAGCCAAAAAGCATCTATCTAGAATAAAATGATAATAGAAGGTTGCACCCGTTCAATTCCATTGGCAATCTAGTTAGAATGCCAATAAATGTATCAGTCAAAGGGGCAAAAAGAGCTGAATAGAGTTGCATATAGTTTGTCACTATCTGATTTTAAGATATGGTCTAGCAAAGAATAATTATGTGACTATCTTATCATTGTATTCCTTAGGATGGGGCGCCAACACGGAGGTGGAGAAAGTATTATCCATCGTATATGCAAGTCTTAGTTCTCAAGGAATGATGTCACCAACATGGAGGTAGGGTTTATTATTTTTAATGGGCTCAAAGCTTGTGCACCCAAGTCTAAAAGGGGTTGCCCACTGTTGGATCAGTATTTGTAGCAAGTTATAAAGGCAGATTTAGGGTACCAAAGTATGCACATGCTTGGACATTCTTCAATTATTTTCGTTGCCCAATGCAAGATGGCTTCAACTTGTGCAACTTCCCTTATCATCGAAATTCATCATTTATGTATCTTTTGGTTCAGGTCTGAGGACGACAAACCCTGAAATGGAGAAGCTATGGCAATCCCATTCATAGGGTTGTTGAATGGTAATGTCAATGTGCAAGTTTTACTCCAATACATGCTGCCCATAACACTCTGTCATAACTCAGAACATTCAGTCCCTTTCTTTATTGCAGTTGGTTCGTATCCAACAAATAAACCATTGTTTTCAATCATTGACGGTTTGTTGTTAGCATTATATAAAAATCAGAATGACATTGCTGCTATGGAGAAGACAATTTTTAATATTGATGCCCTAGGATATAATAAATCAAAAAGCTTACCCTTAGGGGCTACATTAGACAAGTATTTTAAACTGAAAATCATCAGTCCTTCTTTGAGTGAATTCATTCTCCCAAACTTGACGGAAAATTTTATAAAAAAACCATGAAGTAAAAAACAGATCTGAAGAGATCTTTTTGCTCCTCTTTCATGACTTCATGCAGGTTTCTGTCACTTCACTAGGCATACCAAAATAGTTATGAAGTCACAAGGATAATACTCACTCAACCTCTAGGATTAGGTAGGATACATTTACTGTAATGCTCCTCATTCATCTAATGGACCCTTAGCCTATCCTTCCACGTATTTTTTGTTGCACATGTTACAGTAGGACCAACAAGCTCTATTAAATCAGTCAATATTAGGGCCTGAAGCTTCTCTTTACACTGATTTATTCTACTTTGAGCATGATGTATTCTGCTATTGGTGACACTTCCTGCAAAATCTCATTTTTCACGTGGGGAATTAATTAAATAAATATGTTAAGAAGTTTGGCATTCATAAATATCATCCTCCTCATTCAGAAGGGGAAGCCACACCTAGGGGAAATAATTTGTTTTTATTAAAGAATTTCCACAATCTCTTAGGCAATTCGAATTTTGTGCCTCCTATGAATAGAAGTAAAAGGAATGCTATGATCATTATTACATTTTAAGTTATGAAATGAGTTCATTTCACATTCCAAGTCTATGGAGTTAGGACCCAAGCCCATCTAATTTCTGTCATATCTCTCTCTCATGCTTGGGAGATCTTTGTAGCTGGTTCTTGAAGATCAATTTGAAGAAGCTATTCGTGCAATGTCAAGTGATAGCTTAGGTACCCTCGACCAACTGGAGTTCGGTTGTTCCTTGAAGTGATCTAAAATATTTCTATTCATGATTTGTGTATTCGATGTATGAGGGTGGTTCCAGTTATAGCGATTGGAATCCTCATAATTTCACTTATACAGGAGTGATTTAACTACAATTTCCTATGTGATTCGATTTGGATGACTGTATGTCCCAAAAATCTAACCAAATGTGCACCTCAGCAAAGGATCCATAGAACTGTTTAAATGCATTATCAAGTGCCACAATCTAGGATTGCTATAACTCAAACATAATGCAGCGAACTATACCTGAGTATTTATCCAAAGTTTGTATGATCAATATTTCGATCTCTGATTGCTCAAGTGCAGCGACAATCTGGGACACGTGTGGCAAGACTCTTGATCCATTTTCTAAGCTTATTAGAGCTTGGTCCTCAAATCTCCGACACTAGCAGCGACTCTTTCTATGATTCACTCTGGACTGATTGCAAACTTCACAAGGAGTGGAAGGATCAAGTTTGAATGCATGACAATATCCCCACTAGTAATGGTCATTACTTCACAGGATAAGTTAATTGGTTTTCATTCATACAAATCTGTCAATTCTTCTCAGACATCAGCGACTGGAAAATAAGTGTTGGGAATGCTTGTTCAAGGCCCTAACTATCTGTGAATCCCGTCAAGCCACAATCTAATTGCTTAACCATAACACAAACAACTGTGAACCACATTTTTCATAAGATGTAGATCAGATATAAGAAGTCTTCTCAGTGCAGATTTTACACTATGAGAATTTTTCCAAGCTAAATAGAACTTGGTCATCAAATCATCCGACACTAGCAAGCTCCATTGAGTCTCACTCTTTGACAAACAATTTGTTGGTGGATGTTTTGTGGAATACTGAGTATTGCTCTGCAATACCATTTTGTACTTAATCAAGCCCTGTCTGAGGTCTAAGTGGCAGCGAACTGTCATAGGAGGATCTAAATCACATGTGCTGAATACATATTATTGAATGTTTACAGTTAGCTAAGCTCATCTTTGATTGTCATCAAGCCACGAATCTGGCATTGTTATAACCATGAACTACAATGGACATACTTACCAATGATAAGTTTCAAAGCATGTGGGAGTCAACTCCCAGTGCTCTTCTCACAGCGAGGGACATGCTTGGGTTGTATTGATAATTTGGGGTCCAAGCTTATAGCAGCTTAAATCCTCATTTTTAATCTCTGGTGGTGTAGTTTAGCTCCATGAGTGTTGTACTCTACAAACAAACCCACAAGGAGCAAAGGAAAGTTGCAGCTGATACCACTGTAGTATCCCCTTCTAGGATAAGTTAGGAATTCATACAAATCTGATCACACACAACTGTAAATAATTAATTTTCAAACCCCAACTGCTGCAATTTTTAAAAATTCATATCTTTGGCTAGAGAAGTCCAAATGAGCTGAAATTTTGGATAATGGACCACAAAAATATGAAGAACAATATGCAAAAATCAGATTTTGCACAGCCAACCCGAAACCCTAATTTTGACCTAAAAAGTAGGTCGCCCAACACATTTAGGGCATCAAATCCACTCCAAAAATTATGAAAACATCTTCTCCTTATTTCTCCTAGTTTCTACAATCATATGCAATATTAAATCAACCCCAAACTGCAGATCTGATATAAATATCAATTTTCCATACCCAGAAAAGCCTGCAAACAGCTGAAATATTCAAAAATGCATAACTCCTTCAATATTCCATATTTTCTCCTCAAATAAAATGCAGATAATTCTATAAATTAAGATCTTTCCAAAGAACTAAAGATCTGAATTTTATGACACCCCGAAAACCCTCCAAAACAGCCCCCAAAAGTCTCAATCAAGTCGCTAGGGTTAGATGGAATGACATAAATTATTTTCAGCTCTTTCTACACTTCAAAAACCCTCCAAATAACAGTCCTACACTTGGAAAATTATACCAACATAGATCAGATTATATTTTACCTTGTTCACTCCCAAAACATACTAAAACAAGTCCCTTATCAAGTCGTCATGTTGTTAGAAAGTATGAATCATGCAAAGAACATACTTCAACACAAGAGAACTCAACAATGGAGCAAGAGAAAATACTTCAATTGATCAAAACCAGCTCACTAACTTCCCACGCAAGAGAGAGAGAAAGCATCAATGGGCATGCATCCCAACTCCAAGCATGGAGCATAAAATAAATATCATCATAACATGAGTCTAACAATGATCCTAGCACTCCTTTTATAAGCAAGGAGGCACAAAATTCGAAATCCCTAGGAGAGGGAAATTATTAAATAAAAGAAGTTTATTTCCCCTAGGTGTGGCGTCCCCTTTTAAAAAGGGTGATTTTAATATTTAAAAGCCACCTAAATATTATTTAATTAATTCCCCCTTGGAGAATTTTTTAATTTGCATTTTGGGAATTTAATTAAATAATTACTCCCCCTAGGTCGTCGCGTCATCTCGGATACTTATTAGGGAATGAGGCTCCATAAATATTAAATAATTAATTGGTAATCGTAATTGCCCCCCCTTTTCCCTTAATTTGCATTCCCTGGGAATTTAATTAAATCCCCCGCTTGCTCCACAAATATTGCTTTATAATGTCAAATGATTAAAATCACTTTCTCCAGGCAATATTATAAAATTATTTAATATAGTTTTCCCCTTGCAACATCCCTAAAGCCCACGGGGAATGATAGGCTAAGGGTCTTCAAAAATGGGGACATTACAGTCCTCCCTTCCCAAGATTGTTTGCCCTCAAGCAATAACAAGCTCATGTGTCCATGTCCAAAAGGGTGGTACTCCAAAAGCCGTGCTCCTATGCCACTCAAGTGAAGTAGCATTTGCAATATTTTGGACCGCTTCATTCTCCTCAAAGTTAGGAGTGTAGTCTGCTGTAATTTCTTCTTCAAACCTGCGCATGAAACAAACAAATTAGAAAAATAAGTGTTGAAGAACACTTTTCCAATGTGTCTCCATGGCATGTACAACTCCTCCATGTATGGGCTGCCCCCAAACTATGTTATGTGGCCCCAAGTGTTACTGTAATATCCAAAAATCAGAATTGGAGTGGCTGGTTTCCACCCCCAAATAGTCACCCATGAGTCAACATCAAGTACCATCACCCATGTCATCGAATACATGTGAAAAATCTGAATTATGGAGGTGATATCATCCATAGAAATTAGAGGACAGCAACTACCATGTTTCCAAATTATTTTTCCCACATCAATGAGCAACCATCTAGTAAATGCAATAGGCCCCCATGCAAATGAAATTTCACTCCCCATAATAAAAATCTGAAAATCATTCATATGCACATCCAAAAATGAGACTCTTACCATGCCGTGTGAAGCCCATGTGATCCATTCTTCATCATCACAACCCTCAATACATTGTTCCCAAGAAAACACATGCTGAAACTCAATCATATGCATGACATAGAGCTGATTCAAAGTGAATGTCATGACAAATGTGGCACTTCTCACTATCATGGCTGAAAATATAATATGCTTAACCTTTTTTCTCATAACATAACATGACAACTCAACACCATACCTTCCTTTTTGTTGCTCCCAATGTAAAAGGAGTGCTAAATGACCAAAAGAAGAACCTGTAACATGCATCAATGATGCCCCAAACTGAAAATTATCATACCATGTGACTGAACCCTTATGCATGCATGCTAACATAACTCCCAACAATCTGAAAATGTGCTGGACAGCAGTGTAAATCACTACGGAAACATTAAGCATACATATTTTCCTTTTGGTGGCAAACTCAAACATGAATAGATGATGCTCATACCTTCCTCTTATGACCTCAACAATAAAAAACTGAATTTTATTGAGGTATGAGAACAATAGAATCTTAATCATCTCATGAGCACTAGTAAATACAAACAACTTGTTATTTACTTCTTCATACCATGTAGAGGGATGACATCTCACTATTTTTGATGCACCATGCATATAAGAAAAGGAGAAACCATAACTCGTGCATCCATAAACCATATCACCGTAAACCCACGGAACTTCAACCCTTTGATTGTGCCCATGTACCCTTCTTTATGGATAAAGAAAATAAATCTAAATTATCATGCTTGGGGCTGCTCATTACATTTTTGTACCATAAAACATCACTTCTCACCTTGTAATTATGTACCTTTACTTGACATGTGCATGGAGCTTCCTTGGAACTTGATTCTAGAAGAGAAAACACGCTTATTTGCTCCCTAATAACCGTTGTTATACACAAGCCAGCAAGCTTATTGTCATGATTTTCGTTTGTAGGAGTCTTAGGCATCCCTTTCCTTTTGCCATGTTGACACTTATGCACCCAAGTGTTAGGAGCAAAAACATCAACAATAGTATAACCAAAATACCTCTTATCCATCCATCTAACATGCTCATACCCATATTCATCAGAGCTCAATATATAAGGAGGAAATAAACATGAATAATCATACCTTGGGTTGCCCCCAACATCTACAAAACTCAAAATTTCTGAGTTTAGGAGAGCGCTCTTTCTTTCTTCATTTTCTCCATCTAAACCCCTTTTTTCTCCTTCACCAATGCTTATGTCATGTAGGAAATGACTTGGAGTAACCAGGAGACTCACACTCCCTTCTTGTCCTTCAAATGGCTCACGATGAGGGTGAATGCTATCCTTCCAATCTAATGTTTCCTTTTTAGCATGCACATGTTCATCAACAACTTCATCATTAGTACTAGCCAAATCAAACTTGGAATAATTTATTACCTCAATGTAGTTAAGTGGTTGCATTTTATGTGGAGGGAGATATGGTGAAATAGACCCCTTTAGGGCCATATTGAGGTCTACCCTTGGCTGCCCCTTCGAAGCTTGTGTTTGATAACTCAATAGTGACCTTGGCTGCTCCTCCTTCACTATTTTTCGCTGCATATGTACAGCAGTACTGTACGGACCAGCAAGTTGAGAATGGTCTAAAGTGTTTGGAAATGTCTCGTCTTCTTTCCTATCGTTCATCCCCTCATCCTTGCATTCATTGCCAATCCAAGTAGCATTAGTAATAACTAAATAATGTTCATTAGTTACCTCTTGGCTGTCCCCATTTTGCTTGTCCATGCAAACTTGCAAATCAGATTTCTTTTCCCTCTTGGGCTCATCTCCCATGATTATTTTATCAACATGCATGCAATCATGCAAAGGCAACAAAACTGCTTCAACCAAGAATAACTCTTTACCTTGCTCATTTGCATCTAGGGGCTCTTCTACCTGCTCTTCCTTTTGAACTAAATCTGATTTGTCTTTCATAAGTTCTTTAGCCATTATTTCCTTTTCATCATACACATGCTTGACACTAATGCCCTCTTCATGCTCATCATCCAAATCTGATTTCTTGCATCCATTCAAACCCATGCAATCATTAGATGTTAAAAATGTACCATCAACAACAAAAGAGCTCATACCTTGGAGAATCACAGTCTTTACTTTGTTTGAACATTGCTCTACAACACCTTTGGCAAGTGCATGGGCAACACATGATGTCTTTTGACTCAATCCTTCCTCCAACATAGATAGCAAGTGTGTTGGGGAACTCTCATACTCATTTAATATCAAAGACATAATGGCTTGCGTGGAAATCATGATCTCTTGAACATGATCATTACTTATAACCTTTTATTAGAATGTCATTGCTGCTATAAAAGGTAATTTTTAATATTGTTGCCCTAGGATTTTAATAAAATATTCAGATCTGTTAGAAATTATTTTCAAGGATATTACAGTGGTATCAGAGCGAATTTTCTCCCAGCCTGACGGAAAATTTAAAAAAAAAACATGAAGTAAAGAACAGAGGAAGAGAAAAAATTGCAGCTTTGAACTTCATGCAGGTTAGTGACAGAGAAGTCGGGTACCAACAAAGTGATGTAGTCACAATATAAACTCACTCAACCTCTAGGATTAGGTAGGATACAAAACTCAATTATGCCTAATAAGCCCTTCAAACTAGCCTCTTTCTTGCAATGCACATTCTTCAAATCAGGTAAATACTTGCTCACTCACCTTAGTCTACTAAGCCAACCACTGCAACATTTCCATACTTGATGCAGGAGCATCTCTCTCCAAGGTGCTCATTTTGGTGTGTTGGTCCAATTTTGGTATGTGAAGGTGTCCTAAGTGTTTTAGGAGGTCATTAGAGTCATGTTAATATGTTTGCTTGAGAACAAGCTTTCAAAAATTCAAAATAACGATTTCCCTCCAAAAGAGACATTTTGAATTGTTAGTGTCTCAGCCATTGTGGGCTTTTTTTAAAGAAGAGTTAGGGGCCTTAGAGTCTAAAGGGGAACATCATAAACATCTCATTATGATCATTAATAGTCCACTAAGTTGTAAATTGAGAAATGAGTGTAAAATCTTCAAAATAATTCATGAGTTACATATGAGGACCATCTAGAAGTTAGGGAAACAGTTAAGTTTTGTTGGAGATGTACAAAATAGGAAGAAGCTCGAAAAGGAGGACAGTTATGGAGGGATAGGTACGAATGAAGGACTCCAAGGGAAGGCATGAAGGATATTTTTGTAAGGGTATTATGAAAAACATATGAAATGCTCTGTTTTCTTAGAATTCCACACTGTGTTTCAAGCTTGTGATTGATGAATCTCCATAAACATTGTTGTCTCCTTTCCTTGAAGTTTTTATTGTAGATTGAGTATTAAGGATTGAATGATTGATTAAAACTTGCTTGGAGTTAAACTCATGAAATGCTCTGTTTTGGTTTAAGTTGTGGCTTAACTTCTGTCACAGACTCTGCTATCTCAAGAAGAATATTGATTACTCTGAGTGCAAGCTTATAGAATGTTATTTATAATCTCTCTCCTGACAAGGTGAATGATAACTTTAGGTAAAGGTATAATTTCATGCAAGAGAATTTTATCTCTGATTGAGATTGAGAACCTAGGACGCCGTATTACTGCTAAACACAGTACAGGATGAGTAAAATTGAACAATTTCTTTGAAATTTTGTGGCCTACTCTCGTTGCTAACTGCTCAGAACCAAAGAAGAGTTTATCACAGACCTTGGGAATAATTCTCAGGTATAAGAAACAATTCTTTAACATTTTATTGCAAATTTTGTGTTATTCGGGCTTGGAGAAACCCTACCTAGGGTTTGTAGGGTCAAAGCTAATTGAAACTGTAATAATCATTTACAGAGCTTGGGAGTTGGAAGATATCATCTACATGGCTTAGTAACTCATATCCAAAAGAAATTACACCTTGTAAAATTGTCTGTAAATGGGAAACTATGACAGTTGGGGAAGAAAACTCTAGGTAATGATTATTGAAGGCTAATTGCAAGAAATGTCAACTATTGAAGGTCTCAAGGAGGAAACTATGTAATGGAACCGTCAAGAATACATCTAGAAGACTATTATATATCTATGAAGAAGATTTAGAAGGTGGAGAGTCAATGTATTTGTCTCAGTCCATCACAGTCAAGTTTCAAGCCTGTAGGTTAATGTTGGAGAGTTGAATAAATCTTGTGTTTATAGGGCTTTCTTTAGGAATCAAGATTTAATAGTGTGAATAAATAAATAGTAGAAGGTGGTGTATAAAGAATGATCAAGTTTTAATGTTCCAAGGATCTCCATATCAAAGGCATTAATGACAGTTTCAGACAGAAAAAACTGTAGCAGGGTATTGCAGATAAGGGTCTGTGGGATCATAGCTCAAGAAGACAGTATAATGGTAAATAAGTAGTGGGTAACTTTTAGAATCCTTCAAATATCTCAAGAGTAAGAGAAGAGAGTCTTAATTAGCAGAGGAAGCTTGAGACTACCTAGATAGGTGAAAGGTGTAGTAATACAAACTAGAACTGTGAGAGCTAGAGAGGAAGACTTGACTTCAAACTTGTGGATTAAGTCTTTTGCTTGGAATTAAGTTTTGGAAATTGGTACATAGCATCCTTGAGATGTGAATAAGAGAATTTTGAAGGTATTAAAGATAGATGCCCCTCCAAGAAGCTACAGTACTTACCAGTAGATGCAGAGTCCATGTAAAAGAGCGAGAGAGAGAGACCTAATTTGGATTTTGAAGGTTGAGATTTAGAGAACTTTTACAAAAGAAGCCTACCTTGAGTTTTTGTGGACATCAAAAGGAACCAAATAGACATTCAAGAAAGTGATTATAATTTGAATTGAGGCCTTCAAACAAAAGATAGATTTGATTTTGTCTTATAATAGGACTACTAGAAGAAGTAACAAGCATAAAGAGGGAGAGTGGAGAAAACGGTCTTAGCAAAAGAGTAGAGAAACAAAATTTTGCCCACACCATTGGAGGCCTAGAGGGTACTAGAAAGTGTATTTGTTTGGTCTTGGAGACTTGTAGATTGTTTAATCCTATAACTCGCCAAGAGCATGCCCTTAAGAAGCCCAAGATGACAATTTTGTGAGATAGAGGTGAATTTGAAGGTTTTGATTGACTTGAACAAGTTTGATTGTTGGATGGGAATGATGTAGTCCTGAGAAACATGTTGAAATGATTTATTAAGTCAATTTTCCCTTTTAATCCAAAAATTTCATATTTTGAGAAGGATTCTTCACTAAGAAAAGAAGAGCTATTTTGCAAGTTTGACAAGTTTATGAGATTTGGTTGATTCTAACTCAGTGGAATGGTTGTGTTTGATTGATACTCTGCGTCAATACTCACTCATGTCAATTTTAGCCTTTGAATTAGATCAAAACCCCCAAAAGTACAATTGGATTACCTTTACCAATCAAGTCCTCCTAGGCTTCTTAATAGTTAGTCACTGGTAGTACCAGGGGTTAAATTTGGCGGCCGTTTAGACGTTTTTTGTATTTTTAACCGTAAAATACAGTTCAATTTAATTTGAGACCGTAGCGAAGGATGGACACTTTTTTAAAGACCTTGTCATATTGACGTTTGGATTTAAAAGTCGGCCGTTTTTTATATTTTTATATATTTTATTGTCAATACTATTACTAATATGTTGCATGGGGCTGCGGGAATGGGCATCGGGCAATGGAAAATGTTGAAAGTTGGAGACATTTGCTGGTACTTAATACAAAACATTTATCCATACACTTAATCCTACAATTGTTGTAAACTGCATAGCGTATAGGGCTAGATATAGGATTAGGATTGCAGTTGCCATTTGCCAGACTGTCAAGAATGGCGGACTAGGCACTGGCAGGCTTTCACTTCAGCAATTAAGTAGTCATTGTCACTTGTGCATGGAGCAGTGTATTCGGCTTGCGGGTACACCAGAGGCAGCGGCTGCATTAATTTTACCATACTTAGAACTTCCAAATTCAAATTTCTAAACACCTAACTTCCACCGTCGGCCGCTCAGTTGCGAGAAATATTAATGTTTCCCAGTTTGGAATTCTACTATGATATTAAATATTCGTTGTTTTGAAAGATTTGAAAAGATTACGAAGCTTTTGCCTTCAGTTGGTTATCATTTGGGTCTTTTATGTCATTTATTTTAGCGATTAAATTGGATGCCTGCTGGAATAGATAAAGAATTTAAGAGTGGAGCTATTGAAGGAATCCTTGCAGGCTCAGTTTTAATTGATTCAACCGAGAATTCATAGAGCTCAGGTCAAGATCAGTGAAGAGCACAGGATAAATATCAATTTCTTTACAGCAAAATCCATGGTAAGAAGTTTTAAATCATTAGTTTTCTTTGTTTTAACCCTTGAAACTTATCATCAAATTACTCAAAAATTGAAACCCAATATCTGTTGGGAAATATAATTTATTAGTGCTCCATTATTATAGATATTGTAAAGAGAATAATTACGTGAGTAATTATTCACATATTTGGTTGTATTATTTGATAGTTGTGATATTGTTGTGAGTTCACAAATATAGGTAGATTGTTGGAGCAACTTCCAAGAATATAGGGATTGCATCTCATTATATATTGTATGATCCGAAATGAATTATATGGATTATTATTGAAGTATTATTCCTTGTAAATCTGTTGTTGTGATTTTCATTTGGTACCAGAGCGTTGCATTCCTTCAATGGAGAAATAATTGTCTACAGGGGCGGCTTTGTTTTGTTGTCCCAAATTATGTGAAAGAGTGTTAAAAATAATAATCATTCCAAACAATCATTGTGGATCTGCTAGGCGTTGAGCTAAAGATAATATCATTCAGAAGATCAAGGGAGCGGGATACATTATGAAGCTGCGTGTTTTACAGGGACAGTTCTATTATCTATTTCCCCTGTAGATGTGCATCAAAATGGAAGCCTTGAAGATTACTCTCAGCTGCCCATAGCTATGCGAAAGACATCTATGGTTGGCCAACACTATTCTTGAAAGATTTTTTTTAAGGGCTCGTATTGTTTTCGGTTATAAGTAGATCAATGCTCCTCGTACATATTCTCCCTAGTAGAACGCTGCACCTTTGAGAGTATAATCTAGTTGATTCGTGGCTGTGAAAAGATATGTCAATTGTGGCTGTGTATTTGCAGTCAACATATGATCCCTGATCCACGAAATCACTTCTCTACGTCCTCCTAAGGCAAATTGGTGCAAGGATTTGGTGTTTATCTTCCAGATCTGCGTCCCGGTCCGTCATTTATCCCAAACAGCTGCACATTCTTCTGCCTCTGCAACGACATACATGAGTATTTAATCAACTTGGCTAAGGTTTTGTATTCTGCGTGATGTGCTCCGCCCATATTCTGCATTCAGATTGAAGAATTTAAAATACGGCTCCTTCAATTTTGTCAACCATCGTTGTGATTCTTGTCAACATAATTACAATAAAAGTTGCATCTCTATCGACACCTGGATTTTAACATCATTGGTGGTCAAACCAGAGTCTTGTAAGCTCGGAATTTTAGTTGCATGCATAGATCTTGTTGATTCAGTCGTTGCTCCATTGCTATTCATATTTGTAGCGATCAAGTTGTCAGCATGTACAGCCGTGTCTAACTCCTTCCACGTTTCCACCAGCAAATTGACTATGTAGTCATGAATGGTATAAACCGTGCATTCTCAAATTCTTCCATTATTGAGTTCCATGTTTTAATAGTATAAATGTCTTAGATAGTCGGTTTAGGATATGTTTCGATATTTTATAAAAAGAGTCTTAGGTACATCATAATGGCAAGTAATGTCTCTTCAATAGAGTCGATTTGAGTTGTTATTCTAGGTTCTTTATTTTTAGTATCAAAAGTTTTATTATAACCATGTATACGTGTTCAACCCATATCAAAGTTTTATTTTACATTTGACATTGAGTATTATTTAAGAAGTAATTATTAGAATTATTTTTTAAAATATTGTTAATTAATCATGTCGTGTATCTTTTAGGTCTATATTCCTATCCAAAGTAAATTTTGAAGTCATGTTAAGTGTCAATTAGTCCAAGTATTATATATATGTCAAAATAGTCAATTTTTTGTGTTCATCAAAGTGTCTCAAATAGGTGATTTTAGGATACTTGTTTATTGTCTACTCAAAAGAGTCAAGTTGTCAAAACTGTTAAAAAAAAAACAATTGTCTCATGGACGCATTTTCGGTGGAATCCGACGTCTGAGTTGTATTTGAGCTTCGTGATCACATCCGGCTGAACTAGCAGCATGAAACCGGAGGATGGAGGCAAACGGAGGTTGGAGGTCATTCAGCGACCTCTCGTCAGTCGCCAACGACGGGGCCGCACAGATGATTTGGTGGCATTTGTTTTCAGTTGTGTGTTTGCTTCAATTTGCAGTGATCCCGTTTTCAATAAGTGGAAATTTCACATTGAGGGGGGGAACATGATTCCAATGTTCCATTTCCAGTATGTCAACTTTTTCTATGTATGTATGAGCAACAGATTTCAACAGATTTTCCTATGTTATTCCCTGCAATGAGATATTGATGAGGGCTGAGAATAGTACTTGGCATATCATGATGTGGTTGTAGGTAAACCACTTGAAAACCTTCATTTGTGGTTTGTGGTAAACCAATAGCAAAACCACCATTCTTGGTTGTTGGTAATCCATTTGCAAAACCATCACTTTGTGGTTTGTAGTAAACCAATTGCAAAACCACCATTCTCAGTTTGTGGTCAACCGTTTGCAAAACCATCCATGAGGTTTGTGATCATCCTGTGAAAATCACCAGATCATGAGCAGGTGCAAGTACAAAGGCAAGTTTTCCCCATGTTCGCACTAAGGGGGGAAATGTTGGGAAATATAATTTATTAGTGCTCCATTATTATAGATATTGTAAAGAGAATAATTACATGAGTAATTATTCACATATTTGGTTGTATTATTTGATAGTTGTGATATTGTTGTGAGTTACAACAATATCACAGATATAGGTAGATTGTTGGAGCAACTTCCTAGAATATAGGGATTGCATCTCATTATATATTGTATGATCCGGAATGAATTATATAGATTATTATTGAAGTATTATTCCTTGTAAATTTGTTGTGATTTTCAATATCATATTACTCAAAAATCCCAGAAAAATACTTGAAACCCATCATCAAATTACTTAAAAATATTATAGCATCACTTAAAACCCATTACAGTAATTAAATTTTTAATAAGAGATATACTTCTATTGTTAACGTTTAGGGCCTCACTCAAACCCATCATAAAGAAGATGAGAAAAATGGTATAATATAAAAACGCTCATACGCTTCTAAACTATGGTAGCTTAATTTTTTTTGTTACAGTTATAGTTGCTATTAACTTCTATTATCTATAGCTAAATTCTTATTTGGGAATCATATGTTTTCAAGAAAGACTTTTAAGTACAAAAGAAGAAGATGGTAGTGATCATGTTCAGCACTGATTCTAGTGTGAATTCAGAGATCTTAGCTCAAGTTCAATGAGGACGGGATAAAAATCAATATCTTCTACAACATAATCCCTGGTAAGAAGTTTTAATGCATTACTTTCCTTTTTTTTGGTTCTTTTTTATTTAAATGCAATGTTTATCAGAAATAAATTTAATAACATGTTATTGTAAACAGCATCTCAAGCCTATATAGTAATGGTAGAAATGAATTAAATACAAATGTTTATTTTCAACCTTTTAGCAAGCAGCAAGGTAGAAGTAGATTCAATAGAAATGTACATTTGCAACATTGTATAGATATTAGATTAGAGAATATAATTTTAATTGGTATAACTTAAGTTTAAGATACTAAATATATATTCCATTAAATATAAAAAAGTATCCAAAGACCATACCATTAGATCATAGTTATTTGAAACAAATAAAATGGTAATCCAACATGTTATAGTTTACTCAAATTTGTAAAACTATTTAAATATTTTTATTGCTTGTTCAAATTGGAATTCTATCGTCCTATTGTTTATATTATTATAATTATTATTGTTACTATTAAATTTTATATCATAATTTTTAATTCTAAATTAGTCTATGCATTCTATTGAAATCGTCTGATTGGATGATTATGGGTTTCAATATAAATGCATCCACAATATTAACACAAGTTAGTGTTTTTAGATATATTAACATATACTTAGAAGATAAAAGAATGTCTTTTTTGTCAACAATATCTATATTTTATATGGTGTAATTATACGAAAATATAAATTTTAGTATTTATATAAAAATTACGAAAGGAAATATTGAAAAGTAAACGTCATGTGCAAGGTAATATTAATTAAGAAACTGTCACAAAAAAAATTCTTGATGGGTAGGGGTGACCGTCAAATTTAACCCCTGACTGGTACATTCAAACTTGGAAGGATCTATAGATGCTTTGCACATTATATAACCACTTACCAGTACCCTTTAGGGCTTTTAAGATGTCTAGCAACTTTTGGTAGCTATTTCCCTAATCTTCTCTGTCTTGACCACCCTTGTAGCTATCAAATTAGGTTTTACTTGACTGAGATCTATACTGTTACCTTCTAGGGAAAATCTAGAAGTTTCTAGGCCTTAAGAGTCTTCAAATTCTCTGAAAGCAATGTTTTAAGGTCAAAAGTTTTACCTTGCAACTTTTGAGTTCAAATTTCACTCCTGTTTTTAGCTATTTTGACCTCTTTCCTGGGTATCTCTGTCTCTTCACTGTGACTGTTAGCAATGAAAAACCACAGAAGAAGTTATAACCCCTTAAATGCTTCAATACCTGTTTGTTGTGTGTACCCAGAGCTTCCTCAAGAGTTTCTTCACTTATCTCTACTGTGGATCCTTTGATTTCTATCAATATCCCCTACTTTAGCTCTTAATTAAGCATCTACAGGTCACTAGGGATACTGTCATGTTTCTCTTCCTCAAAAGATGATCTCACAACTTCTAAGCACCATGCTCAATCCAATTAAAGCCTCACTAGACTATCTATGGAGACTCAATCCTAATTTCCACCTTTAAATCCTTTCACATCCCTTAGCAACTTCACTCTAGGATTCTAATGTGCACCTACAGGTCATTTGTAGACTGATAAACAAAAGAAGGGTTTGCAAAGGCTTCAAGCCCTATTCCTTCACACAAAGGACTCTAATATCAATGTAGGAGGTTACCTTCAAGTCTCAGTCTTTGAATTGCACATAAGGTCTTCGAATTTTCCTTCAATTATAAACCCTAAAGGAGGGTTTCAACCTGTACCCGAGGTCTATTCTTCCCTCAATTGATGCAAGAATTCTTTATCAAGTCCATCTTTTCCTGTAGGTCTAAATGACCATTTCCTGTGTATATACTATCAGTGGCTCTCCAACAGTTGTACCCTCAGGAATGATTACCAACTCCTCATACTCTGCCCTTAAGAACTGGTTTCCTTACTTTTTCGGGTCTCTGAGACACAAGAATGATTCTCTATCACCACTGTTAACGTTTCTCCAAGGTTAACAGGGTTTGAACTCACTATATTTCACCATATCTTGCTTGCTCGCAACTCTCTGAAGTTAACTTCTTCTCCCTTCACCTTTCAACACAGTGTTACAGTTTACAGAAAAACAACCATACTCTCAAGAACAAATGAACAAATATGTGCATGCACAGTATTATTGCAATATCACAGTCCTTATATCACCTTCGGAGATCTCTTTAATGTTACTCACAATGTACACAAACAAGATGAAGCAATAAACATGAAAATACAGAGTACACCTACTGTACAAATTTGTTTGCAAACAAATTGTCTTCCTATTTCTTGATCCTTTGAAACTTCTTACATCTCCTCTTCGAATGGAATTATGGAAGTGGTTACAAAATAGATTAAATATGCTTTGCTTGGCTTTCCTAACTGAATCTTGGCCCCTGGGCTTTCCATGTGACCTGTTTGCCTTTATTATCACCTCATAAGGCTTCCGCTAGGGCTAGGACCTTAGAATTTAACATTACACTTCAACCATAACTTCATCACTTTCCTAGACCTAAAGTAGAGCTTGTTCCATCTTACAACATATTAAATTTCTCAAGGAAGACACCCAATAGTTAAAACAAGTTCAAAACTACCCTCAAATTCAAAATGTCATTTTTGGAGGGAAATGACAACATTCGAATTTTTGAAGGACTTAATACATTCTAACACCTATAACTGACCCCTAAATACCTCTAGCACCTGTGAATATACTAGGAAAACCAAAATTTGTTGTGATTCAGTACAGACCAGGGGAGTGATGCTCTTGCATCACAAAGGGAGGAGAAGAAGGCTACAAAACAACCAGAAGTCATGGAAAACAAGGACCCGGAAGATGCACATTTTGACAGGCTTGTTCAAGGAAAGGACAGGTTAGCTAATATGATGGGTCAGTTGATCTGAGTTATGCAGGGCACAAATGTGCAAAGGACTCCAAATGGTGAGGGAAGCTCTTCCACGAAGCGAACAATAACCAACACACTTTGAGGACAATCACAGGTTCTATTGCTAGGCCTTTCCAGTCTGACTTGCTTCGTAGGGAGGAAGCGGTTCTAAAGGTGGAAACTCAGCCATCTATAGCAGATGATATTGTTGCTAGCTATGCGGAATATAGGGTACTTCCAGGTGAGATTAGAGAGGCTATATCACTCAATAATTTCATCAATCTGAAGAAAAACAAGAGTGGACCAAGAGCTGATCTGAGACCACAAGCTACTCAGAGAGACTTGCAGCAGGCACTAGGGAAGTTGTCCCTACTTTAGACGGCTCTGGCAAGAGTACCACTCGTGCATGGATACAAAAGTTGGATACCTTCATATCAGTCAGGAAAATGATGAAAGAGGAAGACATCAAATTTGCAAACCTTCATTTGGAAGGTATAGCAGATGAGTGGTGGTACCTTGGATTAATCACACAAGGACACAATCTCATTCGCTCATATGCTGATTTCTGGGATAGTTTGATAGAGAGATTTGACAGAGTGGATCCAGAAATTCATTTCTGGGAGTTAGCTACAACTCAAACAACTACATTCAGTAAGTAACTATGTGGTTGAATTTCAAAAGCTTTCTGTGATGGTACCTGATGTGACAAAGAGAAGATTGGTTGTTTTGTTCATGCAAGGTTTGATTTACTGAATCTCTTAGGGGTTTAGTAAAAGCTTTTATCCCTACCTCTCTACAAGGATCCATCAAAAAGGCTTTGGGTTTGGAAATAGCAGCCCCTAAAGGGAGATATCAGCCTATAGGACAGCCTACAACACAACCAAAACCAGCACCTTATGGGCAACAAAAAAAAGCCATTTCAGACGGGTGGTTTTCAACAAAAGGAGCTGCCTAAAACCAACAAAGAGATACAAACAAGAAATGAACTTAGAAGGAAGAAATTGTGTTTCACTTGCAGAGATCCATGGGGACAAGGTCACAAGATGTCTTCCCAAGGGACAGGTACATTACATAGAGGTAATATCAGATGATGAAGGGGAAGAAGAGAAACCGGAAGTGGACAAAGAAGAGGAAGAACCAATGGCTGAAAATAAAGGTGAAGAAAAGACTATAGATGGTACTTTTGCTACACTTTCAGGTGCTCCCAGGTATCATCCTTTCAGAGTATGTGGAGTACTACATGGGCATAAGGTAACTATTCTGATTGATAGTGGGGCAACCCACAACTTTATTGATGAGAGTTTGGTAGCTCAAAGAGGTTTGTAAACAGAGGAATTCCAAGGTTTTAATGTTACTGCAAGCAGATGGATTTTACTATTCCATGCACCAAGAGGGTGAAGGGATTGGAAATCACTCTTGGAAAGCACAAGGTTTGTGACGATTTCTACGTGGTGGGCATAGGAGAAACCAATGTGGTTTTGGGGGTGCAATGGTTGCATTCACTTGGAGAAATCACATAGAACTACCAAACTATGGAGTTGAAATTCAAAACTGAGGGAGGAGAGGTTGTACTTCATGGTATGGCCAATGGAGCACCTAGGGTTATCACAACAAAGCGGATGGAAAGAGCTTTTTTCTAAGGGGCAAATAACATGGGCAGCCCATTGTTTGGTAAGTATTTCCACTTCTAGTACTGATGATAGATCTTATCATGTGGACATACAATCTATTTTGGACAGGCATAGTACAATATTCAGTGATCTACCTTTAGGATTGCCACCGGATAGGGGATTCCAACACATCATAGAGCTGGAAACAAGTTCTAAACCTGTTATGATTACTCCTTACTGCCATCCTAGAGTTTACAAAGAGGAAATTGAGAAGACAATCAAAGAGCTCTTGAAGATGGGGCATATCAGGCCTAGTTCTAGCCCTTTTGCTTCTTTTGTTGTTTTGGTAAAGAAGAAGGATGGGACAATGAGGATGTGCATTGATTATCGTGCTTTGAATAAGAAAACTATCAAAAACAGGCACCCAATAACCCTATGAATTGATAGGAGTTGATGAACTGATAGATGAGTTACATGGAGAATTCTTGATAAGTGTATTTTTTCATGCAAATGTTTTTATTGATTTGAGATCTGGTTATCACAGTGAGACTTGGGAAAATCAAGGTAAGGGATGAACAATGTGCACAAAACTATGACTTTTTGTTGTCATGTTTTGGGCAGGTTTGAATCCAGGCTTGGTAATGCCTTTCGGTTTAACCAATGCTCCAACTACTCTTTCCAATCATGCATGAACCATGTTTTTAGTGCAGGCAAGCACTTGAGAAAAAGCCTTGGTTACACCAGAGAAGGAGAAGTATTCTTTGATGACATTTTGGTGTACAGTGAGACTTGGGAAGAGCACAAATACCTGAAATGAAGAGAGGCACCTAAAACACTTGGATATAGTGCTGTTTGAAATTTTTTGGAACAACAGGGGAGGAAGCTCATTTTTGAAAAGGAAAAGAATCCAAGTCTAACCCTTTGTGAATTTGGAATGACTGAAATTTTCATTACTTGGGACATGTCATTAGTATCCCAAGGAGTACAGGTTGATCAAGAAAATTTATCCAGATCAATATTGGATTGGCCTCCACCCACCACTTTGACATCCTCTTCCGTGCGCCAGTTGAGCCAAAGGGATTCTTTGGTCTTTGCAGTTACTACAGGTCGGTTTGTGAGAGGGTTTTCACAACTTGCCCTTTTGTCCCATTGACTGATTTGACAAATAAAGGACTTCTTGTCAACTGAAGTCGAAACAACCCAAAAAGCCTTTGATAATCTTACAAAAGTAATGAGTTCTTGTCCAGTATTGGTTGTTCCTGATTTTTCTATTCCTTTTGTGTTAGAATGTGATGCATCATGGGAAGGAGTAGGGGCTATTTTGATGCAAAAGGGGCATCCCATAGCCTTTGAGAGCCGAAAACTTAGTGAAGTAGAGCGTGGATTCTCTATTTATGATAAAGAGATGTTGGCTACCATACATGCACTAACAAAATTTCGGCAATATTTGGTTTGTCGTAGGTTTGTGGTCAAAATTGATCACAATAGTTTGAAGTTCTTTCTTGGCCAGAAGGACTTGAATGATAGGCAACAAAAGTGGGTGAGTAAGCTCCAAGCTTATAATTTTGACATAGAGTATGTTAAAGGAAAGAATAATGTTGTAGCAGATGTTTTATCTAGAAAACTTTTTCTATGTTCTATATCTGAAATCTTTGTTGATAGGAAAGCTTTAATAATTGTGGAGTACATAAAGAATGGTTACACTAATGACATCCTTGAGGGCAAAATACAGGA
Source organism: Taxus chinensis (assembly GCA_019776745.2). Lineage (NCBI taxonomy): Eukaryota > Viridiplantae > Streptophyta > Pinopsida > Cupressales > Taxaceae > Taxus > Taxus chinensis. The sequence continues at coordinate 12,323,000 of CM034153.1, forward strand.
TAGCAAGTACAGGGTGGTTGACGATCTTATCCTCTACAAGAATAGAATATATCCGGTACATGAATCCAAGGTAAAAAGTAAAATCTTAAGGGTTGTCCATGATACACTATTAGCTAGTCATCTAGGGTATTTTAAGACCTACAAGCAAATCAAAGACAGATTCTCTTGGAAGGGACTCAAGGAAGAGGTCCTCCAATACATCAGAGAGTGTATAGTGTGCCAACAAAACAAGGCGGAGCATTCTTTTCCAGTGGGTTTGTTGCAGCCCTTACCTATTCTGAACCAAAAATGGGAAAGTATATCAATGGATTTCATCACAGGTCTTCCCAATGTTCAAGGTAAGAATTGTATTTTTGCAGTGGTTGATAGACTCGCTAAATATGCTCATTTCTTTGGTATTTCTAGTGAATTTTTTGCTCCATGGGTTGTTTCAGAGAGGTATTTAGGCTACATGGATTGCCTAAAAATATTGTCATAGTGACAGAGATTACAGGTTCCAAATTAGTTGTTTGTTTTGGCAGGAGCTCTTCTTGCTTGACAGGAACAGAGTTAACTCCAAGTATTAGCTATCATCCACAGACAGATGGGCAAACAGAGATTATGAACAAGTGGATTGAGGGATATTTAGGGAATTATGTGGCAGGACAACAGTCAGCTTTGGTCAAATGGCTTTATATGGGAGAGAATTGCTACAATACCACTCATCACATGTCCAAAGATATGACACCCTTTAGAGCTTTGTATGGTTACAATGTTCTTTCCTTTGTGGATTTGGTATTTGCAGATAGTAGAGTGTCACGGGGAAAAAGACTTGATTGCACAGAGCCAAGATATATTGGGAATGCTCAAAGAGAATATCCAACATGCACAAAATTAGCAAAAATTTTATGTGGATCAGCACCGCGTAGAGATTGAAGTTGGTGACATGGTTTTCTTGAGATTGCAGCCCTATAGACAGTCTTCTCTGAAGAAGAGTGGAGCTGAAAAGCTCAAACCCCATTTCTATGGACCATACACGATCAAGCAAAGGATAGGAGAGGTTGCCTATGAGTTGGATTTACCAAAGCAGAGTAAGATACATAACGTCTTCCATGTCTCAAGCCTAAAAAAAGGCTTTGGGGCAGCCTGTTGTTCCTTCTATAGAATTGCCTCCTTTGAATGATGAAGGAAAACTTGTGTTGGTTCCTAAAGTAATTTTGGATTTCAAGGAAAAGAAATTAAGGAACAAGGTTATCACTAAGTATCTGGTACGTTGGAAGGATTTACCAGTAGAAGATGTTACTTGGGAGGGTGCTGAAATTCTTAAACATCCCAACTTGCAATTGCTTGAGGGAAACCAATTCCGGGAAGGGGGGACTCTAAGGTTTCCTTTTCAAAATTAATTAATTTTGAATACTTGAAGCCTATTTTTATTATTTTCCGTAGGCTAAGGGGAAATTAAAAGAGGAAAATAATTTAATTTAAGTGGTCCAAAGATATTGTTATATTTTAATCCAAAAAGCATTATTAGAATAAAATAACAGTAGAAGGTTGACTTCTATTATTGGGCACCTAGTTAGAATTAATAAATAAGTAAAGGGGGCGCCAAAGTTGAAGAGAGTTGCATGTCGTTGTAAATCCTAATTTTAGGATAAGGGATGGAAAAATTATTATTTAATATGTTTAATCATATTCTTAGGATGGGGCGCCAACATGGAGGTGGATAAAGTATTATTTAAAGTGTTTAATCCTATTCTTAGGATGGGGCGCCAACATGGAGGGGGGATTTATGATTTTTAATGGTTCAAAGCTTGTGCATGTAAGTCTAAAAGGTGGAGCGCCCACTTTGGAGAGTGTTTGAAAGTTATTGTGATATCCCCTTCTCAAAAGTAGCAGGTCGAATTAGCCCATTCTTTGTTCCTAACGGCTAAGGAGGTGGAAAGTAAGGGAAACATTTATGCTGATAAAGTTACTTTAGTGCATAATGAATTTTTATAAGCACATTAATTATTTATTAATTATAAAATAATACAGGAAAAAGTCACTTTATTTTTATTTCCCCTTAGTGAGAAAATGCGACCCATATAGGGAGGGGATAAAAATATTAAATAAAGTAAAGCATGGGGAAAATATTAAATAAAGTGAAGGGAGCTGATTGGACCTTTGTGTGGACAAATATGCCAAGAGAAATTATAAAAAGAAATATATATTTTCAAATATGGCAATAAGAAGAGAATTTAAATTTTAGACAATTCACTTTATTGGTGTGTGATCAATAGCTTTAACAATAAATCATGCAGCTATTTATTTACAATAAAATAATAAATGTGTTGAATTCAGTGAACTATATAAAATCTCTGATGTAGTTAAAAATGCTTGAAAAACATCTGGACGAAATTGCACTAATAACTGCTAATAGCTTATAGACTCCAACAGCTGCTATAGTAATCCTACCTTGCAGCAGGAACTTGTGAAGTATAGAAAAAACAGTCAACAAAAAATTCTATTCTGCTGTAGATAGATATAGCAGTTCAAAAAAAAACGGAATACTGCATTGAAAACTTAGGATGTATAGCTTGAAAGTGAAGAACTTGTCAAAAGGTATGTATACCTTGAAAGGGAAAAATGTGTCAATATGCGTTCATAACAATGGACGATTTCAGTACAATATAAAGTGTTCCATAGTATTCATTCTTCTAGCATCAATTAATTCATGCAGCAAAACCTTCTACTTTACCTTCTTACTTTGTGAAACGGATTGCACAGTTGATTGGGACATTTGTAGTTTACTAATTGTATCATAGTTTCCTTGGAGACACTCCTCGTGCAATAACATCAGCTGTTCTGCTACCTGCTAAGACTTAAAGTCAGAACTTTTCCAAAGCAAGAACTATATCCTACTCCACATCCGAAAGCATAAACCAAATAGCAGTAATCATTATTGCATAAAACAAGTGAGGCAGAAAGATTTCTCAGATTACTAGGCGGTTCCCAAAGTTACATAAAAAGGCCTCCTAAGCAAAAATACCAGAATCCCTCACTGAATGAAACGAAAACCTTCCATATGCTTCAAAATAGAAAATCTGATGTCAATACAATAAATAAATTGCTATAATGCACAGGAATGACAAATTCAATCATAATAAAGCAAAAAAAAACACGGCCCTGCCTGAAATGAACAACTGCTTTGAGCAGAACAAAAAGAATGAAGAAATGGTGTTAATGTACATGTGCCTAAAATTGGTTAATGGGAGACAAAATACATTACCAAGTCATGACAGTGAAAGAAGCATTAACAAAAACAGAACATACAAATCCGAAAGAATACAAATTACAAAACACTTAAAAAGCAAAAGGGTTAACAAAAGGAAACACTGAGAATTTGCTGTATAACGAAGGGCAGGAAGCTCGTCAGCTTTTTGCCTTCAGAAGCCCCAAATACCAACCCTTAAACAACAAGAAAATAAACCAGTTCAATGGAAATTGGAGTATAACAGGAGAAAAGGAGATGCTGCAAAAAGCACTAAACGTAGAATCCAACCCTTATCTTCCAATCAGAAACTGACAGTTCTTAAAGATTTCTGAAGCCCCAAAATAATGGGTAAGGTTTCAAAGTTCAAAAGGAAAGCCTCTAGAAAAGCAACAAACCAAGACCTTGCTCTTGCAACTCGCAAGACTTTCAGTTAAGGATTTCTCATCATTAAATATTTTTATCAAACTTTTATGGAAATGGAGCAAACAGCCTGTGTCAATATCTACAATTTCGAGGATTCAACACTTGATAGCTTTGTTCTTGCTTTCTATATCATTTAGTCTCCTGATATTTGTGATCTTGCTGGAAATGGTACAGCCAACCATTTAGAGTTCAATCTTAGATTTTCCTTTAGACAGAAATCCAACATATCAGTGTAACAAGGATTGGTATCTTAGCAGTGTACCTTTTATGCTTTTATTAATGCAGTTTAATCAAAATAATACAAAAAAAGGAGAACCCTTCAAATTAATACCTCCTCAAGACTACCATCCTCTATTTCTGTGTTAAAAGAAAGTAGCATGTTCTCATCAAGCATCTCCTCCAGTTCATCAATATATCGTGGAACTGGCCATCAAAAAACAACAGAAACATAGATTATAGATCCCACAAACCAGATATTTAAATCAATTGAAGACAACAAATTAGTTACTGCATCACGGTTTCCATTTACATATTTTCTAAAAAGACAATGCACCATAAAACGATTATGTATACTTGGCCAAAGAGATAAGTGCCTTTTTCAAGAGAAGATTAGATCTCTCTTAGGAAATAAGGAAATAACAAATAGCCTCAAAAAGACATCACCCAAACTTGTCCATCAGACACAATGTACTTGTTCCATCAGTCACAATGTACTTGTTCACACAGCACAAATATGAGCATACTTTCAAAATGAAATTGCCTTCCAAGAAATGAGAAATGGCCTCACTTACAAAAAACTATAACAACAAAACTTGTCTAAAAATTTTCATCTAAAATTTAAATGCATATGTGACATTACTGCTGCTGAATATTAATGAGACGACAGCATGAAGCAACAAAATATATGAAGAGTAGCCACGTTATAAGAAGAAGAATTCGGAAACTTCTCAAATATGAGAAGTAACCTCTCCAAGATAAGATTTCAACAGAACTAAATCTGGGTTTAAAGGCACTAGTCACAATAAAGGTGGCCCCACTGCTGCTAATTATTGGTGAAACTACTGTGTACAATCAGTTGTCTGGAAACTATTCAAATGGCTTTTTTTTTTAAAATATCATTCAACTCTCAGTGCGAGTCCATGAAGGGGTGACATGTCAAGACAAAAGTGCAAAAAACTGCAAGGAATTTGGGTGGTTGATGAATTTAAAGATGTATGTTAGGACTTGCCTCATAGACTGCCACCAGACAAAGGACAGGCACCTCTGAGCTAGAACAAGGTTCCAAACCATCTCTGTTCTTCCATACATATTCAAGAATTCTTCTCCATGGGAATGGGTTGTCAATATATCATTGAGGAGCTTTTACGAGATTGACCTCCAAAAGACGGAGCCATAAGAACAAGAGAAGTTTCAATATATGTTCACTGGACTCCAATGTTGAATTTCCATCCTTGATGAAGGGGTTGGGAGAATGGGTCCAATGCCATTCCCGATGAATGGGTTGGGGAATTTGTTTAGTGAAGCCTCCTAGATGAATCCCTCGCAAAAGTGGTCAATGGAAACTGAATTTCAATGGGGCTCGAAAAGGTAATGTAAGCCTTGTAGATAGCAGAGGTGTTATGTCATGTCCCTTTCTGAAGGCTATTTTTTGAAGACCTTAACCATTTCTTCTCCTCGTGGGTCTAAGGAGGAAAGCAAAGGGAAGATCTAGATTATATTTTTATTGTTATTTAGGTAGATATTTTATTTATTATCATGTATCCTATTTGGAAGCCTAGCTCTCCAATAGATAGACTTAAATAGTTAGGAAATAAAAGTATTTTGAACATGTAGGATCCAAATATCAATTAAACATTTAAAAACACTTACCTTAAGGGGTCAGCCATCATTTTTAGGAAATAAAAGTATTTTGAGCATGTAGGGTCCAAATATCAATTAAACATTTAAAAGCACTTACCTTAAGGGGTCAGCCATCATTTTTATATTTGTAAAGCACTCCTTGGGTTATAAAAGGAGGTCGCTTGGCAATTATTGGATTATGTTTTGGTGAATTTTCAAATCTTAGTTAAGGTTTGTTTGTGAAGCACCTTTCCTACCTTTCACAAGGACGAAACCCCTTGATTGAGGACCTTTCTCAAGGACGGAAACCCTTGATTGAGGACTTGTGGAGGATGAAAACCCTTCCATAAGGATTTATGTATGCAAGCTGGTTTGGAAAGCAATAAATTATCATTTCCTTGCATGATTTATCTCTTTGGATCAATAATCTATATATTTGAAGCGGAGCGACACACTTGGGAGTATTATTTGAAATGTGTTGATGATAATTTGGTAAATCTGAATTTATTATCTTGTTCCCCGTATTTTTAAAAGCCAAGATCTTGAGTATCATGAATTTTGGAGGTGTTTTACTATTTTTCCAAACTTGTTGAAGTTCGCTGGTTGAGGGTTTTCAATTACTTATTTTCGAGCTCAATTCTGATTTCTAACAGCTGATTGTGTTTGTTGAGGGTTTCTTAATAATTTTGGCATAAGAATTGAAGGGTGTTAGCAAGGTTTAGCCCGCCATTGAGGGGTTTAACTCCTCCTAGGAAGTCCCTGTGCTAGGAAGGGCCTAATTTGCAGATTGCAGGGTTGATATCCGCCATCTACAGCAGCTCCCTAATCTGATTTTTAAGTTTATATCTCAGCTTTTGGTCATTTCCAGAGTCCACCTAAAAAGGGACATTACAGTGGTATCAAAGCTCCATCCTCCCAGTCTGTGTAGTATGGCAGATGGCAGCTGTATACAGTACTAACTAACAATAGGCATTGGCTTAAACAGTTCTTATTGGGAATCAAATATTGACTTATCTAGCAACTGAGATATAATTGGGTTGTGTCAACAGAGGTACTGCAACTTGAAAGTTGAATTAAATCGCTAACGCATTTGAGGTGAGGAAAATTTATACTCCTGAATAGTATCATGACTTTTCAATCGCGGATGTATCTATAGGTTTTTTATGCATAGATATATAATTGCATATTTTCAATCAAAATTAAGCAATTACAGTCCTAACAGTTACAGTCCTCTTGGTGAGGGTTTGAAAAAAATACGACGAGAATTGCTGGTAAATTGGGCAGACAAAGAAAAAGGGGAAAAAAGAAGAGCGTACGAGTAGGGTGAACAAGCCAAGAAACAATATCAGTTGACAATTGATGAGCTTTGACAGCAGAAGATTTCCCTCCCCATTCGTTTTGCACAGCCATTTGCAGGGCCGTCCAGCGCGAAAGAACCAACCCCACTCCTTCCTCAAATTTCCGCAACCCCTCTGCTGAAAGGACTTGCGCTTCAGTGCCCCCTCCGTTTCGCTCCATACTGTACAAGAAGATTTTCTGCTGCGAAAAATATAGTAACAAGGACAAAAATACAAATGTAGTTAGATATTAAAGCATTTTTAGCATGCAAAGATCTAAACATAGACCAAACATTTATATCATGTGTATGGATGCACTCTCTATATCCATGGTGATTATTTGAAAGTGCTTTAACAACTAGTAATTGTGTGTGTAGTGTGATGACAACGCCCAAAGGGATTTAGTGCATGAAAAAATAGTGGAGGGACCTCTAACAGAAAAATTAGAAGTTGTAGACGTGTTGGAAAGAAACTATAATGTGATCAAATTTGTCTATGCAAAAATATGGCTCAACACGATAAGAAGAGCAAATTAGTTTTAGCAAACTATTTCGCATACAAAAGTGAAGAATTGCATAGGAGGTAAAAGCTTCGATGTAATAGATTTAGGGTTATGTCTTGTTTCACAATGAAAGTTTCCAAACAAATCATCAAATTTACGTTTCACAGACCAAGAATGCCACAAAACTACACGAATTAGGAAAAAAATACTCACCAAAATTCCTCAATGAAACTATGTACGTACAACTTGTTGGCACATAGCATGATGTTATAAGAACCAAATCTCATATTATATTTGCAACAACTAGGTTGTATATAGTTTTGAATTGTACCAGCATTAGGCGTTTAAACGTTACCAAAAATACACTAAGCTGCAATAGATGACAAAATTGAGAATATCAATATGATATTATGATTTCAATATATGGTCTGATGCGATTTGTTGGCTACATAAGATGCAAGATTTTGTTGCAAATTCATCAAGCGATCTTAGTGAGAACTATTAGTAGATCCAAACTTTAAGGAGCTACAAGTTGTCCAGTGTTTTATCCATTGCAATTGCTAGTTGTATAGATTGTTTCGAAATTATACACAATTGCATAACATACATTTATGCATCTAAGAATGGGGGCAATGGCTACTTGCATTTCATATAATTCATTTACCTATCTTATTATAACAGGGAAAATATGACCCTTGGTTACTCATATCATTAACAAGCTCATTTATACACATGATAATGAAAAATGGAAATATTTAGCATATTTAATTTGTCACTTGTGTATTTTTAGGTGGGATAAGCCAGAGTAAATTCCAAGCTCTGCCTATAGTTTACAGTAGCAACCTGGTCATGATACATTAATCAATCCATAATGGAGAGCACCTCTAGTATTTTAAAAATGTTTCAGTCTTGAAGATGTTGCCCAAGTCAACCTAACACTGCACATGCCTCACATTTTTATCACCAAACAAAACTACTATATGCACCTTAAGTTGTGGTTGCAGTTGTAGATACATTCTTTGTTGCTCAAATCCTAAATTCCTGCAAGCTTAATTATATGGATGACTAAAACTAAGTAGTGGGAAACACTAGAAAATCTAGTGCTTAAAAAGACACAATCCTCTGAATTTTTTTTAAAGTCATAAGAACTAATTCACCACCTCCTCAAGAATTGGACTACCTACTTCATTAAAAACACACACAAATTTGACACATATCATCACCAAAAAATGTACACAATGGAAACAAAATGCAACCTCATCATCATCTCCATAATATCTTAATATCCATTTGTTTTAGGAATTTTAACCTGCCAAGAAAACAACCAGCCTAAAATCTTGAATGAGGTTGCAGACAAGTTGTTTGACAAAATGTCTCAAAATAAACAATCAACCTATACTAAAATTAATATCACAATTGATTTTATTTATGCCCATGAAACCAAAAGAGTTTATCAGATTCCACAGATTGTTTAACAAAACATCTCAAAGAAAGAAAATGTATATATATTGCATTACACACAAACTGTTTGAAAAAATGTCTTAAACAAAATTACTCAATATTAGATTGCACATATAAATTGTTTATTGTTTCAAGGAACACACAAATAACAATATATTATACAAGCTCAATGCTTTGTCTCCTAGTTTCGAGTGCATAACTTATAGTTTCATAAAATGTTAGAGGAAACAAAAAATAACCTATGGATCATGCAATGTGATATGAAATGTCAATATTTGTAAAATCACAGTTTTCCAGAAGCTTTTCCTACAACTCACCAAGTGAATTATACAAAAATCAAAAGTATTTCAAGAATATTTTTCTCCAAATCATCAAATGCAACAATTCAAATACTATTCTAAATTAGATTGCATACAAACTTTTCGAAAAAATTACCAACATATAAAACAAGATACATTATACAAAAAACCAATGTTTTGGCTTCAAAAGCATAAATTTAGGATAGTGTATATCAGATTGCATAGTAAATGTTTGATAAAATGTCTCAAAGAAAATGACACAAATAAAGGAAAAATGTAATTTCTGCCATGCACAACATAACCTCTCCATTCTAAAATTGTAGCTAGTTACTTCAGCTCTATGAAAAACCCCAACTACGAAGCACAATGAAATGCCATATATTCATGCAACCACATAACTGACACACACTCTGGGAATGATTGAATAACATGCAAAACAAAGATATGATTAGCAATTTCATTGATCGGTATTTGCAACTACCATAGTTCATTAACTGTCAAATCCTTAAAAATTGTTACCTCTGAGTGATTTGGTTTGGGGTAAAAAAATCATTTCGTGAGAAAAAAATTATAAAAGGGCATCCATATATAAACATAATAAAAAATTTCATGCCCCTTTTCTCTGCCTATTCACCACTTCAAACAGATCATTTCATGAAATAATAATGGATGTCATTATTGGAATGACCACCCAGTGTAGAGCCATTAATTACCTGTAGCCTCGTCACCCATTATTAATAGATCTATTAAGAATTGCATGGAGAAATATGTCTGCAACCTCCATTTTATTAGGTTCCACCACACTATGGAGGCCCAAGTTCAGGCAGGATATGGAGGTCCTCATTGGTTCAACCAAGCATTTGAGCATTGCTCTCCCATCCACATTTCACATGTCGTCTTCCCTACAAAAACTCAACGTAAAAGAAGTACATCTCCCACTTCCAAAAAATCAATGGCTACAATGCATCCTTTCTCATCAACAGCTATATTAGCTCCTCACCAAGCACAATCTGTGTGTTTTTTTATGACTAGTCTATTCTTTACATGTTGGTATTGTTTAACTATTTTGAATGCGTCAGAAATGGGATGGAGTGTGGTTGGATTAAACTTGTGATATGAACTATTGATATCAAGGTTAAAAAAATTTGTCATATATGTCATTCACGTAGTCCACACCCGCTTTCTACTTCGACCAGTTCACACAAATGACATGTAGTTCATATGTCACTTACTATATAAAGAAGAGGAAAATATATGATGGATGAGGTATTTGAGTTGTTAAGGGATTTTATTATACCTAATATCATGATCCTTTGTCATTTTTCTAGACATGTTACATGGACCAATACACTTACCAATAAAATTCCCTAGATTTGGGTAGAGTTTCCACTACTCACCAAAAGTAATTACGCATTCAAGTGGCCCTCTTGGCCTTTGACCAAACCAACCATACACAACATACTATATGAAGTGCATTCATTTATTTTATAAATTTCATTGTATTTTCTTTAATAATTTATTATTAGTCCCTGCCAAGGAAGGGTAACTATAGTAATCACTTTCTTATTGTGCTAGTGGGACGGTATGTAGATTATGGACATGTAAAAGGCTGTCGGTTAGGCCTGAATCCGGCGATCACACGTTACCAACAAGAAAGAGGTTTAATGGAAATGAAATAATTAAAAAGCGAAGATAAGTGTGTGTCATGCTTGTGGGGTTCGACGTTTCTTATCAATTGCATCGATGAATAATAAAATAGAAAAAAACATTAGTCGATAATGGAATACATTGATAACAAGAACTAGTTGATTGATCATTAGGAAAACTAATTTTATAGCAGAGGGGAAAGTGTGCAGTCAAAAATCGTAGTAGAAAGATGAAGTGGGAGACATTGTTATGAAATTAAATGACAAATTGGTCATCAAAATAGACAAACCAATGTTATTGTTGTTAGACCTTGAGGTACATGAATGTGAATCTAAAAGATATTGTATCTTGGAGAGGGTCTAGTTTGAAGAGCTAGAATGCTATGTAAACAATTATTATTCTGTGAAATACATTGCATAGTGCCTTATCATCAAGAATCGACACGTCACGAATGAGATTTATTTTTGTAACACTAGAAAACAAGTCTTCGAGGTATCAAAATAAACGTCATTCTATCAAAAACCTTGCACATCCCACACCTATTTCACGGATCATATTGTTCCTACATAAATAATATCTACTCTTTGTGCTCTATTTTATTGTTTCAATGCAGCAAACATTAAAAATTACTGAAAAACAAGTGGTGTGGGAACAATCATTGATAATCGAGCCCCTCTAACGGATGGTCATATGAGTGACAGGTGGATTTTATTTTCCAATGAAGCTTTAATATTATTTTATATGACGTCAAGGTTTTTGATTGAATGACATTTATTTTATTAGATTATGAGACGAGGACATGAATAAAAAGTTGGAAATAAAAATGTGGGAATTAGAACCCTATACATTCGCACCTATTTCACAGCTCATATTGTTCTTACCCAAATACTATATTCTATCTTTTGTCCACTTTATCGTCTCGATCTCACTCGCATTATTCACATGAGTGCAATTTATGCTTAAAGAGGCCAAATTAAAAATTGGTGAAAATCCAATAGGTTCCATGTTCAAAACCCAACCACAATGCTTGTTTTTCTAGCACTTTGTATCCCACTTTTCAATTTTAAGCTTGATTAATTGTAAGAGAGCATACAATGCACCAAAAACATTGATGATTGAGCCCCTCCAGTTGTTGGTCATATGAGCGACAAGTAGATTTTAGCTACAATACAAGCTTTGCTATTTATTTATTTTAGTTTTTATATTATCAAGGTTTTTGATTGGACATTAATAAATTTCTTAAACAAGACGAAGACATGAATTGAAATTTAGAAATTAAAAGGTGGGAAGTAAATACTTGCATGTCCCACACCTATTCTATGGCTCAAATTGTTCCTATGCAAAAACACCGTTATATATGCTCCACTTTATCGTTTAAAATCTCACTCCCATTATACACGTGTACAATATAAACTTAAAAGAGACAAAATTTAAAGTATAGAAAATCCAATAAATTATGCATTCAAAACTCAATTGTTGCCCCACACTTATTCTATGGATTAGATATTTCCACTTCCTATCCAAAAAATAATATCTACTATTTATGCTCCACTTTATCATTAACGCACTTAGGACCTTAAACGAATTTGGGTTATAATTACAAATATCAGTTCTCACTTAGCTACGAGAATATAACATTCATTAGGGCCATTATATATTTTTTATTGTTTAAAGTGGCAAACAAAACTTTCTGGACCTGGAATTATTGGGAGGAGTTTGGTTTCCCCCCCATAATTCATAGTCTCTTATGCATACAACTTTTCAATAATAATTTTAGTAAATCCACTAGGCACACCCTTAACCCCATGGCAGCATAGCCTCATTTCTTCCCCCGTCTCAACCCATACGCAAACAATAATGAACAGATACAAAATGATTAAAAAAATCTCATTTTATTCCTATTATGCGTACCTTGGTTCTGCAATTTCTTTCTGCAAATACCTCAAAGATCACTAGTGCTGCTACAACTAACCTTGTGTGCAAGTGGCTCTAAACAATGCTAATGTAAATAAAGACTAACACCTAAATAGTCTTAATTAGCACACACATTAAACAACAATAGAACACATAGAGTAATATAATGATTTCGATGTAATTTTAAACCTTTATGCATAAAGCATGTATGATTTTTTCTTATATGTATACACATCCTTCTTTAATATATTTTGTAAAGGTTCCAAGAATGGAATTTACATCAAGTGTTCCTAAAAAAATATGACACCTTTCTACTAGTACCAATACTAGTATCATGGTAACCTAGACTTAAAGATGAATTTAAAAATGGCTCTTAGACATTAGAATGTCTTGCATTTGCCCAAAAAATAGAACATAAGATAGGTGGAGGGCTCTTTATAAGGTGGGCCCAAAGGATAAAGGATTCAAAACATCCTCATGAATGTGGGATAAAGGTAAAACATGATTAGGAATGGAAGGTTGCTTTATTAAAGGTAACCTTACTTTAGAAGATGGTTTAATCATGTTTAGCAAGTCATGGGAGTTGGGGGGTATTTTAATTATTCAAACCTGCTTAGGTTTCTTATTATTTACAAGCCATCTCCCTACACATGATATCCTCTCTCCTTTCACCCCCTCAGTCATTTGGATCAATTAAATAAAAATCACCCACATATGCACAAAGAATAAAAAATATGAATCATAGATACGAAGATGATTACAGATGATGAAATCAGGTTTGAAATGGGCATGGGAAATTGTATTATGAGTTCACCTACTTCTGATGCTTCGCATTTGTAATTTATTTTTGCAAATTGAACCAATTTCATCAATAGATCATTTCTTAGAAGGCATAGGTTGAGTTATTAAGGAGATGTCGGTCACCTAACTGTTGAAAGTAGACAAACCATATGACATGCACATTTTTTGTTCATCACATATATTCAGCAATGAAATTATTGTGCAGTTACTTAAAATGCAGTCTGAAAACCATTCGTAGTATAAATAGCCCCTTATCATCCATGGCGGGGAATCTGAAGAATTACATAAATTTACACTACAAGAAATACATGCCATTAAAAGCATGTTACCTGATTTGTAACCATGGCGAAGATGGATATATTTAAAACTCCCATCTCTCTCTATTTTATGTAGTGAGCTACCTATGTCCAACATGCAACAACAACATGCAGACAAAAAATACCTCCAAGAGAACACATGGCTAATGGTAAAAGGTAAATAAATCTTTAATAAAACAATGCATATTTATACGACATTGAGGGAATAGCATTCAACGAACTCCGTCGTTAGATTTCAACGTACATGGCAGAAGCAACCACATCCCTCCATTTAGTGATATGTGTCACATTGAGCAAGGCAACATTCACTCGGATACACCTTCGGCGTAAAAAGTCTCTAAATGCAATATTATCCATAAAGATATCTACACCAAATGCTTTCAAGCCCATCATTATTTTTGGGGTTTCAAGAAGGAAAAATGTACTATTGACACATATCTCAAGCTTTAGGCCCTCCAAATGAACATCAATATATTTTCAAAAAAATTAGCATCGTTGAAGAGCAATTATTTAAGCTTTTAGGCATTGGAAAGTGTCAGACCTAAATAATAAATCTTTCTCATAATGCAAAAATAAAAACTTAAATCAAGGAATAAGGTTAATAAAACAGGTGTCTTTCACTGACAAAATGTACTTGTGTCTAGTAGTAAACCAATATATATTTGCACACATATGAAAATATGCATCATTAAAACCACTGTATAATTGTCTTACCGCCACAACTTCACCTTCTTAACTAAAACCCAAACAAAAGCTAAGAAAAATTACTAAATTTGCTACCATCACCCTCAAAAGAATTTGTCATTTAGTGTCACGACATAAAAACCAGCTAACAACAGATCTCAAGTCATAATTATCTCAACAATCCAGACAAACAAAAACACAAGAACTCTGGTAAGGACAACAAAAACCATACAAGCAGTGACAGGGGTATCGCTGGAAAGGAAAAACAACAAGGTTTCAAAGGGCGAAAAGGCAAGGACTTCTTCAGTTGGAAAAATACATACATAAGAAAGAGAAAATGCATGTTGTTGGCTAAAGCAAGAGATGTCTCTAGAGAAACATCGGTGTTGCGTCAGCCATATCGGGACGTGACTATAACCACTATCTATTTCCCCTTTCAGTGTTCGTGAGTGTCATTAATGAAGTAAAATGGACCTAACTTGGGGAACTTGAACTGTATGTGGTTGTTTTCAAAGTTGGAAACGCAATGGCGTGGATCCATGAGAGCTGAAAGTGTGGCAAGTTTGATGTCGAGCGCAGTAGATGATGTCGCTTCTTAAAAAAATAGGTCTATGATTAATGTTAAAGCAAGCTCATACAAGCTACTAAGCGGCACACTCCATAGATAACCAAGATTAAATTGTAACATCAATTTTAGATCAGTTAGAGGAAATATTACTTGGAATTGAGAAAATACATTGATGTAGTTAGGTTAATGTCTTATTCCCAGAAATTTGTGTTGCCAACACAAAACAAAAACATTAAAAGTCAGTTGTACAAAGGAAGGTGCAATATTTCGACCACTACCACTATAATTAAATGAAGCTAAGCCAACATAAGGATGAGTAGCCAACACTTTCCCTACAAAATTTTCCATGTCTTCCTATGTCTCATTATCTCTAATATATTTTTCCATGGCCTGCAACTCCTTCACTAGTTCACTCATTTTGGGTCGATTTGCACATCAATCTTCACAACAATGCATGGCTAAGCTTACAAAGCTTCCTAATATGGAGGGAGTGACATTGAGAGTTTCATCAAGGAGGATGTTCATGGACTTCACGTGTCTATGAATTATGATTGGATTTGCATGCTTATGGAGAAATGTTTAAGTCCTTGCCACCCCCAATGTAATTATACTTCTCTTTTGTCATTTAAGGATGATCCCTATTATACCTAATAACATGAAATAATGTGTTTACTAGAGAAGAAAATGTTGATTAGGTTTTAATTTTATTTAGGCATAGTAGAAAGAAGGTGGTTATCAAAAAGACTGTCAATAAGTGATATGTTTGGCAAGTGCTCATAAATGAGCATATGTTACCTTTATTTAAAACAAAATTTGATGAGTCCCACTAGATTCATGTTATAAACACGAGATAGTAATTGTGTTTCGGTCTTGAATTCGGGTCCACCCTGCATAGAATCCATTGTCACCCTTGCCATGGATAACATTTGTTCACCAAATGAAAACATTCCATTGTACACCTACCTTTCCATACAAGAAAATGTAGGCCTATCCACTTTTGCAGATGTAAATACAATTGAAATTCTATAATTCTTCAAACTCCTCAGTCTCTGATATTCAAGGGAACATATATTTCAAACTTAATTTCACCTAGACTAAATAAAATGGATTAAGAAATATGAAAAACATAAAATAATTGGGAGTTATAGGACCATTGGATTTGTTGGCAAACCAACAGAGGCTTGGTGCAAACAATCTTTATCACTTTACACTAGAAAGATAGAAATGAAAAATTATAAGGTTTGGTGCAAAAAGCTTTATCACTTTGCACTAGATAGATAGAAATGGAAAATTATAAACAACAAAAGAAGGGTATGTATGCCAAATCTGTAAGAAAGAGAAGTTAAATAATCCTAACAAAACAAGAAAGAAGGTAATAGTTTACAAAGTTTGTTGAACTTGGCACTTGTTTTAGAACATCACAAACAAGTTAATGATAGTTTGTGTGAAATGAAATTTATGTAAAGGACAACTAAAACCATATAAAACATGATGCAAAGGTACCTAAATATACTATAAAAATCTTAGTAGATTCTCTTGTAGCTCATCCTGGCATAGAGCTTATAGAGTCTCTTTGTATTTTTTTTGCTTATTATCCCTAGGGAGAAGGCCCTAACCTCTAAAAAATCTTCCCGCACCAGTCCATGATATATACAATCATCAATGGAATCATAGGAAAAGTTTAAGGCACTTTATCGTGCATCAAAATACAAAAGATACACACACACACACTACATAATACTGGATATCCTCCTTACAAAAAAATAAGAAACTAGAACCCAACAAACTTATCTAACCCGAAAAAGCCCCACCAAGCTACAATAGTAGATACCACTCAAGCTCACACCTCCATACCCAAAGAAGACGACTTCTCAACAAAAATTTCTACCTCAGAGTCGCTCTAAGACTGCAAAGAGGAGGGAGAGTGATCCACACAGCATTCAAACATCAACGCTTTGGCCTTTTTAGGAAGCCGGAAGCCTATATTCTCAGTGACCGCCTATAAACCATGTAAAAGGGCATGAATCCCACGAGCCATTGCATGAATGTGATATTACATATTGTTCATCCTTTCCTCCAAATCTTTTAGCTCCTTATGCAGGATGAACTGACCCAACAAGTTCAAGATTATATTCGCAGCACTCAAACCTTGAGCCACATCAAAGATGTTTCACCTCCCCACATATTGGTCGGGGTCCAACATAAGCTTCCTCAATTTGTCACAGAAGATCACCTCTTCTTCTTCTGCGTCTACACTCTACCACCATCCAAACTTGCTCCAGCCAGCCACGCATCACTACATTCTTAATTCTCCCACTCAACCAGTCCGCAAAGGATTCTCCCAAATATTCCCCAGTATGGGCCTGATGCCACTTCCGACTAAACCCCTCCATCAAACCTTCCTTCGATGCCATGTAGACCACAGCAGAGCAAAGAAAAGAAAAAAGGGAAGGACGACCAGCAGACATGGCTAAATAAAAGAATAAGGGATGTACATCCCTCACATCGTCCCTCCTTTAATACACTCACCACCACCCAAACCAATAAATTATACACACGTGCCAGAGCTCCGAAATCTCTACCCAAATCTTTCACTTCAATCGACATCATACAATGGGTAGAGAAAATGAATAGAAGGCAGCCTTTATAATCATTATCAATCACCAACTGACGCCATTCATGTGTCCCCTACTAAAACAACTTGGATATCATTAGGGAAGCTCATCTCCCAAGAAAGGGAGGTTAAATGAAGATTATCCAATAAACTAACCCCTCTATTTGCTAAACAATCTACCACCTTATTGTTGTCTCTCAGAGTATGAGAGAAATTCACTTCTGAAAAGGAAGACAGAATATACATGATATTTGAGCAAATGGATTTCAATTGTCATGCCTTAGGGGGCCTTCCTTGAACCATATTTATTATAGCCAAAGAGTCCCCTTCAATCCATATACAAAGCGAATTCCTGCACTTTTCTTCCAATAAGCCGAAGAGAAAAGCCATACCTTCCATAAAGTTATTAGAAGAAACTCCACAATCCAAAGCCATAGTTAGAAGAGGCTGGCAATCTACACTCCTGAAAACACATCCACATTCTGCATTACCAGGATTTCCTTTTGAGGCACAATCAAAATTTAACTTAATCCACCCCTTAGGAGGAGGCCTCCAATTAACCACCTTTTTTTCCTTACTCCCCTTATCAAGAGTGAGTGCATCAAACTTTCACGGAATCGAAGGCCACTTCCCACATATAAATTTATCTTTATTTTTTCTACAGACCAAATCTGAGAACCAGGATCCCATCAATTCTAAAAGAAGGTTTTCAATTCTATTCCATACTTGACACACAAACATCTTAATACCCTGAAAAATTCCTATGTTTCTTTATAGCTACAGGCTCCAAATAACCACTGTCGGAGTTAAATTCCACAGGAGCATAAGGCCTTTATGAGAAACTTTTTGTTGCCACTGGGAAATGAGATCCATTACTGAGGAAGGGAGAACCCAGGTGATATCCCATTGATTCCACACATAGGACCAAACTCAAAGAGCAACAAAGAAATGGATAAATATATGATTACCTAACTCCTCTTCCTTGCACAGAAAATAAAAGCTAGGGCCATGAAAACATCTTTTTATCAGATTATCATATGACAGGCATCTACCAAGTGAAGCCAACCACATGAAATGATTATCCTTAGGAAGGCCTTCCTTGATCCAAACAGAGGCAAATGGAAAATACCTTAGGGCATCGCATGAGTTCACTCTACCAAAGATAAATGTATATAAGTCCTTAACCATTACAGATCCTGAGCTTGATCTAGACCAAATCAGACAGCCTTCTAAAAAGCCATCAGGGCAAGGGGTGCATCTAAGAATTCTGAAAAAATCCAAAGCTCCATCCTCATTTTCTACATTAACCTGACTTGGAGAGATCCAACAATTGATGCCATCAAACCCACATAGATAACCCTCCACCATTTCAAAATAACCTCATCTTTAAACATTTTCACTGAATCTACCTTAGCTAGGGGGGCTAATGGGAGCCAATTATCATTCCACATATCAACACTTTTTCCATCATGAGGCTGTCACTTCAGACCTAGAACTACCATCTCTCTACATCTTTTAATGAAATTCCAAACCCCCGAACCACTAGGGAGCTCTTGTTGGAAGAAAATATCCGTCGAGTCATGTGATTCTAGCTATTTTGCTACCAAGATTCTACTCCATAGCCACTTCCTGTCTTTATAAACTCTCCACATGAGCTTCCCCCTAAGGGCCTTATTCGTAAGCATGTAGTTTCGAAAGCCTGAACATCCTTCCCTTTTGGGGTGACATACCTCATCTCATACCACCAAACTAAACTTCTTCTTACCCTCTGATCCACACTGCAAGAAATTCCTTTCTAGGCCCACAATGCACCAAGCCACTATCTTCGGCAACTTGAAGAGCGACATGAAATAAGTTGGAATCACTTAAAGAGACAATCTTATTAACTCTGTTCTTCCTGTTAAAGATAGCCACTTGCCTTTCTAAGAAGCTAACTTCACCTGAATTTTGTCCACCACAGCCTTCCATAGGTCTTTACCTGCCGCACCCCCAATTAAAGGCATCCCCAGGTAAGAATTGGGCAACGAGCCAATAGAAAAACCAAAGATGCCATCTATCCTTCTTTGCAACCTTGGATCCACATTAATAAAAAAGATAATTGATTTAGGGGCACTTACCTTTTTCCCAACAACCTTTTCATATTGGGTAAGAATCTCCTAAAATTTCTTCGCTTCCGCCATCATCGGGTCTCCAAAGAGCATCATGTCATCAACAAATTGGGCATTCAAGATAGGATCAATCCCCGAATATATTTTCAGCCCTTTTAGTTCCTTTTTATCCACTACCATCTGAATAGCTCTCAAAAGACTCTCAACCATTATAATAAAAATAAAAGGGGAGATTGGGTCTCCCTTTCTAAGACCACGTGATGCAGTAAAGTGCCCAGCTGGGACACTATTAATCAATATTGAGAACATAGGAGTAGAGAAGCAATTCATGATGAGTTGAATCCAATCTAGAGGAAAACCAAACCTAGAAAGGACTGCTTCCAGAAAACACCATTTACCTATGTCGTAGGCCTTCATCATATCCAACTTTATGACCATACCAAGGTTCTTCTTGTGTGAGAGAGAATGAATAGCTTCATGAGCCACCACTATTCCGTCCAGAATCTGCTTACCCTCTACAAACCCATTCTGACTATCTGAGATGATCATGCACAAGGAGACTTTCAACCTCACAACCATAACTTTAGATACAATTTTATAAATCCCATTGCACAAAGTTATAGGCCGAAAGGAATCAAAATATCTGGCATCCTTAGATTTTGGGATGAGGGCCAGGAAGGTGGAGTTCCATTCCTTCAAAATTGTTCTCTTCTGTCTACATTCTTCCATCGTGGACCACACATCACACCCCACTATATGCCAAAATTTCTGAAAAAACCTATCTGAAACCCATTAGGCCTAGGAGCTTTATCAGCCCCAAGGCTAAAGACCAAATCACAAACCTCATCTTGGGAAATGGGACTCATAAGACTGGATGCCTCCACATCATTCAAAACCTTGGGGATATTGGATAGCAGAACCTCTTCCTTCAAACTACCATTTACATCTTCCTCGGATAGGAGATTCTTAAAGAATATTACACCTTCCTCTCTAATCATGTCCATGCCAGAAATTTCTTCCCTATAGAGAAGGGTCAACTACTTGATTCTATTTACATTCTGCCTAATAGAAGTGGACTTGTATTTATGTCGCCTTCTTTTATTCATTTAACTCTAGACATTTGTCTCCAAAAAACCTCCTCCATCTTGAGAATGTGATCTAAACGAGTCAGCCCCTCCTTTTTTCTAGCCAACAAGGGCTTTGAAACCCCATCCCTCATCATTTCATTCTGAACAACTTCCAACTAAAAAGAGAATTCTTCCTTCTTGTGAAACAGATTACCAAAGGTTTGTTTATTCCATTTTTTTGCTTCCTCCTTAACATGTTTCATTTTCCTCATAAGATGGAATCTTTTTCTCCCCTCCACTTTGAATCTCCACCAAGTCTTCAAATTTTCCTCAAAAGAGGGGTTTAGGAACCACATGAATTCCATCTTAAAAGATATCCCCTTGGGCCTTTCATCGGAAATTAACGAAAGGCTTATGGGAGCATGATCCGACCCAACAACCTTCAAAATGTCTAAGGAGAAAAGAAAATTATCCAATCCCCAATTTGAGCATATCAAAAACCTATCCAGCCTTTCCAAAATAGCTTCCGATCTGAGCCTTCTATTATACCAGATAAAACCACCATATTTTCGTTCCACATCAATTAGGGAAAGATCACCACAAAAGTATCTGAAATCTATCGAACTCAGAGGAGAGAATTTCTTCCCTCCCTTTTTCCTTCAAATTAAGAATTGCATTAAAATCACTTCCCAAAATTTTCTCTTTCACCATCTTTTAATACTGAGTTCAAAGATTGCCAGCATTCCCTTTTCTCTTCCAACAAAAAAGGATTATATACATTAACAAGCACAAAATTTTCAATAGATCTTAAATCACAACAGTCAAGGGATATGAACCACTTACATCTAAATAGAGGAAAACACTGAAATCTGTAAGGGGACTAGGAAATTGCTAGCCCTCCAACACTGCTATCTGCTTCCATTGCAACAGCCTTACAATTATAACAAACATTTTTCCAGACCCTAATTCCTTCATCTTTTGAGAATTTTGTTTCTTGAATCAAAAGAAAATCAGGGGCTTCTAACTCTCTAAGCCACTTCACTAAACACCCCTTGTCAGAGGAATTCAATCCTATGACATTCCAGCTTAAGAACTTCATGGATCAAGCATGAAAGGGGAGACCCTTCCACTAGCCATGAAAGCCTCTAAGGTGCTTTGACTGCCTATGTCAATATTTAGCCTAGCATCAAGCTGTGTTTTGAGAGCATTGGGCTTCCTCCCAACCACTTTAGCATTACCCGTATCCGGTTGAGGTATGGACTGGGAAGAGGCCAATCTTTCTGATTTTCTAACTGAATTCACCGAGCCTTTCTTATTCACATCCACCTCCTTCAAAGAAGCAACATGAACTGAACAGATCTTCCCCAGAGGGGCCTCATTCTCCTTATTATCATCAGGAATTGAAGCTTTCTCAATCCGAGCAATGGGAGACTGATCTGACATTGAAGTCAATTTCCTACCGCTCTCATAGCTAAAATCTTCCATCAAAATTTCCAAGTCCTCCTTCTTTAAAGGTTTATCGAGAGAAATATCCTTCCCTTGATCGAAGACTCCTCCCACATCTCGAAACTCCCAAAGACACCTAACTTTAGCCTCCAAAACTGAGTTCTCGAGGAGGGGAGCCAAATCCTTCTCACCTGGGACATCCGCTCCCTTGGATATATCCTTCTCTAAATCATCTCCAATATTTCCAGATATCACAACACCAACATCCTTTTTTTTCCACTCACCCCTGGGAGGATTTTGAATCAAAGAGTTATCCCTCACCTTCTTGCCCAACAAAGGGCATATATTCATTTTGTGCCCAATTTCTCTGCATTTGAAGAACCTGAATGGTAAAGATTCATAATCGACAGGCTAAAACCATATACCCATATGAGTGTTGATTCTAATAGGCTACACTAGGGGTTTGGAGATATCAATTTTGATGCAGATTCTTGCATTTGAAGAAAAGGTTGCCAATTTTGTTTCCTTGCCCATAGGCTCACCCAGGGCTTTTGCAATCTCTCTTAATGTCTCCTGGCCCCATAATTCAGGAGGAAGCTTATACATCCAAACCCATAGCAGAACCTTTCCAACCAGTTCCTCTTTCGGATTGAAGAGGAGGGACCATGGCCTCAAACAAAGCCTCACATTTTTAAAAAACCAAGGTCCACTAAATAACACTTTGTCTTTGTCTTCATCACTACCAAAACATACTTGAAATTACCTTTGGTAAAAAATCTTATGCCAGGGTGCTCGCGACACTTCCAATTTTTATCAATCCAATTCTAGAGTCATCCTTTGAGGGCCAGATACATATGAATTTACAGATGAATGCCTTGTTGCACATTCTTTTGCAAATTTCTTCCAGCGTCCAAGATCTTACTTCCACTAATTTTATCTCTTTGGAAACTTTCAGTTCCACTTCTCCCAGAGATATCGAAGAAAATACATCTTTTGATCCACCTTAATCACTCCTTGCACCACCTCCATCCTGAACCGACTTCTGTGACGAAAAACCACTCGGCTTCGATATCCTCTTGAAGAACCATAATCCCGACTCAGGGGGCTCACCATGATTCGACTTAGATTTTTCACAGGCTTCATCACCCTTCTTCAACATCCCAACCACTTTCCTTCCTCCCCCCAAAGGAATCACATTGGCCCCAAACAAAGGATAACCCCCTTCATTCTCCCAAAATCTCGCACCACCCTAAAAACCGGGTCTTCTATCTACCCATCTTCCTGAACCACGCGTTTTGTCACCCCACCACTTCTTTTGAAAAAAATCCTTTATTACTGGGGCCTTCATTTCTTTTGCCACCGTGAAAGCTTCCATCCTCGGCGTTGTCTTTTCTGCTAAACCCTCCTCCACACTTATTCGCATATTCACATATTTTCGCCATGCGGGCGACTTAAGCTCGAGATTGATCCAATTGACTCATTTTTTGAGTCTCTTTGTATTTGATTGAAAATGTTTATTTCTGTCAAATTTCATCTAACTTTTGATATTTTATTGTTTTCAAACCTGTAGACACATGTAGTCTAATCAAAGCACTATTATTTCTAATATTGCACTAACTATTCTCTTCTTCGCAAATTGACGACACATACTTAGTTAGATCTATCTAACTCCCCTTTTACAACACTCTTGGGGTCTTATTCCTCTTATAATTCAATTAAATAGGCTATTATAGCCTCTTCTTGGCTAAAATCCTCTTCTTCACCGCTTCTATTAGCTTCCTGGACTATCAATCCATTTCATTGGATTGATTAGGCCTTTCAGAACCCTCCCAGAACCCTAATTTCTCTCTAAACAAGATTAATTAGTCTAACCTAGGTTAATTACCCCAAATCATGATCAACCTCTTCTAAAACTAGTCAAATCTTACTTTGACTTGCTAATTAACTTGTTGACTCCCTTTTAGTCCCACATGCACCAAAAAGCCTTTCATTTCCCAAATGGAAAACTATAAATAGCCCACTCCCCCCCCCCTCATTTTCAAGAACAGTTCTTCCCTCTAACATAAACTATAGTATTATTGCTAGGATTAGGAGTTTTATTTCATCTTATTGAGTTATTTTGCTTTATCTTTTGCATTTCACCGCACAACATGGAGTAAATGGGAAGAACCATTGATCTTGAAGCCATTAATGGTGAGATCCCATTCTCTTAAAGCATAAACTGATTGCTTAGATCCTTATTAGGCTCATTTAATTAAGCTTTCAAGAATAGAGGTAAATTACATTTGTTAAGTTTACTTGTTTGCTTTAAACTAATGCATGCAAAGTAGGAATCCTTGTTTATTTCTTAACTGATGGTCCATTGATCGGTTTTGCACAAAGCTTTGGGGTTCTTGAGTGTTCTTACCCCATTCCATAGCTTTTACAACCTTTCTTTGAACACAAAACCCACATCAAAGATAATTGAAGAGTGGGATAATACCTTGTCTGTTAGGTTGTGAAGCCTGTTTTCATGTGTGGAAGTGTTGAAGACTATACACTATAAGTACTATACACCGTATATTAAATTATTTTGACCTCGAAAAATGTGCCCGATATTTCAGAAAACGTGTTCGTCTCATATGGGCGGGATTTTTGACCCACAGGTTTATGGGTTGGTTTTGGCCCATGGTTTTGGTACCCACGGTATTGTAAAACTGCTTAAGCAGTTGCCTATTTATGTGGGTTTGTGCATATGGTAGGGTTGATGTAACATTGCAGATGTGTGTGAATTCGGGTGTGAATTCTGTAGAGTTTGTTGAGCATAGCTCCAAACAGATTTGGGTATTGTATTGAGAGAAGAGGTGGCTTGTAATAAAATTTGAGCAAGTGATTCTTGGTGGGCGTAGCCCAAATTGGGTGAACCACGTTAAATATTGTCTCTTTGTGTTGTGCTCTTTTTTATTCCGCACTTTTATTTCAAACTTGTAATAATTTCTACATATTAATTTTCTACTGTTGCGATTCTGTGAGAGATTTTTCCACTTATTTTATCCCTTATTTCCTAACATTGTCATAGCCTCAAGATCCAATTAAATTTTGAGTCTAGGTGTCTCCTCGCCTAATTGGCATCATATGCTCAAACAATCCAAATATACACCCTGGACTCAGGAAATACGTGGTCAGGGACTACTGCATCATATTGTCAATGGTCATCCAAACCGGATACGACTCATCCCACACTTCGAACATTGTCAGAACAACCCATTCATAATCCAATAATAGAAATGCCTTCAACTTAAAGATTAAAATTCTAATATTTCTACAGCTTGCATATAAATCTATATAAAAATGATGGCGATATAGTAAATATTCAAGTCATACGTAACGGTTACTACAAAAATATCATGTAATGTATTTCCAGAAGGAGAATTGTTTCATTTTGCAGGTCGAGCCAAAAAAATAACAAATTGGTTGGATCATAATTTGACTCATATTAATTTTGATAAAATAGAATCCAATTAGGATAGCAAAAGGGATAAGCAAGGATTAATATCAAGAATATCTGAATTTTCTGGGAGTGAGCTCATAGAAGATTGAATTTACAACACATATAACAAGTTTCAGTTGGGCTCAGAACAAATGGATTTAGTGCCAATATCAATTTCTCAAATGATATGTAAAGACAAATGCACTGAAATTTGAATAGTGTAAGTTTGTTTGACACAGACATCAAGCTGCAATCACTATCATTTGTCCTCTACTTTACTATCAGTAGTGTAGAAATGAGAAAAAAGACACAGGAATGGCACCATTTTATTGCAAGACGAACTATCCTAAATTAGTGGTATGTGTTTCAATGGATCCCTAAAATCCATGAAAGCTTAATTTGTACTATACTAACTACAATGTATGTGGATCTATAGTAGTTATACAGCAAATTCTCAGTGTTTCCTTTTGTTAACCCTTTTGCTTTTTAAGTGTTTTGTATTCTTTCGGATTTGTATGTTCTATTTTTGTTAATGCTTCTTTCACTGTCATGACTTGGTAATGTATTTTATCTCCCATTAACCGATTTTAGGCGCATGGACATTAACACCATTTCTTCCTTCTTTTTGGTATGCTCAAAGAAGTTGTTCATTTCAGGCAGGGCCGTGTTTTTTTTGCTTTATTATGATTGAATTTGTCATTCCTGTGCATTATAGCAATTTATTTATTGTATTGACATCAGATTTTCTATTTTGAAGCATATGGAATGTTTTCGTTTCATTCAGAGAAGGATTCTGGTATTTGCTCGGGAGGCCTTTTTATGTAACTTATGGAACCACCTTGTAATCTGAGAAATTTTTCTGCCTCACTTGTTTTATGCAATAATGATTACTGCTATTTGGTTTATGCTTTCAGATGTGGAGTAGGATATAGTTCTTGCTTTGGAAAAGTTTTTACTTTAAGTCTTAGCAGATAGCAGAACAACTGATGTTATTACACGAGTGTCTCCAAGGAAACTATGATACAATTAGTAAACTGCAAATGTTCCAATCACCTGTGCAATTTGTTTCACGAAGTAAGAAGGTAAAGTAGAAGGTTTTGCTGCATGAGTTAATTGATGCTAAAAGAATGAATACTATGGAACACTTTATATTGTACTCAAAATCGTCCATCGTTATGAACACATATTGACACATTTTTCCCTTTCAAGGTATACATACCTTTTGACAAGTTTTTCACTTTCAAGCTATACATCCTAAGTTTTCAATGCAGTATTTCATTTTTTTTTAACTGTTATATCTATCTACAACAGAATAAAAAATTTTGTTGACTGTTTTTTCTATAATTCACAAGTTCCTGCTGCAAGGTAGGATTACTATAGCAGCTGTTGGGGTCTTTAAGCTATTAGCAGTTATTAGTGCAATCTTGTCCAGATGTTTTTCAAGCATTTTAACTACATCAGAGATTTTATATATTTCATTGAATTCAACACATTTATTATTTTATTGTAAATAAATAGCTGCATGATTCATTGTTAAAGCTATTGATCACACACCAATAAAGTGAATTGTCTAAAATTTAAATTCTCTTCTTATTGCCATATTTGAAAATATATATTTCTTTTTTCAAATCAATGGAAGGGGTTGTCTGCATTCTAACCTGTTGTGTATGCATATATAGGACTGAGCTTTCTATATAGTTGTCAGTTTTGCCACACAGTAGGACTCAGATGCAAGAACATGGCAATCTACTGAAAGTCTGTATTTATTTGTTCAATAATTTAGTTTCTTTGTATGACAAGGTGTTGTCCTAAGAATTTATATGGGCAAAATCAGCCCAAAAACAGGACAACTATACCACAATGTCGAAAAATTTGAAAGCCAAACCTTCCCAAGGCACCCCCAAGTCAGTCTATCCTCAGCACCAGTCCTATCCTATTAGTCAAATGATCTCCATGTGGTTGTCCTCATTCCCCCTAGGTGATTTAGGAAAGTAAAATTTGTCCCCTAGGTGATTTAAGATCTTTTGGAACATCCAAGCAATCAAGCAGTTTTGGGAAAGGCTACCATCAACCTTTGTACGACTACTGCATCACCCCCAGAGCAGATCGGAGGAATAAAACTCATGTTGGAGGAGTATTCGAGTGCTAGGAACATCATGGGAATAATTTTGAAGATTCAGGGAAGATTTGGAAGTTTTTGGGCCAATTCATTAGAAGTGGGTTTTCAGGCCTGAAGAAGCATACATCGTGAAAAAGGACCTGAGCTTCAAACAAATATTCTAGGAGCCTTGTGAGGATTTGAAATCCCAAAAAATTACCTATGAAAATTTAAATCCATGCCCTAAATGGTGGAAAATACAAACATCCCAAAGTATCATACACTTCTCTAGGCAATTCATTCTTCTGGCGCACAACGAGTGGTCCTGAGAAATAATGGATAATTCGGAGGTGTTGAAGTTAGGATTGGACCTTGAGGACATCACCATTGGCCTCAGTGGACTGTTTCTAGTCAATATCATATAATATTTCACCCCAAAATTCATCTGGGAGCTCGAGATATCACCTCCGCAAGTTGGTCCCAAGGTGCGATTTTTCATACTTAGCCATTTTCAAGTTGGACACGTGGCAGCCTGTGGTTAAGGCGGAATTTCTTGTCACCTTTGTCCCTTTGCAAAGGGAAAAAAGGGACATAAAATTCCCCCTCCCCCCATTTAGTCTTCAGGTCACTAATATGACCATGCACTCACCACTTAAGCCCTCGTTGACCAGTTTGACCTCTCTCCCTCCTAGCCATGCATGTCCGCCAAGTGTCGCCACCAGGATGAAGAGGAAATTCATGTCCCTTTCATCCCTTTAGAAAAGGGATGGAAGGAACACAAAAATGTGCCTAACCCTCTCCCCTTCTATTTTTGCATTTAAATAGCGGGAGTTAGCCATTTTTGTTATTTTCTCCCACACACCTCCATACCCTGTCGAAACTCTGGCAAAAATTTTGCAGAATCTAGAGCTTCCATCTTTGCATCCAAATGAGATCATGAAATCCTCCATCATCTGAAGGAAATAAAAATCCAAATTCGATGAAATAAGAACGAGCTCAAACAGAGAAAAATGAAGTTTTGCTAAAAAAAAACCCTCATAGTGAAAACGAAGAAATCCTCATATCTCATCATCCGGAGCACAGATCGAGATGAGATCTTTTGAAGACTTCCTAATTTTTTAAGGCTGTCATGATGCAACAAACAGGAGATTGAATGATGCCCTGTATTATTTTCTACAACAAAAACTCCATATTGTGACCTAGCTCACATTCGTTGAATTTCCCACCAATCCGGTAGTTGGATCGAGCTAAAAAATTGCACATAAATTTTAAGTGAAAAACTTATCCCAATGGAGCCGATTTCATCGCTATTGGAGGTGAAAACCAGACCTGCAAAAAATCTTCATGACTCCATTAATGGCTGTCATGGTAGCTCTGTGCCCAAAGCCCTAGCTAGGCAAAAATTTCATTTTTTATTTCCAAGCATTCTGGTGGGCAAAATCACGTGAAATTCAGGGGATAAGATCGTGACGACGAGCCAAATCTGAAAATATGTGTTCCGTCAAAAACTGAGCATCAGAGACCCACTTTCCAAATATAGTAAGCTTTCCTACACATGTTTGCTATTTTTGGTTAAGTCTTCATCAGACTCAGTGGCGGTAAAGACAAGTTGTACCGAAGATAATCACGAGGTCAGAATGATTGTTCAAAGCATAAAACAATGAAAATGGCCACTTACTAAAAATAGTAAGTTCCATATTTGGGTACCTACTAAAAATAGCAAGTCATTTCAAGAAGTGGTCGAGGTGAAGGCAATGTACAAAGCAGTAAATAAAGAAGCTAACCTCATCAAGATGATTCAAAAAGGCATAAATCACCATTTACTAAATATAGTAAGTCTCTCATCTGGGCACTTAGTAAAAATAGTAAGTCATCATAGGAAAATAGTTTTAGAGGGGTAGTATATGCAAGGGTGGTCCAGGAACCTAATTTTACCGGTCAGAGCTGAGAAGAGTGGAAATTTTTCATTTACTAAAAATAGTAAATCCCTCTTTTCAGAGTAGAAAAGTGTTTCAGAAGCCATGGAATTCAAGTTCATAGAAGGGATTTTCTTCACTGTCAACAATGGTTTACTCATCAATGTTTGTGGCTTGTTTTCTCAGTGTATACAGGAGATCTCAATAGTCATTTCATGGTTTATGTTTTCCTATGTGTAATGTGCGAAGTGAAGTTTGTGATTAACATCATCTGACTGTACATGGTGTGTTTTCATCAAGATGTCCAAATCAGCATAGCGGTGTGACAGTGTTGCAGAGAGTCATGACAGGGTCAGTTTCAAGATTCAATCTTTCCAAAGGGGATCGTCATGAGCGACGCTCGTGGTCACCAAAGGTTCATTCAAGAGTGTTTCTAAACACTTAGTTCGCAATGTCCACACATCATCCAGAGGAGCTTTCTTGTGGTATAAAGCGTTCACAAGTTCACAATTCATCATTGCATTTGAGCATTTCACCAATTCATCAGTGGAATGGAGTTAACTTTCATCAAAGAGGGGGTGTTCTTCATCCATGTTGTAAAGCATATTCTTTTCTCCCCTTCTCCCTTTCTCTCTCCATTCTAATTCTTCGTTGGGCCTCATCACTGTCTTTTATCTTATTCACTTAAGTGACTTTTTTTAATATTGTACAAGTATTTTCTCAAATTATAAGAGAAATACTCAATTGATGGAAAATGAAAAGTCAAAAGCGGAATATGGAACACTAAGAGTCATATGAGGGAGGTGAAGGGTTAAATTCAAATTGTATAAATTGGGATGGCTTCTCCATTCCAAGGGATTCCAATTTTTGGAGAAAATTTCTACTCTGGTAACATTGTGAATTGTAGTAACTTGATTGAAGCTTTGTATTCATCACTGCACATGAAATAAAGCTACAATTTCTTCCACTTCTCCCCTCTTGCATATGTTTCCTCTTTTCCCATAATATGCACAACTTTGTTGAGATGTTAAGAAAGGAAAAAGTTTCAGTTTTTTGAGACATATGAATGTGTGCATCTTTGTATGTATGGTTTCCTCTAGTTGGTAGCATTAATACATCATTGTCTTCTTTCCATAAATATGTGTGATGGTAACTTCTGGTTAATGATTGTAGGACTCTAATTTTATACCTACAACGTTAATCCCTCTTTTCTTGTTTCCCACTCCCCTTTTCCCCTTTTAAGCAAGTTTCATCTCTTGTAAGAAATTGGAAGCCTTGTCGCAGGATCAATGGAGTGTTCCTATTGGATCCCCGACCTTTTGGCCACCCACAAAGATTGTTTCACCCACACATAATAACATGTGCTTTGTTGTTGAGCCTATTTTCATGTGTGGAAGTGTTGAAGATTGTACACTATAAAAAAAAAATAGCCTCGAAAAATGTGTCAGATACCTCGGGAAACACGCTCTTCTTATATGGGTGGGATTTTTGACCCATAGGTTTATGGGATGGTTTTGACCCATGGTTTTGGTACCCGTGGTATTGTAAAAATACTTAAGCAGTTGCATGTTTATGTGATTTTGTGCATATGGTAGGGTTGATGTAACATTGCAGATGTGTGAGAGTTCAAGGGTGAATTCTGTGAGTTTGTTGGGCATAGCTCCAAACATATATGGGTACTGTATTGAGATAAAGAGGTGACTTGTAATAAAAATTTGAGCAAGTGATTCTTGGTGGACGTAGCCCAAATTGGATGAACCACGTTAAATATTGTCTCTGTGTTGTGTTCTCTTGTTTTCTGCACTTTTATTTCAAATCTGTGATATTATTCTACATATTAGTTTCTACTATTTTGATTCTATGTGGGATTGTTCTGCATATTTTATCCCTTATTTCCTAACAACACGGAGCTGCACCGTTCAAGTAGAGGGATCTAGAATCCTAAAGTGTTGGCAAGAAACCCACAGATTTGTCCACCCAACAAATCTTCTAGGCAACACAAGGCTTGGGAAAGATGCGTATAACAGATTACATATTATGCAATGAAAATTTTAGAATTATCCCAACCTTCCATTTTATTTATACTTCAAAAATTTGAATCCAAACTTTTTCTAAATGGAAATAAGATACTTCCATTAAAAGGAAAGATTACAAAATAAATAGTCACTGCATTTTAGAGAAACAAAAGGACCTGATACTCAGAAGAGGAAGAGGATCTCTTGTAGAAAGGAAAAGTTATATAACCAAATTAGGAAAAAAATTCAATTAGTGGGAGAAGAAATAGTAAAAGCTACATTAGCCAGGTATCATAGCTGCTCTGAGATTTTTTAGGGTTTTTGAATTGAGCTTTTGCATTCAGGGCATGAACAAGTTCTAACATCAGGGTAATTGAAGCATTAAAAATCATAAAAGTTTCCATTGCTAAATAGTACGTTGTTAGAGGAATCGGATTTTATGTTTTTAAAATCCTTGTCATTTGTAGCTCATTAACATACTATTGAAAGGGACTCCTCCCTGTTGTTCCTAAGATGTAGGAGATGCCCATAATGGTGCTCCTAAGTCTCATGAAAATGCAAAATGTAGGCATCATGTACTCAACCTCCATGCATATGTCCATTTGGAACCCTTGGAAAATCATGAAAACTAGTTACACTCAAAGGTTTAACAAGACAAAATAAGAGATGCCTTCTTTTGCAGAGATTGAGTTGTTAAAGAGACAATCCAAAATAAATGAGGCAAGGGAAGGAAATTGCATTCACTTCCAAAAGCTAAGTGATGAGAGGGTTGAAAAGACATTAAAGTAGTATAGCAATTTCATATAATTCACATTCTAGAGCATTAAGAGTGTGAGGCTCCTAATGACGGATAGTGCAAGAAACCATATAAATGGTTGTTATAATGACATTAAGGCTGCAGATAGCTATTTTCTCGATATAGAAGACTGGAAATTAGGTTGTTCTCATTCCTCTTACGACAAGCTTTGAGTTAAGATATTTTTCAAAGGTGGAAGTGAGTTAAATCCTTTATTACATTGTTGTTTGGACTTCAATTTTGCTTGTCTTTCCTATTTATGAGCTTGTTTTTGTAATAAAATTTTGCAGCTTTAATTCTAGTCATTTATGTGCTTGGCACATTTATTTTTGATAGGTAAAAGATTTGTATTAGTACAGATAGCACATAGTTGAGGCAACAGGCCATTCACATGAATAACTTAACTTGGATAAGCTTCTTATACAATTATGCAAAATTTATATATTCATACACACTACAGGTGCTATTGTTTCATTTTATAATACTTCCTACTTTTACTAGCACACTATTTTCCATGGATCTATACATGCCTTGACATACTTTGTATCTTTCTAACATGCTAACGGGTGATTCATGTGCAACATTTGCTTTACAGAACTATTAGCCACCATGGTTATTTGTTACTCTTTGCATGCCACTATTTGTTATTGTATGTCATTGTTTGCGGGCTTTACCCTATGTCTTTCTTGTTCATTGTTTGTTTGTGTGTTTTTGGCCACTTCGGCCCTGATTGTCTTGTGACATTGTGAGTGATGTCCCATGTATGAAACCTGTTATTCGCAGTCTATCTTGTCTACTTGTTTTTTACACTACTTTCCATGACATGTTTGCTAGCTTTTCTACTAACACATGTATCTAGCCATTTTGTTTTCATGTGTATTGTTTTCTACCATGCACATTCCCTCCCCTACAGGGTTATAGTTTCAGCTCAACAACCAGTCCTCTCCTTTGGGCCCTATTCTCCTAGAGACGTCGCATGCACCCCAAATGAGGGGGGCATACATTGGGTGAATAAGTCACCCCATACAGCAGCATAGATACACAATACGATATAGAGCACAAAATTAACACAGTCTACAGTTTCATAAACCGCCCAGATCTTGACTTGGGTCCTCAGTTCAGCACAGATGCTAGCGCTCAGATACAGACACTAGTGCCTAGGTGTTCATGACCTTTCCTGAGTGCCTATGACCAAGGGCAATTATAATTACTTTTCTAGATCAACACAACTTTCAGTAGTTCACAGAGCAATTTGCATAGTATAAGCACAATCCTCCACCAATCAACATGCATTATATCTCCTTTTTCTATTTGGATCAAATTGGAACAACACAGATCACACCATCTACAGTGGTGCATAAATTCAAGAAGCAGTCATGGATGGAGAATAAAACTAGACCTTTCTCCCTAAAACTCTTCTACCATGGTGTGAGATCACCCAAAAAAATCACTCTTCTACTACTTTTTCTCATATTTACATACTTGGATCATATTTTTCATATATACACGACTTTGACTACTCTTTTGCTCTTCTTTTTGTAGGTTCATCCTTACAATAAGCAATAGTCTTAAGCACAACAACAAGCTATAGCAACAACAGATACAACACGCTACGCTTTTCACCCCTAGGGTCACTTCCTCTTTCTTAGCTTCCACGCTTCATTTTTATCACTTCGCGCTTTCACTTGTCTCTTCGGCACGCTTTCGTCATTAATCTACAAGGAACAAATGTATGCAAATTCTAAACTACTTTATGTTATTAAGTATTCACTGAACAACATAAAGTGGGGGCAAATGTAGACATAAAATCATGCACTTGGGTACATTTCTAAGTCCTAAACACATACTACTATTCGTATGATTCCTAAGTGAGAAAACTAGCAATTGACAACTATCTTTGGCCTCTTTGCTTTCTTTCTTGTCTCCTTTCTAGTCTCTCACACCCTACAACCCAGCCGGTATTTCAATTATTTATCTATTATGACTTTAGACACCAGGGCACAAACAAAATGCCAGCATCCAGGTGCCCCCATCCTTCTAGGTGCCCTTGACCCTTCTCTATCTTACTCACTTCTTTTGGGTCTCTTTTATATTTTGGGCATCTTAATTTCTTACGGGTCAACCATCTAGTTTTCAATTGCGAAATTCAACCAAGGGAATCATATAAATACAAAGTTATGTGACCATAATAAAGGATCAAGCACTAAGCATCTATTATCATCACCTAAGGTTGCATCCAGAGGCATCCTAAGAGCATCAAAGCATCCATCCAACTTTCACTCAAGGGACAAGGGACTACATTTTTTGCATATAGACATAGGAAGGGAAGTTTATTTTTCCATCCACACATCTACTTACATCGGTACATCTAGCTATCGCCTGTTATCAAGCGCACTTGTGTAAGGGCTTCCCAGAGTAAAATTTCTACACACGCACAAGAACTATATGGAGTCTGAGATGTAGTGCAACGCTCAATTGTAAGTTCACTCAATTGGGTGACCACCAAGGTCAGTCTGACTCCCCATTTGCATATTTATTTTTTAGGATTTGATGTGGTTTGGGGTTTTGCAGGATATCATTTGTTTTGCATGTTACAGGTGAATTTTGCAGACATAGTGTGACAAAAGGTGACAACCAACAATAACCTCACACACCAAAAAGTTCAGGTTTTGACCATTTTCATAGTCATGGGTTCTCAGTAGAGGTCTCCAATGCCCCTGACCTAGTCCATGCACCTTGGTCCATGCTCATCTGGTAGACTTAGAATTTATTGAGCTCATTTGATTGCATATATATAGTATCCCTTTTCTATTCATACGTGAGTATTCCAGTTGTTTAATCCATATTAACATTTCATTACAAGGATAATGTAAATCAACTAAGTCTTTATTTCCCTCTCTTACACTTAGGGTTTCAAATTTATTAGCTTACTCATTTATTTCAAATATGAGTTTT
This sequence comes from Taxus chinensis, assembly GCA_019776745.2. Lineage (NCBI taxonomy): Eukaryota > Viridiplantae > Streptophyta > Pinopsida > Cupressales > Taxaceae > Taxus > Taxus chinensis. Next base: position 12,358,508 of record CM034153.1, read on the forward strand.
ATTGCTTATTTATCATATGTTATGCTACAATTAGGGTTTTACAAATTCAATATTTGTTAAATCATGATGACCTTCCCCTTCAGAGAAACATTGTCCCCAATGTTGAGAAGTTATGGATGTTGTTGCAGGAATGTTGCATCCTCCCATGTTGTGTCTTCACTATCTATATTCTTCCAATTGATTAGATACTCAGTGATGACCCTTGTGTTTAACTTTTTTCATCATCGTGAACATCTACTTTGATTCCAGCTAATTGATTTAATATAGAATGTGTTTAAGGGATGCATTCTCATTCCAAGATGTTTCTTCCCCCTCATCTAGCTCATGTAACATTTTCCGGTTTAATATGTTCTATCCAATTACCTTCTTTAAGAAGAAACATGAAAGAGCAGTTGTCTTCTGGTTTCCTGAGGGAGTTTCATTTTGTATGCTACATTACCAATCTTCTGCAACACTTGATAAGGGCCATAATACTTAGGTGAAAGCTTGTTATCCTTATTTTTTTGTTTCACATTCCTGAACATTTGCCAATTCTTATATGGTTTGATTTCACTATAGAATGCAAATTATGCCAGTGGAGCCGGAGAGGACTGTTTTTCTGAGTGTAGATCAGTCTGACTTCAAAATGTCTTTCACTGTGACGTTGATCATCCTACTACTTCATGTAGTTTTGTGCAATGGCTAAGTTCTCCCTAGGGAGAAGACTAGTTAAGATCTTTACCGAATCCCAACTTACACATCTACATGCACGTTGATACTGGTGTAGGCTTGAATGCTAAGAGGTGCAGTAGAGAGACACCATGAAATGCTAAAACTAAAAGACAAAACTTGAAATAATACTGGAAGGCTACATTGGCAAGTGTAATGAAGGAAATCTGACACAATTCCTCCTTGACAGCTTTATTGAAATGGGGTTTGAGGTGATGGACAGTAGGATCTGATACCAGTAGTGGAGCAGACGTATAAGCATGGCAATCAGAAACACAAGCCTCAAAATAAAGCATACATTTTATTTGAGCTTCGTATGATTTTTCCACCAATGCAGGTGTCAGATCTTTGGATTACACAGTGTTCAGCCACGTTTTTTATTTCAATATTCAATATACCTATAAAACTACTAATCTACTCAAACATACCCCCATATATCTCCTCTGCTCATGCTTGACTACAAAACACGCCAAGGTGCAACACATGGATCTACATCCATTTTACAAATCACCAGGTGTAGACATCTAGGATCAAGCTTTCTTTATCTGAAGTAAAGGAACAAATATACCCTTGCCAATTTATTGCAAGTGGTTCCATTACACAAACCAAAGCTCCGATACCAAAGAAAAACAAATAATGCTTGTTACTTCAAATTTTACCACCTCAATTTACCCATCAAACTAAAATGTGAGGATGATAAGAATATTTGCAAGCTAGTTGAGTACCCAAACATGAGAACATATTACTCCAAAAATTACAAGGAAATATAGGGTCTCAATCACTTACTATAATCTTTGGTGTCCCATGTAGCTTCTGAAATGTATTCGCGAATGTTGTTGCTATTGTACTTATGAAAAATGGGTGTGATAAGGCACAAAAAGGGCATATTTGGTGAGTTTTTCCACCATAATCATGATTCCATTTTCCCCTTTTGATTTAGGCAATCCTGTGATGAAGTCCATAGAAACCTCTTCCCACCTCTGGCTAGGAATAAATAGAGTTTGTAAAAGACTTGGGGACTTCATTGTTTCACCCTTATTTTGCTGACAAACCATGCATTCTATCATAAATTTTTGAACATACCATTCAGCCCTTCCCAGAAGAAATCTTTCTTAATTTGATGATAAGTCTTCAAGAAGCCAAAATGCCCCTACTGGAGAAGCATGGATCTCAGATATAACCCTATTATTAAGGGTTGAGTTCTTACATATGTATAATCTATCTTTGTACAATAACACATTTCCTTTCCATACAATTTTTTGTAACATGTTTGGATCATGTTGGAGATTTTGAATGACATTTTGTGTACTTAGGTCATCTCACCATTCAAACCTTGCCTCCTCTACCCAATCTTCCTGTAATATGGATATGGCACACAATAATGCATCAGCTGACTCATCCTTCCGAGATAGAGCATTAATGGCTATATTATCCTTCCCTTTCTTGTAGATTTTCTCAAAATCATACCCCAACATTTTTTAGAGCCATTTTTTTCGTTCTCCAGGTGATAAATGTTGCTCTAAGAATTATTTGAAACTATCATGATTTGTCTTTATTTTGAAGTGTACACCCATTAGATATGGTCTCCATTGCTTTAATGTATGAAGTATGGCTAGTATTTCCTTCCCATAAATCGGTTTTGACATATTATTACCTTTGAATTAGTGGGTTTAAAAGGCAATAGGATGACCCTCTCGCATGAGTAGTACCCACATACCATACCCTGAAGCATCACATTTAACAATGAATGTTTTGAAATTTTTTGGGGTAGCCAGAATTAGAGTGGTGCATAAGGCCTCCTTCAACTTCTCAAATTATTTGGTAGCTTCCTCATTCCAATGGAAATATTCATTATTCAATAAAGTTGTGAGTGGTGTTGTTATGGTGTCATAATACCATATAGATCTACAATAATAACCAGTAAGCCCTAATAATCCTCAGAGATTCTTTAGGGTTTTTAGAACCTTCTACTCAAGCATGGACTTTATCTTGTTAGGATCCACTTTAACACCTTTATAAGAGACGATGTGACCCAAATATTCAACCTCCTTGAATCCAATATAATACTTAGAGGGCTTTTCATAAAGCTGATGTTGTTCAAGAGTTTCCAACACCTTATTTACACCGTGTAAGTGTTCCTCCCATATTTTGTTGTAGATTAATATATCATCAAAGAACACTAAAATAAACTTCTGCATGAATCACTTAAAGATAGAATTCATCAAAATTTGAAATGTAGAGGGTGCATTTTTTAGTCCAAAAGGCATTACCAAGAATTCATAATGGCCTTCATGTGTCCAAAAGTTTGTTTTATGAACATCCTCATCCTTGATTCTGATTTGATCATATTTAGAATGGAGATCAAGTTAAATATAAAGTAAACAACACCATGCAACTCATCTAGAAAATCATTAATGACATGAATAGGAAACTTATCTTTAAATATGTACTTATTTTTTCCCCTATAATCAGGACACATGCACCAATTATCATCTTATTTATGCACCATCACTACTGGGGAAGAATAAGCACTCTGACTATGATGGATAAGTCATGCTTCTAACATCTCTTGTACTATCTTCTTAATCTCACTCTTTTGCACATATGGGTACCTATAAGGTCTGATGTTGGGTGGTTGGCTCCCTGGTACTAGTTGGATGGCATGGTTATGGTCTCTTTTTAGAGGTAAAGCCTTTAACATATCTCAAAACACAGCTAGGTGCTCGTCTATAACTGTTTGCATATCTTATGGTGTAAATGCATTTGACTGATGTGCTTCCAATGAAAATAGTTGTGCCATGAACCCCTCTACACCTTTTTAAATCACTTTTGCATTTGGTGAGAGATTTCCAATTGTGTGGACTTTTCTCTTAATCCTCTTAGTTCAAAATTCCTCCCTTCTGACTGAAAAAACATTAATAACTCTTGGAAGTTCATCTCAATGATTCTCAAAGCGGTGAGCCATTGAACTCCTAACATAATGTACGCTCCTCCCATGGAAATGGCATACACAGGGATATTTAACAAGTAATCTCCCATTGCGAGATTAATGTTGTGTCAATTTCCTAAACAACTAAAAATACATGATCATTACTTGATATTCAGGAGTTGGATAAACAAAGTAATTCAAGTGTATCTTTGACTTATGATTGATGAAGTTACGAGTACTTCCCAAGTCAATCAACATTTGTACCCTCTATTTTTAAAGAATCCAACCACTTTGGGGATTTTGGAGGTGTTAATACCTAAAATTTCATGACATGAAATTGTTTGCTAGGGATCTCCTAGCTCCTCCTCCGGCTCGACAATGACCTCTACCTCTTAATATTCTTTCTTCTCTTCTTCTTCATTTCCCCCCTCAATGTAAAACAACTTATTTTCAACGCATTTATGTCCTAGTCCATTTTTTGTCGTAGTTAAAACATAACCCTTTTGCTTTCTTTTCTTCAATTTGTTGAGGTGTCAATATAATTGGCCGAGGAAATGATGGTGTTGAGGTGCTATGGTCTCTGAAGTTATTGAAAGTCCTTGGTATTAGTTGGATGGCATAGCCATGGTCTCTTTTTAGAGGTAAACCCTTTGGCATATCTCTAAACACAAATGAGTGATCTTTTATAACTATTTACACATATGATGGTATAAATGCATTTGAATTATGTGCTTCCAATGAAAATAGTTTTTTCATGAACCCCACTGCACCTTTTAAAATCCTTTTTTACATTTGGTGAGATTTTCCAATAGTGGGGACTTTTCTCTTAATCCTCTTAGGTCAAAATTCCTCCCCTCTGACTAAAAACACATGAACATCTCTTATAAGTTCATCTCAATGGTTCCCAAGGTGGTAATCCATTGAACTCCTAACACAATGTTTGCTCATCCCATGGAAATGGAATACATAGAGCTAATTCGCAAGTAATCTCCCATGGTGAGTTTAATCTTATAGCATTTTCCTAAACAAATAAAAATACCCACATCAGCAATCATCATTTGACACTTGGGAGTTGGATAAACAAAGAAGTTAAAGTGCACCACCAACTTATGATCAATGAAGTTGTGAGTACTTCACGAGTTAATCAACATTGATACCCTTTGTTTTTTTAATAATTCAACCACTTTGAGGGTTTGGGGTGCTAATACCTGAAATTGTATGACACAAAATTGTTGATTAGGGATATCTTAACTCCTCCTCTAGCTTGACAATGACCTCTACCTCTTCATTTTCCATCCTTCTCTTCTTCTTCATTAGGCCCCTCAATGTAGAACAACTTATTTTCAACATATTTATGTCTCGATCCATATTTATTGTCATAGTTAAAACATGACCCTTTTTCTCTCTTTTATTCAATTTTTTGAGGTGCCAGTCTAATTGGACGAGGGAATGATGGTGTTGAGGTGCTACGGTCTCTGATCTTAGCAAAATTTTGCCTCCTGCTGGAAAGAAATTTTCCTTTTCCATATGTGCCATGATAATAGAATCAGAAACCTTAAGTGGATTAAGCACACACACACACCTCATACTCAATGTGGTTTAAGACCCACGAGAAATAGGCCATTCATATTCCCTTCCATAATATTCTCCACATGTAATAATAGGTTTTGGAATTAATGAACATAATCTTTGACTGGTCTTGATTTCTGTAAGTTTGCTAATTGGTTGAAGTAATTATCTGACACACTATAACTATAATGCAATTGCAAATCTTCGGTAAAAATTATCCACGTGACACTGAGACCATTCTTCTACCTTTGAACACATAACCATTAATACTATACAAATTGGTCAGGTTTGAGATACAAGGATGCAATGGTCACATTTAATCTAGATGGCATCTAATGTAGATCAAAGAAATTATCCATTTGGTTAATCTAATTGAGCAGATCCTATCCATCAAACTTACGCATTTCCACTTTTGACATCATGGTCTAGGTTATAAAGTATTTGGAGTTGGATTGGGTTGGCTAAAAGATCCACCATGGCTAGTTTTTCTAGTACTTTGACATGAAGATCTACCTTGGTTGTACTAAGTTTCTACATTATATCATCCAATTGTTGATTGACCTTTTCTACATCTCCTTTACTAGCCATCTCAAACTATAGGATTCATAGATCATACTTAAGTTGGCTCATCTTATGATCCACCAAGGTAAACCATGACATTAAGGTATTGTAGTTACCCCTTATGACTCTAAATCCTCAACTATCACCTCATCTTTGTCTGGGATTTTACCCAGAGTGATTGGATTCTTTTTGCTTCTTGTGGAAGGCCCTACCATGATGTGCCATAATAGTAGGATTTAGAGATCAAGGTCAAATTTTAGGGTTTGGGGTTTCCAGAGGATATCATATAAATATGGAAAAACTCAAAGAACATACTCAAACTAATTTTTTATCCTCTTTCCAAAAATGTAAAGAACTTGGAAAATTTCCACAATTTGTAGCCTATAGAGAGAATTTATGAAAACCCTAAAATCAAGATAATTTTTATAAAATATATTGAAAGATTATAAAATTTTCAGAGAACCTGACTTTGAATGTGTTGCAACCTTGGTAAAAAAAATGCTAATAAATTCATACTTGTGTGTAAAATATAGCCGAAACAAAAAATTAGTTTTTGGCCCAGATTGCAACTCAGGTACCACTTATAATGAAATTACTTAGATAAATCTAAATATCAATATCACTATATCACCAAAGAACACCAAAATATAAATAAATGATCACAATATGCAAGTAGAATGACTTAACCACATTGAGGGGGCAACCTCCAAACCATACAATAAGACTCAAGTGTTGAATATGATGATCAACTACTACTTACACACACAGATATATATATATATAATTCCTATGTTATGGCCACCATCAAGGCTGACCCACTAATGATATTATAACATATATGAAAGAGATACAACATGATAATATGTTATGATAGCCAAAAGTCAGCCATACGCATCCACTGTAAGATATAAGATTAAGGGCGTAACAAATTTCCTATGAACCTAGATGCTCTTACATTATACACCTTGGGTAGTTTTGAAAACCCGATCTCTTACTCAAGGAATCAAAATTTCATATTGCATGACACTCATAACACTTAGCCAAGTCATATATTCAATATTATTGTCTTTCCACTAGACCAAATCCTCGGTATACTACCTTTTGTGTGTCTTCTTGTTCATAGTTTCTATTAACCTTCTGCTTCATCGTGCTCTTTTTCTGACATCTATACTATCCATCTTCATAATTTATTAACTAAAATTAGCTAAAATATGGAATAATAGTAGTTAATATAATCTAGAATGATAAATAAAGTAGGTAAATGTAGTAAATAAATGTGGAAAATGACCCAAACAACTAATCTAGTGAAATTAGAAACCCTAATATGCAAGAGAAGTATGGAAGTGACTTAACTAATTTGATGAACTTGGGGGATTGTGTCGCAGAGGTGGCTGGAGAAATAGGAAGCAAGAATGACTGTGCAGAGGCCCCGAAAAGGATGGATCTGAGCTATCTAGTTGGACTGGAGCACCTGGAGAGGGATTAAGGCTCCTGTGGGTGCTCTGGTCTGTAGAATGGGCACCTTGGTCTATGCAAAAGGTTTGGAACTGAGTTTCACAGGTCATGTACGTTTTCTAAAACCTCCTCTTTCTATCACATCAGGTTCGTTGCACTGTGCCAGGTGTCACTGATAATCCAAGATGAATAGAAGACCTGTAAAAAGACCACAAGAAGTATCAAAACCCTAAAAAAAGAATAATGTAAATGAATGGGTTGGACTACAGTGGGCTTACTAACTGAGCGTTACACTACATTTCGGACCCAAATATAGTTCGGGTGTGTGTGTGCATCATGTGCCCTATGTGCTCTTGTGCCAGTCACACTTTATGAAGTAACAAGCAATAACTAGATGTAAAAATGTAGTAGACTGGTGGAGGAAACAAAATAGAATCCCCTCCGATGCTTATGTGATGCAGATGAACCAACCTTGTCCTTTGTGATGGAGCTAAATGTATGCAAATGATCTCCAAATGCCTTAGATGAATGCAACCCTAGGTGGATGATAGTAGTGACTAGTGTTTGGTCCCTCATTATGGTCTCATAACTTTATATTTATAGGGTTCTCTTGATCTAATTTCGTAATTAACCCTGAAATGGACGACCACCAAAAACATAAGAAGCTAAAACGGCTAGAAGGTGCCCAAAAAGTGGCAGAAAAGTTCAAAAAGGATCGGGGTGCCCCTGGTGGGACAAGGGCACCCATGGGCGCCCCAGTACTAGTCAAAGCTAAAATAACACGAAATGACAAAAGTTGGTTGGGCATGCAGGTGCAAGAGGTTGGGAATGACGAAAGAAAATAAAGTAAGATGGCCAAAAGATGGGGGTTAATTAGTATTTTCTTCACTCAAAAACCTTCTAAATAGTATTATGAGATTGGGACTAAATAATTTCTAAAGTGCATGATTTTGTGTCTAAAATAATTTGATACATTATCAACTTCCTGGGTTACATGGTATGTGTATAAATCCACCACATTAAATATATTAGATATGTTGGTGCTTTTAGGAAATTCAAAATCACAAGCATTTTACACAAATTTCCTTATGTTTTTTCATGGTCTTATCTTCTTCCACTTAAGCTTACTATATGTTCCCTTAGGAAACATTTACTTGTGTATGTATGCCAGTACCATGTCTCCAATCTAATATTCAACTTATCTCCATCTCTGATCTACACACTATTTGTATTGTGCATTCATCTATTACAATTGATTGTGCACTCACTAGTATAATTCTTTCATGTGTTTTGTAAAAATCTCTTACTTTAACACTCCTTTCTTTATTGTGTGGTAAGTCTCACAACTATACAAATCCTCTTGGGTTGTTCCCATATACAATTTGGAATGGTGTTTTCCCCATACTCATGTTTACTAAATTGTTATAAGCAAATTCTACATGGGCTAAAGCTAAAGCTAAATCCCAAATTCTTGGCTTATCTTTGACAAAACATCTAATCAAATCTCCAAGGATTGTGTTCACAACTTATGTTTACCCTTTATTTTTTGGATGGTGTGTTGAATTAAATTACAATGTAGTATTCAACTTCTTCTATAACATTCACCAAAAATTACCAACAAATGTTGTCTCTATCAGACACTATACCACACGGTAACTCATGAAGTCTTACAATCTCCTTGAAGAAAATATTTGAAATATGTGTTGCATCATTGTTTCCTACAAACAATAAAATGCATCATCTTTGAAAAAAATTCCACCACTACAAAAATGGAATCAACATCCCTATGTGTCCTAGGAAACCCTAAAGTAAAGTCCATATTTATCTCTCCCTAAGGCATCTCTAGATTGGGAAAAGATTGATACAACCCTTTGTACTGATATCTTCCTTTAGCCAACTGAAAGACATGACATGTTTGCATGAATTTATGCACATCTTCACTCATCAAAAACCAAAATTAATTCTCCCCTAGTTTTTCTAAGGTTTTATCTAAGCCAAACTACTTTACTAAGGTCCTCTGTAATGTTTCTCTCTTACCAACTTTTCTCGTATAGATCCACACAATATGTATAATTGTTTTCATCTGAATAGTAATCCCTCTTGCAAAAATTAATCCAACCAAGCTATCCTATCAATAAATTTTTGGTACTATGCACACCTATCATGCTTCTACGAAATCTTCATCTTATGTATATAGTTCCTTCATGGATTAAAAACACATAACTTCTACTCTCACCCATGTCAGCATGCAATTATGCATATTGAGTGGATATGGTACCATGTTAGATTTTCCACGCATATGCTTCAACACAAATGTGTATCCTTGTAGGTACTCTACCCACTTCATATGTATCCGATTCAACTTGATATGGATATTAATAAACTGATGGTCTATGCAAAACATAAATTCTTTAGGCAACAGGTTATGCCTCCACTTCTTCAATATATGAACAAGTGTGTGAACTTCCTAGTCATAGTCACTATACTTCCTCCTCAGATCATTCAAATTCTCACTAAAATACACATCAATTCTATCTTCTTGACTCAATATTGCACCAATGGCTATACCACTAGTATTGTAACTGACTTAAAATACCTTTGTGAAATCTAGTAATTCCAACACTAGTTGTTCTGTCACCTTCCTATTTAATTCCACAAAACTATTTTCTAAGAAAATTAATCCAGATGAGATTATTTTTATCCCCTCTAATAACCTCTATATTCGGTGCACTCACACCACTAAAGTTCCTTATGAACCTGCTATAAAGGCTAGCCACCGCGGTAAAATTGTGTGTCTCAAAAGAAATTTTCTATGATGGACACTCCAAAATTGTGTGAACCTTATCTAGGTCAATTTTTAGTTCCTTTTAGGAAATAAAAAATCCTATATATATTAACTCATTTTCCATAAATATGCATTTCTTCAAATTAATCAATTGTTCTTCTCGTGATCTCCACAACACCTACCATACATGTAGCAAATGTTCTTCATATGTCTTGCTGAAAATAAAAAATCATCTAGGTACATGATCAAAACATTTCCTAGAAATGGTTTCAGTACTTGATTCATCAACTTCATAAAATTACTTGGTGTGTTTCTTAATCCTAACAACGTGACAACATACTCATACAATCCTTCTTATGTCTTAAACAATGCCTTCCATTCATCTCCTTCTCTTATGCAAATTTGATGTTATTCACTCTTTAAATCAATCAACCTAAAATACTTTTCTCCACTCAATCAATCCATAATGTCATCCATACATGGAAGTGGTAACGTGTACTTGATAGTGATCTTATTTATGATCCTCAAAGCAATACATATAAGCCACTCACCACCCTTATTTGGTGTTAAAATTATCATCACTACACACAAAATCAAACTCTCTCTAGTTATTTATTTATCATAAAAGTCTTGGGAATGCCTATTTGTGTTTTCATTCTCCTATAATGTCATCTAATAAGTTGTCTTGTTCAAAAAATTGATCCTAAAATTAAATCCATTCGGCGACTCATGCCTCTTATATGTGGTAACCCTTAAGGTAACTCATTGGGCACAATTTTTGTAAATTCTTTCATGATTTCATTTACCTCTTGCGGTATTAATCTCTCTTCCTCAACTAATTTTACCACACTACCTCTTTGTGTGGTCCTCATTATGTGAATAAAATATGCACTATATTGCTTTACTTCACTTAGGAACTACTTACTTGAGAGCAAAAATATTTTCGTTGCTACTTCACCATTCTCTCGTAATGGGTTTAGAGTGTGCTTCCTTTCATCCTTTACTACCATCTAGGTGTTTTTGAGGCCACTATGTTACGCCTTCTGATAAAACTACCAAATGCTACCAAGTAGCACAAGAAAAACATCACACATCACTTTGATACTCTTCATATCTCCCAATCTATAATTTAACCAGACATTGTTCATTGACCAACATCTGGTGTCCTTTTTACAACCATAAAATCCTATATGTATTTGGATGTTCAATTCTCTATATTTTTAACTTATCCACCATCTCTTCAACCACCAAGTTATCGGTGCTTCCACTGTAAAAAATCATCTTGCATAGATTTTCCCTGAACTTACATATCATTCTAAACAAACTTCTCTGCTCATGACCAACCTTTTACTCTTTTTATTTCAATAATACGTGTTTGACATCAATGTTTCATCCATCTTTGGTTCTTCCTCATGACTCAATAAGCCATCTTATTCTCCTTGCACAATGTGTGTTTTTTATATACAATCATTTTAGGTGCGTATGCACTTATATGCTCTATGCCTCATTTCTCCACGCTTGTAACATGTGTTTTTGAATTTACATCCAAAGGATAATTTTACCTTGGATACATTTCCACCTCCTCAAGATGTTCCTTCACTTTGCAATGTAAAGAGTGAATTGCCTTTACCTTGCATAGAATTTTCTCTACTATTGTACCCTATTTGTAGCCTCCTGTGACCTTCCCCTTTCTACAGTTAGCACATTGTTGTTTGCATGCCAAAGTTTCCTTTACCTTTAAATTATATTAATAGGATTATTCCATTGAATAAACTTGCAACATCCTAAACTCAATTTGAATCATATTCTATAATCCATTCATATACCTAGATATATTATCCACATCATCCTCCACATGGCCCTCTCTAATGGCGAGTCAGTAAAATTCCTTAACGTATTCTTTCACACTAAGCTCACTCTATCAAAAACCTTGTAACCTTTTGAACAAACATAGTTGGTAACTTGTGGGAAAAACATTTCCTTGAGTTTTTCCACTGGCCTATCCCATGTCTTGATATTTTACTTGTTATGTTGCACTTAGTTGTTTTAGATAGGTTCCCACCAAAGAGATGTGCAAACTTTCAACTTCATACAAGAAAAATTGAACTTCCTAGGATCTTCCATGTCCTCGTACTTAAAATATTTCTTCATTTTTACTATCCAATCCATGATCTCCAATTTCTCTAAACCACTAGAATAACAAGGAGCATCCAATCTTGGTTTATTCCATACTTTATGAATTGTGCAAAGCAGACTGTCTTTTGGACCATCTTGCACTTCCTCTTCTTCCACATTTACATTCACATTTGCATTTGAATTTGTATCATGAACTCCCTACTGTGCAATCACACATTCATCATCACTATAATCTGACATAACAATGCCTTAGTGTTGTGTGTCTTCCATGGCCTCTAAGCGAGCTTGCATAGTTTGCATCATTTTAACCAAGTCCTCAAATTTGTGCATTGGGTTTAGTGTCCTACATTAACATTCCTTTGGTGTGTCATTTTCCTTTTATGAAATTTGAGACCACAATATTCTACCCAACAATATTCTTACTAGAAGATGCCTACAATGAACTTATACATATAACTCACAATGTGGAAAGCCGCAACTTACTATGTCTCTCTCTCACACCTTCTACCCAATAGTTACTCACTAGAAGATGTGTGAAATCATTTTCTACTCACACTTTGCACTATGGAATACTACATATATCTGTGATGAATCAAGGAAATCAATCCTCGTTATGATACTAAATGATGCATATGGGGTTATGATGCTCAACAAAGAGCCACCTTTCACCTCACAACCCTCAAAACACACCCAAAATAACACATTAATAGAAGGAAGACATACATGGACATAAAGATCACATGAACATAGATTTAAATACCAATAAAAATTTGGGACATATATATAAATAAACAATACCATTATATTGATTTTTAATTATACAATCTCATACAACCTAAGTAATATAATCATCTCCTCTTAACTCATGCCACTCGAGCATGAAAAACCCTCCATGTACTATAAAGTAATACTCAATAAAATTACACCTTTACGATGTCATGCCATTGGACATCACTTATAAGACATGTTACTATGATCATTGAGCTTCCATCCACACTTTAATTTGATTTCCACAAAACTTCAACTTCCTTGATTAAGTTCCAAAAAACTTCGAACTACTTCCATAAGACAATCGGTGTTCTACTTATATAGTCTCTCATGCCAAATTCTAAAACTCCTAAACTTTTGGAATTCAAATACCAGTATAAATGACCCAACAACAAACCCAAACACAACCAATCAGCCTTTCTACAAACTTTTTCATTCAAACATTCAATTATTCTAAAGTTTGTGACTCAAACAAGATTGCACAAACTATTCAATAGACCTTACACTGCATAGGTGAACTATGCACTCTACCAATATTACATAATGGACTTACCCACTCAACAAGATGCAAAAATATACTCCATGGATGCCATAAATACACACTTCTTCAAAAAATGATCCACCAATCAATGCCAAAATACTTAACAAAGTTTAAACACAACTAACTCAAAATTGTTCAATTATTTTTGGTTGATACTAGATTTCATGTGAACTTAGATGCTCTTGCATCATGGTAGTTTGGAACTAGCAAAAATTGTGGATTATATATTAAAAATGGAGAAATATTTGAGTATGAAGACATGGAATATCCCTGAAAGTTCAAGTTTGTGTTTACAAAGTTCAAAAGTCACGTGTCTCTTTGGTGGGAGCATATCCAAACCAATAGAATGCAGTGTGGAAAGTAGAAGATCAGGACACGAGATAGGTTGGTGGAAAATATCAAGGTGAATTTTTTACCCATGGATTACCAACTAAATTTGTTTAGGAATTTATAAATTCTGTAACAAAGGGTGCTTAGTGTGAAGGAGTACACTAAAGAATTTTATCAACTCATTATTAGAGCGGGACACGTGGAAGATGACGTGGAGAATATATCTAGGTATGTGATTGGATTATAGATTGTGATTTAGGATGAATTTAGTCTGTTTCAAGCTCATTCTTTAGAAGAATCCTATCAGTATGCTCTAAAGGAAGAAGAGAAGTTGGTGTGCAAATAATAGAGTGTTACCCACATAAACTGGAAGGTCACACAAGGACACAGACAAAGTAAAGGAAGAGAGAACTCTACACAAGGAGAAGACAAGTCAAGTTCAAACTGCAAAGGGAAGGAAAATATCAAGGAGGTCGAAATTCATATGGAGACAAAGGATCCTTTGGATGTGGAAAAGGTCATAGAGTCAACATCAAGTATTGTAGATGTGGAGAAATAGGGTATAAAACATGAGTTCTTATACACCCATAAAGGTAAGAGAAGTGTGCACATTGTTTAAAGAGGGGAAGATGATATGTCATGCCATGACGAGGAGTTGATGATGGATGAAGAATTGATATTTAAATGTGTATTGTTGAAACTAGAGAAAACTAAATTGGTTTTGAGCATAGAAGAAGTTTGTTTAGAATGACATGTAAGTCGGGAGGAAAGGTTTGTAAGGTAATGGTGGCAATGGAAAAACCAATAAATTGGTTGTGAATTAGATGGTGGATAAGTTGAAATTAAATATAATCAAACACTTGAATCCATACAAGGTTTTATGGTTACAAAAGGGACATCAACTGTTGGTGAAGAAGCAATGTGTGGTAAAATTACATATTGGAAGATAAGAAGATGAAGTGATGTGAAACATCATACCCATGGATGAATATCATATACTTTATGTATATGGTTGGGGTATCAAATAAGGACATACCTCACACCATGCCATACATAGAATACATACGAGATAATAACTTAGAAATAAAGAAACATACACTGACATAAAGATCAAATGAGCAAAGTTTGGGAATAGTAATGCAACTTGTGAATATGTTATTCAAAGGAAAAACACCAAAATGATCACTAATGATACAATATTTTACATTACACATGGATATGAAAAAACATCCATATAATACTCCTCAAATAATTGAATCACTCTTAGGTAGATTTATTTTTACATCTTACTATGGTTATTTTACCATCATCATGATTTCGCGAGGATTAAGCTTGCATCCATACTCTACTTTTAAGCACTTTGAATTCTCCCCATAACTTGAATTGATTTCCTAAGGCACGTAGGTCTACTTATATAGCCATTCATGCCAGCTCCTAACACTCCTAATTCTATGGAATTCAAATGAAGGATCAAAATACCCAACAATAGACCCAAACACAACAAGTTGACCTTCTTTGTGATTTCTAAAATTCAATTATTACAAGTTCGTGGATTGAACATGATTACGTAGACAATGTTGCACCTTAGACAATTAAGAAACAAACTAGACATTACTCAAAGGAACTACGCAATGTATGGATACTGCATAATGGACTTGCACACTCAATAGAATGCAACACTACATTCCACAGCTCACTAGTAACATGATTCTTTAATTCAAAACCCACAAAATACTCCACAAAATAAAAACATCACGTACTATAACTATTTAATTATTTTGGTTGATATATGATTTCCTGTGAACCCAAATGCCCCTTCATCATACACCTTAGGTAATTTTGGAAACTTGAGATCATATTAAAGGAACCAATATGTCATAATGTGTTCCATCCACATATTTACCCAAGTTGCTTCTTCAATATTATTTCCTTTCCACTTGACCAAATACTTAGTGTACTATTTTTTGCATGTATTCTTGATCCAAGTGTCTATTATCCCTTCTACTTCATCACTCTCCTTCTCAATAATCTATTTCATCTAATCTATGTCATCCCCTGATTTAGTTTTATCTCTACCTTCCTGTAATATGTGGTGTGGATAGAAATATGACACATTAAAGATATCATAGATGTCAATTCATTTAGGAAACTCAATCGCATAAGAATTTTGTGCAAAATTATTGACAATCCTTCATGTTCCTATTTTCCTCCACTTAAGTTTATTATATTTTCCTTTCTAAAACCTTTTTTTTAGCAAATATGTCAGGACCATCTCTCCAATATGATATACAAATTTTCTTTGTTTTGTATCTACGCATTGTTTATAGTGGGCATCCATATTTTACAATTGATTACATACTTGTTTAGGCACTTCTTTCATGTGTTTTACAAAATCTCTAGCTATAACACTCATATCTTCATTGTATGGTGTTGTCATGTAAAATGTCTAGGAAATTTACATGACAACCCTATGGAAATTTTTTGTTACTTCTTGGTCAAGCTAGTCAAAATTGTCTCTTTACAAAAAATCAACTGCTGGGAAAGGTTTTAAGAGCTTTGGGTGGTTTCAGAGGCCCAGATTACAATCATCAGAAAGGTATCATAATTTACTTTATGATAGTATGAGTTAGTAAATATTATAGGAACATTAGAATGGTTTTGGGAACACATTCTCTTCTAGTGATTTTTGAAGAAAAGGTGTTTGTGATCATTAGAGAAGAGGCATTTTGTGTGAAAGGGTTTGAGAGCCTCAATTAGTTTTAGGAACCTAAATCATAGTCAATGGAAAAAAATTAGGGTTGATTGACTAAAATCTGAATTTTAATGTTAATCTAAGAAGTAAATCAATGTAATAACTAATTAAATTAAATGAAGAGAATGACCCATGCAACTAAGAAACTAAAAATGTAAAAACCTAATGTGCAAGAAGAGTTAGAAAGAGCTTAGATGATTAGATATTTTTTCAGGACTATGTCACAGAATAGACTAGATGAACAGAATGTAGGAACAACCACACAGGGGCTCCAGAAAGTAGGGCAGACCCAAGCTACTTAGAGGAGTGGGGTGCCTGGGGAAGGATGGGGGTGCTTGGGGCACCCTGGTATGAGATTCTAGGTGCACCTGGTCTATGCAGGAGGTCTAGGGAACCAAACTTCGAGGTCACTAATGATCGTCTATCTTCACTTCCTGTCGCATTGTATGTCGTTGGACTTTACTGGATGCTGTTGATAATCAAAAATGAAGAAATACCTGCAAAACCCAAAACCAAGCATCAAAACCGTAAAAAAATAAAGATACATATGAAGGGGTCAGACTATCCTCAGTGGCCATAATGGTGGACTTACTAACTGATTTTTACACTACATTTCAGACCCAAATGTAGTTCTAGGTGTGTGTGTGTAAATCGTGCCCTAGGTGCTCTTGTGTCAGTCACACTTTGTGAAGTAGCAAGCAATAACTAGATGTAGAAATGTAAATAGATGGTGGATGGAATAGAATAAACTTCCCTCCTATGCAATGTGATATAGATGAACCAACCTTGTCCCTTGTGATGGAGCTAGATGGATGCAAATGGAGCCTTTGATGGATGCAACCTTAGGTGGTGATAGTAGTGACTAGTGCTTGGTCCCTCATTATGGTCTCATAAATTTGTATTTATATGGTTCTCTTGTCCTAATTTCATAATTAACCCTGAAGAGGACGAACACCAAAAAGATAGAAAACTCAAATGGCTAGAAAGTTCCCAAAAGATGTGTGTAAAGTGGAGAAAGGATCAGGGCACTTTGAATGGGACCAAGGCGCTTGGGCACCCCAGTACTGGCCTGGACACCCCGGTCAGGGGTAGAATAACGTGGAATGATGAAAACATTTTGGGAAAGTATATGCTGAAGGTCGAGAATTACAACAGAAAGAAAAGTAAAATGGCCAAAGGACATGGGTTAATGAGTACTTTCTTCACTCAAAAACCATATGAATAGTAGTATGAGATCGAGACTAAATAATACCCAAAGTTTGTGATTTTATGTCTACATTTTCCCCCACTTTATGTTGGTGAGCAGAACGCTTGATAACATAAAGTAGATAGAGATGCTTACATGATGTCCATGTAGAGTGATGTAGAAAATTGTGCTGAAGGAATAGACAAAGCATGGAGTGAAAAAATGATGTAGCGTGGAGACAAAAGATGTAAAAATTGTAAAAAGTGATGTGAGTGAAACTAGGGCAGAAATGTGTATGTAGTTGTCGATGTGAACCCGCATGTTAGTATGAGGTGTGTGTTGCTCATAATATTGCATTGTTTGTTGTTGTTGTTTGTTGTTGTTGTTGACTACTTTTTTCTCATATGGACAGACCTGTAAAGGAGAAGACAATCAAGTAGTCAAATACACATGTATATGTGTAAAAACACTGCATGTATATAGCAATGAAAATATTGGAATGGAAGTATGAAAAATGTAAAAGGAACATGTGCACCTGATCCATGATGAGATAAAGGGTGTAGAAGAGGATATCCTGTAACTGTGAGTGTTTTTGGGTGATCTCACACCATTGTGGCCGAAGAAGTGTAGGGAGAAAGTTGCATTATTCTCCAACCTGTAATTGCTTCCCTGAGAATGTATGAAGAGATCTCTGTACTGCCTAGTTTTTTGGGTGATCCGATGTCGTTGGCTGAAGTAGTGTAGGGAGGAAAGTTTTTTGTATCGTCCAACCTGTAAATGCTCCCTAGAATGCTAAGGACAACTTGTCCTGTAAAATATGTTATGTGTGGGGTTCGTATATTGGTCTGAACCCACTCGTTGTATAACCCACAATGTCAAGGAATGGAAAACTGAACTGAATTGTACCAGTAGAGAGTGTTACGTAGTGTGTAAAACCCCAAATGATGCCCCCTCTTTGGGGGCACATGTGATGTCACTGATAGAGGATGCATCCCCAAAAGAGAACCTTCCATGTAAATTGTGCCCTATAGGGGGAAGGGAATGCACTTGGTAGAAACCAAGGTGCACATAAACAAGTGGCTAGAAACAAGTGTTAGTGTGAACAAGAATGCATGTAGAAAGACAAGTGTAAGCTACGCAAACAATGTAGAAGCTAGAAAGCAAGTAAAAATGCAAGAAGCCAATCATAGACTGCCAAAGTGGGTTGCAAACATGAGACGCCACTCATGATGTCGCAAGACACTCAAGGCCATAATGGCCGCATACAAAAAACAAGTGTGCACACCAAAAAAGGGCAAAGCCCACATACAATAGAAAACAAGGGACAAACAATAGCAAACAAACAAGAAAATATCCATGGAAGCAAATAATCCTGCAAAATAAATGTTACACATGAAGCACTTGCTAGCATGTTATAAAGATAACCCATATGTCAAAAGTGTTTATAACCAAGTAATGAAAATTACTACGTACAAAATGAAACAATGGCACCTATAAGTATGAATGTGGATGCCCCCAAAAACCGTTGTAGGAGTGATAAAAGGCAAGCATCCATGTTACATGTAAGATACTTGTATCTGTACGATCACAACTAGAAAAAGGATGTGAACGTGCATGTGTTTATGGTAAAGATAATGACATACAAGAGATCTAACTAGCATGTGTAGTAAATTGAACATATAGCAATTAAATTAAGCAAGAGTAAAAGAAACCAAGATATGCAACATATTTTGGATGGATGGAATGGAATGCAAGATGGATGATAGGAGCCATGTGCCCCCCAAGTGAATGGATTTATATACAATAAGGTTCATTTAATTCACCCCCTCAGTAATCAAGAATGAACCATAAATGAGAGTGTGTCATCAGGAAATGGTTGAAGTGTGGTTGTATCTAACACATTGTGATGAGTTTGTATGTGTAGTGATGATATGTGACCTAGAGATGATGTATGTGCATGACCCTATAGCTGAAGTGTATATCATGACAAGATGATCAAAGGAGTGATGATGTATCTTAAAGCGTATATCACTACAAGATGAATAAAGGGAGTGGTGATGTAGACTAAAGCGTATACCACTAAAAGGTGATGGGATAGGTGACCATTTATCCTATAACGTATCTCAGTAGCCTAGGAATGTTGTATGATAGAGGGATGAATGTATGAGTGTGTGAGTATGATGAGGTCCATTTAATTTGTAAACCCTCGACAGTCGAGTATGGACCGAGGAACTAGAGTGCGTCATAAGGTAGTGAGTGCAGTGCGTAGAAGAGGTAAAATAGTATGTGTAGATGATGAGGAAAGATGACCATGTGATGTGTAGAATGTGTAAATATGCAATGTGTAATATGTAATGTAATGTGTAGATAGACTAATAGTGTGAAATGCGCGCTATGTAGTACATAGAATGAGTAGGATGTAAAGCTAGACTTATAGATAATAGGAAGTGTGACACATGTATGATGAATACTAGTATGGATGTATGATGTGTAGATGCATAATGTTAAAATGATGTAGACTAAATGTAGAATTAGGATATAAGACATATAACATGAGATGTGTGGAGAGACGTAATGTGTAGTGCCTATTGTGTAGTGTTTGGGGTTCATGTTTAGTATGCCCTCAATAGTCAAGTGTGAATGAATGTAAGAGTGAGAGTCATCGGGTAATGGTAATGCTAATGTGGGATGTGTTGTATGTTATTCCCAAGAATGAATTGTGTAAGATGAAGGATGCAATGTTATAATGTGATCTAAATTATCAATGTCATCTAGAAGATCATCGTTTCAAGGTCGTAGTTGAATGGATAAGAATTGGTTACTTGATAAGTTATAGTGTTAGTTGATCAACGTAATAGAGCCATTGAGGTGTGAAGTTGAAGTACATACCCATGGCATATTCCTCATCAGTAAATGGAGGAAGTGGTACAATGTGACGGTATACCAATGAGTGATATTTTATGTATGAGCCAAGTAAAGGAACTATTGCAAATAAAGATACGAAAAAAGGTTCTTTATGGGGAACATACCCCTCAATGTCTATATGATGATAAGATTGAGAGTGTCCCCTAATGTAATCAAGTGACATGATTTCCCTAATGACCAAGCGGTGCATGAATTCGTGGAGGATCACGTTGAGAAGGAATATCATGAGGTGAAATACATGGTGAGACCATAAGCAAAAGTGATGAAAACACCCCCATAATAAAGTAGGAGGAGCATATAGTGTCGGATAGAGGTCCTCAAAATGAAAACCTAGTCGAGCCAAACCCTCATGTGTACAGCAGTTTCATCGCAAGCAGGATCGAAATGGAATGTGTTCCCAATATGAATCATTATGAAGAGCATGAAAGTAAATGGAGGTGTGCGTAATATAGATGGTACATGTGAAGGTGGTAGGTGATAGAGTTGACGTCCATAGACTATAAATGCCCCTCATAAAGAATCATATAGTAGTAGTAGCAGGTGGCATAGAATAAAATGCATCTATCACACAAAGGACACATTCAAATGGTGGCAAGTGATGGTGGTTCATCCATAGGAATTAGGATCATGTGTAGTATCATTGTGGAATATGAAGAATAGTATTAAGAGCTCAGATCACAATATTGGAATGGATGTTTGATTCTTCAAAAATCATATATTCAATGCCATTCATTATGAATTTAACACATTGATGTATAGTAGATGGTGACCTTGATATGGCGTGAAGCCATGTCATACCAAGAAAATACTTGTAGGAGATTGGAAAATCAATGATGAAGAACACAATATTGATAATTTATTTCCCTAGAGTGATAGGTAGTGTAATGTGACCAACACATGGATGAAGAAAACCATCATAAGCACACATGTAAAAGACAAGATGGACTAACATCACGAGCGGAAAGACATAAGATCCTTCAATAAATGGCATGGAACACAATTTTGAGAGTGTAATCCATTGTCAATTAAAGTGTGTTTGAAACCTACATTCTGAATACAACACATAATATGAAAAGGTGGGTCATTATTGAAAGTGTGAACATCAGCTAGAGGATTAGACTTGAAAGCAATGTGTTGAGAAAATGCGTCAACAAATGTTTGATAGACCGAGTCAGGATGCATATCAACACAAATGCAAGTAGTAGCAAAAAGATGTTGGACTCTATGCCTTAGATTAGGATTGGAAGCAAATAATGATTGATTTAGATAGTCATGATGACTAAACTCTAGGATGATAAGCAAAGAATGAAGATCCTATAAGCATGAAAGATCGAGTCGGGTTCACCAAAATGATTAAACTAAAATAGAATATATGGGGGCCTAATTTAGTTTAATCTAAATGCTATGCAAAGCAGTAAATGATAGCTAAATAAATGACCCAAGCAACTAAGAAAGTAGAAATGTAAAACCCTAATGTGCAAGAAGAGTTAGAGATATCTTAGCTAATTCGATGAGTTTGTTGGACTGTGTCACAGAGATAAACTAGATGAACAGAATGTAGGATGTGACCACACAAGGATCTGGAAAAGTGCATATCCATGAGCACTCTGAGTACTTGGGGTTCTTGGAGAGGGGTGCCTGGGGCACCCTGGTTTGAGATCTGGACACCCTGGTCTGTGTAAGAGGTCCAAAAACCAAACTTACAAGGTTTCACTGAATGATCGTGAAGTCTCTCGACTTCCTGTCACATTGTATGTTCATTGGACTGCACTGGATGTCACTAATAATCAATGATGAAGAGAATACTTGAAAAACTCCAAGCCAAGCATCAAAACCCTAAAAAATAAATATGCATATGAAGGGGTCAGATTGTCCTCAGTGGCCACAATGGTGGACTTACTAACTGAGTGTTGCACTACATTTCAGACCCAAATGTAGTTTTAGGTGTGTGTGCAAATTGTGCCCTAGGTGTTCTTGTGTCAGTCACACTTTGTGAAGTAGCGAGCAATAACTAGATGTAGAAATGTAAATAAATGGTGGATGGAATAGAATAAACTTTCCTCCTATGCAGTGTGATGCAGATGAACCAGCCTTGTCCCTTGTGATGGAGCTAGATGGATGCAAATAGATCCTTGGATGGATGCAACCTTAGGTGGTGATAGCAGTGACTAGTGCTTGTTCCTTCATTATGGTCTCATAACTTTTATATTTATATGGTTCTCTTGATCTAATTTCGTAATTAACCCTGAAAAGGCTGACAACAAAAAAGATAGAAAGCTCAAATGGCTAGAAAGTTCCCAAAAGATGTGTGCAAAGTGGAGAAAGGATCAAGGCATCCCAAATGGGACCAGGGAACCTAGGGTGCCCCAATACTGGCCTAAGTGCCTCAGTTAAGGGTGGAATAACGTGAAATGACAGAAAAAAGACTGGGCATGTGTGTGTTGAAGGTCATAAATGACGACACAGAGAAAAGTAAAAAAGGCCAAATGACATGATTTAATTAGTACTTTATTCACTCAAGAACCATATGAATAGTAGTATGAGACTGGGACTAAATAATACCCAAAGTGCATGATTTTGTGTCTATAAGGGTCTACTACATGCCATCGGAAGTGGAACCGTTTTATGAAATGTAAAGCCTTAAATTTATTGGAGTGTCAACTTCCATAAAAGGTTTTAGGAGTTCTAAGTGGATATGGAAACCTCTATAATAGTTAAGAGATGGATTATGTAGTTCTTCACATTTTTCAGGTACTAGTTTTTATTTTGGTTATTGTAATTTTGTTCTATGGCAAAAAATCAAATGGTGCCTCATCATGCCCACTTCCGTCACTTTTGGGTTTTTTCTCAAAAATACAAATACAAGCACTTTCAACTCTTGGAAATGGTTGTAATAGAATCCTTTGATGTTTTATAGTTAATTTTTTATATTATATGACCTAATAAGTCCTTCTCTTGCTCTGAGAATGAAGGTTCCACTTTTTAGTTCCTGTTTAGACCCCCATATGCGCTTTTGGGAACTTTAGTTCCTCCTTTCACTCCGAAATGTGATTTTAGAACTACTTCGTTCCAATTTGAGGTTCAAAATGTGCCATGGTTCCTTATTGCACTCAAAAATGCACTTTTGGGAAGTTCTAGATTCTAATTTGTAGTTGGGGCTTGCGCTTTTTCACCTTAGTTCCTCATGGGAACTAAGAGTGTGCTTTTGACACTTAAGTGGTTATATATTCTATTTTGAAGTTGAGTTTTCACTTTTTAATCACTCAAGTTGGTTCCAAGTTCTATTTTTCCATGGGCTTGCACTTTTTGCCACTTAAGTTACGTCCACTTTCTTTTGGCCCATTGATATGCACTTTATTGGTTCATGTCTCCTTTTTTTGCATTAACATGCCTTAAAGTTCCACTTGAACACCAAAAATCCACCCAATAACCTTGGAGGTTCCTCATGGAGACCAAAAATCCACCCAATAACCTTAGAAGTTCCTCATGGAGTCCAACAATCTACCCAAGAACCTTGGAGTTCCACTTGAAGTCCACAAATGTGCCTAAGAACCTTGGAGTTCCTCCTCCACTTCAAAAATGTGCCTTTCCTCCCCAAAACACAAGTAAAATCATTTAAAACACCTCTTTATCAGCCCAAACTCCATTTTATAACAAAATTGCTTCTCCATTTTGTTCCACGAACTTCATTTCTTCCTTTCATTCCTCCATGAAAGCTTGTTGATGTCCTAGGTTTGCAAGAATTTTTGCTCATATATTGAGCTTCCATGGGAAAAATCCTCTGTAATTTTACATGCATGACCTTTATATAACCATTTGAAAATTGCGGTTGTAAAAGCCATTGTTTTCCATATTTCTCTAAAAAATCAAATTGTTCATATCTTACAAACCCCATGATCAATCCACATGAAACTTTTCCCATGTGATCTCTATAAAAAATGCCTTTCCATTTATCCATTCATATTTTTCTAGAGTGGGAACTTTTGTGTGTCTAGTTATGTCCTTACACCATGCTCATGCATGTAAGGTTGTGGAAGTCAACGCGTGCAAGTTTCCTTTACCTTTTGTGCAAACCTATCACGTCGTAGTGTAAACTAGGGTGAGCTCACCTGAAGTGCGGTAGGTTCCAGGTCCCATCAAGGTTAGCATGGGTGAAGTGGGTTAGTTGTTTGAATAAAAAATACTTGAATTCGTAATTAACTCACCACATATAATTAACAAATACAATTATTGCTCAAAATACAGGTTTCTCATATATTAATCACCTGTTGCACAATTACATGCATGGTATTCAAGTGACTTATAGATTCATACTAGCTTAACGGTAGACCTTTCTCTATAAAAGATACACAATGCGACTATTTTGACTCTCTCACACACACGTATAATGGATATCTCACGAGGTATTTATATTAGTGTGGAATTTTCATTCACCAGTCTTCGAAGTGCTATAAATAGCCCTTGAGTTATAACTATTAATAAAATAGTACATCTAGGCGGTGGCTAAATATAGCCACTCAATGCCATACCCTTTTTCTCTACATGGTGATCCTTCGAGAAGTTAGTTGCCTGTTCTTAGTAAAGTTCTAATTTTATCCATTCTTCCACTGATTCCATGCAAGTGTCCCAATCCGTAATTGGAAGTCTATTCTTGGCCCTACTTATATATGTTCTTCTTTATCATATATGCCTTTGTATGAAATTATCCTTCATGCATGCTCTTATATCCTTTCTCGGTGCTTCCTTTTCCTTACTCAATTCTATGTGTGGTCTCTAGCTCCATATTCATGTGCTTGTCCCTTGTCTTGTTTTCCTGTGCACTTACTTCTTTTCTATTTTTCCTCTGCGTGCATCCTTTCTCAGAGTTCCACGTGTCCTTCCAAATAATAGTAGACCATGAATAAATAATAAAAATTTATGGGTCCAACATAACCCCATACTAAATCTATTGTATGTCCTCAGGAAAATCTTATTGGACTTCTTCAAATAATTCTGACGCCTTGGCCTTTAGTAGGTATTTATGTGTTTGCCATTTATTTATTGCCTCATGAATAAGCTGGCCTAAGTTGTCCAATTGGGTGGCTATTTGGTTGAAAACTTTAGTGCATTTTTCTCTTATGTTTATTGCCATATGTAGGTCTTCAAATTTCTTGCGTAACTTTGTGTGTGTATTTTCTAGCTATCTCATCCTTATTGGTGAGCTTCCTCAATTCTGTCAACCTTTGCTTCACCATTTCTTTCTTTTCCATGATGTATTTGCTAGCCTTTTCACATTCCTCCATCAATTTGTTCCTATCAGATTTATCAAGAGAATCATCCTCTAGTTTGGATTCTAGAGAAGTGAGCTTATTGGTATCACGCGCTCTTATTATTTGGGATTGTTTGTAAATTCCCTTCGATAATTTATTAGCTTTCACGGATTTTTCTTCCATTTACCTTGTGAGATTTTCACAAGATTCCAAATTCTTCGAGCATATGACCTATATGTTTTCTTGGTCATCTATCTGCTTCTTGGCCCTTTCTCGTTCCTTTTCAATTTGTTTAAAGAGTATTCCTATGAGTTGTTCCAGTTCATCAATATTTTCCCCTTTAATGAGTAGGTTGGCTTTGGTAAGTTCAGACTCATTGCGAAGAATTATATCCCCCAATGCTTTTGCTTTTCCATCCACGCACTCCTACTTTTCCTTTAAGTTTTTGTTCTTATACTGTAGCTTGCAAAATTTACTATTTTCTTCCATGAGCTCTACCTATAATTTTTGCGACTGGACCCTATATAAATGAGACTCGTGACTATTATGTAAATTTTGTTGAATTACTTCTCCAACAATTTTCAGTAACGCCTCACCGCTTGAGTTTGTGACATGTTGTAAGTTATTGCGAGGAGGACATGATATCCTTCCTTGGTATGAGCAGTATGTATGTTATCACTCAACAACTCAATTAGTGTCTCCTTTGTACATATGTCTAAAGAGAGTGATAATGCCTTTTTATAACACTTGGTAGACAAGGTGTTTTGAGGTAATCCCATGAGAATAATTCTTTGACGTTCTTCCCCTTTTGATATGCTTCTTGTTGGTTCATATTTTGATCTTTCAAATAAACCTTTCTTTTCCCGTGCACTCTTAGTGTCCTTGATTGTTTCAGTGTTCCGCCTTCATTCTTTACTGGTTTTTGCAACGTTCCCCATTGATCCAAGCCTCATATCTGAAGAAAACTGTGTCATTTGCAAGTCTGTCACGTCATTTTTTAATAACATTTTAACATATTACATGTTTTATGGTGTATTCATGATTTGTAGGTTTATGAGGAAGTGGAAGAACTCCTTGGTAACTAATGAAATGTTTAAACCTTTGAAGAAAGGATCTTTTTACTTTGGAAATTTTCCTTGTGCGAATTCATAGGTTTGTATTTAGTGCACAAATGCAAAGTGCAGATCTATCCCCACCGCCCCATTTGACCTAATATTCGGAGAATCTATGAGTTTCAGGCCCTTAAAATAGTTTTACACTTCTTGTATAAAGTTATAATTAACAAGTAGAAGTTTGTGGCCCACAAGACAATATATTGGGGTATCTTCACACCTTCGTGTCTTTTAAACAAGTTTTCACCTTATGCAAAGTTGCAATGTGCAATTCATTCCCTGACACCCGACGGAGAGAATATTCTATGAATCTTGCAAGTGGTGGGTGGGTGTACTTTGTACCCCTACACTTTGCAAGTTCGCATATTATGTAAACATGCAGGATGCACCTCGGAGCCCGACACCCAATAGAAGGAAACGTGGCACCCTATCAATGCACTTCGTTATCGGGAACCTCAAGCAACTTTGCACTTTGTAGTTTTACAATTGATGCAAAAATGTAGTGTGCGTCCCGAGGTTTGATGCCTGATGGTGGACATGCAGAAGCTCGTTAACACATCTTGAGATTGGGCATCTCACAATGCCTTGCACTTTACATTTTTACAGTTGTTGTGAAAATGTAAACTACTTCTTCATCCCCGATGCCCGATCTATATCTGCACAAATGGACGACCCGCGTTTAAACTTGGATTATAAATCAATGGCCATGATTGTGCTAGAGTAATTAAACCTTCCTCCATTAATGGGCCTAATGTGAAGAACTATATGTTTAAAATGTTGACTATCTCACTCTATTATCATATTTCAATGAGATAGAGTATTTCTAGAGCCCTAGAAAGTGAATCAAAGCCATCAAATTTGAGAACAAGTTGTAGAGATTTATATTGAGGGAGAATTGGAATATTTGTGCCCTTGTTCAGTTTGTAATTGGAGGTTTTAATTGCCTATGCATGGGTGAGCTCTAAGGCTAGATACTTCTATGTTTGCATTGTTCGAGGGGTTTTGGGTGGTTTTTAATGTGTTCTCTTTCTTTTGCACTTGTTCTTGTCCTCTGTTCATCGAGACTGTGTTTTTCACTCTGAATTCCAGGATGAAGATCAAATTAGTTGATATCCACATTACTTCCAATATCACAAGAAACATAGATGAAGTAACCGATACAAATTTGGGTAATGCCAACCTAGTTGATTTTATTCAAAGGATTCATGCTCTCGACAAAGTAAATTAATGGCATATATTGATGCAA
This sequence comes from Taxus chinensis, assembly GCA_019776745.2. Lineage (NCBI taxonomy): Eukaryota > Viridiplantae > Streptophyta > Pinopsida > Cupressales > Taxaceae > Taxus > Taxus chinensis. The sequence continues at coordinate 12,386,760 of CM034153.1, forward strand.
GAGGTGTTGCTTTGACCTTTGCTTTTCCTCCTTCCATTCAATTCCCTGAATTGGTATGGGCATGTGTAGATAATTACAACCCTGAAACCATGGAAGTACTGGATGACAATGGTTCCAAAGTTCTTTCATTAACTCCAAAGAAATTCCAACTAAAAAGGTGTGGGCTACCTACCATGCTACATTTTCCAAGATTATACACAATTACTAATTGTAAAAGGCTAGGGGTTCTTATACAAGGCTTCCCAAAAAATTGACAAGATTAGACTTCATTAAGGAAGAGGACATCATTACCCTATTGAGAAAAATGGTAGGTTTGAGTTCTGCATTTACTTCCAGGAGTGGATGTTTAGGTATATAAAAATTATCCTCACTTTCAAAGAGAATATTTTTGGGTTGAACTCATTAGAAAATCCATCTATGATCAACTTATTAAGACGATTATACGAATTCAGGAAGGATTTAAACACATATGTGAATTTTACATGACATCCTACTTTGTATACAACATAGCATGCCACAAATCCCTTCCTAATATTCCAAGGAAGAAATATGATGTATACCTTCAACTGAACTTGGAAAATCAAGGAGTTGACTTTAGGAGAGCTCATGATGCTTTCTTTGCACCTATTATTTGTTTATTCAGGCTAGAGTGGGGAACAATATAGAATATTTTTTGATGCAAAGAAAGTGATTAGCGAGTTTGGTTGCTATTTCATATAATTCAAATTCTTCACTTACTTAAGAGTGAGTGGCTTCCAAGGCACTCCATATATGTTACCTAGGTACTTAGATGATAAGTGGGCACTTATTGAATTGTCTAGACAATTTTTTGATGTGCACAAGCTGATTTCAAGGAAGCACAAAACAAATATAAAGTTCCCAATTACTATTAGGAGGTATACATGCTCCAATGTTGTTAAAGTCGGGCTTCTAGATGCATAAATGAATATGATGGTTATGGAAAAGTTCTAAGCAAGGCCTAACTATAATATTAGGTGGGTAATGCATACAATCCTAAGAAGATCATATGAGTATGAGACCCATTATGAAGACTATTGGATGAACTGCAAGAGTGAAGAAGAGGTTAGACTTAGAGATTTCTCTAGGATGACCTTGACACAAATCACTGATTACAAAGTTGCAATTATTTCACAAGGCCTTGTAGATGATGACCAAGTGATAAGCATGTTTTATGTTGACAAGAACTTACCGTACAACCAGTAGAGCCACCTGATTAGAACAAGGAAGAATCCACACAACTACATGACATAACTGTTGATGTTATAAGGAGAACCTTGACTTGGCTCATGCAAAAAGGAATAGATTTATCACTTTAGAACACTATGGTGTTAAAGGAATACATGGCTTCAAGGACTTTCAAGGAGGATCTTCCTCCTTTGGAAGAAGGTGCAGCGACAATGGATCATTTGAAAAGTAAAACACCTCATTTCTCATGCAAGAGGCCTACTTTTGGGATGGTGGAGGAATGGAATGCTACTACAAGTAAAACATGTACTTATGTGTCCTATCTAACCCAAAGGGTAGAGGAGATGCTGATGAAAACCATGAAAGATAAACCCACCACTCATGTAATTCCATTGCAGCTCCCACATGCATCAAAACCTAAGACATCTACTATAGCTCCTCAAGGACCCTCAATCAAAGGGAAATAAGTGAGGGGATTTCTCCTGCAAATAGAATCAAGGCTTGGATCGACAACATGATCCATGCAGGACAAAGAAGGTGAGGAGAAGCCTAGCCTTAAGCATTTTATAAGAACTAAGAAGGCTAGAGTTGAAACCCCTGCAATAGGATGAGTTACAAGTGCAACTGTCATTGGAAACATTGTAACTCTTAAATTACATAAGAAATAGGTGGAAATAAAAAAGGTGATTGATACCACTCCACCCATTGAAACAATGGGAGTTCTAATTGCAACAATGACTCAAGATAAATCAACTATAGAGGTTGAAGTGGTGGACATTGGAGAGAAAGAGGAAACCCATACTCAGGAGTTTGTTTATTTGTTGCAAGGCCTTATAAAAGAAGAAGGATCCGACCTCCCCTTACTTAACAACCAACAAGTAAGAGTCCCAGAAATGTAAGTTGATGGGAAGAGTGAAGCTTCCATGGTAACTCAACAACCTACAATTGAGGTACCTACAGTTGAAGTATCTTCAATAGGCGCAGGTTTAGTGGAAGTACCCTTTAAAGAGGAAATTTCATCTGAAAAGGAACAAACTCAAATTGAGACAAAAATTTCTAGCTATGAAGGGTAAGTTATCACAGATGATCCTATTGATAAGGCATTGGAAGTTGTTGAGAGAGTATTGGAAAATCATGAAGTTTTCAAGGAACAACAAGAAGAGAAAGTTCAAGAGGAGGTTTAAAAGACAGCTCACACAATAGCTCCACCCGAGGAGCCTAAAATAAATGATGAAGAAACTAGGCTAGTTGATATAAGTATCACACAACTTGAACCTGAAAAAGTAGAAAAAGAGGTGGAGGTTTCACAATTATAAGTTCCAATTCTCGAAGTTAACCCCTTGGCCTCAAAAGAGATTGTGGTTGTCCCTAACACCTCTCAACAGATGCCCCAAATTCAAAAGGAGGGGAATACCCCAACAACAGGGTGGTTGGCAGCTGCCCTCCCAAAAAGAGAAAATGTGAAGATTTAGTTGGAGGCTTTCAATTTAGAAAATATCATGACATTTAGACAACCAATGGCCCTAAAGAAAGTAAGGGTGTTGTCAAAAACTATTGTGGGTTCCCAAGGGGAAAGGTCCATATATATTGCAACTCCTAAGGGAGATATACTAAGAAGTGAGGCCGCCCCTGCAGACTGCCAAGTTACATAAATACCTTTGGGAAAGCCCACCACTGAGATCTTAAAATGTTGACATGATTATTCACATTATGAAGTTGTTTTAGGATGTTTGTGGCATTTATATGAGCATTATAATATACCATGGAAGCTAAAAATATATTAAAATGATAATACTCAAGAATTTATAATATTTTACACAAGAAAAATGCATAAACACCATGATATATATGTAAATATATACTAATTAGTTACTAATAATATAAATAAGTGTTAACCAATGGTTATCACGAGTCATTATGAGTGAAAAGACACAACCTTTACCTTTTAAAGGCTATATAATGATGTAAAATGAGGGGAGAAGAGAATATCACGAAAATGAGTGAGAAGAGTTAATTTAATCATGAAAATAAAAGAGAGAAATCAATGTCAGGAGTGAGTGATATGAATATAATCAATTCAAACATATATTTATGAATTTTATGTAATTAAGATCAATGTGTGTGTGTGTGTGTGTGTGTGTGTGTGTGTGTGTGTGTGTGATATTTGTGGTTTGAACCATTGATGTGTTGATTATTATGTTTATTCATGTTTAATAAAGGATAAATATTTATTTTAGAAGAGAGAGCTACCCTCTTGGTGATGTTATCTCTAGTTGGAATGAACAAACTACTTAACCCTCACATTGACGTTGAGGCTTAATGTCAACATTTTGGTGTCTGAGCCCAGGTCCAGCTAATTAATATCTACATGAGGATAGCGGGAGAAAGAAAATAATTTTAAAAAGAGGAAAAAAAGAGAAAAAACATGCATATAATATGTGGGGAAAATATTAACATGAAGATTTGTCTCGCCCTCTTTTAGAGGGGTTTGGCACCTGGGGGGTAGTGGGCGAAAAAGGGGGGATCTAAAGGAACAATTTTTTTTAAAAAAAATAGTGTATAGTGGTTGGGGGAGTAAATAGGGAAATAAAATAGAGTAAAAGATAAATTAGGAGAAGAGATAGGGGAAGAAAATATGGAAAAGTAGAGATTAGAGAAGGAAAGGAAAATGAAGTTATTTATTACTTAGTCATGGGAATAGTAGTGAATTAAGAAGTGATTTTTCTCCCTTAAACATAAGAGATTGTTGAGGAAATGAACCCCTTGGACCAAACATCACCCCCCTTCATTTAAAGGTGTTAGAAAAATGAGGGACTTAGTTCAAAAGGAAGGAGAGGCAGTTAAGGAATTCGATCAAAGATTCAAGAATATTGTACATAAACTAGATGAACCACCAAATGAGAAAAAAAGAGTTGAGTTTATTTTTGGATTGTTAACATATCCAAGATTTTTAATTGAGGGAAAAGAGTTCATAACATTCATGAAAGGATAGGAAATGACATCAAAACTAGAAGCGAAACCATGGAGGAGAGAGTGTGAAATGGTATTAAAAGTGGAAAAGCTACAAAATGAATTATTGCACCTAAGACAAAGACTTCATCGAAGTAATAGACGAGGATACCTTTGGAGATATCAAAGAGATAATGGATATCATGGGGGATATAAGGGACATAATGAAAAAACCTTCAGGGGATATCCAAGAGATAATGGATATCATAGAAATAATGTAAGGGGATACTACAGAGGATACCATGGGAGATATGAATGAAATAACTATAATAGAGAAAACTATCATCATTATTATGGAGACAATAACTACAATAAAGGATGGTATGAGAAAATATATAAAAAATATAGAGAAAATGGCCAATGGAGAAGGTCAATAACATGTTATTGGTGTGGAAAAAATGGACGTATACTACAGAATTTTGAGAAGAAGATACATACTGAACAAAGATTTTACAAAGAGAAAGGGGAACAACAAGAAAAGAGACCAAAATAATAGAAACTTCTGAAAAATCTACATCCATGGAATTGGTTGGGCCACAATATGAAAAATCATGACAAGCAAAGAAGAATCATATGGAAGAGAAACTAGAGAACCAAAAAAGGGAAAACGAATAAGAGATAAGGAAGTTAAGTATTAAAGGAGAAAATGAAACTGTGACATTGTGTGAGGATGTTGCAGAAAAAAAGAAGGAAAAGGTAGACAAAGAAAAAGAGAAAAAAAAAGCAAAACCACGAGGAAATAGAAAGAAAAGAAAGGGTGATAAATGAAAAGACGAAAAATATACTTAGGTAAAAAAATTGTATAATACAAAATGAATACGATGGAAGGAAAAAGGATGAGGATTGTGATGTTAAAAAACTAGAGAAACATGTCAGATACTTGAGAGGGGTATTGCGAGATGATGATGGAGAATGATTCATTTAGTCGCCCGAAGGAAGCACAATTATCCCAGAATAGAGGGACCAAGACAAATCCTTGGGGAATAGAGGCACTAGAAAATTACAGCTTATGAAGACTTTGCAGAATGAAGATTCTGAAGATGAATCAGATGCAGATCTTGTCGAATTTATATTCAAGAGAGAAGCCAAGGCGCACATCTTCTAAACTTCGAAAACTAGGTGATTTATTCATCAAAACTTGTGTATGGTAACACAATTCTTCATTAGTTGGTTGTCTCGAGGACAAGACAATGTTTAGAGTCCGGGGATGATGTTGACAAAGTCATTCATATTATGAAGTTGCTTTATGATGTTTGTGGCATTTATATGAGCATTATAATATACTGTGGAAGCCAGAAACATATTAAAATAATAATAATGAAGAACATATAATATTTTACACAATGACAATACATAAACACCATGATAGATATGTAAATATCCACTGCTTAGTAGTTAATAATGTAAATAAATGTTAACCAATGGTTAGGTACATGAGTCATTATGAGTGAAAAGACACAACCTTTACCTTTTAAAAGCTATATAATGATGTAAAATGAGGGAAAAAGAGAATATCACAAAAATGAATGAGAAGAGATAATTTAATCACGAAGATAAAAGAGATGAATGAATGTGAGGAGTGAGTGATATGAAAATAATCCAATCAAACATATATTTTTGAATTTTATGTAATTGAGATCAATATATATGTGATATTTATGGTTTGAATTATTGATGTGTTGATTATTATGTTTATTCATGTTTAATAAAAGATAAATATTTGTTTTAAAAGAGAGAGCTACCCTCTTAGTGATGTTATCTCTAACTTTGATAAACAAACTACTTAACCCTCACATTAACATCGAAACTTAAGGTCAACACCATGCTATTTATCCACCAAACGAAATTGGACATGGCTTATTTATCCACCCTTACAGGTGCTCAATCAAAAAAAACTTGGACGTGGCTTATTTATACACCATCATTGTCCTCTCATCTCTGAGCACTTAAAAACATAAAATATTATCGGCACCCACGTGCTTTTTTTGATAAATTTGAAACCGTAACTGGTTGCAAGAGTACGTTCGGCTAGAATCCATGGCTGCTATAACTGCTCAAAAGTTTGGCTCTACCATGCACAAACTGGGAAGTTTTCCAATACCGCCATTTTCAGTGCGTAAAAGAAGTATTTACAGAAGCATATATGGTATTAAGTTAGTTCAGATCAAAAGTATATACAGTAATATGGAAAAACGGAAGTGGGTAGTGCCTAAAAACAGTTACAGGACTGTATGTAATGCAGGGGCAGCTGAATTGGGAGGTTCAGGAATTGGGTCTTTTGAGGAATTGACTGAACAGAGACTAGATGGAGAAATCAGGCCTAAGAAGAAGAAAAAGAAGAAGGTATCTGTAGCTGGAGTAGACCAAGATGAGTTGGTGGATCCCCTAAATTTAGCTGATCCAGACAGTCTTTTTGTGGAGTTCAATGGGGTTCATCTCCATCATAAGGTGGCTGATTTTTCTAGTGAAATTTCAGCGGCGAGTGCTTCAGATTTGGACAATGGTGTGACTACCAAAGAGAATAGCATTAGTACTTCTATTGGGATTCCTGCAATTTTATTGCATGGGTTTGGAGCCACTGTGTTCTCATGGGAGCGGGTGCTGAAACCTTTGGCTAAGCTGATTGGGTCTAAAGCGGTGGCTTTTGATAGGCCTGCATTTGGGTTGACCTCTAGAATTGAGATCCCAGCTACTGGGAAATTGTCCACCATGAACCCCTATTCTATTGGGTTTTCCATTGCTGCAACCTTGAATTTTATCGACCTCCTGCAGTCCCAGAAGGCTATATTAATCGGGTAAGCAAATGAAGTCAATTAATTGGATAATGGATCTCAGTAGACTGCAATTGCAAGTAAATGTCAGTTTTGTGCTCTCAAAATTTATTAACACTTCTATCCATAATGCACTAAAGGTTAGATGAACCCAGGCCATCATCACGTCAATTTCTCTGCCTTGCCACTGTTATCTCTAGTAAAATGCCACTTTTACTGCCGAAAATGGAAAAGCATTTTATAGTAGCATGTCAAAGAGAAGGATCTTAATTGCAAATAGAGATTCTGCCAAACTCACCTCATCTTTTGTAAGGGCCATTTCACTGATAGAGCAATGTGAGTTTGATAGAAACTTTTTGATTTGCATAAAAAAGAAAGAAAGATACTGTATACAGGATTGACCAAATAAGAGGGGTTAAACCAAACGAATAAACCCTAGGGCCTAAACAAACAAGTCTATATAAAATCATATAATACGAAAAAATCCTGCAAAAGGAAGGCTTAGCACCAAAATGAACCCCTTGTGGATCCAAGAGAAGAGGTTTGATGGAGAATAAGGCTTTACGCTCTATAGGAATCAGGAGCAGAAGAAGGGCCGGCATCCTCATTGATCACGACCAAAGGTAAAATACAGAATCTAATGATGTTATCAGAAGAAGGGCCTAGACTAAAAGGGACTCGGTGAAAGATCCAAGAAGATAGTAGGGTCCTTTCCAATGCTTTGCCCAACATCCACAGCAGATGCTTTAGATGCAGAGAGATTAGTAACACACGTCAGCCCCTGTAGGCTGAACTGTTGAGTTTAAATAGTCCTTTACCAAATATTGAAGACTTTGATTATTTCTTGAAGTAGGTGATGAGTTGAGATCTTATTTAGTATTGCTGCAATATATGCAGCAAGACCTATTATAATTAACTCTAGCTTCATGTATTACGAAATGGAGATTGTCCTTAATTCATGTGGTGAGCTTATCTGCAGGGGTACTTGGTACTAGTGGAGAGATGTTATAAATCGAACAATGTTAATGGGACGGAGTATGTACTAGCGCCATTTTGTCCATTATTGTTAATCTCAATCTTCCATGACCATACTAGGAGTAAAGAAGAGAGGCAGTGGAGAGAGAAATGTTGTTGACTTCAATCTGGTGGAGAGAGAGATATCCAGGCAGTAATCAGGTGGATAGAGTAATTCGATCTTGATAGAAACTTTTTTATTTACATAAAAAAGAAAGAAAGATACTGTATACAGGATTGACCAAAAAAGAGGGGTTAAACAAAACGAATAAACCCTAGGGCCTAAACAAAACGAATAAACCCTTGGGCCTAAACAAGTAGGTATATATAAAATCATATAATACAAAAAAATCCTTCAAAAGGAAGGCTTATCACCAAAAAGAACCTCTTGTGGATCCAAGAGAAGAGCTTCAATGGAGAATAGGGCTTTACGCTCTATAGGAATCAGGAGCAGAAGAAGGGCCGGCATCCTCATTGATCACCACGAAAGGTAAAATACAGAGTCTAATGATGTTATCAGGAGAATGGCCTAGACTAAAAGGGACTCACTGAAAAATCCAAGAAGATAGTAGGGTCCTCTTTCCAATGCTTTGCCCAACATCCACAGTAGATCCTTTAGATGCAGAGAGAAATTAGTAACGCATGTCAGCACCTGTAGGCTGAAGTGTTGAGTTTAAATAGTCTTTTACCAAATATTGAAGACTTTGATTATTTCTTGAAGTAGGTGATGAGTTGAGATCTTATTTAATATTGCTGCAATATATGCAGCAAGACCTATTATAATTAACTCTAGCCTCATGTATTACTAAATGCGAGACTGTACTTAATTCATGTGGTGAGCTTATCTGCAGGGGTACTTGGTACTAGTGGAGAGATGTTATAAATCGAACAATGTTAATGGGATGGAGTATGTACTAGCGCCATTTTGTCCATTATTGTTAATCTCAATCTTCCATGACCATACTAGGAGTAAAGAAGAGAGGCAGTGGAGAGAGAAATGTTGTTGACTTCAATCTGGTGGAGAGAGAGATATCCAGGCAGTAATCAGGTCAAGTCGATCCTGGGAAAAATCTAAATGCACTCTTCTCTTCATCTATCAAACACAACAATAATGACCAATTTTCTTTCCCCGCTCTCTCTCTCAATCTATTGACCAATTTTGCTTCCCTGCTCTCTCTCTCTCTCTCTCTCTCTCTCTCTCAATCTATCTTTCATATATTATAATATTCCCGACAGACATGGAGCACAAATCCCAATCAATTTGTCTTTAATTTACAAGATTATGATTAATTATAAATTTATTGCCCAAGTACACAATTCAGATTTACATATCATCCTTTTTCCTGTTGAATATAGTCATGTAAAAATTCGTGTTCATCTCAATGCTGAAATTGAGTACACGATTCAGATTTACACAACATCCTTTTTCCTGTTGAATAGATTTATGTAAAAATTCACATTCTTTATCTCAATGCCTAAAATTAATCACTCAAGTTCACTCAAGTACACAATTCAGATTTATTTACGATCCTTTTTTCTTGCTGCGTATGGTCATGTAAAAATTCATGTTCATCATCTCAATGCCTGTACACACAGAACCTATATCTCCCAATGTTTTAGCTTTCTAAGATAGGCGAGGTTACTGTACCCAGGTTGAAATCCCTCTGAAGATTGCTTGGTACTTTACAAAATACACAAGGTTAAATAGATTTAGTTTGAATAGTCTTTACAGAATCTATATATGAAATGGGAAATTGCTAAAGTAAAATTTAGCTTAATTTGACTAGCAGTGAGAATGACTGTAAAAAGTAATGAGCCAAAAACTAATTATTTACCCCACAGCCTTTGTTGCCATTTCCAATATATCAAACATAACCAAAAGAAATCATGTAAGGGCATATAAAGTACCTTTCAAAGTTCCAAATTTTTTACAAACGATTGAGATTCAAACTTCATTCTTTTTGTGATGTATTAATGAATTTTTATGATGATAGATAAACTTTGCTCATGTTGTCTGCCAAATATGAATGTACACATGTAAGTGCGTACATGATAGGCTGTTTGTTAATTTTCTGTTGCTTGGCATGATTGCTTGAAATTTTTTATTTTCATCCTGATGAAAGTAATCCTTGAAGTCTATTCTTTCCAAATCTTAAGAGAAAATTATCAAAATAAGCTAGAGAAATGAATTTGGATGACATACATGTCCATGATTGTCCAAATCACATAAACCAAATATTTTCTTCATTAGTGCCTGTCCCTCTCAGATGCATTTGTTATGGACCATCAAAATTGCTTAAAAATGAAAGGAAAAGAAAAAGTGAAATCTATCTACATGTTTACGATACTCATTTCTTTGAAGGAATGCCCATATGGCTTATAGACTGTAATATTTGTCAAATGAAATGTCTATTTTAGTAGAAAATGTCCCTCAGGCATGCTCATCTAAGTCCTAAAATACAATTGAGTGAGCCATTTACTGGGCAGAAAAATATTGAACATTGCAAACATATACCTTTTTTAATAGATTCGATAATTTAATTTTGAGATAACGCGATCCTATTGTTTAGCAATTAGCATCATGTACAGCATAGGAACACAAAATATGATGATTCCTAATATTAAGCTCTCATGTGTAAAATGTTAAACGACAGCCATTCTGCAGGCTGTTTGGTAGCAGCAAATGCATATTTTGAGGCTCCTGAGCGTGTTGCGGCACTGATCTTGGTAGCTCCTGCAATTGTAGCTCCTTTAGTCATTGGAAAGAATGACAATACAAATAGAATTCCAAGTAAAAGGAATGGATTGGATGATAACTCCACTTCAGAAGAGGGAGAAAACCCTTTTAGGAAGATCAGAGTAATGCTCTTTAAGCTATGGACAGGTGTTTCTAGACTGGTTGTGAACATGGTTCAAGAAATGAAGGCAATGGCAAATACTCTTTACAGGAAAATCTTGTCTGTCATCCTCCGTTCCAACTTTGCAGTAATGCTGGTAAGGCTAAATGTTTATATTTATAATTTATGGTTATAGTGTTCCTTATGCAGAGATTCCATGCAACAGATAAGGGTGTTGACAAGTTTCCATTATCTGGGGATTGGGCTGTTGACTTGTTTCCATACTTGCAGGTGAGATTGATTATGGATAAGTATGGCAGAGAGGCAGTTAGAAATGCATGGTATGATAGCAAGCAAGTACCAGACCATGTCATACATGGATACACAAAGGTGAGTTCATGATCGATGTTATCAATGCAAATCTAAATGTCAGTTTTAGAAGCAAATGCTCAGTGGATAGCAGGCTTGCATAATATGCCACAAGGTACATTGAACATTGTCAAATAAGTTCGAACTTCTCTGAACTTTATCACCACTAAACAGGAACTTGAACTTTATCCATTATTTTTGTATTGGAAGTTTTTGACATGCTTTTACATTATTTTATAAATATGTGTGTATAGAATGGGATGGAATGCTCTCTCCCCTCGCAACATATCTATGCAATTTTCAGAAAATAAAAATCATGAAAAAAATTCTCTCGTTCAAACTTAAAGACATTTTTTTTTAAAAACTTATCCATTGGCAAACTTGAACTGAACTTTATCCACGTTGAACATGAACTTGAACTCAAACCTTTTGATTTAGCATGCTTGTAAAGATTGAAATGAGGAATCATAAATTATAATGATGTGCACAAATGATCAAAAGTAGGTCAATGCGAGTTGAAAAGTACAGTTGATACAGTAGAGAAAATTGATTTTGTTGGTTTTTTGTATTTACAAAATTTGTAGGCTTTTGAACTCTTGTGGATGAACTATCAAGAATTGGCAGCTAAGGTTTATTGACATTCTATTCATCTGCAAAAATGAATATTTCTATTGATATTACTCCTGGAAGGATTTTGCCTATAGGTTTGTACACTGACTCAAACATGATCACTCATTTTGTCTGGCAGCCACTTAAATGCAAAGGCTGGGAGAAAGCCCTACTAGAGTTTACGTTAGCCATGATTCTAGACTCTGGATCTGAAGGGAAGCCTCCACTTAAAAAACGGCTTAAAGATATCTCATGTCCTGGTAATTCATTCTTGAGTTTCATTCCTCTTATGTTGTTTAGACATAGACATTAATTTTGATTTATTGGTTTACACTTGCTTATAAAAACAGCTGATTCAATTGCATTTGCCATTGTATGGTGTATGAAAATGAAGTTTTGGTCGTAACTGGCGACACAGACCGGTTAGTTCCTGCATGGAATGCTGAACGTCTGGCAAATTCTATACCTGGAGCCAAATTTGAAGTTATAAAAAATTGTGGTCACTTACCCCACGAAGAGAAGCCAGAGGAGTTCGTTGCTGTAATTCAGAGGTTTTTGCAATGGGCTTTTAGCACGTCTGAGAAACAGGTCCTTCAAACAGCTGTATAAAACTAATTGTAAGGCATTCAACAACTGAATTTAAGTGACTTTGGTACAGAGCAGAAAGCTTTCCCGAGTAAGTTCCTCAAGAAAATGTGTTGCGCTTGTACTTGTTTTCTTTTGAGAAAGGTACAACTTTTTAAAAATTCTTTAAATAGATAGACATCGGTTGTTTAACAATGGTAACTCAGGATGGAAAAAAAGAGTCAAGCCCATATTTTCTTACAACTGCATACCACTTCAACCAAGATTGCAGATTAGCCAAAGCAGGACTTATACTAAAACATGATGGAAAAAGAAATCTTGATGCTATGACATATTAACAGGAATTACATATCTGGCCCTTTTTGGAACTGTCTCCTACTAATAAAAAACAACAAGACGCTCCTTTGCTTCAGTATTAGCTTCGTCATCCTTCAGGCCTAATGAATTAGCTCTGTACAGAGTTAAATGCTCTTCTCTTGGCTGTTTTCCTAGATACTTTTAGTCTCAAGGGGGTCTTCATAAGGCTCACGAGTTTCCTTCAGCTTCTCTGATTCCCGTCCCCCGATTTTTTGGATTGTATTTCTCTCTTTTCTCAAGGTTTTTTCTTCCACAACCCAATTTGAAAACCAGTTCAGTTTTGCCTCAGATCTTCTTTCGACCTTCTGAAAACTCTTATCTATTTTCTCTTACAGCCTGGCTGATCTCTCCTCACTGTCTGTTGACTGCACCTTCTTGGGACAGGAATCCATCAGGTGTCCTACTTCATGGCATAAGTTGCATCTGAACGCTATCTTTTCATAGTTCAGCATTTGGGTCTATTAATACTCATCCATATTTGTGATTGAATCTAGCATTTGGGTCTAGCAGTCCCTTGCTTAAATCTTGTTCTAAAAGGTCCTTGCATAGGTGGCAGGATGCCATGCTCAGATGTATACTTCAAAAATTCCATATTGTCTTCAAGGTCTTGTTATTTCATTGTGTATAGGTAAGTTCAGAAGCATCACCTACACAGGGGAAGTAGTGAGCATGATTGTAGCTGGATTAAATTCTGGAAACCATGGCTTCATAAAGAGCCCAGCCCTTCCTCAATACTTTGGCCCTTCCTCTGAAGACTGTCTTCTAGCTCAGGCAGTTTCAGTTTATTTATCAAAGAAAACATTGAACAGAAATTTACATCTACCTCTGATATTGAGGCGAATGACACCCCAGAAATTTGCCAGAATATGTTGAATGTATGGATCAAGGCATTTGCTTGACACATCACGATAATGCATTAAATTTGAATTAATGGTATTTGAATAACTTGGGCAGTCTCTCCATATTTGATGATGCATTTTTCTTTGGAGGTTTCTTCATTTTTTTTGATGCATTAGGCACGTCTGCAGGGTGATATGCCTTCTCCGGAATTCTGATTGCGTCCTTGTACAATGGTGAGAGTCCCTGAAAGGTAACTGGTTCTGACAAGAATCCTTTGCAGGGATCCTTGTCTCCTAGCTTCTTCTCATACAACTTAAGTAGCAAGGGTTCCGTAAGCTTGCACAAGTCCAATTCTGTTTGAGCAATGCAACGGGATGTAAAGAGGTTTCTGTTGTGGCAGCCTCATTCACTGGAACCTTTGGTAGGCACATGTGGCACATCCTTGGTGACTGTGATTTCCAAATATACCATTTGGTGCCTGTAATTATTAAACAGGTCTGTGAGAAAATCAATTTCAAAAGAAAAGCAAACAGTGATTGTAGTGGATTTATCATGCATGGAAAGAATCATTGGTGTAAACATAGGCTAGTTAGATACAAGCAATCATTGGCTGATGAGAAACTGAAGTTTGTAAAACATGTACTCAACCCTGCCTGGTAATGATGTTTTACAGCCATTTTGTTTTCGTGTTTGCAAGTTCCTCTTGATGGTGTTAGAGGGACTCTTGTTGGATATTGAGAACTACAAGCTATAAGTTCCTAAGAGAGGAGAATAATAACTGTTTAATTTTTTCATCTTTTATTCTGTTTGATGCTTTAAAACTATGATTTTGTTTCTGGTGTCTTGATTTACCTGCTGACATCATTCTGTGGTTAAAGCAATTCACTTCTAAGAGGCAGTTTTTTTTGTTCTTCATTTTCCTATTTCAGGAATCGATATATGAGGCTAAATTTCATATCTTGCATTTTTGCAATTGGCAAGGAAATGGTTTATTTTGAAGTTAGTAACTGTTATTGTTTGTCTTTGTATGAGTGAAATTCTTGCTACAGGAACTGGATCGTTTTTGTGCAAAGAAAAAGTTAGAACTAAGATAATTTGGATTAATGTTATTAATTCTTTTATAGTGTTGAATGGTCAGATCGAGACTCTTCATCTTAAATCACTCAAATGAATTATATCAATGCCCTATGATCATTCGAAGCTTTATTTGCTGTATGGAATCAAACTTTAAGGCAGCATTGTTAACATTAGACGATCCATGATTTTCAAAAGACTTCACCTTTATCTGTGATCACTTGCCTGAGTCTTTGGAGATTAGATTCAACAATAGTTATGTTGGAATGTATAGGACGAATGAACACATTGCTTGAAATTATAGTTATTATGACATATAGTAAATGATGATGTCCAAGAGTTAAAAGTATTTTCATGATGAACCTATCATAAAGAAAATGCAAACAGAGAATCTGTATGGAATCAAACTTTAAGGCAACATTGTCGACATTAGACGATCCATGATTCTCAAAAGACTTTAACTTTATCTGTGATCACTTGCTTGAGTCTTTGGAGATTAGATTCAACAATAGTTATGTTGCAATGTATAGGACGAATGAATACATTGCTTGAAATTATAGTTATTATGACATATAGTAAATGATGATGTCCAAGAGTTAAAAGTATTTTCATGATGAAATCATAAAGAAAATGCAAACAGAGAATCTGTATGGAATCAAACTTTAAGGCAACATTGTCGACATTAGATGATCCATGATTCTCAAAAGACTCCAACTTTATCTGTGATCACTTGCCCGAGTCTCTGGAGATTAGATTCAACAATAGTTATGTTGGAATGTATAGGACGAATGAATATATTGCTTGAAATTATAGTTATTATGACATATAGTGAATGATGATGATGTCCAAGAGTTAAAAGTATTTTCATGATGAGCCTACCAAAAGAAAATGCAAACAGAGAATCTACTTGATCAAAACAGTAGTTACCCAAAGAACAGCATAGAAGACCAGTTTTCAATCTTCAAAAATTGAAATTCCAAATGCAAATAGTGGAAAACTTATTATTACCAATGGCAACATCTCAGCACTGCTGACTTAAGACAATTGAAAATATATAATGATTGTCTTATTTCTTCCAATATTATAGGCATAGGACTTATTCCCAAAGCCTGAGCTAATCTGACATTGGGCTCACAATCACATGAGTTATTCTATGAGAACTTGGACAAGCCCTTGATCCAAGTCATGATATCTACCAAATCTATTCTCTCTAGGAGGTGGAGAATTGGGAGCACTTTATTTTTAGATCACCGATCTACCATGAGATTTGGGTGAGGTATTATTGTTTGTATACAGATTTAGGAGGGTCCATATCCGCATTGTGTTATCCTGACTAGAGGTGCTTGGCCCTTTACCTTTGATAAGTTCTTGGATGCAGACTTGAAGCATTGCAGGGAACCTCCATGGCTACCATGTTGATTACCTCCTTTCAGCCTATCTCGGGGGGTGGGGATACTAACTGTCCCTTGGATGTGGTTGGGTCCACACATAAACGGTGGCAGGTGAATGAGACGATATCTTCCTCCGCATGCTACTACTGGGATATCCTAGTCTTTCTCACATACCATGGAACATGGATATGCTTTTACTTGGCATCAAAGACCATTTAATTCACTTGGCATGCATCCTGAAACACGAAGATATGCACGTCTAATGAGTTTTTCTTCTAACTTTGGCAATCCTCTATCTTGGTTGTTAGGAGAGGTTTCAAGGAGAAGTACCATGCTTCCTCCTATGATTGTCCAACCTGGCCCTTGTATCTGAAGACATTCTCCTGTGGATATCCTTTGATCTAGTTTTGGTCGTATTTGTGGTGATGGATGGTGATGTTGCTGGTTGTTCTTATGTTTCGAGCATTGATATAATGCGTGACAATGCTGGTCTCCAACCTCTGTCCCCAACTTTGGATTTCATCCACTCCTTGTTTCCTTGAGGGGTCTTCCCTCACATGATTATTTGTATTTGCATTTGAATAATATGGTTATAGTTTACCTGCCTTCGGTTTTAACTCCACTCATGTTTATAGTGTTGTAGTTAACTACTTTTTCAGATCCTTAGGTTTTTTTATCTTAGTACTTTCTGATTGTAACTAGATGCACCTTTGAGTCCCATTGGCCTACTTTGGTCATTCATGAACATTAATATAAATTCTTCTTTCTTTCTTTCTTGACTAGGAACCACCCCAATGTATAATCTCTCCGTAGTATCCCATACGAAATCTGTCTAGCTCACAACTAGACAAGTAATTGATGCAACACATTGAGAGAAAACTCAGCCCCTCACTTCCGTTATGGAAAATCACTATGAAGTAGATCCAACTTATAGTATACAAAAATTACAAACCTTAAACCTGCCATGAGCAAGTGAAAATTTAATGAGTTGTCATAGACACTAAGCAAAATCTCCTCTTCGATGCAATTGATGAGCATCCAATTTTAACTTCTCAAAATAAATTGGCAGCTTGGAGTGGTGGACCATGAACAATCAGCTTGTAAATGGCCAAACCATTAGACACCATATAGAGATTTAAAATGCACTTAACTATAAATCGACAAAAGTACTTGGATTGTAATAACTTGCTTCACAATGCAAACAATTCAATCTACATATGTTACACCCCTAACATTATATCTTCTTATGAGTACTAGGGTAATGAAATGGAGTACATAACCTTTTATCTTTCATTTCTTAGTTATTAGTATTTATGTAAGCTGGCCTAATTAGGATGAAAGGGTGTCATCTACATAATATGTTTATAAATATGAATGGGTGAGGTTCTTTCAAATCATCACAAGTTATATTATTGAATGCATTTCCTTATTTATTCTGATCTTTGGAGGTTTCCCCTTAAAGTGGAATATATTTGAGTGTTTCTTCTATTATCTTAAAGAAATATCATAACAAGTGGTACTGGAGCATTGATTTTGACAAAAACATTTTTTTTTTGTCAAATCTCACCAACTACTACGAATTTTGAAGGAAGTTGGGATCCAAAGCACTAAAGCTTCATTCCAGATTTCAGCTTTTGATGATATATTTTGCCCGATGAATTGCCAATTTGGTGGTTTTCATAAATTTGCTCTATAGGCTAAAACTTTCGGAAATTTTCTGATTTCTATACATTTTTGGAAAGTTTGTGCAAATTTAGTTGGGGTTTATTCTCTATTTTTTTTATTAATGGCCAAAATCACCTCAAAATCATCTAGCCAAAGTTCGCTAAAGGTAGAGCATTTGATTTAGATATCACATGTTTTAATTTTTATGGTTACCACTTGCTCAAGATAATTTACTCCCCAGATTGAGCACAAATCTAGAGCTAGAAACACAATCAAATTAGCAGCCATGCCTTTTGGACTAGATGCCTTTTCCTCGATGACTAATCTCAATGACTCCCTTGATTTGTGGACCGCCAAAAATTGAGGGTAACACTCTTGCATGATGTGGAACGATGGTAACTTTTATCCAAGATAGTTTGTTTGTTCCATTCACAACAACCTTGAATGATGGTTTAAATAAATTAAAACAAAATCTAGTGTCCGAGTTGAAGTCCCTAATTATTCATCCTCATACACAACTGAAACACCTTGTAGGGTGCAACAAACCAAACATAGGGAAACATTTCCGAGGGCCAAAATTGAACATACCAAAAATAAACATCCACGAGTTTGATGGTACGGATGTAACCTCATTTATAAGTCTCATGGAATAGTATTTTGAGTTGTGCAATATACTATAGAATACAATGGTTGACATAGCCTCACTATATCTAAATGTTTATACCTCTATTAGATTATATGAAATCTAGATTAGTGAATTATGTACACTGAAGGATGCAAGGGGAGCTGCAGGAGGTTATTCTGATTAATTAACTTCTAAAATTAATTATCCAAGATTATAACACATTAATACTTGCAACTAATGTATGAAACATGATATGAACTTGAAAACACAAAAGGATGATTGCACTTAATTGTTTACATATGCATGTGGGAAGTTTTGGGTGTGCAGACCGTTGGAATTGGGAGATTTGAACCTAATATTGCTTCGTTCCTATAACTTTGACTAGAAATTGCCTCGGGGCAGGAATGTACAACTCTGTCATGATTGTCTGCACGGACTTGACCCTACTGTACGATGTTAGACCTACTTGGATTATGACTATACAAAATTTTGGAAGTGTCGTCTGCCTAGAAATATTTGTCGTCAAACCTTGGCTGATAGTCATGCTACAAAGCTCTTTGAAAATCCAGAGTGAAGTCTCAAACCCTAACCATAGATAAGAGACCCTCTAAAATATGTTAGTTGGGTTGTGGGCACCCTCGTGCACTAGTGACATTAGCACTTCTCTAAAAATATTTGAAACTGCACGTCGTTATCCACCTAACATGTGATAACTAAGTGGATGTAACTACATTTGGCAATTGAGAACTCCTTAACAATGCTTAAGTTGAGTTTGGCTCTTGCCGACACTTGACATGAGGATGTTTAACTGCTTGCAGGAATCTGCTGAAAAATCTCTGCAAAATCTAGATCCTGCTCGTAACCTTCCTGATATGCTTCACACAAAAAAGGCTCAAGAAGAATTAACACGCCCATAGCTGAAAGCAAAGTAGGTCTAGATAACATATCAACCAACTTGTTAGTCACACTTTTCTTTTATTTCATAATCATATGAAATTATTGTAAACAAACCCATCCATTTATAGTGTCTAGTCTATTGAAGTTTGTTTTGACCCTGTAGATATTGGAGAGGTTGGTGATTCGTGTGAATAATAGTTTCCTTACCCATCAGATAATGTTTCCATTTCTTAACTGCTTGCACAAGAGCATACAATTCCTTATCATATGTATAATAATTTAGAATTGCACCATGAAACAATTCAAAGTGATAACATACAGACCTACCTCCCTGAAGAAGGACAACCCCCATAGTATAGTCACTGACATTGGTTTCTACTTCGAATGAAAACTGTAAGTTAGGTAATGCCAAAACTGGAGCATGAATAATCTTATGTTTGAATGACTCAAAAGCAATATGATGTTTCTTACCCCAATCAAAAGCCTTACCCCCCTGTTGTCACTGAATGTAGTGGCACTACTATGGATGAGAAGTTCTTAAAGAACTTCCTCAAATACTGAATTGCACCAACAAAGCTCCTGGTCTCTGTCAAACTTGATGGTGTAGGCCAATTTTGAATGGCCTCTATATTAGTCGGATCAATCCTCAACTCTCCATCTCTAACCACATGTACTAAAAAGACAAGATACTGTTGAGAAAACTCGCACTTCTTCTCATTCAACACCAGCCAGTTCTAATTCTCCTTAAGTTTGCAAAACTTGATGCAAATCAACAATATGCTTTTCAAAAATTTTGCTAAAAACTAGAATGTCATCCAAGTACACAATAACAAAAGAATCAATAAATGGTCTCATTACCTCTTTCATCAATCTCATGAACGTAGCTGGTGCATTGCATAGCCCGAACAGTAATACCAGCCATTCATATAATCTCTACCTGGTCTCGAACATTGTTTTCCAAATGGCCTCTTCCTTGATCCGCACTTGATGATGCCCAAACTTCAAATCAAGCTTAGTAAAATATTTAGCATGCTGTAACTGATCTAATAAATCATTAATGCAAGGAAGAGGGTACATATTCTTGATGGTTATTTTATTTAAAGATCTATAATCAACACACAATCTCCATGAACCATATTTCTTAATTACTAAAGCAATAGGAGAACCACATGGAGAAGTGATAGGATGGATTATACCTTGTTTAATCAAAGACTGCAACTATTGTTTTACTTCATTGACATCTTTCAAATACGGCCTATATAATCCCAAGTTCGGAAGCAGACTATTGGGTAACAAGTGTATCTCATGCTCAATTGGCCTGACTGGAGGCAACCCCGTAGGCTCTTGGAAAACTTCTTTGAATTGCTGAACCAACTCCTTTATTTGTGTCTACTCTTTGTTAGAAAACATGTTACATGTGGTTTTAGATGTAACAATCTCATCCTCTGGCATATCCCTTAAAAGAAGTAATTCAACTTTACCAATATCATTAATAAGCTTTTGGGCTTCAATGTCACTTACCAAGGAGATCTTGGAGTCTCTTGTAAAGGTTGAAATGAGGTAGCTCTTACCATCCTTCACCAAACAATATCGGTTGGCTCTTCTCATGAAGATAACATCCCTGATATACAAATATGGGCTACCAAACACTACCACACACATCAAGGGGAAGAACATCTACAATAAATTCATCAATAAATGTCTTATCAATGCAAAAAGTGATTTTACATTGTTTGGTAACCCTGATGTCTACACCTTTCTTTACCTAACCCAATGAATATGGACTTGGATAATTGTAAGTTTCCAACTTTAACATGTCCACTAACTCTTTACTAATCAAATTAGCTTGAGAACATGTATCAAAAATATCACTCACCTTAGTTTTCTTCATTAGAATTTTTAAATGAAAAATCTTAGTTAGTTTCTTTTCCTGAACAACACTATTACTACCCAAACATACCTCTCTGCGGATGGAAGTACAACACAGTCTCATCCACCTCTTCGCTACAAAATGCTTCCTCTCCTTAGAGGATATTCATGGCCTCCTTTTTCTTATTTTTGAAGGGATGTGATTCTGGGTGGAGCTTCCAAAAATTTTCCTTGGAATGAGTGTCAACATCACAATGCCCGCAATGAACTTTAATATCCTTTTTAGAAACGGAAGTAACATTTTTATTACCTTTCCCTTTTCCCTTTATCTTTTGTTTGGTATCACTTTGTTTGTTCGAAGCATGTTGCGAGATAGATGAATTGTTTTTCTTGTCCATCTCTAAATAGGGGGCTTGCAAACAAGCCTTGTCTACATCCGCTTGCTTGGCCAAGAGGACTGATCTCCTCAAGTGGCTATGAAGTCCACCAATATACTTCATTAGAAGGTCCTGGTCCACTACATCTTTTCCCATCTGGGAAGCTTTCTTCCAGAACTCACTAGTGTACTCTTGCACGTTCTGACCTTGCTTCTGTCTGAGATACTGCCAATAAATGGACCTCTCTTCCTCGTAACAAATATGATAAAACTACTTTTTGATTAGCCTTTTAAAATCATCCCACTTATTAATTGGATGAGTCTTCTTAACAACTAATGAATGAACATAACTTTCAAACCAAGTTAAAGCATGATTAGTCAATTTTAACCTTGCAAAGGAAATTTGTTGACTCTCATTGATTTGATGCAAACCGAAATATACCTCAAGTTGAGCTAGCCAATGGTCTAGCTTCTCTGCATTCACATCTCCATCATAAGATTGAATCTCTATCTTGGCCTCTTCTTTGAATGGACGAGGCGTGGGAATGGCACGGGGTTGCTCTTCTTCATACTCACGAATATCTTCTTCATGGTCTACTGGTGTCTCGTTTGGAACACCAAGTTTCTCCATGAAAAATCCCACGATGGACTCGAATTTCCCTATGGACAAGAAAATACTGCCCACATCCTTGGACAAACTTGCCACATTTGCCTCCAACTTGTAGAAACTCTCTTCTCCAGTGTCATCCACATCTTCTTTACGAGCCATGTCTCAGATTTCGTGCTTCCACTTCCTGGTGAAAATATCTGCTTCAAAAGGAATAAGGATGCCTTCATCTATTTATTTTCCCTTTCGGGTAAGGGGCATCTAACTGTAATCTCCACACAAGTTAACCACACAAAAACTGAAATCTTAACTGCTCTGTTACCAATCTGATCCGTAAACTACTTTTTTCCCACAATTCACAGATCCTATTTAGTGACAATTGAATGGAAAATGATTAAGTTCCTTTTAACCAATATAATGTGTAAGAAATAAACACAACTATACTGCACATTGAGAGAACAAAGCAAAAGAGACACAAGAATTTATCCTAGAGAAACCCAATGTGGGAAAAACTCCAGTGGGTAAGAAAATTGCTTCCCCCTCGCCATGTAATTCTTCAAAATACAAATCTACTGTCAATAAATGACCCTCAAGAAGGATTATTCACTCCTCCCCTTTGTATTTGGTTGCTTACAACTCTCAACCAATAGTAAACTCACTCACAATGAACAAACAAGAAAGAACTCCAACTTCTCCTCTTTGATCACACTATAATTCACTCAAAATCACTTGCTAGAATGCTTCTACAACCTTGTATTTATAGTTGCTCTACCCAGGGTCGAATGGAAAGAAGAATCAAACTGCTTGGAATCCCAAACATTTGCAACTATTGAGTTTCTCAAATTCTGGAGCCGTTAGGGACAGAACCGCCGGGGAAAACAGAGTGGCGGTTTTGCAACAGCCGACCCCTATAACTTGTCGTTAAACAACCACCGCTCTGTGAAGAGCAACGGTTACGTAACTCCCAGGGCATTTGCGTACTTGTCACCTGTAAAATCCCCTAAACAATAGAATGATGGAGTGAAACGTAATTCGAAGGTGTCTGGATCACCTTCAGCCTGACTGGACCATCTCTTGAAGAAAGAATAAGCTGAGAATTTACACTGTAAGAATCAAAGATGGAGAATACATAGAATTGGGCATTTTCATATCCATTTTTGGATCAATAGTCAACAGTGCCACATTGGGTTGACCATACAACGTTGACATTAATTGTGCAAGCAATCACTCCACATAGACTCTGCTTTATAATTTTTCCTTTCTTAATCGAATTCTCTAACCATTTGAATTTTATACCTTCCCCTCCCACTCCTGAGTCCTTGCAGCCTTGTTTTGTTTCATATTTATTTTATTTTACCAATCTCAAAATGTGCATGCAACCATTTTATATTATTATGTCGTTGACACAGAATGTCGGAATTAGCAAAGCTCGGTCCATATACATTCTGACATGAAACACACCTTTGGTGTAATTATTATCTTTTTTTCTCAAACATGTCAATAATTAATTATTCACAATGTCTAACAAACTGACTGTACGCCTATGATAAATATGTTTATCAACATAAAATGATTGATGCATTCATAATATTTAATTCCGTGTTGCGCTTTCCGGCTAATATAAACCGCATGTTGATCGACAAAAATAAGGTATCTAGATGATGATAAAATAGAGGGTTGCGTGACTAGAGATAAATCTTCTATTCTCAATTACATTCATACACGCCTGCTTACAAAATTCTTTTCAGGATTCATGGTGAGTTTGAAGACGATCTCCTCAGACCATAATTTCTATAGACACTTCAACTTCAAAGAAATTGAAATGGATCTTCGTCGAGAGCTTCAAGAATATGCCTGTGTTCGCCTGCTGCCTCTCTATCTCCCTCATACGTTTGTTTATTTATACTGTCAATACCTTCCTTCCCTCTCCTATTTTTGCGCTGGGAGAAAAAACTATTATTTCCTCTCCGCCTCTTAATTCTCTCACCTGAAGCACAATTGGCAACAACATCATCAACAATTATTATTATTAGGTTAAAGTAAGCAATTCAGTTGATAGTGTGTATCTTTACTTCCATGTTGCAACAACATCATTAGGCAAAACTTATTTTGTTTTAAAGTTCTTATTTTGTTATTAAGGTGGAAGGAGTACTGGAAACGGTTGTAGGATACTTCTGATTATGTTTTGATGGAGGTTCTTACTCTGTTTTAAAGCTCCCATTTTGTCACAAGGTGGAAACATGTTGGTAAAGATTGTTGGATACAAATTTATGCATGGCAGTTGTATTTTTGTGTAAGATTTTCCTAAGTTCGGTTGTATTTTTGTGTAAAAGTTTCTCAAATGTGGTTGCGTTTTTGCATAAGTCTTTGAAGTCTTATCAACAAATGCATTTTGTGCATATCATGCAAGCATTGCAATTTCCTAGCCTGATCAACAAACCCAAAACCCATTTTATGCATATCATATTTGAGAAATTGACTAGTGCAGGTGGAATTATTGACTAGGCTAAACATGTGCTCAATTATTGATGAGTATTCATGCATCGCCTGCTTTTTCAGTAATTACTCGAGCTTGAAACTAAAAAAGTGTGATTGCAAAGTTCTACAAGAAGCAACAAGTGTGGTTGGGTTTCGAACTTGGCCCCTATTGAATCCTCGCCAAATTTCTATGTTGGCCCCATTAAGATCGCATTTCACTCACATGAATAATGAGTACAAATTTCACACAAATAAGTGGAGCACAAATAGCATATATTATTTTGGTAGGAACAATTTTCTCTCTAGAATAAGTGTGGGACATACAAGTATTTCATTCCTACCGTTTAGTTTCCAACATTCCTTTTATGTCTACATCTTACATGTCAAATTAAACATTGTCCAATCAAATTCCTTGGTGCCATGAAATAAATAAAATTAGCAAGCTTAATTGACATATTAAAATGTCACGTGGTTGTTTGAACGTGGAGTCTTGGATTGCCTCCCCATTCTTGTTTCCTCACCCTTGCACTTCTCCACCACAAACCATTGTTCTTTGCCCCTCTTCCTCTCTCATTATTTCTCTCCCTCCACTTTGACTTCTTCAATAGATCCCCTTCGGTGTTTCCATCGTACATTTCAAGTACAATTGCTAATTATTAGGTTAAAACAAGTGTTTTATGCAGGTATTGGCTTTGTTTATTGAAGCTCCAGTTGATTTGAGGAAGTATCATTTTTTTGGAATTTGGCAGATAAAATGATAGAAGAGAATTCGAAGGACGAGTCGTTAAGAGAGGCGATTAAAATGGCTCTTTTTCTTGGATTTGAGGAAAATGTGAAGCTCTTAAATTCGGCCCTACGTGACCACCAGACGGGTGGAATGTCACGGAAAATGATACAATGTATATTGTGCCTAAATAAACATTCATGCAACCATTTTATATTGTTTTGTCATTGACGCACAGACCGTCAGAGTTAGCAAGGCTATGTCCATATATATTCTGACTAGAAACACGTCTTCGGCGTAAAAATGCTAAACAATGTTATTCTCAAGTATCTTTTATATATGTGTCAAAATATCTTCCCAATTTTTTCACCTCGTAAAATTAAACAAATTAACATTGCAATGAATGGAGTCACTACAGTATATTTTTGTTGATATTCACCTACACAACGAGGAGCCTTTAACAAAAAAAAAAATCATTCCTTTAGATATTCTTTTTCAATTAATAAAATGACGACTTATGATATCCTAAGCTTACTGAACACAGGATTTCATGTCAAACAAACATGTTTCGTTGTAATGTACCATGATAGAAAATGTAAGTCTAATTATTTAGTGCAAATAGCACTTGCACGCAAGCGGTGCACTCGAGATGTCGATGGGGAGGCATTGAAGAGGTTAAAATTGAAGGATTGGAGGTGAAACATTGGACGAGGGAATAATCGTGATGAAAAAAGGGATTGTGAGAGGAGAATTATCAGGTAGGGGAATCTATTAGAGGGAACATAAGTGATCCTCTTTTTTTCTGATAGGTCATATATGGACTACATGTTACTTTTTTCTTACCATCACCACATCATTTATTTAATGCAATATTTGTTAAACATTAAATTTGTCTTAATAGCTATCAACTTGAAAAGTATTATTTTTATTAGATTTGCAAGTTTTAGGGCTTAATGCAGTCACATTATTATGTGTTTTGATAATGTAAATGTGGCAGGTAAACAAAAATATTAGTAAATAGAAGTGAAAACATGGTATATACTAAGCACAATATCACCAACTCAAGGGCGTAGACATCCATAGCTCTAACAACAATGATGGTTGATTTTGTTAATGTTTTGTTGTTTCTTAATAGAGAGGATAAGCTAGATGATGAGGACATGTATTTTATCATTCTTAAGTAGATGCCTACTTTTAATGCGCAACAAAGCCATAACACGTGTAGATAAAGGTTGATATAAATATCATCTATTTCTTGTGTGTAAATGCTTGATTTATTGATATTCTTTATAACAGTCAAATTATTGATATAGGTGTATGCATGTTTAATTGTAGAGTAGTTTGTTAGGCATAGAATTTACCAAATTCCTTTAATAGACTATTTTTACGTCAAATTTACAATTCCTTCCCAAATTTTAAATGTCTTTTCAGTGCCTACTTAGGAAATCCTATCAAAAAATTTAGTGCATGTCATCTCTTTAGTTTGCATGCAACTCAATTTTTTGTTAGATTCATAAAGTTTGGTTCGACCTTCACAACAACTTATTGTGATGCTTGGTGCTCTTTATACTTACACTCTACCTTTTAGATGGCATGTCATCATTACATGGTGCTTGAGCTTGGGTTTATCTCAAATCCATCAAATAGCCGCTTCCCATGGCTCTCCATTGATATGTTTGGCTCCATCTTATCTACATTTCACTTTCACCTTAAGTCACCCAATGAGCTTGAGGCTTTTTCTAGTGCCATCACACAAGTCAAGTGTTCTTTTCTTCTTGTGTAAAGGATGTGAAATGTCACTTTTTCTTAACATGGCCACGTCATCTATTTATTGCAATATTTTTTACCCATTAGATGTCTTAATATCCACTAACTTGAAAAACCCTATTTTTCATTGGATTCATAACTTTTTGGGTAAATGCAATCAAATTCTTATGTGTTTTAATAATGTAAGCATGAAAGGTAAAAAATGGTAAACACTAGTGAAAACATGGTATACATTCCACGCAAGAGCACCCACTTAAGTGCTTGGACATCCATAGATCTAACAAAAATGATGATTACTTTTGTTGACACTTTTTTGGAGGCTTTTTCTAACACAATCATGTTGGTTCAATATTTGTTTTCTTCTTGTGTAAAGGAGTTCGCTTCATAACACTTTAACTTGGCCTCGAGTGAAATCTCTCCAAGCTTATCATGTTTCCTCAATTATCTCCTTAATAGACCAAGATCACCTCAGATCCCTTATCGTTCGTCACCACATAGGTATCCATTTAGGTTTGGATCAATTCTTGTAATCAAATGAAATAGGACGATTTGGGGTGAGATTCATACACATCAAATAAATCTACCTCCCATCTTTAACATTCTATCAAACGAATGATGTATTTTACATAAGTGATGGTAAATATATGATATGTTCTACCTTCATCACTACTATCACATATTTATGACCATAGTTTCCCCTATCAAAAAAATTTCATATGATCACATCTTGATCAAGGGCACTAATGTTGTTGATTGAATGTTTTTATAGGGTACCATCATCATGGTTAAAATATGTTGGTTGCATCATCCACAACATCTTGTCCTCAAGCATGATTTTCTTACATATCTCGAGTTGATCCCCTTAAGATTTTCCATCCTTGGTCTCATTTATTTTGTTCACTTCTCATTGCCTCGCTCATCATACACAACTTAGTTCGCCACTTTTACCGTTCACAAGCTCTTTTTATTTCCAAATCAACTCACTTTATTTGTAACAATATGCCACCAATGGTTTGGCATCGAAAACCCAAATTAGATCAACAAGCTTTCTCACCATGTACACTCACCTGACATAAATTCCTATATACTACACAAATAACTTGTGAGATTTCGTGATTTGCGATCAAAATCTCTTCATTCGTTGTAAATATTGTAGCAAAGGGCAGTTGTTAACCGCGTGTCCAAAAAATTTACAGACATAAAAAAATTCTCTTTGTCCTCCAGATTTCATGTTGTGGAAGTCATTCTTATGATGTCCTCCTCCTTGCAATCTGCACACCATATATTGATTCTAGGCTTCTTTCCTTCATGCAATTCCTCTAGTCTTCACATAATTGCATCGAGCTTTGATTCTGTTTTCAAACCAGAATTACTATTATCTGCATAATATTTAATTTTTTCAACTCTAATAGCCGCTTCAATGGCTTCTATTTTGGTTGAAAAATTCTTCTGTGTAATTACAACCTAGATTTTACTTCACAATCCTTATACAAACAAAGTAGCTTTATTTGACTCATCAAAGTCAAAATTTGCTTTATTCGTGACATATGATAATCTAAAGTCATATTTTATGACGGTTTCTATTGGTCTCTATTTTATTTCTTTCAGATCCTGAAATCTCTCCCCAACATACTTGTTTCTTTTGAATTTCTGAGTTAATGCTTTGTCCTGCAAATTCTGTGAACTCAACTGTCTTGAGTAAATGAATTTCAAGGCTCTTCCCTGCAGTGCGCCTATTAGTTCATATTTCTTTGCATTTTCATCTGTGACTCTTTTGTGCCCCATCACATGTCACAAGTCAACAAGTAATGTTCAGGGTTGATAGTTCCATCATACAACTACAAGCGTGTATATGGGTTAGAAGAATGAGCCTTTGTGCTTCCTAGTCCCAACTGATTTCCTAGTTGACTTTGCGTAGTTTGAAAGCTCAAATTCTATCTTGAATATAATTTTTTTTTTCAGGTTGTGGATTGTTGACTCCAATAATTGTATTACCCGTGCTAGATTTAGATTTTTCTTCTTCTGATTCTTCATATTCTAGAAAATTGACCCTGTATTTTGGGCTAATAGAACTATTATTACTTTTTTTCCCTCTTCTTTCACAATTTCCTCTTATCACAACTCTTTGCAATGAAGGATTGTGTAATGAAAAATATACTTCTCTTGTAACTTCTCCTACACCAATTGCTTCTACTCTCAATTTTAATATTGATTGTGCTTCAGATTTCTATTCTAACCTTTTTCGTAATTCTTGTAGAATTTTGAATTGTTCTATGTCGTTTAGACAATACCGAGTAATTAACTCTCTATATAGCTCTAAGTATATATCCTAGAAGAGCGGTACTATTATCTTCTACGGGCCTCTAAGGATCATGTTGCAGTCTTTCCTCATATTGTATGCTTACTTGATTTTCCATTATGGTTACTTTGGGTTCAACATCCACTGCTTACTAAATATACTCACAAATACTTCTAATCATTTGTCCTTAGTTTCCTTTTCTTTTTCCTCAGTTTATCCTTCGGCTTTTATTTTTGGTTCCTCAGTCTCTTTTTTGATTTCCTCTTCAAGGTTCACTCCTCATTGCACACCCTCTCGATCACTTTGGTTCTTTTCTTCCTCGGTTCCTTTGGTCTCTAGGGGAGGCTTTGTTCCTTCTCCTCCGGAAACTCTTCCTACTTTACTCCTACTCACAATTGGTTTTTATTCCTCCCAGAATTATTTCCACTTCCATGTTTATTGTGAAGTATTATTTATCTTTGCACCCTTTCCATTCTTCTCTTTTATTCCCTATGACCCTTCTGAGATCCTTTCATATTGCTCTTTAGATTTGTCCCCTTCCCATTCATCTTCCTCTTCTAGTATTACATCCCTTTGAAGCCTACCCGACTACTCCATACTACGCGGAATCAACACCATGGCCTTTTCCACAGCCAAATTTTTTACCAAATATGATAATTGGCTAACAAATTTTCCTCTTCTAGTTCAAATAGAAAGTGTACTTCAACAGAATCAAATGAGCAAAAAAATTTAACAGAGATCTCGATTATGTACGCGTCAACAATAGTTCTCATCCAATAATCAACATCACGGTTCCATAGAACATCCAAATTGTGCGATGTTTCCTCTTTTTATTCCATCCATTCATATTCCACCTTAGGTTTATATCTAAAGCAATAGATTTCTAACCGAGTTAACCAAGAGGCTAGCTGCTCTAGAAGCTTACACCAAAAGTTTTCATGAATATCTCCGTAGATATGTTCTAAATGGATTTTTTAGCCAAAATTCATGTCATAGTCTCTTCATCTTCTGCAAATGTCTTCTTCTCCTCTAGCCATCTTTCTACATCTCTTTTTCTTGGTAGCCATCTTAGTATTTTTGGGTCCTGACAACGAAACCATTGTTAGCAAAGGTTCTTGGATTACGAAATTTGAACTTGCAATAGGTTGTAGCCTAGATCAAAGCATTGAATATAAATAAATGTTTCAATTGTGCAATAAACTATATACCAAGATTTAAGAAAATAGAACTATATCACAAGAATCCCATAATGCAATTCTAATTCAACAGAGCTATGTCAGAACACAAATGGGAAAAAGGAACTGTATTGAAGTACTTTCTATTAGGATCCACATTAATATCTTTCAAATTAGATTACATAGCTTTATACAAAATGAGATTATTGTTGAATTACTAGTCCTTTCATCTCCTTCTCATATAGTTAGAGGCTTTTCATATTATCTACCTATGCACAAAGAAGATAGACATTCTAGCTTTTGTCTTATACTACTATATACATAGAAAGGGATTGTGAAATCATGAACTATATCCATGTTGGTTTGTTATCATTTTTACTATCCAACAACCTCAAATCTTTTGGAATTATTTACGGATCATATTTTATGGAGTTGGGAGCTTTTGAAATGTGATTTCAGACACAAAGGTGATAGAGTGAGTGGATTTACATGCACATGGAATTTGAATGTGACCCAAGAATAATTGAAAATCATGTTATTTAGAAATGAGTCCAATACTTTACACTTTTTATGTGATAAGAAAAAACCCCGCCATTACGCTGATATGTATGTGCCAAATTGAAATGAGGTGGGTAAACACTTACAAACTATAATGGCGTACATAGATTTCATTTCCAATGTGTTGGTGTGTCACATCCATCCACATAGAGCCCACAAACATGACCATACACAATAGAGTGCTCCACATACAAATGCAATTGCGTTGTCCATGTGCATGCCTACCAGAATATGGCATTTCCTTATATGTCACTTCACGCTACATTGAATGCCTCTACCTTTGCATTTGATGTATGATACAACTATAGGTAGTTTTAGCTTTATTATTAATCAGTAACATTTACTATTTTGTTGCAAGAGAAAAAATCTTGACCCCCATCACTTTTTTCGCTCTTGCACTTCTCCTCCCTTAATCCCCTTCTTCACCAGTCCTCTTCCTCATACACACTCCTTCAACTTTATATATATCGACACATCTCTTTCAACGTCTCAATTGCATTGCTCACGTGTGATTACTAGTTTTATCAATAATCCCTACTGTAACAATTTGTTTCAATAGCATTGTAATTTACTTCTCTGTAAGAACGATTTTTCATAATATCTTTTTAGTTCCTGTTGAAACACACCCATAAACATAAAACATTTTGTATTTTTATTCGAATCGGCTTCTTATATCATATACACATTATGTAAATGCCACTGTGTCGGTTGTGTCGTATCAGAAGGTTATACAAAATGTGTATATTGTGGAGAAGAACATTAATTTCTTTGTTGCAAGTAAATTTTAAAGATATCAAAATTTACATTTTTCGCTTACAAAAATATTTTACACAGTCAGAATGCGGACGGTTAGGATTGAAAGTGTCGTTGAAGCACGGTTTCATCACAAAAGTTTAAAATTTAATTATGCTCCAGTGTTTATCTGTTACATGCGTGAGGAGGCCAGAGTCCACGTGGAGTCCCCATTCATCATGTTATACTGATTGCCTCTGCCTTCCTTCTCTATTGCAGATCTATCCGACCCATTGGATTGCATTATTCCAAAACTGGACTCTGATGTCAGGGAAGAAGATCAACGATTCTGGCTACGATTCCCTACGTTATCCACTTCTTTGCAACCTTTTATTAATGGTGAACAAATACCTACGTAACAGTAACAACATTATTGTTTTTTAAACTAAAGGGGAGAGCCACGTGGTGTCTTGTTCGT
This sequence comes from Taxus chinensis, assembly GCA_019776745.2. Classification (NCBI taxonomy): domain Eukaryota; kingdom Viridiplantae; phylum Streptophyta; class Pinopsida; order Cupressales; family Taxaceae; genus Taxus; species Taxus chinensis. Next base: position 12,419,072 of record CM034153.1, read on the forward strand.
GCTCATGGACATTTTAATTGGAATTAAACATGCAATTATATTGAATGGATAATATACAAGAAAAATGAATATAATTTTTCTTTAAAATGTGGAGTATGTTTTAATATAAGAATATTTCTTTTATTTGTTTATTATTACATATTTAATTACATTTCATAGATGTTATAAAAGTATAACGACAATATAAACTTCTGGGTTTGTTTAATAGTGTCTTATGACTAGAGGGCAATCATCTATAGCTCACGTTTAACTCGAGTGGATTTGGTTGTGTTGGAAACATGAACTTTGTGTTAATTCAAGGTGTTATTTGTTGTGTAGGTTTTTCTCACATTTTTTTTCTTTGATCACCACTTCCCAATAGACCGATGTCAAATATATCACACTTGTTGAATGAGGGCGCATTCATTTCCACATAGGTGAGCTCCCCATGGATCAATTTCCGAGCTACATTAGATTTTTCTCGCCAATAGTCCCCACAAGAAGCAAAATCAAGATGTTAGTCCTTTGTTTTGCACAATGCACAACATTGAAGTAGCATAAAGATGCACCACAATGTCTACAACGTAACAACATTATACCAAACACAAACTCCTTGTTAACTACTATGGTGGCCGCATTGTGGACTACAAATGGCCAGAGCCATTTGGAGAACAACCTCCCCCTATGGTAGTGATAAGTGAAAGCATTAACAAGGCACATGAACTGTTGAAAAAATGCATGAAAGAAATGCATTCTCATGGATTGCAATGATTGTGGAATATGCACAAAATGAGTTTGTTGAGAAGGCCTTGGAAGTATTTTGACAAATGCAATTGGAAGTGTAAAGTTAGAGCCCACAACATTTTCCATAATCCTTCTAGCCTATGTCGTCATGGGAGCTTAGAACATGACAAGGACATTTATCAAAGCATAATGGGAAGCTAGAACTTTTTGGACAAAATGCCTTGAACAATTTGGTCTTGTTTTTTGTTTTTCTCATACAAAATTATATAATTTTGGTTCAGCGACGCTTGGAAGATTAACAATAGATTTGAAGAAAGGAATCCTTGTCCAGTTTTGTCTACATTTCTATTACATCGTAGAGATTGATATGAGGTGTGTGGCTATAAACAAGGTTATAACTATCTATATATCTCCTACCTACCTACCGTCTATAAAGAGTTAAACAAAAACATACTCCCAACCTATGCCAAACAATGTATGTACATTCACTAAAGCATAATAGAGAAGGGATTTTTGTCACATGTTGTTGCAAGTGCCCCGGTAGGTATGTATGCAAAATGTGGAAGCATGCATAGGACCTGTAAATTGTTAAGTGGAGTGCAATGATTGAAGGAATTGCACAAAATGGGTTTGTTGAAAAGGGCTTGCAACCTTCTTGAAAATGCAGTCACATTTGTTTCTAGTATCCTTCCATCCTATGTCAAACGGTATCATTGGATCAAGACATGGACATTCATTAAACCATAATAGAAACATGATTTTTGGTTAAATGAAGTTGTAGGCACCCTCAAAGACATACATGGAACAAGTAGAATCATATACAAGGCGCATATACTAGTTAACAAAATGCCGAAGAATGAGATGTGATCTTGTGGACTGGAATGAATCAAGGATATGTAGAAGGACATCCATCAAAGCATACACAAAACACAAATTGTATGACAAAATGATTGAAGGATATGTGGTCTCATGGAATGCATTGCTTTCATTTATTTTATTGACATCAAAATAAAATCCCAATCTATCTTCAACTTGATATCACTTGCGGCGTAATTTACAATTCATGTGCAATTGCTAGTAGTAATTCTCTCACAACAAAAGGGATGCTAGTCACAACTTCTAAAAATGTGTTGTAAGGTTGATCTATAGTCCAACCAATTTTCCCAATTAATATTCGCTAAATCTAAGAGTCTTTTTAGTGTCCAATTGAAAAAGGGTTGCAAATGAAACATCAATAAAAATCTAAAAGAAAATTAAAATGCATTGTAAAATTGATCTATAATCAAACCATTTTCGCCAATTAATATCACTAATATCTAATAGTCTTTTTAGTATCTAATTGATGAAGAGTTGTAAATAATATTCAATTAACATCTAATAGCCTTTTTAGTGTCTAATTGATAAAGAGTTGCAAATAATATGCAGTAGCATCTAATAGCCTTTTTAAAAAACATATAATAAATTTTTAATGAATATGAATCTTAAACACTTAGATAAAATATAAATTGAAGTAACAATATAAGAACAATTTCTATGTCAAACACATTACCAAATTTTTTGAAGTAGTTTTAATTATAGGGTGCCCTTAAACACGTCCCACCAAAGGTCCAATATTAAATGTAATCACAAAAAATATCCACTAGCTATTCCATAATTGGAATGCTCCCTAATAATTAGATTATCAACTAGCAATCACACGCAAGCAATGCAATGTGAACACTGAAAGGGATCATGTGGAGGAATGAGGAGCAAAGGATGCGCAAAAGGACGAAATTTTAAGGTCATAACTTTGTTGCTGGACAATGATAAAGGAGAACCTGGAAGGGGGGACAGATGGATGGGAAAATAAATTGAGATATTGTAGAAGTCTTGAAAAGGATTGACATTTTGAACGATGCATATACATTTTGTGCGGAATTGGAATATGACACTGCGACAAAAGGTAGGAAAACATATGTAGATTGTTGAAGCATGGAAAGAAAATTATATGCATAAGGAAAAATGAAATCCCAAACCCTGATTGATTAGTGATAGTAAGACATGAAAATGCATATTTGTTTTAGAGGGGAGGTCAATGGTTGTAAAAGTGTTGGGAAGAGGCGAGAAAATGTAGTTGAGTCTCATCCTTTTTTTGTAGTTGCAGAAGAGGCCATGAGCCATTTTCGAGTGACAATAAAAGAGAAAAGAGGTGAAATGTGTAGATTCGCAAGGGAGGGAGGGAACTGTAGAGATAGTAATGAAGGTAAGATGTGTAGACACCTTAATTTACACACTTGTTTCCATCTTATCCTAGTACACTTCTTAGTTTAACTCTTTATGATTGATTGATTAAATCGATTAAATCATGCACATTATGCCCCTTAGATTAATTAAATTAATCCTTAGTACCTAATTAGATAGCTTAATTATCATTTATTAATTAAATGATTAATTAATTAGTGTGCACATTATAGTTAATTAAATTAGTTATCTAATTAGGAAAGTACACATATTTCCCTAGTCAACCCCACTTGGACTCCACTTTACCAATCGAGTCAATTACACTTCTAGAATCCTAGAAAGGTGGGGGCATATACATTTTGTGCGGAATTGGAATATGACACTGGAAGAAAAGGTAGGAAAACATATGTAGATTGTTGAAGGATGGAAAGAAAATTATATGCATGAGGAAAAATGAAATCCCAAAACCTGATTGATTAGTGATAGTAAGACATGAAAATGCATATTTGTTTCAGAGGGGAGGTCAATGGTTGTAAAAGTGTTGGGAAGAGGCGAGAAAATGTAGTTGAGGCTCATCCTTTTTTTGTAGTTGTAGAAGAGGCCATGAGCCATTTTTGAGTGACAATAAAAGGAGAAAGGAGGTGAAATGTGTAGATTTGCAATGGAGGGAGGGAACTGTAGAGATAGTAATGAAGGTAAGATGTGTAGACACCCTAAATTACACACTTGTTTCCATCTTATCCTAGTACACTTCTTAGTTTAGCTCTTTATGATTGATTGATTAAATCGATTAAATCATGCACATTATGCCCCTTTAGATTAATTAAATTAATCCTAAGTACCCAATTAGTTAGCTTAATTATCATTTATTAATTAAATGATTAATTAATTAGTGTGCACATTATAGCTAATTAAATTAGTTATCTAATTGGGAAAGCACACCTATTTCCCTAGTCAACTCCACTTGGACTCCACTTCACCAATTGAATCAATTACACTTCTAGAATCCTAGAAAGGTAGGGGCAATTCAATTACATGTACAACCACCTTCCCCGATGCAACTTTTGCTAATTAAATCCCTATATTGCCCCTCAATGACATTTATCTTCCTCAAATGTTATTTTTAGCATGTGCATTCAACTATCTGTAACCAATTTCGAACCAACACTTAGCCTTATAAAACACATGTTTATCCTATCCCAAATCCACTTGGATTGTTTGCAGGAAAACTCAATTAATTTACGTATTGGAAGCTTTCCAAGCCAAAATTTGCTCATAGCATTGGTCTATTTCCCATTTGGAGGTCATTCAAGAGCACCCATAATCTTTTACAAGGTTACTCAAACTAAGCTTCTACAACCTTACTCAAGGTTTACAAGGTAAAGCTATAGGAAGGTTTGCACTGTTTTGTTTGTCTTCCATTTAGTGTTGTTTTTCATTGCTCACAAGATGTCGTCTCTCCGTATCATCAATGTCAGTAGTTGCTTTATTCAAAGTAAGACCTTGAGAATTGTGAATAGTTAAAGCCCAAACCTTTTTGATAGGTAGTTGTCTACGACTCCATCTTGAAATTGGTGGAAGAGGAACATGCATGGGGTTCTCTGGCTCGCAACATCTCCCAATATCTGTCGAATATGATGACGAAAAAAAGAGGCAACTTAGGTGCTACCGTGTAATTATCATAGGCAATGTCAACAATTGTGCCTATTGAACCATTTACAAGTCCAACCTCAACCCACAAAATTGTCGTGAGCGCGATTTTTTTATTTTTTGGAAAGAACTTGGTGTTGTAATTGATCATCATCGGGATCCCCTAAACTAACATGCTCGATAGATTATGCAATGGAATGATCGACATAAAGTTCCTACAGCTATTCAATGGCTTAGGTTATTCCTACCCAAATAATTTTTGTGCTCTAATTTATTATATGGGTTTTGCTCACATTATTTAGTCGAGTGCAGTTTACATGGGGAAAACTAACAAATGGGGAGAATCCAATAGGTTCAAGTTTAAAACACATCCACAATGCTTGTCATGAGTAACAGATAGATTTTATCGGTCGGATCAAAAGGTTTAGACTAAAGCTCCATAAGATTCTCCACCTTGTTGAATGCAAATAGCTCCCAGGTTTAGGAGGAATTTTTACTATGCACCGTGTAGTGTGCGGGTATGACGAATATTCCTTATATGTTGAATTTCATTATTAGGTAAACACTGAGGGAAGTGATGTTGGATAAATTGATTGGAAGAACCCTTTCCGACAATTAAAAATTCATCGAGGTGATTGTGGCATTTGCCATCCCAGGTTAAAACACATACCTCTCCATTTGTGGGAAAAATTCAAATTCAGAATGACAACAACCCACCTTAACAACAACACAAAACATCCTCCCCTAACTAATTATGACAACTTATAAAAGATATTCATTCACCATTTTTGTGTAATGATTTACCATTCCTAAGAATTTGATGCTAAATATACTTGCACACTACAATATATCAATAATACTGAGAAAGAAAAATATCCGATGTCAAGTCTCCCTAGCTTCGTTCAACAACTTTGAATTCATAGCTCACAACTCAATCCCATCACCACAACGTCTACCACAACTAACTCCACACAACCCGCCATCAAATCATTGTAACAATTCAATCCTCCACTCGATCCACCCCAACCACCTAAGCCATCATCAAGACCTCTGCCAAGGACACAACCTCCACCTAAATAGTCACCAACACTTTCTCCAAGGCCTAAGCCACCAAACAAACCACCACCACCTCCATGGCAATAACCACCACCAACCCCACCACTAAGGCCAAAACTCCAACGCCATGGACAACTCCACTGCCACAACAATCTATGTCACCTCCCACACTGCCGCCAAAACTAGAACCATCATGTAGACAACGCCGTGCCCTTAAGTACTATCAATAAATGGGAACAACTAGTTTTTAACCATAGCTCTAGCTATATTAGCTATACCCAATATCCTCTTGCACCTTGCATCACAATTACACTAACTACAAAATGAAGAAAAACAAACGAAAGGGAATTTTTTTATCTTTTACGTGAACTCTGCTAGCAGGTTCGCATTTCTTATCTTGGTTGGGGTTCTCTTTCTTTTAGAGCAACAAATTCTTGCGATTTTTTACTAAAATGAAGCCAAAAAATTAAAAAAACAACTTTATTCAAATCTCTGAGTAGGAATTTTAAAAAAAGAACAAAAAAATTACAACAGAAGAAAATACACTAGAAATTTAAGACAAGAAAAAAATAGATGAAATTTTAGAGGGAAAAAATATGAAATTTAAGAACTACAGATTTGAAAACCACACAACAAATGTTGTTTGCCACAATAAATCCCATCGTTGCTCACTTCCTCGACATCCTCCTCTATGGAGGTGACAATGAGCCAATTTTAATAGTATTCCAAAAGGCCAGGGATGAAACCCCATAGGATTGCATCCACATTTTCCCCGTTCTAAAAAACAAGAAACCTCTCTATACAAAACTTCTCAGGTGAATGTTGAACCTACATGGTCTCCTTCTCTACCACTCCAACACAATCTTCTTGGGCTCTCTATTGCTCAACGGCTAGCTTGAGGACCTCACATAGAACTTCGGGATGCTACAGATGGAAGAGACAATGGAAATGATGCAGCAATTCAAAATCACTTCTCTAGACTCTTCAGTTGAAATGCCTTCTCCAAAATGACTCTCCCCAAATAAGTAGGATAAACAAGTACACCACCACATACATTACATTTAGGGTTTGCATAACAATTAGGGTTTGACGCATGATCATTGGTTGCACAAAACACGTACTTCAACATCCATCCTCACCTCCTCTACGTCGTCGATTCCTCTGATGCATGTCAGTTGCAGGCGGCCTCATTCCACTTTGGAATACACCTTTTGACATAGTTATCATTACCTATTGTTTCGGTAAACTTATTTAATTTAAAAAAATATAGATGTCTTTAAAAAACGTTCGAGGATATAAATTTTAAATATATTTATTAAAGGTTAATTTATATATATATATATATATTTACTTATTTATTTTCTAAAATATTTTTTCAAATTAAATGTTAATGACATGTTTGTAAATTTCTATGGTCTTTTTTCTTTTTCTCAAATTGGTGCATATTCTTATCCTTCATTTTCTTGCTTTTCTATTCTACATTGAAAGCCACACAATTCTCACGGCTTTCGTCTATAGCATCACAAACACTTCTAGATAATTATTTTGGTCTTTATCACATTAATGTGTACCTTCCGCTATGGCCCATCATTTTCAATTGTAGTTCATTTTCATGGCTCCTCACCAATAAATCATAATTGAATTGAGGTGTTTATAAATACACAAATTTGTAGTTCATTTGACATATAATATATCTATTTATATTAATATACATATAAAATATCTAGTTTAATTAATAGAAAAGTTGTTAATTAAAGAAAACAAGAATAATCAAAATTAAATAAATAAAATTGTAGTTCATTTGACATATAATACATCTACTTTTATTACTATACATACAAAATTTGTAGTTGTATTAATAGAAAATTTGTTGATTAAGGAAACCAAGAATAATACAAAATATCAAAATAATATCACTATATTAAACAAACATTTTTCTTAGAACATTAATGAAGGCATGATTTAAACCAATAATTTCTTTTCTAGAATTCATTTAAGATGGACTCGTTAATTGTCAACTTATGATAAATTGTAATTTTTTTTTTTTTTTTTTTTTTAACTTTTCTATCATATTTAAATAGTTTACTAGTATAGATATCTTAAAAACATCTATATAAAAGTTAATATATTTTACTCTCTAGGTGCCTATTTATTATACATGACAAATTGAATAAAAAATGTAAATTTAACATTCTAAATAAAACATTGACATAAAAGTTTTGTAGAAGCATGTTTCTAAAAGATAATTTTTCTAAAAATATTTTTTTCTAATAGAATTATTAACTTGTTATTTTTATATGGATAAAATTATTGAATGTAAATTTGTTGCATTATAAAATATTTGTTATTGAATAAATAAGATGGGAATTTATCTTCTTTACATACATATATTTGTAGAGAGTCGTATTCTATTTGGAGATTGGTTTTGTAACAAAACAAATCCAGATAATATTTTTAATATTATATGAAACTCCCATACCATTAAACATTTGCTATTGAATAAAATGGAGGGTAATTTTTTTTTAATTTTTACTTTGTAGACAACTATGCGAAAGCCTTGTCATAAGCTAATGTTTTCAATGGAATCAAATAGAAGGGAATTTTTTGTTCTCTAAGAATATTTATTATTATTATCAACTCTGGCGCTTGTAGTCCACTTTATTTGATCGCACATCACCAAAATGTCTCATTAATCACAAAAATAAAAAATCACCTGCCCAAAATCCTAATAAAAAGGGGGTTAATGTGACCAACCATAATATGATGACCCATGTTGATGAGGGTTGCATTTGCATGTTGATAAATCACGTGCAGTCACTGACAACATTGACTGGAGACTGGTTTTGGCCATTTCCATAGGCGCTCCATTCTTGATGCAGTTCTCCTTAGTGCTCAAGCCCTTTCTCCTCTCCTTCATATGTGAACTCGGTCTTGTCCTCTGTTTTCATTCACAATATTCAAAATGAAATTGCAAATAGAAAATTTGAAATGAATTACCAACTACTTGAGCTCGAATGTAGGTGATAAAGAGAAGTAACCCCAACACAAGAATTGTAGTTCTCATTACAAATCGTGCCATGTCATAAACCCAATATGAGGAACTTAGGCATTTATTTCAACTGACAATAAAATAGAAAATTGGAAATGAAATTGCAGATAGAAAATTTGAAATGCATTACCAACTACTTAAGCTCGAATGCAGGTGATAAAGAGAAGTAACCCCAACACAAGAATTGTAGTTCTCATTACAGATAGTGCCATGTCATAAACCCAAAATGAGGAACTTAGGTATTTATTTCACCTGACAATAAAATAGAAAATTGAAAATGATCGGTTCCTTGACGGACATAATGTTATATTGATATGAATGTGAGGCAAGAGCTCATTGATTCGAACAAGAGAGTGTGAATAGGAAGGTGACAGAGCCATTGTGAGTGAAAAAGTAGTTGTACGTGAAAATTTAGGGATTTCTTGTTATCACTGTCACAAACCTGACAAAAACTTAGAGTTTCGCAAGGGTTTTCTATATTACCAATATGTAATTAAGTGTTAAGGTGTAAAAAGGATTGGATGATAGGAGAGGATGATTGAAAATCCTTGATCACAACATTTAGAACAAAACGATGATTCATATTCATTCAGAAGTCAAAACAAGTTTCTACATGGTTTTTGTACAGTCTTGACTGTGTTGTAAATTGCCAAACAGTGTACATTTACTTGAGATTATCAACATCTCTATTTGGAACTCTTGCATCCTAATAAAGCAGGGGTTAGAATTTGAGTTCAACCATGTAGGGAAAACCTCCTCCTCATGTGTGGTGGGTTAACGATAGAGGAAACATCTTATTGAATTGGGTAGATGGATTTGTCGCTTTAAAAATGTTTGAGATTGAGTTGAACTTCATCATTCCCCATTAAACCCTCATGCTATAATGTGAATTTCTTCAACATAGATTAGAGGGCTCCAATTATGGTCCTATATGTGAATCAAATACCTGACCTCGTCATGAATATGCCCTCTTAAATAATCTTTAGCTAATCCTAATTACTCCAGCTTCAATAGTCACAACTCAAAACTTCCAAACCTACAACATAAAATGTTATACACCCAAAGCCTAGTCTTCTCCAACCATTGTTTAAGGACTAATTGAAAACCCATCAGCCCAAAAGCCTTTCATTGCTCACAGTGTCATATTTCTATCTGCAATATAGAAAAGTTTTGATTTGTTATGTGTGCCTTTGCTAGACCCAAAACCCCTACAATCTAAGTTCAAGAAAACTACAAACCAACCAAATCTGGAGCCTCGAGTTTCTGTCTATAGCCTAAAACAAAATACAACAAACACAAAATATAAGCCCAAACAAAGCAATTAACCCACACCCATTTATACAAAGAAGAAAGAAACCATGACTAGTACAAATGTAAAATATATAACACAAGAAAGAAAAGACAAAACCCTGCTTGAGCGCAGTGAAAATGCTACATCCGTATCCATGGAGCTTATAATCGCAACTGGCCTCAGACCACTCCTCCCCTTCACCTCTTTTGTCATCCACAACACCGCCACACACATAAGGCTACATGCAAGAATCCAAAAGGAATGGCGTAGAATGATCTATTAATTAGTTAGCAGAGGTGATATAAAGAGCGGAGATGTATTGGGATAACATACAATATTCCATATAATGGATCGATAACCTAGAATTATTTAAATGGACATCAATGTACGTTGCATCAAGACTGATGGTTGTCAGAGCCAAGGGGTGCCACTTCCCTTTGGCATACACCTTTTGGCATAAAAATACAATTTTAATATTTTTTTACTAATGGTCTATTTGTGGTGTTGGTTTTATTGAAGTATTAAAGCCAACCCATATGCAAAGTGGGGAGGGTTCCATGGTATGGGTTACCTAAATTATATGGAATAATCATATATAAAAGTAATATATGGAAATGACTATTAGTATGCGGATACAATTTAAATCAAGGTTCCAAAGTAAATGAATAAAGATGTTATTATATGATTACACCTTAACAATAATTAAGAATTTGTGTTATAATGTGTTTTTATTTATTTAAAAGATGTAAGGGTAGTACATGTTGTATATTTGAATTAATTAATAAACATTAACTTATAAATTAGAATATAATTCTAAAATTAATTTCTTAGATATAACAATAGATATGATTGTTCAAAATACAAGAGAAGTACACTTGAATGATTATAAAAGCATAACTAATTTTTAAGATATAATGATAAATATAATTGTTTAAAATTCAAGAGGAGAAATACACTTAGCCAATTACAGAAACACAGAGGTGATTTGAGAGTGCAAAGTGGTTGTGCAGGATGTAAATGACCTGAAGATGCTTTGTTTCTAAAATTGTGGTTGCAATTTGAGCTAATATAGAACTGTATGTGTCCTAAAACATGGTACAATACAATCTTGTGTTGTATAGTTTCAAACGAATGCACTAGCACTATGTAATTTAGTGTGTGGCTATGACATTCTATGATGACCTTCACACTGAAACCTTATGTTGTACATTTATGAAACCATCTATGTGATTTGAAACACCCTCAAACCCTAACCATAAGTGGGAGACCCCTATAAAAAGTCAACTATTTGGGTCGAAGTGCCCCTATGTTGCCTACGTCAACACTGCTCCGAAGAGGCCTCAAACCATACACACTTCTTCACCTAGCATGTGATATCTATATGGATGTAACTACTTTGGAAACTTAATCCTTTGACAACGAGAAACAATGGCTTCGTATAAGAATATAAGGCTTATAAGTTATTATTAAGCCATTTTTAAGTTATTATTAAGCCATTTTTTAGTTATATATTAACTAATCAACAATTATAACCACTTCAATTGTTTTGTAACTATCTCTTGCATAATAAAATGACAGACACAATTCACAATTTGTGCAATCCACTATTTCTTTATCGTTCGTTGTTCAAGTCTTCTAACATTGGTATCATAGCTTGGTGCTCGATAGGGTTTGAAAATTATGAATAGAAGATTGCAAATCATGAACAAAATGTTGTGACTCAGATAAAAAAATCATGAATAAAACATTGCCACTCAAACAAAACATCAAAATTGTGAAGCTAGGGCACACGATAGAGAAAAACAAAGTCACAAAAGATCTGTTTAGGGCACAAAACACTGTTTATAAATTTACATTTACAATATAGTTTATAATTTTTCTCATTTTTCATTTACATTATAGTTATTTACATTGATTTTTGGGTCAAAATTTGCTTGCTTTATTAATTTCAATGCGAAAATTGATGCATAAACTCCTATGGTATTATTTTTTAGAATGAAAATTCTATTGGAAAAATATTTTGGCCTTAACTTTCACACCTAGAAAGTCAAAATATAGATGCAACTAATGAATAAAAATATAAGTGGAATAATAAATGAAAAAGAGAAGTCACCTACTGATGTAATAAATTAATAGATTAGTAGAGCAGAGATGACAAAGATGCCAAAACTGTCTTGTTAAACAATCTACTTTATAAATATAACACAAAAAATTCAAAGATATACCAAGTGGGTGAAAATTTCGTTAATAAAGAATATGTATTTTGAAGAAGCCCAATACTTTGAAGACAAGAAGGGATATAGTGTAGATAAAACACAACATGGATAGTTGCCCAATTAGTTTCAGAATTTTACCCTTACGAGGGTCATGAGACAACTAAATGAGCATTGTGGATGTCGCTTAATATAGACGGTTGTCCAATAATTTGAGAGGTTTATAATTCAAAATTTTAAGGAGGTGGAATCTAAAAACTTGAGACTTCAATTCAAGAACTATATCTTTATGAGGGTTACGAGGCAACTTGGAGTTACTTGGTTAAAAAAACTTTTCAAAGAGAGCTTTTTGAAGATTGCACGACTCTATCTAGTTATGTTATTCTAATCTTCTGTCAATATCTTTGTTTTTGCTTTTTGTAGTGTAAGAATTAAGAAGAGTATAAGAATATAAAGCTTATATTTTATTATTAAGTCATTATTAGTTATATATTAACTAATGGACGGTTGTAACCATTTCAACCTTTTTGTAACTATCAATTACATAATGAAATGTCAGACACACAATTAACAATGTGCGCAATGCACTGCTTCTTTATTTCTTCTTTGTTCAAGTCTTCTAACACGTGGCACGCTTTGGCTTGGCTTGACTTGGAAGGTCTATAAATGGGAAGCATGGCTCTTAAACCTAGTTTGATTGGCTTCAGACTTGTGTATGTGCTACTCCTAGGTTGTGTTACTGTTTTGAAGGGGTTTAGGAGAGTTTAGAGTGCTTTATGAATGTATTTTGTAACGAATTCTTTTGAAAGTGCTAATTCTCTTGAAAGTGCTAGGTGAGTTAATGAGTGCATTGGACTTTCTTTGATAGGCATTCACAGGGTTAATTTTGCATTATAGCCAACCTATGGGATATGAACCAACTCATGAAAAAATATCAAATTGGAAAAGTATCCATTGGGTGGCGGGAGATAACATTGTTTGGCGTGGAACGAAATCATGAGACGGTTTGGTCCCGTGCAAATGGTCTTGTAAATGCAACTTGTGGGAGTTTGCAACTTTCTGGGATTGGTGCTTGCGAAGATTATAAAGCTATTGATTGATTTGATTGGTTTTGCGAATGGTTGAGCAGTGCAAGTATTTAAATAAGTCATTCAAAAGAAATAAGGATAAGTCATTTAGGTTCGAAATGTATGCACGATTCATACTTTAAATATAAAACCAAAATTGTCAATACCAAATAATAAAATACCAAATTCAAGTATATTAAAAAAAATTGATACTCCTCCTTTGTTCAATCCTTCAATTCCGGATGATTCAATAGGTTGGGTAACGATACGTAACAAGAAAAAAATTATTTCTAAGAATACTGCTTCCCTGCCTTGAAGCTTTTGCTCTCTTCTACTGCTCGGATGTTCTCGGACAACAATTTGCTCTATTGCTTTGATGTTGGTATGTCACTGCAGTTTGTTTGCTGTGCATCAACTTTTTTTAAGTTGATCTGTTGTTGGTTTGGTTCTTTTCTGTACAGGGTTTTTCTTGCTTCTGGGCATTCATGTTGTATCTTGATTTTGATCATTTTATTATGTTTTCATTGTTAAATTCTAGCTTTTAGAGCCTTCTTGTACAAGGGTATAGTCCCTTTCAAAAAACTATTTACTCATAATAAAAAAAATAGAAATTTAGATATGAAAATGAAGAACAATTATAAACAAAAATATATATAAATATAAAAAAAATGGTCCACCCAATATTAATTTTTTTCATGATTACCATGGTATTAATTAAAAAAAAATGTTCCCTTTATAATCTCCCAATCTTTAAAAAATCAGTTCTTCCATAAAGGATCGTCTTAAAAGCTTATAATTGTAGTGAATAAAGCATATATTTGCATCTTTTGATGCAGTCAACTGGGAAATAAAACCATAATAAAGTGATTAGTTACAAAAGTGCTCAAATGTAGAATAAATTTCAAATAAACCATAGTGAAGTGACTAGTTGCAAAAGTGCTCAAATGTGGAATAAACTTGAAATAAGACGAAAAAAATCCAATGAAATGTTGTCATGAAGCAATCTTTTTCCATTGTTTCTGATTATCATTGCTATGATCTCGTGTATTGGTTCCATTACTTGAAAATAAGAACTCCTCAATTGAATGGTTTTTTTTTTTTGTTTTTTTTTTGTTTTTTTTTTTTTTAGTGGTTTATTTTGCAATATTGGAATGGTTGGACTTTATCATATTTAGATATTTGAATCGCTTACTATTCTATGGTTTTCGTGATGATGACTTTCTCTTATGTGGGTGGAGTAACTTTTTTTTTTTTGAAGCTATGCACCCTATAATTTTGATGCTATAGTTTTTTGAGGTCACTTTTAGTTGTGCTTTTATTTTGCCCGTTTTTTTCATAGTTTATATATTGCAATTTATTACAATGAATAAAATTGATATATTGGGAATATATTTGAACTTGGAAATATAAACGGAATTCCTATTTTTCGATTGGATTTAACATGGGGTGTATGTTTATATATATAAATTTGGGATCTCAATATTGTATCAATCTCTCTAAATTTACAAAATGAGATTTTAATGTTGTACCAATATCTCTGTATTTATGAAATGAGATCTCAATATTATACCAATCTTTCCAAAAGTTCAAACATGGATTCCTTTTAAATACACCAACCATTATACCATATAGTTGAAACACTTCAAAAAAAGTACAAAATATTTTATGTATATGAAAATAGACAACTGGTAAAAAACAATCCTTTGAACAACTAAATACATATAGATCCACACTATTTTGACATAAAATAGTGCAAAAAATTTACTAGCCTTTTCAAAAGAGAGAATCATCAAATTGGAAAGACGAAGAATCACACCCCATGCAACTAAATCCCATTATATTATGAAAATATCCACGCCATTTTGATGTAGAATATTGCATAAAGTTATTGGCCATCTCAAAAGAGAATCATCAAATTGGAAAGACATAGAATTACATCAACATGCATCTAAATCCCATTATATTATGAAAGCGGATTAAATTGCATTCCTTTTGATATTTAATCTCTTTTGATGTAAACTCATTTCAATGATTTATATCTACTAATTTTTTTGGAGAGTGCTCACTTATGATTAAATATGGTATATAGATATAGGTATCTACCACAATCAAATTTCAATGAAAAGTGTATTGTGTAATGCAAGGTAGTCAAAAACCAAGGTTCAGATCCAATTTGTTTTCCTCTCTTCCCAAAAAGAACCAAGCCATGAACTTTTACAAGGGACCATAAAATAAATAAATATTAGTAAAGTGAGAAGTAACTTCACTTTCATTTACACTTCACTTAGATACAAGTATCGAATCTTTTGATAAATTAATTACTCTCAACAATGAAAAAAGAAAGATTATAATGTTGATCACAATTTTAAAGGTATTCTCAATAAAAGAAAAAAAAGATTATAATATGAATCACAATTTAAACTTTTAATTAAGGAAGTAGTTAAAAATGGCTCACATTTAAAACAAAACATAAATATCTGTCCTACTTCATTGAATAATAAAACAAACACACTAAAATAATCATACATTATAAAACTTAAAACTGAAAAAAATATTGCAAATTTGAACACATCTTCCATTTTTATTAATAATTATAGGAGGCGAACCTTCACCCTCCATTAGTTAAGTGAATTCCCACCACCTACAATTATAACATTGATAATTTATATATCGAATGTGGAACCCAACCCAACCCAATCCTCAAAGATTTTATAAAGAAGACTTCCCACCATCTACAATTAGAACATTGATAATCTATACACCAAATATGAAACCCAAAGAAGAAATTGCAAGGCGTCTAAAGCTTACCTTCCATCTTTCAAAAGAGAGAATTGCCATAAACATTCACCGAGCCACCATGAAATTGAGAAGACAAAGCATCATTAATCCCATCCTGCAAACCATCCAGTCCAAATAACATCCCGCCGGCAAGACCGCCGGCCATGGCGCCCGCCGCCAAACCCAACCCGGGTTGCTGCGGGGCGCCGCCACCGTAAGTTGGCCTTGACGGCCCGGGTAACCCAAAATAGTTATTCCCACCCAGAGGCGGAGGATAATTATACGAAGGCGGTCCGTGAGGTTGAGGACCGTACGGATCGACACCACCACCGTACGGAAAAGGCGGCGCCACCGGAGGCGGCGGACGATAGGGAGGGTTTGGCGGCCGCCCCGACGCTGCGGTCTTTGGCGGGTAACTGTACGGATAATTCGGCGGCGGGAAGTCCTCCGGCCGCCCCGACGGCAACCGGGACGACAGGTCCGCCGGGTACGCCGTCACAGGCTCCTCTCCGTCGTCGTCTCCGTCAAAATGAGCGCCGTCGGTGACGGCGGTTTCCTCGGAGTGGCCATCCTGCGGATCGAACCCGCGACCTATCCGCACGCAAACGTCGACCATCCCCCTCGGCTTCCCCGCCGGCGTGCGCAACTGGAAGCTGGTGGTTTCGGACCAGTCGCCGGCGGTTTTGTCCGCCTTGGCGAAGAACTCCCTGAGCAAAACCGTAGCGCTGCATTCCACTTTGAAGAAATGGAAGAGCGGCTCGCGGCTGTGGACTTCGACGGCGAGGGCGGCGTCGCTGTCGTCGAAGAAATCGGCGTCAACGACGGAGGAAAACTTCATGTTCCAGGCAGGGTGAGTGTCGTTTTGCTTGTCGATTTTGCTGCAGTATTTGTGCTCGGGGTTTATCCAGGCGACGCACAGGGTTTTGAGCTTCCATAGAGGGTTTGCGCGCTTGAGGCCGCGGGCTGAGAGTATGGAAATCTCGATCGACCGCTTTGACATCTCGATTCTGCGACCTGTACCATAATAATATCAACGCAAACCCTCCCCCCTTGCCATTCACATAAAAGAGGTCATTTCAGAATAATGAATGTTCTTCCACGGACCACAGTATTTTCTTTTTCATTTTCAGTAGTATGAATGGATGCGCACTCTAGCTTCCCTTAATTATTAGCTGGATCATGGATGGCAAAATTTGTGACTTTGACGTTAAGTTAGGCATGTGTAGGTTTACGGGGTTTGTTAAAGTTTTTGAAAATGGAGGAAAAGAATAATGTACAGATTAATTTGTCGGTAAAGGTGGCCCCAAGCTTTTTGACAATGGTGGCCCGGTGGGTATCTTTTTGTAATAGCAATTGTATTAACAGGTGCAATGCTTAGGCTTATGCAAAAATTCAAATGAACGATATGAAAAAGAAATGGCTCAAATCTTAGCCTAGTGTATAGAAATCTTAAAGTTCCATTAAAAAAAAAAATTGTTATGAAAGATAATATTATCAATTATTTCATTATCTCAAATAATACCAGGATTAAGCAACTAATCTTGTTTTAAAATAACAATATAGTGTGTTCATGACTGGGTACAAATGAAACAAGAAATTGTTTTTGTGTGCCTATATTTTTTGCATACTTTGATGCACATTATGTATTGTGTATTGTGGAGTTGGCCAACATTCCATCTTTATTTTCACAAGATGTCAACAAATTAAAAATGAAGATTACTTTATACTAAAATCTTAAATAATAAAAAATTATGAAATGAAAACAGGAAGATAATATGTTTATTTTGCACTTAAATATGAAACATTATGAAATAAAAGTAGAAAGAGAATGTTTATTTACAAGATACAAGACAAAGTGACATACCAACATATCATCATTTGTACTATACATGACAATATTCAAGAAACCAACTTTAAAAAGAATTGAAAACATTTTCTCACTTGTTTTATGTTCTTAAACTCCCATGAAACATTATTAAAATTTCTTTATGTCATTATTAAGTGTTTTCTTATCTTTTATTTATTTATAAAATGTGATGTCTTTATTTTTTAAAAATTGTTATTTTCACCAAAAATGATCTCCATAGTACCCTAAAATACATTAAAATAAGTTTAACCTCATAAATTTTATGAAATAATATAAATAAATCTAAATATTTAAATAAGTCTTCCCCACCATTCCCAAAATTTGAATATTTGTTTTCGTTTGAGAATCTTGTACCCATGTCCCCAAGACTTAGGTAATTATGTTTTTTTACCAAACTCTAATGTCCCTTTTGGACTCAAAACAAAAATATACGGATACTGCACAAACTCCAATAGATAACGAACTAAAAATGTATGACAACAAGTACATCAAACTGATTCATTTCTAACAACAATCAAAATTTTACAATTTCATCCCAAAATATTCAAATACAGATATACCCAGATGGTTCCAAAGCTTTAGAAATATTTCTAGAATGCTTAGGAACAAGGAAATGATCATCCAAGCAACTAACTAATTTTATTTAATTAAATTTATGACAGCAGTGAAGGCACTCTCAAAGATAGACAAAAATAATGATTTCAAGGCCCAAATACGACTCTGGAAAGTACAATCAACCTCCAAAAATATGAAGAAACCAAATATGGGAGGAAAGTGAGTTGTCATGCCCTAGAAACCAATGAAATCTTCCCAAGGAGGGGCTACCCTAGGAGAGGGTCTGAAATTGTCCAAACAACCCTCCAAAGTATGACACTTCCACCCAATGGACTGAAAATCTACCCAAACCCTTGCGTTGATCCAACACAAACTCTTATGGCTATTTCACACTCAAAACTATGCAAATTTGATCCACCCTAGCTAAAAATGACAAAAAAATAGATAGTGCACCAAATAAATATGAATGTAACCCAATGTAATCTCTAAATGAGACCACCTTATGCAGATTTTGAGGGTTTTTATCCCCAAATCTGAATGCTAAATTGAGGGGCTTCGCCCTCAATAGACTTCCGTGAAAGGTTTTTGTCCTCAATGGAAGAGAGAGAAAGCAATTTCGTGCTCCAAATCAAAGAAAATGAATTCCAAAAAAATAAGTGTCTTTTCCAAGCCAAGTGACCCCTTTCTATAGCTAAAGGTGGTGCCAAAATCGAAAGGATGGTCCACCCAAAAAGGATCTACCTACTTGTAGAAATATAAATTTCTTTTTATTTTTCAAGTTGTTATTTACATATTTTTCAACCAACTTGACTTTTCTAAGTCATAATTAGAAATTTGTTTGAAAATAATATAAAGCTACAAAAGCAACTTACAATTGTGACATTAAAAAACTTCCCTTGATCTTTCCTTTTAAGCCCACGGGAAGTGGAATGGGCCCAAGGTCTTCAAAACCGGAGAACGGGACAATTACACAAACATTCAAAATATTTGTTTTCCTAAATTCCTTAAATAATCCTTCTATACAAAAGGTCTAATTTGTTAGGATATATTTGAATGTGATGTCATTAGTTGTAGCACATTATTAGTGTAAAACCACTATCTTTTAACTCAAGATTCTCTCCAACATAACTTTTTTTAATATGTGATGTGTTTTTCATTAGTATCACCCCCAAGGATATACCCTCACAGGCCACACATAATAAATCCAAGAATGAAGAACACACTAACAACAAGGAAATAAAAAAGAGAGCTGATTACAGAGACATAAATCCCTACCTCCTATGAGGAAGTTGGCTCCAAATTCTACATTAGATAGGAAAGAAGTGAGGTAAGACTAAATGGTTACAATTTTTTTTAAGTATGTAATTTATTTTGGCTAGCCATATCTGTAGACATAAGCAACATGTCAAAGATGTATATCAAGGACAATAAAATATGCCATGAAAAATCTGAAACGTATCAGAATTGTATCCTTATGCAAATGCAAATACACATATTCACAATATGGACACCCCTTGACGTACATGCAATTGATTTGAGTTTTTTGCTTTCCTTTTTCATAGCCATTATTCAGTTAATATGAGTGGTGCGCATATGAACAAAAAAAGTATACACATATATTTTCTAATTCTCATGTCACTAATTTGTCAACTTTCTTAGAGCTGAAACTTGGACCATCAAGCTCCAAACCCTGGATAACAACTATGTTACATGTCACTAATTTGTCTACGTGTTGGACCCTACTTCAATTTTAAAAATCTTGGACATCACTAAGCACAAGTATAAAATTGGAAAAACAATAAAATGTGTGATAAATGCATGTCCATTGTAGATGGTACATGTATTGGAACATGTTTCAACTTTCTAACATGTAACCATATTCTCTTAAACTATGGCTTAAGACATATTTGAAAATACATGCTAATAGAAACTAACAATGCATTAGTTCACTTGTATTAGGGTCAATTTCCTCTATTACAATTCGAGTATGAATAATTCTACTTTTGATGTGTGTCCCGTAGCAAGTTAATGAAATCTCCAACTTTTCACATAGTCACAATGATGTGTACTTAGTGTTATGTAGAATATTCTCAATCACCCACAACATCTCTTTTAGGATTGCACTTTTTTTAAAGGGAATGTAGGTTCTCGTTATACCGAGAAATGAGTTTATCGAATTTAATTCTTAATTCACGAGTTGTCTACATGGTGAGACTAAAACAACCTAGAAGCTATTGTTTTGTGGAAAAATTTCTACACTCTCATAATGTTATATGTTGAGAAGACTTTGAGGGTGTTGTGAGAAGCCAATACAAAAATGTGTAGAGATGAATATTATTGACAATAGAAAGGATGACTTGTAAAATCAAAGTGGTCTTGGAAGGGCCAAGAGAAGAGCAAGTCAAACTCTAGAGTATTTAGTCCATCCTACCACAAACAAGAATACAAATACTATTCAACTTGTGGAGGGATGTAACAAGAGGTAATTTTCTACATACAGAAAATGTTCCTATAGCTTGGAAACTACTTTTTCCATACCAAAAACTCTAAAAACTTTAGAAAATGTCTTAGGTAGCAGAGGTAGTGCCCTTGACCTAGTATGATAAATTTTCTAGGAGATGTTTAATGGTAACTCTTATGTTTGAGGAGGATACAATTTTCTCCAATCCCACTCCTCCATGAATCAAGAGAATACAATTCCATGTGAATAAAAATGACAATAACCATTGCATTTGTATCTTTCAAGCTTACCAATTACAAGGCTTATATTCTATAGAAACAAAAATAATGTGGACAAACTTTCCAGGAACACCTTAGCTTGCCAGTATGTTCTTAGTTTTGATTATGTGGCTTGTGGTCTCCTCTACTTTGGTCAAAACAATTTAAATAGATGTTTGTTAGTTATCTTTCACTACCATTAGTTGTCTCTCCTTCGCACATCCTTCCCGGCATCACCTGTTCCGGTCATCCTTGTTTTCAATGTCCTTTTTGTCATTTAATGTGACTGACAAATTAATAAATTGACATTCAAATCCAAACACAATATGTATTATTTTAAAACTGATATGAAAGCAACCTCCGTGATAAATCCAAGTGTTAGAAACCCTCTAATAGTACATAAACTGATAAAGTGAGGAAAGGAAGAGAAATATTTATGACAATTTATCACTTTTATTTTCCTAAGCAGATGCAGGAGCATGTATAGAGAACACAAAAAGATGAATGTAGTAAGAAATGAGGCACTACATTCAATTTTAGAAGTTGTTTTGTGGCACCCAACTAAAACTACTGAAAATTACAAAATACAATTTTAGAGTTGTAGCCATGTTAATTGTTGGGATGAAGCCAAATATGATTAATAATAGCCAAGAATTGATGAAGTTGTGTGATCATTCAAATTTATGGATTTGTTTATTCTTTAGAGAAGAATTATTACTCAATGTGTACCATGGACACAATAGTTGGTGACAATGAATGTTAAAACCTACAAGTGTTCCTATTCCCTAAACAACAGTTAGTTGTTGTAACAATGAATTTAATGAGATTTTCAGTTATACATAAATGAGGCAAATGAGGGAAGAAAAGTTAGTATAACTTTAAGTTTAAAAATCATGCTAAAATAACCATCTTTCGTTAGTAAATTGTATATGGAAGTTACTATTTTTAGGCAGAATAATGACTCAAATTCTCAGTCAAGAAACACCTATATTTTACTATTAGAAAAAAAATCACCAAACTTTAATATAAGACACACTTATTAAAAATATATATAATTGATTCCTTGAAAGAAAACTATTTAATTAAAAATGCTCATGGTATTAGTATTCTTGGTATATTAATAAATATGAGATTATTAATTAATTCAAATTTATAATATATTATAATTTATTTATTTTTTACAATTTTCTTTACAATTGTAATATAGGTAAACGGATAGAAACTAAATACAAATCATTTAGTCTAATTACTATTACTAAAGTGTTGCAAAATATAACAAGGGTCGTGTTACGGTATGAGTCCCTATCTTAGTAGTATAGATATAAATTATTTAAACATGTTAGAAATTTATTTATATTCAAAATAGTGTAAAGGTTATGGAAAGAGAACAAAAAAACATATTATGAAGAACAATAAAAAAATTACAATACAAAATATGTACATACACGAACTACATTTATATAGTGAATGTATCAAATACAAGAGAGTTTTCATTTTATATTAGGTAAGAGGAGGTTTTTTAGAGGGGCCTCGACATGTCACAACATATCCCAAACAGATAGAAACTGTGAAAGCACAAAAATGAATCAAAAGAAGAAAGTGTTGGAAGTCATGCCTAACAAAATAACTTAACTAACCAAAACACCACACAGAGAACCATAAACTTTTGAATTAAAATGTAGCAATAACACCCACCAAATTGATCTGCAAGACCCCCAAGGGCCTTGGAAACTTCTCACTCCTCAACAAGGAAATTAAATTGAGAGTATTCATGTGTGGTCTTTTCCTCCTCCTCTTTAGGCCCGTTTCTTTCATACGTTTACTTTCTCTAAACACGCCAGGCATATCATCCTTCTTAGATTCTTTGTCATATCTTGGATAATCGTGACATTGGTTGTTTAGTTCCTAATAGTTACCCTACTCAAGTTAGAAATCTTGTCTAAACTTTCCTTCAAAGCTTTGTTGTCTTCTTCTAACTTACCATTATTTTCTTCAAGCACCAACATTTTCTCCTATTTTTTTTTTAATTTTTAGGGGGTTGTCATTATTATCTTTTCCTTGGGCACAATTAAGAATTGCCTCAATCTTCTCAACATATTTCATCAACCAATTCATAATTCCAATGTGGAGTTCCAACTTAATTTGTAGGGCATTGAATTTGTCTTGAAAGTTTTCATTAGGGTTTTATTTTTTATGCAGGAGCATCACAGGAGAGTCAGACAACTGTAAATAAAAAATTTCTAAGAGAAGTGGAGGGCGCATAAGAATTTAAAAGATTATCTAAGCGACTAAGACGCGGAAGAATAGAAGCACAAACAATGCGCGAAGATCAAACATAAGTTTTGGGTAAGGCATTAAATGAGACATGGGCACGCAGATATGGTGAAAGGAATCAGAGTGTACGTGAAAGAAATACTTGAGTTGGATTGATGGTGAAGAACATGTGCTCTTAAAATAGAGGTCACAAGTTCAAATCCTGCAGGGGGTAGGGTATGTAAACCTCATTTGTAGCAAAAATAGTTGCCTCATGCATGTGAGTACGAGGTAGTCCCATATGCTATAAGCCACTTGTAGACCCAAAAATAGGCCACCCGACATCGTGGACTATAAAACCATATTAATATATATATTATTATTGAAGATAGAAAATACAAGTGGCAGGTATGGATAACGTCGACTCAACCGTGACATGGAATTACTAGTTGAACACTCTCTCAACTACTAAGCCATAGGTAGGTAATTTCCATTAATGCACATGATTTCAAATTCAAGAAATTTTGAGAGGATTCTAAAAAATATTTCAAATTTCTTTTGAGCGGGAACAAGGATTGATATATACATTTCTTGCGTCTGGTTTTAGTTCTGGAGGGAGAGCTTTCAGGGAAGAGATTTTGGTGGAGGAAACCTTTGGAAAATTTAGAATTTTTTTAAACTATCACCCCTATCATCTATAGATCTATATTTATCCCATAAATGATTTAACGTTGTAGATGACGTATGGTTTTTTGTTAATAGAAAATAAGTTATGTTTGTGGATTTCCGATGTGTTTACTCTAGAAACGATGGGCTTGGGGAGTACCGGGTAGATGTCATTTAACTTCGTCGTCAAGTGGTATCAGAGCTAGCTACTTTCCTGTAGAAGGACGGGTAGAATGTGGATCGTGAGGTAATTGGTCAAAGAAGAGAGGATGCCGCCAAGAAGAGCTACTAATATGCGCACAATAAATGTAGTTAATGTAGCTATTATGGGAGCAATAGAGCAAGTGATGATAGATATATGGGGTGTGATAACAAGGCTTGAAGTCTTTGAGAAATATAAATGAAGGGGACTTGTGGCCCCGGATGCACAAAGTGATGAGGAAGGTGAAGTGATAAGAATAAACACATGCAATGCGGAAGTTGCTAAGGATGTACAAGAAGAGGTAGAGGCCTTAGGTGTAGAAGAAGCACATTTGCTATAGGAAATATCCAAAAATGGTCGTGGACCGAGAATGGATGTCCTGTCATTTTCTAGAAGGTTAGACCCGAAAGAATTTGTAGATTGTCTAAGTATGGAGGAATACTTCGAGTTCAAGGAAATTGTTGACCCACAACGCATCAAAGTAGCGCAAACCAAGTTAAAGGAACATGCAACGTTGTAGTGGAAGTATGTGCAAAAAAAACGATGATGAAGAGGTAACCAAATCATGATAAAATCCAGACATACAGAAGTTGACCAGGAGAAGGTCGCGTGATATATAAATGGCTTGAGGTTTGGAATTCAGGAAGAACTCAGCCTATTGTGTATCTAGATAGAGGAAGAAGTCTATTAATTAGCCTTGAAGGTGGAGGAGAAGATGGCGCGTAAAATTTAGAATGCAGTTAGAAGAGGAACCTGCCATGTACACAATAGAGGAGGAAGCGGTCGAGGATATAACATATTGTTGGAAGATGAGCCCAATAGTGTGCAAACATTATCTCAAAATAGTGCACAGAGTAATGACGTGTCAAACTCTTCAAGAGGACACATGATATTTAGTTGAGGAAAGGGAAGAGGATTATCCGGAACATGTTACAAGTGTGGATTCATAGGACATCATGCATTTGAATGTCCAAAAATGCAAGGTGAAGTTATGAGTAGGCACATGAAAACCAGAGTGCATTTGACACATGGAGATGTAGAATCAATGGGATTTACAAAATCCTCTGAGATACCAGATTGCGGAGAAGCCCCGATGATGAGGAAGGTCTTGTTAGGAAATACGAGATAAAATATGCGGAATAACCCCTTACAGAATCGCAATAGTAGAAACTAATATGCAGAAATTATTACAGATCTCAAATAAAATTGCAGAATAAAATAACACAACACAAAGAGACGGTATTTAACGTGGTTCACCCAATTTGGGCTACGTCCAAAGAATCACTTGCTCAAATTTTTATTACAAGCCACCGCTCTCTCAATACAATACCCAGATCCGTTTGGAGCTATGCTCAACAAAATCTACAGAATTCACAGCCGAATTCAAAACACATCTGCAATACATTTACTTGTACATCTATCATATGCATAAGACCATATAAATAGACAACTGCTTAAGCAGTTTTACAAAACCGTGGGTATCAAAACCATGGAAAAAAATTGTCCCATAAACCTATGGGTAAAAAATCTTGCCTATATGAGAAAAGCACGTTTCTCGATATGTCGGGTGCATTTTTTCGAGGCCAAAAAATTTTACGCCTAAAAAAAAATTCAGGGGCTGCGCCCCTGAACCCCGGTGAGGATACATGAAAAGTGTACAGTACTCTTAGTGTACAGTCTTTAACATTTTTACACATGAAAAAATAGGCTCCACAACCTAACAGGTCTTGATGAAGACATCATAGAGAGAAGATGAACCTACACAGAGAAAGAATTTGTTTAGAACCATTTACAAGTTAGGGGAAAATGTTGTAAAGTAATTGTAGATAATGAAAGCAAAGAAAATATTGTTTCCTCTGAAATAGTGGAGAAGTTAGGGATGAAGAAGATCGCACACCCGAACCCCTACAAAGTGTCATGGTTGTAAAAGGGACACCAAGTTTTTGTAAACAAGAAAAGTCTTATCAAATTCCAGATTGGGAATTATTGCGACGAGGTATTGTGTGATGTAATGCACATAGATTTCTGTCAGCTACTATTAGGAAGGCCTTGACAATATGATAGGAAAGTTGTTCACGATGGGCACTCTAATGTCATCCATGTCGAGAAGGATGGGTGCAAGTTTAACTTGTCACCATTAAAGGATGAGGAGAAAGGAGAGGTACATAGTGGAGTTTGAACAAGTATTTTACTAGTGTCCAGAAAGGAATTATTGTGAGAGGTGGATAAAGGGGAGGCGCATTATATGCTAGTGCCTAAAGAAATACGTGAAGATTACACAAATGAAGAGATTTATGTAGAAGTGCGCAAGGTGTTGAATTAATTTTCAAAAATTGTGACAAAATAATTACTGCAAGGTTTGCCACCAGTACGTAGCATCAGTCCCCAAATAGACTTGATACCAAGAGAAAGTTTTCCAAAGAATGTCCCATATAGGATGACCCCAGAGGAAAATGGAGAAGTGTGCAAGAAAGTATAAGAATTGTTTGATAAATGGATAGTGAACGAAAATTTGAGTCCATGTGCAGTGCCAGCAGTGCTAACACTAAAAAAGAGAGGAGAATGATGCATGTGTGTTGATTCTAAAGCCATCAACAAGATTGCTATTAAGTATAGGTTCCCATTACCCAGGATGGACGACTTAATGGATTGCCTTAGTGGCGCGCGACACTTTTCCAACATCGACTTGAAGAGTGGTTATCACCAGATTTACATTAGAGAAGGAGATGAGTGAAAGACCACATTTATAACAAAGAAGGATTTGTATGAGTAATTAGTCATGACCTTTGGGTTAACCAATTCTCTAAGTACTTTTATGAGATTGATGAATGAAGTGTTGAAGCCATTTTTGGGAAAAAGTGTGTTTGTATATCTAGATGATATACTAGTATTTAGTAAGCCAAAGGAAGAACACATTGAACACCTTTGCAAGGTAATGAAGCACTTGCGAGAAGAATTTATTTTAATAAACATAAACAAGTGTAGCTTTATATGCAAGGAGTTAGTATACTTAGGTTTCATAATATCCCAAGAATGTTTGCGAATGGATCCATAAAAGGTACATGCAATTATAAAGTGGACCTCATCGAGAAATGTGACCGAGGCATGAAGTTTTCATGGGTTGGCAAGTTTTTATAGGAAATTTATTAGTTCTAGAGGGATATGTGCAACGATCACGAAGACCATAAAGGGAGATCACAAGGAGTTTGTGTGGACAGATGAAGCAGAGTGCATCATCCTGGAATTGAAGAAAAGGATTATGAAGCAAGCAGTGTAATTTTTACATAGTTTCGAGAAATTATTTCAGGTGGATTGTGATGCGAGTGGATCAACTATTGCCACAATACTAAGCCAAGAAGGGAGGACCATAACTTATTTTAGTGAAAAGTTCAATGATGCTAAAAGGAGGTACTCGACCTATGATCAGGAGTTCTACACGATAATCCATGTGTTGAAGAAATGGAGGCATTATTTATTTCCAAACGAGTTTGTCTTATACACTCACCATCACGTGCTACAGTTTGTCAATAGTCAAGCCAAGTTGAACCAAAGACATATGAAGTGGGTAGAGTTCCTATACAATTACTCATTTGTATTGAAGCACCGCAGGGGAAAATCTAACAAGGTCATGAATGCGTTAAGCAGGAGAGTGATGGTATTAACATAAATGTGTAATAAAGTTATGGGATTTGAAACCATAAATGAGTTATATGCACTAGACATGGATTTCAAGGAAGCATGCAAGTAAGTAATTGGGGTGGATAGAACGCCTTGGTTACATTATTTTATCTAAGAATAAATGTTGTTCTGAGTGATGTAGTTATGTATACCATAAGGATCAATGCACGAAAATTTGATTAGAGAAAATCACAATAGAGGACTTGGAGGACACTTCAGAGATGACAAAACTTTGGCGCGGTTACAAGAACAATACTATTGGCTGAAGATGAGAAAAGATGTGTGCAAGTATGTGCAAAGATGTAGGGTTTTCCAGTTAGCCAAGGGTCACAAACAAAATATGATGTTATATCAACCTTTATCTATACCATAAGGACCATGGGAGGATATTAGCATGGATTTTGTATTAGGATTGCCCAGAACTTAGAGAGGGACTGAATTTGTTTTTTTTGGTAGTCGATAGATTTTCAAAGATGGCACATTTTATAACATGCAAAAAGACTAGTGATGCGTCAGGTATCACACACTTATTTTTCAAAGAAGTGGTGCGATTACACAGGTTTCCAATGAGTATAGTATTAGACATAGATACCAAGTTCCTAGGGCATTTCTGGATAAATTTGTGGAGGAAGTTAGGAACAAGATTAACTTATAATTTATCCTACCATCCACAGATTGATGGGCAAACAAAATTAGTGAAAAAAAGCTTAGACAATTTGTTGCACAACCTGATAGGAGGTAGACCAGATTAGTGGGACACAATATTGGTGTAAACAAAGTTTGCCTACAATAGTTCAGTTAATAGAAGCACAGGGAGAACCCCATTTCAGATTGTATATGGAGCAATGCCAAGAGGAGTCACGTAGTTGTGCAAGGTAATGGACAACCGAAGCACATAAGCAAAAGAATATGCAAAATATATGCATGAGCTGCATATGGAACTGCATGCAAAGTTGGAAATGAGTAATCAAGGCTAGAAAGAGTGCATAGATAGAGGACATCGATCCAAATAATTCAAAGACGAAGACCTAGTAATGGCACATTTGTAGAAATAAAGGTTTCCTAGAGGAACTTATAATAAACTAAAACTAAAGAAAATTGGACCATGTAAGGTAGTGCAAAAGATTGGGACAAATGTGTATAAGTTAGAATTTCATGAGGGATTAAATATCTCACCAATATTCAATATTTCAAATTTATATGAGTTTCATAAAGGAAACACCATTGAATATAAGGATAATGAGAAGTATGTAGAGGAATTAGGAGAAGATGTGTGGGAAGGAATACAAGGAATACGTAGTGAAATGGAAGGAGCGCGTAGAAGAAGATGTAACGTCGTTAAGTGCGGAGGAGCTTGGTCAACTAAACCATACTTTGAAGATGGAGCTCAATTTTGTTTTACCCGGAGTGTTTGATGCAGGAGCATCCCGGGAGAATTTAGGCAACTACATATAATTTGGATAAGCAAAGTAGAACGAGCGTAGGAATTTAGAAGATTAGCTAAGAGAATAAGGCGCGGAAGAATAGAATCACAAACAACGCAAGAAGATTGAACATAAGTTTTGGGGAAGGCATTAAATGAGACAAGGTCACACAGATATGGTAGATGGAATCAGAGTGTGTGCAAAATAAATACTTGAAGTTATAAAAGACAAGTGGTAGGTACAAAGAATGTCAACTCAACCGTGACGTGGAATTTCTAGTTGAACGATCTCTTAACTACTAAGCATTAATGTACATGATTTCAAATTCAAGAATAAACGAGATTTCGAGAAGATTCTAGAAGAGATTTAAAATTCCTTGTGAGTGTGAAAAAGGACCTATAAATGCATGTCTTGCATCTGGTTTTAGTGTTGGTGGGAGAGATTTTAGGGAAGAACTTTTGGGGGAGGAAACCTTCGGTGACTTTAGAAGTTTTGAAAGCCATCACCCCATGTCATTTGTAGATCTGTATTCATCCCATAAAGGATTCAATGTTGTAGATGTCGTATGGATTTTTGTTAATAGAAAAGAAGTTATGTTTGTGGATTTCCATTATGTTTACTCTGGAAACGACATGCTTGGGGAGTACTCAGTAGATTCCCTTTAACTCTGTCGTCACTTTCTCATTAACATCCCCTTGAGTATCCTTACATCAACCTATTGGACTCTAACATGGACATCTTCACTTTGGATTTTTTGTTCTTCCTTCTCAGAGGAAGATTATTCTATCTTAAAGGACTCCCCATCTGAATCATAATCAAAATCATGTTGTAGAACATGCTCACAAGTGATATGTCATATATGTTCATGTAGATTCCAACAATTATTCATGTAATTCCCATTAATACGATGATAGTTGTAAAATGTTCATCCTCAATGTCGTATCAAACAATGTTTTGGCCGATATTGCATATTGGGTAACTTGAGTCAACAAACAACCAACATAACATCCCGAAAAAATACCATCATTCCAGACAATGATTCATAAAAAACATTCCCGACTGAATGTTTAAAAATTTTCTATCCGATAAATTGACAACATACATGCATAATTTATATGGGAAATTTATTGTTTTCCTAATCATTTACACCCACCAAAGTTGCATCATTTTAACTCTTCACGTCACCTTGCAAAAACAACTTATCAAATTAAATCTTGGGTAATGTATAAAGGTCAACATAATTGGATTTTGCATATGGATTTTTTAATAATGGTCTGAGTAAATTAAAATGTAACTCAGTTTTGCACTATAGCGTTTTGATTAAATAGAAAAATTGGATTTGACATATATCTTTTTTAATGCTTTCATGAAAAGAGAATTAATTGTTAATATTTTTATTAAAGATTAGTAATTACTTATGTTAAGGTCTAGTTTAAAAATTACAATTTTCAATGTTGGTGGGGGAGTTAATGGGGACAGTGGGGGTATATGATTTTTAGTTGTCTTACCAAACTTGTTCGAAAAATATTGTCAATGAAACATTCTATAGAAGACACATGCATCCTCACAAAGCATTGCTACTATTTCATCAAATGCAATGAACAATTTTCTAACCCGACCAATTCACCTTTGTGACCATACTCCCAACTTGTGTCAAAATACGAGCTTTAGAACATCAACCTTTTATAGTGTCCTCCCAACCTATGCCAAAATAGGAGTTTAAGAACACGATATTGACATCCATCAAAATGTAATTGAAATTGGATGTTTATCAAATGGCGTAATTACAAACATATTTATAGACATGTATGCAAAATGTTGAAGCATACACAAGGCACGTGATTTTTTGGCAAAATACATAAATGGTCTCATGGAATGCAATGCTGACATATATGTGAAATGTAAAAGTATCATAGACACCTGAATTATTTTACAAAATATTATAACATATTAAAAAATCACATACGGAAACAAAGTTAGAGAATTCAACATTGACACCCCTCCCAAAGTACTTTGCAACTCGTGCAATTACTAGTTTAAAATGTATAGCTTATAATATTATCGCTTAGGCTAGCACACAGAAAACCATAGGAACGTATTTAAAATTTTGTTTTTTGTGTCTTATATTGACCCCGATTTTGAAAGGTTAGACTTTACATTTCTAAACATAAATGTAATGTTGCACAATATGGAAATTCCATTTAATACAAACTTAAAAAACTTATGAAAAGTAAATTACAAAATCCTAGAAAAACAAAAATAGAATGTTATAGAACTTGCACTCATATATCCAACTACTATTGTTGAGATATTGGAAAAATTATCCTTCACTAAATTCTTTTAAAACATTAAAACAAAATAATTCCCTAAAGGAAACTATCCAAGTCTACTTAATTGCATCTCATATACCTACGTCTTACATATATGTAATTGAGGAGTAAGATAAAAAGTTAGAGTATTGGATATTGTAATGTTGATGATTATATATGGATAAAGAGGAGTTAGTTTATGATATATTATATGTCATGTGTTATATATGTGAATGCAATAAAGTAGAGTACTCTCTTCAAAAAATAAATAATCAAGTAATATAGTATCCTTGTGTAATATCATCTCTATCCCAAACCTTACGAACTAAATAATATGGTACATAGTACTTCATTCATGTCAACGTCAACACTTACTTTTCTAGTTGCTTCTAACCCATGTCTTGAGCTCTCACTTGATTGATCTTTGTCTCATTGTTTCTTCTCACTTTTGTGCCCCCTTGTCTAAGGTTTAATGTGTTTGTTAATATAAAACCAATATTAATACCTACATTTTGGTGTATTACCGCTAGATTAAATACCCATCCTGTGGTTTCATTTCTAGTGAGCAAGAGCTTATAAAATCGAAAATCTAAGCCTTTTGGGTTTTGGTTTGTTCAACTCAAACCTCGCACGTAGCACAAGGTTTTCCTTTTTGTGAACCCTTGCTTATATCAAACACCTATGTACAGTATGTCTATAAGTGATTTTCTTGTGTTTGAGGGTGCACATGCTAAAGTATTGTTGAGAAAAACGTAGAGTTATGTTAAACAATTTCACTGGTGCATCTCAAAAAACTGGCATATGTTATTCCATGTGAAAGGGGGTTTTGGCCTTCAACCCTACACCTACTAGGCCTTTGAAACTTATGTTGTACGTGCCTATCATAAGCGTATGGAATCTAGAATATGAATGTGTGTGGCATGAATCTTAATACTAGGTGTGATGTGAATAATATTGGGAGTTATCCAAAATTTCTCAACGTATAGAGGATAATTTGAGACATGTTTTTTGGAACTTTGTATAATGCATATGATGTAATAAGTTGTGTGGCAAGGGTGAGTAGATAAGCTACTCAAGGTAAAATCCAATGGGAGTGCAAATACATATGGATCATTCATGTTAGAGATATGTGCTTATTATTTTTTGGTATAATGTTTTAATATGTTAGGATGTATACGAGACTTTTTAAAAACAAAAGAACAAAAATTATTGTCCAAAGTTTCATATATTTATAGATAAAAAAAATTGTGTATTTTTTTAATTTTATGTCTAAGGTAAATTATGAAGTACATGTCTTCAGCCTTTAAGCATCAAAAACGGCCTCAACTTGATAAAAACCCATATTATGTTATTTGAATAAATATTATGTTTGTCTGATACAATATTTATGTAAGTTCTTGGGGTGGTGAACATGTGTACATATTTTTTCCTTTTGAATATTTTTATACATGTCCCCACATATATAGTAAGATTTGATTGAATAATTGAATCATTTCAGCAAAAGACGTAATTCGTATATAAATTTTACCTTCAATCTTAGATATTCCATTAGATCTTCTTAATGATTATAGATAATATGATGTATCATTAAATTCGATAGATAATCAGATGTGTACCTTCTAAGTAATACAGTAGTTCACTAACATTAATTCAAAACCCGAGCCGTATGTCATCAATTATATATATATAGAGAAATATTAGTAAATATTTCATTAGTTTTGATCATATACATACCCTAACATTCCCGAGAATTAAAAATAAAATAATTAAATGTTAAAAAAATAAGTATAAACAAACGTAGACAAAAACAAATGAAAGAACAACTTTTTAGCTAAAAGATTTTTTATTATTATATCCGTGCAAGTAATTACATCCTCAAAATTTCCCTAATTTATCCACCATACACTTTGAAAATTTAACAAAAAAACTTATACATTTAATAAAACTTTCCTATTATCCAACAAAAGTAATACTACCTACTTAAAAATTGAAATGCTTATTTCAAGTAATATAGATATAAGGAAGTAACAGCTCAGAAGACCGGTATGTAAAAACCATTTGACTTTGTATCTAAATCCCAACATATTTCACCAAACACATCCTCCAAATCCTTTTAAGTATGATATATTTACTATTTATAAAGTACTCAAGTTTTATATGAATATTTTGTTCCTAGATTATAGATTTTCTAAAGACCGGGGATAAACATTGCTTCCTATAAGAAACATGAAAAAAAATCATGGAAAAAAATTAAAAAACTATTGGGAACAAGTGGAAGTTATGCACCAAATATGCCTTAGACAAGTAGCCTTATATTTACCTAAGTTTTAATTATTTGAAACAACATATCCCAATAATTGGTAGGCCCAACCTTGTTTTTATATATTTTCACTAAATCAGAGGTTTTACTAGTCTATAACTAATTCAAAGTTTTTTTAATGTAGTATGAAAATACTACATGACCAAAAAAAATAATCATATCATATTATTGGTTAGATTGTCAAAGAAGGTTTTATCTTGAATAATATTGATGTATACTTATAAAATATTAAAATATTTTTGTAAGTAAAAAATGTAAATTTTGATGTCTTTAAAATTTACTTACAACAAATAATTGTATGTAAAATGTATGATGAAAATATCAAAAGGGGATGGAGTGAAAAATGAAAAAATGAGGAAGTGAAATGGTAGGGAAAGGATGAGAGGTGATCAAGAAGGGGTTCGATGGAGAGGGAGGACATTGTGTTCCAGTATACGGTCTATATCTTGCACGTATTATTCACGGCAGTGCAATATGCATTTGAAGAGAACAAACCAAAAATGGGGAAATTTGAAAAGATTCCATGTTTGAGACCCAACTGAAATAATTGCTTGTTAGAGCATTTTGTAGCTTCCCTTTTTAATTTAAAGATGGTGCAATTGTCATGAAATAGGAGATGCACGAATAGTCATCAATAACTGAATTCCTGTAATGGTAGGCCAAACATGCATGGTGTGCGAATGTTGTATATTGAGATTTCGTTAATCACGTGAGTGCAATTTGAGCATAAAGTGCCAAAAATTTAAAAATGACAAAAATTCAATATGTCAAGAGGTTAAAACCCAACCACATTGCTGTTTTCATTAAAACATTGTAGTCAAGTTTTTTTAGTTCTAATCATGAGTAAATACAAGTGTAACTGTAGGAAAATAGGCAATGCACAAAGAAGCATTAATAATTGAACCCCTCCAATGATTATTCACATGAGTGGCAGGTATATGTTATCTCCTGGTTGAGATCGGGTATTTGAAACCTAATTGAAATGCTTGCTTATTAGCCTTAATATGCACCACACAATCCGATCCTTTTAGATCCATGGCAAGCTCTAAGAGAGATCACCGCCAATTACGTTTATTATGGGATTTTCTATTATAGATCATTAATGCATGAACAAGCATTAATAATTGAGCCCCTCTAGTGAATAATCGCAAGAGCGTAAGGTATATTTTATCTCCTAGTTGAGCTCGGTTGTTTTCTAATTTTAATTTTTTTATACCATTAAGGTGTTGGAATGGATAGTGTTTGAATTGTTAGAAAACACCAAGACATAAATGGAAAGATGGAAATGAAACAGTGAAAATTAACTACATGCATGAATCACACATTTTCCACATGTCAAATTGTAAGACACTAATAATATCAGTTATCTGTGATTAGTCATACAAGTGACACACATATTTTATCTCCTATTCGAACTCAGTTTATTTTAATTTTATTTTTTTACACCATTAAGGTTTTTGAATGGACGATGTTTGAATTGTTAGAAAACATGAAGACGTCAATGGAAATATGGAAATGAAATATTATGTGAGCACGCTATAGCCCCCCTTTATAATTCTAAGCTCGAATAAATGCATGGAAATAAACGATGTATGAATCAGTTCACATTATTCACGTAAGTGTACTTTACACTTAAAGGTGCCGAAATTTAAAAAATGAAAACTATCAATACATTCCATGTTCGAAACCCAATTAGAATGCTTGTTTCTTGATACGATCCTTCTAGATTCATGGCAAGCTCAGAGAGACACCGCTATCGACTGCATTTATTATGGTGTTTTCTATTATAAATCATTACTGAAAAATAATTCTATTGTTTTATGGGATTGTTCCAAACACATTATTACTTGGTGAGATGTAATTGATGGTTATGAAAATTATAATATTAGATTTGTGAGAGCTTCAACAAGTTCAATAGAAAAACTATTTGTTAACCTTTCATGTTGTCTAGTTGTTTAGTCAGGACAACTAAAGGTCACGCAATCGAGTTGCATGGATGACAAAGGTCGTTAGAAAAGTGGCGGGAGCTCGACTAGTTTTAAATTTTAAGTTTTTAAACCAAATCCACAACATGGACAAAATAATCCTCAACATCACAAAAATCTTTGTGAAGCCTCCCCAGATGTGGTGATGGGGATGTTCTCTCTGATTGTTTATGCCAAAAAATCATAGTCAGAGGTGCTTTCCCAGTGGTCCAAGGTCTCAGGTTCGAGCGATTTCGCTACACCAATGCAACGAAACACTCCTAAAGATGGATTTGTCATAAATGAAAGCAAAAATGTTGCATGCAGTAGCAGTCTGGGGATTAGTAGAATATATTGTCCTGTGAGGAAAGCCATGGTCTTTTCCCTGAGAATCAAACCCTTGACCCACATGAAGTATAAACAAAAAGAAAAACCTACGCACTCGAGAGTTTGGCAGGGAAGACCGATGCGGAAACAAGCTCGATGTTAATGGTCTTGTTCAACTTGCCACATCACATGAACACAAACATGAGAGTAGGCGGTGATTACAAATACGTTTTATTGCAGGAAATTAATTTTGGCCCCGAATTATCCTCTATTGCCACATGGACGATTACGATCGTTATGTACATCGACATTCAAACGAATCTGCACCATCTATTTCATGTCATATGTCAGACATGGGTTCTACTCCAGTTTGGAAAACACCTTCTAAAATAATCTTTGAAAATAGTCGAGTCCCTGCCACTGTTTTAACGACCTTTTTCGTAGATGTGGCTCAATCGCATGACCTTTAGTTGCTCCGACTAAACAACTGGATAACATGACAGGGTCAAGAATTTTTTTCTATCGAACTCGTTGAACCGAAAGTTTAATACTAAGACTCCTTACAATTTCATACATTATTGGATACAAACTCTTCTTTGATTTACCTGGAGGGTTTTTTTTTATTTACCACTTTGTTATATTTGATTGCAATGCACAGGGATGTTTGGGCACACAGACGAAGCCATCAATAGTCACCCAAATCAAACGCATTTGCGTCCAAATAATAAACGGTTGTTCGATTTGCAAAGCAATAATGCGTAATTATTCCAGATCCTGGTTTAATTGTTTATTTAGAAATAGAGGCTTCAAAGAAAGGGAGCAGACATTAATTGGCACCCGAATAAATAATTATAGGGGAGCCTATTAAATATATAGTGCAATGTGAACGCCGAACGGTTTAAGTTATTTGATTTAGAAAATTATCAGATTGCTGCCCAGTTAGGAGGTGAAATTGCACTACAGTTTGCTGGAACATAATGAAAGTCCTGAACAAATTGCAAGCATAGCATTTAAAGAGAATACAAACGTAATAAACATATTATTCTTTTCATTTATCTGTAATTATATCAACAATTAAGTTTATCTTCGGCAAGTGGAAAAGGAACAAAATGCCCAAAATCCAATTTTGCCCCTTCAAAAAGAAATTCGGGCACACTTTTATGTGGGGGCAATTTTGATAGAAGGATCTAAGTTGCAAGGCCATTTGTAAAACATAAAATGTAAAGCAAAGATGGATTTAATCATGGAAAAGCAGAAAATTAAACATATATAAATTATGTAAATGTTGAATTTTTTTGGGTAACTCATCGAATAACTTTGTGATTGTTGAATGTGTGTGACTGTGAATTAGAGAAATTAATGGCTGTTTTGTCAAATACTCTGGTTCTGTTATGTGATTAACTAAGCAAATGTTTAGTAAGAGCTTGAAAAACAAATTGTCAGCCAAGTGAAATGAAACCGAATTATTTTTGAATAAAAATTAGAATCAGATGAATACATTCTGCCATTACAAAGTAGAAAGTCTTTTAACTTCAATCTGGAAGATTGATTTTGAATAAACATGATACTATTAAGACAACAATTTGTTGCGATCTGAGAGTTGGTAAACACTTTTTCGGAAGAGGATCCGGTCTCTAACATGGTAGTTACTATTTTCCAAGAGCCAGAGTTACTAATATCCATGTTCTTTAACAAATCTTTCTGCAATTGATTAGCAGGCTCAACTTTACAAACTAAACACTCAATTTGTTCAACCACTGTGCTACAACAAGACCC
Source organism: Taxus chinensis (assembly GCA_019776745.2). Lineage (NCBI taxonomy): Eukaryota > Viridiplantae > Streptophyta > Pinopsida > Cupressales > Taxaceae > Taxus > Taxus chinensis. The sequence goes on from CM034153.1 coordinate 12,457,178, forward strand.
ATTGCCCTGTGATTCTGAGCACACCTCTTTGACACAATCACCCGATTCTGTAATTGGGTTGCAATCCGCCATTTCAGTCTGCACAGAAAGAACCTTCTTGGAAAAGAACCCATTAGACAGTTGTTCAAAAGGGCTAGAGTCTAAGGACTTTTGTTTGGGGGACCTCACAACAATCCACTGACCAGGGGGACTTGAACACCAATTATCCCCCATCTATACAATTCCCTTAAATTCACCTCCTGCCAATGAATTTTTTTGCTAGAACACAACCATTTTTCACATTAATGGTTTCAGACATTATTAGGATATTGTCTCAGAGGGTTGGAGGTCTAAAAAAAGTTGAGAAAAGGGAATCAGGGGTGTCTAGAGAGCAAGGATTATATAGAACTGTACTCTAACTTCATCAAAGGTTTAGATAGAAGAGACAATGTATACCACACCCTGGCAGGTGTAGACACAGAATTGATGACTTAAATGAAGCACTGAATGTAAAGGGCATTGGTTTTATGTATAGAAAGATTGTTGCAAAGGTTGGGAAGTCAAGAATAAGTTTGCACAAGTCAAAAGAATCCATTAGTAGCCCAAGTGTTAAAGAACTTAGACTGTGACAGTCTTGATGGAAGGGGTTATAACAGAGATATTTTGTGGAAAATCATGAAGAAGATGGTAAGACAAGGTGATTAAGAGGATAGAGGAGTGTTATAGGCCTAGAGGAAGCATCATTAAACCTATCAGAAATCCAAAATAGAGAAAATAGTTCATTGTCCTGTTCTAGGACAGTCAAAGACTTGTTAAGAACCAAATAAGCTAGAGAATATATTTTGGCTAGTGTAAGCAACTTGAAAGAGTTAATGAGTGACATGTGTAAGGAGAAGGTATGAGAAGTGAGATTGAAGTCTTGAGGAGGAGTGTGGACCTAAGGAAAGCCATCAAACAAGAGGGTCCAATGACTGCCCTGGGTCTTGCATTGAAAGCTTAAGAAGCCTAGAAAGCCAAGAGCAAGAAGTGCATTAATGGGAATGATAGAGTATAAATGATGAGTGAAAGTTAATGAGGTGCTGGTGGGTAGGGCTAAACAAGGAAAAAACTAAGTCAAAACTCAGAGTTGGAGAGTATTTACCAACTATAAATATAAATGAAACAATCAAAAGCGAATAAAATGAAGACTCTTCATTGTTCAATATTTTTTTAGTTCATAACATGCTAAACAGAACAAATGAATAAATACTTCACTCAATATTGAAACCCAACTCACCAATGAAAAAGGGAACAAATGCAGAATAATACCTGGAACAGAAAAATCTTGATTCAAGTTAATATATATACTCACACCAATCTTAAGTCACGTAAGAGTTCAATCTTACAACTAAGAAGAACTTTTAACATCCACGAGGCTAGTTGCACTTCTGTTCGAGTACTAACAAATTTTAAAAACTGGTTACAAATTTCACTTCAATCCCCAACTACTATCATTCTGGACTTCACAAAATTAATACAATAATCAACTACTATACCTTTTTTGTTATATCAGTTCAATCCTCCAAACGGTGGATTTTTTCGCCACCATAAAGAAAAGAACCCCATATCTAAACAAAAAGCATAGCACAACAAGATTTATTTGGTTGCAATGTCATGAAGAACAAGGCTCCAGAAAATTATCCCTCTGATAAATTCTTTGTCGGATCTGGTAAAAAAAAGACCACAGTTGTCCAAGGGAACTTGTTCAAAGCTCTCCAATGGCCTGGGAAAGACAGGAAGCGAATATCGAGGTCAGAGGAAATAGCGGAAGAAAGGTGGTGACGCAAGTGACTGTGATGCAGAGTGTCTTCGAGTGCGGGAAATGCCATGGAGAGAATTGAGATAGTTTGCATGCATAACGAAAAATAAGGAGATTGTGCCAAGGCCGTAGGATCTAAATAAAAACTATTATGTCGACAAGGTACGACTCAACCCACGCTATCCACTTCCTCGCCCGATGTCAAAGTGGAGAAGGCTTCACCCCAACTTGTACACTTGCAATGCCGTGAAAAACAAGGCTCCAGAAAATAATCCCTCTGATAAATTCTTTGTCGAGTGCGGGAAATGCCATGGAGAGAATTGAGATAGTTTGTATGCATAACAAAAAATAAGGAGATTGTGCCAAGGCCATAGGATCTAAATAAAAACTATTATGTCGACAAGGTACGACTCAACCCACGCCATCCACCTCCTCACCCGATGTCAAAGTGGAGAAGGCTTCACCCCAACTTGTACATGCCTTCGGCATAAATACATAACTACCAAAAACGTGATAAGCATTGAATGTTTTAGGCTTTTACAAAATAATTAAAGGAGACATCCACTTGACACAACCTACAATCAATTTTCAAAAGAGAACATAAACTTGTAATAATTTTTTTTACAAAATCTGATCAAATCAAAACTAATATTAAATCACAAAAAAAGAAAAGAGATCTAAATGAAACTGAAAATTATAACAAACAAAGATACACACATAATTGGCAAAATACTACCAAATAATTTTTATTAAAAAAAAAAAAAAATCATGAAAGCATTGTCAATAAAGTGAAAAATAAGTTGCATTACTAAATATATAATATACAATACAGAGAATTTCAAACAATTGAATTTTGAGTTTAAAATGTTATTAAAAAAATTGTAAAAATGAGAACCCAAAACCCCTAAATTTAGGTATTTATAATTACTTTACAACACCTCATGGCAAACCATCTACAACATTGCAACAATCATGATTCCAAAACAAAACTAATAGTGTTTAAAATTATCTTTAAAAACGTCCAAATTTTGTTTTTCCTGTTTTGTGTAGAAGGCCTATAGCTTTTTTAAACCCAGCATGGTTGCCACAAAGAAAGTAACTATGTATCTTTTCAATAGACAATGGTGCCCTGGTCTTGCCTTTAGACAAAGCGAACAACATCAAATCCATCAATGTAACAAATACAGGAAAGAGTAATATCTTAAAATAACTAAGAGATTGAATTCATGACCTTAATTATTGCCAAGATGGGAAAAAAAAGTTCACCTGATCTTGTCACATCAATCTAGTGATGTTTATCAGGGTTATCTTTTGCCTAAAATACTAGGGTTTTAAGGGTGAAGGAAATCGCATACCTTCCTCATCCCAAACCAGAATGATGACTCTACCACCGCCAAACTATTATGTCACGCAACGTGGGGAACTAATCTCCTACGGTTAAAACAAAAGGGCCTTACCCATTCTAAAAATTTACAAAATCCTCGGCCATCATTTAAAATTGCTACACGTCTACATCCTAGGTTTCCAATGTAACGTTTCAGAAATAAAAACCCTCAAGATTCCAAACAATGCAAGCCAATTTGCAAAATGCCAACCTTTTTACAAGGAGTTTCTACTAAAAAAGCCTAATTGGATAGCCAAAATAACTTTGAAGAAACTCGAAAACCGTAACAGTAAACCCACAATTTTATCACGGATCGAAATAAATATACCACACAACATTGTTAAAGAAATAAATATAACTTGATGTTGCTAGAACTTGTTAAACCCTATGATTTAAATCTAAACTTTAGAAGGTAGCAACATGCCCTAACTAGAGGTGGTGTCAGCAGACATCGTAATAAATCCACCAGAGACGAGTGAAGAGAGAAATCAACCAGAAGTGAATTTTGTGACAGCCTTAGTGCCCTCCGACACGGCGTGCTTCACAAGATCCCCGGGAAGCACCAATTTCATGGCAGTCTGCACCTTGCGAGAAGATAGAGTCTCCTTCTTTGAGTATTTAGCGAGCTTTGAGGCCTCTCTGGCCAATTTCTCGAAAATATCATTCATGAAGGAGTTCATAATGCTCATGGCCTTGCTAGAGATGCCAATCTTGGGTGGACCTGCTTCAACACACAAATCTTGTAGCTCTCCACGCTCCTCTTCTTTCTTGGCGATCTTTTTCTTGGTAACTTTAGGAGGAGCCTTCTCCTTGGACTTTTTCTCAGCAGCAGTAGTAGGGGTCTTCTCTCCCACCATTTTCCCTTCTTCAACAGGCTTCTTCTCCGTGGGCTTCTTTTCTGTCTTGGGCATCGAATTCAATCCCTACAGTCTACCTTCACCCGTAAAATAAATGACATCAATGATAGTCAATGCTAAAAACAGAAAAAACATCTAAACGCCCATCAAATTTAGGCCAGTGGCATGAACGACCGCAGACTCTTTACCACAGGGGGAACGCCTTTCGGCGTAAAAATTTATAATTAATTTATCTTTTATTTTTATGAAATAGGAACCAATAAAATAATTTTTCATAAAAATAACACCTACAAATCTTGCAAAACCTTTCAACGTAACATGCTCATTACAATTCTCACATTTATCAATTAATAGCAAAAAAAATTACTATCTATTAATTATGTAAAATAACATAAAAAATCCTTATCCAACCTTTGAACAATATTTGTATTCATTTCAAATTTTAAATGTCCACGTAATCTCCAGTAACTCTTATTAGTCTAACCTCCACTAATATTTGTATATTAAAAATATTTAGTGTTAAAAAATTGATAGGTTTTTTAAATATTTGGAAGCATTTTATATTATTACAAATTATATTATAAATTGTCAATTACCTTGTATTAATATATATTTTATTTTATATTATAATTTGCAAATTGTGGTATACATCTTAACTGTTTCAGTTGTACTATTGAACTTATGGCGAGCGAGGGTTCTGTGAGTGACGATTTTGTGATTGTGGTTTCTGAGGTACAGGCTGTAGAATGCCTGATTTTTGGTAGTAAACTGGATGCTGAAACAACCTCTTCTCAGCCAGAAGCAATCAAGAGCATTGACACTAAGTCTGGCACTTGGTCGGGCATTTTGAAGGAACCACCTGACAAGCAGGTGGGTCCTCAAACCTCTGCATCTTCGCAACCTTATTCGTTATTTCAAAGCACTATGGACAAAGATGGTGTGACCCACATCCATGTGCCTAATGGCTGCTTGTATCGGGCAATGGGTAGAGCGAATCTTGCCTTGTATGCAAGTTCTTAAGGTCTAGACCCAATATAGATGAAATAAGAAAATGGGCTACGCAAAGATGGAAACCTAAGGGTGATTTGGTTATTACAATGGTGTCCCCATATTTCATCCTGAAATCTGAGACTACCCTATCCGAAAAAATTTCGTACTTTTAAAATAATGGGTCGTTTTGTGTTTTTATTGCCTAAAAGTTCCTGTAATGTGTCGTGATATTCCCAAGGAGCCATATTATTCATTTTCGCCAAATATTCAGATGCCTAAAATTGTTATATTCTGTCGTCAGGATTTGCCTGCAAGAAATTTGTATTTAATTATTTTGAGCCCCGTTTGAGGCAATTTGCGCTCCGGTTTAACCCTGTTGTGATCGTATATATCGTTATTCCAGTATACCAGTAGGGTTTTAACCAGGAATGAATCTTGGGCTTTATTTGTAACTTCTGGCAACGTTTTGTGTTTTTGTGTTTTTTCCGTTTCGTTTTCTGTGAAATTTCTCTGGATCAATTCCTTTTCCGGTTTGGCCTAGAGTATCTAAAGATCACATACGCACGTTGTGCCAGAAGTAATTCGCCATCGGAGGTCTGGTTCTCTAGGAAAAGACGAAGTCGTGCACCAAAAAGCCTCTTTTGCGCTGGCCGCATTTTTGGAAAAAGAAGGTTTGAAGTGGATCATGGGATTTTGTGAAGTAGCAGGCAAGGGGGAATTTTGTCCCTGCCTAGCAAGGTACTTTTTCCCATGGAAGCAACGTCACTTAAGTCACAATGGGAAAATTAAAGGCAGCAGGCAGGCAGAAATTTCTTACCTGCCTTGCAGGGTAAAAATTCCCATTGTGGAATAAAAGAAAAAATCACTTAAGTGAATCATGGGATTTTATTGCCTGCCTTGCAGGGTAAATAATTCCATTATGAAAGTCAAACGACTTAAGTGAATCATGGGATTTTCAGGGCTGCCTTGCAGGGTAAATAATCCCATTGACATCTGAATTTTAAAAATAGAAATTCTTTATTCCAAAAAGTGCGACCCACCTTGGGTGAATAATAAATGTATTAAATAAATATTTGTTAATATTTATTCACCCAATTTTGGCGCCCAGGCTTGTGGAAAAATCAACAGAGGTAAATGGACAAAAGAAGGTTGAAAATAGACTGTTCTAAACTTAAATAAATAATATTTATTTAATGCAGCGCCTTTATGTTAAAAAGTGCACCCCTTTTGGGAGATAAATAATATTTTTTGAAGTATTAAATGATTAAATTAATTCTTATTTTCAGTGGCTAAGGTCAAAACATACTGTGAGGCTTGAGTTGACTGGAAGTAGAAGGCTAAAATTAAATAAATTTAATTTATTTAATGGTAGCCATGAGCATGCACAAAATAGGCGCCCCATTTGAAGAGTAAAGTTTATTAAATAAATAATTAATTGCCAGGAATAGGAGAGGCATTAATTAATTATCGAATTATGAGGATTATTTAAACAGAGGCTGACATAAGAATGAATTAATTAATTCAAAAGCAAAGAAGTGCAGCCCAGACAAAAAGTGTGTCCCATTTGAAGAGGAATTTTGCTCAGAAGGTGTAATTAATGCTGGAAGCTTCCAAATTTGGCGCCTAGGTTTGAAGGAGCTTGATTTGTGTCTAAATAATTGTCTGCATAGTGGTACAGGTGCTCAGGTGGAGTTGGTAAAGTTCATGCTTGCTTTGCATGCAAACAAAACATCAAATTTTGGGGCAACAGGCTTGATATATGTAGATTTTTATACTTAAAATCAAGTGTTCATGTTCCGGTCGCTATCTTTGTCTGAATTATTTGCAGGAATTCATTACAGGTGCTCTTATAAGAGAAAGGGAGCTTAAATCAATGTCCAATACATTGATCATATCCTCTGAATCTAAAGAATTATCCAAATCTGCACCGGTTGTGAAGAATTCTGGCCAAATAAAGAGGAAAAGAATTGTTCAGACAAAGATTGCTTCAACCATGGCAAAGCGGGATAAACGAGAAAGCTCAGCAGAATCATGCATTACTTCTAGATTTGCTGACATCGGAGACACAAATCCAAGCCCAGATCCAGATCCAGATCTCATAATTGTAAAAGCTTCCAGCAAAATTTCATCCTCTTGTTTCTGATGCAGCCCGTGTAGAAGTCAGTGCGTGGAAAATTTCTTCCAAGATCTTGTGCATGTGCTCCCAATCTTCCAGTTGAAGCCTTCATTGAAGTTGCATTCACCCAGAGTGCTTTCCAAAAATTTTAATTGCTCATATGCAATTAAAAATAAAAATGATGAGTTATTTACGGCAGACATTGCACTGATGCACGTACAGGAGAAGAACTATAAAAGCTTCAAGGATAAGAAGAAAGACAAGTCAAAGGCAATACCCACAAGCAAATCACAGTCACTTGCTTCCAAATCTAGCTTGCTTCCAGATCCAATTGCTCCCAGATCCAACTTGGTGAGAATCAAAGGCAAAAGAATCAGTTGCATGCAGAATATGAAAAAGGACAAGACTGCAGCTTTCCTCTTTCTTCTTCTTTTTCTTATTTCCTCCGACAAAATAATTGAGCGATCAATTAAATTATACAACTTAAGTGATTGGTTTAAAAGCCATTACTTGAAGAAGTCAACTACTTGGAGATAGGTGGCAGACGTGCAAAATAGAAGGTTCTATTTTTAGTTGCAAATCATGCATGTCATGCAAAGAGGAATTCTAGGAGGGAGATTGCCATTTGTTTCTTTTCCCACTTCCACATGTGTCAGTTCAACTAAAATCTTCCAACTCGTAATTGCACCTCTACATTCTATAAGTATAGGAAGAACCTTCGGGTTAAGGATCAGAATTTGTAAGCAACATTCTTGTGTTCTAGACTTTGTGCTGAAACCCCTAATAGCCACTTGAAGCAAAGGAATATAAAGGAGCAAGTTTCCGGAGAACTTTGTGTCACAGTGCAATTTTTTTCTAGCTTTCTATCTTAAATCTTCTAATAGACCTTGTGTTATTTTAGATCTAGATCTGAAGTGCCTTTGCTTATAATTTTGTGTGTTGATATCTATTGGTTTCTTCTATGTGCATGCAATCAACTCTGTTATCTATTGATTGGGATGCACATCTTCTCCATTTCTTCCCTGTGTTTTACTATTTTCTTCCTCTATAAATATTTCCTTTCTTAAACAGCTGCTTACTTGTTGCAGAATTATACAGCTATGGTTCATGAGCTGAACAGTTAAAGTAAAACTCCATATAGATACTAGCATATTTTAATTGACAAATCTGACATGGGAGCCTCACCGGTAAATGAGGGAGATTTATCTCATGACTGCCTAGGTTTTGTGCTAAGCAAAAAATCTAGCCAACATACAACCATGTCTAAAGGCTTTTCTTGGCCAGATTTAATCAACAATCAGATATGGAATCAGTGCTATTGGGAGGACCGTGGTGCATAGGCAATATGGGACTCTTCTTAAAAAAGTGCTACTATCCAGGTTTCAATCTCAACACTGAAAATATTCACACCATACCCATATAGTGTAGACTCCCTGGGCTTCCTTTGCAATTCTGGGATGATGAGATCTTGTTAAATATTGCTAAATCTATTGGCTCTCCAATAGGAGTAGATGGGCCTACTAGAAACAGATCTAGGCTAGCCTATGCTAGATTTTTCATCTCTTCTGAAATGGAGCAAAAGCTTCCAGATCACATCGTTCTTTAGTCCAAGTTTGGTCCATGGCAACAATTGATTGAATATGAAACATTCCATTTGAGATGCGACAAGTGCCATAAGTTAGGACATTTTACCAAGAAATGTCCCACTTCAAATGGATCTAAAACTCAACATAAAGAAGATGAAATATCCAAAGGAAGATCTGGTTCCGAAGCTTCCAACAAGGAAGGAAAAAACCCTAATGCAAATGGTGGATTTGAGACATCAGAGCAAGGAGCTTCCCATGGCCATGAAATGATAAAGGTAAAAGACTTGAATATAAACGCACCAGAGGTAGAGAATCTTATTCCACAAGTTCATGGACCAGAAAACCATAAGATGTAAAAAATAGTTTCAAAACTGCCAAATTTGAAACATAAAAAAAGCAAAAAGGGCTTTAAACCCCCATAAGGCGGCCACCTGTCTGCAGGAAACTTTGGAAGCCAAAGACTCCTCTACCAAAAATGGGAGGAGATGTTGCATTGGACAAGGGAAAGCTAGATGACCTAGCTCAGGACAAGCCCGTGAAGCTTATCATGAAAGTTGATGAGAATAACTCTAGGATTCTGATTAATCTATTGGCAAGAGATCAGGGGCTTGTTGTGGAAGAGAATGCAGGTCAAGTGGACACTTCTGATTAAGAAATTTCAAAGCTTTATGAACAGCCTCAAAGTAGCATCCTATCAGCAGTGGAGCTATAGGAGATGGAGTTGCCTCTGGAAGATGCTTTCCAGGTTGACCCATTGGAAACCATCGTGGAAGATCTAAATGAAGAAAAGGGGGATGATTCACTTGGAGATTACACTAAGGTGAAGACCTTATCTCTAGATCAAGATCTACTACTCTCTCCATCTTGTGAACAACCTATTATCAATGACAAAAGAGTAACTTCACAGTTGGATACTTGTAACCTTCATGATGAACAGGAAATGTGTGAAAAAGAGGAGGGGGAATTAACCCCAGCTCCAATGAATATTCTTACTTATTGTGATAATGACTTGAATAGTGGTTTCATTGAAGTTAAGTCTAAGATAAGAAGAACGAAAGGTTTTGAGGGGATCCCTAATGTGCTTTACAATGATAAAAAAAGAAAAAAAATTGGAAACTGGGAAGCTTCCACCTCGAGGGTCACTAGGTTCTCTGCTAAGAAGATAACACATATTGGTGTTAGCAACAAAAAAGGCGGACCCTCTAAGTCTGAACTAAGAAAGAAAGAGACTGAGAAAGATATTGCAGATGGGACTCAAAATCAATTGAGCCATCTAGCAACTACTTTCCCCATATGTTTTAGATGAAGATTATCTCCTGGAATGTCAAAGAACTGAATGGGGGTCCTAAACAAAGAGTGCTTAAGGAACTTCATAGATCTAGTTGCCGATAGGCTTCTTAGAGACAACTTTCTTTGTAACTGATTGTTTTTTGTAGTCGTCCTTTATTTTATAAAAAAATAAAAAACCATGTTGTTTTAAATAAATATCTTTATTGTTGCAATATCTTATTTCTTTGTAATTGCAATTGGACACCTAATGACCTTCCACATTCTTCCTTCTCCCTTGTCTCTCCACTTTCAACTCTCCCCTCCCAATTTATATGCCTATCGGCCTCTCACAAGCACCTATGGATGCTTTTGCTAGTAAACCTGGTATCCTTGTTATTCAAGAGACTAAAATGAAAGCAGATACTCTAGCTAGTTGTACAAAGAATTTTTGGGATAAATCAGATTTTGTTGGTTTTGACTCTCAAGGAGCGTCAGGAGGTGTAGGAGTCTTTTGGGATCCGAGCATCCTAACTGGTAACATGATCTTTGCTTCCCATAATCATTTAGCTGTCAAATTCAATGCTTTGGATAATGATTTAGCTTGGATCCTTTTCAATGTTTATGCACCTAATTCTATTGCTGGAAGAAGGAAACTTTGCGAGGAGTTAAGGGTTTTTAGAAGCAGTTATGTTGATGCTAATTGGCTGGTTATGGGAGACTTCAATACCACCCTAAATCCTGGTGAAAAGCAAGGAGATAAGTCTAACTTTTCTGCTGTAATGGAAGACTTTTCTGATTTTGTCTCCTCTATGAATCTTATGGACATTGAGCTTCATGGAAATCATTTCACTTGGTCTAATAGCAGAGTTGGGGAAGATCTAATTCAGGTAAGGCTAGATAGAGCTCTTATCTCTGCTAGTTTGATTTTAAATCGGGATTATCATTTCACTTGGTCTAATAGCAGAGTTGGGGAAGATATGATTCAGGTAAGGCTACACAGAGCTCTTTTTGCCTTACCTAGGATTGGATCTGATCATAATCCAATAGTGCTAAGTTTATTCAATTGGTCCAAACCCTCACATAGTTCTTTTAAATTTGAAGATCACGAGGATATCAATGATAGGGTTAAAGAATGGTGGCATTGGGATGGGGAAGGAATTGTTGAATTCATATTGGTGCAAAAATTGAAAAATGTAAAGAAAAAAGTGAGAATTTGGAACAAAGAAGTCTTTGGGACTATTTTGAAAAAAAGAAGGATCTGAAATAGCAGTTGGAGGATTTAGAAAAAAGAGTATCTACTAAAGGTATGGATTCTAAAGACTATCATTTGGAAAAGGAGTTACTTTCTGAATTCCATAACATTTGCAATAGAGAAGAAACTTTTTGGAGACAAAAATCCAGGGATATTTGGTTAAAAGGAGATAGAAACACAAAAAATTTCCATATGACCACACTCAAGCATAGGGCCTGCAATAGAATAACTGAAGTCTCCAATGGAAATGGCATAGTCACTAAGGACCAGAATGACATTAAAGCAGAAGCACTAAGATTTTATGAAAATTTGTTCACTGAGACTAATGCATGTAATGAAGAAGCAACCTCTTATCTATTAGATGCCATCCCTGGAGACATTATCTCTAATGAGAGGTTTAAAGAACTCACTAAAATAGTGACAATTAAGGAGTTAAAAAGTGTTGTTTTTTCTCTGGAAGGGGGCAAGGCACATGGGCCTGATGGATTTTCTGCAAACTTCTTTTAGAAGTTTTGGGATATTTGTTTGGAAGACTTGCTCAAGGCAATCAATGAATTATATAGAACGGGTGATTTACTCAAAGTACTAAATTATACTCATATTGTGCTAGCTCCTAAAAAGATAGATGCTAAAGACTTCAAGGAATTTCGGCCCATCAACTTGGTAAATGCTATTTACAGAATTTTTACTAAGATTCTTGCCACTAGGATTTAACATTTGCTTTCTTATTTGATCTCAAAACATCATAGTGGTTTCATTAAAGGGAGAATCATACAATATGGGGTGATCATGGTGCATGAAACCATTCACTCCATGGATAAAAGCAAGAAAGTCGGGATGGCCATTAAGCTGGACATGAACAAAGCCTTTGATAAAGTATCTTGGAAGTTTCTGGATAAGGTATTGTTGAAGTTTGGTTTTCCCACTAAATTCAGGAAGATCATTCAGGCTTGTATATCTACCTCCAGATTCTTTGTTATAGTTAATGGAGTTCCAGTGGGTTGATTTGCAAGCAGTAGGGGCATAAGACAAGGGGATCCAATATCCCCTCTTCTTTTTATAATCATGGCTGACAACCTTAGTAGATCTATTACTAAGGTTATTAATACATGCTTGTTAAAAGGATTCAGACCTACCTCTTCAAACCAGACAGCTTCCCATCAGCAATTTACCAATGACATCATTTTGTTGTTGATGGCCTCTATTCTTGAGGCAAAAGCAATTAAAACCATTCTCAAGTTTTATGAGGCAGCTTCTAGACAACAAGTTAACTTTGATAAAAGCTTGGTTTACTTTTTCAATACCCCTTTGGAAAGACACAAGAAAATTGCTCTCATATTGGGATGTAAAATAAACTCTTTGCCTACCACTTATCTTGGTCTACCTCTTGGGACCAATAAAGTGTCTATGGTTGTATGAAATGCCTTATTGGATAGATTTCATAGGAAATTGGTTGGTTGGAAAGGTACAATTCTTTCTAGTGCTGGGAAATGCCTACTCATCAAAAGTACACTCCAGAACTTACCCATTTATATAATGTCCATGTTTAGCATACCTTCAGTTGTCATTGAAAAGATTCAAAAACATTTTCTTTGTTATGGAACTGAAGAAAGGTTCAAATATCATCTAATTGCATGGTTTTAGGTTTGCATGCCTAAGAAAATTGGAGGCCTTGGTATCAAAGGCATAAGAAAAATGAATGTTGTTTTGATTACTAAAATGGTATGGAAATTGTTAAAGGAAGAGCAGCCTTGGACCGAGCTCATCAAAATCAAATATTTGGCTCAGAACCATGTTCATACCTTTTGTAAAGTCCCCTTTTCCTGCGCCAAAAGCCTAAGGGCCAAGTCGAGTCCAAGCCGTGGTCAAACCCAAGGAGCTGTGGACGCTGGGAGCTATGGGGAGGGGGCCACGTGGTTCTAATTGTCTAATTTTGCGTTGAGGGTCACTTTTGGACCATGGCGACTTAAAGGGGAAAAGTAACTTAAGTCACTTTATTTTATTGGCCCCTCTATAAAATGAAATGCGTATAGGGTCTGTTGGGGCTCTTTTGCCTCGGGGAAGTATATAAGGAGCTGGGGGAGAAAGGAAAATAGCCTTTTTTCATATACAATTTTAGCCTCCTTCACGTGCACCTGCTGTTGTTGCGCATCTACAGCTTGTGGAGTCAAATCCCACAGGGACCCTAGCTTCGGTGGTGAGAGACCCGTCCCTAGCTAGCAGGGCATTCTTCGATAGTGAGAGATCTACCCTAGTCTGTCATTTTGGAGCCACTTTCAGGGCTGTGTGGCAGAGACATTATCAGAGGTTTAAGAGGAAGGATTTTGAGGGTTTTGGGGGCATTTGGGGAAATAATTAGAGGGGCTCCAGATCTGATTCACGGAAGCCATTTGGGTTGGGTGTGGCAACACGTTGAAAGCGCCTCCATCATTTTCCAACCCCATTCCAAGCGAGGTGACTTACAACCTTTATTTGGGGGTTTTCCAGTCGGTCGTTGTCAGATCTGAAGGTGGAAATATTATTTCCTATATATGTCAATGTTATTTCCAGAGACCCTTATTTTTGCTCTTGTATTTAGAGAGTAACGAACCTCGGAAGTTTTCCAGCTGTCTAGGGCACGCTGTGCTTTTTCTGGCAATAGTTTAATTTACGTAAAATTCCAAAAACACTTTTATTATGTCCTCTATAATAATATCAAGCTCTCTTTAAATTTTTAAGTAATTCGAGTGGATATCTTGGGAGATATTGATTTTATTTAGTTGGTTTTCCTTACTGTAAAAAGTTGGGTACATCAGTATTTTACTTTGCTGCAATTTTCATGTATTTTGTGCATTTTTAAGTAGTATCCCATAAGGGATATTTCAGTGGTATCAGATTTGTTGTTCCTCCAGCCTGTGTGGGTTAAATATGGTAGTTTGGAAAGATCTCAATGTGGGTTTTATGAAGGAAATGTTCACCAACATTGTGAAACAACAGGAAGCCACTAACCTTTATTTGAGCCAGCTCACTCAGAATGTGAATCAAAGCAGATCTAGGGACAATAAGAAACATGGTGAGAACAGTGATAAAGGGCGGCCATTAGAAGTGATTGATGAGGATTCTTGTTAGAGGAAGTACCAATCTTTGAGTAGGGGTTTCAGAGATAATATGCCATTTCCAGATTATTGCATGATGAAAATTGGTAGCAAGCCCAAACGAGGTCATCATATGCTGGTACCTGAATTACAAAAGAACTCATTTGCAAAAGAAGCTTCCAGAAAAAATGGTATGATTTCCATTGAGCAAAATAATTGCATTAGTGAAACTTTGCTTGTTAGAGAAATTATTCCAGCTCAAGAGAAGAAATTTGTATATGCAAGCAAGGAGGATGTAAGGGAAACTCTTAAAAAGTGTGAGGAATGGAATAGCAAAGCTAGAGCTGCTAGGTTGATAGTGACTCAAGTAAGACAACACTTACAAGAGTTCAAGGAAACGATGAGGGTAATTGATGCAAGGAATTCTACACCCACAAAAGAACACTCTATGGAGCAGATGGCACATGAGGAGGAGCCTCACATGGACACTTGTGTGGAATTGCACATTGTTGCAATTTCCAAACTAACAACTCCTGATAAGCTGATTTATGAAGAATTTCAGCCCATTGTAGACCAGAATGCTCAGGATTTGTGGTAGAAAAGTCAAGTCATTTTGGAGACCAAGCTTGACGAGGATACTCCAAGCGATGGTGTTTTGGAGGTTTCTAAATCAACAATACAAGTTGAACCTTTTGATGATATTCTCTATAAGGAGGTTAGTAGTAGCATGGATTTATTTCATCATCTTCATCCTATATCATTACAACAATTTTATCATGATGGTATTCAGCCTATTGTCGATAAGAATGCTAAGAATTTGGTGCATCAAAGTCAAGTCATCATGAAGACAAAGAGTGATAATTTTCCTTATGAGGAGATACAAGAGAAGCAAAGATGGCAGACCTTACATGATATAAGGGTTCATGGGCATTATAAGGTATGTGATCTTGGTAATATGCTGCAATTACCCAAAACTATCAATTCTGATTTTGAAAACTTTGTGACTGATTTCATAAGCAAAAGAAGGAATTCAAATGTGTCTTTTGGGATTACAAGTGTTGGCAAGCATGATTTTTTCATTGGAGACTCTGGTGCAAAAAGGGAGAGTAACTCTCAAGGTAGCGTTGGTTTTCTAATTGCTAAAAAGGGTAAGAGAATATTTTTTAATCATCTTCAGCCTGTTGGACTGTGTATAACAGCAGTCATAAAGAGAGGAGAAAATGCTTTATTAATAGAGCCCATGACTGATTTTTATACCAGCTACATGGTGGAACCCTTGGAAGGGTTAGTGGGGGCATTTGGTCCTCAAAGTGCACAAAGAATCAAGGTGCAATTTGCTGTTAAAAAAGGAGAGTTGAATTCAAGGTGAATTCATGAATTTAGCATCCTAAGGTATGAGAATGGTTACCAATTTCCTAGCTTGTTGAGTTCTCCTATGTTGTTGCCATGTCTCTATTATTTGGGACAACATTTATATGCTTGGATGATTGAGGAAGACTATTTCATAATCACGTCTCAAGGTATGCTAGATGCGATAAACACATCCTCCATTCACATTGCTTTTGATTAAGTTAATAAGCATATGTTGGCAAAAGAAACAATGCAGGAACCCATGATAGTGAAAGGACATGAGGTATTTGGTATATTTATTGTGGTTGAATTTGCTAGAGGTAAGACTATTTTTGGGATGCAATGGTTGCATGATGTTAAGGAAGACGATGATGCATGTGTTGAAAAATCAAAGGAGAATGAAGATGTTGATCTTATATCAAAAATTCTGAGTTGCAAAGGTATGATGAGCAGCCCCAATTATGCTATTTCAGATGTGTTGTCTTCTCTCATGACGAGAATCAATGGGTACAACAAGAGTTATGAAGTTCCTTATGATAAAGTTTATGGATGTATGAGTTCTAATGTTGATTTCCCTTTCTCTTGCATTTACAATGAAATGAAAATATGGGGAAAAAGAATAAAGTATGATGAGGGAGCAGCCATGTGTATTCCCAACATAGAAGGAATTGATGAGTTATGTCCATGGAAAGACATGTCTTGCACTAAGAAGGTAACTCATTTGTTTATCATCATTAAGAGATGTGAAGTACTTTAATGTGTTTGTAGATTTGGGTTATTTGAAGCTGGAATCATTCATTGGACATATTGGCTTCCATATTTTGGGAAATTTGCATTCATCCCTCATGTGGATAAACCGAATTTTTTTAAGGAAAACAAAGAAATCAGATTTCATGGTATACAAGGGCAGATTACAAAAGATGTGATTGGTGAAGAAAGCAACATGTTGTTGCAGTGGTTGAATTGTGAAGGAACTCAGCTTCTTGTGGATCATGGTGACATCATAAGGAATGAAACAAGTGGGATATTTGATGACTCCTATTCTGACGGATTGTTTGCTACAGGCACAGAGCACACCATAATGACTTATGTGGAGAGTGAGTCGGATGATGTTGAATTGGGGAGTGAATTAGATATGATGGAGACTTTGACTCTAGATGGGGTGAGTGGAGTCATGGATGTGGGTGTAACCAATGGTGTTGCACATGAGACACTTACAGAGATTGGGATTACAGGTTCAGACCATCCCAGTTTATCATTATGTTGGTTATCTAAGGTTTCAGTAGACTGGAGATCTCATTTGCTTGTTGAGTACTCCAAGAACCAACACACTTGTGAGATTCTGGATGGTCACATACAAAATGACAGCTACAGATTGGAGGATGAGATGATCTTCTATCAGGGTAGATTCTACCTTGTGTCAGATTCATGGTTAAGGATGGAGATATTGCGACATGTGCATTGTTCTTCCATGACTGGGCACTTGAGCTTTGACGAGACCTACAGGTTCATGTCAAAGAGGTTCATATGGCATAGGTTGAGTGAGGATATCCTCAATTGTATACAAGCATGTACGGTTTGTCACTATGACAAGTCAGAACTTACAGGTTCATCATTTTTTTAGTCGACATAGGATAGCACACCTATGTATTTCACTGCTTCTGTGTCCGGCGAACACTTCGCCCACATGCTAGTCAGTGGAGAGACGAAATTGACTCATGGTTATTCGGTAGGTTCACATTCAGCGCAGGAGGTGGACTATGTGGAGCTGATATGGCTGGTTGACTATCTACTGGAGTCTTGGGACTTTTCCCCCACGGGACACATTGAGATACATTATGAGGAGCCTTGCTCTCACACAAGTGCAGGTCATGTGGGAGAGTTAGCACCATTTGTGTGTATACAAGTTTTTTCACAGGTTGATCCAAGGGATTCTACAGGATTCAGAGTGGACTTTCATACCCAGGAGTTGATTGGAGAGGCCATGAGTGATCCCATGATGACAGCCTTGCATTGGCAGGGATTGGACCGATTGGAAATTTTGGTGCGGGTACCAATGGAGAGTCGGTTTGGGTATCATTCTACTTCACGGACAACATTGCTCTCGGTACCATATGGAGGTCATGATGACGGCATCGGGTCTCTTGGTTACTTCGGATTACACCGATCCTTGGTGGACAGCAGGGTGAGGTGGAGAAACTTAAGACGCGGTATTCAACTTCTGCAGCAGGATAGGATAATACTTGGGGTCAAACATTTCTGGGGAAGGGAGGACTTTAATGTCCCCTTTTCCTGCGCCAAAGGCCTAAGGGCTAGGTTGAGTCCAAGCTGTGGTCAGACCCAAGGAGCTGTGGACGCTGGGAGCTATGGGGAGGGGGCCACGTGGTTCTAATTGTCTAATTTTGCATTGAGGGTTACTTTTGGACCATGGCGACTTAAAGGGGAAAAGTAACTTAAGTCACTTTATTTTACTGGCCCCTCCATAGAATGAAATGCGTATAGGGTCTGTTGGGGCTCTTTTTCCTCGGGGAAGTATATAAGGAGCTGGGGGAGAAAGGAAAATAGCCTTTTGTCATATACATTTTTAGCCTCCTTCACATGCACCTGTTGTTGTTGTGCATCTACAACTTGTGGAGTCAAATCCCACAGGGACCCTAGCTTCGGTGGTGAGAGACCCGTCCCTAGCTAGCAGGGCATTCTTCGATAGTGAGAGATCTACCCTAGTCTGTCATTTTGGAGCCGCTTTCAGGGTTGTGTGGCAGAGACATTATCAGAGGTTTAAGAGGAAGGATTTCGAGGGTTTTGGGGGCATTTGGGGAAATAATCAGAGGGGCTCCAGATCTGATTCATGGAACCCATTTGGGTTGGGCGTGGCAACACGTTGAAAGCACCTCCATCATTTGCCAACTCCATTCCAAGCGAGGTGACTTGCAGCCTTTATTTGGGGGTTTTCTAGTCGATCGTTGTTAGATCTGAAGGTGGAAATATTATTTCCTATATCTGTCAATGTTATTTCCAGAGACCCTTATTTTTTCTCTTATATTTAGAGAGTAACGAATGCCCCGTTCTCCGACGTCCATGTCGCTAAGCTTTTAACGTTGTGGTGCTTGTGTTGACCTCTCGTTGGCTTCGCCCTTGCCACAGAAAATGACTAGAGTTCTCCCACTCCGTCTTGTCTCCGCGCGTCGTGTCGGTGTTTCAATGGGTGTTCCCGTCTCACCCATTTCGTTTCCTTCTATTAAAGGAGAACTGTGCGCTCGATTTATTGAGCTCGCGAGTTGGCTCTTGTTATTTCGAGTAATAAGTATTAATAAGTGGTAATAATAATAATAATAATAATAATATTCTTATTTATCGGTCGACGTTAACCTCGCCTTCTGAGCGTCGATTTGAAACCAACCCTGTTGTTAAATTTTGATAAGCGATTACATAAATTAATGCTGGGAAATGAGGATGAAGCTCCATCCTGCTCGGCATTTAAGGCGAACAAATTAAATATGGTTTAGGTTTGTAAAATCTTCTAAGGCGTGCTCGAATGGGGAGAATTTAGGATTTGTGTTTCACACACGGATCTCTCTCCAAAATAGACGTCTTTTCTTGTAAACCGTGTTGGACCTTCCCTGGGATTTGGGGAAACGTGTTTGCAATCGTATTGGGTTTTGGCCTGCGTTTTGACCTCGTGATTCGTTTTGGCTTGCTAGCCACGTTTTCTTTGTTTTGGGGATTTGCGTGCTCAGTTGTTTGGGGATCTGCGTGCTCAGTGGATTGGGGGTCGCGCGCCCAAATGAAAATCTCACATTTGTAAGATGATTGCAAGTTTCCTTGCTGTGTGGTCGTTTTCTGGTGCGCAGGTCCTGGGCGCGTCCTTTTGTGTCTTCTTTGGCCGCAATGAAACCCTCCTCACGCCTTGCGGGTGCGCAAATCTTGGACGCCTCCATTTTTTCCCTGCCCTGGCCGCGTGGGTCTGTGGGGGGGAGGATAACTTCGTTTTTTTTGTGGTCGTGAGGGGCGCGGGTTTCTGTTGCTGCCTGATGCGTTTTGGGGGAAGAAGGGGCGCGGGTTTCTGTTGCTGGCCGCGCACAGCGCACAGCTGGTGTAGCAGGCGCGTTACTCCACTTTTATTGGGTGTTGTGGGTGTGTTCTTGTTGGGAATCCATAGCATTAGTCTCCAGCCAGGCAGCAGCGCACAGCGGGTACAGTAGGCGCCTCTTTGAGCGCTTCTAACCAGCAGGCCGTCCAATAATGTTGTTACCTGTTCAGTATTGAATGCATCCTCAAATTTGGGATTCTCCTTCAAGATATTGTTATCAAAATCGTCTGTGGCAGTAAGAGTGTTACCAGGAGACCTGATGAAATTTATTACAAAGATTATCTATTGGGACCTTACTTGTTTTACGATGTAACTCATGGAAGAGAATCTCATAGAGGTGACAGATCACACCCACAGGCACAGGAGATCTATGCAATGTTGGAGAAGATGTCTTGGGAGACGGCTGGTGCTGTTGGAGAAGAGTTGGAGGCTGGGCGACTTGTAGAAGCTCCAAATCAGGCATGTTAAACCTGCCCTTGCAATCTTCTGCTGTCATTTTATTTTGTCACGAAATGAATGTTTGTTTTCCTCTTCTGTTATGGCATCTTGAAGGGTTTTACTGGTAATTGCTTTGAGCTGACGCCCTGTTCCAAACTGGGTAAAACAATAGTCTTTGCTGCTGTATTAGTTGGAAAGATAACACCTTTTTTTTTTTGGGGGTTCCAATGTTTTCCTTTAAATCGATTTCTATATCAGTCTGTGACGAGCATAGTGTGCTACATAACTTCGGGATCGTCTTTTTGAGTTTGTGGTGATTGGTAGGAAAGTATATTGTTTTGATAATGCTGTGGCATGCATGTGGTACTCATAATCAATGGATGTTGCATTCTGGAATTGAAAACCGAGTACCAATATGTGTTTATAATAAGCTTGAGTTTTGGGACTTGGTTGGTATATTTTAAACCCTTATGCCAGGTTTGGGTGAATTCTAGTATGAGGAAAATATGATAAAATATGAGGATATAAACAGACCTCTGAAATATTACTCCCTATGAAAATAACGTTAAGGGTATGTGCTACAACTTGTAGTATGAGTAACCTGCTTGAGCATGGTTGAATGTCTCATGGGCAGAAAAATTTAGTATATTCTACCCGGTTTTAATTTTATCACTCTCCTTATAGGAAATAAGGATATGGAACGTTTTACGGGCTGTTGTTGACATGTTGTTTTTAGTATGAATACAGTTTGAAAATACAAACTGGGTAATCATTTTCTGTTGCTTCCAAATGCGGGTTGAAGTTCACTTTTGTTTGGGTTACCTAAACAAGTCACTGTAGAAGTGTTTAGAATGAGATTTTGGGTTGTAGCCAAGTTTTCTCTTGGGCTCTGGAAATGACTATATGCCAGCATGAATTTTAGGACAGCGCTTTCTATTCTGTTTTACCCCAATAAACAAATGGGATGAATTCTCATTCAATTTTTCTGTACTAATGAGGATTGGGAACTTGGGTCGATTTTCCTTCCTCTTTTAATCCTTTCAATGGAAGTAGTGTTACACGCGTGTGCCATACGTTTTGCAGCAGATTTTTGGTTTTGTTTTATTGGCCGGAACAACTTCCTGGTGGTTGAGTTCGAAATGAATAATTATTATACATCTTTTAAGACAACCCAAATTTGGGTATAGGTGGATTACGTATGGATATAAATGTATGAGTAACAATTTTTGTGGATTTCAACATAATTAAAGTTTTCTCCCTCTCCCTCGCTTTGAAGAGAGAGAGAGGTCTCGCGTAGGAGGAATCCGTGGATGAAATCAGTTGGGTTTCATCTCCTCATGAAAACCCTTGACCGGGTCATTCGGGATGCCCTTGTATGTGCTGTGAAGGTTTATTTTTTTTAATAAAAATAAGTAAATAAATAAAATCAATTCAAGGCTAAAGGTTGAAATATTTCACTATTGTCTTCCGTTGGAGCCTGTGGGAGTCTTAAAATATCAACACTTTATGATTGTCGAAAAACATTACCCTGTTCTCTACTAGAATCACCTGCATGTTATAATGGGATTTCTTACCTGGCTGGAAGAAAATAATATTTATTAATCTGTCTATTGGGGATAAGGATCAGTTTGTTAAAAGACACGTTGTGTCTATGTTGGTTTCCTTATGAGCAGCTATACGGTTTCGAAGTGTGCAAAGTGGCCTATTAAACATGACTATATATATATATATATATATATATATATATATATATATATATATATATATATATATATGAATGTTTTCCTAAAGAAGTTAAAACGGTTAAAAATAAAACTATAGAATACTAAATCTCATTGGAATCCTCACCCTTGGAAGGACGGAAAAATCTTGTGTTGTTGTGTGTCATGGTTGTTACTAGTATGTTTTGGCTTAACGGTTTTCTTTTGGGGGGATTGGGTATTAGATTTCAATCACGTAATCCATCGGATTACATGACTGAAATCTCAATACTCTCGGCCTTGTGATATTTCACCAATCTGGTCTTACCTTGAGTTATTTTGGAATATTTGTCTTACTTGATAAATGAGATTTCTCCTTGTTGGCTGTCATAAAACTCTCTATCGTGTGAGGCATATTGTTTTTGTGGTTTTTGCATTGACTCATTCTTGATTTCAGAAATTTTCCTTTCATGATATTATAAAATGTTAGCTCACTGTTGCAATGGGTAGTCTTAACATGCTCAGTTCTAGCGAACTGACTCTAGCTAATATTTGTGCAGATGGATTAAGCGTGTAGATTAAAGGAAAAGAGTGTAAAAGTTGCAACAGTTCAAATTATGAAGTTCCGTGTAAAAAAATGTTCAATGTATTGTAAGTTTTGTAACATTGCTTGCAAAGAGTTTATAAGATCTCTTGCCTAGGATTGTTCGGAGAATTACATGAAGAAGTTGTTTTGTCGTTTTTTTTGTAATATGGCTGGTAACTCTTTTTAGTGAGAAATAATATTCAATCTTTACACTGGCATAAGTACTGTAAAACTTTGGTCTTGAGAATTATGTGTGAAGTTGAATCTTTCTAAGGCTTGGTATCGATGTGTTTTATGTGAGACAAATGGGGTGGTTAATCCTTACAAAAGTTACCTTAAAGTGTTATTCAAATAGATTTATTGTAGAGGTGATCCACTTGAGAACAAACAACGCCTTAAGTAATCAAAGGCGAGACCATCCTTGCAAGTGAAATTTTATAACGTGTTATCCATAGCTAAACTAGTGAACACTACTTTTTGGTGAAGGCTTAAAACAAGCTTAAAGGAAAACAATGGTTAGTTTCTAATAAGAGTTAACAAGTAAGAGAAGAAAATTTAGAAAACCCTCAATTTATCTCTCCGCCTATTTGAAAGAAAATAGTTTCCCTTTTGTTAAGATCTTTCGGTGAGTCCTAAGTAAGATTGTTAGCTTTTGCGTGTAAAAACGTTAAGCACCAATCTAACCTTGGTAATAACTGATGACGTCTTAAGGAGGAAATCCAATTTGACCTCATTCTCTTAACTCTTTCCCTGGGTGCTCTGTAATTCTCCTCTTAACTTGTTGAACACGAATTCTTGTTGTAGCAAAGTAATGAGCAAATTGTAGTAACGTAAGTAGGGATGGATGACCTTGTGGTGTTAAATTATCTCCTTTGTTAAATAAAGAAAATAAAAATAAAAATGATAATAATAAATATTAAATTGTTGTAAAGGGAAGACCTTAGTGAACGACTCTACAATGTTTAATAAAATGAATTCATGTTGGTAAGACGAATTATGCGAATCATAACTTGAACCTCTCTGAAACATAAGTTAAGAGTAAAAGAGTGTTTTATCGAAATATAACCCTTTAATAATTCTTGTTGTGGCTTGCCCTAGTTGTAAGAGTATCATGTGGTTGGAATGTTATTTTGTCCTGTCAAAAGAAAAGCATATTATCCTTGTTGAGTGTGAATGTTTTCGTGCTACCCTCGTGGTCATCTTTGTATCTAGTGGTTCTCAGAGTTAGAGGTAACCTTGGTGATGACATGTTGAGTCGTGTCATGTTATTTGTCAAGCAGGTCAAAAAAAAAAAAAAAAAGTTATCCTGTAGTTTACTGTGTGGTTTTGTGTGTGATTTTTTTTTGGGACGTTAAATCAGGAGAACTCTCACAAAAGGAGGGGAGGAAGGATTAACGTGGGTAGAAGGGGTAATAACATTTAGTTTCTGAACGGGTCAATCTGGACCCATTTCAGGATTGAGTGGACAAGTTAGGATCCATGAAGGGCCATTTTGATTGAGAAATATGGCAACAAAGTGAAAAACTATATAGATTTGGAGAACAAGAGGGCTTGAGTAACAGCTTAGGGTGGACTTGTTAGGATTGGAACGTAATATTCTGATCTCTTCAAGAACATGTTGCCCATAACCCCTTAAATGGAGGGGAATCCAAGGCTCGAACTTATGTGGTTCTAAACCTCTTTTGATGGTGATTACACTGCTCTAAATCTGAGTTTAAAATGAAATGCTTTGAAAGAAAATTCAGTGTGATTTTAACTGGAGTAAAATTTGGATGTCTAAGTTAACCCCAAAGATTAATCTTTTCCTTTGGCTTGTGCTAAAGGGGAAGGTTCTAACTAATGATAACCTTATCAAAAAGGGTTTCATTATGTCAAACATGTGTTGTATGTGCAAGAATGAGGACGAAGATATAAAGCACTTACTCTTACATTGTGATTTTGTTGCAAAGTTGTGAGGTCTAATATTTACAACTCTTAACCCGCCTCGAGGAACTTTTTCTAATAATGTTTCTGCAGGCGTAGACACAATGGGACCCCCTATAAGCATTGCATTGCTAGAATACTTTCGAAGTTGATCCTTCCACATACCATTTAGAGACTCTAGTGATCTCTGCTATGGAAGTCATCTTCAGAGATAACAAACAACTGTGTAGAAAGGTGCTTAAGGACCCTGTCCCGTTGTTGTCAATGGTAACTTAGAGTTTTTCCAGACCCCCAAAGAATAAGAAATATACTGAAGGGAGACGTGTTGATTCTATCAGCCCTGGAATCCTCTTGACATTGGAAATCTATAGAGAAAATATCACACTAGTATAGACAGGTCTTTGATCCATTGGATTCCACCTCCTAATCTTTGGTACAAGCTCAATTTTGATGGAGCTTCCAAGAGCAACCCAAGAGCTGCTAGAGGAGGAGGAATAATCAGAAATCACAGAGGTTGTATAGTTGTTGTTTATGTCGGGAGCATGGGGCATCAATCAAATCATTATGTTGAAGCTTTATCAACATTATGGGGCATCAGACTGGTTAAGGACTGCAATATTTCAAATATCATCATAGAAGGGGACTCCATGAATATTGTAAGACATTTCAATCAGGTACATCCCCCTAGCTGGACAATAAAGGATTTTACCTATGAATCCATAAATATTTGCAAGTCCTTCACAAATTGCATAATCATTCATTCCTACAAGGAAGGCAATAAAGTCGCAGACACTCTTGCTAATCATGGGGTTCTCAATAAAAAATGCATATTTGGTATAATAATGAGAACTTACCTAGTCAAGTACAAAATGCTATTATCAATGACAAATATGACAATGCACTTGAAGTCCAAAGCCATTAATGAGCTGTCCTTCGCACATGTGAAGGTAAAGATAGTTATAACTCTCCCTCGCAAGCTTATCATCAAAACTAAATGCTCTCATCTCTCTCACGCTTTCTGGGTGGGCAATAAGAGTTGATAAGAAGCGGTATTTGGGCAGTAATATTGTCATTCTAAAGTGGAACGAAGACTCTAGTAGCGGAAGGGACATCATGGGGGGAGCAGCATGTCAAGTTGAGCTGACATGTGACCCGACATGGAAGGAGGACGAGGTTCTTTGGAATTATCTGCAGATTGGTGGGGTTTCCAATCTCATCAAAAGGATTCAGGGATACAACCAACAACCCACCATTCCTACCCCCACCAATCTTATGGGACAAACAAAGATCCGATCAAAAAACCCCTTCTACCCCCTTAATCATTTTTTCCCTCCGAAGAGAGTTCTTCGTAGCAAGAAGAACAAGGAATTTGAACTTGCTCAAAGCCTACTCCATATGGGTAAGCCTGGACAAAGTAGTACTGCTTTGGAGAAGGATGGAGACATAAAGAAGAGGATTGATGAGATTGAGAAGGATTTCGAGGCTTTAAAGAGAGAAATGAAGCAGTTGTCAGGAAAAGATGGGAAGAGGAAAGTGGAAGAGGGACCTAGACTTGCTGAAAGTCAGATACAAGAGATTTACAAAAAGATCAACTCCCTTGACAACACAATGGTGAATGTGAGAAGCATACAAGATTTTACTTTCACAACTCTCAAAGTTGTTTACAATTTTTTGGAACAAGTCAATGTTTGCATGTTAAGCAATATTCCTGAAATCATATGGGGGAAGGACCAGTTCAAGCTCAAGTCTTCAGTCAAGGCAATAAGAATGACCCCTCACAGGTTACAACTATTGCATTATTCAGTGCCCTACAGGAATTGAAGCAAACAATTGACAAAGCATCCAAGTGATGAGCTACTTGTAGGCCTGCAGTAGACTGGCAGATTAGAAGTTGCTTAATTGTTTTTTTGTTGTTGATTTGCAGTTTTGTTGTTGTTTTGGTACTTTTCCATGCAGTTGTTTAATTACAGATGTGCTCTCATGTAACATCCTGATTTTGATCACTTTTGGTATGTTTTTATTTTAATATTCGAATTTTGAGCCTTTTCTGTACAAGGGTATAGTCCCTTTCAAAAAACTTTTTTTAAAAAAATTTTGGTAAATAGTTTTTTGAAAGGGACTATACCCTTGTACAAAAAAGGCTCAAAAGCCAGATATTACAATAAAAGCATAGCTAAAATGACCAAAGTCAAGATGTTACAAGAGAGATCAACTATAGTTAAACAAACTACACGAAAAAGTGCCAAAACAACTGCCCAAAAACAGCAAATAAATAGGTACTAATCAGTCAGTCTACTTCAAGCCTGTAAGTAACTCATCACTTGGATGCTATGTCAATTATCTGCTTCATCTCCTATAGGGCACTGTATAACGCAATTGTTGTAACCTGTGAGGGGCCAGCCTTATCAACCTTACCAAAGGCTTGGTCTCGAGTTGGTCCTTCACTCCATATGTTTTCAGAAACATTGCTCAACATGCATACATTCTTGACCTGTTCTAGAAAATTGAATACAACTTTGAGTGTTGTGAGAATATTATCTTGCCTGTTTCTCACACCAAACATCCTTTTGTCTAGGGAATTGAGCTTTTTGTAGACCTCTTGAATCTGACTTTCTGCAAGTACAAGCCCCTCCTCTAATTTCCTCTTCCCTTCCTTTCTTGACAGCTGCTTCATTTCTCTCTTTAAAGTCTCCAAATCCTTCCCAATCTCATCAATCCTCTTCTCCATGTCTCCATCCTTCTCCAAAGTAGTACTACTCTGCATAGGGTCACCCATATGGAGCAGGCTTTGTGCAATCTCAAGTTCTTTGGTCTTGCTACTAGGAGAACTCTCCTTGGAGGGGAGGAAGGATTAACGGGGTAGAAGGGGTTTTTAGATCTGAACTTCCTCTAACCCATAGTATTGGTGGCGGTAGGCATGGAAGGGCCATGGAGAGGGGTGGGGTTAGGAGGGGCAGGGGCTTGAGTAACAGCAGGATTTTGGATAACGTAATGTTGATGCAGAAGAAAAATAACCCCTTGATGGAGGGGAATGGCTCGAGTGTGGTTCTAAACCTCCTTGATTGAATGCTCTAAAGAGTTTAAAATGAAATGCGGAAAGAAAATCTTGAAATTTCTCCTAAAATAATTCAAGAAGACAATGTATCTTCCTTCCAGCATAACATATCTTACCATCATTTTTGCAATCTCGTCGAATAGGGCTGGAATTGAAGCAACCTTGATTCTGACAGTGACAAATTCCAGCTCTTCACCCGCTTCGAGGAACCTTTTGGTTTCTGTCAACTTGTCTATTCTTTTTCTAAAGAACCGGTGGCCTTCCATGCTAAGTCCAGTGATCTCTGCTATAAGTTCTTCAATGACATTAATGACCCTGTCCCCTTATGTCAATGGTTCTGTTTTTCCAACCCGTAACAAATTGAAGGGAGACATATTGATCATAGCCCTGAATCCTCTCGATGAGATTGGAAAACCCACTAATCTACAGATAATTCCAAATCTCATCGTCATCCTTCCATGTCAGGTCACAAGTCAGCTCCACTTGACATGGTGCCCCCCCATGTTATCCCTGCATTTGTTGGATTCTCCGCGCCACTTTAGAATGGCAATATTACTGCCCGATAACCGCTTCTTATCAGCTCATTTACCTTCCCAGAAAGCGTGAGAAAGATGAGGGCATTTAGGATTGATGATAAGCTTACGGAGTGTTATAATTAACTTTACCTTCACATTTGCAAAGGAGAACTCAGTGGTATCTTTAGACTTCCAATGCATTGTCATTCTTGTCATTGATAATAGTACTCTATACCTGACTAGGCAAGTTCTCATTATTATACCAAATATACATTTTTTATAAAGAACCCCATGATTAGCAAGAGTGTCTGCGACCTTATTTCCCTCCTTGTAGGAATGAATGATTTTGCAATTTCTGAAGGACTTGTAAATATTGATGGACTCAAAGATAAATTCCTTTATTGTCCACCTAAGGGGATGTACATGATCCAAATGATTTATAATATTCACGGAGTCCCCTTCTATGATGATGTTTGTAATGTTGTAGTCCTTAACCAATTTGATGCCCCATAATGATGACAAAGCCTCAGCATAGTGATTTGAGTGATGCCCCCATGCTACCTGCATAAGCAGCCACTATGCAGTGTCTGTGATCTCTGATTATTCCCCCTCCTCCAGCAGCTCTTGGGTTGCCCTTGGAAGCTCCATCAAAATTGAGCTTGTACCAAAGATTAGGAGGTGGTATCTAATGGATCAAAGACCTGTCTATACTAGTGTGATCTTTCCTCTGTAGATCTACAATGTCAATATTCCAGGCTGATAAAATAGCTTCCTCTTCCTTAGGATATTTCTTATTCTTTGGGGGTCTAAATCTCTCTAAGTTATCTTTGATAGCAATGACAATATCCTTTAGTACCTTTTTACATTGTTGCCAGTTATATCTGAAGATGATTTAATTCCTGACTTTTCATAGTCTCCAAATGGTGTGTGGAAAGATCAACTTCCAAAGTCTTTTAACCATGCAATGCTTTTGGGGGGTCCCATTATGTCCAAACCTGCAAAACATCATTAGGAAAAGTCCACCACAAATCAAATCTTGAAAATATGAGACCCAATAACTTGGCAGCAAAATCACAATGTAGCAATAAGTGCTTCATGTCTTCAGCCTCATTTTTGCACATACATCACATGTTTGGCATGATGAAACCCGTTTTGATAAGATTATCATTAGTCAAAATCTTCCCCTTAAGCACAAGCCAAAAAAAACGATTAATCTTGGGAGTTAACTCAGACATCCAGTTTTTACTCCAATTAAAATCACT
The DNA here is from genome assembly GCA_019776745.2 of Taxus chinensis. Classification (NCBI taxonomy): domain Eukaryota; kingdom Viridiplantae; phylum Streptophyta; class Pinopsida; order Cupressales; family Taxaceae; genus Taxus; species Taxus chinensis. The sequence goes on from CM034153.1 coordinate 12,486,402, forward strand.
CTGAATATTCTCAAAGAAGGTATTATAACCTGATTTGATAGTGTAATCTCCATAAAAAGAGTTTACCTAAATAAGTTCATCCTCAGATTCAGTTTGATTTAATGGAATATGAGCTAGCTATTCTTAAAGAGAAGAGACTATTGGTTCCAATTCTACAATGTCCACCCTAAGTTGTTTCCATGTCCTCTTGTTCTCCTTCAAATCTATATAGTCTTTCACTTTGCTGCCCTACTTCTCAATCAGTATGTCCTTGAGGGAGCCAAACCTATCCTTCAAACTGGATTTGGTCCAATTATCCTGCCAAAACTGAATGTCATTTCCATTTCCCACTTTCCATCTGCATCTTTTTGTGAAATTTTTCCTGATTTGTAGCAGATTGTTCCAAAAAACTGAACCATTGGGGAGTTGCTCTTCAAAGAGAAAGGTATGAACATGATTTTGTGCCAAATATTTGGTTCTGATGAGCTCGGTCCAAGGCTGCTCTTACTTAAATAATCTCTAACCCATTTTAGCTATCAAAGCAACATTCATTTTTCTAATGTCTTTAATACCAAAGCTTCCAATTTTCTTAGGCATGCATACATGATCCCATGCAACTAGATGATATTTGAACCTCTCTTCAGTTCCATGCCAAAGAAAATGTTTTTGAATCTTTCAATGCTTTCAATGACAGTTGAAGGTTTGATAAACATGGACATTATACACATGGGTAAATTTTGGAGTGTACTTTTGATGAGTAAGCATTTTCCAGCACTAGAAAGAACTGTTTTTTTCCAACCAACCAACTTCCTATGGAATATGTCCAATAAGGAATTTTATACAGCCATAGACACTTTATTGGTCCCAAGAGGTAGACCAAGGTAAGTGGTAAGCAAAGAATTTATTTTGCATACCAAGATAAGAGCAATTCTTTTTTGTCTCTCCAAAGGGGTATTAAAAAAGTAAACCAAGCTTTTATCAAAGTTAACTTGTTGCCCAGAAGATGCCTCATAAAATTTGAGAACGGTTTTAATTGTTTTTACCTCAAAAATAGAGGCCATCAATAGCAAAATGGTGTCATCAGCAAATTGTTGATGAGAAGTTGTCTGGTTCGAAGAGGTAGGTCTTAAACCTTTTAGAAAGCCTGCATTGACAACCCTAGTGATAGATCTATTAAAACTATCAGCCATGATTATAAAAAGAAGAGGGGATATTGGATCCCCTTGGCTTATGCCCCTACTACTTGCAAAGAAACCCACCGGTACTCTATTAACCACAACAAAGAATTTGAAGGTAGATATACAAGTATGAATGATTTTACTGAATTTAGTGTGAAAGCCAAACTTCAACATTACATTATCCAGAAATTTCCAAGATACTCTATCAAAGGACTTATTCATGTCCAGCTTGATGGGCATACCGGCTTTCTTACTTTTATCCATGGAGTGAATGGTTTCATGAACCGTGATCACCCCATCTTGAATGATTCTTCCTTTAATGAAACCACTTTGTTGCTTTGATATAAAATTAGAAAGTAAAGGCCAAATCCTAGTGGCAAAAATCTTAGTAAATATTCTGTAAATAACATTTACCAGGCTGATGGGTCGAAATTCCTTGAAGTCTTTCGCATCTATTGTTTTAGGAACCAACACAATATGAGTATTATTCAGCTCTTTGAGTAGATCACCTGTTCTATAGAACTCATTGACTGCCTTGAGCAGGTCTTCAGAACAAATATCCCAAAACTTCTGAAAGAAGTTTGCAGAAAATCCATCAGGCCCAGGTGCCTTGTCCCCTTCCAAAGCAAAAACAACACTTTTTAACTCTTCAATTGTCACTGTTTTAGTGAGTTCTTTAAACCTCTCATTAGAAATGATGTCTCCAAGGATGGCATCTAACATATATGAGGTTGCTTTTTCATTACATGCATTATTCTTAGTGAGCAGATTTTCATAAAATCTCAGTGCTTCTGCCTTAATGTCATCCTGGTCCTTAGTGATCGTGCCATTTCCAATGGAGGTTTCAATTATTCTATTGCAGTTCCTATGTTTGGGGGTGGTCATATGGAAGAAATTTGTGTTTCTACCTCCTTTCAACCAAAGAGCTCGAGATTTTTGCCTCCAAAATGTTTCTTCTCTATTACAAATATTATGAAAATCATAAAGTAAAGCCTTTTCAGATGATAGTCTTTAGATTCCATACCTTTGTAGATACTCTTTGTTCTAAATCCTCCAACTGTTGTTTCCGATCTTTCCTTTTTTCAAAAATATTACCAAAAACTTCCTTGTTCCAAGCTCTCACTTTTTTCTTTACATTCTTCAATTTTTGTACTAATATGAATTGAGCAATTCCTTCCCCATCCCAATATATATATATATATATATATATATTATTAAAAAAACAATATATTATATATATAAATATATTTTATAAAAAACTATTTACCAATAATAAAAAAAAAAATTATGGAAGAATTATACCATAATTATTTCTCCTCTAATGTAAGAAAACCATAATCGTCCCCTAGGTTGTAGTGTAATCCTTAAAATGGAACACTTGAATATGTATGACCCCAATTCAAATCCCACTCATAATAAGGGACACCCAAAATTCCACTCTTGTTTGTGTCCCTGATTTAATCAATCAAAAACACAATGAACATAAAGTAACTACTAGAATATTCTCTAAAAGAATAAGATATTAGTATTTTTAGTGGATGTTCAGTTTTGAACAAATATATAGGCACATGTTTAGTTGAAGAAGGGAAACTCAAAATAGGTACATATCCATGATGGGGGAGAAAATTAAATCACGAAATAATCGTCAAACAATGGTAATCCACACATCCAATACAGAGATAATCTCATTATTTAGACTTAATCTTGACTAGAACATGATCTAGCACAAGCCCAAGGTGATAAATACTATTTAAGTTGCGGATCAACATGGTGCATGCTTCAATAATGTCCAAGACCAGCTTAATTTTAAAAAAGCATCATCAGAAAGCATGGTAGTGATGTATATTTATACTAGTAGCATACACCCATATCACTGTATAAATACTGCTATTCAATTGTATAATTCAATTGCAACCCATTTTCATTGTAAATCCTTACTAAGGACACCCCAGAGAATTACCAAACAGTAAATTACTTTGAATGATCTATACCATGATGGTATTTGTACTGAATGGAAGCAATAATATATTGATACCATATTGATTTACGAGGTAAATGGTGTTCGAAAAGAAGGTTCACAGACACCAAACAACCAAAGGAAAATGTGTGTCCAATCAACTAGGTCTCCAAAGTAATCATAGAAACCACACAGGAATATACTCCAAGAGCCATCAAAATTTTACCGCAGTTATAACACAATTTTCTTAGACATGCAAGAGGCAATGGCAGAGCATTTGCTGCATCTAGAATCAAGGTTCTTTATTTGAGCTAAGGCTTTCTTGATAGGCTCAAGTTCGTGCATGTTATGATAGAAGGTTGTAAATAACTTGATAATGAATCTCCTATCACATCATTGGAATAAAGCTTTTGAGATAAGAGTATCTGGTGATGGAATTTGACACCCACAATTACAAAAATGATGTTATTGGTCAGCTTAAATTACATCTCGTGTTGTGTCTTTGTTGCCTTATCAAGTTTTAGATATAAAAAGGTTTTCCGTGTGGTGGATATTACACGTACAGAGTATTAGTTTCAAGATCAGTGTACATCAATGAACTTCTATTAAAATATTTTGTTAACAGCTAATCTGTGGACAATATATCATCAATCTATCAATCAATCATCCATGCCCTCGAAAGTATCATCAAATGTCCGTAGTCAACTAGAAGTTAGTCAAATAGAGAAAAATTGAAATAGTTTTCTATATGCAACAAATTGCTCATGTACAACTCAGTCAATGGCCCTTTAAATAATGAACTACTTTTTGACATTTCAAAAAGAAACAACAAACATTCTGTAAGCCTATTCACAAAGAGGAAATACCAAGGGGCTATCACTTGTTTTGCAATAATTTTCTAGCTCTGATTGAAACAGCTGTAACGTTTTGTATAATCTCAATTTTGTTTTTCTGGAATCAAGAAGATGAAAGTAGGATTTGACACCACAAGGATTTTGCATGTGTGCTGAACTTTCCTTAGGCATGCCATCAGAAAGGTCTTATCAGTCATATCACCTTATGAAACTCAACTAAGAGGCCATTTGAATTGAGCATCATTTTACCTTCCGATAGATACACATCTATGACATCATCCACATCAATTTTTTTACTAAATGTCGCTTTTTCCTCATACTTTCTTACCTTTCTTTTAAATGAGACAATACTTTTAACACTGTGAGCAAATTTTCTCTAATGCAAGCACTACAAATGTGGAGAGTTTTGGTTGGACCCATTCATAGAGTGACATGTTATTTACAGTTTCTAAACTTAAGGGTTTTTTTATCCTAGTATTTTTCTATTGTAGTTAACTGTACTTTTACATCCCATGTGACCTACTTTGGTCATTTGTGAAACATAATATAATGTCTTTCTTGGTATCTTCTAAAATCACTTTAGAGAGAGGGATTTCAAATCGGCCACGATATTTGTAAAAGTAGATGTCTTGGAAATTTGGATCAATGCAACAATTGCAATTGTTAAAATATAGAGCATTATATAGCATGTAATGCAGTTATGTAGTTGTCATTCGGTTGGTAACTGTTCAACCAATCTATAACCACCTCTCTCTATATAATAAACATTGTCGCACTTGTTTGAGTGTGCATTCAGCCTTCTATGAATTCTTTCTTCTCTTTGCATATGCTAACATTGGTATCAAAGCATCGAAGGTTCGCAGTTTGAGGAAGAAAGAAGCCATTCATTCTGAGGAAGCTCTTAGCGGAAGAGTAGAGACAAAGGAGAAGCCTGTGAAAGTCGTACAGACTTGGAGCATCTAGTTCGAGGGTGTGAAGTTGTGGTTCGAGGCCCAAAAATTGTGATTCGAGGGCAAACAAGGGCAAATACTAGTCGTTTTTTGTTACACAAACGCCAATATAAGAGTTGTGGTCCTAGGCAAAGACAACGAGCGCAGAGTTGTGAAGAAAGAAAAACGAGGAGAAAGGCAAAGTCGCGAATACAGTGTTTTGTTGTGGTCAGAAATCGTGGGCAATGAATACCCAGTCGTGTGAAAGGAGGAAAAAACGTGGCGCTTGGAGGGCAAACGTCCAAGAAAGACGTGTGGGCAGAGAGCCTAGTCGTGAATCGTGTGAAGGAAAGGGCAAGAGTCGTGGGCAAAGCTTCTATTTTGTACAGTCGCAAATAGTCCTAAAGGGCAGAAAGGAGACAAGTGAATCAGTCACAAATCCTAAATCCTGAGTCGTGTGGGCAACAAGAGGAAAAAGTGAAGTCGTGTGGGCAGAACAAGGGAAAGCATGGAATCGTGTGGGCAGACTATGTAACTTTTCACCTTCCCTGCCACGTATTTGTTGCTTGTATACTTTCTCCTTCCTTGCCACATATTTGAATAAGTGATTTATTCAATTTATTGGAGTGGGCAAAATACTTTATTATTACCATTAATCTGGTATAATAAAATGGCAAATATTTCACACTTGACTCTACTGGAAATGCAAAAAATCAACGGGCACTAATTTCAATGTATGGAGCCATAAGATTTTAACGCTTGCGGAGTTTCATGATTCTGATAAAATAATCACGGGTAGTGAAAGTCGACCAACGACAAACTTTGTGGATTATGAAAAACATCATAAGGAAACGTTATTACTTCTCAAGTTATCAGTGTCGGATGATATGATACCGAAAGTGCAGAATGCCACTGTGGCAAGCACGTTGTGGGCCAATCTGAGGGATAAATATCAAACATCAGAAAAGAGTCGGATTTTATACCTGAAGAATATGCTCTTTTCCGTAAAGTTACAAGAAGGTGGATTGTTGTCTCAGCACCTACTTGGGATGAAAGACCTCCGAGACCAGTTATCTATCATCAACAAAAAGGTGGACGATGATGATATGGTGGCTCTGGTTCTGAACTACTTACCTTCTTCGTATGAGTCATTTATGAAGGCACTCCATTTAATGGCTGAAATTCAAACACTCACGTTTAACAAGGTGAGTTCCTACCTGTTACAAAAGGAGAGGAGACAAATTCAAGCATAATCTAATTGTGACCAATCAGAGAGTGCTCTTGTCACACAGTCAAAAGGAAAATGGAGACGTCACTCTGGTGAGTCTTCTACTCAGTATCAAGTCACATGTTATTATTGTCACAAGGTCGGGCACCTTAAGAAGGATTGTCGGAAGTGGAAGTATGATCTTTCGCAACAGAACAAAAAGCCATGTGATGAGACACATGTGGCAGCAGTTGCAGAAGAATGGGATTCAAATGACGAGCATGCTCTTTATTGTCTTACGACATCATGCTTGTATGATAGTGGTACTAGTTGTTGGATCATTGACTCTGGTATATCCGCACACTTTTCATGTCGCAAGGACTGGTATGTTTCATTTAATGCAAATATTTGTTTTGAATCAGTAGTACTAGCTGATGGAGAATCACTTGCAGTAGAAGGGATAGGAGATATATGCATTGTATTGAATAATGCTCATAAATTATTAGTACGGAATGTTAGATATGTACATTCTTTACAAAAGAATCTTCTATCTATTTGTCAATTAACTGAAATTCCCAATATTTCTGTGCATTTTTGTGGGAAAAAGTGTATTGTTTCTGATATGAAACAGAGACAGATGATTACCCTTTGTATTGGGCAAGGTGGTCAATATCAACTTATTGATCCTGCTTCGATCAACATGAATGCACGTGTGGAGGACAACTCCACCATACAGCATGTGCAGGAGGCTACAATGCCTTGGGAGGAAGCCATTCCTCACAGATTTGTTGACTTGGATACAGTCAACCTACATATGGAGGGAGTATCCACTATACTAGATGTACAGGAGGCGGACATGCCTTGGGAGGATGGATTTCCTCATTTTGAAGAATAGTTTGTTGTGGATGGAGACTCCACTATTCCAGAGGCATTGACGATGCATGGTGAGATGGCATGCCAAACCACTCACTCAAAGGTACTTGCTAGTAGGACAATAGAGCATGAACAGTTCGCTCATTGTGTTATGAAAGATATTTCCCAATAAAGGGGGATAACTGAGCAAATAGATGACAAGGAGTTGTTTTTCACTCCTACTACGGAGATGGACAATTCTCCCACTACTAAGACAAATGAGACAAAGATGGTTATTTCTTCTACCATTGCAGAGTTGGTTCTAACTCTTGAGACGGAGATGGTTATTTCTCCAACTATTGCGGAGTTGGTTCTAACTCCTACTGCACTAATGGTCACATTTCTCTTCTTGAAAAGGTTGGATGAGCACTACATGGTGCTGTGGTGTCACTCAGATTTCACCCTAAAATCTATGACTACCCTATTCGAAAAAATTTCGTACTTTTAAAATAATGGGTCGTTTTGTGTTTTTATTTCCTGAAAGTTCTTATATTGCGTCAAGATAATCCCAAAGAGCCATATTAGCCTTTTTTGCCAAATACCCAGATGCCCAAAATTGTTTTATTCTGTCGTCGGGATTTGTCTGCGAAAAAATTGTATTTAATTATTTTGAGCCCCTTATGAGGCTATTTGCGCTCTGTTTTAACTCTATTATGAGCGAATATGTTATTATTCCTATGTGCCAGAAGGGTTTTAACATGTTTTAAGTTTTGGGCTTTATTTGTAACTTTTGGCAATTTTTCGTGTTTTTGTGGTGTCCCGTTTCTTTTTCTGTGAAATTTCTCTGGAGCAATTCCTTTGCCGAGTAAGCCCAATTTTTGGCCTGGAGCAGCTGGAAAACATATACGCACATTATGCCCGGAGGAAGTCGCCATCGGAGGTCTGGATCACTGGGAAAAAGCGAAGTCGTGCACAGAAAAGCCCCTGCGGGGATGGGCGCATTTTTGAAAAACAAAGGATTTAAGCTGCAAGGGGAAAAATATAAGCCGCAGGCAGGGTGAGAATTTTATACCTGCCTGGCAGGATACTTTTTCCCGTGTTATAAAAATCACTTAAGCTGCAGTAGGAAAGTTAAAGGCCACAAGCAAGCAGGAATTTATTACCTGCCTTGCAGGGTGAAAATTCCCATGATAAAATAAAAGGAAAGTGACTTACGTGAAATCATGGGATTTTAGTGCCTGCCTTGCAGGGTAAATAATCCCATTGTCAAAGTCAAATCACTTAAGTGGATCACGGGATTTTAGTGCCTGCCTTGCAGAGTAAAGAATCCCATTGTAGAAAAAAATTTTAAAAATAGAATTACATGTGCAAAAAAGTGCGCCCCCTTTGGTGAGAGAATGGCAGCCTTAAATTGATTATTTTAATTAATCTATTCTCTCAAAAAGTGCGCCCAAGCTTGGAGGAAATCAACAAGTCAAAGATGAAATAAAAGAAAGGGTTTAAAAGCATTAAATTTAATTTATTTAATGGCTGCCCTCTTCCTCTCAAAAAGTGCGCCCCATTTGGATATTATTTAATGTTTTTTAAGGCATTAAAACATTAAATTAATTTCTATTTTCAGTGGCTATGGTCAAAGCACACTGTGAAGCTTAAGTGAAGTGATGTGTGAAGGATTAAATTGGATTAATTTAATTTATTGGATGGCTGTCCTTAAACATGCTATTTTTAAAAGAGAAAAACATGATTTTTAATTAATTAATTGCCTTTAATTGTTAGGGCAATTATTAATTATAAAATTGTGAAGGTTATATAAGCATGGGTAGCCATATCGGTGAATTATTCAAATCACAGGTGAAGAATTGCAACCAAGTGGAAAAGTGCACCCCCATTAGAGGAAGGATTTTGCTCAGACAAGGTGACAACAAGGCTAAAAGCTTCCAGATTTGGCGCATGCTTTAGACGAGGTTGATCTTTGTCTGCATAATTGTTTCCACAGGTGTTACAAGAGCTCAGGTGTTGATTGAAAGGATTCATGCTCTCTTTATGTGCAAATTAAGCACCATTTTTTGGGGCAGCAGGCTTGAAAAGTGCAGATTTTTACAATTTAAATTCACTATTCATGCTCCGGTGGCCATTTTTGTCTGAATAAATTGCAGGAATTCATTACAGGTGCTTTACAAAAGAAAACAAGTTTTTATCAATGCCCAACACATTGCAAATATCCTCCGAATCTAAAGAATTGTCCAGATCTGCACCAGTATTGAAGAAATCCGGCCAAATAAAAAGAAAAAGAATTATTCAGACGAAGATAGACAAAGCTATGGCGAAAAGAGATGAAAAAGAAAGCACGATGGAGTCATGCATTGCTTCCAAACTTGCAGACATATGAGACACAGATCTAGCCCCGGAACCTCTTGCCGATTTGATAGATAGATCCAAAGCGGAAAAGACTTCACTCATGCGTGCAGTCAAAAGCAGTGGAATTATCCGAGCTGCAACTTTTCCATGTACAGCCCAATTGCCAGAGTTCGTGATGGCATGTGCTAGATCTTATCATCCTTCATCCAGATCAGTGCGTGATGCTTCGGGAAAGACAATAATTCGTTTGGACGCAAAGTTCATCAATTATTGTTTGAAGATTCCAGTACAAAAGGTGGTGACTTCTATTAGCATTCAGGATGCTGACAGTAGATGGGAGAAGCATAGAGCTTATTGCGTTAGCATCATGAATAGCCGATACATGAAGAAGCCTAGATCTCCTTCAAAGTTTCCGAGAACTCTTCCACGGTCCAATTTGGTGCAGGAGGCAGATGATGTCGTCAAATTACTATGCAGGATGAATGGCGAAGCGAATGCCTACACTTTCCGTACATGGATGTATGCTTTCATCAGGACCATTGAAATCAACAAGGTTGATTCCATAATCAATTGGTCGGAAATTATTAGCAACAACATCGGTGAGCAGCTCCGGAGCGTGAAGCGTACTTTCAGCTTCAAGATGACTTCATACTTGGTGTATGTTGCAGCTTCACAGGGCGTCTTTTCCAGGCTAGATAGATGTGGTGTTCTTTCCAAGGACCCCATTTTCGAAGGCTACCCACAACTTTACTGTACCTGCTTGTAAGAAAGATTTCAAAGAGGTCAACGATGGACTTCTTGTATGAATTCATTTGCAGGCTAGACAAGGACTTAAAGGCCAACAGGGTGAGCAAAGAAGCGTGGGGAAGTTGTATCCAAAATTGGCAGTCTATTCATTCAGTTTGCAGGTTTCACATCCCTCAGGGTTACGGGCTTTTCTGGGAGAACCAATTAAGCTGCCCTAGGTATCTGAATGATAGATTGATCACCATGGAGCTGAGCAGGTAAATTGTGTAGATACATGACCTTCAGTCGAAAGCGGCACAAGTCTACGGGGCTTCTTCTCGATCACTGTAGGACATTATAGCTGCCATTAACATTCATAAGAGCCCGAGGGATTGGAAGCGGAAATGTTATCCGAGTATGCGCAAGAGTTCTTCCCCTGGCTACGACTGAACTTTGATCCAATTGGAGTAGCCAGGAAAACGATCTCCTAGCAGTACACACATGTGCCTGTTAGTAGCAAGAATCACAGCACCCCTGGAGTGCAGATCAGTGAGTTCTAGGTTAGATCACTCAGGCATCAGCCGTGCTGATCAGCAACAAGCAATTGAATCGACTTTGGGCTAGCACGGATACCTGCGGATCTTGAAAAAATGATGGAAATGTGGTACTTGACAGCTTACCATCAGAATGGCTGGAGTTCCTATTCCATCTGTTCAGAATGCACACGAAATATGCAGAGGGTTTTCTGCAAACCTAATCTAATCTGCCAAGGAGACAAGGTCGAGAAGATGCATAAAATAAATACTAAGCTAATAGAGGTGATGCACCGAGGAATGAAGATGCTGCCTATTTTGCCAGTGAACACAGACCATTTGAATGTGATATCAAGATCACAGGCACACTTCGGCGCAGGAGATTCCCTGCAAGCAAAAGACCATGGAGGATGTAAAGCAGCAGGAACAGTCAGAGAGGGCTGAGAAGTGCATCCACAGACATGCATTACTTGCAATCCAAGGAGATTGATACAATACACTACAGACCATGACTATGAGGCAGAATAGTATCTACAGTACCAAATGAGAGGTTCGAACTCCACAAATTCGCACTGCAGTAGCAGGAAGCTTCCATGCCTCCACTGAATCCAGCGACATTCATGTTCGACCCTTGAAAAGAAGCTCCTCGTTCAGCGTCTATATCCAGAGGATAGAATGAGAGACTGCAAGAGAGGGGAAAGCAAATCTACCCCAACCACCTCCAGGTTGCATTTAATTCATCTGGATTATGGCAGAAGCGGCGGATCTTGGCATAACACGGCGGCACTGTCTGACAGAAGCGGCGAACTGTCTGCTGCATTAAAGATTGTTTGTTGCACTCAGCGACTTCTCACTCCTCTGAGAAGTTATTTCGCGCCAGAGGCGTTAGCTTTGCATTTTCTCTCTCCAAACTGAAGCAAGAATGCAAGATTGACCCCGGAATCGTGTAGCACGAATTTTACCAGCTACTTCTGTTGATATAAGCAGAACGTGACGGAATCCGAGCTCTAAAGATGCGAAAGCAACTTATAGGTTGATCATCGAAGATTTAGGGCAAAAACAGGCAAAAAACGTGTTGCTGAGATATCAATTCCCGCGCAGAAGGCCACTTAGAGGATGAGCTCACGTGGCACGAAGATGTGATTGTGTCGCAAAGTGATTCTCTCCGGTCAAGCTCTGCCACTGAAGGATTGAAGCAAGACACGCTTTTCATTGTTGAAATTTCCTTGTGGGCCCCTTAAACTTGGACACGTGGCATGCATTGATTGGCCGACAGAAGGGCTGCAGGGGCAGACCTTTGCTTTTAACTTTTCGTGCCAAAACTCATAGCCAAGGTTCTCTAACTCCTTCCCGAGCTAGCCGCATTCCCTGTGCCATAGGACACGTGATCCTCTTTTGCATTGGAAATCGGAAGACTGCAACCCCTCAAGTAATTCGCCCTATTGACCTTTGGAAGGATTTGATTCCCCTGCGACACGCTGTCTGTACATCTTGGGTTGGTTCTCAACCTGCCTTTCGGCGATCCGAACGATCCCGCGCGTCAACTAAAGTCAACGGATGTCAAACAGTACGAAGGCATTTCTACTAGTTTCAGGGCGTACCTGAGCCGGTTGGCCGCGATCATCAAGCGGCCCGGGAAATGTCCCAATTGCTTCCGGAGCTGTTTGTTCTCGGATTTCGGTTCGAGTTCCGAAGCCGGAAGCAGTGTAGACTTCGCAGTACTCCTGTCCCGAACTGTTGAAAATCAGCAGTTAGTCGTTTTTCTGCCTCTTCCGGCCGGATTGCACTTTCGAAAGCCCGCCGCGTACATCCCTGTATCCAGACAGTATCCTTTGCTTTCACTGGGCCGCCTGGAGGCTTTTCGGAGCCGATCCGCGCCTACGATGTCCCAACTGTTGCGAGGACTAGGACTTAGCCTAATTCCTTCGAAGGGTTTTTCCTAATGGTACAAAAGAGAATTGATAAAGCTTGCAAGCCTTTTTTCACGCATGAATTTTCTCAGTAGACTGGTGGCGCTTCACGGCAGACATTGCGAGTTTTGGGCCAGGGGAGTTAGAAAAAATCTGAGGGAAGCGTGCAGAAACATGATTTTTGCTCTGAAGGGTTGCAATGCAATTTGCCTGGGACTTGAGAATTTTGATGCATGTTATCAAATTAACCCTGGGGGGTGAATTTTGGATAACAGTGCCTTCGACTAGAGGGATTTCTGGATGATCAGTGCAAAAAGATGAATACGAGGTATAGCTGGAAGGACTTCTCAGCAGGCTATCAGCACGGCAAGTGTTCGACTGTTGGACTAGAACGAATACTTGCGGATCTTAAAAATGATGGGAATGTGTTACTTGACACATTACTTGGAGTCAAATCTGGAGAAGATATAGCCGTACTTCAGTGATAACGTAGGGGGCTGCACATACGATTGAAGAAAGGTCTGAGCGCTGTTCTGGTGAATACTGTCATCTTTACTACTTGCTGACAAATCGATATTAGCCTCGATGAAGCATTGATGAGTCAAGTCACATTTGCAACTTTCGGCATAGGAGATTCCATCAAGTATGAGAAGAACCTCTGGGATAGATGATCTCAATCAGAAGGAGTAAGCATCAATCTTCCACGTGTTCTAGGACTTTAGTTCCGAACTTCTCCTGAGCATCCAGTACTTGGACCGACTGTTGCACTTCAACAGGAGCACTTCTATGCCGGAGAACTTTGAATCCGACGGTGTACATTGTTTCTTGCTTCTAATCTCAGCCACTCTCGTTCAGTAAACTTTGTGTCTAGAATAGATCGTTGAAGCTAGCAGATGTCAGGGTTCGATAAGAGCTTGTGTTCCTATGGATTGAGTTTCAGAATATGGTGGCAAGCCATAACACTGTAGCTAGTCTTCTGATTGGAGAGGAAACATCTTCGGGAGATTCTTCTCTGCATTTCAACAACTTCTCATTTTTCCGATAAAGTAACTTTCCCAGACAACTGCTTACTTATTGCAAAACCTCGCAGTTATGGTTCCATGAAGCTAGAGTGGTTAAAGTAAAACCCCTGATAGGTAGGAACACGATTTTTATTGGCAAAGCTGACTTCGGGAGTCTCAGGCGGTTAAAAGACAGAAGACCTAAAGTAGCTAAGGTAACTGCCAAGGTTTGATGCTTTGCAGAAAGTCGGGACAAAAATTTGCTGAGATGTTAGTTTCGGCAGAAGGAAAGGAGGATGAGCTTTGCACGGTCAGAAGATGTAACTATTGTAGACCAGAGTGTTTTCCATACGGTCAAGCTCAACCTGGCAGAACGTCCATTGAAGCAGGACACGTGCAGAGCGCATTGATAGGACTGCTCTATTCCTTAGGATTGACAGGAGCAATTCAATTTCGGAGATCATTCTCCTCAACTTTAGAAGCAGATATCTCAGTTGTGCGATCATAACCAAGGTTGCTAAATCTTCCACTCAGCGCATTTCAGTTCATGTGAGTGATCATCTTATGCAGGAGATGGAAGATGCAAGCAATCAGGTGAAAGCTATTGACGAATGGAAGAATCTAATTATTCGTCAAGCTTCTGTACAACTCAGAGAGGTGCCAGCCCGCCTGAAGGTTATGAATGATGCAGCAGATCAGCTGAAGCAACTGGTGACGAGCATAGTATATATGAATGCACTTGCTGAGAGTAACCTGAGTACTTAGGCCGAAATCAACAAGCTGCCGGGAGAAGTGTTGGTTGCAGAGTAGCTTGTATCGGACGGATCAATCGAGATGGGGAAGCAGCTAGAGTTTGCAGTGTCTTTCCGTTTGGAGATGCTCATATTTATGCCCAACAATTTGATAAAGATTGGTACGGTGTCTACAGAAAATACACTTCATCATTAGTTATGGTACATATTGTGCAACAGTAGAATATTTAATGTCATTTATATTTTCTATCAGTTAATAGATGTTATCTTTATCTAGGTTCAGTGTACCTTTTCAGTAGTAAATTTTTAAAAATCTAATAATCCCACATGCAAAAGAAAAAAGAGCTAAAGAGGGACTCTTAGCTACAAAGGAGCTCTTAGGTGTTAAGTGGATCATGTTTTGGTTGGAGGTGATTTTGTACACGTCTATGAGTTATATGCTTCTGTTGGGGCTGAATCAGTGCACACACCTCAAAAAAACTCTCCTCTACGCACATCCTGAACTAATATATCATTAGTACTAAAATTTCCATTTCTTTATGTTTGTACTTTTTAGGCAATTAGATCTTTGATATAAACTCTGTTTTTTCTAAACTTTAAAACAACATAGAATGCTTAGTACGTTGAGTCCTTTGGTGGTTCGTTTGACTAGACCCAAAATTTTGAGACATTCAGATTCGGATGTGTAATGTCTCTTTTTCCCACTTGAGAGCTATTAGTGTTTTCCATTTGATATGTTTTTTTACATAATTTTTAACCTATGAAGTCTTTTAGATAAATTTCCTTCATATAACAGGCGAGGCTCCCGTTTTATATTTGAATTAATTAGAAGCTAATGCTAGGAAAATAACATCTCTAAGGGGTCGGCCCTTAATCTATTCATGCTGAAGCATTGGCGCTAAAGCATGAAAAGATAAGGCCGACCCCTTAACAGATGTTATTTTCCTTCAGTAGCTATTTAAAGAAAGGAAATATTTATAGAGAAGGGAATATAAACACAGAGAAGAAATGGGGAAGATGTGCATCCCAATCAATAGATAGCGGAGTTGATTGCATGCACATAGAAGAAACCAATACATATAAACACAGAATTATAAGCAAAAGTAGCTCTAGATCCAGATTTAAAATAACACAAAGTTTATTAAAATATCTAAGATAAAAAGCAAGAAACACAATACACCGTGACACAAATTTCTTCAGAAATCTGCTCCTATATATTCCTTTGCTTCAAGTGGCTCTCAAGGGTTTTAGCAATAAGTCTGGAACACAAGGATGCTGCTTACAAATTCTGATCATTAACCTAGAGGTTCTTCTTCTACTTATAGAATGTAGAAGGGAAAGTACAAATGGGAAACTCTACTAAACTGAAACATAAAATACAAGTAAAGATGACATTTGACAATCATCCTCCACTAACTTCTCCTTAAGTGACACATGTATCACTTAACTAATAGAATTGTTCCACATAACTTTAAGTAATGGTTTCAAAACCAATAACTTTAAAGTTTTACAATTTCATCTGGGAACGTGGAAAATAAAAGAAGAAAGAATAGAAGAAGAAGTCAAGCCAGCTGTAAAATTTATGTCTTCTTTTTGATCTGATACTTGATATACTTGTCGAACATGTAATTCACCATCTTCCCATCTATTTTAACCACCACTTCCTTTTCTGTCATGAACTGCAGCAATCTTTCGTTCAACACCTTGATACACTCTTCCACATCCTCCAAGCTTGGCCCGAACCTCGCAATATCTGCCTACAGTGCCACCAGTTTGCTAATGGAATTCATCATGAAAGGTTTAGTATCTCAATCAATTCTCTTTTGTATCATCAAAAGCGACCCTTCCAGGGAATTAGGTACTCTTCTAGGAATGATTTGCACGTATGAAGTAACACTTTCGACCACTTCCTCCTTAGTGAAAGAAATGATACTGTCTGGTAAGGATGATGTCTTACTCTAAAGTGCCTACATCCTCCTCAGAAAAACTCTACAGATCTCCAAACAGAAAGATACTACAAACTTAAGCTGCTTCCCCTTCTCAAACTAATCCATCCGGTACAATGCTCTACAACCAATACTTCTCTCGATAGCTTGTTGATTTCAGCCAAAGTACTCAGGTTACTCTAAGCAACTATGTTCATATCTACTATGCTCATCACCAGTTGCTTCAACTGATTTTCTGCATCATTCCTAACCTTCAGGCAGGCTGACACCTCTCCAAGTTGTACAGAAGCTTGACGAATAATTAGATTCTTCCATTCATTAATAACTTTCACCTAATTGCTTGCATCCTCCATCTCCTGCATAAGATGATCACTCACCTATTCTGAAATGGGCTGAGTGGAAGGTTTAACAACCTTGGCTATGATTTCACACAATTGAGATACCTGCTTCTGAAGCTTGTCTTTCTCTACCTTTTCTTTGTCAAGCCTAAGGAATAGAGCATCTATTAATGTCTGTGTATCCTGCTTCAATCCTTCTGTGGTGGCTTGACTGATGGGTACTCTGGTTACTGTTACATCTTCTACCGTGAGCTCATATTCCTTCTTTCCTTGCACCGGAACTATCATCTCAGCGAACTTCTACCCCGACTCCTCAATGATCAACCTTGAAGTTACCTTAGCAACTTTAGGTCTTCTGTCTTTTCCGCCTAGGCTTCGGAGTAGCTACAAGTCGTGTTCTTCCAAGTTCATCTCCACTCTAGCTTCTGGAACCAACTGCGAAGCCAACCATTCTGAGAAGTTACTTCTCAGAGAATGAGAAGTTGCTAAGTGCACTACTATCTCCCGCTCCGTTTCCTCTCCATCAGAAAGTGCTACAGTGTTATGGCTGCCATCTTCTAAATCATCCAAGGACAAAGCTCTTTCGAACTCTGCCATCTGTAGCTTCAACGTCTCTTCTGGAATAGGTGCTAAATAGAGTGGCTGAGGAGAGAAGATGAATGTTGCCAGATTCAGTGGAGGCATGAAATTGTCCTACTGAGGTGTAACAGTTGGTGAAGTACTGGATATTGGAGAAGTTGCAACTAAAGTCATATCCGTGGAAGTGATCTTCTCCTTTGATTGAGATCTTCTTTGTACTTTCAACTTCTCGGACCTTCTGATGCTTTCTCCTCTGTGCTTCCTCTTGAGGGAATCTCCTATGTCGAAGTTTCCTGTGACTTGATTCATCAATGCTTCATTAAGGCAATATCCCTTTGTCAGCAACCATTTTTAAGTATTCACCAGAACAATGCCAAACCTTTCTTCAATCGTATGGCAGCCCCCTACGTTATCCTAAAGTAAAGCTCTATCTCCTCCCATTTGATGTTAATCATCAAGTAACACATTCCCATAATCTTTAAGATCCGTAGGTATCTGTGCTAATCTAAATTCGTACACTTTTCGTGCTGATAGCCTGCTGAAATTCTTCTTTCTAACCTTGTACTCACTTTTGCACTTCATCTAGAAATCCTCTAATGAAGGAACATGTGCGTACTCTTGGGAGATCGTCTTCTTGGCTACTCCAAATGGATCGAAGTTCAGCCCTGCCGGGAAGAACTCTTGCTCATACTCAGATAACAGCTCTGCCTCCATCCCTCAAGCTCTATGAATGCTCTGGCAGCTATAATGTCCCACAGTGATCAGGAAGAAGCCCGTAGACTTGTGCCATTTCGACTGAAGGTTGTGTATCTCCACAAGTTGTCTACTCAGCTCCATGGTGATCAATATATCATTCGGATATCTGGGCAGCTTAACTGGTTCTCTAGAAAAGCCAGTAACCCTGAGGTATGTGAAATCTCCAAACTGAATGAATAGACTGCCAATTTTGGATACAGCTTCCCACGCTTCCTTGCTCATCTTGTTGGCCTTTAGGTCCTTTGTCCAGACTGTAAATGAATTCATAGAAGAATCCATCATCGATTTTTTTGAAATCTTTCTCACACACAAGTACAGTAAGTTGTGGGTAGCACTAAAAAATGGGGTCCTTAGAAAGAACACCACATCTATCTTGCTTAGAGAATATGCCTTGTGAAGCTACAATGTATACCAAGTAGGAAGTCATTTTGAAGCTGAAAGTACGCTTGATGTTCCGGAGTTGCTCACTAATGTTGTTGCTAATGTTTTTTGACCAATTGATTATGGAATCAATCTTGTTGACTTCAATGGTCTTGATGAAAGCATACATCCATGTACGGAAAGTGTGAGTATTCACCTTGCCATTTATCCTGCATAACAATTTGGCAATATCATCTACTTGCTGCACCAGATTGGACCGCATAAGAGTTCTTAGGAACTTAGAAGGAGATCTGGGCTTCTTCATGTATCTGCTGTTCATTATGTTCATGTAGTCAACTCTATGCTTCTCCCATCTGCTGCTGGCATGCTAAATGCTAATGGAAGTTACCACCTTTTGCACCAGAATATTCAAATAATAATTGACGAACTCTGCACGTCCAACCAAATTATTGTTTTCCCTTTAGCATCTGGCGTACTGATCTAGATGAAGGATGGTAAGACCTAGCACACTCCATAGTGAACTATTGCAGCTGGTCTGTGTATGGAAAGAATGTAGCTCGAATAATTCCACCTCTTTTAACTGCATGCATGAGTGAAGTCTTTCCCGCTCTGGATCTATCAATCAATTCGGAAAGAGGTTTTGGACCTAGATCTGTGTCCCCTATGTCTAAAAATTTGGAAGTGATGCATGACTTTGTTGTGCTTTCTTTTTCATCCGTCTTTGCCATGGCTTTGTCTATCTTTTTCTGAATAATTCTTTTTATGAATAATTCTTTTTCTTCTTATTCAGCCAGAATTCTTCAAAACTGGTGTAGATTTGGATAATTCTTCAGATTTGGAGGATATATTCAATGTATTGGACATTGATTAAAGTTCCTTTTCTTTTGTAAAGCACGTGTAACGAATCCTGCAAGTAATTTAGACAAAGATGGCAACCGGAACATGAACAATGAATTTTAATTATAAAAATATTCATAATTTAAGCCTGCTGCCCCAAAAATTGATGTTTTGTTTGCATGCAAAGTGAGCATGAATTTTCCAACTTCACCTGAGCACCTATATCACTTATGTAAACAATTATACAGACACAAATCAACTTCCTTCAACCTCTACGCCAAAAATGGAAGCTTTTAGCATTGATTTCACCTTCTTTTGAGCAAAAATCCTCTTCAAATGGGGCGCACTTTTCCTCTAGGCTGCACTTCTTTACCTGTGAATTAATTAATTCATCCTTATGGCAGCCCCTGCTTATATAACCATTGTGATTCTATAATTAATTAATGCCTTTGCTATTACTGTCAATTAACTAATTAATTAATGAGCTTCACTCTTCAAATGGGGTGCCTATTTTGTGCATGCTTATGGCTGCCATTAAATAAATTAAATTTATTTAATTTTAGACTTCTGCTTCAGCAGTTAACTCAAGCCTCACAGTATGCTTTGACCTTAGCCACTGAAAATAAGAATTAATTTAATCATTTAATACTTTTAAAAGTATTATTTCTCTCCCAAATGGGCGCACTTTTTGACATAAAGGGGTTTCCATTAAATAAATAAATTTATTTAATTTTAGAACAGTCTATTTTCAACCACCTTTTGTCCTTTAACTTCAATTGATTTTTCCACAAGCCTGGGCACCAAAATTGGATGAATAATTAATTAAATTAATCAATTTAAAGGCTGCCTTTACCTTCTCCAAAGGGGGCACACTTTTTGACATAAAGAATTCTATTTTTAAGAAACACATGACAAGGAGATTTTTTACCCTGTAAGGCAGCCCTGAAAATCCCATGATTCACTTAAGTTATTTGACTTTCATAATGGGATTATTTACCCTGCAAGGCAGATAATAAAATCGCATGATTCACTTAAGTGATGTTTCTTTTATTCCACAATGGGAATTTTTACCCTGTAAGGTAGGTAAGAAATTCCTGCCTACCTGCTGCCTCTAATTTTCCCATTGTCACTTAAGTGGAATTTATTTCATGGGAAAAAGTACCTTGCAAGGTAGGTACAAAAATCTCACCTGCCTACTGCGACCAAAAATCCCATGATCCACTTCAATTCTTCTTTTTCCAAAAATGCGGCCAAACCAGAAGAGGCTTTTTGGTGCACGACTTCATCTTTTCCCAGTGAACCAGACCTCCGATGGCGACTTCCTTCTAGCATAACATGCGTATATGATCCCCAGCTACTCTAGGCCAAGAATCAAGACAAACCGATAAAGGAATTGATCCAGAGAAATTTCACAGAAAACGAAACGGGAAAACACAAAAACACAAAAAGTTGCCAAAAGTCACAAATAAAGTGCAGAAGTCATTCCTGGTTAAAACCCTATTGGTATGTAGGAATAACGATATGTACGATCACAACAAAGTTAAACCAGATTGCGAAAATTGCCTCAAACAGGGCTCAAAATAATTAAATACAAATTTCCCGCAGACAAATCCTGATGACAGAATATAACAATTTTAGGCATCTGGGTATTTGGCGAAAATGGCTAAAATGGCTCTTTGGGAATATCTTGACGCAATACAAGAACTTTCTGGCAATAAAAACACAAAATGACCCATTATTTTAAAAGTATGAAATTTTTTCGGATAGGGTAGTCACAAATTTCAGGATGAAATCTAGGGACACCAAGTTTATAATCTGATAATAGCATAGAACCAATACTTATATTTCTAACAATAACATGTTTTGTTCTTCAAAAACTGCTATAAGATTCTTGTTTAGTTCCTCCATTTCATATTTTTATGCCGGAGGCATCCAATCGTGAGGTTCCATTTTCCGGAAAACATCTGTATTTTGGCGGATGTTTTCCGAGTGACATCTTTTCCATTGACATTTCCGGTGTAGATATATCGATCGAGGAGAACAGACAGCTGGAAAACTGCCTATGCATTTGGTTGTTGATTGGCACTTCAACAACGATCTTCACCGCCTCTATCCATCATCTCCCTGCACAACGATGTCACCAATCATGAATGGGGAAGGTGAAACAGTGGACACCTCTGTGAACTCAATTATTGTTTGAAATATCTCACTTTAGCATTGTTGTTTTTTCACCAAATGCAACCAACAGGCAGCCTCATGCACTGCATTGATCACAGGATATGCACAAAATGGGTCTATTGAAAAGGCCTTGGAACCTTTCTGGCAAATGCAACCCACAGGAGTAAACCCAGACTCCACAACCTTTATCAACATCCTCCCTGCGTCTGCCAAAGTGGGAAATTTAGAATAGGACATGGACATCTCTGCCGGTGCTTTTTTCACAGGGATTTTAAAATATTTTATGGTAGAGAAAAAACAAAGGCGGTCGATATGGGAAGAGGACAGCTAGAAGAGCAACAACAAACTCAAGATTGATGACCAACAATCCTCCTTTTCTTTATGAAACTCTTTCACCTCTCCTGGACTGCTATCATCCTTTGTATGATATCTCTCCAATAAAATTGTCAAGAAAAAGAATCCCAGTCACGTAGCCATATGTTCTGTGAGCCAGGTCACCTCAGGGGTAGTGGAAGGAGGAACTTCAATGGATTCATCAACTGAAAAGTAACAGTTACGAGATATTCTGCATGAAGAGAGCACCATCCGGGTATCTTCGCCCCTTTCTTTCGGGGACTTTCTTCTTCTGTTTGCTGAGGCACTGGAGTTGTGTTTCCCAAAGGATGTTGAGGACCACTTTGCCAAGGAGATGCGTATGTGTTCATTGGTGGGCAGATTTCTGGGCAAGAGACCATCTTTGTCGAAGCTCTAGCACTGAATCTAGCTTGCCTAGAAATACCTTTGGTGCCCTATCCTAACCCTGCTATCAAAAGACTTTTTTCTTATCAAATTTCAAGCTTATGCTTCTACCATTTTCAATAGCATGTTGCCTTTTATTAGGCTGCAGTCATGTCTCAAATTTTTTATTTTTCCGTCTTCCTTTTATTTGTATGTTAGGGTCAGTTGTTCTGATGTCCAGTTTTTTTTGCTTTGTAATATGCAACCTCTTCTCATGGAATATCATAATTGCAGCTAAGAGAAGACATGGGCATCCTCATGAGGCATTGATACTATTTAAAATTTCACTAAATACAACCAACAAGTGTCCAACCTGATCATTTCACCTTTCCTAGCATACCCCCGGCCTATGCCATAATAGAATCTTTGAAACAAGGTAAGGACATCCACCAAAGCATTATGGAGAACTGACTTTTGTCAGATGTTTTAGTTGCAAGTGCCATGGTAGATATGAATGCAATTTTGGAAGCATGCACAAAATGCCTCAAAGAGATGTGGTCTCATCCTCTGTTTCAAAAATCGCGATTTATCGGCGATAAATCGTTTACAAGCATGAAAACGATTAATCTTTTGAAAAATCGCAATTTTTGTTATGCCGAGAAATCAACGATTAATTGCGATAAAATACCCTGCAAAATCATTGAAAATCGTGGCTAAACTCGTCGAAAATCGTGGGGAAAATTGTGGCTTAGGGTTAAATACGAAAATAGACCAAATCGTTTTGTTTTTCCCCCTGTTTTCTCTTTGCCCGACTCGTTTTTGCTACTGCGACTTGCATTTACTCCATTCGTGGGCATTCGACGTGGATAGGAGGGCATTCGACGTGGATAGGAGGGCACTTGACTTGTTTTTCATGTTGTGACTTGTATTTTCTCCATTCGTGCCCATTCGTGTCTAGTTTCGTGTGATTTGTGGCAGTTTCGTGGGATTCCAACTAGCTCAAAGAGAAATGGATCTCGTTTTTTTTCTTGTCACCTATTTGTGGCCCTAGCCAACATATTCGCAGTATACAGTCTTCGTATTATACAATATACTATAGTCAAACATATATAATATAGTTGAATCTATAGTATAACATATATAATATACTATATTTATTAAAAGTTGAATCTATGAACTATACAGTGTATAATAGTAGACTGTAATTAAATTAAAATTAAAAAAAAAGTATAACTATACGTAATAGTAAGTTGTAACAGTAATAATAAATATATTCATAGAACAATGATATTTTACTTGGAACATTAGTAATAGTAATAATAACTATAGTCTATAACTATTCGTGACATTAATCTTCTACTTTATTAGTAAAAGTATATTTATAATATTAAAAACTATACACGTAATAGTAAATTAGTAATACTAACTGTAATAATAAATATATAATGTATAACTATTCGTGACACTAGTAGTAAATTAGTAATAATAAATATATTTATTGTTAATAGTGAATACAATGATATTTTTTTATATAATTTATTCTATAGAGTCACTTATCGCATCATTTAACACTGTTTTTTTCATTTAATTTAAGTTTATTTTATGAATTTAAATGTTTTTAAAAGTAGCGATAAAGTTACCGATTAATGCTGATAAATTGCCGATTCCCGATTTCTGATTCAAAATTTGGCCTACCGATTAATCGCCGATAATGATTTTTTGAACTATGGTCTCATCAAATGCTATGCTTGTCAAATATGCAAAAAACAGATTTTGCAAGGATGTGTTTGCTTGGTGCTTGTAGAGCACATAAGAATATGGAGGCACGATTTGTTACAACTCTTCTTTTTGAGTTGGATTTTCAAAATGCTGCAACTTATGTTCTTCTGTCAAACATCTATGAAAAAGTGCGTTGGTGGGGTCAGGTTCGAATGGTAAGAATATTGATGAAGGCTAGAGTAATTAAAATGATACCTGGATGTCATTGGATTAAAGGCCATAAAATGGTGCATGCTTGTTGTGGACGAGTCAACTCACACCCACAGATATAGGAGATCTATGCAAAGTTGGCGAAAATGTTGGGATATTAAGGCAGCGCGATATTTTTAAAATTTAGTACATGTATTGGGTGATGTGGACAAAGAGGAAATGGAATTATTCCTCTACCGCCATAGTGAAAAGTTGGCAGCTACATTTGGATTGTTAAATGTTCACCCTAGTACAACTATTGGATTTGTCAAGAACCTTCATGTAAGTGTTGACTACCACACTGCAACCAAGATTATCTCCAAAATTGTAGCAAGACAAATTGGTTACAACACATAAGAATATGGAGCCACAATTAGTTATAGCAACTCTTATTTTTGAGTTGGATCTTCATAACGCTGCAACTTATGTTCTTCTATCAAACATCTTTGCAGAAGTGTGTTGGTCGGGTGAGGTTCAAATGGCAAGGTGATTGATGCCAGGACAGAGGTAATTAAAATTACAGTATAATTTCCCTCTTTACTTGTATCTATTTTTCGAGTAAATATTTCATGTATAATTTTATCCTTGTTTTATGCTTGTTGCACTGGATTTAGACATTTCACAGCCATCAAATGCTATGAGATCTATGCAAAGTATGGAGTGAATTATGTGATGCAGGAGCATCCTGGTCCACAAGGTAATCTTGTTCCAATTCAAAAACATGTCTTGGGAGCATGCTGGAGATCAGTTTGACGTTTGACATTTTGTTGAAATAGCATTATTTGTGTAACACCATAGTGAGAAGTTGGCTATCCATTTCACAAGTCTGTTGATTGGTGGGCATGGAGTCCAGCGTGACCACTATCTGTAATATGCGCGAGAACCATTGCACAATGTATGTGTGGAGTGCCACACCAGTTCCAAGTTTGTGTCAATGTATGGTCTATAAGCGCAATTGTTCTGAGTGATGCAATATTGTCTACGCAATCATTGTTTGAGCCGCACAATGTTCTTGTAGATTTTGAATGTTTGAAGGCACAAATTTCAAGAAAGGCGTAGACTAGTTGTGTTTTGGGTCCTTTGAAACCTTTTCATTGGTGAATCGCTCCTAAGTCCAACAAAGCCTATAGGAGGTCCCCCAAGAACAACTATTTAAGGAGAGTCCCATTACCATGGGAAAGACAGTCCCATAACATCTCATGGCCAATTACTCATATTTGGGATTGCTCAGAACTCACAAGTAGAGTGTGGATGCGACTAATCATACATCTCCATTATCCCACATTCAACAAAATTAATCAACATCATCCAACAAAAATGTATATAATGAACCTTTCAAAAGTACAATCACACACGGTCTCTCATGAAAGCTTTATATTTTAAAAAACCTAGCTAAATTGACAAACCATCTTGATGTAAGAACTTACCAAAGATGAATATTCTTCCAATTTGTGAAAAAATCCTTTCATCATCACCCCCTTCCTTACAATGGCAAATGTTACATCAATTTTGCACAATCTGGATTTGAAAGCAGTCCACATATACAATTAAGAAAATATGTATAAGGGGATGTTTGCTTTTACTTATCGTTCATTCGTAAATTATTTGTTTCTCATAGCTTGATCTTGATGCTATTGTAATGGGTTGTAGATTAGGTTATTCTTGGTGTAACTTCATAGTTTATTCTATAACTAGTGCATGCATACATTCAGGGTGCCCAAAGGGATTCCCCTTTGTCCCTTTAAACTTTTCTTGTGTTTTCCTTGAGATCTTGTAGGTTTCAGTATGACAAATTTCTTCTTGTAGGTTTAGAAGTAGTATTATGTTGTCAAAATTCCATATTGACCCTTAATCTTATGGGTTATCATCATGTCTTTTCTTATTTAATGTTTCTCGATAGATCAACATATCCATCCCGTGACAATAGTGTTTCAGCCTTAGTATCGTAATAGTTTATGTATCTAATCAATATTTTGCAAGTTCTTAATATCTATGTGATATTGTAGTCTTTATGCTAATCATTTACTCGTATCATATTTGCATACGTTGTAACATTATTTGGCCCCTATTTGCAGGTTTAATGTTTTTTTATTGTTGTAACATTTTTGATGTCATAGTGATGTATCTAATCATTACTCGCTAGCATTTTTGATGTCGTAGACAGTATGTTTGTAGGTCATAACGTTTCTTACTGTTGTAATGTTAATGTTTTGACAGTGATGGTTTTCCTATCAAGATATGCAATGTTTTTTTCATACTGCAAGTGTGACATTTTTGCACTATTGTTTTAGCGTTTCTATTTTGATAGTGGCATACTTGATCAACTTTGTATTGTTCCTATGTTCTAGACTATTATGTCTACATGATATGACATTTTTTTATCTACTATTGTAGTCATTTATGATTTGTACCTTTAGCGGTATTTAATCATACTCACAATGTCGTAATTGACTTCTAAATGTTTCTTACAGGCTCTAGCATTTTTATTGCTCTTATCATGTTTATAATCACTGATTCAGTGCATTTGAACATCTGCAAAGGCATTTTTGATATTGTGACTTTATTTACACATGCTCTAACTTATTTTGCAACATCCAATTTTACACTAGCTCGCAAGTTTTGTTTGTTCTTTTTGCAAACTTCTAACAAATTGTGTACATGGATTTTATTGACTTGTAATCATTTATTACATTTGTTTATTTTTTATTCAATTTCATTTGCTTTTTTGTTTTGTTCAAACTCCATCTTAAATAATGTATTATTTTCCCATGTGCCACAAGGTGATATTGGGAATCAAAAACAATATAGACATTTTTTTCCTTCATAGGATTTGGCGACTTGGAAGTTATTACCAAACCATTCAACCAAAGCTTGCGTACCAATGAGCTATCTAAATTTATTGGAGTTGTTGTTTGTGGCTAAACAAGAGTTCAATTTTACCTAGCTCCTGTGAAGTGAGGATGTGGTCACTACTAATACCCAGGTCTTAAAAAACACTCCTCAGAGGTTGGATTTGTCATTTTTCATGAATCTCCACTTAATCGACTGGAGTGAAGTGAAGGGGATTTGACCCTCCAATACCACACCTTAGACAATACTATTCTTCACAGAATTGGGCCTCACGTATTACAAGGTATATTGATGAATCCTCCAACAACCTTGTTAGACCTAATATAAAAAACTTCTTGTTGCAATCATTTAGTAGTTCAACACAACACTCCCTAAGACACCCAACCTTTGCCTTCGAGGTATATTGGTAAGCTACTAAGCAATTTTAGTCCTTAACTAGTATATGTTGTGCTCATTGTGTTGGTTAACTCTCCCTTGTGTATGAATATATAATAAAACACAAAATGTGAAAATTTTCCCAACTCAAAACTAGGGTTGCAAAACACAAACCATGAAAGTTTTTCTGAATCAATACCTATTTTGCAAAACAAAAATGAAAAAACTAAACACAAATTAAAAAATATGGCACCTAAAATCACATACCAAAACAAACTAATTCAATAAGTGACAAATTCTTTCGATACTAATCCATTTGAACAATAATGTACAATCCTTTTGGTACTAATCCATTCATCAAACAAATGAAAAATCCTTTCACAAACAATCTATTGTCACATCAAAATGAATATAATCATGACCATGCTTAAATCAAACAAATCCAACCATCGACCAATCCATTATCCCATCTAAATAATGATAATCATGACCATACCCAAATCAACCAAACCCATGAAACATTAAAGCCTTTAAATATAACTCCAAACTAATAACAAGACCCCTCACTAAACCAAATTATATTCCATCTTACATCAAAGCCATCAAAGTTAAATCTACTCTCCAACAATGCAGGCAACGTAAGTGGGAAGCCAAATACTACTTCATCTTACCATCTCACATCACTCTCCCTTAGCGGTAACCTAGGCAAGAAAATAAACCAAGACAATACACTCCCTTACGCAAATCTTTGACCACCATCTTCCATCAACTACAAATGGAAAATATGATAACATATGCCAAAACAATATTCGATGAGAAAATCCCTAAACCATCTTTGTATAGGAAAACAAGTATTGTGATTAGCATAAAATCTAAAGACGCTCAAAAAAAGGTTCTTGAAACTAAAAAACTACATCCAATATGTCATTTACTAAGGGGAAAATCAACTTGAGAACAATGCCCCCGAATCACATAATCTGCAACAAGATCTTATCCCCAAACCCAATCCAAGAACCAACAAATCCATTACCTAAAAATAATCAAACAAGTCCAACACCAAATTCATTTCAAAAAACCCCATCAATCATGATGCCCTCACTGGATTTCCCATCCTACCAAAAATAAAAATAAACCATCAAAACCAAATCCCTAGATTATGTCATCACATATAGGCAAAGTGAAATCATTGTCCAACAATGTTCTCTGCCTACTCCTGAGAGCCCATACAACCCTAACCAACATCTTGAGAAGAATATTCTACGAATTTTCATCTTGGATTTTTTAAAACATCCATTGTACATAGAGATATCCTATATAAGGCCCTTCATAAGTCAAGAGTCCTTAAGAATATTGTCCCATCAAAATTATAAGCATTGGTTGCGTGCCTTATCGGCCAAATCATTGAGAAATCCCATGGTTCAAACACATTAAAAACAAATGAGAGCTTATCCGAATAAAAAATTAAAGATCCTTCATCCTTAATCCATCTATACAAGCTTCCATCCATGGTTAAGAATCCACCATCTAAGGGAAATGAACCAACATCATACCAATTGGGTATTTCATCCTTTATCAGAGCATACCTCCAGATAGACAAGGAAATCAAACTCTCATAAAACCCTTAGCTTCATGACAAAAAACTTTCATCATGCTTCCAATTGAACGAATATCCTATCGCTAGCAATATTATTTTAAACATGAGCTACACAGGAAAATGCTTAGGCATCCATGAACAAGGAATCTGGGAGTATATCCCTGTTTATAAGAATCTAGGTCGTCATGACATAGGTTACACGTCTTTTGGCAACTTACACAACCAAACAAAATCCACCTCCACCATCAATGAAGAGATCTCTTCCAACATCAATATAGAATCCACTTGTAGCATGTATAAGGAACTTACTTCCACTAACCCCTTTCATGGCATCATCATCCAAACCATACACTATGACCACCAATTTGCTAATCCCATCACACGGGACTATCAAAATAAAATGAACGTCTTCCATAATGATGAAGCTACCACATTACTTTTTGGAGCCAACAATGATATTCCATCAGGAGATCACACAAAGGGATTTAAAACCATCTTGGAAACAACTTACTTAGAAGGTGCATCCCCTAATTTATTAACATCCAAAAGTTAAACCAAGCCATAAAATAAGAAAAATTACAAAACTCAAAATCAAAATACATCAAATAAATCCAATTAACATAATATTCCAAAAGTAAAAAATCATAATTATTGAAAATGTTCAAAAAATAACTAAAATTCAACAATCACAATAAAAAATCGCTTGTACATGGAAAAACTCATAGTCACATCCACCCTTCTGCACATCACCTGTCACTACTGCTCAATTCATTCACATTCCATTCTAATCCCTTAGCATGACTTGATTAGCGTGTCCACACACATTGTGAGGTATGGCTTGATTACCACGTCTTTACTTTATCCATTTGATCTTGGTCTATCATTACATAGTAAATCAAAGAATGAATACCCTCTTAGAGATCCTGAAACTATCCTACATCTAAAAAACTTGTCTTTCCTATGAATATCTAGTGACACTAGCCAATTTCGTCTCCACAACCACTTCTACTCCCTCCATCAAGCCACTAGTGCTTCTTAACCCCTTAAAGCATAATTGAGAGAGATGCATATATTTTTAGTAAAAAATCAAAAGTAAAAATCAAATTCAACAACGGTATAAAAACTCTCTAAGGGTGTCTCAAGTATCTCTACTAGGGATATGGACGTATGGATGACAATAGAGTAATACTGCGACTAAACTAGATACATTTCCATCATGGCTATAAACACTTGGATGGAAGAAAATCAATGTACAAATCACTTTCCACACTCTCGTCCACTAATAAACTATAAAAATAAATAATTCATAAACATTGGCTAGTTTGTCTTCACTTACTACCCTCCAAATATTAACTTCAAGTAGAAATTAACTTTCACATGCATACACTGGATCTAGACACAAAAAGGGCATGCATTTTTCTAGGTGTTGTCTAGACCTTGTCACACTCCTTTAGTCCATTTTTATCTCATGATATGTGCCTTTGGCTCATCACTTGTTCATCGCCAAACTAAAAACCATATGTCATAACCATTCATAACATTCAAACTTGTCTTCCCCCTAGAACATCCATGTACATTTGATTCCTTTCACCATGGCTAGGGAAACTTTTTCTTCACTATAATAATCAATCCTTTGTACCAAGGTGCATTTCATATCATTTATCCATTGCCACTTTTCGTCTTGTGTTATGCTAGGGCAACCTATAGCCTAAAAACAATTGTCACTCGAGGGTGGATACTATACCAAATCCTTCGCTTGTCAATCTTATGACAATCAATCATTCATCAACCAAAACGACTAAATAGTCACCCAATTTGTGCAATCATCCTATCGATCCTTTCACAAGATCCGTTGAAGTGGCCCATCAATCAACATTTCCAAGTCCCTATATATCCAGTCAATCATCCAAACCCCCTTGCACACATCATTGTTTAGGGAAAATCATCCAACCCCGCATGCATGGAAATCTTGTCATAGGGTCCAACTTTTCCACCACATCTTATCTCTTGCACCACGCAACCTGCAAAGGGGCAAAGATATTGACACAAAAAACCACACCTTGATTAAGGTCTCATCATTTGCCAAAATCTCAAAAATCCAAAAAAAACTAGAAAATCTAAACATAATAGAAAACATCAAAAAAAATCCTAGCAGTACCCAAATCAATCCAGGTAACAAATCACATTAACATTTTTAGGGTATATCCTTTCCAATCCAAGCCCCCTTGCATACATCGTTGTTTGGGGCAATTCATCATCATCATCATATTTTCAGGATATATCCTTCCTAACCCAACCTCCTTGCATACATGTAAAACAGGTGGCCTCATACATGTAAAACAGGTGGATATATTCCCATGATGGAAGTCAAGTCATGATTATATTTTCTTGGATTTTCGGATAAGAACAGGTGGCCTCATGAACTGCATTGATCATAGGATATACACAAAATGGGTCTATTGAATAGGCCTTGGAACCTTTGCACCAAATGCATCTGGCAGGTGTAAAGCCAGACTTCACAACCTTTGTCAGCATCCTCCCAACCTCTACCAAAATGGGAGAATTAGAACAGGGCATGGACATGCCTTTCAGCGTAGTTTGCAACTCATGTGCAATTGCTGGTCTAATCTCTTATGAAGAATTGATGAAGCAAGTCCAATTACATCCTATAAAACTATGTTGGCGTGTTTTTTTTTCCTTGCTTCAGAAATACAATTTTGCATGGGATTTTTTTAATTAATAGGTGCCAAAGTCCATAATTTCATTAAAGTGAATTGAGGTCCCTAAATTATGCACTCCTCCTTGCTATGAGATTCCAACCTTTTAGATGGTAAGTTTCTCCTCAAAGAATGGTATTAGGCTCTAGTTATGTCTGTTACTAATGAGTGGACTGACTAGGATTGTTTCATTTCTGCTAGGATGCTTCTAACATGTGAAAGAATGGGCACGCTTGGTCTAGAAGCTAATTAGTATATCAATCCCCATTTTTTAAAATTTCTCCTTAAAGGATAGTCTTAGGCTCTTAGCTATGTCTGTTTTCTTTAAATCTCTCCTCAAAGGATAGTCTTAGGCTCTTAGCTATGTCTATTTTCTTTAAATTCCTCCTCAAAGAATGTCTTACTTATGTCCATTACTAATGAATGGAAGATCACTAAGATTGTTTTGTTTCTCCTAAAATGGATTTCATATGGGAAAGAATGGGCATGCTTGATCTAGAAGCTGCTAATCAAATCCCCATTGTCATTCTTTCCTAGACTCTAAAAAATTATGCTCAATTTGAGTATATTCTCAACCAAATTTGGGTCCATGTGAAATTGCAAAATCCTATTTGCCCTGATTATAATATTTTAATTGAACGAGCGAGCTTCTCTGCCACATTTTGATTTTCTTCTCTTGGTTAATCCATGGAGTGGATTGTTTTATATATTGGGTTCTATGTCTTTGCATCTTGGAAATCATTTATTCAAGCACAAAACACCAAAAACTTTTCAACTTATTTGTAGACCTATAATTTTACAGGCTTCAATGTTTTATTAGCATTATTTTCTTCAATTTTCCACTATATTATATTTACAGTTGAGGGATATTATTAGAACATGAAATATGAATTTGCTAGGAACCTAGAGTCAATTAGCAAGTTAGAAGTTGAGTTAGGCCAACATGTGATGTGCAAGAGCCTAAGTTTTTTAGGAAATTAGAGGTTGAGTTAGTCAAATGCTAAAAAGTTGAGAATATACACTATCACAGGCTGGTAAGTCGAGGATATATTATTTGATCATCATATATCATAGCGAGATGTTTGAAACAACTCTATTCTATATTTCATGCTCATAAATAGATCGTGGAGATACCTTTTCTGCTTCATCATCTCTCATGACTCGTAATGAAAAACTATTTCTTTCATTTGTTCACTTAATCAACTCTAGCTCTTTTGCATGATAAATGACAAAGGTATGTGCCCCAACATGGGAGTAGAGTTTGTTGCATTTAAAGATCAAAGTTTTGTAGGTCCTTGTGAGTGCAAAAAAATTCCTACAAAGTAGTTCAAAATATTACGTCAGAAGAAGTCTGCAGTGATAGCACACCTACAATTAAGACTTTCATTGTGTTTCATCATATAGTTTACACCTGTATTTATGAGGATAAGATAAAGAAAATTGAGCATATTTCTTGGCCATAGTAAGGAAAGAAGCTGAGGATTGCAGGTTTTACAATCTTCTATCAGAGAAGGTTGAGCTTGTGAGAGATGTCAATTTAAAGAAAAGTCAAATGCCCTTCTGTCCCCACTCTTTGTGTTTTACCTAAATGGTGCTGCAGGTACTTCTGATGATTTTGATATTGAAGACTTCATTTCTCACCAAAATCTTCAAAATGATCGTCTCCTATTCCAAACCCTAAACCTCAAGTGCCCTCACAAGATAATGAGAAGACTGCAGCTAGTGGTGAGGCCAACATGTCGTTTTGCGATACGAAGCCTAGAGCATTAATCTTCAGGTGTTGGACCAGATGTTTTTCATTCTCTTAAGGCATGTAATCAAACTTCCCATGCATGTTGTATTTTCATTTCAAAGATTGTGGATAGCAGTACTCTTGTTAATGATGTTCCCAATGCTCCAGGTATTTCTTAACTTTACGAGGAAGGACTAGTTAATATGATAAATGCAGTAAATAATATGTTCGATTTGACTGGCAAGAATTCTACTATAAGAGAGTTGAATGCTAAGGTTGTTTAACATATTCCCATCTTGAGTAACTCTTCTCCTATAGGGACTTCTAGTTTTCTAGATCCTTGTACTCATTGTGGCAGGACTAATCACTTATCAGATAATCGTTAATCCAGGCATGCATACTCATTGTAGTATGAGAAGTCGATCATGTTTCAGATGCTTGTTGGTACAGAATTTCTGATTATTATGGCAAGAAGAATCGTCCAAGTTACGCAGAAATTTGTCAGTGGTGTGAATTGTCATAGACACAACAAATCTTCAAAAGTATGACATATAATTGACATTTCTTGTATGATTGCTCTTGTGAAGGTTGGTGTTCCTCCAAACAAGGTTCTTACTCTTGAAAATGATGCCTTAGATTTAGAATCTACGGTTTCATCTTTTGATGGAATTAATTTTCCCACTTGGTCAAATAGATTGACTCAACTACTTAAGCTTAATGAATAGCTTCACAAACTTTACATATGATTAAGTTTTGGAAACAAACTTCGATTCTTAAGTTCTGCAGCTCCTTTGTTCCTCCATTTCTATGGAGTATGTTCTTGATGAGATTTTACATTCTACTTCAACTCATGGGGCTTGAATGAATCTTCGCTTAAAGTATGATTAAAGCAGATGTCTTGAAGTGCAGAGGGTTTTCTCGCTTCTTGGTCACTTTCTCATGATATAATTTGATGTATTTTCTACCACTGCTAAAATAAACATTAAGGAGAACTATTAGAGTTGGTGTTTATTTGCAATGTATTGCAGAATAGCAGGTGTGTGGTGCCCATGGTTTTGTTAGGTCCCACTGGATTAGTTTCACAATTACCGGATTTACTCATGTTGGCTTTAATCGGATGTTTGCCTAAGTTAATTGCTGGAAGTCTCTTTGTGGGCACCATGCCCCTTCATAGTGTATCTCATTGTATTGCTTTATCATAATATCTCAATTATATTTTCTTTCTCAATATGGACTTATGCTTGCTTTAAGTGTGTTCTCTTTACTTTTCTGCCATGCAGTAAATACATCTTTCAAGCCTGATCCTTGGTTGTTGCTGAGTTCATTATATCTCAATAGCCTCCCCACTCTCAAGGCCAAATTTGCACAATGACGTGTGTGACTATTCCCTTTACCAGAAGATCGAAGTCAAATAATAGAATGTCATTCCATGTGCTATAACAAGTGAAATTCGATTGCATTGGAATGTAACTCTCATGCTTCATTCCTTACTTCCAAAAATGATGTTGAACAAGTTCTGAACCATCCAAGGACTTGAGCAATATAGAATTACAAGTTCAACATGACTGCCCACATTCTTTATAATTTCACATAACTCGCTCTACATTATATATCATTCCATCAATGGATTAATTTACATAATGATATCAGTCCTCTTTCATGAATATATAAGCAGTCTTATGAGAACTAAAAAAGCATACAAAGGTGGATGGTATGGGATATGTTTCTGATTCTAAACTTTTAAATATAAGGTAAATAAAATGATAAATGTTCATACAGAATCAAAATTCAAAATCGAATACACTTCCTTACCATATTGCATATGTAATGTCATTTACCTTATATGGCAACTCTCATCTAAAAGGATATTAAATACACGATATTATCTCTTCAATGAAAATGGTATCAAAGGTGTGGGAACTAACAAAGGCTTTCGACCAAAATATTTGATACACTCGTCTTCTTTACAATTGGTAGCACTACGAGAGTAAAACATTGTTGTCGAGTTCAAGACATCATCGGCAAATCCACAAGCTTCGAAAAAGGGTCTGCATTAAGAAACATATCCATTAGGATTTAGCAGTCATAAAAGGGAAAGATTGAAGCGTGATTTTCTATAAGCATTCAAAGAGCACCCACAAACAATGACCTACTTCTGCAAACATCTCAACTACCCATCAGCACCCATAGATGGAAAGGAAAGTCTGCGCCATATTTACAATGAAAGAAAACAAAAATTATGCAATGTGTTAAACATAAAATATGCAACATAGTGTTAAGCTTGAACCGTCACAATTTTATAATGTCAATGTCTAATGATTTAGTAGTTCAAGCAAACATGTGACTAGTGACTCCTCAATAATAAATGGTTTTGATTAATGCTTAGGGTTTACTACATATATACGTTAAAGTCGTAGTTTTTAATCTCTCAATAGCTTTATATGTACATATGCAAAAGCCTATTTATGGTCTAACAAATGTTTGTATCCAATAACCCTTTGGGATTAGAATACAATAGTTTTGTATTCCAGTGAGCATTTATGGTTTTCACATATTTTAACCTCTCCAAAGGCATATGTGTAGGAACTAAACCCTTGATTGATATGTAGATGCATGCTCAACATATTCACACAAGTACAAATACACACATATAAATTTGTATCAATGTTGGGTGAGAGTTATCTTCACAGAATATACACATGAATTTGTATCAATTTCGGGTGAGAGTTCCCTTCACAGAATATGCATGAGAGCTAAGATAAAACATTCCACTAAATGATACAAATGAGTGAAAATGGCATATGGCCACCCATCCTTTGTCCTTGATGAAATGTCGTATGAGGAATGAGTGGGATATAAAGCAAGCCAAAGAGGTGTATATAATTCTTTGACCAACCATAATTACTCTTGATGTAATTTGAAACGTTTATTAGAACCATGCATAGAAGTAGGAGAAGTAATCAAACCTACAACCGAAGTCGATAAAGATCAATCTAAGCTTTGTCTAGGATAATACAAACATGCAAAGGAAACATAGTCAATCATTCATTAGTTCAACATAATCTTCTTGAAAAGTATATTAGAAAAAAGAAAATAAGCAGACTTTCTAGCTCTTGGACAAACCTTGAATTATTTTTTACATGAACAAACCACTTACAAAATTAATTGCCATAATATGTATCCATTTTGAATATGTGTGTATTTGTAGCAAATCCAAATAAAAGAAAATATAGCTCAGTGTAGACCTATGAAAAAATATGTCTGCATATCTTGTTGATGATAAAAAATCTTTACTGAAAATTACTTTAACATGCATTACACTACAAATTGATGAAAAAACGAACATTACAATTTTTGGGGTTCAAATTCTTAAATATTTATTTGTATAATTATATTGGAAGTACAAAAGAGGCAAATTTGGGTTCAAATATATGGTCGAACTAACAATTCAAGACATTTAATAAATTTTAGTTTTTGAAAGGATGTCAAAAAAATCTAGCTCTAGGGTTTCGACAAGGAAGATAAATGTCCTTTGTTGGGTTTTGAGCTTTTGATAGCTCATAAGGAGGGATTTCTCAGCATTTTTTTTTCAGTTTTTCAAGTTCCGGTTCGATCTAGTAGAAAAGAAACAATGAGCAAAGTATGTGGGGGATTCAACCTCCCCCTCACCTCCAAAAATTTACTTTTAGAGAAAAGGTGGTAGGATCTAAAGGGATGACCTTTGAAAAAGAGGTGGATGCAATAGTGGTGGTGGCAAGGAAGAAAAAAATGGATCAAGAAGTCAAAGTGAAAATTACTTGCATGCTAGTGATGCAAGAGAAAATGCCCATATACATGGATTATGGCGAGATCAAAACATATATTGATGACCTGTGTGGCAAAACCCTGATATGCAATTTTTTAGGTGCCCGACTTTCTATGGAAGAACTACATATATGGACAAAGGGGCATGGAGAACTCACAAGGAATACTCGATTAGAACCCGCATTAGGGGATATTTCATATTGTCTTCATGAACAATTCTAACAAGGATAGTGTATTTGGAGGGGGAACCTATTTCTTTAGAAATGTAGGGTTGTTCATGAAACACTAGCACGTAGATTTTAGACCAACGGTAGAAATGCCATCAACAACACTGTTATGGATCAAAATTTATGCATTGCCTCAAGAGTTTTGGGCAAATACATATTTGATATCGTGGCCAATCCATTGGGGAAACTAATTTAGACATCAACGCCATATCATGGTAAGGGGTTATAAAACTACACCAAAATATGTGTGGAATTGGATCTTACCAAACCACTCCCTAAAAATATTACTTTGGAAGTTAAAGAAATAAGTTGGATGCACGATCTAGACTATGAAAGCTTCCCTTTTAGGATCAAGGGTTTCAATGAGTACAGCCACCTGATTGTTGAATGTACTTCGCTCCAAATAGCAAATGTGCAGGAAAAACAAAAAGGGCAGCAGAGAAGGATAACGATGGCTTCATGAAATCTAAGAGAAAGTACATAGTTTGAAACGAGGGAAAAAGGAATAAGGATAATGTCACATCTCATCTTGTTGCCCCCAAATTTGACATCCAGTTGACTGTTGACAGTCATTTTTCCTTGTTGCCCCCAAATTTGACATCCAGTTGATAATTGACGGTCAATTTCCTCCTTTCTCGAAGATGTAATTATTATTGCATCCTTACAAGAAGCATGTAGATGTAATGTCCCTTTTTTTGGGGGGACATTAGGAAATGGAAAAAACCTCCCAAATCAGATTTAGAACACTGTTGTTTTAACCTTGCAAAAACAAATCTCAAACCCTTCCTAGAGCAGTGACCTTCCTAGGGAAGAACAACCCTTCAAAAAGGAGATAAACCTTGCAAATAATACTTCCAACTTGTGCCAAAAATAATAGGAAACCCTCATCAATCAATTACAGTTGTTAGAACTCAAATTTGCATGTGAAATTAATTAGTGATGAAACCCTAACCAGCAAACATTCCCGAGTATGCATAAAATAGTAGAACATCACCAAAATCACCAAACGAGATATTGGCTTGATAAAATATGGAGAATAAGATGATGAATTCGGATTTTCCAAATTGTCACCATACATACCAATTTACCACATCAACATACGTCACTCCACTTGAAATAAAATATATTTTACACTAAAGAGACAACACTTGCAAGAGAAAGATAATTCCTTTTCCAACCAACTTGCATATAAAAAACCTTATGAAGGGTTTTCCTCCTTCACACCCCAACCAAGGGTTTTCATCCTTAGAGGAGATCCTCAACGCAAGGGGTTTCTTCCTTGAGAGAGAGAGAGTAAAAGGGCAACACTAGCCACTTCCACCAAAATAAGAATAATCACTCAAACATAATCCAGTAATGCCCAAGCGACCTCCTTAAATAGGCCTAAGGAGTGCTTAAAGCAAACATTACATCATGGTCAACCGCGTAAGTAATTGCATTTTAAATATTAAAAAGGTTATTGGAGTCTACATGCTCACAATACCACTAATACTAAACTACTTAAATTCCTCTATTGGAGCAAAAAGGCTTCCGATAGGATATATGATAATAATGAAAACGACTATAAAAATATAATCCAAATTTCCCCTTGCTTTTCTCCTTAGACCCACAGGGAAAGAATGGGTTAAGGTCTTTAGAATTTAGCCTCCAAAAAGGGACATGATAGTCCCCCCTTCCCAAGATTGTTTGTCCTCAAGCAATGGTGAACTTTGCTGCTCCAAATCTTCGACTCCTGCGTGGATCCTTCTTGATTTTCGTGGAGAGCTGTTTTTCGTGATAAGATATCCGTTGCTGCAATGTTTTTCCTCTATACATATTTGATGTCAAAACCAAAAGCTTGTGTTTTGTTGACCCATCAACAAGATATGGCCTAAATTTGACCAAGGCATGCATAATGGCCATCATCTTCTCATCATAAATGTGAAGATTCAGCTCATGTTTCTTAAGTTCTTTGTTTTCTAATGCAATAAGACGCTGATTTTGCATTAGACTAGCCCCTATTCCTTCACCGGATGCATCAAATCCCACCATAAATGGAAAAGAAGAATCAGGTACATCAAGCACCTGACATGAGTACATTACCTTCTTGAGTTTATCAAATGTTTCTTGAGCTAGAAGTGACCAGTTGAGTACCCCCTTCTTAGTTAAATCAGTTAGAGGGGCAACAAGATGTGAAACGCCCTATTTAGACCAAGGAACCTTCTGAGTTGTGAAATGGAGATGGGAGGAGGCCAACCAAGTATGGCATGTATCATTTGTTGCCCCACATGTACCCCTTGAGGCTCTATGATATATCTTTGGTACAAAATTTTGCTCAAACCAAATCCACATTTGAATTTCTTTGCAAGTAAGGACTGCTGTCCTAAAACACTCATCATCATGTTAAGGAGTTGTAGAAGTTTCACCCATGTTTTGTTATCTCTCGAGATATCATCAAAGGAAACAAGCACAAATTCCTCTAATTACTTACCGAATATGAGGTCCACACATGATTGGAAGGTGGTAGAAACTGAAAATTGTTCTAGAGGAACTGAGAATATGCAATCAGCTGTTACATCCCTTCTAAAATATGTGAAAAGTGTACCGTCTTTCATTGCACATGTATGGATGTGATGACTATGTTTCATTTTCTCTTCTTTCTTTATCCTCCTCATGATGTTGTTTGCAACATTCCTCCTTGTACTCTTAGCTAGAATCAGTCCCTTCTCTACTGTTGGTAATGAAATTAAATCAAATTTTCCTTGCTTAACATGCCTACCATTTTCATTGTTGATTTCAAGAATTCTGACTTCTTCATGTGAGTGAAACTTCAATCCTTTCTAGTGGATTTTGAGGGTTAATTCCCCAAAATTTTGGAGCTCTTGAATCCCAAAAACAATATGTGCCTCAGTTGAACTTGAAACAAGGAAGTCAATACAAAACTCATACCTTTTCATGGGGATAGCGAGTTGTGGTATCTTTCTTATGCAAAGAGGATATGTTCCATAAGTTATGGTGACCGTGAAGCCTCTGAAACCAGCATTGTTTGACCCCATCCTTCTTGCCAATTCTTCTTCAATAAGCTCATGCATATTGTGATTCTTTATAAGCATGGTGACCCTTTGGTCATGAAGAAGAACCCTCATCCGGAATGGGTGATGTGTGCCACATTTTATAATAAGAAGGCTGCCCATCCATTCCATTCTTTTTAGCTCTTCCATTATCATGCGATCATGAGTTAACCACACATGAAACCGAAAATTAGAATCACCATCATTGCCCTCCATACTGATTTTGAAATCTGGTATCCTTGCCCGAGTAAATTTCAACATATCAACTATATGCCATGTGCAGAAGCACCTTTGGAATTGATCTCAAGTATCTATATGCTTTTCATTACAAAAAGTACTTCTTACCTCATCACCCCGTGAAGTATGATGTGCATGATGATATCCAATCAGTGGTGGAATAAGAGGATTCAACACACATGAGATATGAGTTTTTTCTAACCAGTTGTCCATGGTAGCAAATCTGAAATGGTAAATTAGTAAAATCTGAGATATCCTCATACCATGGGCTGCTTATGACACTCCTATGACTCAGAATTTCTGAGTTCAAATCAGCACTCTTCTTTGGCCTGGTTTCCTCGCCATATGGGATCCTTCCTTTCCACATATGTCGGTACTTGTCTTGGACAAATCCCGGCTTCTTGTTAGGGCTGTGGTTTCCATCAAATGACCTCCCTTTGACTGCTGTTAGGCACAGTCCAGCCACCTTATCTTGTCCTTTATGGAGAGTTTCTTCCAATCTTCTTGACCAATAAAGACTTGTTGAGTCACCGTCAATGCACATTGTGACCCCAATCTCTTCCCCCAAACACAAGTATATAAGACAAATTACAAACCAAATGGAAAGAAGTAGTAGTTACCTTTGCATGCATACTATTGGCCTTGGAAAGAAGGTTGCCTCTTATCAATCCCATTTCAGTCCTCGAGCCTAAAGCGACTTTTGTCTTGGCGCATGCATGACTTGGAAGTTGCTTGAAAGAGGGCACTACCTCCATACCTTGTTCATGCGTGTTTGGAATGTCTTCATAGCTTTTACCATGATCTAATCCATCATCATTATGCTCTTTAGGGTCTGCTGTTTTAAACAGACCAGCAAGCTTATTGTCATCATGTCTAATTGGAAAATGGTCTCCAACCATCCCTTTCTCTTCCCCTTCTTGCTCCTCATTCTTCTTTTCAACCCTGGATTCATTACATGTTGAAACCACATCAATATTAACCAAACAATGATCAGTAATTACCTCATGATGTTGACTATCCGGGACAATAGCAGGAGTAAAGGCCAATTCTCCCTCTTTCATGGCTCCATTAACTTCAAGACGCAAATCCAGTGCATGTGCACCTCTCCTTTTGGCACTAGGGTTCTTTGTCGGTAATGTTTTTCTCCCATCCTTAATTTTACAAAATCCATGAGAGACATTGCTTCCCGAAACTCCTCTAGCATCTCGTGGTATTCTTCGAACAATGTGATGTAGCCATGAGTTTGTATAGGGCTCCCTTGTGGAGCGACTTCCTCCTTAGCCATGAATTGGGATTTGTAGGGCCTTGCAAAAGGGATTTTCTCCTTCTTTGATTCACAGGGGTTGTAGGAAGACTCTTCCTTTTTGGCCGAACCACTACCTTGCAACTTTTGGATGGCTAGAGTAAGCTGACTCAATGCCTCCATCATTCCTGCTTGTGTTTTCATAATCGTTTCCAACTTTCCTTCTTCGGGCTCTACTGTCTTCTTCTTTCCCTCCTCTGGTAATGTTGAATACCACTATCATCTGCCATGCTTCAAAAGCTGGGAGGAAAGAGCTTTGATACCATTGTAATGTCCCTTTTGGGGGACCTAAGGAAATGGCAAAAGGCTCCCAAATCAGATTTAGAACACTATTGTTTTAACCCTGCAAAAACAGATCTCAATCTCCTCCTAGGGCAGCGACCTTCCTAGGGAAGAACAACCCTTCGAAAAGGAGATAAACCTCGTAAAGAATACTTTCAACTTGTGCCAAAATTAATAAGAAACCCTCATCAATCGATTACAGCTGTTAGAACTCATATTTGCATGTGAAACTTATTAATGATAAAACCCTAACAAGAGAACATTCCCGAGCATGCAAAAAATAGTAGAACACCAAAAATCACCAAACTCGATATATTGGCTTAGTAAAATATGGAGAATAAGATGATGAATTCAGATTTTCCAAATTATCACCATACATACTAATTTACCACATCAACATAGATCGCTCCACTTGAAATAAAATATATTTTGCACCAAAGAGACAACACTTGCAAGAGAAAGATACTTAATTCCTTTTCCAACCAGTTTGCATATCAAAAACCTTAAGAAGGGTTTTCGTCCTTGAGAGAGAGAGAGAGAGTAAACGGGCTACACTAGCCACTTCCACCAAAATAAGAATAATCACCGAAACATAATTCATTAATGCCCAAACGACCTCCTTAAATAGGACTAAGGAGTGCTTAAAGCAAACATACCATCGTGGCCGACACCTTTAGTAATTGCTTTTTAAATATTAAAAAGGTTGTTGGAGCCTACATGCTCACAATACCACTAATAATAAACTACTTAAATTCATCTATTGGAGCAAAAAGGCTTCCAATAGGATAAATGATAATAAATGAAAACGACTATAAAAATATAATCCAAATTTCCCCTTACTTTTCTCCTTAGACCCACAGGGAAAGAATGGGTTAAGGTCTTCAAAATTTAGCCTCCAAAAAGGGACATGACAGTAGAGAAGTGCAAGACTTCTTAACTTGAAACCCTTCAATGGGCAAAGCTATGTGGCTAGAAAACACGTGTGTTGAAAGTTGTCTTTACTATCGTTAGCTTCCTATGAGGTTTTTGTCTTGGTGACATCCTGAGTATAGGGACCCGGTTGTTAGGTCTTTATCCCACCCTCATTTGTATAGATCTCAAGTAATCAACTCTCAAAGTTCATGCTCCCTACTTTTGACGGCTCTGGGTAAGAATTCAATCCACACATGGATACAAAAGTTGGATACCTTCTTATCACTCATGTCAATGATGGAAAAGGAAGCCATCAAATTTGCAACCCTTCATCCGGAAGGTATAGCACATGAGTGGTGGTACCATGGGCTAATCACACATATGTCACTAACGGTAGTTTTTAATGTGTTATGGTAATACATTCATAACGAATAACTGAAATTGTATAATTAAATAACAGTATTTGTATTGCAGAAATAGAATTGTAATTGTGGAAGTAAAATAGCTTTATTGAATATGTATACAAATTGGGCAAAATCTATAGGAGAGATGCATGCCGAATATTTTTACAATCAAGAATGTATGCAGACTAGGAAAACTCTGTAGGAGAGATGTATGTTTGACGATTCTCTGCAAATGAAGATGTATACAAATGGAAAACTCTATAGGAGAGATGTATGCCTCAAACATGGGAACTTACAACTTATGCCTACAAAAACTTTCAACTTGCAAATTTGTGTTTTCATTCAAAATCATCTTTTTTATAGTGGTATGATCCAAAAGATGGAAAGTTGGTAAGAATAGTGAAAGATGGAAAGTTCATAATGGGAACCGAAAGGTCATCCTA
The DNA here is from genome assembly GCA_019776745.2 of Taxus chinensis. NCBI lineage: Eukaryota > Viridiplantae > Streptophyta > Pinopsida > Cupressales > Taxaceae > Taxus > Taxus chinensis. The sequence continues at coordinate 12,530,268 of CM034153.1, forward strand.
CATGGAGATGACATGAATCCACCTTGGGGGTGAAATTAGAATAGGCAAAAAAAGGCAAATTTTTGAAAATAATAATATTATTTCTTTTAGTGCTCGTTGTTGGGGTCATATCTCCTAGCTTATTGACCCAATTTGCAAATTGCGTGATCTGTTGGAAAGATGACAGAGTGAGCTCATAAAAAGAAAATATGACCAAAGCCCTTTGGCTATTATCGTACAGACTAAAGCTCAAAAATGCTCCACCGACCCTAAAAAATGAAAAATACCAAAAGTTGTCAAAAACTTGCTAAAAATAGATTTCAAGACTTTTTAAAAATAGACTTTAGAAATCGTGTTGTGATTTCTCGTATTGCTCTAAATACTCATCTCGATCATTAACTGCTAAAAATAGATTTCAATACTTTCTAAAAATAGACTTTCCTACATCCTTCTCTAAATGTTGACATGGGCCAATCTTGCTCCGGGCGCTCATCCAGATCATTCACCCTTCCTTGAGAAGAATGGGCGCCATTGCTTGTTGGATTGACCTTTGATGTACATAGGAAGTTCGAAGTACTGAAGTGATTTCCTTCCACTTGAGTCGGGTGGCCCACCTGAAATTCTTGTTTACTGTTTTCAGAGACCTATGTGTACGAATATTGGTGAACCAACATATAGAACTGCCATGTTTGCACTTTCCACAAATATCACATGGATGGAGATTCCAACAATGATCATAATCATGACCTTTTCTACCACAATGACTACAAATGAGGTGATGAATCAAATACCCCCATATGTATGAGTAAGAGGCTCACACCAATGTTAAGCAAAGTGTTTTGGATGCATGTGTGCTTTAATAAATGTGGGACCCATGGTGCGTTGAGATGATTCCCCAGTGCACCCCAAGACCGGAATTCTTAGGTCTCTTTTTTGCTTTGAGAGGTTCATGAATTCCTCGTCCATCTTTTCCAAGGCCTTGTCCATTATACCCATTTTATTTAACAGTTTGAAACCAGTACCTTTTGTATGTTTTTCAAAACCACCAATCATATATGGAAAAATATCAGAATGTGTAGAACAAGAAAAATATACCACGCTTTCCTTTGTTTTTGTCTAAGAACCTACAACACTTTTCTTCATTCCTTTCATCTCTTTGAATTCATCTTGTAGGATGGTTAGGTCTTGTTAAATTTCTTCACAAAACGGTTCTTTTTCGCCAAGTTGATTTTGAAGATCGTGCATAACTCCGTTGCGCTTTGCCTCTACTTGGGGCAATCCTTCAACAATGGGGATTCCAAAAGGCGGCAAATTTTTCTACACATTCATCATTTGCTCTATGATCATGCTTAGATTGGTCTGCAACCATTGGGGTTCTCTTCCCTCCAAAATTTGTTTTCTACAAGGAGTGATTCGTGCTCATTTTGAAATGCTAGAAATGGCTCAGTATCTCAAATTGGGCCCTCTTCTCATTTTTTCTAGCTACCTTTTCCCATTATTTTCAAAACCTGCAAAAATTTGAAAAATTCATTTTCATGTTCTAATTCCATTGATCCAAACTATTTTTGGAATTCAGTGGACAACACACTACCGGTGGCATTTAATGTGTTATGGAAATAAATACATAATGGATAACTAAAATTGTATAGTTAAAGAACGGCATTGCAAATAAGATAAAATATTTTTATTGAATACTTATACAAATTGGGCAAACTATGTAAGAGAGATGTATGTCGAATATCTTTGCAATCAAAGATGTATGCAAAACAGGAAACTCTATAGGGGAGATGTTGTTTCACAATTCTCTACAAATGAAGATGTATGCAAATGGAAAACTCTATAGGAGAGAAATATGCCTCAAAATATTGGAACCTGCAACTTAAAACTTATGCCAACAAAAACTTTCAACTTGCAAACTTGTGTTTCCATTCAAAACCATCTTTTTATAGTGGTGCAATCCAAAAGATGGAAAGTTGCTAGGAATGATAAATGAAGAGTTCCAAATGGGAATCGAAAGGTCATCCTACGTGGAGATAACGTGCATCCACCTTGGAGGTGAATTCGAATGGGCAAACAAAGGAAAAATGTGAAAACAAATATTATATATTTTTTAGTGCTCCTTGTCGAGGTCATATCTCCTAGCCCTTTGACCCGATTTGTGAACAACATGACTTGTTGGAAAGATGATAGAGTGAACTCAAAAATAACAAATACAACCATAGCCATTCGACTATTATCATACAAACTGAAGCCCAAAAATATGCTTTGAAGACCCTCAAAAATCCAAAATACCTATGTTCCACGGGGACGCATCCCCTGCCCTTTTAGGGCCGTCCCCGTACCGGGGACATTTCGGAAACTCAAGGACGGGGACTTGCAGCCCTTGGGCATTTCAGTGTAATTATTATTGTAATTAATACTTCAACCTTATGTGAAATCTCAATTCAGCTCCAATTTTATGTATTAAGGTTCTATATTTGAAATTTTGTTGTGTGATGAATGATTTATCAATGTTATCATATAAATATTTGAAATTTCCTATATTTTTTATATTTTCTTTTATTTTTAATAAATTAATAGCCGTCCTCTGTCGTCCCCTAAAAAAGGCCTCCAAAAAAATCCGTCCCAGAAACACGTCCCCCCCGTCCCCTGTCATCCCAGTCCCGGAAACTTGGTGGAACATAGCAAAATACCAAAAGTTGTCAAAAACTGCTAAAAATAGATTTTAGGACTTTCTAAAATAGACTTTTAGAAATTTTGCTATGATTGCTCATATTGCTCTGCATAGTCATCTCAATCATTAACTGCTAAAAATAGACTTTCATACATCCTTCTTTGAATGCTAACATGGGTCAATCTTACTTCAGGCAATCATCCATATCATGTTTCAATTCAATAATATCCTTGGACATACAAAGAATATTGGCAAGAATGCTTTCAATGTCATAACTAATCTTGATGGCTTTGAGCAAGTCCATTTGTTTGATGAGCTCTATGCGGCTATCACTCTCTTCTTTACAAAGCTTAAAAAGATGATTATTCAAGAATTTCAACATGTTATATTGCACTATGAAAGAATCATTGTACGTACCCAGAAAACACTAGATCTCATTACAATTAGCAATCAAGTCCACTCTATTAGCTTGAAGAAGCTTATTATTGGTGTTTACCATCTGGATATGATTTTGGGAGATGATAAGGTTCTGCTCTGTAACCGCACAAAGCTCCATTAGAGTTTTGCACATTTCTTCCAAAAATATGATGCTTCTAGTTTCATGAGCAAACTCTTTCGGGGTCGCGTAACCAATGTCTTTGACCGCATTATCTTTTGAAGATTCTCCTTTTCCCTATTTTTAAAGACAGGGTTCCACTTATTGATATCTCGAGTATCCTCTTCATGTGTCTTCTTCTTTAGAGTTTTAGGATTTTTTATAAGGAGCTTTTCCTAACACCCACTTTTCATTTAATGTGGCATCTCCTTCTCTCTAATTGTCATTAGTATTGATAGCCTTCGTCTCCTAATGGTTTCCCTCGCCCTTTGAAGCAGCATTAGAATCTTCTCTTATCAAGGTACTTTCCTTCCAAACCATTTCCCATTGAGTTAATGGGCATGGAATTGAGACTTCCCTGCCACACAGTGTCGTTGCATTGGCAGATTTCATCTTCATGCATGGTCCCCTTATCATGTTGTCCCTCCAACACATCGTATTTGTCCAATGCAACCAATGTTAACATCCAATGTGAATCATAATTACATATTTGGAATCCCCTCGATAATTTATACACTTTCGAAAAAAAGCACCTAATTTCGGGTTTGTATGCAAAAGGTATGTCCTCTACAAGTTATAAGACTTTTTTAATAGTTGAGTGGTATTTGCATAAGTGGCGGTTTCATAACCACAAGTTCCTTAAGTAGCGGTTTCGCAACGGAAAAACTATCCCAACAATCGCAAAACCACCACCTACATAAATTGATGGTTACTCGGCTGCTACATATAGTTGCATAGCCGCAACTTGTCTATTCATAACGTCTTGCAACTTGCAAAGGCCGTAACTTTTTTATACAGACCTAGAATCAAGAGCCATTTTTTTAAGTGTAATTTTTCAAGAGGAATTCAAGTATGCAATCGAAATTCACTTTTGATGCTACACCAAGTTTTTTTGCCCCTGCATCAAACCCGCATTTATGAGGTCATAACATGTCTTAAACCCTTCTTTGGTCTCACAAACTAAGAAGCACAATTGATTAACTCAACCAGCTGAATTTCATAATGTTTTTGATCTGATTTGATATCACTATATATGCTTTGGCATCTAGGAACTACTCTAGAGGGTCATTAAAAGCAAATATCCATCCAGCATATAGATAAAATACTTGTTGAATTACAAGGAGCATTAACAAATGATTTGAGATGTGGAAATCTTCAAAGAAGTATTAGGGCAGGCGACGATTCCCTTACCACTTTTCAAGATATGATAAATCAATTTGTTTCCATATTTTAGAAAATTCAGTTTGATCTTCTTTAATGATATTTTCATAGTTTGCATACTCGTATCCAGCAAATATTCAGCAAACCCAAAAAAAATTGACTCGGCAAAAACTCGACAAGGCTCGGCAAATATTCAGCAACTTAAAAAAAATGTTGTATTCTTAAAAAACATAAATTTTATGCAAAATATAGTAACAAAATATATCAAATGAGTCTGTAAAATGTTGGGGAAGTGTTTTCTAGTAGATTTCAATACAAATACAGCACAAAATCACATCATCATGTGAATACAATAGCCAACTAATAAGTATTATGAATTTATGACGATCATTCAAAATTGTCATCATAAATTGCATATCCATGCGAGTTACAATTTACAATAATTTACATTTTCCTTTTCTCCGCTCTAGAGAAATATCAGCGTGATGCCTTTATAAGACAAAATCAGTATTTTTCCAACATTATACTTGTGTTTTTCTCATTTTCCATGTTAAACCTGCGCATGGACGAATTTTAGGGTCAAACTCACCGAATATTGGCGAATATTCTCAGCAAATACTCACGAATATTCACCTGTGACAAATGGCAGGTTTTATCAGCAAATATTCGCCCAAGTAAATTTTTGGCAAGCACTCACCGAATAGGCAGACTATGGATATTCTCATCTAGAGAGAAAAAGGAGCAGTTTTACAAGATGAGAAAACATAGTAGAATTCCATTGACTTAAATACCCATTTGGAAAAGGGCCTATAATAATATACATCAAACTCGCACTTAACAAATTTATCACGAACTATTTGGAATAGAATATTGAAATGTCCCGCTTCCTAGGATAATCATGACGAAGACTCTTAGTTTATTTTGTCTTCCCGACGTCTAAGGAGAATTTTAAAAGGGAAACTTAAGTTCTAATATTTTATTATAAAGTGCAAAAAATAAATAAAATATTATAAAAGCACTTGGGCCAAATTGGGCCAAGTTCTAATAATACTATGGACTTAATCATAAAATAAAAAATAGAAAAAGGCAACATATAGTGAAAAGCATTTGAGCCAAATTGATTTATCCTAGGAAAGTGCGACTTGCACTAGGAAGCAAAGTAAATGGGAGAAAAGGCAAAAAAGCATTTAGAAAGTTAATTTACCCAAGGAAAAATGTGACTTGTCTAGGGAGGAAAAATAGGTGGTGAAAAGCATTTAATATGAGAAACCCCTGATTGGTCATGGTAGGTGGCTAATTGGGTCGCAAGACTATATATGCAAGTCGACCTGCCTTAGCCTCACATCACTTGAATATTTCTCTCAATTTTGATTTTGTATGAAGCTTCCAACTTTGTCTATTTTATTTCTAAAGACGAAACCCTTTAGAAATACACTCTTGAAGACGAAAACCCTTCAAGAGTTTGTGAGTATTCTCTACACAAGGGCTTCCATTGTGCTTCAACGGATTTATAGTAATTTTCTGAGTATTTCCAGCATTGAATAAAGGAGTATTACATATTTTGGTCCAAGGGTTTGTGGGAAAGATTGCAGCAGTGTTTTGCTTATTTATTTCAAGTGGAGCGACCCACTTCTTGTCATATCTATTATGTTTTAAGGTTGTTTCAGATTTGATTTGGAGAGCTATCAACAAAGCTCATTTTTAGAGATTGAATCAATCTATTTTCAGAAATTTTGGTGTGCAAAAAGTGTCATTTTCAGGGCAGCCAGTCTGCAGATTTAATAAATTTATTTCAGCCTTGTTTGCATCAGAAAATTGCATGTTCTTTCATATTTTGGCTTAATAAATTTGGTAAATCAGATTGGAGTGGTGAAAGTATAATTTATTGGCTGATTTCTACGAGTTTCTCGATATGCCCTAGTCGCATTTTCTACAAGAAAATACAGATCTGCAGAGTTTGATTTGATCCATGTTTTATAAATTTACATTTTGGGTTTGGGTTTACTAAAAAACCACTTGGGGTAAATAGTGTCCTTTTGGGGACATTACAAATATGGTGCATTGTGCATTGGCATATGGGTTATCTTCAAGCTAATTAAGCCATCCTTGCTTTTGAAATCATAAGGTTGACTAATAAGAATAACTTGTAATCCATACGCAACAAAGAAACATCGGTCAGTATATGTGCTTTATAGAAGAGTGCAACAAATAATTATTGGGGCAGAAATACATTATCTGCACAGACCACCAAAATTTGAGTTATTCCTCAAAGGAACTTACGTAAGTAGCACTTAAAGTGGTTAGGCACATGACAAAGTTTTGAGCTTGAAATCCAAATATCATAAAGGCATAAATAATGTGGTTGTATGTTCCTTATTTTGGCTATAGAGCTACAAGTGATATCTAGGGTTAAACTAGGATGGAAAGTTTAGGTTGGAAGGAACCACATAGACCTTGTAACTAATTCTAAATGACAACATATTGTATTAGTGAATTAACATTCCCTAACCTGCTACAGGTCACATATTGTATTAGTGATAAAACATAATATATATTTGTAAGGGTATTAAAGCATATATGAAAAAATCTCAAGTAATATCCCTTAAGAAATAAAACAAGACTATCAAAATTGTAACCCTTACACATTCCCTATAAAAGATAAAATCAATCAGTGTATACTATATTGTACGTTTACCTCGAGTGGAAGGGAAAACTCTATCTTTATCATGACTGATCTTAACTAAGTATGTCCAATTTAATTTCCATGGGCACCATTGCCAAAGCTTCACAAATTGTTGAAATGTAAATGTGAAGAATGCTACATGAGAAGGCCAAAAAATACAGCATCCAACACTATAATTGACTTGGGTGGTGCAATTCGAAGAAGGAACGCTATTATGATTTCTGAAGACTGATACTAATGGTTTTCAATAGAAAAAAAACACCAACATCCATGTCCAACTATAAAGGAAATGAATTACGGTAGCCAAATTTTGTGTTAGAATGGACAGCATACTGCAGGAGGCTGTAAAGGTTGAATGAGAGCCTTAAAGTAAGAAAACTTAAATATATCCAAGTTAAAGTCTGTCAAATTAAGTCTACTGTTTATAATTGTTTTCCCTATATGCAACACATGAAAAAGAGGTAAAATAGTCATTTTAAATAGGCTTTTAAGCTTTAAAGTAGGATACATTTTTTATGCAGGAGCATCATTCACATGTATATATCCAATTTTGGTTTTCTTGCACTTTTTGGAGTGAGATAGGTTTTAGGAACATGTTTCTTGTGTGTTGTATGGGTCCCAACTCATTTGGGCCCTTCCATGTTTGTAATAAGGCCATTAGGGGTTTTCCCTCCAAAATGGGTCATTCAAATATTTGAATTTTCTAAAGTTATAAATAGTGGTCTAGGTGTTAGTATAGGAAGAATAAATGTTGTAAGGGTTCTCAAAGAGCCTCAAAATGATGAAAGACATGTTTTCTCATCCTCCTAGTGAGGTTTCTCAACCCATAATTATTCTTCACTAAGGTTAGGTCACCTAACCAAGTGTAACTACCAACTTTTTGGTTATTCAAGAAGAGATATTCGAATTATGGTAAAGAAGAAGACTGTAGAGAAGTGAAAAATAGTTCAAGGAGGTGTTAGAGAGCCCTAAGGCTCAAGAATGATTTGTGGAGATCATGAGAAAACTGTAAGACAGATCCTTCAAATAAATGTAATGGAATTTCTTGTAAAATGTGTTAAAAAGTCTTGTAAATGAGAGTGATTTGGGATATAACAAAGTGGTGCTTATGTTCCTTTTGTTGAGTGTGCCTTTGTATTGTTAGAGCAATGTTTTTCTGAGATTAGTTGCATGGTTTCCAAAACAGGGTTGAGTATGATTTGAAAAGACTAGAATGTGCATGGCATGTATTCGTGTTCAGAAGGGGAAAACTGTATTTGTTTGTTGTTGTGTTCTGAGGAAACAGGTTAAGGAGAAAGTTCAAGACATCAAGGCAAGGAAAAACTATGAGATGAAGCATAAAACTCTAGAGAAGATTATAACAGGCCATTGGAAGAGGTAAGGTAGCCATTTCATAAGGTTCGTGTGACTTGTTAAAGAGAAAACAGTGAATATATATAATGGCATGATGTTGTTCATCTGGTGATGTTTGAGGGAGTGTTAAAGGAGTCTATAACCCTGTATGAGGTATGAAACCATTAGAACAAAACTTGAGGCTTGAGTTAAGAAAAACAGAGTTCACAGTCTTCTAGGACTGGCAAAAGATGATTCTTGAAGGTCATGAAAGTTGTTACAGTGGTTCAAAGGATTGAATGAGCGTGGTAGAGGGATTATAAGACTAGACAGAAGTATAACTCACCTTGACAGAGCTTTAAAAAAAGATAGAAAAGGGAAAGAAGCCTCAATCTGGGCTCTTGGACTGTATACCCTGACTAGGGTTTCGATAAGTGAAAAAAATTAACATAACTAGCATTGTATACATTGAAAAGAGCTAAAAATTGACTAGAAGGTGGAGTTGTGCATTTAGAAAGTTCGCAGGAACTTTCAGAGTCGAAGAATAAGATTTAATAGATCAGATTTGAGAAACTCAGTCAAACTGTGCGTGGAAACTCAGTTTTGAGGGCCTTGAGGGCTTACACAAGTAAAGAGTTAGAATGCTTAAGAGTTATCTTTAACAACTGTTGAATCTTGTTGTAAAAGGAGGGGAGAGACCTAATAAAGGTGAATAGATGGTGGTTAGAACAAATATCAGGAGTTGGCCAAGAAAAGTGAATGGACACAGTCCTAGACCCTATCTTTACACGGTTGAAAACAAGTATTTGTGAGCAATTTCTAAAACGGTGTCAAAATTAGTGATAGAAGCTTGCATACTGGTGGATAGAGGTTAAATAAGGTGAGACATAGTTTACTAAAGGGATCATTAAGCTCTCAGTCTTAAGGACAAGAAAACTCAGTTAATACCCTACCAAGTTCAAGACACAAGAAGAGACAAGAAAGTAGTAATGTTGAGTTTAGGAGGGAATACAGAGTTGGAGCCTTGATGAGAAGTTGTGAGAGGATGTTTTAAGAGGGTTGAGGATGTAGTAGAGCTCAGTGACCCAGATAAAGGCAATTGAAAATTGAAAACCCAGTCAAGAAGGCCTAAAGTTGACCTGGTAGGGCTAGTTGAAAACAGTCAAGACAAAATTGAAGGATTTAAACAAAGAATTGGAACATGAAATTTTGCATGAAGTACAAGCTCAATGATGGGTATTTAAAATTGTGTTTGGTTTCCTAAGAAATGGTGTGAATTGCTCCCAACTATAAGTTTTTGGTAAAAACAGGGCTAGAAGACTAGACCTAATTGGAGATAGTTTCAAGGACATTGAAGGAAATAGAAACAAGAACAGGGCATGAAATTGTGTGAGGAGTTATAAGGGCATAAAGGGTACTCAGAAATGTCATCACAGTCTTTTGATTGTTTGTGTATGGATCCAGGTAACGAGATTTGTCTGTTTTGAGGGCTAGTAGAGCCTATTTGCCAATGAAAATGAAAATGAGCAAAATGAAGGATTGATATACTAATGAATGTTCTTGGGTGATGTTGTAACAGGGAATAGTATGGAAAGAGAGTGTGTACAGTGAACATAGCCCTTGTATCCATATTTTCAAGATTTTGGCCTTTTGGCATAGTGTGGGCATTGTAAAGCCTAATGATGAATTGCATGTTTTGTTGATTATGAAACTAATTGTGGTGTTTTGAAGGATTTTGTTCATCCCCGTTGCATCAATTTTGGGAATGCTTGTGCAAGTAATCTGTGAGAAACTAAAACCTTGGCTTAGTCCTAATTTTTTGAGTCATCAATTTTGATTGGTATAGTATTTGGTCTCCCTGATAGTTAACTAATTGTATAGTCGCAGGGAAATAGTTGTCAGGATATTTATTGCATTTATGGGGTAAGTAGATCTAACTACCTTTCTTTTCATCTAAACACACCTCTTGACATCCAATGATAAACAAAGTTGGGAGAATTTTATTCCATGCCTTTGTTTTGTGTCTTGCTTTCATTGGGCATCCTCTAGTGGTGTTGGAGCATCCGGGTTCATGAACAATCTTACATCAACCAAAAACATGCAATCAAATTCTTGTGTGCAATTGCAGACATTTGCTTATGTTGTGAGACTTGACAACTTTGTTGAAGGTGTTGTGTGCATGGAGGAAGATCATCATCAGACTTGAGAACATCACCTAAAGTCTAACATGTGAAAAAAGTGAAGGGAAGAAAGGAGCTAGTTTCAAGCATCTCCCTGAGGTCAGGATGAACCTTTTTGGAGAATGGCAAAACTACCACTTTACACAGGTGATAGTTACAAAACCACCTCAGCGGTTGCACAACCATTGGTCTGGCTATACTAGCGATTTCACCTGTAGTACAAAAGTGTGTAGGACAACACCCAGGATCTAAACTTTTTACACATGGGTCGTTTTTCCAAGATCTTGGGGACTCCGAGATCTATCAAGGTTTAGTGTCAGGCTTGGGGATTTGAAGTCAGAGGAAGGCAAAGAGTTGGAGTCGATTGTGCTAGAAGAAAGTGGAGGTAAACAAGCTCCAACTCTAGACAGACTCTCGAAGGAGAGAAAAACAAAGGAAAATTTCAGAAAATTAGCTCAAAGAGAGGGAAGCAAAGCTATAAAGCCTACAAGAGTGATGTTTTGGAAACCAGTCCATGAGACTGAGTAAGTGTCTTCTTCATAGGCGTTACGGAATGGATGCATGTATGTGTATATGAATTTTTGTAATGATTGTGACTTCAATAAAGAGAGTGTTTGGTTCCATTTCAATTCCTTGTGTCTATGTGTGTGTCCATTTAGTGTGGGTGTGGGTCCTAAGTTGGGGAATAAGGTAGCCATTGGCCCCTTCATTCCCATCTAGATCAATTGATATCAAAGCAAGGTTTTCCTTGTTGAACTAAGTTCGTGAGACTTTTGGTGAGTCAGTTGCAGGTTGTGAAAAAGAAATTTACATTTTTTAGAAGATATGGCACGTAAAGTATGTCAGAATATTTGGAGAGAGAAAGAATAAAGAAGAGGCGGATTGCACACATTTGAGATCGTGTATCCGTCTATTTATTATGAATGATGTAGTTACAAAACGGTTGATATAGTTACAACCGGTTACAAAAATAACTAATGACATCCTTATAAATATGTCTTCCATTCTAATACCCCCTCTTAAGGCTTATTCTAAATAAAGCAAAATCAAACATTCTAACAAAACAGAATTACGTAATCTTCATAGGCTTTCACTTTGAAAGAAATGTTATGACTAGGTAGGGCTCCATCAAGTTGCTTCATGACCTTCGTAAAGGTGTAGCTCCCGAGCTGAATTCCCAAGTTCCCGGATTCCACCTCCTCGAACTCCCAAATCACAAATCTCCCGAATTATTGGACAACCATCCATACTGAGCCATCCACAAGCTCCATCAAGTTGTCTTATGACCCTCGTGAGGGTATAATTCCCAAGATCCACAGTCTCCCGAACTATCTGAGCAACCATCCATACCAAGTTTCATCTACCCTCATATCCTTTCTTGCCTTCAAAGTTTAGAGCATCTTTATAGCACGTATTCGTCACTCTGTCCTCACTACCTTCTGCATCCGGTGGGTCTTCAACCATGGCTATATTGGCTGTATTTGATATGACTTTACCCTTGAGCACATCATTGGCTCGAACACAACAATCCCATGCTGTGTGACCTCTTTTCCTACAATAATGACATTCAATCTCTGGGTTATCTTTATCTGATCTTCTATGATATTTTCTGGTTCTAGAATAGAATGCACTTTCTTGCTGGGAATGCCCTTCTGCATCCTCTGTAGTTCGTTTTTCCTCAGCTAGAAGACCTGCTATCATATCATCCAGAGATTGAGATTGAATTTGATTGAGAGTAAAAACTACATTGCTTGTATTTTGAAGATAGACTATTTAATAGGATAACTTTGGCATCTTCGTCCTCGAATTGCAGCTTTCACTTCTGCTAGTTGTCTGATCAGGGACCTTAGATTATTGATGTGGCTTGACATAGAGACTCCATCATCCATTTTGAACCTATATAACTGAAGTTTCAGGGAAAATTTGGCATTGACTGCTTTTGCTCCAAATAATTTATTTAGAGTATCCCAAATGTCCTTCGATGATTTGTCTAGGTCTACATGATGAAGTTCAGAGTCAGAGAGAGCAAGGCCAATAATAGCTTTCGCTCTTATCATCTCTGCTTTGCCATTCTAACAATTTCGATGCATCGGTAGGTGTTGTCTCTTTCCCTTTTACAATGCCCCACAAATTTTTATTCATAAGTTGCATTTGTATTTTCACTCTCCATGTATGAAAATTTAGACCAGAATATTTTTCTATGGGCATTTCCATTTTAATAGAATAAATACAACTGCGTATTTTTGGCAATGAATAAATAAAATAAAATAAAATACCAGTTGCACAGTTTCGTGCCCTAGCGCAGGGAGTCTTTTTGCTTGTCTTTGAAAAATATTTGTGCCCTAGCAATTCGTGACAGTAAAATGCAGCATATTAGCGCAAATCGCGACTGCATTTTCATTGCTCGAAAATATTGTTAATTTCCTGAAAAAACGTGCCATTCGCGACTGTATTTTAGTGACTTTTTTTTTTTTTTTTAAGAAAAACGCGAGTGTATTCTTCTTGTTTTCTTACGACTGTACAGCGTGATTTTTCGTGCCCTAATGGCACGTGACCCTTGATTTCCGACTGCAGACGTTTTTCTATGCTGTCATTTCTGAAATCCGTCAATGAAAAACCCGCGATTTTTCTTCAGTCTTCGTTATGCCCTTGCACCTCTATTTTATCTTCAGATCGCTGGTAATGACAAAGATGAATGCGGAAGTCTATGATTCGTTTTCGAGCTTCACGAAAAAGTCTTTGATTTTTTTCACCTGCCCTAATGGGACTGTCACGAAAATATCTCTCTTCCTCTCTATGCTTGCCCCACGCTCTGATACCATTGTTAGAATATGCGTAGAGAGAAAGGAAAAAGAAAGAATAGAATGTATAAAGATGGAATGAAGAGAAACCGGAATGCACACTGTTCAAATGGGTTGTGTCCGGGTATTTATTATGCAAATGACGTAGTTATAAAACTAGTTGAGCGGTTACAAACCGCATACAAAACTAACTAGCGGTTACAACCGCATAACCAAGTCAAAACAATTATAAAAAGGGGAAGTCTTATTCATTTATTCCTACAGGTGGAGTTTTTACTGCAAAGTCCTAGGAATTCCAACTTCAAAAGAAGCATTAAAAAATTGAAAGAATTTCCAGAACATAGAAGCGTAGCCACAAAGTGTCTGGAAACGTCAATTTAAAAATCTCTCTTGTAATTTTTTTCCTGAAGCATTTTCTCCTAATCATAATGGATTTCAGAAGCTTGAAATCTATAACATTGAAGTTACTTTCCAAAGCACTCAAATTGAGGACAACCTCTCACCTGATTAACTTTTTTGTTGTTTGCATTTTAATCTTTGTGAGATTTTGACCACTATATGTTTTTAGTCATCTCTAAGATGACTGATTTCCACAAGTAGTCATTATTTTAGTTGAAGGACTTTTCCCTCATGTATGTTAGTAACAATCACAAGGCAAGGGGACCCACAAAGCACACAAGCACCCCTAATTATTTGCTAGTATTGGTTGGAGGAACGTATTGGGGAGGTAAATTGATTATTACAGACCACTGCTTTGGGCTTTCCACCTTCTGGGCCTCTTTCCCAGTTGCACCATTTACTATTTCTTATGGAAACTAAACCAGAAGCAGTAAACCAAGGGCTTTCAGTACATTTTTACACTGAAATACTACAACAGTGAGCACCAGAAAAGAGTCGAGCATGCTGGATCTGTATGTTCACAGGGGTGCTATAAAGAACAGAACATATCATATTGATTATCCTCGGAAACTTGGTAGAACTTGTGAAATTGCAAGTGTAGATTAAGAGCGCCTAGGAAGATAATGACTAATAATATCACAGTCAAGGGCAAAAATGTAGAGAAGAAGCAAAAATCCTAAGGCAATTAGAGTTCATGGACAAGGAAATATGAAAGATCGAGTCATAGGAATGGGTGTAGAAGCGGATCTCATTCCTAAAATTGTAAAGAGCATTCCAGTAATAGAGCAACAAGTAGCATTTCTTTCTAGGTAAGAACATAAGTATCAAGTGAGGAATATATGATAAGACCAGACATAACAGGAGAATTGAAGAATGAACATTGCATCACCAAGAGTCCTAATGGCTAATTTTGATGGCAATACCTGAATGGGCAAAGAAGTGAGAGCATGGCTTGAAGGCATTGAAAACCATTTCAACCTCAACAAATTTATAAGAATTGCAATGCGCCAAAACTGATGTCTACTAATTTATTGGAAATGCTTTCTCGTTGTGAGAAAACAGAAAAATGAAGAATGTAAAGAGGACGCTTAGATTGAAAAATTAGCAGATTGAAATACTTCTGCACAATTATCTTTTACACCACTACTTTGAGAAAAAGCAAATGACTATGTGAACTTACGAATAGCCAAATGTCTGTGAAAGAGTACAAGAAGAAAATCATAGAGTGGCTAAAGTATGTGCCACATGTCTAAGATAAGAAGATGAAAGTGAACAAGCTTCTTGGTAGGTCATAATGTGGATACTCAAATACAATAAAAAATCTGTAACCAAAACTATTATCCAAGGTAATTCCAAAACCCCAGACATTGCGTAAGTCCCCTAATTCATTTTGCAGGGGATGCAAAATGGAAAGGTCTAGTTGTCCCCTAGCCTATAGGGTACGCCTACATGTCCCTTGACTTTCGAGGTAAGTAAGGCCATTCCCATGGACATCGGACATATAAATAGGGAAGATAAGGTTAATGATTTAATCATCTAGAAGGTTAGACAAACCCTACCTACAACCTCTTATGAGAAAAACCCATCTTATGTTTAGAAAAAAGTATAAAAGTAAAACCCACACAATTTTGAGGAGTCCTTAGTGAGAAAATAGTAAGGTGAAAAAATGATGAGATTATCATTTTATCTATCATTACAATGAGATCTACACTTATATTAAGATTTACTTCTGCTTATTGTGAGCATGTTTTATGATTCATTTGATCGTAATGAATATGCATTTCACATTAAAATTTCTATAGACAATGTTGGACAATAAACTTTACCAAATGAATATTAATGTTCTTGCTTTTATCATGTATGTCCCCTATTTTGTTTCCTTACTTTGCAATGGAGGTGAGAGATTACTTCCAACCATCCATAAATATAGTCCCTAGCCTTGAACCTTGGGGAAACCTTGATGAAGATCAATCTCAGGAACAGTCAAGTTATCAAGACATTAAACGAAATGAAAGAATACAACACATGACAAAAAGATATCAGTAATAAAAAGTCTTTAGAAACTAAGTAATGATAAAACCCAAATGTCCTAAAACATAAATCAGCAAGCATAGAGTGCAAAACAAACCTCAACACATTTCCAAATAATTTTTGAGCATATCAATAGCCAAGAATGCATGGGTAAGGTGTCAGTGTACAAAAGATTGTCCCAAAAGGGAGATGCATCTTAAACAAACTTCAAAATTTACAATGAATTCTTGTCTTGTAATGAACCCAGATCTCGTGTAGCTAAGCATTGGCCTAGTTAGTCGAAAGGCTTGAATATCTAGTGATTTGTAGTGCGACTCCATGTGTAGGAGAATAATATGTGTGGTGGGGCAGCATGTGCGTTGAGGACAAGATTAATAGAACTGTTACAGGAAATATTTCAGTAATATATTCCGATCACTTGGATATTCCCCCATAGCCTCTTAGTCTTTAGATGGGTCCTCCCCCAGCTAAGCTCTATATAGTAGGCCATCAAGAGAGGGCCGTCTAGATATGGGCAGGTCACGCCCATACATTTCTAGGGGGCGAGGGGTTGGGTGGGTTTCTATGTTGAGTGCTTCATGCAGATTGATAATGACACCATCACTCATGCCAATTATCCTAAGCATCAACGATCATATGGCCTTAGAATACCTTTGGCTAGATAACGGTATGTTCTCACCAATTACAAGTTGAGCCAAGTCATCATATTCTGAAAGGTCAAAGGATTTACCGTCTTTGTTCGCTGCAAGAAGTGAAAACAGAGGAGCACTATATTTTCAAGTATCGGGCCTATTATGACATCCAACAGAGATATAGTTGTTTCTATAGAAACTAAGAAGGTGCCTTGCCACCCTTTTCCATCATCCCGATTAGAGGTGCTTGGTCCTTTACCTTCGAGAAGTGATCACTTGAAGGCGTTAGGCTCTACGGGGGACACCGAAAACCACCCACTTAATTACTCTTCTTTCAGCATATTCAATCGTTGACAATGTCAAGCACCCCTTGGATACTATTGTTACAAGAGCGGATGGCAAAAGATCATAAGTACATCCCTCTTTGCAGGGAGCCACTAGGACACATCTGATTTCTTAATTCTACTACTTAATGTATAGAGTTGGTTACTTTTTGACATAAGGGGTCAGCTACTTCTCTCATTCACGGTCCAAACTATAGGGACAGACTACATTGGAAGATCATCGGTCATGGATGTTAGGAGATGCATCAAGAAAATACCCTGTTACTCCTAGGACTGTTCAGTTGAGCCCTCTTAACCCAAGTCATTATTTTAAGGACATTGTCAGATCCCATATTGGCCTTTTCATGTTGATAGATGAGGTTGTTAGCCCTTCTTCAAATATAGGCTCAAATGTAGACACAATCTATGTTCTCGATTGGCCCATTCATCTTGGCTCTTTTTCATGGCTCCTTTTGCATGTTGGCAAAATTATTTTCAATTACATGGATTGTATATATTGACATGTCTAGGGTTTAATAATAATAATTTCTGAGAAATAACTGTATAAAGAAAAACATTATGAATCAATACAAACTCAGGTCTCGCAAATGCAAATAAGTATGCAATAAGTTAAGGATATATAATTTTTCAATTGGCGCAGTTAAGTTATAAGTTATAAGTAATCAAAATTTTGAGACTTGAGTTTATATACATATTTATAAGTTTTGAAAATTTCAATAAGCATGCAAATACTTCTTTAAAACGTACCCAACAGCGTACCGTACCCGAAGTTTTTTAAAAATTTCCATATTAGTGTACCGTACTCATACCAATATCCGTACATGTACCTATACCAGTATCCATACTTGTACCCATACCGAAACAGTCTAGAATTAAACATATACAAGCTATTATAGAAGAGCAAAAAAAGAATGGTTGCAGCATTTTGTTTGATGGGTGGACAGATGGGAACCGCTCATTGATTAACTCTCAAGTGGCTTAATGTGGGCAATTGGTCTTCTTGAGGTCAATTATAGCATCCCACCAAATGAAAAATGTGAACACCTTGTGAGATATGTTATAGATGAGGTGGTGATGAAATTTGTTGTGGAGAATGTCGTCCAAGTTGTGACAAACAACGTAGCAGCATATGTAGCAATAGGAAGACTTCCTAAGGAGAGGCAACCTACACCTTTTTGGACCCCTTGTGATGGCCCATTGCGTTGATCTCCTTACTTGAGGACATAGAAAATAAGACATAGGTGAAAAATGTGGTTGAAGAGGCAATAAATACCACAAATTTCATTTACAATCACCCTCGGATGATAAGCTTGCTGAGAGAAGATGCCAACGGACAAGAGCTTGTGTGAGCAAGGAATCACACGATTCGCCACAAACCTTCATCACATTACGGAGCATTACAGCCTCACTAACATCTCTTAAGCAGATGTTTGTGAGCACACGGTGGTAGGAGTCTTCCTTTGCTAGGAAGCACAATAGGGAAAGGGTCATAAAGACCATTTTTAATTATGTGTTTTACAAAGCGCGCCGAGGAAATCCTTAAGTTAATCTTAACCGTCTTTATATTAATCATTCATTTGTTATAATTTTTTTGGTTTAAAATTTTTAATTTCTCTTAATTTTGAATTTAAAATTGTGCACTCTTTTGTTTTAGGTGTCAAAGCCTTTACTTAGAGTTCTATGGTTGGTGGATGGGGATAAAAACAAAATGATTATTTGTATGAGGCCATGGACGTGGCCAAGGAGGACATAGCAAAATATTATAGACAAAATCAAAGAAAATATGAACCCATTTGGTGAATGATTGATGGGAAATGGACTAAGCAACTACGTCATCATATACATGCAACGGTATACTACTTGAACCCCAAGTTATCCTATCCCAAATTATTTAAGGTCAATGAGGAGGTTATGGATGGCCTTAATACATGCATAGAAAGGATAATCTCTAACAATGAAACTAAAGACACAATTGTTGAGGAGCTCTTGAGTGGAGGTTTTTTTCTTATGTTCTATGCAAGAAAATAAGAAACACCACTCGGCCATGTAAAAAGAAATTGAGTCATTTGTTTTTAGTCTCGTTTAAGCATAAATGTTAGAATTCTTTCATTTACTCAAGCCTAGTTGACTTACAAAATTATACACATCATATTTGCACATTTATGGTGGGAAGATTATGATGCAAAAACACCAAATCTTCGAAGGCTAGTCATCCGCATTTTGTGCCAACCATGTGGTGCTTCTAGGTGTGAACGAAATCGGAGCATTTTTGAAGTTGTTCATATAAAGAAGCGCAACAGGCTAACAACACACCTTAACGATCGTGTTTTTGTGCGATATAATCTTCGTCTTCGCATGAGACAAGTAGAGGGGGTAGAGAGTCATGAGGCAATTAAATAGGATGATATTGATCCATATGCAGACTGGATTGTTGATAAGGAGTAAGTGTTTATTGAGGAAGGCAGTACAAAGTTAGAGAGGGAAGTTGAGGAACTCATGGTGTCAGAGACAACAAAGGTATCAAGAGCCAGAGGGGTTGGTGAGGATGCAAATATATCACAAAGGAGGAAACAAACTTATACTAGGAGTTAGAGATGATTGTATATTTTATATTAGTATATGTTGGTGCATTGGTGACTATGTCACTATAGTTTATGTCTCTATGAGAATTGTAGTTTGTATTTTATACTCTTTTTTGATAAAAAAATAAATAGAAAATATACTCATACATTCTCTACATTAATTTCTCTTATCAATTAACAGTGGTTTACATGTTATTCAAGTTTATTTATGAATTTATATATTTTATAAAGTAACAATACAATTGCCAAGAAATCACCGAGAAACTCCCGAGTCTCGCATGCATACGTGAAATTTAGGGCTTGAAAGAAACTACAAACTAGTTCCTACTCTAAATGAACCTCGAACTCAGATTGAGCAAAGAAAGGAGGACAATGCCTGCACTTACCAAGCAAAGATCTCCTTTGTTGTGTGGATATACTGGTGTTTGCTTGATTGTGGTTACTCAAGGATTCATGCAAGATTTCCACAACATCTACCTGTAATGGATGATTAGATGACGGAATGCTTGGTTTCTGAATGATGATTTAAGGTTTACAGATTTCCAAAAGATGCCAAGATGAAGGATGAAGGGTCAATTTTTAGATTTTTGGAGGTGAGGATGAACGGTCGAGATTAATTCTCTTGATTTGTAATTTGCAGCTTTGACTGCCTCGTTAACTGATTTGATTGATTTGTTAACTGGAGTGATGGAATGGAGTTTGAAATGGAATATTTATCTATTTTTAGTATTAATTTGATGTGATGTTATAATGTGATTGATTAAATAATTTATGTTGTGATGACTTAGTTAAGATGAATTCATGTGACGAGATGACAACAACATTATGGTGGCGGAATTAAAGTGTCTACATTGCAGACAAGACAAAATTTTGGGCTAATGAGTAATGTCCGAGTATGAATTTTTGAACTATGGTTTGAAGAAAGAGGCATGGGTTAGCTAGTTGTGATAGGAAATTCATTAAAAAATTCAGTTGTATATGTGCACTCATCAAGCACTGCAGTTTATAAACAGCCAAGGTCAGTTTCATCAACGACATATGAAGTGGGTTGTGTTTCTTCAAAGCTATTCTTTTGTTTTGAAGCATAGGAGTGGAAAATCAAACAAGGTTGCAGATACATTGAGTAGGAGAGTTCTTGTGATGAATGAGATGAGAGTAGAAGTCGTTGGATTTGAATCAATGAAGGAGTTGTATGAAGAAGACTTGGATTTTCGAGATGTATGGGCAATGTGCATGAATCCAACCAGCATGGATAGAAATCCATGACTGGAATATTTGTTGCAGGGTGATTTGTTGTTCGAGGGACAGCAGTTGTGCATATCTCAAAGTTCCACTAGGAAGAAATTGATTACAGAGAAGCATAATGGAGAACTTGCAAGTCATTTTGGTGTTGATAAAACACTAGCATAGCTGAATGAGAGTTACTACCGGTCGAGGATGACTGTAGATGTGAAGAAATTCGCATAAGGGTGTAAAATATGCCAACATGCTAAGGGAAAAAGTCAGAATAACAGTTTGCGCCTTTATCAATTCCGGAAAGGCCATGGGAGTAGATATGTATGGATAGAGTTCTTGGGCTGCCAAGAACTCGGAGAGGTAAATATTTTATCTTCTTGATTACTGATAGATTTTCTCAAATGGCACACTTTGTAGCATGTAGGAAGACAAGTGATGACACCCAAATTGCAAATTTTTTCTTCAAGGAAGTGGTAAGATTGCATGGTTTGCCAAAGCATAGCATCAAATAAGAATACAAGATTTTAGGTCACTTTTAGAGAACATTGTTGAGAAAGTTGGGAACAAATTAGTCTTCGGTTCAGTATATCACCCTCAAACGGATGGGGAAACAGAGGTAGTGAACTGAAGCCTTGGTAATCTACTAAGATGCTTATAAGGAGATGAGCCTAAACAACAGGATATGGCACTAGCACAAGCTGAGTTTGTATACAACTCGGTGAATAGAAGTACAGTGATGAGCCCATTTCAATTTGTGTATGGTTGCAGCCCCTGAGGTGTTTGTGAGTTGAGAAGCACAGCTGAGAAGAAGTGCTTAAGCATTGTACTTTGCAATTTAATGCAAGAAGTGCATAGGGAAGCGAAGAGAAGGTTCGAGAAGAGAGCAAGCTTTCCAAGTAGGTGACTTGGTTTTGGCTCTAAGAAGATTTTCAGCAAATGCATTTGAGTTAGAGCTACTGGATGGGATTGACATATCACCTATCTTCAACATAGTGGTTGTTCCTTTACTGCGAGGGACAAGAGAGTGATGATGGCACAAGTTCAGATTCTAGAAATACAGATTGGAAACAGTGGTTGCCTGAGAATGCAAGGGAAGAAGTTGAAGTAGTATTTTATACAAGAATCAATAAGAAGACAAGAGGCAGTGAGCACAAAGAGTACTTGGTTAAGTGGAAGGACAGAGCAGTTGAAGATGCAACTTGGATGAGTGCATCTCCAAGAAAACCATTGAAGAGCTCGCGTGAACATGTATGAGCAGGAGCTCATGAACAACTTCATTACCCTAGGTGTCTAATGCAAGAGCATCTAGACTCACGAACAATCTTACATTAACCAAGAACATGGGATCAGGTTCTTGTGCATAATTGTGCATGTTGTTTGTGTTGTGCAACTTGTCGATTTTAGCGACAAGGTTTTGCGCATGGAAGAAGATCATCAACAAACTTGAGAACATCACCTAAAGTCCAGCATGTCAATCTCGCCTAAAGGCCAAGGGAAGACAGAAGGGGACGGTTTCAGTCATCTCTTTGAGGTCAAGCTGACCCTTTTCGGGAGAATCGCAAAACTGCTGCAATGGTTGCACAAACACCGGTCTGTTGAAGCGGCAGTTGCACAACTGTCAATTTGCCTTTACCAATGATTTCACCAGTGCAAAAGTGCAAAGAGTGACACCCAAACACCAAAATTTTGACACATGGGCCATTTTTCCAAGATCTTGGGGACTCCAAGAGCTGTCGAGAATTAGTGTCAGGCTTAGGGATTCAAAGTTAGAGAAAGGGGAAGAGTTGGAGTCAGTTGTGCAAGAAGAGAGTGAGGAAAACAAGCTCCAATTCTAGACAGACTCTCGAGGAGAGCAAAACAAAGGAAAAATTCAGAGAGGTGAAAGTAGAGCCATAAAACCTAAAAGACTGATGCTAATGTATTGAAACCAGTCTATGAAACTGAGTGTATGTCTTCATCATAGTCTTTGGGGAAAGGGAGTGTGTATGTGTGTGTGTGAATCTTTGTAATGCTTATGATTCTTCAATAGAGAGTGTTTGGTTCCATTTCAATCCCATGTGTCTGTGTGTGTGTCCATTAAGTGTGGCTGTGAGTCTTAAGTTAGGGAATAAGGTAGCCATTCACTTGGCCCCCTCATTCCCTTTTGCATCTTCTGGGCTCATATCACCATGCATTGCACCTATACTACTATTGGTGAACCTTTAGCCTAAGATAGCATCCATACTTTCTCAAAAGAGTTTTAACGTATGTACCATCTAACAACTTATTGCAATTACAATAAAGGTTCTACTTTGAGGGTTTCCTATATATTTTAGAGCTGTTTTTTATTTTTTAAATAGTCGAGTTTTTTTCCAGAAATTCAGATTTCAGTTTTAATATCTTCAATTCCAACTTCATATATTATATTTCCGCTGTACATTTTTTAAATTATAACAGCACATCCAATTCAGGAACATAAGAAGTTATGACTGGATATAGGTATGAAACTAATAAATTAAAACTATTCCTCCAGTCAAAATTGCAATACATTAACAGTGCAAACAGGCAAAGACATGGATAGAAAAGAAAACCTAATACAAGTCTTAACATGATCTAGATGGGAAGCATCTAGAATCTTCTAAGACAATAAAAATAACTAATCCGTACCTTTGCTTTTCTGAGCACACGGCAGCAATATCATTAATACC
Source organism: Taxus chinensis (assembly GCA_019776745.2). Lineage (NCBI taxonomy): Eukaryota > Viridiplantae > Streptophyta > Pinopsida > Cupressales > Taxaceae > Taxus > Taxus chinensis. The sequence goes on from CM034153.1 coordinate 12,553,584, forward strand.
TCGACCAGTAAGAATTCTGCAGAATGGCAGGGCATATTTAGCTCAAGTTCAACCAAACCAATGATATATACTCTCCTTGAAACTAGAAACATGCTACTGAAATCAGAAAGGCAATAAAATGTGACTGGAACTTAGCACAAAAGCTCAAAAACCTGAGATCAAAAAGAATCCTTTTTATGCAAATCGATAAGCATAAATTGATGAGATAATTGGATAAATTTGTATCTCAGTTATGCAATGCTAGAAAAGCTCTATAAGTGATGACTAAACATTAAAAAAAATGAAGAATTTGTCTTCTCTTCTCTTGGGATTTTGAAGATTTGGCCGTGATTATTTTAAGTTATTAACTGACTTTGTGTTTCTGCTAATTGGCCAATACAGAGAATAACAGAAGTCCTCAATGAAATACAAGACATCATGAAGAGTTTCTTCCTTTTTATGCTACATTCACAAATCAAAGAACCACTACGTGGGATTTGTTAAAAACAAAATAAGTATTTACTCTGCAAATATAAAGAGATGTGAAAGAGTCTGTTACTCCAAAGTCAAACCAAGCCTAGATATACATGTATGCAATGCTTGTACAGTTAACACATGAGACTATTCCACTTTTACCATTCAATGCACAAAGTGCTTCCATGTAATTCAATGAAATCATGTTATGGGAACCATCTTGCCAACAAACAGTGCTTTGACCATGGACACATACTACATGTGGGGTAAAGCTTGAGCCATAAGCCTCGCCAACTCAGAATCAAAATCCGTATCAGAAGTATAATGTAAATGTTATGCTATATTTCCGATGTGTACATTGGAACAAACCCTTGAAGGTGTTTTTAATCGATATTTTTAGTTTAGGTGCACATTCACACAGAATGCCTCGTTAAACTTGCGTTATAAAAACAAAAATGTTAACCCTTGATAACAGATCGCAATAATTGCGTCTCCGTTAGTATGTTTTTCATTTTTATATTTGAGGCATTCACAGTCAAATTATATATGTTGAATGCTTATGGATAAGCAGCATTGATGATTTTCATGGTATTGCTCTCACTGAGAAAAATTACGCAACCAAGGGATTGTGGTGTAATGTTAATGAGGGGCACTTGTAAGAGTGTGACCAACATTCATATCCCCACATCACAAAAAGGCAGCCCATAACTCCAGTAAACCTGGGACAGATTATGGTATAACAATTATGCGGTTCATTTGACCATGACCCACATTTACAGATCTTAAGAATATGGTCCAATCTAACCCCACACAGATCAAAGGAAAACCATAAACTTACCCAAAATTAACCAAGTAGTTAAAAACAATTAAGCAGTATATGTGCACAGAGACATATGAACTGAGCAACTGAATTTCTACCTGATTATTCTTTCTAGAACCTTCCTCCCAATGCCCAATCCCTGCAATGAGGGAGCAACCTGCAAAACAGACCTTCATTAGATAAGATCCATGACGATTTTAATCCCAATTTTCCAAATGTTGAAGCATGCAATTTCTAATATTAATTAAAATATATCTATTTAAGCTTTAGGGTTTGGGCATGGCTTTTTTTCCATTTTCCAAATTCTCACGTAAGATTTTTTTTCAAGTTAATTATCTCATCTAAAGTTGAAAACATCAAAACATCTCCAATCTTACCGCTAAGTCGTGAATGGATGCAGTCAAACTACTGTCAGAAGTGGCCCTGCCAAAACCCACCAAGAATTCCTCGGGCGTTCTTCCATAAAACAAATTTTCTAGCCATTTATAAGGATTTACTCCTGTATAAACTGAAACAACAACACTGCTATTTAGTAATGCAACTCTGAGTTTTTTGGGATCCACGGGCTTGACAGACCCATCATCTAATATCTCGGGAAATTGGTCACAATTTTGTTGGGTGGCTGTCAAAAGAGCTCTGAGCTCATCTATGTTGACATCATATGGATTGGTTTTCGTATAGATAGGAGGGAGCCTTCTTTTGGCTTGTTTTGGGGATGATTTTGTGATCTGTAGATTGATTTTAGGTGATTTTCTGCTCTGGGAAGATATATCATTCCCATGTATTTTCGAATTGGTCTTCTGTAAATTGTTTTTAGGTGTTCCTATGCTCTGGCAAGATAGATCATTGCCATGAGTTTTCGGAATGAGCTTCTTTGGAGGAAAATATTGTGGAATTGCGTGGACCCAAAAGCTAGTTTCCATTAAATCAACTTCTTCACATCTATGGAAACAATGTCATGGGATTAGAGAAATGTGCGGAGCAATTGATCAATAATATTTTATTTGATTTATTATCGTGTCAAGGATAGATAACATTCCCAATTAAATTTAAAACTCCTTCCAATCAATTTCTCCCAGAGCACAAATTTCATAATTCGATTATAGTTTTTTTAATCCTTTATTTCATTGGTTCATTTTGGTTCGTTTGGCTTCCCACCAAAAATTTATTCCTTAACATTTATTGGAGTTTGGAATTACACGTGGCAGCAATCCAGGGTTAAATTTGACGGCCATTTAGAAGTTTTTCGTGATTTTAGACGTAAAATACTTGTAAATATTTTATGAAACCGTCGCATGTGACTTGCATATTTAAAATATGACTGTCATTTTTATATACATTCATATGTAAATTATATTAGTATATATTTAACATAGTTAAATAAATATGAAATAGTTGTTTATACATCTTATAAGTAGTGTATAAATACCATTGTTTCGTATTTTGACCGGTAACATTTAAAATTTATTGTCCCCTGAAAATTGTTTGACAGGCATAGGTGGCCGTCAAATTTAACCCCTGACAGCAATGAATATGGAAGGCCACTTGTCCTTCGTCTTTCCTTGTACGCATCACATTTTTAGAGTCTTCTTCTCATAAGTGAATAACTTTCCCTCAAAATTTACTAGAATTTTTCTAGAGCCTTCTTCTCCTACTATATTTTCTAGAAATTTCTTCCTCACCAATAGCACTCAACAATTTATAATGCTAACTTTTTGAAACCTCCTTTTTTAATCATGTTGGGAACCATTTGCTTTTTAGTTTCTTAAGTAAGCTTTCTATGGTAAAAAAAACATTTTTTTTGTGCTCAAAATTGAGGGAGAATTCATGGATGGTTTATTTTCAGGTACTTGGATGGAAGGAGAGAAGCACACGAAGTTTTTTTTGTGGCATAATGTTGGAACACGGTTGTGCATTAAAGCCATTGTGCACATTTTCGAAGAAATGCATGGCTTTAGCAAGAAATATAATAAAACCCTATCCATGGTGTGCTCAAATTTGAACATGGTTATTGGGGATGCCATGTTGGATCACCTATTATTGCAAGTGTGTGTTTTCTTTCGACCGCTTGCTAGATGAGTCATCCATGCATTATTCAATGATAGGCTTGTGGATGCAATGGGTTGTCCACGTCAGCGTTATTGGTTGATTTGCACTATTAAGAGCATTGCGAGGTTGTTGGGATGCATGTTTGTGCATTTGTTTCTGATAAACTAAAAATGTAATGTAGATACTAGTTAATCTAAGCTATGAACAATTGTAAATAAAGTAAATAGATGTTGCAAATAAATGTAAAGATGACCAAAACACTTAAACTAATGGAAATAAAAACCCTAATGTGCAAGAGAGAAGAGGAAAGAACTCAACTGAATAGAAGATGCTCATGGGGCTGTGTCGCAGAGGTGACTGGAAAATCTGGAAGCAGGAACGACTGTGCAGGAGCTCTGAAAAGGATGGATCTGGAGTATCTGGCTGGACTGGAGCGCTTAGAGAGGGACTAGGACGCCTATAGGTGCTCTTGTCTGTAAAATGGGTGCCATGTTCTATGCAAAAGCTCTGAAATTGATCTTCACAAGTTCGACAAATGGTCTAAAACCTTCGATGTCTATCACATTAACTTCGTTAAATTGCTGTGGATGTTGCTGATATTCCAAGATGATGAAAAGACCTACAAAAGACCAAGGAGTATCAAAACCCTAAAAAAATAACAAATGAATGGGTCGAATTGACCTCAGTTTCCATAACAATGGGCTTACTAATTGAGCATCGCACTACATTTCGGACCCAAATGTAGTGTTGGTGAGTGTGTGCATAATGTGCCCTAGGTGATCTTGTGTCAATCGCACTTTGTGAAGTAGCGAGCAATAACTAGATGTAGAAAATGTAATAGAATGTGTGCATGGAATAAAATAGAATCCTCCCCCTATGTTGTGTGTGATTCAGATGACCTAGCATTGTGCCTTGTGATGAAGCTATGTGGATGCAAGTGATCTCTAATGCAATAGATGGATGCAACTATAGATGGATGATAGTAGTGACAAGTGTTTGGTCCCTCATTATGGTCTCATAACTTTATATTTATAGGGTTCTCTTGGTCTAATTTCGTAATTAACCTTGAAATGGCCAACCACCAAAAAGATAAAGACCTCAAACGGCTAGAAAGAGCCCAAAAAGTGGCAGGAAAGTTCAAGAAGGATCGGGGCGCCCATGGGCGCTCTAGTCAAGGTTAAAATGACAAAAGATGATGAAAACTAATTGGGCGTGTGTATGGCGGAGGTCAAGAATGACAATAGAAATGAAATAAAAATAGCCAAGAGATGAGGGTTGATTAGTACTTTATTCACTCAAAAGCCCTCTAAATAATAGTATGACACCGGGACTAAAGAATGTCTAAAGTGCATGATTTTGTGTCTACAGTTTTTTCTGTCGAGGCTGTTAAGCTGGACAATGTAAATGATTCCATTCAAGGAAGGATGTGAATCAGATGACGTGTACAAACCCTGGAAAACAATAAAAAATGAAGCATATCAGTAATATCATTTGTTAAAAGGGGTATATAATATACCTTTTAATTTTTTTAAGTTTATCGAATTGCTTTAATTTGTGTTTGTCAATTTCATTGATATATAGGTTAAGTTTTTTATGTAGCTGGACACATATGCATGATTTTTTTTTGCTTCAGCTTTTCATTTTGCTGCTCAATGTCATTCTTATGAGGGTTTTGTTGTTTTTTTTGGTTCAAAAGTGTCAAACAACTTTTCATAAATATGCACAGATGCATATTTGGTGCAGTAAGTGCTATTAAGAGTACTTTTCAGTTGCCTCAATTAAATTAGGATATTAATTTTAAATAGATATATTTAATAAATACCTTGAGAATTCTTAATCTTGAGGTGTTAAGAATTCTCAAGGTATTTATATTGGAACTTTCATATACCATATTGATTAATAATTAATTGTTTATATTACAAATTTCTTACTGAGAGGTTCCTTAACCTAGTTCTACACCATTAAATTACGCTTTCTTTCTTTTTTTAAATAAAGGAGCTCCAATTTTAGAAGTTGAGGTTTATATTTCCATGCATCAATCAACTAAATATCAAATTTAAGTGTGTCATTAATTGTTAACAATTTACATATATTATAGTCTACTATTATTGTCACCCTCGAAACCACTATTGTATGATGCCTCTTTGGGTAATGAGGAGGAGGTTGGCATAAGTCAAATCTAATTGTAAGAATAATGATAATTTAGAAGCATATCATGATCTAAATGTAATAAGAATAATTGAAATACTTCAAAATACTATAGCATTACGGTGTCTATAATGATACCCAATTTGTCATGAATCTATACTCAATTGTTAGCAACAAGCAATAGCAACTCAATGTAGAGAATAAAAAACTTGTTTGGAAAAGACAATGGTGTTTGACACCTCAACTCAAATCATACAAGTACAGTTATGGAACAATTAGAACTACAAAGTATTGTTTTTGATATTTTATGTAAATGTGAAACCTACATGTATGACCCATATCACTTTCTCTTGGGATTTGAAAATATTGCCCACTTTTTTGGAATTCATTACGAGTCATAAGGAAAAAAATTTCCTTTCTCTAGGTTTTAATTCGACATCAACACCTTTTAATATTTGTAAAAATTAGTGTGTGGATTCAAGGACTTGTTTCAATCAATCCCTCTTTGTGAAATGTCATGAAATAAAAACTTTATGCAATTCAACAATGAGTCCAATGTATACAAGTGCTCAACCCTTATATTTTAAATATATGCAAAAATAGTAAGTCTTAGATGCTTTATAACTGTATAATTCTTCTCTTGCCATGGGAATGTTCTTAAAATCGATAAACTTTGTGCTCTTACAACTTCAATATCACTTAATTTCATCCAACTTGCACCCTTTGTATATCTTTGTATAATTTTCCTAAATACAATAATGTGCTCATGTATTTATAAGCCTTCTTGAGTTCAAATTAGAACCTTATTGATGTGAAGTCTGACAGGTAACAAGAGAGAAATAATGATAAAGCAAGAACACAAATCCATGGGATCTAAAATGTTTTACATACATATCTACCCAAGCACGTACAACTACATTTTCTAAAACTCCAATATGTTCTTTACTACTCATTCACCTCTTAAATATAATGCAAATGTAGTATTCGTCCTTGCATACCACAAAGCATCATCTTTCACAGGATTTTCCATATCATGGCCTTATTTTTTAAAGCGAATGATAAATATATAAGGGCAAAAAACTATTTATTCCTTTAAATTGGCCTCTCATATGCTAGCGGTGATGGATATTCCCATAGGGAGGAGCAAAGGGAAAACATTGTAGATGAAGTTAAAGAAACATTTGTTGAATGTTCAATTTGTCTTAATAGTCGCTAACTTAAAAATCCTTAATGGCTTTATAACTTTTTGGGATTACTGTAATAACATTATCAACATATATTGCAAGGTTCATAGTAAATCCAATAACTTAAAATATTATTAATAAAATATATATTGATTCTAGTGGATCGTACGGGAGTTTACCTCCTGAAAAACAACCAAGCAAAGCTATTTGCAAAATTAAATCTTCGGAATTGCTCACAAATTCAAAAGACAAAACATGTGTACACAAATCCATTGCCCCAATAACTTACATAAATATTGTTTTAAACAAGCATTAAAGGATATATACATATACATGTACACATACATATACATATGCAGATGCGCGCGCGCGCGCACACACACACATAATCTTTTTTTATACTAACAAAAATGTAAAACAAGGGATATTTTTAAACATTTATCATGGGTGCAGAGGCATGCCCATGAGAGTAGGGCACGAAGTGGATACATTTGCAACATCTTCTTCACTGATACGTATAGATAAAGAAGCTTGTAAATGTTTGACTCCCTCACCCTTTTGTCATTGCCCATCATGCCCTCCACCTTGTCCTACATATCAAAACATGAACGAATTCCTAGCCAAGAACAGTGATAGTAAAAAATTAGAGATAAAAATAAATAATATATTGTGTTTTTTCCAGAGTACAAAAGACTCTTATGGTGGCACCACTATCCACCTAAACACAACCTTCTGGTGTTCTAGGTGGAGAGGCGGGCCCGCAATAAGAGGGGACTAAGTGGAGTCATTAGCAGTCTCCTTCACCGTCACCTACAAAAAAATGTTGGTTGGATACATGAGATTATATAGAAAATAAAAAGTGTATAAAAATAAAAGCATTAATGGTTCTATATCCATTTAAGAAATGACATACAATTGTCATTATCATGGTTTGTCAAAATTGCATTAAAAAAACTTCTTTCATCTAATACATAAATAACATCTCTTATCTCGAATAGTTTTGAATTTTGGGTGTAATATTCAAGAAGTAACTCAACGAGCAAATAATTTATAGGTCACAATATTGAGCCACTCTCTCATGTCATTGAGAATGATCTGAACATTGTCATCGGGATCCTCCTAAATTAAAGAATGACACATGTCATCATACATTTTAATCATCTTGTCGAAGTTCTTGGCTCTGTCATACAATGATGTGCTCGACTCGTGAGACATCACTTCATCTGAGGTGTCATGACAAGTAAAAAATGACACACTCAACTTCTCAAAATTCTCCTTGAAAAATACACAAACCCTACAAATCTCCCTCATGTTTCTAATTTTTGGTTCCCTTGTATATATCTTAGGGTTATTGGCTACCTTAAGCTTCTCCAAGTCATTGATGGCCTTATTCACCATTTTATTGTTAGGACTTATGACCTATGTGTCAACCAAGCCGAAGAGAAGCATGTAAGTCATGAGGCACCACCAAGATGGTTTCATCGGCTTCGGCATAATGAAGATCAGTGTGGAGAAAATGCAATTATCCAGATCCTAGAAATACATGAGCAACACGATGGCACAACCCATGGATTCGTCAAAGAGATACCTTAGGAGGCCCCTACAAGGCTTGTTTTCTTGCACAAACTTAAATAAAAAAAGTGATGTCGTAATGATTTTGAACCTTTCAATTATATTCTTAATATATTTTTAACTCTACTTTGTAAGTAGAGAATGAGGAATTCATTTTGTATCCCATGTGTTTTTAAGACATCCAATAATTAAATTGACTTGTTCAAGATGTATTAAGAGATACCATCATTACACATGATTTTTAGGGTGTCATCACACGAAGGATCTTTCAGTCCTACGTTAATGTTGAGACTCTGCACTATATTAATGTTGTGACGTGTCTCATCAAAATAATAATAATAAATAAATTTTTTTTGTTGCAACAAAATAAATCAACCTCTGAAAAATAAAATATTTGAATTCTTTCCCTTTGATTATGGGAGGTTGTTTTGGAGGCAGGGTTGGAAGTGTACCCTATCATTCAAATTTTTCATGCTCATCAGAAACACGTGCCCTTTAAATTTTAGAGGTTTTTTGGGAGGCAACACTGCAAGTTTTTCCTGGTATTTAATGTTTCCCCATTCCAATGTACAAAAAATTGTAGGAAATTATTTATTATTTTAAAACTTCATTTTTCCATTCATAGAATGTATCACATAAATTTTATGAGCTCTTTACTACACACATGTGCATGTGCACACATACACACATGCTCATGCGCGTGCAATCACACACGCACACATACACACACACACATGTACATGCACGCACACATACACTTAACTATAGAATATCAAATCCAAAACATGCAAATACGGATCTAACAATCCCCACAAAATCTACAGCAGTGGAAGTATAAACAAGAATAATCCAAATCAGACAAAAGTACACACACATAACACAACATGTACCATGGTTCACCCAATGTGGGCTACGTCCACCAAAGATAGAGATCTCATATATATAATATAACAAGAGATTACAAACCAACTCTTCTACACAAGAGTACATGTATCTCTACAAGAGTATCTCTTCCTCCCAGATCTCCAACCGGATCTTCCTGAGTACACTAAATCATGCCTCCATACCACCACCTATGTCTCCTCCAGATATCTAACCAGATCTACCTGAGTGCACTACAACTGTGCCTCTGAAACACCACTAGATCTCACATACCTGAAGCTACCCTGCATCTACCACTATGCAACCAAGCTCTCACTGTATTGTGAATCTGCAAACAAGACCTCTAGAAGGGTCTACCAATGTGCAACCATAACCATGCACCAAGAAATAAGTCTCTCCATCATCACTGCATCAACCTGTGCAAACATGAAGACAACTTCCTCTACAATACTAGATTCCTATGGATCAACAATACATCATGATCTCATGGATCTGTAATACAAGATCTCACAACATGTGGATCTACAAGAATGAGCAATAACAAGATCTCACAACAACCTGTGGATCTAACAAGAAGAAACACTAAGTGCTTTGCATACTATGCAAGCCATTACATGAGACTAAATAATACAAAGGAAATATAGTAGAAGATAATACCATCTTCTCACCAACAGTGTACCTGCACTTTCCTTCTATTCAACTTCTCTCTATGAAAGCTCTTGTCTTCATGCAATCTTGCTTTTTCTTCTTCTTCTTCTTCTTCATCCTTTCAACCAAGGATTATGCTCTTCTTCTCTTCTTTCTTTATTCAAACCTATCTAACCCTAGTTTTCTAGCTTATATAAGCCTAGAAAAACTTAGGGCACAATAGCCATGCAATTACATCCAATAGATTTGCTTTAAAACAAAATCTATATTAAATCTCGTGACTTATAAATAAAACACTCCCGCACAGGTAACTGATGTCGGTTACTGCCTGACCAATGTCGGTCACTTTCTGACCCATGTTGGTTGATAACTGACTGATGTCAGTCACTTCCTGACCGATGTCGGTCATAGTCTGACCGATGTCGGTCACTTCCTGACCGATGTCGATCACTGTGTAACCCAGTCACTTTGTAATGCATGCTCCAGTGAAGCTATTTAGCTCCACAACCTAACAATCTCCCACTTGGAGATAAATTGTTGAACCTTTGTACCTGTACCTATATATTACTATCCTCTACACACCTTGAAGACCATCTATTCTTTCCTTCAACAATTCTCTCAATAAAATAAAAAAACTAGGAAGATCAAACCATCTTCTAAAACTAAGAAGATAAACCATGACTCACCAAACCTACACGAAGATACAACTGATCTGTGACACCAAGCCTAAAGCTCCCACTGAATCATAACACCATACCAATTATTGGTATCAGGAAATCAAGCCAACCAAGCTCCTCATGCAATAAGCCATCATGACTAACACACCTACAAGAGCTCCCACTCAAACTGAAGTATTGAGCCTCTATCGCATCCATAGCCATACCTGTAAAACCAACCATGTTCTCCATCCATCTATCCATGTCTCCATGCAACCACCAATGCAACTGACCAAGACAAGTCAAACTGGAATATGCAAAAGCAAAACAAGATCCTGGGTAAAGACAACCCAAATGAGTTCTACCTGCAACAATGGGTGATCAATCCACAAACCTGCATAACTCAAAGAATCCAAACACTACAATCTACAAATCCAACCCTGCATAAACAACTAGCATGTCCAAGACAATCATCTGTAGATAACATCTCCCATGGAGTAACATAGTAATCAAGAGGAAATACAAACATCCCCTACTCATGCTCAAGGCATCCATGTGCAAATCAAACATCTACATCATCATAGACTCACAAAACTGAATCTATCCACATGTACAAACTCACCATGTACATCCATCCATATCACCAGGCTCTCCAGAAGCTCCAAGTCTACCACCGACTAACTCCAAAGCTGAATATGAATCTTGTGCTCATCAATGTCAATAAAAAACATCCATGCTAAACCATGCCACTAATACCAAGTGCAAATACCAGCAAACATGTCATCAACATACTCTGCACAATCAACCAAGATGAAAGCAAAACAAGGGCACTATCTAAAAATGATAAATAAACATTGTTGTCAAACCTGTGACTTAACTGACCACGGTTGCTCAACTGACCATGGTCAACTCTTGACTGACCATGGTTACCAGATGACCAACCACGGTTACCCCTAACTGACACCGGTCTCTGTAACTAGTCATATTTTCTCCTTTTACACCCTTCAAACTCTGAAAATTTCTCTATCATCTAAAACCCCAGTTGAATCAACCATCAACTGCAATCCCTAAGGAATATCCAGGCACCACAAAATAAACCAGAAGTGACATCACAAAGCAATAAACTCAAAATACCTACAAAGTCATGACTGCCCTCCAAAACCAACTTGTGCCTCCTGCCACTCTGAATAGTAGCAATCTCCTCTCACTCTGCATGTGCATCATGTATCCAATCCTGCAATGCCAACAACCATGGCTTGCTCCCACTGAACATGAAATCCCCTGCACTGCCTCTAACACCAAGCTCAAAAGCTAATATGTCAGTGAGAAATAAAACCAGATGAAAGAACTATAAAATTGATTCCCTTTCTTCTCTGAGAATACTTCTACATCACAGAAGTTTGGACTTCTTGTGAAGTAGGTGAATCACCTTCTTTCCATCCATGCATGTACTCAACATCTCTCATTACCTGCAATTGTGTCTAATCATGAATTTTCATTGAGGATCTCATCCTTAGACTAGAAACCCTTGTCCTCAAGATTCCACACAACCGGGAAATAAAAGTCAAACAACACCAAAAACCATGGTGTAAATCTGTGCACACTATCCAAACATAATATCAGTTTCTCCAAATGAAAGAAATAAAACATGAATCATATAGAGATACTGACTCAAAGTCTCAATGGACTAACCGAGCCAACTCCGTCCTCTTTCTGATCTAAACCATGAAGTGATCTACACCATTTCTGCCATGTACACTCTATGCAAGAAACTCGATCCTCCAAACCAGGACAAAAAAATCATCTGCCCTCACCTGCTACAAAAAACCCTGTACAAATAAGTTGCCATAGAGACCGACCATGACCATCCCCTAACTGACCATGGTTAGCTGACCGATATTGGTTCCTCTGTGACCGACCTCAGTTCTCAGACCGATGTCGATGCTGCTAGAATGAACCCAACGCCACACAATTTGGCATAGAACACCACACCAGGTGCCTACTTCGACCAAAGCTGATAGTTGAGTTGAGCCAGTCATTTCAAGAAGCATCCAAATCGTACAAAACCACTACAACAATAAACCATGCAATAAATTGCATCAAGGTGAAATACCTCACCTTACCAGTACCAAGATACTAACCCGCATCTTCAACTAAAGAACTTTCCTCTCTGACGGAAGCCCTGTCTTCATTTCTATGCTACAACCTCTCTACCGAAGCCCGTGCATCTAACTGCACCAAGGATGCATACCTTCTCCTTTTCTCTATCTAGATCTGCAATCCAAAACCATGCATGTGTAATTAAACCATACACTGCAAAACCAAGATAAAACCATACCTCAATAACCAGATCTACAATATGACCAACATGCTTGTGCCTCCAAGAACTAGGGGAACCTCAGCAAACAAGATACATTCCATGCATCTCTCCATTTCTTCAGATATGTGATTTTCTGTTTAAAACCAGGCTACCCAGTAACCGACCACATGGTCACCCTGTAACCAACCATGGTCACCCTGCCGATGTCGGTTGCCACTTAACCGACGTCGGTCACTATAATTTCCAACAACCTTACTCTTCTAGCTCCCACTTGAGATTGAATCTCTTCCTGTGATTTTCACATCAGGAAAAACAAACCCTGCTCTCATACATGTTAGTAAACCACTAACAAAACCATGAAGCAAACCCTTGCTCTGGAAAAACTAAAATCCATAACAAAGCAGGCTCTGATACCACTTGTTGGGGATGGGTCTATGTGGAAACATTTGCAACTATAGAATATCAAATCCAAAACATGCAAATACGGATCTAACAATCCCCACAAAATCTACAACAGTGGAAGTATAAACAAGAATAATCCAAATCACACAAAAGTACACACACATAACACAACATGTACCATGGTTCACCCAATGTGGGCTACGTCCACCAAAGATAGAGATCTCATATATATAATATAACAAGAGATTACAAACCAACTCTTCTGCACAAGAGTACATGTATCTCTACAAGAGTATCTCTTCCTCCCAGATCTCATACTAGATCTTCCTTAGTACACTAAACCGTGCCTCCATACCACCACTTGTGTCTCCTCCAGATCTCTAACCAGATCTACCTGAGTGCACTACAACCGTGCCTCTGAAACACCACCAGATCTCACATACCTGAAGCTACCCTACATCTGCCACTGTGCAACCAAGCTCTCATTGTACTGTGAATCTACAAACAAGACCTCTAGAAGGGTCTACCAATGTGCAACCGTAACCATGCACCAAGAAATAAGTCTCTCCATCATCACTGCATCAACCTGTGCAAACATGAAGACAACTTCCTCTACAATACTAGATTCCTATGGATCAACAATACATCATGATCTCATGGATCTGTAATACAAGATCTCACAACATGTGGATCTACAAGAATGAGCAATAACAAGATCTCACAACAACCTGTGGATCTAACAAGAAGAAACACTAAGTGTTTTGCATACTATGCAAGCCATTACATGAGACTAAATAATACAAAGGAAATACAGTAGAAGATAATACCATCTTCTCACCAATAGTGTACCTGCACTTTCCTTTTGTTCAGCTTCTCTCTATGAAAGCTCATGTCTTCATGCAATCTACTTTTTCTTTTTCTTCTTCTTCTTCATCCTTTCAACCAAGGATTATGCTCTTCTTCTCTTTTCTTATTCCAACCTCTAACCCTAGTTTTCTAACTTATATAAGCCTAGACAAACTTAGGGCACAATAGCCATGCAATTACATCCAATAGATTTGCTTTAAAACAAAAGCTATATTAAATCCCATGACTTATAAATAAAACACTCCCGCATAGGTAAATTGATGTGACCGATTACTGCCTGACCGATGTCGATCACTTTCACTACCTAAACCGATGTCGGTCACTTCCTGACCCATGTCTGACCATAGTCTGACCGATATCGGTCATAATCTGACCGACGTCGGTCACTTCCTAACCGATGTCGGTCACTATGTAACCCAGTCACTTTGTAATGCATGCTCTAATGAAGATATTTAGCTCCACAACCTAACATGCTACATGTATAGATAAATTAGGTAGTCACCTGCACAGAACTAGAGCCTAAATCATATTTCATTATGTCATTAGAAAACCTAGCTTAAAATGGAAGGATTAAACATGAGTGATTTGTAATTCAAATCTAAACAAAACAAAACCCTTATCATTTTTTAAAACAAAATCATGTTTGTGAGTGTTTGTATCATGTGTTTGTGGGTGAAATATTCCATTTTTATTGTTTAAACATACCTAAAATTAAAATACATTTGTTTAATAAATATCATTGCATTGTAAATACATCACCAAAATCGTAGCTTGACACCAAACAGTGAGATATTTACATTATAGAGAAGATAAGAAAACTAAAATAGAAATTTATTGGAAAATGACGCCTTAAAGTAAAAAAAAAACAACCTTCATTTAAGCAAATTTTTTTTTTTGAGATTTTATTATTGCCAAACTCGACTACATAAAAGAAAAAAGAAAAAAATATGGTGCAAGGAGTGATTCTTCTTGCAAACCCTTCCAAAACACGCATCAAATAGGTTAAATCACTGAATCTGTAACATATAAAAATTCAACCCTCCTTCAATAGGGCTAATTGCAGGCATAAGTATACACCATCTCAAACATCTCAATGATTACAATGAACACATGGGCTATGGTTGAGGCATGAGCTTTGGGATTTCCAATGTCATTGTGATTAAGGGGATGCTAATAAAATCGAGCATTTTGGGGACAATAAGGTTGAACCTTGCAACGATCCTCACACCTAGATTTAAGATCTCCACATATTTCACCATAACATGAAAGTATTCGTACAATGAAATATCTAACAATAACAAATAAAATGAGGGAAAATATCATCCCAATGAGAAAAGAAATCCCCTATTAGTGACTACTTTTCTTCAATTTTGGCTATATGAGTCCTCAATCCATAATAAAAACAATTGAATGAAGTGAATGGAAAATAAAAGATGATGTAGGAACCAATTATTTTATCTATGTCATCCATGTAGTAGTGGATGTCATTGGTTGTGGCTAAGTAGATCTGCTACAAAGATGGTGTAGCCCTATGGGAGTAACCCAGAGAGTCATGTAGATAAAACAATGAAGAATATGTACACACATTCTTAGAACTTGATGAAAACCAATAACGACACAGTAGAAACAACCCAATATTATTCAACAAAACCCCATGTTTACACATTCAGGAATAGGTGAATAAATAGGTTGCAAACAAGATTATCCTTGCTTTAAAAATAGGTCGGACAACCTATGTTTGGAGATAAGAATATCTCCACAAATCAAGGAGAAGACAAATCCTTAACAACTCCACAACTATATATGTGAGTACAAACAACTCACATAAAAATAGAATTAAAAGGAAACTAGTCTAACAAGCTCCCTAATGAAATTTATTAGGTGTGAACACAGAAAAAACTAGTTAGGAAATTTCCTAAACCAATTAGGGCATGTTCACAATTACAACAACACCTCCCTTAAGTGAATGTCAGGGAATGAAAAACAACAAGCAAGGTGTCCAACTACTATACCAATAAGGTACCCAGTACAAAAAGAAGAAGGAAGGACTTACACTAGATCCCCCCAAATACAACTTCTTTAACACCAAACAATTCTCATAACTAAAGAAAACGAGAAGAGGGTAGATATTTTATAAAAAATATCAGCAATATGAGTAGTAGTGGGATCAAACTCCAGACAAACAACACCGTCCTAAATTAACTTGCGATTAAAGTACATGTGAACCTCAATATGTTTGGAATCCTTTGATGTTTAATTAGATTTTGAGAAATTTAAATGGAACTCTTATTATCACAACATATCAGATTAAGAGAATCCTATGAGAAGTAAAATTCATTAAGTATTTATCAAAGCCAAAGAGCTTCTTGACCATTCTTGACTATAATTTTGTACTCTACCCAGAAGATAAAGCTACAATAGTTTATTTCTTACAATTCCAAGCAATTGGACCTAAACCAAGGTGAAAGAAGAAGCCAAAAGTAGATCATCATGTGTCACAAAATTTGTCCCAATCTGAATCTTTTAACCCCTCAATATTAAAAGAGCCCTATGGTAAGTAGTGAATGGCATAATTCAAAGTCCCTAAATATAGTGCAAAATGCATTTGTTTGCTTTCTAGTGATTCTCACGAGGTTCATGTGAAAACCAAGAGACAAGGTTAGCGAAAAATGTTATATCGAGATGAGTGTGTGTCAGATACAACAAACTACCAACCAATTGTATAAAAAAACTAGGATCAACCAACTTATTTTTACAATCATTAGTCAATTCAATATTTGATTGGTTTGGAGTAGGTGAAGGATTACAAGTGGCCATGTTGAACTTTGGAAACAAATGTGTAGAATATTTATGTTGCCTAATGGAAATACCCTTCGAAGATTGAAGAACTTGGAGGATAAGAAAGTAGTGCAACAAAAATTTATTAAATCAAAATTTGCCTTCAACTTTTTTTGTATGTCCTAAACCATATAATCAGAACTACCAACAATGATTAGATCATCGACATATAATACCAAGATCAATAAATATTTACTACTTTTTGAAATAGAAACATTACGATTTGTCTCACAACGATGAAAGCCAACATTCAACGATAAATAATCCATTTTGTTGTACAAAGGTCATGAAGCATGTTTGAGACCTAAAGAGACTAACAAATCTTGTAAACAAAGGAGATCCCTCATGGATATCACCATGTAGGAAGGCATTCTTCATGTCCATTTTATAAATTGGACATTTACAAGATGCAATGAGGGAAAGAATAAAGCATACACAGTCCATTTAGACACAAGAGCAAAAGTATGAAAATAATATATTCGTTCAACTTGAGAAAACCCTTTAGCAACAAGGTGAGCCCTGTACTTATCAACAAAACCGTCAACTCAATATTCATTGTTATAGATCTATTTACATCTCATAAGTTTTCTTCCCTTAGGAAGAAGAACTAACTCCCAAGTATGATTCTTTAAAAGAGAAGAATGCTCATCCTGCATAACTTCATCCCATTCAAGTTTACCACTTGCCTTATAAAAATTAACTAGACCAGATGAAATATCTTGACTCAAAAGAGTGATTCCAAAAATTATAGTGAGTGTGACAAAATCAAAATCACGAGAAGTTTGAGGTCGGTACGATAAGAATCATTTGGATCACCTGTCAAGTCACTAGAAGACTGTAGAGTGGATTGAAGCCATTTGGGCATTTTTTGAGGAGGATGGGGAGAAAAAGTTGGCTGAGCAACATCCACATCAAGATGAACATTAGAATCGTAAAACATGTCCTCTGAATTAGGTATAGGAGAAGAAGGAGCATCAACATCCACAAGAGCTTAAAATTCATCAACAAGAATATATCTCCAATAGAAAATCTCATGGGTCACATGATCCAAAAGATGATATGCCTTCACATGTTCACAATGTCCAACGAATATAAGCTTGGTGTTCTTTTTATCCATGGATTTTCGTTTGTCGCCAAGAAAAACGTCCCATGTATTGCTTATGCAAACTCAAAAAAAATTATACATCATGTTTATCACCTAGCCATGCTTCCTCGGGAGTGACCCCTAAACTGATATGTGAGAAATTTTGTTCTGAATGTAGTTGGTACAATTTACATTTGGCCCAAAAATCAAGTGGTGAGTTCTTGGACCAAATTATGTAGCTAAACATCTCCCTTAGTGTGCATGATTTTTACGTGAGCTATAACACCATTTTTCTAAGGAGTGTAAAACATTGTATATTGATTCAAAATGTCATGATCAATACCAAAATATCTAAATGTGTTACTTATGTATTCCCCCCATTATGGGTGTGGAGCTTTTTAAGTGAATTCCCTAATTACTTTTTAACGAATGTTTTGAAATCCATGAAAATATTAAATATATCACTTTTATATTAAAAGAAATATACCCAAGTTCTTCTAGATAAATCATCAATGAATGTTAGCACATACTTTTCATCAAAAAATGAGTGTGAAGGAAAAGTCATTATGCCACTATATACTAATTCAAGAGGAGCCTTAGCTCGAATGGTTTGTCCCTTTGGAAAGGGGTATTGATGTTATGCGACGAAATTTGTTGCAAATATCTATACTTGAGGTAATCAAACGTCTCATGCCATAGTTTTCTCGCATAATCTGAGGGAGAAATTAGTGAAGATCATGTAGAAGTGTCAAATTTCTCAAAAAGATACAATCTCGAAGATGGGTCCACCATTCATGTAGCTACAATATCATTAGGATCATTTAGTTCCCTAATTACAATACCTTTCAGTGAGAATTCAACAATTTTCCCATTACTAGAATGATAAATTTGATAAATAGACAACAAATTTGAAGAAATTTAGGGAACATAAAGAATATCCTATATGAGACCATTTGGCATGTTAACAATACCAACTCCCAAAACATCAACAGAAGTAGAGTTTTGAATCAAAATTTGTGAAGTGTTGCATGTAGAAACTAAACTCAACAAACATTTAGAATGAGTTAGATGATGTGTGGCACCAAAATCAAAATCCACTTATCTATCAACAAAGAGAATGCTTGTGTAGATAGAGATTTCCATTCACCAATGTTGGAAGAAGATGATGGAGGTAGAACAAAAAGTTTATGTTGTTTCAAGGTCTTCTCTAGTGCTTTTATTCCCACAAAACATCTAGACTTGGGATGTTTTGTCTTGCTACAATGAGGACATGGATCA
The DNA here is from genome assembly GCA_019776745.2 of Taxus chinensis. Classification (NCBI taxonomy): domain Eukaryota; kingdom Viridiplantae; phylum Streptophyta; class Pinopsida; order Cupressales; family Taxaceae; genus Taxus; species Taxus chinensis. The sequence goes on from CM034153.1 coordinate 12,572,785, forward strand.
TATACCTTTTTTCTTAAAAGCCTTTTTCCCTTTTCTATAATTGGAAGGTTTAGGAGAATCAATGGTTTTAGGAGATTCAATGGTGGTAAGATAATTTTTTGGAGATTCTATAGGTTCAAATCTAGGTTTCCACTTAGGTTTCCATTTATCCTTCGAAGAGTTTGCTATCAATGTCTGACTAGATCTTGGTAAGGCATCAAGTGATATTAGTTTTGTTTATCCATGAGAGAACCTATCATAAAACAACTCAAATGAAGTCATTTGAAACTCGTCTCCTAAGGTATCCATTGTGGAAAAGAACGTAGAAGTGATTACAATAAAAGGACGTTTTAGCTTTGATAGAATTAAGAAAATACATTCATCATCTTTTTTATCTTGACCACTAGATTTAAATGGACTCCTAAGTTCCTTAATAAAAATTATAAATTCTTAAATGAAGGGGAATTTTAAAGGTGAACATGAGATCAATTCCATTTCTAGTTGTAATATTTTAGACTCGTTTATTTTGCCAAATATGTTTTCTAATTTCTCCGATACATCTTTCAGAGACTTGGCAATTGAGATTTGAAATTGAAGATTGTCCACAACATTCAGTTAAATAAGTCCTAGAGATTTGTCTTGCTTGCACACATATTTGTACTTGTCTTTTCAGTGGTGAATGTAGGTAGAGTTTCTTAGAAGACACTTTACATACCCCGTAATTTGAGAAACTGCTCCATTTTTGGTTTCCAAGCATGATAGTTTTTCGAATCGAAAGGTTTGAACAAACATATATCTATTATGTTCAAGGGAACATACAAGCAGGCGAAACTTCTGGACATCTTGATCAGAAAAAATTACCAACTCCCCCCAAAAACAATAATGGAGAAAATTTAGTTCTCGTAAAAAATCACTTTACAACAAACTTATTCCTCCAATAATTCCCTCCAAAAAATTCTTTAGGAGAATATTCTCAGTTTTTAAATATTCTCCAATCATTTTAAAAAAATCACCATTTATAAAATAAAACTAATTACCTCCAAAAATGTATCCCATAGGAGGAACATGTGGACTGAGTAATAAAATAAGTGGGTTAACTGGGAAAAAATGAGCTCGACAAACTCAAGAGAAAGATCAACCTCCCAAGATTTGAACTTGTGTCATTTTTAGTCTAATACTAACCTCAATAGTCAATTCTCCACGTAGAACTATGTAAACAAAATTAGAAGATATGATTTTTAATTTTATGTTAATTGAGAGAGTCAAATGAAAAAGAAAAAGGTCGCATGGATCCTTGCTAAGAAATTAGGGTATGGACCCTAAACGTAACTTAAAGTGGACAAATAACATATCAAATGAACGTGTCAACATTCAATCAACAAGATTTAGCTGCCACTACGATTCAAGGCATAAACAAATTTGAACACCCTTCAAGCCCAATAAAACAACCATGCCATTGTTGCCCATTAGGTAAAAGTGTTTAACAAGAAATTTATGACCAGCTCCAAGTCTAATGCCAATTTCAAGCTTCAAATGCTTAGGTACAACTGACCCTGAATACAAATAAAGGAGAATTAGGGTATTACCAAAGGGCGAGGCCGTGCTAAAAAATGGCTCTCAACTGAGTTAAAAAAATTGTGTTGGCTATGGAAAGCCAAATCTAAGTTGCCACAAAAGAAAACACCGCCTCCACATTACAAATATACCCAACAAATAAAAAATGTGAAGTCTTAAAAGAGGATATTAACGGGCTGGAAAAGTCTATGCATAAATAAAATGCTCAACTTGTTGAGAAAAGAAGACAACCATCCACCACAAGGCAAGAAAATGGAGCATCTCAACATGAACACAATGAATGAAAAAATCAAGCATCAATAATGAACCCGACTAAAGAGTTCGTTGGTTTATTAGATGAAAGCAAGTCTAAATATAGGAAGTTTCAAATCAAAAGAGTTGAATCTATGTTCAAAATCATCACTACATTTCATAAGAGGAAAACATGTTATATGAAGGACGTCATTGATACTCATACTTTAATTATTTCATGATTGTCAGTCCAGGGCGGTTTCCATGGTTGTTTGCAACAAAGAGAATGATTGAAATTATTTTAAGCATGCATTAACTACCGAATTCAACCAAATATTATTTCTAAACATGTTTGAGAAATGAATTCTATGATAAAACAAAGATTACTAAATTCACTAATTGAAATGTTGAAAGTGCTAGAAATCTTGTAACCTAGCAAATGTTGAATAAAAAAATATTTGAAAAAACAATCAATGCTTCCCTTCACATTGGGGAGGAGTGGCCCTTGCTCCTTCCCTCTAAAGAGGACTGATTATTTGCAATAACTAACTACTAATTAACTAACACATTTCTACGAGAACAATTGCTTTTTAAGGAGCTACAAATTTGAAATAACAAGTGTGTATCGCACTTAGATTAGATTTTTTCTTGTTAACTCCAAGTGGAGTCCTTGATTAATGCTCAACTAAGATGATTTAGCGATTTCAGAGGACTCAAAGCTCATGCATTCAAATCCCTTGAATAATGGTGACTATGAGTTTATGTTGTCCATTTTTCCACATTCTCACTCAAACTTGATGTTAATTTGGACTCTCATAAACTACGTGAGTCGCATGATGACTAGATGATAATACGCATTCAATTCTCCTTTCATCATGTAACCTATGTGCTGACTATATCAACTCTTCTCCTTGATGTCCAAATCCTTTACTTCCTTCATCTGATTCTTGTGCTTCCATAACACGAGTTTTGTGCAAATACTAAGGTGATTCCTACACTCCAAAGTGATTCCTACACTAATGCTTGAGTGAGTCCTGCACTAGGTTATGTATGAGTCATGTGCTGGGCTTAAGACATGTCTTTCATCCACGTTGTTAGCGCATATACAAATTTATTTCAACTCATTGAAAGAAGCATATATAAGATGAAAATGAACAAGGTTTATGCACAAAACTTCCTTTTAAATATATTAAAATATTAATTACAGAATGCTAATATCAGTCTTAGTAAAAAATGATGAACAAAAATGGGGTTTACATAGCAATTAACAAGGTTCATCATTATACAAACATAGAACACAACTAAGACGACCAAGGCAAGAAGATCCATGCAAAAATTCAACCATAAGAGTCATTGAATCCAAATGAGATTGTGTTGAAAGAGCCAATACAATTCAAACAAGACAATAACAAATTCTCCAATTCTTAGTAGAATGTTGATCTCACTTCTAATACAACTCCAAATGTGCACCAAAAACAAATAGGGAGGATAACACATGAGAGATCTACTTACTTTGATACTATATGGGAGCAACTTAAAGGATCGTTGTTGACTGAATAAATTACTATAATTATCATAGGCGCATGAGAACATGGCACACAAGAAGGGGGCACGTGGGCATGCATAGAAGTTTGGTGAAAGAAAGGTGCACCTAGGTAAGACAAAGTTCAGGACTTAGTCGTTTTTGCATGTACGGGCTAAAGATAGGATGGAGAGTGGAGCATGCATTGGATAAAGATATGAAGACTTCAAGAATATGTGAAGGCTATTTTTGGAACGTGTGGAAGATCAAGAGTCGTGCAAAGTCTAAGCTAATAATGAGATTAGATTTGGATTTAATTATAGATAATCTATTATTAGGCGAAGCTTACATGCTTCTTTAATTATCTTTGTAGTGGCGCGTGGCTCTTTTGTGCATGCAACCTATTTTGAGAGTGCATGGATGGTGAAGGGAAAGTCCCCACCCCTATATATATATGTATTGATTTGCACATATTAGAGATCATCATGGTATGATTATATGTAATAGAGTTATGCTACTGGTTTATGATTGCGCATGACTTATTACAATATTATGTATGTATTCAGTTACTGGTTTGTGATGATTGAATATAATGGATCATTATGGATGGATATTGATTGTTGATGTCTCTAATCATGGTACTTGTATGTTGAATTTGATCTTAATTGTTATCTGAACCATTATGTTTTTATTATTATGTGTGTTTCCAAATTGATATTTGATTGATAGAATGGGATATCCACTTTGATTATGGTTATTATGTACATGCATGCTAACACCCTGGTAAGATAGTAATAAAGAAGGACTTGGTACCTTTGCGTGCTTCGAGTGAGCACTCAGATATGTCTGAGTGATGTGTCAGCACATCTAGGGTTTTGAGTGGAAAAGTAAGACTACATTTTGGTTCTGTTGTTGGGACCTCTTTTTAAACTGCTTACCACGATGTTGTATGATGATGGCATATCGGTTAATTCTTACGGCTATTGAAGATTTGGTTATTGATGGACAAGATCAGTTTACAGGAATAAATGGTTTTGGACCTAATTTTAATGCTCATGCATGGGTTGAAGAACATCTTTATCATGAGATTTATGAGACGTTATTTTGTTGTTTTCCAATAGAGTTGTACGAGTGGTTTTCCACATATGCATCAAAGAAAAGCTGTAATTACCAACCAAGGATCTGGACACAGGAAGAGTATCAAGCTTTGTTTGATACAAATGAACCTTGGATGCGTGTTGTAGATCATTGGTGGGCTAGTGTTATACATAGTTATACATTGGAATATGTCATGTCTACGTATTCTTGTCCAGAACATTGAGTTTTAATTTTCGCGTGAGCCTAGAGGATCTTACATTCGAGTTATTCCTTTGTCCATTAAGATCTTGATGGTGGTACTGAATTTAGAGCACATACTGATGGCCAACTAAAAAAACCACTGTGCACAAGGGTAGGAGCAGGTGTGGTGAAATATGATAGACCTTGCGGCAGAAAGGCAGAGAGAAAGGCGACTTAAGTATAATGAGGTGAGAGAGAGGGAATTGGCGAAGAAGCATGAAATTGAGGAGTTTGTGGAGTTGCAGAGCATGATTTCTTGTGAAGGATTTGAATCTCACGTGGAGGACATGGAGCCAGAGCATCAAGATCTCCCCCACTTAGAGAAGCACAATAGAGAATCCCCTCCAACTTCTAATGAGAGCACATCTAATGAGGAAAGATTAAGGACTGCGGGCGCACATCTGATCCCACCTGGTGACCTAGCCCTTGTTCTTGGTGTTTGAGTTCCAAAATTAATTATTGATAAACAAACGAGTGTAGGTAATCTAGTGGCTTCAGGTAGATATCATTTTCCTTTGAATATAGAAGTGCATCAAGCAACACAAACATCTATGTAATCTCAAGTGACATCATCTTTTCTGTTTGGAGGACCGATTGAAGGAATATTTTCTATCATGTCATCAAGACAAAGTGTGGGCGCGCAGAGCATTAGAAACACGTCTAGAAGTACTAAAACTTCACAGACTATGGGAGTTCAGTTTAGTACTATTGTTGGGACGTAAGGAATTACATCCACTAGTTTGGCGTCCGTTACTGGAGGATTATGAGGTGGTTTAGGAGGATCAGGAGGCTCAGGATCAAGTGGATCAGGTGGTTCTGGTGGTGGAGGAAATACTAGTGGGGGTTTTGCTTCTAGATCTGGTAGACAAGGTCCGCACCCTCATCAACCTCAGCATGTGTTTTATGAGATGTCTCTTCACTTGCTAGAATATAGGGGTATTGAAGATGTTGTAAAACATGTACACAACTGCGAGTTCCTATGACACGCTAAGGGAATAATCACTCGAGATAGAAAGGTGATTTAGTTTGCTACTACTCTACAAGGGCGTGCACATAGCTTGTATAGAAAGTATGACCCACACCACACTGTGGTGGATTATGATGCTTTGTGCTCTATGTTTCTAGTCGAGTTCCATATCCCTAAGTTTGAACAAAAAAGTATCAACGTGCTTAAGGACATTAAGTATGGCTTATTAGAAAGTGTTCGGGATTACGACGCACGTTTTAAAACTTTGATTTCAATGTTGACTTATGACATACATCCTAGTCAACATGCACATTGGTTTGTTGGTGGGATGTTGACTCCTTTCAGAAGGGTGCTATCTCATAAGATCTTTGTAGATCTATACGATGCTTTGGAGGCAGCCCTATGCATTGAGGTAGTTGGGAGTGTGGAAACTAGAGTAAGCCTATTTTTAGAAGCACAAAATATAGCTATGGTAAAACAATTGGAGAAACTCTCTGCTAATTCAGCTCATGAGACACATACCAAGATATGGTATACATATTGTGAGGTTAAAGGGCATATTAAGGATCATTGTCCTAATAAGTATGTGTGCATCATGCTACTATGAGATTTTTCATTTAGACCATGATGCGGGTAGATGTGCCCTTTTATAACACGCTATCCGGAAGAATGTGTCCATGTATTGTAAGATTTATAATACTCATACTCATGACACTGTTAATTACAGAGTTATAGATCATATGCATGAAGCCATTGAAACTGGTGTGCGCCAGACTTGTGTAGTGGGTAAACTAGTATGCATAGTAGATAATGAGGATGATGAGGATAATAACCTAAATTTTAACCACACTGAAGGTATACGCAAGGTAATGGAAACAACAGATGAAAATGCCTGTGCATACCACGAGCTCATGAAAATAAAGAAGGTTAACATTAGAAAAAATGTTAAACCTAAGGAAGTGATTATTAGTGGTTATTGGTCTGAGTAGGAGGTAGAAAAGATTATTGAGTTGTTTCATGACTTCTAGGACTTATTTCCACAGGGATATCGTGAATTAAAAGGAGTGCACCCTTCGTTAGGCAAGATGTGAATCAAACTTAAAGAAGGCGCATGCTGAATTAGGAAGAGGTCATACATGATGAATCCTAATCTGCATGTCAAGGCGAAGGAAGAAATTGATAAGATGTTGAAGTTTGGTATTATTGAGCCCATTAAGGAGTTTAAGTAGGTTAGCTTGATGGTAATAAGCATAAAGAAAGATGGCAGGATAAGGATCTGCATGGACTAAAGAGAGTTAAATGTTGCATGTGTTATTGATCCTTTTCCCACCCCATTCACAGAGGAGATCTTGGACGGAGTTGCAAGGTGCAATATTTACATTTTGGTTCCATTACGCAAAGATATAATGGAAGAATCTCTTGGTGGGATTGGAAGTGGTCATTATGTTGGAGATGCCACCGCGTGTAATATTTTGATGGTCTATGCCTAGGAAGTAAAGGAAAAGGGTAAACTAGTATGCATAGTAGATAATGAGGATGATGAGGATAATAACCTAAATGTTAACCACACTAAAGGTATGCACAAGGTAATGGAAACAACAGATGAAAAGGCTTGTGCATACCACGAGCCCATGAAAACAAAGAAGGTTAACATTAGAAAAAATGTTAAACCTAAGGAAGTGATTATTAGTGGTTATTGATCTGAGTAGGAGGTAGAAAAGATTATTGAGTTGTTTCATGACTTCTAGGACTTATTTCCATAGGGATATCATGAATTAAAAGGAGTGCACCCTTCATTAGGTAAGATGTGAATCGAACTTAAAGAAGGCACATGCTGAATTAGGAAGAGGTCATACATGATGAATCCTAATCTGCGTGTCAAGGCGAAGGAAGAAATTGATAAGATGTTGAAGTCTGGTATTATTGAGCCCATTAAGGAGTTTAAGCGGGTTAGCTTGATGGTAATAAGCATAAAGAAAGATGGCAAGATAAGGATCTGCATGGACTAAAGAGAGTTAAATGTTGCATGTGTTATTGATCCTTTTCCCACCCCATTCACAGAGGATATCTTGGAAGGAATTGCAAGGTGCAAGATTTACATTTTGGTTCCGTTACGCGAAGATATAATGGAAGAAGCTCTTGGTGGGATTGGAAGTGGTCATTATGTTGGAGACTGTATACAAGGATACTAAAGAATATGTCAAGGTGTGTAACCATTGTCAGAGCCTTGGGAAGATTGGAACCAGAGTTGAAATGTCTTTAAGGCCTATTACATGTGTTGAACCTTTTGAGAAACAAGCGATTGACTTTGTAGGTCCTATTTCCCCACCCACGCATAGGGTTGACATGTGTTATATTATAACTTGTACAAACTATCTGACAAAGGGGGAAGAAACAACACCTACAAAGGATTGCACAACATCTACAGCTGTGATATTTCTATGGGAAAACATTATCAATAGGTATGGATGTCTATTGAGCTTGACAAGTAATAAAGGCACTCATTTTCTTAATGAGACCATCAGAATTCTTTTGGCCGAGTTTATGGTGGCACACCATAAGACAACACCCCATCACCCATAGGCCAATGGAACTGTGGAGGCTTTCAAGAAGATATTAGGACATACATTGATGAAGATTTTTGTTGTTGGAAGAAAATACCGGGATGATAAAGTCTTTGTTGTACTTTGGGCATACATGACCACTTACAAGAGGTTGAATAAGGCCACACCCTTTCAAGTTGTGTTTGGTGGGTAGGGTGTATTTCCTGTTAAATTGATGTTGTCATCCCTGTGTAGTGTGCATGCAGGAGGACTAGATGATGAACAATTTGTTGAGGAGCGCATAGACAATCTAATGCAGTTGGATGAGCGGCACGCAATTTCTCGGTAGAGATAGAAGACATAAAAGATTAGACAGAAAGAATGACATGATAGGCATATCGGGAATAAAACATTTGAGGTGGGAAAGATGGTTCTTCTCTATGATTCAAAGTTTGTGAGCCACCTATAGAAATTGAAAGTTCATTGGTTGGGACCCTCTGTAGTAACAAGGATATTGGAATCAGATGCTTTCCAATTACAGGCGTTGGATGGCACTTTATTGCCCAGTTACTTCAATGGGAGTAGTTTTAAAACCTACTATAAATAAGTCTTCTTGGTGTTTGTAATAAGGCAATATTGCCACTTAGATTAGATTTCCCTTTAATGCATTTTTATTTATATGTGTTTCCTTTCATCATTGTTATGATCTGTCAATTTAGTTCAGTCTTTCATAGTAATAAGCATGCTTGCACCATGGGAGATGATTACTATCTATTAGATTCATACGTAGAGGACCGCACATACTTTTAGTGTGGGGTGGATTGGAAAGGATAAGTGATTGGTGTTATATTGCAAAATGGTGTGTGCAAAGAAAAATGTGCTACAAATAATGAGAAGGATGGTGATAATAAGGAATGAGGAAGATTTCTCATATTGAAGACCATGCATGGAAGGATGGTCACACAATGTAAAGTGAGGTAGGCAGCAACATGAGAAACTATTTGGAATGAGGCACAATGGTTGATGTACTTTGGCGAATAGAGTCGTGCGTAAAGAAGTCTATGACCGAGAAGTAGTGGGCATCACCATAAGGATTGCGAGAAGAAAGCATGGAAAAAGTGGAAAATCAGGGTGTAATTAATGTTGAGTATGGTGGTAGGTAGAGAGCAATTAATGTAAAAAAATTTGAAAAAATTATATACATACAACTTGCAATATCATTTTTACCTTGCATGTTGAAGTTTTTGAGCTTTAGAGTGTTACGAAGAGCAATTTAATTGCGAGAGTGTGTGAAGAGGATTTGCAGATATCGAACCAAGGTTATTTGTGCACAACCATTGATGGAGCTCCATTAGAAGGGTGTTTGAGCAAGGAAAGGGCGTGTAGAGAGTCGATTTATGAGCTTGGGTTTGAGGAAAAGCTAGGGCATGCATGTTTGAGTTACAACGATCAAATAGAGTGCAAGAAGTGTTCTAGATTATCGCAAAGGTACCCAAAAGATCACCTGGAGTAGCTACTTAAAGTAAGAAGCAAAAGGAGGTGGAAATAGAAGTCGAGAATGTGCCCAAGAGCAAATTTTTACAAATGTAGTACCCAGAATGTGTAATAATGGGGTGAGATTGGGAGTATCGCATAAGAAGGAGCGAGGTGAGTGATTACAACCACCACACTAGCACAAACTCAAATGAAATCAATAAGGAGCTTACAAGGAAGATAAATTGGTGCACGACGGATGATAAGTTGTTCTATGATGATACTAGGAGGAAGACCTTGGAGAAAATTGGGGTTTTGCAAGTTTACGAGCTCCCATATTTTGGAAAACTAGAAGGAATTTACCAGTGGCTAATGTCAAGGGTCCATGAGAGCTTATTTTATTTCGTTGGCAGAAACGTTAGGCTCACTGAGCCTTTCTTTGGAAGGCTTACTAGATCAAGGAGCTCGAGCATAGAGATTGCTAGTGATCTGCAGGATTATGTAAACATAGAAGCCATTGAATAGGAGTGGAAATATCAGAAGGAAGGGTGCGTGATGCTCATAGCTAAGGTAAACAATCCAATCATTAAGATTGTAGCACTCTTATTGACAAAATTTAATGGCCAGGAAAGATGGGGCGCAATGAATAAAATATGGCTATATATTACAAAGAGGATGATGAAAGGTATTGTGTATAACCTGACATCGTTTATAACTGAGATTATTATTGAGGAAGTGAAAAAGGGGATAAGATCATTTGGGGTGCTATCCTTTTGTTAATTTTATTTTCTGAGATTGGGGTTCCAGATGGCCCAAAGGATAAAGTTTGGCAGTATCCGGAGGAGAAGAAATCACTTGCAGAGAGGTTTTCCAAGTACACTTGTGATGGGTCTGCTGGGGGAGCATATAAGAACATGTTAGAGATATGGTACAAAAGGTTGCGCAAGGCATTTGAAAATGAATGACACATCCTAAAGGACCTACCTCCCATAATTGAGGGAGAGGTGAAGTTTGCAGTATTTCAACATTATTTTGTTGGTAGGTTTAGAATGAAGACTGGATAATGGGGTCCATGGTAAAAACTTCCCTATGCCTTCACCGCACGATACTTCCAGGCCTCTGTCAACCATTTCTCAAATGCATGCAAATTAAGTTTTGATGTCGATAAAGTTGATTGTGAGTACCACACTATTCGAAAGACTTACATCTATCCAAGTAATCTTGTATGCATAGAAACAATGATCTATGATGATATTGGAATAAACTCTATGAGTTTGGAAATTGGGAAGGTGGCATCGACTAAGGTGTATATCTACCATAAGCCCAAGTTGAAAAAAGGTAAATACATTGAGAATGATTTCAGGCTCCCTGAACTACCTAAGGGAAATAGATGGTTGGAACAAGGCAAGAGCATGTGCTTACTCCTCCTCCATCAGAAGAAGAAGAATTTAACAAAGAATTGGAGGATGTTGGCACGTTGGATCATGGCTCAAGGAAGCAGTTGACTGTAGGAGAAAAGAGAATGCACGAGGCAACCCCTTCCAGACAAGAAGAAGGTAGAGAAGTGAGAGAGGAGACAAGCACGGTAAAGATGGAGATAGGTGAGGGTGCAAAATACCAGCAGTTCTGAAGAGTGTCGAGAAAAACAAGGCCACAAGATTATGATGGGACCCTCATCCATTGAAGCACAGGACATCCCCTGTAAAACTCATAGCCACCTAGGAGAAGAATAGGTACAAGTATGTGCCCACTAAGGATAATGAGGAGGAGAAGTAATATGAAAGAGCACATATCATTGTGGAGACTCCTATTCTTAATGATAACATAGAAGAACATCAATAAGAAGAGTTACAACATAATAAGGGGTGTATGAAGAGTATGAAGAGGTAGGTGGCACCACAGGAGAAGAGAAAGAAAAAGATAAGGGTGAACCATCTGATGAGCCTACTAGAGAATATATGGGTGCGTGAGGAGAAGGGATGAAACTTGATGCTAAAGTATGCATTCTAAAGGGTTGTCGTTTAGGGAGGAATAAGGGTGAAGAGATGTACAAGACACCTACACTTGGGTATATTGATGACCCCTCTAAAATCATTCACACCAAGTTTCAAAGTAATTTGGATCCTGAGAAGCTATATGGGTGGGAGTTAATGGATCTAGAAGCAACAAACATGTGCACGCGGAAAAAATTATCTTCAAGCATGCAGGATCATATTGATGAACCTGAGTTCGTTGTGAAGGAGGATGCATGTATAAGGAGGAAGATGAAGAAGAAATCTCAAGCCACGCACTAGACAGTTAGGTCAACATAATTTACAGACGAACATACAAGTAATGCCTTGAATAAGATGACAGCTGAAGTGGTGCATAGAAATGTGGATAAGGCGGCCACACTCAGGACATTACTGGAAGATAATAATATTTTGAAGGAACAAGTAGAGAATTTGAGGGAGGGGCAGAGAAAAGATAAGGAGATGAAGGAGAAAATTTTGTATTTTGCAGCAAAAATTGGGGGGGAGATCATACAAACATATCCAAAATTTGATGCACTTACAAACTAGGACTACCCCTCCTATTTACACTTCTTACAGCATTGTGTCCACCTTCTCCTTGAAACAAAGTCATGCACGCTAGAGGAAACAAAATAAATGGCCACACAGAAAGGAAAAGGAAGCTGTAGTAGAAAAGGAAAGAACAAAGAAATAAATAGGGCACAAAATAGTTGAATATGATGCCTTACTACAAATAATTAAGGCAGAATTGAAGAAGGTAAACTTGGCCCTGAATATGTGTGCAGATCTTGAGCCGATCATTAAAACAAAGATATTGGTTGAAGAGAATGAGGTCCTTGTCACCAAGAATAATGATATTTTGGGAAGTGAGGAGAGGCTTACATTGATAGCAGAGAAGCGTGATGCACTCACAGTAGCTCGGGATCGTCACAAGGAGAAATTAAAAGAACTTGGGAAACTGATAGCACGGAGAATTGACGTGATGGACGGTATGACTTCAGGTTTGGCGAATGTTCTCAAAGTGTTGAAGAACAAGGGTGAAGGCATGAAAATGGATGAAATAAAAGCTATGCTTGGGGAGATACCATAAAATGAAAAGAAGGGACTCGATGATTGGAATAAGCTAGAAGCAAACATTAAGAATGGTACCCTGAATTATTACTGCCGGAAGTAGAAGAACGCGCTTAGGTGATGCATTTTTTTCATTGATTCTGTTAAGTATTATTTATTCTTTAATTATTTGGAGAGATAAGGTATGAGTACCATTGCCGAGGGCAGTAATGACATTAGTGTGGGGCAATGTTGACCAGATAAATTATTGCTCAAGTATCAGAGGCGTGTGAGAATAGGGAAAATAGGAAGGAGCTGCGTGGGTGCACGTCGAAGTTAGATGAAAGAAAGGCGTGCTTGGGTAAGACAAAGTTTTGGACTTAGCTATTTTTACATGTACGAGCTAAATATAGGATGGAGTGCAGAGCACACATTGGATAAAGACATGAAGACATCAAGAATATGCAAAGGCTATTTTTGGAACATGTTGAAGATCAAGAATCATGTAGAGTCTGAGCTAATAATAGGATCAAATCTAGAGTTAATTATAGATAATCTATTATTAGGCAAAGTTTGCATGCTTATTTAGTTATCGTTGTAGTGACGCATGGCTATTTTGAGCATGCGACCTATTTTGAGAGTGCACGGGCGGTGAAGGGAAAGTCCCACCCCTATATATATATATATATATTTATATATATTGATTTACACATATTAGAGATCATCATGGTATGACTATTTGTAATAGAGTTATGTTGCTCTTTTATGAGCACACATGACTTATGACAGTATTATGTATGTATTCAAATACTAGTTTGTGATGATTGAGTATAATGGATCATTATGGATAGATATTGATTGTTGATGTCTCTCGTCATGGTACTTATATGGTGAATTTGATCTTAATTGTTATCTAAACCCTTATGCTTTTCTTATTATGTGTGTTTCCAAATTGAGATATGATTGATAGAATGGAATATGCACTTTTATTATGGTTATTATATACATGCTAGCACCCTGGTAAGACCGTAATAAAGAGGGACTCGATACCTTTGCATGCTTCAGGTGAGCATTCCGATTTTTCTGAGTGATGTGTCAGCGCATCTAGGGTTTTGAGTGGGAAAATAATACTACCATCGTACAAAAAAACCAACGAAGGGTTTACACACAAATACTCAGAAATTGATTAAAAATAAGTAATTGCACACTAAAAACTCACCAATATTATTCAACAAAAAAACATGTTCCCACATCTCAGAACAAGTGAGTAAATAGGTTGCAAACAAGATTATCCCCACCTTAGAAATAATTAGACAATCTATGTTGGTAAATAGGGATATCTCCACAAGTATAAGGATAGTGTAGACACTAAATCACACACTTGGCTACATTTCTAGGTTCTAATCACATACCACAATTCATATGATTCCTAAGCAAGAAAAATAGTAATTGACATCTATCTTTAGCCTCTTTTTCTATCTTTTTCGTTGCCTCTTTGGTCTTGCACACCCCACTGCCCAGTACGATCTTCATTACTTTATCTTTATTGACTCTGAACACCAGCGCCCAGGCGCCCTCATCCCCTTTGGTAGCCACCAACATCTTTGTATCTTGCTTGCCTCTTTTGGGCCTCTTTTATCTTTTGGGCATCTTATTTTCTTATGTGTCGGCCTTTTAGTTTTCTATTACGAAATTCAAACAAGGGAATCGTATAAATACAAAGTTATGTGACCATAATAAAGGACCAAACTCTAAGCATATATTATCACCACCTAAGGTTGCATCCAAAGGAATTCTAAGAGCATTCAAACATCCATCTAGCACTCACTGAAGGGACAAGGGACTGGATTTTTTGCATAGGAGGGGAAGTTCATTTTTTCATCCATGCATCTACTTACATAGCTACAACTAGTTATTGCTCGCTACCAAGTGCATCTTGCACAAGATCTTCCTAGGGTACAATTCTACACACATGCACATAGAACTACATTGAGTCTCATATTTAGGGCAATGCTCAATTGTAAGTTCACTCTGTCAGATGATCATCGGGGTCATCCCGACTCCCAATTTGCATCTTTTTCTTTTTAGGACTTGATGTGTTTTGAGGTTTTACATGAGATCATTTGTTTTGCAGGCTATGGGAAAAACTTTGTGGATATAGTGCGACACATAGGCAACCAACATTGACCATAAATGACAACCTCATGACACAAAAAAATTCAAATTCTAACCATTTTCATAGTCATGAGCATCCATCAAAGGTCTCTAGCACTTAGGCACCCTTGACCCATTCCAGGTGCCCTGGTCCAATTTATTTTGGTAGTTCCATAATTTTATGAGTGTGCTTTTGATAATTCCCTCATCTTATTCATTAGTTTCTCCAATCCATAATACTTCAGGATCAATTGCGAAATCAGCTAAGTCTTTTATTCCCTGTCTTGCACCTGGGGTTTTATATTTATTAGTTTATTGCTTGTGTTCGATCTATGTTATAGTGTTTATTCATCATATGGAACTCTGCAATATCTTAAGGTTTTACAAAATTACATTTTTGTTAAATCATTTGGTGAAACCATCCTTAATCGAACTCCTTGCCCTAGGATCCTCAAAACCCTAATGGATAAAGATAGATATTCCTCTCCTAGGCAAGTTATATATCATGTTAGTGTAAATCCTATTCTTGATGAGGTTTTTGAGGTTGAGCTAAATTATCTTTATCGTAATGTTCAATTTGATGACAACATTCAAAGATTATTTCTTGCATACGAGCCCAACATTCCCACTAGTTTTTGTAACTCTAGCGTGAGCATGCTTTTACCGTACCAAAACTTCACTTAATGTTCTCCATGTTCTTCCATAGGCACTCATGCTACTCCTCCTTATTCTCAACTTATTATAGTAGTACATAGCACTATTATAGATGTTATGTTGGGTCTTGCTTATGACAATGTAGATAAAAAGGATGTTACTTCCAATGTTGAAAATGTACATGTGCATGATGATGTTCTCATACTAGTTAAGATGAATGTAAAGTTTTATCTAATGTTTCTTCTACTTTTGAAAATATTTCCCATGATTGCAAAGATATATCACATGATAGTTCTTCTCCTACTTCTCTATATGCTAATGACTCTCTTGATGAAATACTTGCATGCAATTTTTTTTTGATAGTGATGTTGATTATATTTATGATCATGAACATGTTAGTGAGGATGTTACTTCTCTTCGAACCATTGAATGTGAATTTTCCACTCCACTGTCTTCTACTTATAAGGTTGTTTCCAATAGCATTCATGAGTATTTTACCACTCATGTTAGTTCACCTCTTATCATTTCCTCTAAATCTACTCCTAACATTTATGTCAATATTCCATGTTCCTCTCCTCCTATTCCACCTATTTCTTCTTCTTCTCCAAATGTTCTTCATGTTGTTTCTACCATTGCTACTAGTACACCTCCTCTTATTTCTTTTGTATCTACATCGAGCATTCCCATAGCGTCTTCAACTTCCACTTCTACTTATCACATCCCCATGATCACTCACAATGGAAAACATCAACCTCTTCATGTGCCTCTCACTTCTTCTACAGTTCCTTCACACGATATTTTTATCACGCATGCATGTTGTTGGCCATTTGCAATCTCAAGTTCAATCTCTTACTCTCGAAAGCAAATCCTACTATGATTCCATTGATAATAACTCTCTTCATGGCAATCCTATTCCAAAGAAAATTCACAATTCAAATTTTCCTAAGGACTTTATTATGCCTTCCTTTTCATGTTTCAATGGCACTGGCAATCCATATTTGTATTTTAAGCATTATCATTTAGCTATGGCTTCTTATTCGAATGATCGACTGTTACTAAAATATTTTTGTCATAGTCTTGTTGATGATGCTCTTCAATGGTACACTCATTTTCCTTATGGATCTATTAGTACATATTGTGAAATGGAAGATGTTTTTCTTAGACACTTCACATTTAACAATGGTCCTAGAGTTACACATGATTGTTTACCTAGCTCACAGGAAGGAAAGAAAGAACCCATTTCAAATTACATTTTACGCTTCAATTCTTGCATGCATCAATTATTATTTCAGTTTGTTGATCTAGAAAAGCAATTTATCTTTTGTTGTGGCTTGATTCGTGCATTTAAATAAAATTTACAATATGATACATGTGAATCATTTATGCTTATATGTGATAAACTCGTTGATCTAGAACAAAATTTAATTGTTGCATGTGTTATGGAACCCCCTTCAACTCCTACTATTACATCGTCTTATATTTCTTCTTGTCTTCCATATGTTAAGTGTCCTTTAAGGTCTCCATCTCCTCCACCTCGCAAGCATGTTCCATCCCCTCCATGACATAAGTGTCCTCCACCACATTGATCTCCACCTAAGTCTTCTCCATCTCCTACTTGAGATCCATTGTATTTATCGCATGTTGTTAATCCTCATGATGTTTTGTGTTTGTCACTCTATACGTGCTTAATTATCTCACCCTCTAATCAACATCCTCCTCCTCATCGCTTACA
Source organism: Taxus chinensis (assembly GCA_019776745.2). NCBI lineage: Eukaryota > Viridiplantae > Streptophyta > Pinopsida > Cupressales > Taxaceae > Taxus > Taxus chinensis. Next base: position 12,590,015 of record CM034153.1, read on the forward strand.
TCACCAATACGACTGCCCTTATTGTAATTTCCACCACATTAATGGCCACCATGATAATTATTGGTGTGCCCTTCATGAAAAATTTCAACAATTATAAGACAAGGGTATCATTTCCTTTGGCTCTCACTCTTGTGTGCGGTCTCGTTCTCCAATTCCACACAAGTGTGCTTCCACTTCTATCCACTTATCGCCTCCACCCACTATTACAGTTGTCATTCATCTACCACCTAAGATCATTATACATGCACAACCTCCATCTAGCTCATTTGTTGTTGCATCATATCATCCTTCTCGCGGTGCTACTACAATTCATTAGCTTCCTAAGTCATCGGTATATGTGCTTCCTACCACTACATCTCCCATCATTGGCATCATTTCATCCAACATTCAATTTGGATCTTACACTCATGTTACCACCGCTTCACATGCTTCCACTATTCCTTGCATGCCTCTCCATATTTGGTAGGTGATTTCTATACGATAACCTCATTACCCTACGATGCACTCTAGTTCCACGGTTCATACTCGACTGCTGAGGGTCTAAATTTGAAATGAACCTCACCACATTCACACTCTTTACACTTTATGCTTCATTGATCTATCTATTTAGAGCACACATTTCATACCATTTCCTAATGACACACTCTTGTTCTATGGTTCATTCTTGACTGTCGAGGGGTCTTTTATAAATGAACCCCATCTCATACATACTCATACACATCTACTCGGGGGGCACGCTGCTCCTATCACACTCACATTGCATATCATTCCATCTCACTTATCCACAACATACTGCATATCTTGGTTTCACATACTCTTGTTTACTTATAATAGTTACATGCACACTTTATTTCAAATGCTAGATGGATACTTTGTATGTCATTATATTTTCTATATACATATGCACGTTCACTTGTTCTCTAGTTGTGAATGTAGAATTTACACAGATCTTTACACGTAACATGGATGTTTGGTACTGCACCTCTTACCAATCCCACTGAGGCTCCTGGGGGCATCTACTTTCCTACCTTTACACACTACAGGTGTTATTATTTCATTTTATACTACTTCTTATTCTTACTAGAACACTACTCTATCAATATATACACGTCTTGACATACTTTCTATCTTTCTAACATGCTAACGGTTGCTTCATGTGTAACATTTGTCCTGTAGGAGCTATTTGCCACCATGGTTATTTGATACTTTGTTTGCTCTTGTCTTATATTATATGCCATTATTTGTGGGTTATACCCTATGTCTTGCTTGTTCATTGCTTGTATGATTTTGGCCACATCAGCCCTGATTGTTTTGTGACATTGTGAGCGATGTACCATGTTTGAAACCCAGTTTTTACGGTCTACATTGCTTGCACTATTTCTTGTCTACATTGTCTTCTTGCTTGCTAGATTACACACTGTCTTCTATATGTGTATTTGTCTTGTTTACACTAACACTTGCTTCTAGCCACTTTATTTGTGTATGCTTTGGTTTTTACCAATCACATTCCCCCCCTCAAGGGTAATAGTTTCATATCAGCATCCTTTCCTCTCCAATGGGTCACATCCTCCTAGCAGCGTCGCATGCACCCTAAATGAGGGGGGCATACATTGGGTGAATCAACCACCCCATACACTAGTACATAATTATAGTTCAAGCCTATAATGTATAGGAACAACACAATCTACAGTTACATAAATTACATAGTTTCTGACTTGTGTCCTTAACACAACACAAACTCCAGTGCCCAGATACAAACATTAGCACTTGGGCACTCTTGACCTTTCCTGGGTGCCTATGATTAGGGGGCAATTACAGTTACTGTTGTAAATACCTAAAATCCACCTACGTAGTTTTAGTATTGTTAGCAAATGGATTTGCACGCATACAAATGACATGCAACAGTCAGGGGACAAAGTCCCTCCTCGATGAAGGTGAGGCTACCTTTATTGAAAACCAAAACTATATTTTCATCTATAAATTCAAAATTGTATGTGTGGGGTGTTTTGGGACATCGAATGGAAAGAAGTGTGAATGAGGGAAATGGAATGGAATGAAGGAAAGAAATGGAAAGGAATGGATGGAAGGAATATACAATAGTTAGGTAAAAAGAGAGCCTAATAGTGTATAGAGGAAGAACAACAATGACTAACAAACTCAAATAAAATTGAATTTGAATCAACTAAACAAGAATAAATGAAAGGAAACACACATGAGTAAGTAAATATCTTATCTTAATCACTATGAACAAGAACAATAAATTAATAATGTTGAGAATGAGATCAAAGATAGTATTCGCATGCAAGATTTAAACACTAACATATAATGAACATAAGAACATCAAATGCTACAAGAGATAATGAATGAGACACAAAGTTCATATTTCATTAACTCTCCAAAATGTCTTCACAAAAGAACACAGTTTCTTTCTTCAAACAAATCTTGTACAAAATTATTCTTCTCCTCCCTCAAAGTCGCCCTTTACAAATGAGCCCCTAACTTCCTTTTATAACCCAAAAATTGGTTACCATGTAGTTAGGGTTTACATGAACATTAAATTAGGGCACCTTAAGTGACTTTGACATTTTCAACTAACTTTTAAAAAGTAACTTGAACTTATAAATCACTTAAGTGATCAAAAGTATGCTAAAAATGAGTTTAATAATAACATCACTTTAAAATACCACATTAAAACATAAAACAAGACCCAGTGCCTTATCCATTAAAGTGGGGTCTGTCTATCTCAATCATATGAGAAATGGACACTCCCACTTAGTTAGATACCAAAATGTTATCTCCTCATCCCTTTGGTGAAATTAGGATTTTTCACCTTTTCCAATTCAAAAGATCTGAACCTTTCCGATGTCTCAAACATCTTCTCTTCTTCAGAAGGTTCACTCCATTGAAGCACAACCTTGCAGAACACCTACAATTCCAAAATCCTACTTGGCATATTATTTAGGTTAATCATTTTTTATTGAGCATCCTCAAACAAGTTCCTCAATTTGATGCAACATTCCATTGAAGTAGAGGAGAAGTTGATGGAAGGAATGTACATATCCTTAAACAATTGTGAGAAATGTTCCTCAACATGTTTTCATTAATGCCTTTGATTATGATCATCTACAAAATCACAAGGGATTTCAGCTATGAAATCATGAATTGAGGTGAGTGAAATGGGAATTTAGTTGCATATGCTTTCATAATGAATCTTGGAATCTTCGAGAAGCATCTTCCGTGAATTGAGATGTAAACACCATAGAAAGCATGTCCCTCGGCATTCGAATTCAAGGATCCCTTCAATGGCTAGAATGGTAGATTCCATATTCATCATCTCTTATAGACTTCATCCAGATTTGATATGCTAGAAGGAAAAGATTCCTCAAAAGGAAGGATTGGATCTAGGTATGCACTAATGTCTTCATGGAGCTTTACGGATGCTTCGATTGTGTTTCTCCCAAAAATGAGAATTTTCGAAAGCCAGGATTTAGTGACATGGCCCAAAGTGTTTACCTTCTTTGGAAAATTGAGTGTTTCTTCATCGGGGGCAGCCACTCCATCAGATATTGGAAAAGTGGAGGATATTAGATTTATCAGATGTTGAACATAATTCACCAACTAATTCTTTTCAGTCTTGAGTTGAGGATTCTGAGATTTATATTTCTCAAGCCTTCTCAACACAATATCCATGGAATCTTGGGCCATTGCCATGCCACTTTCCAATGTAGACTTCACAAGTCCAAGCCTGGATACTTCATAGTCAGTAGACGTCATGGCATTACATTCCTTCTTGACTTGGGGAATGACAAGGTCTACAAATTTGTTTCCATCTCCATCCACCATTATTCTAGAGAACACTTTAGGCTTCTTGGGGATGACATCATTTGAAAGTTTAGAAAGGGCATCAAAGTCAATATTGATTACCTTGACAACCCTATTTCTTTTCTTGACTTCATATTCAACCCAAGAAGGGGTCTCTTTGACCAATTTTGCACACAAAAGCCTAGAGTTTGAAGCAGTATTCACACCATTCTAGACATCATTGGATTCTACAAGATTTCTTTCCGCAACATCAATCCTTGAGGAAATAACTTTGACATCAACCTCCTGAACCTCAGGGAAACCTTAATAAACGTCTTCGTGAACTAGGGGTTCAAGAGCATTTGATATTTGGACCACTTGTACTTGAGTAGACTCTTGTGCATGATATGGCTAAGTAGTTTTTATAATGAGCTTCCTTGAACTATTATTAATGTGAGTAGATGAGTCTCTACTCGAAGTGGAAAAACCTGAGACATGTTCTCTTCCTTCAATAGGTCTAGGACCCTTGGATGTTTCTCCTCATGACATCTTATTTGGAGAAATAGATTTGGGAAACCATTCTTTCCTTGCTTGATGTGTATGGGTTGATGGCATGGAGGTTAACTGAGAGGAGGTTTTAGTCAACTAGAGACATACTCGTGTTGGTAATTTTTTTGGTCCTAGGGTATGAACTTGGATGGATGGTAACTTACAATTTTTCGTTCATGCCAGGCTATGCTTCTTTCTATAATCGATTGTTTCTTGTAATCAAGAGAGAATGCATCTCTCTTAGTCCAACCAACTCGGGGCAATGGAGTGAAGGCAAAAACATCATATGAGGGATAAATAAAATTTTCACCATCATATACTAATGAATTTGGAGGATCTTTGATACAGAAGGCCTTGATTTGAGCAAGGGTTAGACAGGAGAATTCTCGCCTTCTTACTTCATGTTCATCTGAGCAAGTAGCCCAGTACTCTTCCATGGTGGGATTGTGCTGGTACTTCACTCCGAGAGCCTTTTTCATGAATCCATTGATGTAAAATTGGGATCTCTTCACAAATGAATGTATGGTAATGAGAGAAAACTACTTCTCTGTGAGTTGTGCATTGAAGAGATTTGGGTATTGGTATTCCCCAATTTGGATTAGGAAGTGAATGCCTGAATGGTGTTTATCAATGAGAAGACAATGAACTTGGAAAAGTTATCGTGCAAGTTCCATTAATGCCCACTTATCACTGACATACTTGGGAAGCTTCCATGGAGTGCCTACAAATCCAATTACGCGAATGTAGGAAAAGGATGGGAACTGAATGAACCATGTTCCCCACTGAGAAACGACCGCCATGACATCCTTGGAGAATCTTTCTTTTGGATTCCTATTCAAGTTTCTGATCACGTGGAAGATGAAAGAATCGTCAATTCTCCTGAAGTGATGAGAGCTATTATTGAAACTCAATTGAGGATAATAGTGGAAAACACTATTTCAAGGACCCATAATGCCTTTCGTCTCTAACCCCAAAAATAGCTTCCTTCTGGCCACCGCATAGGTTAGGTACGATGTCATGTAGAAATTCCCAGTCATCTTCACCTCAATCAACTTCTTGTGGAGAATGTCACTAATGATGGTGGCCCAATCTACAAATTCTCTCTTTGCAAGAATGATGTAGATGAACTGATACATCCATGGGTGAAAAAGACTGGCAGAGGGGAGACTAAAGACTCAACTCAGAAGAGTGATCATATCACCGATTTCCTCCAAAGATTCAATGTGGTACAATTCCTTGGGAAACCAGTCAACGCGAGTCCTCTTGGTCACTAGCCAATTATTGTTGACAATTTTGGTCCACTTGAGGGGTGCTTCATCCAAAAACTGTTGTGCTGACTATTGAGTGATGTCAGCATTCTCACGGAAATCGGGGAGTTGAGTAATTCTTTGATGTGCTCTGGTGTGATCAAAAGGAAAGGCTCGTGATTATCCTTGAAGATTCCTCACCTTTCGGGATCACAATGTTTTGCGTAGGCAATGACTAGCTCAGGGAATTGCACTGAAATAGGAAAATTTGTTGTTTGAGGTAGACCACTATGATAGAGCCTATTGAGAAGATGGTTTCCCCCTCGGCTTTCACCTGATCACAAAATTGTGTTACGTTGGTGTGGTCAAGATCGGTGTCGGTGATATTGTCATACACAAATTTGATAGAAGTAGGAGGAATGATCCCTTGGAATTCATATTTAAGTATGGACTTGTTTAACCTTTCTACGGGTTTCTTTGACTTTCCTGTAGATTTGTTAGCTTTTTTGTCCATTACGAATTTTGAAGAAAAAACAAAGCAAACACACAAAATGGTGTTAGGTCTTAGTCTCTGGACCACTGTAACCACAAGGAAAAATACGTCTCTTTATTTATTTATTATTATTATTATTATTTAAAATAAAGAGAGTAATTATGGGTTACAATTTTTTTTTACAAAATGGCTATATGAGCTCGATATAGAGCTCGGATCAATTCGAGATGAAACCCGATTTTGGAGGCAATAAAAATATCTCGTTTTGATTTTCTTCACGCGTTTAATCATGCACGATCTCTATCTTACATCAATGTTTTTGTATGTAATATGAACTGAATTCCTCAAACTTGAAGATAACTTCAGTTCCTTTGAAATCCATATGGCAATCTTTGATTCCTATCCAAAAGGTTGGGTCTTAAATACAAGAAAACTTGGGCATTGGTTCAAGTATCGGCTCAGGTAGAATTCTATAAGAGAAAGCTCAAGCTTGGAATATTTAGCCTACACAAAAATGAAAGAAGAAAGGAACTCACCAAAAATTATTCCCTTTACTTGTACAGGTCCTGCATTAACAACTATGCGTGGGCTATTTCATTTTGTATGCGTATTGTATGTAATCTTTGGCATGTGTGGACGACGTAGACAACTGCGTGGGCAATGCATTTTGGGCCTTCGTGCATTTTCCTTTCTCTTCACTCTTGTGTGAGAATGTGTCCCCCTTTTACTGCATGGACTATTTCTTTCTTAGCCCTCATGGACTGTCTTCTCCCTGGTGGAAGGCGTGTTGGGATTTGATGGAATTGGGTGGAGTGGGCTCTATTAATGAATCTATGTGACCAATGCTTCTGGGTAATGTGTGGTATTTTTCTTTTTGCCTTAGACTTGCGTTGGAACGTGTAAATAGCTGGTACATGGTTTTTCTTTCCAATTTGCGTAGACTTTGTTCTCTAACAGCTATGTGTGGCATGTGTTGGTGAGTGTGTGGTCTTTGGTGTAGAAGCAATTGTGCGTGGGTAGTCTTGGATTTCCTTGTGTGTATTACCTCCCTGGGCGTATAAAATTTGGAAATAAAAAGCTTTAAATCTTCTTCTCTGTCAATATTGCTCTTACACATCTTTTTCCGTAAAGTTTCAAGTTTTCTTGATTTGTAACCACTTCTTCCTTCTTCACGTTAATAACCAATCTCCAATTTCTTTGGGTAGTGGGCATTAATTGTCAAGAGAATAGGGGAAGAATTTTAACCGTTTGCCCATGACAATGGCAAAGTAGACTAATAATTCCCCTCCATTTCTCCACATAGGAAAATGGGAGATATTTTGTCGTTCAATATCTAGTTGGGTTGACAAATAATAAGGGAATTTCCCACAAGCGAAGGTGGTGTCACCCAGATTTCAGCCTGAAATCTGCGACTACCCTATCCGAAAATTTTTCGTACTTTTAAAATAATGGGTCGTTTTATGTTTTTATTGCCTGAAAGTTCTTGTATTGCATTAAGATATTCCCAAAGAGCCATATTAGCCTTTTTCGCCAAATACCTAGATGCCCAAAGTTGTTATATTATGTTGTCGGGATTTGTCTGCGGGAAATTTGTATTTAATTATTTTGAGCCCCGTATGAGGCTATTTGCGCTCTATTTTAACTCTATTATGAGTGAATATGTTATTATTCCTATGTGCCAGAAGGGTTATAACTTGGAAATATTTTGAGCTTTATATGTAACTTTTGGCAATTTTTCGTGTTTTTGTGGTGTCCCGTTTTGTTTTCTATGAAATTTCTCTAGAACAATTCCTTTGTCGGGTAAGCCTGATTTTTGGTCTGGAGCAGCTGGAAAACATATACGCACATTATGCCCGGAGGAAGTCACCATCGGAGGTCTGGATCACTGGGAAAAAGTGAAGTCGTGCACAGAAAAGCCCCTGCGGGGATGGGCGCATTTTTGGAAAACAAAGGATTTAAGCTGCAATGGGAAAAATAGAAGCCGCAGGTATAGTGGGAATTTTGTACCTGCCTGGCAGGGTACTTTTTCCCGTGTTATAAAATTCACTTAAGCTGCAGTGGGAAAAATAGAAGCAGCAGGCAGGTGGGATTTTATTGCCTGCATTGCAGGGTACTTTTTCCCGTGATATAAAATTCACTTAAGCTGCAGTGGGAAAATTAGAAGCAGCAGGCAGGTGGGATTTTATTGCCTGCCTTGCATGGTACTTTTCCCCGTGATAGAAAATTCACTTAAGTTGCAGTGGGAAAGTTAGAGGCTGTAGGCAGGCGGGAATTTATTGTTTGCCTTGCAGGGTAAAAATTCCCATGGTGAAATAAAAGAAAAGTGACTTAAGTGAAATCACGGGATTTTATTGCCTGCCTTGCAGGGTAAAAAATCCCATTGTCAAAGTCAAATCACTTAAGTGGATCATGGGATTTCCGGGGCTGCCTTGCAGGGTAAAAAATCCCATTGTCAGAAATTCTTAAAAATAGAATTCTATTATGCAAAAAAATGCGACCCACCTTGGGTGAATAATAATGCAGTAAATAAATATTTGTTAATATTTATTCACCCAATTTTGGCACCCAGGCTTGTGGAAAAGTCAACAAAAGCAAAGGGGAATAAATCAATTGGAAATAGAATTCCAAAATTAAATAAATTTAATTTATTTAATGCAGCCCCTTTTGAGAAGGAATTACTACTTTTTAAAGTATTAAATGATTATATTAATTCCTGTTTTCAGTGGCTATGGTCAAAGCACACTGTGAAGCTTAAGTGAAGTGATGTGTGAAGGATTAAATTGGATTAATTTAATTTATTGGATGGCTGTCCTTAAACATACTATTTTTAAAAGAGAAGAGCATGATTTTTAATTAATTAATTGCCTTTAATTGTTAGGGCAATTATTAATTATAGAATTGTGAAGGTTATATAAGCATGGGCAGCCATATGGGTGAATTATTTAATTCACAGGTAAAGAATTACAGCCAAGAGGAAAAGTGTGCCCCCATTTGAAGAAGGATTTTGCTCAGGCAAGGTGGAAACAAGGCTAAAAGCTTCCAAATTTGGCGCATGCTTTGAAGGAGGTTGATCTTTATCTGCATAATTGTTTGCACAGGTGTTACAGGAGCTCAGGTGTTGTTGAAAGGATTCATGCTCTCTTTATGTGTAAATTAAACACCATTTTTTGGGGCAGCAGGCTTGAAAAGTGCAGATTTTTATAATTAAAATTCACTATTCATGCTCCGGTGGCCATTTTTGTCTGAATAAATTGCAGGAATTCATTACAAGTGCTTTACAAAGGAAAATGAGATTTTATCAATGTCCAATACATTGCATATATCCTCCAAATATGATGAATTGTCCAGATCTGCACCAGTATTAAGAAATCCGGCCAAGTAAGAAGAAAAAGAATTATTCAGACGAAGATAGACAAAGCTATGGCGAAGAAAGATGAAAAAGAAAGCACAGCGGAGTCATGCATCACTTCTAAATTTACAGATATTGGAGACACGGATCTAGGCTCGGAACCTCTTGCTGAATTGATAGACAGATCCAGAGCAGGAAAGACTTCACTCATGCGTGCAGGAGAAACTTCACTCATGCGTGCAGATTAAAAGCAATGGAATTATTCAAGTTGCAGCTTTTCCATCCATAGCCCAGTTGCCAAAGTTTGTTATGCAGGTGCAGATCCATATCCAGATGCAGATGCAGATGCAAATCCATATGCAGATCCAGATCCATATCTCATAGTTGCAAAAGCTTTCTGTCACAAAGGCTTCATCCTCTTATTTCGAATGCAGCCCGTAAAGAGAAGACAATGCGAAGGCAAAATTCTAGCTTGAAATTCCAGCTTGTTTCCAGATCCATTTGCTTCTACATCCAGTTTGAATCAGTTGCATGCAGACATGAAAAAGGACAAAGTCAGCTTTCCTCTTCCCTTTTCTTTCCTCCGACAAAGTAATTGAGCGATCAATTCAATTATACAACTTAATTGATTTGTTTAAAAGCCATTACTTGAAGAAGTCAACTACTTGGAGATAGGTGGCGGACGTGCAAAATAGAAGCTTCTATTTTCAGTTGCAAATCATACATGTCACGCAAAGAGGAATTCTAGGAGGAAGATTGCCAGTTGTTTCTTTCCGACTTTCACATGTGTCAGTTCAACTAAAGCTTTCAACTTGTAATTGCCCCTCTACATTCTATTAGTAGAGGAAGAACCTTCGGGTTAAAAAATCAGAATTTGTGAGAAGCAATCTTGTGTTCTAGACTTTGTGCTGAACCCTTGAGAGTAACTTGGAGCAAAGGAATACAAAGGAGTACGTTTCCAGAGAACTTTGTGTCATGGTGTACTATGTTTCTTGCTTTGAATCTTAGATCTCTTGATAAACTTTGTGTTATTTTAGATCTGGATCTAGGGCTGCCTTTGTTTTATAATTCTGTGTGTTCATATCTATTAAGTTTCTTCTATGTGCATGTAATTAGCTCTGCTATCTACTAATTGGGATGCACATCTTCCCCATTTCTTCTCTGTATTTCCTTTACTTCTTTCTTCTATAACTTTCCTTTCTTAAACAGCTGCTTACTTGTTGCAGAACTTCTTAGTTATGGTTCATGAACTAAGTGGTTAAAGTAAAACCCCTGATAGATAATAACACATTTTTACTGACAAATCTGACACGGGAGCCTCATCGGTTAAATGAGGGAGATTTTTTCTCATGACTGCCTAGGTTTGATGCTATGCAGAAAATCTAGCCAACAGGAGGAAAATGAAAGCTTTGCTAGAAAGGGGAAAAACAGAAGCAGAGAGCCAATTCGCCATTCACGAAAAAATTTGAGAAGCTTTTCCCCATTTGGTTTTTAAAATATTAATTAATATTTTAAATAAATAAATAATTTTCCCCAAATTAAATTAATTCATTTGTTTTTGGAAAATAGGAGGAAATTAGTTAAAATATTAATTAATTAATCCTAAACTTGAACCGAGCATAAAAAATGAACCGTTCATCGGAATGGGACGGAACGAAAAGGGATTTTCTTTGGATGTCAAGATGAAAAAAATGAGGACACTCTTGATAGATAATTCGATTTTAAAAAAAAAATCAATTTTTTAATAATTTTGTGAATCCAAAATTAGTTGATAACAAGTACTAAAATTGTACTAATTGTCCTCTTTCCCATCATTTTCGTTGTAATTAGTGATTTCTCGCTAATTAACTAACGTTCCCTGAAATTTCAATCAATGGATGGAACTTTTTTAATTAACAAGCCTTTACCCCATTCCGGATACGAATTAAATGCACTTTGTTAGACCTATTCCTGTACATTGAGCAACAGGGGCAAAAGCCTGATAATTGTATTAAACTCAATCAAACAGGAATACAATGAAGTACTGCAATTCTTAGAGGCATTGTACAACATATGAATACAATAATAATTGTTACAAAAACTTTTAAAATGCATCCGGGAAGCACATAATTGTTATAACAATCATAACAATTATACCTATGGAAATAAAAGACAAATATGGTTTAAAAACAATATAACAAAATTAATTAAATAATTAATTATATGATGCATAATTAATATATTAGGTAAATAATAATTAACCTAACATTCCCCCCTTAATTGTGCATTGTCTCAAGGGATGAGGAGAGGAACTCTCTGAACAACTCAAACTTGTCACGTGCAAGTGACTTTGTGAAGATATCTGCTCGTTGTTCAGCTGTTGGAAAAAATTGAAGCTGGATGTTGTGCTTCAACACATGCTCACATATGAAATGAACCTGTACCTCAATGTGCTTTTGTTCTTTCATGAAAAAATGGATTGCGAACAAGTTTGAGAACACCTTCATTGTCAACATACATGGTGGTTAGTTTGTCCTGTGGTATTCCAAGTCCTTCTAGTATGCGACGTAGCCAAATCGCTTCACAGAAAACTTCTCCTACAACGATACTCAGAATTCTATGGAAGAATGAGAAACAAAGTGTTGTTTCTTGCTTCCCCATGATATTGGTCCAGATCCCATAAAAAATACAAATCCTGAAGTGGATTTTCTATCATCAATATTTCCTGCATGATTTGAATCCGAATATCCTAGTCAAGAAGAAGTTGTCATTCTTCTTGTATTCTAGACCAAGATCCACTGATCCTTTGAGATATCTTAAGATGCACCTTGCTGCTTTCCAATGACAAAATTTGGGTTCCTGCATGAACCTGGATAGATAGCTCACTGCAAAGCTGATATCTGGTCTAGTGTAGGTCAGGTAAATGAGACTCCCAATCAATTGCCGATAGAGAGTGGCACTTACCTCAGGAGATGGATCTGAACGAGATAATTGCAATATGTTCTCCATAGGTGTAGAAATTGGTGTGCAATCCATCATCCTAAATTTATCAAGCATTGTCTTGGTATATTTCATCTGAGAAACAAATATGTGATTCTCTTTCTGCCATACTTCCAATCCAAGACAATAATGCATCAGCCCGAGATCAGTCATGTCGAACGATCGATTAAGATCTTTCTTTGTTGCATCGATCATCCTCACTGAACTTCCAGTGATGACTAGATCGTCGACATAGACAACAACAATCACAATCTCCCCCCTTGATTTTTGAGGTAAAGATTGGGATCGTATGGATTTCTAACAAATCCATGTTGTACGAGATGCTCATCAATCTTGATGTACCATGCCTGGGGTGCCTGTTTAAGGCCATACAAAGATTTCCTGAGTCTGCATACCTTTTCTTCTTGACCAGGTACAACATATCCCTCAGGTTGAGTCATGTAGACTTCTTCTTGTAAATATCCATTTAGGAAGGCACTTTTTACGTCCATCTGATGGAATTTCCAACCAAACTGTGTAGCTAGAGCAAAGATCATCCTGATCATTTTGATCTTAGTTATGGGAGAAAATGTCTCCTCGTAGTCAATGCCTTCTTTTTGTGCATACCCCTTTGCTACTAGTCTTGCTTTATACTTGTCCACTATCCCATCTGCTTTATACTTCATTTTGAATATCCATCTGCATCCAATGGGTTTCTTCCCTGGTGGAAGATCGACAAGCTGCCAAGTGTTATTTTTCATCACTGATTGATATTCAGAATCCATGGCATCTTTCCAAGATTTTGACTATAGGGCTTCCTGGACTATAGAGGGCTCATCAGATTCAATTACTCTACTCATCAAAGTAAAGTTAACTTCTTCTCTTGCTTTACTGTGAGTCTGTGGTCCAGGGGTGGATGTATCTGGTGGAGCATCCATTCTTGCATCTCGTAATGTGCTAGTACACCACTTGGGCATACACTGAACTATTCCCGTGGGTCATGGTTCTATCTGATCAACACCATCATCCCCATCTTCACTTTCATCATCTGTGGGAACATCAACTTCAATTTTTACAACTGGTGAGTCTGGAGGAGGAGACTCTACTTCCTTCTTCTAAAAAAACTCAACATCTCTGCTGGTGTAGACTTTTCTGGTCTTTGGATCCATCAATTTGTACCCAAGAGTCTCTTCACTGTACCTAATGAAGATGAGTTTCTGTGACTTCATGTCCAATTTCTTTCTGTTCTTCTTGGGTATGTGCATACTTGCTTTGCACCTGAATACTCTAAGGTGTGCAATAGATGGTTTCTACTTTGACCATGCTTCTTGTGGTGTTACTCCTTCAAGAGCAACTGTGGGCACTCTGTTCAACAAATACACTGTTGTATTTACTGCTTCTACCCAGAATGTCTTTGCAAGTCCAAAATCATTGATCATGCATCACACCATTTCCATGATAGTATGATTTCTTCTCTCAACAACACCATTTTGTTGCGGTGTGTGTGGAGGAGACATTTGTCGATGAATCTCGTGAGTTTGTAGGTAGTCTTTAAACTCATCACTGGTGAATTCCCCCCCTTGATTTGAGTGGAGAGTTTTGATGTGATGACTAGTTTCATTTTCAACTGCTACTTTTAACCTCTTAAAGGTTTCAAAAGCTTCACTTTTCTTGCGAAGACAAAAAATCCACATTTTTCATTAATAGTCATCAACACAAAGCATGAAGTACTGGAACCCAGAATGACTTGGTTGCATCAGACTGCAAAGATCGGTATGAACCAGATCAAGCTTACCATGAGCTCGATATGTACTCTTCTGGAATGACGCTCTGTGTTGTTTTCCTGCTAGGCAGTGAGGACACTTGTCTGTATCCTTCTGAAGAGATGGTAGCCCATGTACCATATTACGCTGGTGAAGTGTCTCGAGATACTTGAAACTTACATGACCAAGTCTCTGATGCCACAACTGTGCTGAGGTAGAGTTCTTAGCCACAAGTGCTTGATCATCTCTGTGAACAAAATCAAGTTGGAACATGTGTCCCACATTGGAGGCTTTTGCAACTATTTTCGAGCCTCTTGATTTGTCTCAAATCAAACATGTTTTCTTACCGGAATGACTATCAAAGTCAATTTTTAGGTTATGATCTAGGAGTTGACTGACTGAAAGAAGATTCTTTGTCAACCTAGGGACATATAAGACATCAGATAGTCTGTAGTTGCGTGAACCAAGGGGTAGAGAGATGTTCCCAATCCCCTGAACTGTATATGAAGAATCATCTCCCAACGAAACATGATTTTTTGATGGCATGTCCCTCATTGAAGTAAACCAGTCTCTGTGGCTGGTCATGTGTCAAGTGGCTCCCGAATCAACATACCAGACATCACTAGATGATGTGGATGGTTCACTTGATCGAGTAGTGTACAAGAAGTCTTCATTATCTGAATGTTCTTCTTGCTCAGCAATATTTCCTTGCTGATGGGGTCTTCTTTTCTAGTTCCCCTTTTTTGCCCTTGATTGTAGTTAGAATGTCCCTTGTGAGATTGTTGTGGAGGTCCAGAGTTTCTTGATGAACCTTTCTTGTAAGTATTGTACCAACAATCTTTTAGGTCATGTCCTCTTTTACAGATTGGACATTGCTTCTTCTGTTGTCTGTCCCCTTGATACTGATTTTGACTTTGGGACTTTTGATAGGAATTAGGTTTTCCTTTACCTTTTCCTTTCCATTTTTGATGTGAAGAAAGTGTCTACTCTTCTTCATCATCCTTATTGTGCATTGTTTCCTCTTGTTGCAGTAGGTTTACCAATTTTTCAAAACTAACTGTCGTATCTGACAAGTTTAGTGTTGTTACAAAAATACGGTATGAAGAAGGGAGTGCTCTCAGAACAATGGGAATGAGATCATCATCTTTGACTACTTCTCCTAGGGCTAGAAGTGAAGCCCTCAATTCTGCAACTCTTCTTAAGAAAGCTTCAATTTTCTCATTCTGTTTGAATTTTAATGTGTGTAACTGACTCTGCAAATTCATAATGACATTCTTGTTTTTGGCCTCATACACCGTGCTCAACTTATCCCATGCTTCTTTGGTTGTTTGTGGCATCATGAATGTGGGGTTGCACATCATCAGACACTCCAAACAAGATGATGAGTTTGGATTTCTGATCTGCTCTATCAAACTGCCACTGTTGTGTTGTATCAGTAGTTGATCTGGTCATAGTACCAGTCACAACAGGCCAGATCTCTTCAAACTCAAGTTGTGTCTTGATTTTTGTCTTCCATGCAGCATAGTTGTTTCCTCTGAGTAGTTGTGAATCAGGAAGAAAAAATTTGGGGGCATTGGTGCCCATTTTATAGAAATCACTGACAGGGTTTGGCTCTTATCACTCTAGGTATAAGGTCTCCCAATCTATATACCGTCAGTCCGATATATGAACCTTTCTATATACGTGCCCTTCCGATATACCCGACATTACATGGAAGAATCTCACCCTTTCTTTATTCCTGGCAGTACGTGAAAGAGGTGTTAATGTATGTGAAAGAATTCAATACGTGGTACCAAGACAGTACTGAAAGGGGTCTGTGTGATTATTGACACCGGCTCAAAGAAATATCCTCATACACATGCGTAACTTTGCTATATACTTGGATAATTTCTCAGTCTAGATTTATGTCGTGCAATCATTCACAGACAGATGGGATGGCTCATAGTGTGTGCACTGTGACCTTATTACTCCCCGTCGATTTAAAGGGTCGATGCCCAGATGACATTGTTGCAGCTATATTAGGCATTAAGTGTAGTAGTAGTCATGACGGCTTTACCCATAAGTGCTTCCCAGAGGCACCATATATACCAAACGCTGCGAATGAGATCTAGGATCTCGTGAGTGTTACAGAACCAATTTTTATTACTTTTTGATTACAATTTTCTGCCAGTTTTTGAGCAGTTACAAAGTTTGCAGTTGACTATGGCAACCTGAAAATTAGTACAATATTCTGAAGCATGCAATTATATTCAAAAATTTGGAAAAATTGGATGGCAGGATTTTTTTTTAATTTTGCGGGCCTTGGTGGCCTCCGGAGCCCAAAACGACCCTTAATGCAAAAATCATTTTAAAAATGGCCCAAAATGAAGTTTTTGGACAGTCTTCCTTTTGAAAATGTTGCTCCCGAAATGAAAAAATAGGCTTAATAGGAGAAAAATTTTTTTTACCCTAAATTAGGGATTTTCTCGCTAAAAATTTAGGCCTATTTAGTTATAACTAGCAGTTTAGTGAAGGTTTTCCTGCTAAAATATCCTCCTAAACTTTGGCGGTTTCATCCAAATTTTGCCTCTAAATTTCAAAATTCAAAAAATTATGTTGGGGGTGGGATTTGAACCCCAAACCTCCCACTTCCAAGTCTTCCTCTTAACCACTTAGGCTCAATGACTTGCTTAAGTATGAATGAAGTAATTGTATTTAATAGAAGCAATCAAAATGACTAACCTTTTAAAAACAATGACATGGCAAAGATGGAGCTCCACATGGCTAGTGCATGTGGATTAGGGTCCACTGTGGTTCCAAGTGCCTTAGGGATTTTACACCTTGCTTTAGGGTTTCCATGTGCTATAGAAAATTGGATTTCTCCTCCTTTTTGGACTTTTACTGAATTGCCGCTATGTATTTATTTTGCTTTATCTGATTGTTTTCTTTACATAGGTTGGTTGTGATTTCCTTCCATTGTTTATTGAACCTTTAGCTATATTTTGTATTTTTGTTGGTTTGTTTTATGTTTTTATTTGTCAGGTCGTTTCTTGATTTTATCATTGTCAGTTGCTAGGTTTGCTAGGGGTCAACTTGGAACATGTTCTATGTCAGCAAGGTGCAGGGTTTTGTTTGATCACCAAATTTGTGTAGACAAGGCATGAGATGGTCTTTGCTCGTGGAATAGTTTTCTAGTGTTGATTTCTCAGAGATCTATTTTGGCTTGCCATTTGTCAGGAACATCTAGAGACTTGATCACAACTCTTTGAAATTTGATGGAAGCACATCAAATCAATGCTCTTAACACTGAGAAGAGGTTATGGCTTTGGCCTTCACGGTGATTCAAATTCAGGATGCAATGTAATTTGCAATGATTTGGAAGTGCAGAAATTCTCAAAGAGCTTGACTTGGCTCATTTAGCTTGATCTTGTATGTTGCCTGAAGTCAATGGTGCAGACCATACTCACCAAGAATGGCTTGATGCACAACTCTTGGTGGAGATGGCAATAGACTGCCATCTTCAATAGCTCGGTCAGGAAATACACTGCAATAGCAAACTTGAAGTCCTCCAAATTTGAGCAGACAATAAATTATTTGTAACTGAATACTTACATCCTCTAAATTAGAGGTAAAACCCCTAATGGGGATATATATATATAATTTTTTTAATTATTGTTAAACTATTACTATCCAGGGAGCAAATTTTTCCTGGTGCAGAGGGCACCAAGGCAAAAAAATTTGCTTTCGTTTACCTTGGAATGATACAGGAGGTTGTGGGTTTTCACGGAGTTCTTGGAAGCTGCTGGAGGCATCACTGGCTCTTTTTTTTTGCACATTTCTTCTCCACAAATTCTCCTTCCTCCAAAACCTTATCCAAACTTTCCAGAACCTTAATTCACTTTGGTACCAAATGTAGTTTGAGCAAAATAGGGGTGGTAGCCTGATAATTATATTAATGTGAAATCAACCAAGAATACAATGGAGTGTTGAAATTCTTATAGGAATTGTACATCATATGAATACAATAATAATTGTTACAACTTCCAAAATGCATCTAGGAAGCACATAATTGTTATAACAATAATAACAATTGTACCTGTGGAAATAAAAGAAAAATATGGTTTAAACACCATATAACAACATTATTTACATTAATTAAATAATTAATTATATGATGCATAATTAATATATTAGCTAAATAATAGAGTTGTTAATCTTACTTAATTCTTCCTAATCATGCTTATTTATTCTAATCCCATTTTATCTTTTATCCCATGTGCACTAGGATTCATGCTTCTTCGAATTGGAAAGCTATATAATTAACCTAGTATCCCCCTCTCAAATTTACGCCACACTTTGATTAGTGATTACTATAGGCATATTGATTAGATTATTCTCCATTGTTGGAATAACTTCCTCATCTTATCCATCCATTCTCTCATAGTTGAGTAGAAAAGGAAGATCCAAAAATTGGCCTTGTAGCCATTATTGGTGAGATCCTTTCCTCACTTAAAAGAAAAACACAGAAAATTGATTGCTCATGATCTAAAAAGGCTCATGCTTAGTACTAATCATACATTACAAGAGTAGGAATGGTTAGCATTAGCTGATTTCATTCATGTTTATGCATTAGAGTACTATTTCCTTTAAGATTTTATCTTGATGTTCTTATTAGATTAACTTTCCTTTGAAGCTACTTGGTGTTAGTTTCATTCAATTAGCCTAATAATTTTAGTATGGCTACAAATGTTATTCATTTTTACACCCCTTACAAAATTGGACAACTTGAGAAATATGGACTTAGGAAGTTTGATGGAGCTTTAATAGTGAATCTAGAATTTTAGGTATTTTTCATGTTCCGGGTACTTAGAATTATTTCAAGCACTTCCCTCCTTATTTCAGAGCTTAAAAGATCCACACTTGGCCAAAAACTTGAGAAAAAATGGAAAACATGAAGAAAATTGGCTTTGGGACATTCTACTCTCTTTTACCTAACTCCCCAGATCCATAAAAGTCCAAATAGTTAGAAAATTTTGGAAAAATGATCATTTCTAGATCATTACAGGTTTTCCGGGTTCAGGAGGAACACCAGGTACAAGTTCCTTGGAGGCACGAGTTCCTCGCATTACCGATTTTCCCGAATTACAAAGAAGTATGTGTTGCAAATAAGTGGGGTGTAGGTGGAACTAGGTTACGGAGAACAAAGCAGTGGATGGAACGGTTGCCCCAAGCACAAGGTTCCCTGCAGGATTCGTCAACCTGCATCAATGGAAATTAGGTAAGGGTCAAGAGTATTGCGGAGTTTCGGGCATAAGACAGAACCGCATAATGGTTCTATGAAGAACGGTGTTCCCCACATCCCTTTTTGATCCGCAAAATGAAGGAGAGAGGAACAAAGGAAGCGAAAAAGGAGGTAGAGTATTGCAAAGATGCGCGCATTGGGTAGAATGACGAAATGAGTTTTGTTGTGTCACAAGTTCCCTGCGGAGGTGATCTGCTTGAAAAACAAAGGAGAAGAGGATTTCGGGTCCACGGGAGTAGTATGCAAGGCAAAAATCAACATGTAAATTGTAAAATAATCCCAAAACCCCACAAAAAATGAAACACCAACATATGGAAAGGTCAAAGCAAATATCTTAGGCCAATCAAGTACTACCATATGTCACATTCATGTGATCACGACATGTAAATTTTCAAATGGACATAACTTTCTCTCAGGTGATCCAAATTTGATAAAATTTATATCATTGAAAAGGTCTCGACATCCTCTAATTTGATTTTGGTGAGAATAGGTGGGAGAAAAATAAGAAAAATTCCTTGGCATTAAAAGATGCATTTTCAGTTTGTTCAACCATCAATTTTAATGGAGTATGGTCCTCTTTCTTCTTCCACAAGGCAAAGGACATTAGGAAATGGTATTATAGGGTTGCGTATACCTTTTTTCATATCATTAATGCATCTTGTTAGTGGGTGAGAGCAAAAATTTGAATTTCCCTCTTTTCTCTCTCTCTCATCCTTCTATATATTGAAAAACCCTCTCATTCGTACGGTGGGTGTTCTAAAATGTAATGGAACTCTATCAAAATTGTTCCAGAGCAATGGTGAGTTGCAAGACTTAGATTTGGACATCTTTCATGGTGATCCTTGCCTCTTCTCCGTTAATGTAATGGATTGTGCATACTTAAAGCAATAAAATTCATGTTTTATGGCTATCTTCTACCATGCCTATGTTCTATTGCATTTCCTTACCTTTCATTACATTTGCAAGTGTTTTGTGCATCTTTTGCTCTCCTTATAGGGTCTCAAATGTGTTGTGCTCCATGGACATTGTGGTTCGAATGTTGTTTTGGACTGTGGCTCTCATGTTTTCCCTTTCCTTCATCATTGTCTTCTATTTCCACTCACCTAAGAGTGTCTATGCCCCTTTTCTTTGTGTTATCACCTATGTAGTTTAGGATTTCTATTTTATGCATCTCCTTCTCACCCTGGTACCTTGGAGTGATAAAGTAAAGTTAGATAGTCATATTTCAATTCCTAGGAGTGGTTTAGCATTAGGAATATGTAGAGGAATCAACCTTCTCTAGAGGTTTGTCTCACAGTGTAAGTCCCACAACTTGGAGATAGTCCCATGTTTCCTCAAAATCTTCGGTTGTTTGTGGATCAGGGAAGAGTGCAATTTTGGGCTCCAAAATTTTTGGCATGCCCAGTGGGACAGAGTCTGAAGAGATTTAAACCTTCATACCAACATGATTGATGTGTTATTGTTGGTATTAAGCCTTTGGAGGTATGTTTTCAACACATCTGGTGACTCCAATGATCTAACAAACTCATTATCTCATTTGTAGACCTTTCCCTTCATTTTGTCATCCATTTATTTCTTTCCTTTCACCCTTCCATCCATTTGATGTTTCCACTTCATTTATGGCTCTTCATGGAGCGCTTCCTTTTTTCATTTCAGTTCTTCTCCCCTTCACTTGCAGTAGTGGGATGATATCACTAAAAATAACCCTGATAAACTTGTCTCTTTTTAATGGAAATGGAGATCGATCTCCTATTGATCATATTCAATACATAGTCAACCAATGTGCCATTCACAATGCCATTGAAGGAAATGTTTGCCTCAGACTTATTTTCCTATAAATCAGAGGTAAAACAAAAGATTAGTTCAACAGTTTGACTCCACAATCCATTTCTACTTAGGATCAGCTAGGAGAGCAATTTTGTACTTGGTTCATGGAGGATGCAGATGTCATCCTCATGGAACATATCAACACAATACAACAAGCTTCAATTGATTACATCTCAAACTTCAACATCATATTTGAGAGGAATTGGAATAGAATTCCTAAAGAATTCAAACCCACACAAGGTATGGCATTCTTTTTGTATTTGAGGGAATCTTATTCTAATTTAGTTGTATTGATATAAGCTCGAGGAGGAAACACTCTTCCTCAGGAATTTGAAATTGTTGGAGTAGCTGAGAGGAGTCTCATTCAGGCTAGATAAAGGAAATCCATTCACATTATCCCCTTCTTTCATCTTCTTCCATATCTTCTGTGTTTGACAGTGCAATAAATCAGCATTCCCTCACTTGTGTATTGTCCCTAACCAGTCTTATCATGTTTGATGATTGTAGAACTATTGAAGAGTAGTATTATTTCGATTAGGATGATGAGATTGTGCAAAATGAACAAAAGAGGGCATTTGATTCAAAGGGAAGTTATCTAGACTCAAAGGATGTTGTTTTGGAGGAGGCTGAGTTGTTTGTAGAGACAAGACAAGGTTCAAACTAGCTTGCAAACAATCACCATCTTCAGTAAATTCTACAGGATGAATCCATTCATGGCATTGAGATTCAAAGAAATGGGAAAATCACAAGGATCATCCCATGTCCAATCAGATATCTAGCTATTTTAGAGCCACCCAAGGAGTTGCAACTAGTCATGCTGACTTCTGAGCACGAGGAAAAAAATTAATGCACCAAAGGTTAGCTTCAACACCTCCATCCAAATGCAGAGAAACTAAAGGAGGTATTTATTCTCTTCATTGTTCATAATTTGTGGAATAGGGTGAAAAAATAGTTACAACAGAAATTTTCACTCTTATCAAAGGCCGTGTCCAGTATCAAATCAGTTACATGGTCCCAATTTGTGAGGAAGGGAAACTACTTCTCCTTGTTAGTTGTAGGATCTGTTTAAGTTTCATTTGCCTCTGGTTAGTGTAGGGTAGTGTAGGTTTGTTTTCAACATAAGAAGTCCTTGTGCACACTTTGCATGTTTCCACTTGGAGCATGTATGATTTTCCATGTTTGTATATAGTTTTTACAATGTTTTGTTATTATTGCACAATCCATTGGAGGAAGCAGTGTTCATGGGAAAGTAGGTGTTTGGGATAGTTCCAAGTGCATGCAGTCCATTACCAAAATAACACATGAAATTTAGAGTACTCTGCAATGTTCATCCTTGCCAAAAAAATTAGCTCAGCTCTTCACAATTGATAAAAATAATATTTTCAGTAGTTTCAGGTTCTCATTCTTTGTCTCAACAGATCAGTTGTAGAGGAAACAAGGTGTAATTTTAGATTCAAAACAATTTTTCACTCTCATAAAATCTTAATTTAGAAAATTCTTATGATGAGATGGTCAATTCGAGCAATGATAGATCAACTTCCAGTCCAGGCAGTGCTTCTAGTGGATTTAGGGGTGTGTTTCAAGTTTTGGATCAATTTTCATGTTATTGGGCTGACTCCATGCCCAATGTATGCTTCAAGGCCGCTGGTCATTTCAATCTAGCAGGCATATTACCTCATGATTTGCCAAACTGTTATCCATTTTTGCACATGTTGCAAAATCAGACAACTTGAGAAATCTTGATCAAGTCTAGACAATGCTTCTTGTGGATTTAAGCGTATGTTTAGAGTTTTGGATCAGTTTTCATGTTACTAGGCTGATTCCATGCCCAATGCATGTTTTAAGGCCACTGGTCAGTTCAATCTACTAGGCAGATTACCCCATGAGTCACCAAACTGTTATCCATTTTTACACTCCTTGCAAAATTGGACAACTTGAGAAATCTAGACTTAGGCACTTTGATGGAGCTTTAATGATGAATTTGGAATTTCAAGTATTTTTCATGTTTCGAGCACTTGGAATTATGTCAGGAACTTCCCTTTTTTTTTAGAGCTTAAAATATCCACACTTAGCTAAAAAATGAGAAAAAATAGAAAACATGAAGAAAATTGGCTTTGGGACACTCTACTCTCTTTTTCCTAACTCCTTAGATCCATAGAATTCCAAACAGTTAGAAAATTTTGGAAAAATGGAAAAAATGGTCATTTCTAGACCATTGTGGGTTTTTCGGGTTTAGAAGGAACACATGGTACAAGTTCCTTGGAGGCACGCGTTCCCCACATTTATGATTTTCCCGAAATACAAAGGAGTATGTGTTTCAGATAAATGAGGTATGGGCAAAACTAGGTTGCGGAGAACAAATCGGTGGATGGAATGCTTGTCTCAGGCACAAGGTTCCCCGTAGGTGTCATCAACCCGCATCAATAGAAATTAGGTAAGATTCAAGAGTATTGTGGAGTTTTGGGCATAAGACGGAGCCGCAAAACGGTTCTGCAAAGGACATTGTTCCCCGCATCCCTTTTCGGCCTGCAAGATGAGGGCAAAAGGAAAAAAGGAAATGATAAAGGAGGTAGAGTATTGTAGAGATGTAGGTAGCGGGTGGAATGATGGAGCAAGTTCCACTGGGTCATGAATTCCCCATAGAGGCGATCTACCTACAAAACAAAGGAGAAAAGGATTTCGGGTCCGTGGGGGTAGTATGCGGGGTGACAGTTAATGTGAAAACTATAAAATAATCCCTAAACCCCACAACTAATGAAATCCAAACACATGGCAAGGTCAAAGCAAATCTCTGAGGCCAATCAAATGTTGCCACATGTCACATTCCTGTGCTCTATGACATGCAAATTTTCAAATGGCCATAACTTTCTCTTAGGTGCTCCAAATTTGATAAAATTTATATTATTGGAAAGGTCTCAACATCCTCTATGCCATGGAACCAAAAAAAAATGATTTTTTGTGAGAGTAGGTGTGATAAAAAGAAGAAAACCTCCTCGACATTAAAAGATACAATTCCAGTTTGTTCAACCACTAGTTTTAATGGAGTATGGTCCTCTTTCTTCTTCCACAAGGAAAAGGACATTAGGGCTATTGCAGGGTCAACCATGCCTCTTTTTAGATCATTAATGCATCTTGTTGGTGGGTGGGAACAAAAATTTGAATTTCCCTCTCTCTCTCTCTCTCTCTCTCTCTCTCTCTCTTCTATATATTGAAAAAACCTCTCATTCATGCGGGGGGTGTTATTAAATGTAATGGTGAGTTGTAGGCCTCATATTTAGACATCTTGTATGGTGATCCTTGCCTCTTCTCCTTTAATGTAATGCATCATGCATACTTGAAGCAATAAAAGTCATGTTTTGTGGTTATCATCTACCTTGTATGTGTTCTATTGCGTTTCCTTGCCTTGCATTTCATTTGTATGTGTTTTTTGCATCTTTTGCTCTCCTTGCAGGGTCTCTGTAAGGTAAATTATTCATGCATTGTATTAGGTAATTTATTATTTGGTTATGTATTTAATAACCACATTGTTTATTTGTTGCATTATTGTTGCAACTGTATTTTTATTATACTTGTTTGTATTTAATTTGGTTATGTTTCTCGGATGTTCTTTTGGAAGCTTATGTAATCAGGATTATTGTTTCACCTGTGCAACATCACTCTCTATTTTTATCCAACTATCCAATATCTATAAATATTCCAGCTTGCACCATTGCATATGATTTTATTGAACATCAATAAATTAACCAAGCTTCCATCACTGTTCATGATTTACATTTGGTACTAGGGCAGGAATCTGGACCTGTGAAGAAAAGAAGGTTGGAGAGAGGAAGCAAATAGTTTTGGAGAATATTTTTCACTCTAGGAGATCCTGTGTTTCCTCCAGAATACCCTGCATCCCAAATACATCCTACCATTCTCCAGGTGTTTGTAAGGTAAATTATTTTTGCCAAAATTTTCTCCTTGGAAGATAAATTTAATAAAAAAATACTTTTCCCCAACCAAATATTTTACCTCTAAATTTAGAGGTGCATATTGTCTCTGTTGATTCATAGCCAACTCTAGTAGATTTCTGCTAAATTTAGAGGAATCAAGTGGCATTGTGTAGAGGAATCTACCTCTAACCAAGCTGAATTATATTCAAGCTTTAAGGCCTTGAACAGAGCCAACATTTCATTCACATCGAGCTATCCATCGATCATAGTTACTAAGTAGTCAAATCTAGATTTGGTTGATTGTGTTGGCTAAGATCTACTTTTCATTCAATGAATATTTCTCACCATCATTGAATGAGTTGATTAAACTGAGTTGGGGGAGCACTCCATGAGCTGTGTTGAATCCTCTTCATCAAGCCATCATATTGGTGTGCTTTGAATGAAATTCTTCCAAACAATCTGATCCAAATTGAGCTTTGTAATAAAGCAGCCAAGCTTTTTTGTTGATTAGAATGGTCTGATCTCAACACCAAGCCCTACACATAAGCAAAAATTGGAAGGATCATCAAATGAACAACGAGAAAATCCACTCAAAAAACAACCCAGTCGAGTGCACAACTGCGACCTGTGGATCATACAAAGTACATCAATACAAGCCCTAGAACATACAAAAAAAAACTTCGACCTGCAAAAACACACAGGGTTCAAAATACACAAAGGCAAACAATATAAATGAAGACCCTAAAATAAAATAAGCAAGACGGATCAAACAATCAAAAATTACGAAGAGGCGGTTTTCAATAAACAAGTGACAGATCCATTTTTAGCTGTAAAACCTAATTTCCTACCTCCCATAACTCGCCATGTGGTCTCCTTAGTTAGTGCCACATATTCTTTTAAAATTTTATTCTTTGTTGAAGTGTTTGAATATGAAGTACCTCATTTCATAGAATAATCACATATGGTGCTAGTGTGGTTAGTGGTAGCGACTTAGGTGTGTGAGGTTCTTGGGTCATCCCCCACATAAGCCAAGGTTTTTAAAAAAAAGAGATATTTAGCGGCTACCCCCAACTCTAGTGGTATAAATAGCCCAAAATCACCACTAAACCCATTAGTTATAACCAAACCCACAACCAAATTTAGCGGAGAAAACCTCTACAAAGGGTAAAAAAAAATCTCCTACTATGCTTAATTTTTTATTTTGAGCAACATTTGCTAAAGGGGCGACACCTAAAAATTGCATTTTCAGCTATATTTTTGCAATTTTTGGCATTGTGGGTCATTTTGGGCTCTGAAGGCCACCAGGGCCCCAAAAAACAAAATAATTTTTCTTGTCATTCAAATTTTCAAAAAAATTGAATGTAATTGTATAATTAAGTGTATTGTACTAATTTGTAGGTTGCCATAGTCAACCACAAACATTGTAACTACTCAAAAATTGGCAGAGAATTGTAATAAAAAATAGTGAAATTTGGTTCTAAAACACTCACAAGATCGTAGATATCATTCACAGTGTTTGGTATAAATAGTGCCTCTAGGAAGCGCTTACAAGTAAAGTCGTCACGATTACTACTGCACTTAATGCCTAACATAGCTACACCAACGTCATCTAGGCATCAACCCTTTAAATTGATGGGAAGTAATAAGGACACATTGTATACAATTTGAGCCTTCTCATCCATCTATGAATGATTGCACGACTTAAATATGGACTGAGAAATTGTTCAAGTATATAGCAAAGTTATGTGCGCATATGAGGATATTTCTTTGAGCTGATGTCAATAATTACACAAATCCCTTTCAGTACTATCTTGGTACCACATATCGAATTATTTCACGTATGTTAACACCTCTTTCAAGTACTTCTGGGTATATAGAAAGGGAAAGATTCTTCCACATACTGACGGGTATGTTGGAAGGGTGTGTATATAGAAATGTTTGGTATATCAGACTGACGCTATATAGATTGGGAGACCATATACCTGGAGTGATAAGAGCCTTACCCTTTGTCAGTTGATTCTGCAAAATGGGCACTAATGCCCCTAATTTATTTCATCCAGATTCATAACTACTTGAAAGAAATAACTATCCAGCATAGAAGAAAAAAATCAAGACACATCTTGAGTTTTAAGAGATCTAGACTGTTGTGAATGGTAATGTAACCAGATCAACAAATGATACAACACAACAAAGATAGTTTGATAGATCCAATCAAAAGGCCAAGGTAATCATCTTGTTTGGAGTGTCTGATGATGTGAAAACCCACATTGAAGATTCCAAAACAACCAAAGAAGTGTGGGATAATTTAAGCACAGTATACAAGGCCAAAAACAAGAATGTCATATTGAATTTGTAAAATCAGTTACATGCACTGAATTTTAAGCAAAATGAGAAAATAGAAGCCTTCTTAATAAGAGATGTAGAGTTGAGGGCTTCACTTCTAGCCCTGGGAGAAGCGGTCACTGATGAAGTTCTCGTCCCCATTGTTTTGAGAGCTCTCCCTTCTTCATACCACATTTTTGTAACACTAAACTTTTCAGATACAACAGTGAGTTTTGATAAGTTAGTGAATCTACTGCAAAAAGAGAAATCCATGTATAATAAGGATGATGAAGAAGAGCAGACACTTTCTTCACATAGAAAATGGAAAGGAAAAGGAAAAGGAAAACCTAATTCCTATCAAAAACCCCAAAATCTGAATTAGAATCAACAAGGGGATAAGCAATAGAAGAAGAAATGTCCAATCAACAAAAGAGGACATGAATTGAAATATTGTTGGTATAACACTTATAAGAAAGGTTCATCAAGCAACTCTAGACCTCAACACCAGCAATCTCACAAGGGACATTCAAACTACAATCAAGGGCATAAAAAGGGGAACTAGAAAAGAAGACCCCATCAACAAGGAAATATTGTTGAGCAAGAAGAACATTCAGATACTGAAGACTACTTGTACACTGCTCGATCAAGTGAACCTTCCACGTCATCTAGTGATGTCTAGTATGTTGATTTGGGAGCCACTCGACACATGACCAGCCACAAAGATTGGTTTACTTCAATGAGGGACACACCTTCAAAAAACCATGTTTCGTTAGGTGATGATTCTTCATACACAGTTCAGGGGATTGGGAACATTTCTCTACCTCTTGGTTCACACAATTGTAGATTGTCAGATGTTCTATATGTCCCTGGGTTGACTAAAAATTTGTTGTCAGTTAGTCAACTCCTTGATCATAACCTAAAAATTGACTTTGATAGTCATTCTGGCAAGAAATTGTGTCTAATTCGAGACAAATCACGAGGCTCGAAAATAGTTGCAAAAGCCTCTAATGTGGGACGCATGTTCCAGCTTTATTTTGTCCACGGAGATGATCAGACACTTATGGCTAAGAACTCTACCTCTGCACAGTTGTGGCATCGAAGACTTGGTCATATAAGTTTCAAGTATCTCGAGACACTTCGCTGACCCAATATGGTAAATGGTTTACCATCTCTCCAGAAGGATACAAACAAGTGTCCTCACTGCCAAGCAGGAAAACAACACAGAGCTTCATTCCAGAAGAGTAATTTTTGAGCTCATGGCAAGCTTGACCTGGTTCATACCGATCTTTATGGTCCAATGCAACTGAGTCATTCTGGATTTCAGTAATTCATGCTTTGTGTTGATGATTATTCAAGAAAAATGTGGATTTTTTGTCTTTGCAAGAAAAGTGAATTTTTTTAAACCTTCAAGAAGTTAAAAAGTAGTTGTTGAGAATGAAATTGGTCATCACATCAGAACTCTCCACTCATATCGAGGGGGGAATTCATCAGTAATGAGTTCAAATACTACCTACAAGCTCACGGGATTCATTGACAAATGCCTCCTCCACACACACCGCAGCAAAATGGTGTTGTTGAGAGAAGAAATCATATTATCATGGAAATGGTGCGATGTATGATCAATGACTCTAGACTAGCAAAGACATTCTAGGTAGAAGAAGTAAAAACAACAGTGTATTTGTTGAACAGAGTGCCCACAGTTCCTCTTGAAGGAGTAACGCCACATGAAGCATTGTTAAAGTGGAAACCATTTGTTTCACACCTCAGAGTATTCGAGTGTAAAGCAAGTATGCACATACCCAAGTAGAACAGAAATAAATTGGACATGAAGTCACAAAAACTCATTTTCATTGGCTATAGTGAAGAAACTCTTGGGTACAGATTGATGGATCCGAAGACCAAGAGAGTCTACACCAGCAGAGATGTTGAGTTCTTTGAGAAGAAGGAAGCAGAGTCTCCTCCTCCAGACTCACTTGATGTAGATTCTTCACCAGTTATAAAAACTTGATGTGGATGTTCCCATAGATGATGAAAGTGATGATGGGGATGATGGTGATGATGAGATAGAACCACGAACACACGGGAGAAGTTCAACGTATGCCCAAGTGGTATACTAGCATGTTATGAGATGCAAGAATGGACACTCCACCGGATACATCCACCCTTGGACCACAGGAATCGTAGTAAAGCAAGAGAAGAAGTAAACTTTGCTTTGATGAGTAGAGTTATTGAATCTGGATGAGCCCTCTACAGTCCAGAATCCCTACAGTCAAAATCTTGGAAAGATGCCATGGATGTTGAATACAATTCAGTGATGAAAAACAACACTTGGCAGCTTGTCGATCTTCCACCAGGGAAGAAACCCATTGGATGTAGATGGATATTCAAAAAAACGTACAAATCAGATGAGACCATAGACAAGTATAAAGCAAGACTAGTAGCAAAGGGGTATCTACAAAAGTAAGGCATTGACTACGAGGAGACATTTTCTCCCACAACTAAGATCAAAATGATCAGGATGATCTTTTCTCTAGCTACACATTTTGGTTGGAAAGTCCATCAAAGGTAAAAAGTGTCCTTTCTAAATGGATATTTACAAGAAGAAGTCTACATGACTCAACCTGAGGGATATGTTATACCTGGTCAAGAAGCAAAGGTATGCAGACTCAGGAAATCTCTGTATGGCCTCAAACAGGCACCTCAGGCATGCTACATCAAAATTGATGAGCATCTCGTACAACATGGATTTGTTAGAAATCCATACAATCCCAATCTCTACCTTAAAAAGAAAGGGGGGAGATTGTGATTCATTGGTTTTTAATGTCAAAAATCTATTAATCACTAGAAGTTCAGTGAGGATGATCGATGCAACAAAGAAAGATCTTAATCGATCG
This sequence comes from Taxus chinensis, assembly GCA_019776745.2. Lineage (NCBI taxonomy): Eukaryota > Viridiplantae > Streptophyta > Pinopsida > Cupressales > Taxaceae > Taxus > Taxus chinensis. Next base: position 12,620,431 of record CM034153.1, read on the forward strand.
TTTGACATGACAGATCTTGGGCTGATGCACTATTGTCTTGGATTGGAAGTATGGCAGAAAGAGAATCACATTTTTGTTTCTCAGTTGAAATATACCAAGACAACGCTTGAGAAATTTAGGATGATGGATTACACACCTATTGCTACACCTATGGAGAAAAAATTGTAGTTATCTCATTTAAATCCATCTCCTGCTGTAAATGCCACTCTCTATTGGCAGTTGATTGGGAGTCTCATTTACCTTACCTACACTAGACCAGATATCAGCTTTGTAGTGAGCTATCTATCCAGGTTCATACAAGAACCCAAAGTTTTGTCATTGGAAGGCAACAAGCGCCCATCTTGAGATATCTCAAGGGATCAATGGATCTTGGTCTAGAATACAAGAAGAACGACAACTTCTTCTTGTCAGGATATTCGGATTCAAATCATGCAGGCAACATTGATGACAAAAAATCCACTTCAGGGTTTGTGTTCTTTATGGGATCTGGACCAATATCATGGGGAAGCAAGAAACAACACTTTATTTCTCATTCTTCCACAGAAGTCGAGTATCGTTCTGCAGGAGAAGTTGTCTGTGAAGCGATATGGCTACGTCGCATACTTGAAGGACTTGGAATACCACAGGACAAACCGACCACCATGTATGTAGACAATGAAGGTGTTCTCAAACTTGTTCGCAATCCAATTTTTCATGAAAGAACAAAGCACATTGAGGTACAGGTACATTTCATACGCGAGCATGTCTTGAAGCACAATATACAGCTTCAATTTTGTCCAACAGCTGAACAACAAGCAGATATCTTCACAAAGTCATTTACACATGACAAGTTCGAGTTGTTTAGAGAGTTCCTCTCCTCATCTCTTGAAACAATGCAAAATTAAGGGGGGAATGTTAGGTAAATTAATTATGCATTGTATTAGGTAATTTATTATTTGGTTATGTATTTAATAACCACATTATTTTCATATTGTTTATTTGTTGCATTATTGTTGCAACTATATTTATTTGTATTTAGTTGGTTATTGCTTCCCAGATGTATTTTGGAAGCTTGTTATGATTTCAGTTGTACCTGTGCAACCTTGTATTTGTCTGCACATGTTTGTTCAATTCCTATAAGCATTGCAGCCTCTCTATTGTAATTTGATTTGGTTGATTAATAAAATACACATGCTTCCATCCCTGTTTTACAGTCTCAAATGTGTTGTGCTCCATTTATATGGTGGTTTGAATGTTGTTTTGGACTATGGATCTCATTTCTACCCTCTCCTTCATCATTGTCTTTCATTTCCACTCACTTCAGAGTGTCTCCACCCCTTTTGTTGGTGTTATCACCTCTATAGTTTAGGATATTTATTTTATGCATCTCCTTCTCACCCTGGTCCCTTGGAGTGATAGAGTAGAGTTAGATAGTTGCATTTTAATTCCTAGGAGTAATTTAGCATTAGGAATAGGTAGAGGAACCAACCTTCTTTGGAGGTATGTCTCACAATGCAATTCCCATGACTTCAAGATATTCCTATGTTGCCTCAAAATTCTGGGTTGTCTGTGGCTCAGGGAAGGATGCAATTTTGAGCTTCAACAGTTACTTTCTCAGATCAACATAGTTTTTAGCATTGCATAAAGCAGTTTTCACAACACATACACAATCCTCCAACAATCATAATGCATTCTATTTCTTTTTTCTTATATTTCCTTGGATCGAACTTGAACAACATGGATCACACCGTTTGCAGTGGTGTATAAATTTTGGGAATCAATCAGGGATGAAGAATAACACTATACCTTCCTCCCCAACACTCTTTTTCCATGGGATGAGATCACCTAAAAAATAGCACTTGGCACGAGATAGCCCAAAAAACTCACTCTTGGCGTGAGATTTCCCAAAAAAATTATTCTTCCACAGCAGTTCAGGACACTTCCTATCCTTTTCACTCATCACACATCATGTTCACATGTTCCTTTTACTAATTTTTTCACATTTATACGTACTTTTACATGTTTTTTTTAACAAATTTTTCATATACACATATTTGACTACTCTTTTGCTCTTATTTTGTAGGTCCATCTTTAATATGCAACAAGAAGCATCCCTTCATCAAACGATAATGAAAATAGGTATAAACACAACACAACACATACGCTTCACCCCTAGGGCCACTTCCTCTTCCTTATCTTCCACGCTTAATTTTTTTGTCACTCCACGCATTTTCTTCTCTCTTCGGCACACTTTCACAATTGATCTACATGGTTATCAGGTACACATCTCTTATCTACTTTATGATATCAAGTATTCAGTCAACAACATAAAGAGGGGGAAAATGTAGACACTAAATCATGTACTTGGGTATATTTATAGGTCTTAATCACATACCACTAATCATATGATTCCTAAGTGAAAAAATAGCAATTAACATCTATCTTTGGCCTCTTTTCTGTCTTTTTGGTTGCCTCTTTGGTCTTACACACCCCATTGCTGAATCTTATCTTCATTGCTTTATATTTATCGACCCTGGATACCAACACCTAGGCACCCTCGTCCCCTCTGGGTGCCCCCAATCTCTTTGTATCTTGCTCGCCTCTTTTGAGCCTCTTTTATCTTTTGGGCATCTTCTTTTCTTATGGGTCAGCCTTTTAGTTGTCAATTATTAAATTCAAATAAGGGAATCATATAAATACAAAGCTATGTGACCATAATAAAAGACCAAGCTCTAAACATCTATTATCACCAAAGTGTAGACATTAAATCATGAAATTTGGTTATATTTCTAGGTCCTAATCACATACCACTATTCATGTGATTCATAAGCGAGAAAACTAGTACTTGATATTAATCTTTGGCCTCTTTGCTTTCTTTCTTGCTTTCTTTGTAGCCTTGCACACCTTGTTGCCCAATTTGACTTTCACTACTTTATCTTTCATGGCTCTAGACACCACTTCCCAGCAAGGACGCCAACGCCTAAGCACCCTCGTCCCCTCTGGGTGCCCCAACCTCTTTGTATCTTACTTGCCCCTTTTGGGCCTCGTTTATCTTTTAGGCATCTCGTTATCTTGGTGGTCAGCCTTTTAGATGTTAATTATGAAATTCAAAGAAGGGAATCATATAAACATAAAGCTATGTGACCATAATAAAGAACCAAACTCTAAGCATTTATTACTATCACCTAAGGTTACATCCAAAGACATTTCAACAGCATCAAAGCATCCATATAGCTATCATTCAAGGGACAATGGAATGCATTATTTTGCATACACTTGATAGGAGGGGAAATTCATTTTGACATGCACACATATACTTACATTTCTACATCTAGCTATTGTTTGTTATTCAGTGCATCTTACACATGAGCCACCTAGCACATGATTCTTGACACATACACACAAAGCTATATGGAGTCTGAGATGTCGTGCAACAATCGGTTGTAAGTTCACTCTTTTGGCTGACTGTTGGGGTCAGTCTGACTCCCCACTTGTATCTTTTTATTTTTAATATTTGATGTATTTTGGGGTTTTGCATGAGGTATTTTGTTTTGTAGGTTATAAGAGAATTCGGCCATCTTCCAGCGAACTAGAGGTGATCAACAACGAAGGCTAGTGACACTCGTGTGACTCAGCAAAAATCACTTTCTAAGATTCTACAGAGTCATAAGTGCCTACAAAAGGTCTCTAACACCTAAACGCCCCTGACCCAATCCAGGCATCATAGTCTTGATATTTTTGATAGTTCTATATTTTTCTGGGTTCAACTGCAACAGTCTGTCTTCCTATTCCATCATTTTTCTAGCTTGGCACATCTTCGGGATTATTGTGAAATCAGCTAAGTCTCTTATTCCAGCTCTTGTGCTTAGGCTTTTAATTTCCAATTTCTTATTGCTTAGGTCAAAGTTGTACTTTATTATTTATCATTGTGTTGTTACTCTACAATTAGGGTTTAATATAATTTCAATATGTTAAATTATTTGGTGAACCCCACTCGTGATTGATCTTTTCGATCCTTCTTTGTCATATCATCTTCTATATCATGGCTCCTAAGGTTCATCAAATCTCTTTTTCTCAATTAATTCAAATGTATGCACCTTGCAAAGAGTTTCTTCAAAAAATCCTAGACACCATGTTTATCTGTAAGGATACGCCACCTGCTCAAGTAAGAGCCATTTTCAATTGTCTCTTCGACGACCCTAGTCTTCACGAACCTTCATCTAATCAACCCATATTAGAGTAAATTCAAGCTATAAATTATTTATTTCAAGATTAATTTCACGCTATGGAATCAACAATTAAATCTCTTAAATCTGAAATCCGAGATCTCAAAGATGCTTCTCAAGCCCATGTTTTTTCTCCTTCTACATCTCATTCTCCCCCTCCTACTTCTATTTCTTCTACATGTGCTCATAGCATTAAACCCAAGTCTTACCGCTCCATGTACCTCTCAAGTTCAATTTCAATTCTCAACAACAAGATATTCTTCCACGTGCACACCTGCAACGGCCATGAAAGAAGCATTGGATTCTTTGCAAAACCTCAAAATAGAGGTCTCAGACACAAAGGGACACTTGGCCCTCAAAAGGGCAAAGTAACATTGCAATCCAATGGAGAGGATCCCTACAAATGAGACCACTCTATCTCTTATCAAAAAGGAGAAGAGAAAAGGGGGAATGGGGAACGAGAGTATGTTGGAATATCTCATTTCTCATGCCCAACTCCTCACATTCTCAGGTATTCTAGCACTGAAAATGATGCTTAACTAAAAATACCGCTCAAAACACCACCAAGCATATTCTAGAATCTTTGTTGGCATCTATAATTCCCCACTACCTTCTATTATGGCAGATGGTGAGCTCAAACTCAACATTCACATCTGGAAGGTCACTCCTCCATCACCAGCTGTTCCACTACAGTCTTCACTTCCACTTCACCACCTCTTTGGTGACCGCCTCAATCAAAATCATATTAATCACCAAATCCACTCAAAGGTTCTACAACATGATGCATAGATGATGGCCACTAGGGCCATCAAATTTAACTAAGAAGTTACTATATGCCATCTTGTCAACTTCTTCATTGTTCGACCCCGCATCCAACATTGATCCTACTCTTTCATCCAAGCTCGGTGTCATGTGCCACCCATTCAAGCTTTTGTACTTTGCCAACTCTACGGACTCCGGGGCTCATCACAATGTCGTGCTTACATCGGCACATCAGCTCTCTATGCACCTGCATATTTAGGCGACAGCGTACTCTTGCTCCCACCTTCCCATTGCTACCCATATTTTCACAAGATCGCATGCACGTGGTAACGCTACGCGCTTAACTACCTGAGATGCTCCGATGCATCATGGCAAACTTATTTGATGCTACAGACTGTATTATCCATTACCAACTATGATGCACACTTATGTTACACCTTCCCAACAACTGACTTCACGAGATTGCACCACATGGCACGATCCCGACTTTTCAAGCTCCAACTCTTTTTCACGCCTTGGTCGATTTTACCCCAAGCTACCTAACTTTCCCAACACCCAACTACACAAGATAGTCAAACCACGTGGCGCAAACCCGACTTTTGGTCTTATGGTTCACTTTCTCAACTGCCTGATGTTGCATTTTCACCCGAAGCTCAAGGCTCACGTGCATGACCCATTCAGACGTTCACTCTATGTGTCTTATGTCAATTTCTAAAATACGGCCAAAAGTTAAGCATATCATTCCATCTTACTCCAATTCATAGCATATTGAAAAGCTTTTGTATTTACATTGTTCCTATTTACCACTCCTCGCATGTACACTTGGCTTACTATGTGGGACCATACCCCTCGTAAGTCAAAATACTTTTAAAGGCATACCACGTGTGTGTCTCACTTGATTTCTAATGATTGTGAATGTAGACCAAAGGCATAACTGAGTTCCTTTAAGGCACTTAACACAAATTGCTAATCGTAGAGTGCTTCTAACTAATCCCACAGTGGCTAACTAGGGGCATATACATTCGCAAAGGCGTTGAATGTATGGAAATTGATGGAGAGAACACCATTCCATGCCCAAACCCCTTTAAAACTCTTCTTGCAAGATGATAAAAGGTCTATAGACTACGAACACCCAAAAAAAGACATGAAAGCTCTTGAAAATGTGAGAAAACAGGAGAAATATAATTCAATTGCACAAAAAAGAGTGGAAGACTCATTTTGATAACATTTCTAGCTACTTGCAAGGGTCATTTGCCTACTGAATGAAAAGACCAGTATGCCCTTTGCATTCATTGTATGCATGGATGTTTGCCTCTAGTTGCTTCGGCTATAATTCTCTTGCGAAATTGTGAGTTTGGATGTCCCATGTTTGAAACCCGCTTTTCACAGTTTTCATTATGTTCTAAGACTCTGCTAGCATAAACTTTTAAACAACTCCTCCAAGAGTGGCTCAACAAAACTTATACAAAAGGACAAATCATAGATATTTCAAAGGAAATATGTAGAGTGTGCAAAGCTTGTTATGCAAAAGGAAAACCTAATCTAATCCTGGAGGGCATCAATTTCAGCATAGCATCAAGTCCTCTCCTTTGGGCCACGATCCACAAAGTGGTTTGGGAGAAGTAACACCCTTTTTTGATGAATTTGGGCCATGCAATGAGTCATCCCTTGCAATGGTATGTAGGCATAGTTGAGACCTAGTGCAGTAAATTGGGTTTGCAACTCCTTTTTCTTCAAAATATCAGCTCCATTGACATAATACACCCGCTCTTGATCCGCAACTTTGCACAGATTCCAATGGCTAGATTACATACATGACTTACCTGGGTACCATGGTGGCTCTTCCTCATGCTCTAAAATAAATATGATTGGTGGCAACCCTAAATGAGGCGTTGGAACAGCTAGATGTTTCAGCAATTGGACACCCACGGTTCTCCCAAGCTAATAGGCACCATCCTTCTAACAATGGCAACATGCTACCATTTTCATCCTCCTTTAAATTTTTAGGCTCTGAGATGCGCATGATGGCATTTTGTGTGAGTTCTTCAAGTGGAGATAAGATCTCCTCATTGTATTCATCTCCAATGGAAAGCATAAGAGGCCTTCAAAATCTTTAGGCTCAATGAATTTCTCCTTTTCTTGGCTTCGAGACATAGCTTCTCCTTCTTTTAGTTCCTTGGGTTTGAGCTCTAAAAAATCACACTCTGCATGTACAGATCACCCAAAGAACTGGCAGCAAATTCTACAACATTTGCAAAATTCTTAAGATCCATTGCACTAATCATGGATCAAAAGTCTCTGGCTCCTGGTACAACATTTCATCATCACTATCAGTTACATCATTTCCACTCTGAAATTTCGTGTACACCTATTTGTCTCCATTGGTGAAACTTGTCTCAATAGGCCATGACGTGATTATAAGGGGATGATTGCCACTTAATTTCTCAGGCGGAGCTTGTCTAAGCTCAACCTCTCTGGTTTTCTCCTCCAACCGTTGCAAATGCTCTTGTTTGATACGCTCTTGCTCCTAGGGTCACTTCCTCTTCTTTAGCTTCCACTATTCATTTTTATCACTCTATGCTTTTTCTTGTCCCCTTAACATGCTTTCGCCATCGATCTACATGGGTATGAGGTACACATCTCTTATCTACTTTATGTTATAATATATTCACTCAACAACATAAAGTGGGGGGAAACGTAGATACTAAATCATATATTTTGGGTACATTTATAGGTCATGTCATCACCAATCCGACACTATGATAATTCTTCATCGGGAACTCCTCGTGCTATGATTATTTACTAATGCATAGCCTTTAGTTTGGTGGATGTAATCTGGAAACAAAACAACAACATAACACAAGAATACCATCGACTATGGAATGATGACAAATCTGAAATATCAAAGTAAATTATAATATTAACAGGAAATTGTTACAATCTCACCCATGAGGTACTTCAAGTGTTATTGACTTCACTTTCCTTTCACCAAGACTATGGGAGAAACTTTACAATTACACCTCTTAATGACTTCTTCAACACACCTTTAAACTGATGGCTTCCTTTACACACTTCATACAATATTTCTCACTACTTCTTTCTATGCTAAATGAGGGGGGTGGCACACCTCACTGCTCAGTCTAGCTTTCATTGTTTTATCTTTCTTGGCTCTGGACACTAGCGCCTAACCTGGACACTAGCACTGAGGTGCCCTCATCCCCTATGGGTGCCCCTGACCTATTTGCATCTTACTTGTCCCTTTTCGACCTCTTTTATCTTTTATGCATCTTGTTTTCTTGGTGGTCGAACTTTTATATGTTAATTACAAAATTCAAACAAAGGAATCATATAAATATAAAGGTATGTGACCATAATAAAGGACCAAGCTCTAAGCATCTATTACTATTACCTGAGGTTGCATCCAAAGGCATTTCAAGAGCATCAAAGCATACATCTAGCTATTATTCAAGGGAAAATGGACTGCATTCTTCTGGATACACTTCATAGGAGGGGAAGGTCATTTTGACATCAACACATCTACTTACATTGCTCCATCTAGATATTTCTTGCTATTCATTACATCTTACACGAGAGCCACCTAGAGCATGATTCTTTACACACACACGAAGAACTACATGGATTCTGAGAAGTAGTGCAACACTCAGTTGTAAATTCACTCTCTTGGGTGATCTTCATGGTGAGTTTGACTCCCCATTTGCATATTTTTATTTTAAATATTTGATGTGTTTTGGGCTTTTATAGGAGGTATTTTGTTTTGTAGGTTACAGGAGAATTCAATGATCTTACAGCAACCTACAAGTGATCAATAGTGAAGGCTAGCGACACTCGTGCAACACAACAAAAATCAATTTCTAATATTTTACGTAGTCATAGGCACCTCCAGAAGGTCTCTAACATGTAGGCACCCCTGGCCAAGTCCAAGTGCCCTAGTCTTAGCATTTTCGACAGTTCTGCATTTTTCTGGGTTTGGTTGCGACAGTCTGTCCTCCTGTTCCATCAGTTTTCCATCTTGGCACATATTTAGGATTATTGTGAAATCATCTAAGTCTCTTATTCCACCTCTTACACTTAGGGATTTAATTTACAATTACTTAGTGCTTGGGTCAGAGTTGTACTTTATTGTTTATCATTGTGTTGTTACTCTGTAATTAGGGTTTAGCATAATTTTAATATTTTATTGAATCACAAAGCATCCATCTAGCACTCACTCAAGAGACAAGGGACTACATTTTCTGCATACATGCATAGGAGGGGGAGTTCATTTTGTCATCCACACGTTTACTTTTGCTACATCTATTTATTGCTCGCTACCAAGTGCATCTTGCACAAGAGCTTCCTGGGGCACGATTCTACACACACTCACACATAATTATATGGAGTCTGAGATGTAGTGCAGTGCTCAGTCGTAAGTTCACTATGTCAGGTGACTATTGGGGTCATTCTGACTCCCCATTTGCATCTTTTTCTTTTAAGGATTTGATATGTTTTTTGTTTTGTAGGATATCATTTGTTTTATAGGTTAAAGGCGAACTCTTCAGACATAGTGTGACACACAATCAACAACCTCGTGACACAAAAATTTAGATTATGACCATTTTCGTATTCACAGGTGCTAGTAGAAGTCTCCAGCGCCTAGGCACCCCTGACCCATTCCAAGTGCCTTGGTCCAACTTATTCCGAAAATTCCACAATTTTCTGAATGTGGTTCTAACAGTTCCCTCATCCTGTTCATCACTTTCTCCAGTCTAGAATACTTTAGGATCAATTGTGAAATCAGACAAGTCTTCTATTCCCTCTCTTACACCTGGGGTTTTATATTTATTAGCTTATTACTTGTCTAAAATATGTGTTATAGTGTTTATTTATCATATGTGACTTTGCAATATCTTAGGGTTTAACATAAATCCATATTTGTTAAATCAAATTCCTGACAAATCCTTAACAATTCCACAATTATGTACGTGAGTACAAACAAATCACATAAAAATACATTTAAAAGATAAATAATTTAACAAATTCCCTAATGAAGCTTATTAGGTGTGAACGCAAATAGGAACTAGTTAGGAAATTTCCTGAACCAATTAGGGTGTGTTCACACTTACAACAACAAGCCCCATATTAAGTAAGGATCCCTCACCAAACTTGTCCAGATCCTTCGTCTACAGCCTCGTCAAGTGAAATATTAGATTAGAGATGTGAAATATTTTGTGAGTATAGCACTTACACTATTGGCTTGGTTGAAAATAAGAGGATAATGTTAATTAGTTTTTGAGTGGTACACATTGGTGTCATGTGTGGAGAGGTGGGCCAACTAGTCGTATTTATAGTAACATTTTCCACCACTTATAAATAGGGAAAGTTAAATATGTTTGAATCCCAAACTAGACATCAAATCCGAACATCCACACAAGACTATGTAGCTCAAGTTAGAAACTCAAGGAAAAACTTTCTTGTAGTGGGTAGAAAGCAAAAATGCAAGCCTCGTGTAAGCAACATGGTGGTGTTGGATGGACACCTCACCTAGACATCTCTATGTAGTGAAATGATGATTAGGGTTTGCTATGAATAAAAAACATCACAATTAGGGTTTATGACTTTGACAAATAGGGTGGTGTTATGCATCAATCATGACCTACATGCAATCTATACCATTTAATAATTGTCATGTGTCATACGTGACCACCCAACATCCCATTTGGTAATGCATATCAGTGTAATGATAGATATTATTAAAGTTTAAGAGATTAAATGGGAAGTATTCATTCCCTTATTTTCACCTCAAATGTAAAATGCATAACCTATGAGGAAGCTACATGTTAACAAAAAAAGAAATGAATGTTATATAGTCATTCCAACCTAAGTAAAATGATTGACTATATAATCCGTACACCCTATGTACAATGAGTAACTCTTGCATAGTGCAAAATTATTTCTTTTATGAGGTTTGACTTCTTAATATTAATTTTGAAGTTATTTCTTTTAAGAAGATGAACTTCATATTATTGGTTTTTGTGAGAAACTCCTATTTTTAATGTGTCCTTGTTAAAAGAGGTGGTCAATGATTCAACCTTTGGTGTATCATCTTAATTGAATATAATTTATTTGTAAGTTGAGAATTATATAATGTAGTACCAATTTTATCTCCATTATTTATGAGCTACAAAATGTACATATTCTCTCCTCACTTTCTTTGTTTGGCATTTTCCACCTAAGCTAATGAGATATAGTGCTCAATTGAATTGTCCAACTTTTTTATTTTCCTCTTAATTTCCACCCTTGAATAGGTTTTTTATAGTGTCCGTATGTGAGGTTAGATTTATTGATGAAATATTCTATCTTTCTACTTAGTTTCTCATGTCATATGTTTACCCTGAATTTCTTTCTCGAGTGTAATTTAATTACTTGATTATAGCCTCATTATTAATGAATAATGATACCTTACTTTCTCGTCTTCTTGGTTTTTTGTTTTGTTCCAATTTTCATCCCCTTATTTACACCCTTATTAGATTATGTGAAATCAAAGAATTAGTTAATTAAGTACACTAAAGGATGTAAAGGGGAGCTATAGGGGTTATTATGATTAATTAACTTCCAACATTAATCATGCAATATTATAACAACACATTAATACTGTTTAATAAGTGTATGCTACAAACTTGAAAACACAAGAGGATGAGTGCACGTAGCTGATTACAGATGATTCTGGAGAGTTTTGGGATGATGGATTACTGAAACAAGAAGATGCGAGTTTGATGATGCTTCATTCCAGGAAATGTGACTAGAAATGGATTTGGGGTAGGACAGTACAATTTTCTTAGGACTATCCTTAAGGTCTTGACCCTTCTATATGGTCTTGGACCTACTTGGTATCTAGCTCTGTAACTTATTGAGATCGTTGCCTACCTGAAAATATATGTCATTATCAAAGCCTAGTTGTCTCTCATGTTGTGAAGCTCTTTAAATTTAAGAAAAGATCTCAAACCCTAGCCATGTATGGGAAACCCTACAAAATAAACATTAGTTGGGTTGTGGGTCACCCTCTGTGCATCACTAAGAACGTTGGACACTACTCCAAAGAGGCCTCAAACCACATGCAAATGTTCTCCACCTAGCATGTGATATCTGAATGAATGCAACTAATTAGATTTGGAAAACCTATTTGACAATGGTTGGAGTTGAGTTTGGCTCTTGTTAAAATACTTGGAGAAAGGATGTTTGAGTGCTTTGGATGAGAGAGATTGATTGCCTTGACCTAGTAGAAGCTTCATACATGTAGATATTGTTTCTCTAATGATTGTGGAAATGTCGCCTTTGGTGAGATTTAGGGAGCCTTGAGTGCCTTTTGTAAATGTTTTGGAAGTGAGTGTATTAAATGTAGTTCCATATGATTTTTAGGTTAGCAAATGAGGTAGTGTTAGCTTGCTTATATAGGTTTTTGAAGGTGAATTATTCGAAGAAAGGTGACCCAAGAGGGATTAAAGACCCATCAAAGAATTTGAAATTAAAAGCAAAGATTGAGGATATGTCAGTGTAAAACCGTATAGAATAGGTCCAGGACCAGATTATATAAATTCCTATGACCAACCTGTACGACCTTAACTAGGGATGAAAAATATGTAAATGAAGTTTTCATCTTGTCAGGATGGACTTAGTATATGAATTTTCTATGCATTTACTCTCAAAATATGTTGACATATCAGTGCGCAAGGATAAACAAGCTAGAAAAGAGACCTATGGATATGTGCTAAGTGAGGAGTAGAAAGGTTGTGTTTATCTTAGCAAGAGTGCATTGTCAAAACCAATAGTGTCAAAGAGTAAATTGCCAAATTTGAGTGTCTACATTTTCCCCCCTTTAAGTATGAAATGAAAATTACATGCTTAAAGGAAAATATACCTGAGTGTGTAGACACATTTTGTCTTCACTCAGAAGTTTGTATTGCAGAGTCCTGTTGTGCTTGGTGTTGGCATGTTCCATGATGAAACCTACAACACAGAGTGTAGTCAATGTCCATGGTAAAGAATTGAACTTTAACTCAAATGTAAAGTGTAACATGAGATTTAGATTTTCATAAAAATGAAATGAAAAGATGTAAAAAAAGAAGGAATACACTTGTTTATTTTTTGGAGGGAGAAATATCTCTGTTTTACTTGTACTTGAAGATTTTGAATTGTTGAGATTTTTAAAGGATTAGGGGTGATCAATCCACAATTTATTGAGGAAAATTCAAAGTGTTAGGTGCATGTAACCCAACATGGAAATAGATGAGAGCTAGAAGAAATGTGAAGTACTAAAGTACCCTGTGAAGGAAGAAGACCATGTATCAAATTCATTCAACAACTCTGATATCTTCCCCTTTAAATGTAAGAGGAAAGGAAGGATTTCCTACAAATAACTTAGCCACTTTGATACCTTCCATAACCCCATGGACCACACCATTGCAAATAATTCTAGGCCCAATTTTGTAAATTAGGACACACGTATAAAAGAGAAGAGAGTCCCCCATGCCCTTCCCATGTGCCACATGAACTAAATAGAAACCTTGAATAACAATGTAATATAAAATATAGATGAGAAAGGAGACCCATGCCCCCCAAGATTCTTGAAACTGTAGTAGAAAATGAGTGTCATGGTGAAAGAAGGAGTGAAGTACTTCATGCCACTCTGTAACTGATATGAACTGAGTGAAATGGATATGAAAATGTGATGAAAATTGTTACATGTAGGTGAAAATATGAAATTGTTGAGAAAGTTGATGCAACTGCCCCTAGGAAAAAATGTGTGGGAGGTTCAGAACCATCCATACAGTCTTGACCAAATTGTACAGTTTTGAACTTATGCATAATTTTCTAGATTTCTGTGTTTGATTTTTTTCTAAGTACGTGTACCCTATTTGTACCTATATGTTAGCCCATGAAAAATTTTTCTTATGTCTATTGTAGGTGTAGAATATAGCCCAGATGAATGCCCCCTCTTTTGAGGTATGCATGTAAAAACCATGTTGAGAAGTTGGCTCAAAATAATAATATGTATGTCACATGTACTAAGATGTTTAAGAAATTTTAGAAGAGTGTAGAATGTTGAGGAGGTGGCCACCGTGGAAGAACCTATACCTACAAAAAGGAAGGTATTTGCACATGCGGTGGCAACCATGATGTATAATAAGAGAAATTATATGAAAAAATAGAACTAGCTAGAGACAATAACAACAATATAGACATGATGTTTCTAGAAGAACAATGAGTGCATTAATCATTAATTTAGAGTCAATAGTATGCAAATCAATTTCACACAATAGGAGTCATAGATCTTGTAAACATGGGACACCCATAGTGTCACAAGAAAATCAAGACCCATAGGCTGGACAATACATGAGCATGTAAGATAGGTATAGATAAAAAACCATATGGACACCCACGATGTCATACAAAAACTAAGGCACTCAGTCCATAATCAATTAAACAATACAAGTAAGGCAAACACACACACACACACACACACACACACACACACACACACACACACACACACACAAGTAAGTATGTATAAAAAACTAAGAGTGTCAAAATATGATGAGATGATACATAAAATGATATAAAAAAGGGACATGCGAAGCAAGAGTTTTCAATGTTGTACAAGTGACATGTGTTAGTCCTGTTAGCTCAAAAGATAATGTGTACACAATATATGTAATCAAGCATAGTGAGGAAGAAGAACCATAATATAACACTTTCACATGTGTGTAGTGTATAATAGATGTTCTTACATGTATATAAAGTTTAGGTAAAATTCTAATCATCACCTATCACCGTGTACATTTTTTTATGTTTCCTGCATCAAGATCAATATACCATGTGAACGCATGTGTGTAAAATGGGCACTAGAAAATAGGTGATAAATTATGTAGGGAGCATGTACACTAGAGGACTGATTCAGGAAGCTTTAGGAGTGGGAAATGTGAGAATCAATGTGTGAAATCAAAGGCCTATTATGATACTTATGAGTTAGAGCCGTGAGAGGTAGTGTGCGGAATAAAAGTTCTATCAGGAGACCTAGAAGGATTAGAGTCATGAGAGGCAGTGTGTGCAACCAAGGCCTGTCGGGAGACCTAGGAGAACTAGAATGGCTAGTGATAATGTGTAGAATCACAGGCCTATGAAAGAACTTATAAGTGTTAGGACTGTTAGAAACAATGTGTGAAACTAAATATCTATCTATATATGCACCAGGGATAGGAATATGAATTGTATAAGAATAACTAGGAAAACTAACAGAAGGAGCCTAAAAGGGAACACCTCTAATTTTGACAATCTGTTGATCAAGAATAAAATTGACACATTAGTGAATGAATGATGGAATATACCTAATAACATGTAGCCAAGGGAGACCTAATCATAATTCACCAAATCTAAGAGAATCTGAAACCAAAAATGAAATTGATGTAGTGAGAGGATTAATAGATTTGTTGTAAAAATGCTAAGATATTTAAGTAACATGCGAGAGAACACATTTTCCTTATTTTGTGGATCAACAAAAAACACCACATATAAGTACTTGATTAATAGAGAAAAATATTTATAGAGTATCTGAAACAAGCATGTAATTTATATCAGAGTCTTTAAAATGGATATATAGTGTAGGAGGTGATGGTTGAGTGAAAGGAATGATAAGAAAATCATTCTAAACCGTGAAGATCTCAGATGATTATAACATACCACATTTGATAAGATGAAAGAAATTCACCATAATAACTTTACAAAATAATTTACAAACAAAGAAGAGTAATATCATATATTATTATGGAACTCGCATATGAGTACAATGAGAATGGACCTTACTTATATAAGCAAGGATATCAATCTAAGAACCAGTCAAGGTTGTTGATCAAGCCATAAATTAAGGAAAGAACTAGTCATCAAATCAAGACCTATTTAGGAAAGAACTAGTCAAGACCATATATTTAGGAAATAACTAGTCATAACAACAAGATGATATCTTCCTAATATCTAAATAAGATAAAATAAATATCCACACACATAAGTGGGTGAGGATAAATAAATTAAAGGTAAATAAAGTACCTAGGTGAACATGAGCTAAGGTAACTACCAACTCTAACACCCCCACTCAAGTGAAGCTAGGGGCCCAAAATAAAAGTGGCATATCCACAGTATGAGTCCCGACAACTAGGCCTGATGAGGTAATCATGTACAATAACTAGGAAAAAGGGACACCGTAAGGTACCCAAAACTAGTAATAACAAAGTAGAGAGAGAGAAAACCCGCTGCAAGGCATCCCAAGAAGCTCGGCTCAAAAAACTCATACAATGCTGAAAAAGTTTGGTGTGCACTGTGGTATGAATCCACTGCTCAATCATAAAACTCAAAAACAACTTAACATTGGGCTTCACTACGAATAGCTCCATGCAAGAATATTGTCAATGGAGCGATGTCAAAAGTGTAAAAAAACACCAAACATTATTTGATCAACTGCTACAAATAGGTGTGTCAAGATCCAAGAACAATAACCAAGGAAATAAGGCAAGGACACAAGATCCAAAGAAATATGAGTGCCACGATCCAAGAAAAGCCAAGGTAACAAGGCAAGGACACAAAACCCGAAGAAGCAGGATCAACACCACACCCTCCCATATTGTTGAATGGGTGGAGTGATGCTACAAATTTGTATGAGTTGTCAAAACAACTACTCAAACACTGATAAACTAACACTGGGCTTCACCAGAATAGCTCCCCCATAAGAGAGATTGTCAACATGCCTAAAAGTGTCAAAAATACAGATATAAAATCTCTCAACAAACAAGAGAGATATACTACACCTGCTAAAAAAAATGCTCAAAACAAGGAGCATTACAATGCAGAAGGTGTAGAAAGTGGAGCAAGAGGCCGAATTATGGAGGAAACCACGCCTGTAGAGTCCTCTCAATGAATGCCTATGTCACCACCACGAGTGATCAGATATCCACCCCAAATCAACACGGAATGGATGAAGAAGATGGTTGCATATGACTTGGTGTAAAATGCACAATGGGTTCATACAAAGGAACATCAGAATGTGTGTCAGGTCGATCATGTCTGACAACTGAAATCTCAGGTTTCTCAAGCCTGAGTGAAGGTGTAAAACTCATGTATAGCTCATGATCCTCGGAAAGAGTCGAGTGAACAAAAATAGGAGCTTTGTCAATGTGTGATCCCAATGAAAGTACCTATTCAAAAACCAATACCATGGCGAGAATTCCACTTAACATATGGAATAGGAGAAGCAATACCCTTTGAATGTCTGGCCAATACCTCCAACAGTGAAACCCATAGAACGGAGCATGTGAGAACCGAATGTAGTGGTATGCTTCTCGAAAGAGCCATGCATATGAGTAGAAGGAATTGGTGTAGGATACTCAACATGTGTTACTACAATAGTCTACAGACATTTGGAATAACATGTTGTAACAATCCCCTAATATGCTTAGGAGCATCAGGAGAAGGAACATGCTCAAAAAATGACAGATCAAGTTCAGTGAGTATAGAAATAATACCCTGCAAATCTAGGAGCATAGATATAGTTTACAATATGATATCGATGTTTCAATGAGAAAGTGTCTGCTGCAGGGAGTATATTAATGTATCCTTCTCATAAATGAGGTTATGAAGAAGAGAGTTTTGTTTTTTAAGTGATCTATTTTGTTCCACAAATTTGACCATATCCTCTTGAAGTCCACACACTTTGTAGAAAAGCATATTGTTCTCAGAATCCATGATAGATACAAGAATGCAACACCCAAGAGTTTAGGACGTCGGGCTCAACCGAAATTACGTCCATAAGTGATTATAACACCCCCAAATTTAATTGCACTTTATAATTAAGTGCATGTAAATATTACAATGAGTAAAAGTACCTTTTACATTTGAAATATGTGTATTAAAATGTCACCAATGTGAAGATATCAAAAAATTACACAATTTCAAAAACAAAATTACCTTAATCTGAGCTACATATCAAAAGTTATGAGCTCTAGAAGGTTTTGCTATTAAAAAACAATTTTTTTAATGCTGATATTTTTTTTTAAAAGGTACATGTGACACCCAAATGCTCCAAAGGTAAAAGAGTGCATCCATAGAATACAGACTTGCGACCAAAGGATAAAAGACTGCACCCAAAATCCTAAATGTCCATAGGGTAAATCATTGCATTCGGAGGGTACACGTCTATATCAAATGGATAAAATAATACACCCAGAAGGTACAGATCTGCATGCCAAGTGGATAAAAGACAGCATCCAAAACATAAATATTCCAGATAAAAGAATGCATCTGGAAGGTACATGACTATATCCAATGGATAAAAGAATACACCTAGAGGGTACATTGTATCTGTGTCCAGTGGATAAAATACTGCATCCAAATGTTAGAAATATCCAAAGGGTAAAAGAATGCATCTAGAAGGTACACATGCTTATATCCAATGGATAAAAGAATGCACCCAAAGGGTACAATGGGATGTTGGATCTCAACTGGTGATAAAATACTTACATGGCAAATGTACAAAAATATCCAGAGGAAACCTAAAAGAATGCATCAAAAGGTACAAGTGATATAATTCTTGATGGATAAAAGAATGCACCCAAAGGGTATGTTATATTGTGTCCAGTGGATAAAAGACTGCACCTAAAACAAAAATATGTATTCTATAAAAGAATGCATTGCAGAAGGTACATGATCTATGTCCAGATGGATAAAAGCCAATGCACCCAAAAAGCTAAAATTATTAATACAAATTCCAATAGACTACAAATATCTCTTTTTATGAAGTGACCTGCATCAGACACAACAGAGAGAAATCCAGGAAAGTTTCTCGAAAAAGCCATAGACCCTTGATTGCTAGAAAAACTTACAGATTGTGTCTGACATTATTTTTCTGTACAAAATTGTTTGGACATAATTGTAGAAGATTGTTCTAAGCCGCGAATCAATGATAATGCACATTTAAAAATTTCCAGATTTGACTGTCTCAAAAGAATAGTCTTCAGTTTACAGTTATATGGCACCAAATCATAATCATAATGGTGCACTCTATAACATCAAGTATAATACATGAGTTGTGTGAAAATGTGCAACGTATAGGTAAATGAATGCTTACGAATGATGAATGAGTGAAGTGCAATAAACAAACTCACTTGTAAAGAAAAATCTTACGGATGGATGTTCTACATCATCTATGGGCTTATGGCAATACCATGAAAGAAAAAATAAGAAGATCATTCCAAGCCATGAAGATTCTTAGATGAGCAATAACACACCACATTGGGGGATAACTTGAAAGAAATTCACCATAATAAATTTACAAAAGAATTTGCAAACAAAGAACAATAATATCATATATTATTATGGAACTCGTTATATGATGTAAAATGAGAATGGTGCCTTGCTAATATGAAAGTGAAGGAATGATCAATCTTGAGCAGGTCAATGGCCTATAGGAACAATCTCATAAATCAAGGAAAGGTCATCAACGAATGTGATAAGACTAGAGAGGATAGAGTTCCAAAGCGACTTCCAGGTAACTAGTGCATCATAGAAACATCTCTGACAATTTTGTGGCCTATCCCACATGACCAATTTTGATTTCACGCCTCAATGTGTGTAGTTTATGGACTTTGTCACAGCTCTCTTAAATTTTAGGACAATGCTTAGAGTCACTAACCCATGTACAAGATGTCGTGAATGTTAGCGAGCATAAATCAATGACTTGGTATACATAATAAACCCATGCCAATTTGTAGACATATTGAATCTTCAAGACAATTATGTACCAAATATGATGGTGGCACACATGGCCAACCACACAGTAGATGGGAAAAAATCATAACTAAGAAGTGTGCTAAAATCCTAAGAAGGACATTGAATGTAAGGGTGAGATGGACCCACCCACATATAAGAATCCCCAAATACCATACAAAATGTATGGTTTTGGGGAGCTACTCAATATTGATTGAAAACTCCATGGATATGGATGGGACCCATAATCCTAAATGATATGTACATTAGGAGGATGAATTCAACGCAATACTTTCAGATAAAGAAAAATACCAATGGTCTGGTAGAGGAAAGAGACAATCTCAAATTGACGAGGGGAAGTTCCTTATAGGGGAACATAATTATTTAGTTGCAAACAGAGCCCAATAGAAGGGTGGTTTACATGGTATAATAAGAAGCTTAACTGGGACCAATGATTGACAAGCATAAAAGCTGACACAAGCTAGAATCAAAATTTTTAACTCACCCTACTTTAGTCTCATACAAAATAACATGTCTTCTAGATGATAAGCTCTATGATCCCACTGGTTGGTGACCTGATGCACTTCCCTATTATTTTCAAATCAGAAACATGGATGTGGATACAAAGTAAATCCAACATATTCACAAAAATCTAGATGAGAGTCCTCGAAGCCAATATCATATCCTCTTCTTCATGATCTAAAAAATTCAAAAGGAGAGAAAGACCTTTTTTCAATTTAGGGGTTCCTCATATAGGTCTATATCCTATCCCATATTTTAAAAATCCTTGTTTTCAAGGAAATTGCCTTAGATATAGAGAGTTTCACTGTCAAAAACAGACACATAAAAATACGCATGCACAGGGTGGAATATTAGAGAATTGCAGATAATTACCCTCTGAATCCATCATTTCCTTAATGGTAATTAGGGTCAAATTTCCGCTATTTCTTAGGGAAAAAGTTCTACTCCAGGAGTTAGGGTCAACTCTTGTTATGAGAATAAATACTTCTTTAATTAACTATCCAAAGAGAATTCACTCCAGATGCCAAGATAACGAACACTAATACGTATAATGCTTTAGTAAATCCTAAGAGGAATCGTAACACTTTATTTCTATTATAAAAAACATTAGATGTGAAGCCTGATCTTGGATCAAGATGTAGTCAAAGAGGATTCTATCTGGTTCTTTTCTATCTTATTGGTTAAAATATTCAATCTTCCATGGGCAGTTGTAAAATCCCCCATTTCTGGGTAGCATATCCCCAAGTATCTTTAGTGGAGCAGGCTAATATCTTAATGGACTTATCTTATCCATGGTTGAAGTTTAGCATCTTGGTTGATTCAATGGAAAAGAAATAATCTCTCAACTCCCATGATGGTTTTATAGGCTGATTTTTTCAAGTTTTTCTGGTATATATTCTGGGAATCAAGCTTAGGCTGCGGTGGAGGAATATAGGAAATCTAGAAGGATTTTAAAAATATTGAAACACACTTTCGCACTAGTTTGCAAAATTCTCCAAAGAAATATAGACCTAAATCTTTTGATGATTTCAGATCTGTCTCCTTAGACATTCTACTTCATACAATCATCTCTAAGGCCATTACTTTTGCTAGTATTTCATATACCGACTATATGATAAGAACCTTAATCTCATTATTTTGGAATAGTTACTTCATCTTGTGCATCAATTCTACCATTGTTGAGTAGAAAGGATTTCTACGAGCATGGCCTTGTATCCATTTCTAAATGGTGAGTTCCCTGTATCCCTCTCTTTGAATTGATCAAACACACAAATAGGTGATTGTTACATGATCTAAAGAGGCTCGAGTATTAGAAGTAATCCTATGACAGGGTTAATTAGAGATTCTTATTGAAATTTTTGGTTAGCATTTGATGATTTCCCCCATTCATGTTATGTGCAATGAATTTATCTAGCCGTTTCTTCCAATCCCTATATTATCTATGATTGGTCAATGGCTCTATTAGAATTAATTTTTTAGTAGTTTTAGGGGGATTAGACAAAGAGACCTTTGGTCCTCTAGTTTCCTCTCCATAATCTTAGTTAGCTTTGTATGCATTTGGGGCATGCACCCCTATCACACATGCAAATAACATAGGATTGCAAGTCTCCACGACCTTAAGTGTAACTGAGAGTCATCATATCCCTTGTCTCAATAGAAATTTGCTGATTGATAATTTGATACTTTAATGGATGGACTTTGATAAGTTATTCACAGATCCCTTAAGTTATGCTAGAATGCATTATGAAGTTAGACATGTTAATCTCCAAATATTGAACCTATGTTATCTATATTGGTCAATGGCTTCTGTTGGAAGAATTTTTTAGTAGTATTAGGGGGAAAAGATTTAAGATAACATGAATTTCCTCTTTCCTCTTTAATCTAGTTTAGAATCTTTGGGGCATGTCTATCACATATAAAAAGTAGGATTGGCAGTCTCCACGACCTTCATGTAACCGATGTGTCACAGATCCCTTGTCTCAACATAAATTTGCTGATGATACTTTGTTTTCATGCAGGGAGGAAAACCATTCTAGATATCTAGTGATGGATGGCTTGAAGCCTATATTCTAGAGATAAAATCATTTTTGGACTATTATGCCCCCATGTTGTTGATTTGCAGTAAGAACATTAATGAAGAATAATATATGTCAAAATTTTCTTATTATTGCATGATGTGTCCAAGATAGACTCTATATCAAGAATTCAAGGGATCTAATGGATTTAATTTTTGAGTAAGATGCCTCTGTAGGTAACTTGTGTGTCCCTTTCTTCACCGGGGTTGGTAGATATTATTTGTGGAAGTTATGAAATAATTAAATATACACTTTGAAGTGTAATCATTCTACCTCATGGGAAAGGTAAATGACTAAACAATGCTGGTATACTTCTATTAGGAATCATGCCAAACAATTATTGGTAATGTGTAAGCATCCCCATTATCCCAAAAGTCTTGTATTGTGCCAAGTGGATGAATAATAAACAATGTTGTTGAAGTTAATCCTAATAATTATGAGGTACACTTTATCTGGAAATGTGTAGTTAATTTAAGTACATATAATAGTAATATTCCTTTGGTAAGTATGTGAATGTAATCTCTCTACGCAATAATTGGTAAATAGTTTTTTGAGCTGCTGTCTATTGACACTTGTACAAGAAAAGGCCCAGAAGCCGAATATTACAATGGGGTGGCATCTTCATATCTTAAAAGTGATCAAAATCGGGATTATTATAATAGAGCCCAATAGTTTGGAAAACAATATGCCAAGAGGGCTCCTCTTCATGAAGTCAACAGCTAAACAGAGTATGAGACACCCACCAAAGGGTTCTAACAACGATATGAAATTTACAACTAAACTTGCAAGACCAGTATGTTCAAGCAATCATTTTCTTGGTTGATTGGGTGATTAACTAAAATAAGGAATAATATTGGGTGTATCTATATTAATCTAAGCTATGAACAACTGTAAATAAAGTAAATAAATACAGTAAAGAAGTATGTAAATGAGCTAAATAGATATGTAAAAGGAAATTTTAACCCTAACATGCAAGAGAAGAGGAAAGAACTCAACTGAATAACAGATGCTCATGGAACTATGTTGCAGAGGTGACCAGAAAATATGGAGGTATCAACGACTATGCAGAAGCCCGAAAAGGATGGATCTAGACTAATTCCCTAGATTGGAGTGTGTGAGAAGGGACTGAGGTGCCTGCGGACACTCTGGCCTGTAAACTAGGCACCCTGGTCTATGTAAAATCTCTAAAATTGATCTTCACTGGTTCAAAAAATGGTCTGAAACCCTTATTGTTTGTCGCATCAGATTCGTTGTCTTGCACTGAGTGTCTCCAATAATCCAAGATGATGTAAAGACCTACAAAATTCCAAAAGAAGTATCAAAACCCTAAAAAAGAAAGATGTAAATGAATGGGTCGAACTGACCTCAACTACCACAACAGTGGGATTACTAACTAAGTGTTGCACTACATTTCATACCCAAATGTAGTTTTGGTGAGTGTGTGCATAATGTGCCGTAGGTGCTCTTATGTTAGTCATACTTTGAGAAGTAGCAAGCAATAACTAAATGTAGAAAATGTAATAGTATATGTGCATAGAATAAAACATAATCCCTCCCCCTACGAAGTATGTGATGCAGATGTCCAAGCCTTGTACCTTGATGATGGAGCTATGTGGATATAAGTGATCTCTAATGCAATAGATGGATGAAACTCTAAATGGATGATAGTAGTGAATAGTCTAAGTCCCTCTTTATGGTCTCATAACTTTATATTTATAGGGTTCTCTTGATCTAATTTCATAATTAACTCCGAAATGGCCGACACCCAAAAAGATAAAGATCTCAAATGGCTAAAAAGAGCCCAAAAGTGGTGGGAAAGTACAAAAAGGATTGGTGCGCACCTGGTGAGACCATGGTACCCATGGTCACCCTAGTATTGATCTGGGTGCCCCAGTCGAGGCTAAAATAACACGAGATGATAGAATTTAACTGGGCATATGGATGTCAAAGGCCGGTAATGACGAAATAAAATAAAACAAGATGGTCAAAAGATGGGGGTTAATTCGTACTTTCTTCACTCAAAAACCTTCTAAATAGTAGTATGAGACCGGGACTAACTAATGTCTGAAGTGCATGATTTTATGTCTACACCAATCATGTTAGTCAAGTCCCACAATTAACCATACCTCCCATTCAGTACAACCACATCACTCGGCATGTTCTAATATGGGGAGTAGAAATATTTTACCAAAGTGGAGACGAGGAAAGTTGATGATATTGATCTAATCACTTCGATCAACCAAATGGTGAATTTTTTCGATGGCCATTAAACTCTAATTGGACAGAAGGCGGTATTAGTATCCTTGTATTTAAAACTAAAATAAATCATTTGGTATAGATGGATGTGCAAACAAATGAATAAGAAGGGTCTTCATGTTACCTGTTAATGTTCACAAATGAGCTCCAGATACATTACAATAATAATGTTACAGAGAACTAATCCAGTTAGATAACAAATATTTGAAAAATGGGGAAATTCAAAGATTATTTTCAACATTTCCAATATTTTTCCTTATGTGTGAATGACATATCTGAGGATCATCTGAATGATTTGTTTTTTGCGGGTTTAAAAGATAACATCTAACTCGATGTTTTCCTTCTTAATCCAGGTTCAATATCAGAATCCATGATAGTTTCTCATTAGGTGAAGGAAAGAGAACTAATCAAACATAGAAATTTCACTAATAGTAAAGAAAGTATTGTTTCAAAACAATCAGCACCTCATACTACCAAACTGACTATTCAACAAATTAAAGAGAAATGAGAAAAATAATTATGTTTCAA
The DNA here is from genome assembly GCA_019776745.2 of Taxus chinensis. NCBI lineage: Eukaryota > Viridiplantae > Streptophyta > Pinopsida > Cupressales > Taxaceae > Taxus > Taxus chinensis. The sequence goes on from CM034153.1 coordinate 12,645,584, forward strand.
TTGTGATAACAAATACAATAAAAGGTATGGGACTGTTAAAAATAAGTTATTCTAGATTGATCCCATTAATGATGAATTCAAAAATGAAGAAACAAAAGTAGATGTTTTGGATGAATTAGGGTTCGGATATTCCAAACCAACTATTTCTTGCCATGCAATGTCATATGTTATCTCCCCACAAACCATCAAGGTAAGGGATATTCTAAAGGAACATAAGGTAATAATATTAATTTACTAAAGGAGCGCACATATTTTTATTAATAAAGAGTTTTCGAATAGTTAAACTGTTTCATTTTCCCATCTATAGAATTTAAAGTCATGATTTCAAATGGGGGTTGAGTCAATTGTTTATGAAAATGCATAGTATCAAACTTGATTCCTTTATTTTTTTAATTCCTATAGGTGGAGCAGATATTGTTTTGGAATTCCAATGGCTCACGACCTTAGGTACAATTGAAATAAGATTTCAGTTTTTATTCATGCATTTTTGTTGAAATGGAAAGATGTTTAGGTTAAAAGGGTTATGTGTAAAGTCACCTAAAAGGGTGAGCTCTCATCTAATGTAGCTAATCAAGGTCCCCACACAATAATTATTTTTAGTTCATGAAAAAAATTAACCAAACTTTTAGAAAATGGTGGAAAATTATTCAATTATCGTGGAGAAGATGCCATCAACTAAGCCACCTAGGAGAGACAATTTTTACAAAAGATCTTCTAATTTTCAGCCACCATCCACCATCTCTACTTAGAAGTTCACAACAAAGGTTCAAGTAGTCAAACAATAAAGTGAACACCAAAAAAAGAATGCTATCCGTGAGTAAGGGGAATAATCATGAAAAAGCAATAAAAATATGGGAGGACAAAAAGTTAATGTACATACAACTAATGTTCATCGACATTGAGGACTCCACTTGTATGAAGCAACATCCATAAATTTTCAACATTTGAAGGGGAGGGGCATGTTACGGCTTTAATCCTAGGTCATATATCGGATATGCATAGCCAACCTATGTCTAACATGATCTCTTATCATGTCAAATCATATTTATTTGTGTTTTCATATGCTTAGTAGGTCAAATTTAGTGTTTTTATAACACAATAGGGTATATATATGAGTTATTGAGTAGTAGATGAGCATGATATTGAAAAATCAAGTCTTATTATATGGTTTGCAGGTTTCCCACTCGAAGTGGTTAAGTCATTCTACTTGCATGTAGTGATCATTTCTCTATATTTTGGTGTTATTTGGTATTATATTGCTATTAATATTCAAATCTATCTAATTGAGTCACAAATTGAGTTCACCAAAATGTTTACACCATTATTAGATTGTGTGAAATCTAAGAGTTAGTGAATTAGGTACATTAAAGGACATAAGGGGAACTACGAGGGGTTATTCTAATTAATACTTCCAACATTTATCATACAATATCAAAATAATACATTCAATGTTTAAACGACATGCTACAAACTTGAAAACACAAGGGGATGGGTGCACTTAAATGATTATAGATGATTTTGGGAAGTTTTGAGAGGCTACATTATTGAACAAATAATGTGATCCTAATGATGCTTCATTTTGGGGATTGTGACTAAAACTTATCTAGGGTAGGACTGTACACTTCTATCATGATCATTTGTATGATCTTGATCCTTTTGTATGGTCTTGGACCTACTTGGTTTTTGGATCTATAACTTCCTAATACTATATTCTACCTATAAATGTTTGTCACTATCAAACCCTAGTTTTCGCTCATGTTGTGAAGCTCTTTGAATATTCTAAACATGATCTCAAACCCTAGCCATATATGGGAGACCCTGCAAAACAAACATTAATTTGGTTATGGGCACCACCATGTATCACTGACGTTAGAACTACTCTTAATAGGCCTCAAACTAAACATTTTTCTCCACCTAGCATGTGATATCTAAATTAATGCAACTAGATTCGGTAACCTCTTTGAAAATGCTTGAGTTGAGTTTGGATCTTGCTAAAATACTTAAAGAAGGGATGTTTGAGTGCTTATGGATTAGAGAGATTGATACCTTGTGTAGACACCTAAAATATGCTTAGACTTAGCAGTTCATTCAATACAATCAATTAACGACACTTCGTTAAATCCCCATACTTTTCTCCATTCTCGAATGCCCATTCATGACACTCTTTCGGTTGTATTCCTCCTCTAATCATCTTATTTGGCTAAAACCTCTCTTATTAGCTAAACATTCCTCCTTTCAACAATTTAGAACCTCCCTATTTCTCTCTAGACCATTTTTATTGGTTTCCTAGGCTATCTATCAGTCACACTTGGTTATCCAAACCCCTCCCAACTCTCAATGAGTCTCTAATCACTTGCTAATCAAGTTTAACTAGCCTAATCCTAGCTTAACTAAGCCTAAAGCATGTTTATCCTAATCTAATCTAAAAGTGCTTTTTGAGCTTTAGTCCCACATGCACCCAAATTCCAAATTCTCCCAAAGGGAAAACTATAAATACAAGGCTAAGCCTACCCATTCAACCTACAAATTCACTCACAAGTCCTTCTCTCTCACATTTGGATATATTGGCATTAGACCTCATTTGCATTAGCCAAGCTAATAGGCATTTGATCTTGGCTATCCTCCATTGGTGAAGCTTTTCCATCTTGCATCCATAACTTCATAGTAGGTTAGTAGGAGGGTATCTAACTTGGTCTCATAGCCATCTTAGAGAGAACTCTTCACCTCCATTGAAGTAAACAACACATCTAATTTGATTGCTTAGAATCTAACTATGTTCATTTTTATTAAGCTTTAATGGAGTAGAGAGTAGTATATATGCTAGGGTTTGAATATTTGTTTCAAATTTATTTATGCATAGATAGTTTCTTGTTTAGCTCTTATCTCATGGTGCATGGATGAGTAAAGCAAAGCTTTGAGGTTCTTTTGCCTCATTCCATAGCTTGTGCAATTTATCTCTATGGTATCCATTTGATCCTAGTCTTTTATCACCTTGGTAAATTAAAGAACGACTGACCTTGTGGAGATCCTATCACATTCAAACATCTAATAAACTTGTTTTGAAGAAATTTTGGACACATTTGTTGACACTAGCCAAGGTCATCATCACAATCACTTCCACCTCCTTCCATCAAGTCATCAGTGGTTCTTAACCCCTTGTCAAACAAGAGAGTTGAAATATGTTTTCAAAAAGCAAAAGAATCAAAATCAATCAAAAATCAAAAGCTAAAATCTACAAAGCAAAAGCAAATTGATATACTACTCTCTCTTGGGGTATTTCTAATAATCTCTATCAGGGCTATGGACGCCTGACTGGAAGTAGAGCAATGTTGTGATTAGAATCAAATGCATCTCTATCGGGGCTATGGATGCCTGGCTGGCGGCAGAGCAATGTACGGCTATCTTTCCACCATCCATTCACAAAATCACCTTTCAAAATCAATCATTCCTACACATTGGCTAGGGTGTCCTCACTTTTTGTTTATTAAATCTTCCCTTCAAGAGGTAATTATAAATTCCACGTGCACACACTAGATCTCCATGAGTAAACAGGATTAGTATGTTACCAAGTGTCTTTTTTGGACCTTTTTCAGACTCTTACTCTAGTCCATATCTCATCTCATGATTTGTGCCTTTGGCTAATCACTTCTTCATCGCGAGGCTTCTAAGCTACATTCATATCATTCACATCGTTATTCTACTTTGTTTAGAACATCCATGTGTATAAGATTACTTTTTTGCCATGTTTTTGGGCACCTTTGTCCCCTTCTGTAAAAATAATCTTCTCCTTCCTTTCTATCATGTGCTTTTAGGCCAACTTACGTTGGGGGCATCCTTGCTTCTTCCTAGCACTTCATTGGTTTATGTTCACCATCATGTTGAACCTATCCATAATGGCCTTGGGTCCCGCTTCTACCTGTGAAGAGTTTTCCTTTGAATACTCCCACCTAATCGTTGGGGCATTTTTACATCTTCACCTTTCTCGTATGCACGTGGCCTTATGCCCTTGTACACCCCATCTATTGCTAGGGGCATCCATGCTTCCTCGTCTTCCTATACATAGTTTCAGAAAAATTTCAAGAAAAAAATAAAAAACATTCAAATATGTTAGAAAAATCAAAACATTCAAATATGTTAGAAAAATCAAAACATTCAAATATGTTAGAAAAATCACAAAAAACATTCAAATATGTTAGAAAAATCACAAAAAACATTCAAATATGTTAGAAAAATCAAAACATTCAAATATGTTTAAGAAAACTTCTAAAAATTGAAAATCATCCTACAAAACATCGCTCTTTGGTTCTCAATTGTTCATGCGTGCGACTCGCGGATCATCTTGATCTACCTCCATCAACAAAAGTTAGGCTGCTTACTTCGTCTGTACTCTGGGGCACAATGAGTTGCTTGGTAATGTTTTAAAGTGCACATTACTTTTTCATCAGACTGAAGTGTCCTCTGTTTTCCCTTTGCATGTATCCTTGCTTGGGGCACCATCATTAACCCTTGTCGTTAATTCACACAGATCGGAACTGAAGCTTGATAACCAAAAACATTGCATCTTGTTTCTCTGTTAGTTTAGCCTGTTTACTTTCTCATATTGCATTGCATTATGTATATTGCATGGAGTTAGGCATCTTTTACTTTCTCGTATTGCATGGAGTTGGTGTTTTTGGCAATGGAAATTTGTTCGTATATGGCTTTTCATGTCGTATTACACTTTTGTTCATTCTTTTTTAATAAGGACCGATGATGAAGATCTCTAGCAATATGATGAAAAATAAAGTTGTTTAAAGGCACTGGATGGATGTTAGCTCATTCCCCCTTCCTCATTATCCTTTTTCTTCTATATCCCCTTTCTTCTTCATACTATTCTTTCTTTTATTCTCTTCTTGTCATCTTTTCAATCGTCAATCGAGTTCTTCTATCACCCCATCAACAATCGAGGGGGCATCCTCCATTCTACTCATTTTTCTTCTATCCCTTCAAAATTTTCTACTTGTTTATGTTTGTCTACTTTCTTTGAAGTGACGTCACTTACACCACCCCAAAGAGGGGCAAATGTAGACACCTAAAATATGCTTAGACTTAGCATTTCATCCAATCGAATCAATTAACGACAATTCATACTTTGCTCCATTCTTGAATGCCCATTCACGACACTCTTTCGGTTGTATTCCTCCTCTAATCATCTTATTTGGCTAATATCTCTCTTATTAGCTAAACATTCCTCCTTTTGACCATTCAAAACCTCCCTAGTTCTCTCTATACCACTTCTATTGGCTTCGTAGGCTATCTCTCAGTCACAATTGGTTATCCAGACCCCTCCCAACTCTCAATGAGTCTCTAATCACTTTCTAATCAAGTTTAAATAGCCTAATCCTAGCTTTACTAAGCCTAAAGCATGTTTATACTAATCTAATCTAAAAGTGATTTTTGAGCTTTAGTCCCACATGCACCCAAATTCCAAATTCTCCCAAGTGGAAAACTATAAATACAAGGCTAAGCTTACCCATTCAAACTACAACTTTACATACAACTTCACTCACAAGTCCTTCTCTCTCAAACACTTTGGAAAGGCATTAGAAATCATTTGTGATAGCTTTAAGCTAATAGAACATTTGGATCTTGGTTATCCTCCATTGTTGAGAGCTCCTCTATCTTCCATCCACTCCAACTTCATAGTAGGTTAGTAGGAGGGAAGATCTAAAGCTTGGTCTTGTAGCCAACTTGGAGAGATCTCTTCACCTCCATTGGGAGTAAAAAACACATCTAATTTGATTGCTTAGAATCTAACTAGGTTCACTTTTATTAAGCTTTCATAGAGTAGAGAGTACTATACATGCTAGTTTTTGAATGTTTGTCGTCAAATTTATATATGCTTTCATGATAGTTTCTCTTGTTTAGCTCTTATCTCATGGTGCATGGATGAGTAAAACAAATCTTTGAGGTTCTTTTGCCTCATTCCATAGCTTTTGCAACTTTCCATTGCACACACCTTGACCTTGTAATAAGCTTCAAACCTATAAAGATTGTTTCCCTAATGATTGTGGATGTAGCTTTTTGAGATTTAAGGAGCCATGGGTACTTTTTGCAAGCATTAGAAGTAATTGTATTAATGTAATGTCAAAGGGTTTCCAAGTTAGTAAATAAGCTAGTGTTATCTTGGTTATATAGGGTTCTGACTTAGATGAATTATTGAAGAAAGGTTGACCTAAAGGGAGGAAAGGGTGCACCATAGAATTTGGAATTGAAATCAGAGATGCAGGATATGTTGGTACAAAATTGGACAAAAGGTTAGAATCATATATAAATTAATGTCGGTGTAAAATTGTACAAAAAGGTCAGAACCGGATATAAATTCCTTACCAAATTACATAGACTTGACTAGGGATGAAAAACATGTTAAATGAAGTTTGCACCCTATCAAGATGAATTATTATATGTATTTTGTGTACTATATTCTCATAATGGTTTGGCATATCAGTATGTAATGATAAACAAGCTAGAAAAGAGACCTTGGAATGTGATAAGCGGTAATGGAAAGGTTGTGCTTATATTTGCAAGAGTGCATTGTCAAAACCAACAGTGTCAAAAAGTAAATTACCAAATTTGAGCATTTACACCTCTTATTTAACTCTTCTCCAACCACAACCTTGGGCCACGTGTTAATATCTATTCCTTTTGTTTTCTTTAGGTGCCTTGACAATTGAATTATATATTTTACTTCTAAATGAAACATGCCCTCAACCGATAATATCTCATAAAGAATTGATGTTTTGGTTCTAAGGTTGCTTGTGATTAAGTCATTTTGAAGTGGAAATCCCTATGTCATCAGGAATCGAGGTTTTGATTTTTGTAGACACAAAATCTACGCACTTGGGTACATTTATAGGTCCTAGAGCATACTAATATATACATGATTCCTAAGCAAGAAAACTAGTAATTGACAATGTCTTTCAAGCCTTTTGCTTTGTTTGTCTTACTTTTATTGACCTTACACACCCTAGAACCCTGTCGGTATTTGATTGATTTATATTTTATGGCCTCAGACACTAGTGCCCAAGTGCTCATGTCCCTCTTGGGTGCTTCTCACCCTATCTCCCCTTTTCTCACTCTTTCAGGTCTCTTTTACTTCTTGAGCATATTTTATACTTTTGGGTCGTCCTTCCAATTACGAAATTCAAACAAGGGAATCATATATCTACATAGTTATATCTCTCAAATAAAGGACCAAGCAATAAGCATTAAATACTATCACCTAAGATTGCATCTAAAGGCACAAACACACTTTAAAGCATATATCTAACACACACATTCAAGGGACAAGGGCTACATCACTCTACATACACAACAAAGGAGGGTAATTCTATTCTATTCCACTACACACATTTAAATCTAGAGCTAGATCTAGCCTACTATCTTAGTGCAGCTTGCACAAGGGCATCCTAGGGCATCATTACACACACTTACACAAAGAACTACATGGAGTCTAAAATCTAGTGCAACGCTCGATACTAAGTTCACTCTTTGGGTGACCGTTGGGGTCAGTCTGACTCCACGTTCTACATCTATTTTATTATATTTGATGTGGTTTATGGACATGTGTAGGTAGAAAACTTGTTTTGTATGTTAAAGGGACATTCAATGACAAAGGAGCGAAACCAGAGCAAAAAAAGAGACTAGCAACAGAGCTCCATCTACATAGAAGAGTCCAAATCCATATCATTCACACAGACACTAGCTCCCAAAACAAACACTAACACCCATGTGCTCCTATCTTCCTATGAGTGCTCTTGTCTGGAACATTCCTGAGTCTCAGAACCTCCACTGAGAATTAGTGACACTCTTCTCATTTTATTTCAGTTGTTCACCCTCCCAGATCACACCCATATTGCTCAGGAATCATCTAAGTCTCTTTATCTCCCTCTGTTACTTAGGGTTTCACATTTGTACATGCTTGTTTGTTTGTGTCTTGATTGCATAGTAGAATTTATATATTACACTACATTTACTTCTGATTCACGTATATCAATGCCTATATTGGTTCTTATACCATTAATAATAATATGGCTTAGCCATTAGCTATTACCAATGTATACTCTATGATAGTCCTCTTAGCTATCAATGTCCAACGTCTATTATTACATTTCTGGTTCCTAATTCTTATGGTCATGTCAAGCTTCCCATTAGATTTGGGCCCTTCACCATGCTTATACAATTCATTGTTACATCTTCAATCACAAGCTCTAACATGCTCTTAAGTATCCCTTGGCTTTGCACTGCCCAATTCATCCCATCTATGCATCACTTATGTCTCAAGTTCATTCATAACAAACAACTTGTCACCATTAAAGGTATTCCACCATGCACACCATTGCCTCAGCCAACTCTTACCGATATCTATGCATATGTCATGGCATTTAGGTCTCCTCTGCTTCACAAGTCTCAAGCTACTTCTGCACCTAGCTATCCTATTTGCACATGGCTTATATAACCACCTTGTCATCATTATCAGTCCATTATTCCACCTTGTCGTCATTATCAGTTCATTAGTCCACCTCGTCGATCTAATTACCCTATTTGGGAAATCCATTCTCATAAGCATTCTCCACCTTCTTTTCCTCGTTAGCCCATTATTCAACATCATCAGCCTAAGTCCCCCACTCAGGAAGCTCTTTCCTATAGGTATTCTCTACCTCCTTCACCACATCAGTCTCCCACACCACCACCTTTAGATCATGGTCACATACCTTTGTCTCCTCGGATATCAGGTGGGGGGCCCTCACACTTCGCTATCATCAAATAGTCTTCTATCCTTCACACACTTGGTGGGCATCATAATTTCTTCCCCCTCTATCACTATCAAGTTATCTCTAGCATCTATCACACTCTGTGTTTCACACCTAATATTTTCAAGCATTCACACATCTCTCTAGTACATTATACTATCATTACCTGATGAAGCACTCTAGTGCTATGATTCACACTTGACTGTTGAGGGCACACTTCATGAATGAACCCCACATCATACACATTTCACGCTCAACACTTCATGATATATCTTTCTAGCATCTACTCTCATATAATACACTCATTTCTCGATGACACATTCTTGTTCTATGGTTCATTCTTGATTGTTGAGGGAACATTTCTAAATGAACCTCATCTTATACACATCCACTAGGGGCCAACATTGTTCATATCATTTTCACACCTTGCATATCACACCATCACACTTGCATATCTTGGTTGCATTTACTCTTATTATCATATTCTGCTCACATGTTGCATTTTGCTTAATAGGTTAGACAAATTCTTATTGTGTCATTATATTTTTCTATATACACATATGCATTCACTTGGTATCTTGAGGTGAATGCAGGACCTATCATAGATTCATACATGATGCATGATGCTTGATACTGCTCTTTACCATTCCTGCTGAGGCTCTTGAGGGCATCTACCTTTGCTAATCTCACACTCCACATATTACAGGTTATATTGTTACATTATTCGTTACTTCTTGCTTCTACTACTTACTTTTCGTTTATATATACACATTTTGACATACTAGTTATCGTTCTAACATACTAATGGGTGCTTCATGTGTAGCATTTACCTTGCAGGATTACATCCAATTATGGCTATCCGACACATTTTTCTTGATGTTGTTTACTATTGTATGTTATTGTTTGCAGGCTATGCCCTGTCTTGTTTGATCATTGTTTTCTTATGGCCTCTTTGGCCCTGATTGTATTGTGACATTGTAAGCGATGTCTCATATATGAAACTCACCTTTTGCGGTCTATTTTTTCTTCACGTTGGCTTATTACATTGTCTTTTATTACAAGTTAACTTTCCTTGCACTAACACTTCTACTAGCCTCTCTTGTTTTCATATGCCTTGGTTTCTACCATGCACATCCCCTACCCCCTGTAAGTATCTCCACTCGTATATGCATATCAGATCAGGGTCCTCTCGTTTGGACCAGATTCTCCTCCAATCATCGCATGCACCCCAAACAAGGGGGGAATCTATTAGGTGAACAAATCACCCTTATAACAGTTTAGAGCTACAGTACAACACAACACAATACATAAAAAACACAGGCATACAGATACATATTGGCCCAGAAATAGAATTGGATCCAAAAGATAGAAAAAACACTAGCACCTAGACCTGGACAGTAGCGGTGGGCGCTTGTGTCCCCCTGGGTGCTTGTCTTGGGGAAAAAATCAATTTCTCATATCAACACAATCTCCAACAACTTTTAGAACAGTTCCATAGTAGTGGGTACTTGCCTGTGGTTATAGGTTCAGTTTATCATTACATTTCAGTTACAATTGGGACTAATTGGGACTAATTAGAATAATTGAAATAAATCAGGATGTACCATCTGCAGTGGTGCTTATTCAGAAAGCATCGTTGAAAGAGAGAAAAATTAAACCTCTCTCCCTAACACTCTTTTCTTGGTGTGAGATAACCTAAAAAACTAGCTCTTGACATGAGATCGCCTTAAAAACTCACTCTCATCATGAGATCGCCCAAAAAACTCTCTCTTGGCGTGAGATCACCCAAAAACCTCACCATTTGACAACAAGTTCAACAACATTTCCAAACAAATTAGGACAATTCTCTATCTCTTACACTCTTATACATCAGGTGCACACTTTCCTTTTACATACTTTCACACTTTTACTTACTTATGTACATGTTACTTTGGTTTCTCATATACAGAACTTTGACCACTCTTTCACTCTTGTTTTGTAGATATAGCCTTAATATGCAACAAGGAGCAGCTCACATCAGCAAACACAACACACTACTATGCATACAATTCATCCCTAAGGTCCACTTGCCTTTCCTAGTCTCCACGCTTCACTTTGTGATCACTTCAGGCTTCACTTGTCCACTTGGCATATTATCGGCAACACTCTTCTCTATAAGATCGTAAGGTACAAATATACTATCTACTTTATGCTATTTATTATTCACTAAACAACATAAAGTGGGGGGAAAATGTAGACACATAATCTATGCACTTGGGTACACTTCTAGGTCCTAAAGCATACTAACATATACATGGTTCCTAAACAAGAAAACTAGTAAATGACAATGTCTTTCAGTTCTTTTGATTTTTTTGTCATCCTTTTATTGACCTTACACACCCTACAACTCTGTCGGTATTTGACCGACTTATGTTTTATAGCCTCAGACACTAATGCCCAGTTAGGACACTAGTACCCAGGCGCTCCTATCCCTCCTGGGCACTTTTAACCCTTTCTCCCCTTTTCTCACTCTTTGAGGTCTCTTTTACTTCTTAGGCATCTTTATACTTTTGGGTTATCCTTCCAACTATCAATTACAAAATCCAAACAAGGAAATCACATATATACATAGTTATAGCTCTGAAATAATGGACCACACACTAAGCATTACTTACTATCACCTAAGCTTGCATCCAAAGGCATAAAAGCACTTCAAAGCATCTATCTAGCACACTCATTTAAGGGACAAGGGCTACATGACTCTGCATACACAACATAGGAGGACAAGTCTATTCTATTCCATTATAAACATTTACATCTGGAACATTCTAGATCTATCCTGTTATCTTAGTGCAACTTGCACAAGGTCATCATTACACACACTTACACAATGAACTACATGGGGTCTGAAATCTAGTGTAATCCTCGGTACTAATTTCACTCTTCAGATGACTGTAGAGGTCAATCTGACTCCACATTCTACATCTATTTTATTAGATTCGATGTGGTTTGTGGACATGTGTAAGTAGACAACTTGTTTTGTAGGTTACAGGTACATTTTTCGATCAAGGACCGAAATTAGAGCAACAAACAGAGACTAGCAGTGAAGCTCCTCCTACATAGAAGAGTCTAGACCCAAATAATTCACACAGACACTAGCATCTAGAATAGACACTAGCACGTAGGCACTCTTTTCTGAAACATTCTTGAGTCTCTGAACCTCTAGCAAGCATTGGCGACACTCTTATCATTTTGTTTCACTTGTTCACCTACCCAGATCACTCCCAGATTTCTCAAGAATCAACTAAGTCTCTGTATCTCCCTCTTTTGCTTAGGGTTTCACATTTGTAAATATTTGTTTGTTAATGTCTTAATATATATTAACATTTGTATATCATACACTATAGTAGTTACTCCGAAATTAGATTTAGTTCCATTTATATTAAATCAATTCTAAGGTTGGACTTTGAAGTCTAGAAGTTAGATAATGGAACTCATTTTCCAAGGGAAGTGTATTAGGAGAGCTATAGGATTTTCACTCCAATAGTTGACATTTCCCCATAGATAAGTGACACTATAAATGATCACAAAACCAATAGAAACTAGCCGCAGATGACACATTGTTCCAAGCATATTTTTGTCATGCATATGCACTAAGTATCTCTCGTTATTTGATACTAGTAAAGAAAATGTAAACTGAGAAAGAAGAATGATTAGTTCCTTTACTCAAAGTATGAAACTTTCCATTGATTTTATTCCTATTGTACCTAATAGTAGCTTGTAACTAGTATGTGCTACTAGAATTTGGAAAATCCTATCACTAAAAACCTATTGATCTTGTATTGTACCTATTTCTACTCCCAAGTTAGAACCACCCAAGTGGAAAACTAGTGCCCACTGTTCATGTATGTATTGGGTACTTCCATCTATGATCTATTTTTGGCCCAAGTCAGACTCTAAACCATTTTATTAGATCTTGTTTGGTCATATTCTATATACCTTTTTGTGTCTAGTTACTAGCCTACAGAGAGGGTGAAATAATCACCTGATGATTTCCCCCACTCGTTTGGGGTGCGTGAGATGAACTAATGTGAGCGTGACCCAAACAAGGAAAGATGAAGCAGATGTGCACATCTGAAATAGAACTCATGCAGAGGAAATATGGAATGTGCATGGTAATAACCATGATGCATGGAAAGCAATGGGAAGAAGATAACATGAAGTGTTAGTGACAAATAAGCATGGCATGATGTAATAGGAACAAGGAAAAACACATAGTAATATAATAAAAAACAACAAGTAGTTTGTGCATTACACGAGGCACCACTGAAGATGTCACAAGACACTCAAGGCCTTCAAGGAAGTACACACAAATGAGCAAGCAATCATAGGGCATAGCTCGTAAACAAATTCACAATCATTAAGAACAAGACATGAACAATTAGTATGATCATAGAACCATGGTTAGAAGTATGCGTGCAATATAAATGTTACACACAAAACACCCATTAGCATGTTATAAAATTAATAGTATGCCACAATATATACAACTAGAAATATAAATTAAGTTAATGTATTTTTCAATGATAACACCCGAACATGGAAGAGTATGTAAAGGTAGATGCCCTTGGGAGCCTCAGTGGGACTCATAGAGAACAACGTCGATTATCATGCATCATGTGATAACTAGTAAGTCACGTGCATTCACCTGAAAGTACCATGGGAGGACACATGGGTATATGGAAAAGGGATAGAGTATAATATGAATCAAAGTAACATGGCAAGAAATGTGCAAAATACAATAGTATAAACAAGCAAGGACACTTCTGATCAAGATCTACACTAGTATTTTGGATTTTTTGCAAATATTTGAATGTTTTTGAATAATTAGAATATAAAATACTATGACTAGGATATGGGAGCAAGATTTCTCCCTAATGTATGCATGTAAAGTGAGGTTCATGTAAGTAATTGTGCCCTCAACAGTCGTGTTTGAACCTAGAACAAGATTGTGTCATTAGGTATCACGGGTAACACAAGAGCTACCATAGACTAATGTCAACATAGTGAGGGGAGAAACCTATAGAGTCCAAAATCCCAATTGCATGAGTAGTAAGTGTAATGACATAAACAATAAGAGTGTGGTCATTAGAAGAAACTAAAATAGGTGGGACATTGGTAAGTAATAAGTGTAATTGGGAAGATTGAAAGCATTAAAGTTGTATTTACTTGCCCTTATGACTATAGAGGAAACCATATACATAAATGTGGAGAGAGGGGAATTGATTTCTCCCATGGATGTAACAATATGAGGTTAGGGAAGAGCATCACAAATCGTTATCCAATCAACACGTTGTGTTCTTACTTTTGGTGGGGAAGTTGCAACAAGTGATGTAAATATTGTATTCAATAAGCATAAAATAATTAGAATTACATCAAGAGGTGTTCCAAGAAACAAATTTGAAATCCATGGTCATGGTAACATTATGAATATGGATATGAATGTCTCCCAACACCTTATGTATTGTAGATGTAGGGACCATCATAGGAGACAAAGTTTTAGATATAGGAAAATGTGCAACAATAGACATTAGGGATCAGACACCATTTGAATGAGAGTGAGACATAGGTGGGAGGAGTATCATGGGTGCCAATAGAAATTTAATCATGTAAACTAGCAGTACAATATTCTATTACAAGAGGAGAATGATGTATAATGTATGTAGTGTCTTCATTATCATGTATGAAAGGGATATCACAAAGACTAATAATATGAAATGTGGAATCTATTATAGTATTCTCCATGGAAAAAGGTGTTACAAGGGCATTGTGTGATATGGCATGGTTAGAAAGGAGTGCATGCATAATATGTAACGAAGGATGACCTAGAAGGATAATATAAGTGATATCACGAGGCATAATGTAACATAGAACATTAAGCTATAGTAATGGGTAGAGTGATTTCTCCCAATACTTGCTTATGTGTGCGATCAAATATATGGATACAAAGAGTAGATGGAGTTAGATCAACAACAAAAAGTACAATTTGACCAAGAAAGGAAATGTTACATATATTAAGATCATATCCATTATCGAGTAGAGTACGCGCAACAAGCACATTACGAATGTGAACTTGAATATACAATGAGGGACCATTGTCAACAATTATTTGGGAATGAACAATATATTCATGAGCTTATGTGTTTGATGAAGATGCATGGGAGATATGATATCTAGGAGATGTGGGCAAGCTATATAGATATTGATAACGATCCTTGAGAATTTGCATGATGAATGAAAGATATTGAAATCCACAATGAAAGAAAGAAATACTAAGGTTACTAGGGTTAGGGCTATGATGAAGCAAAAAAAATGAGGGATCTTATGGCAATTGAGGGTTTGATAAAAAAGTGGGTTTACTAATGTTAGGTTTTGGAGCCTGTTTTCATGTGAGAAAGTGTTGAAGACTGTACACTAAGAGTAATGTACACTTTCCACAGTTGTCTCACCAGGGTAAAAAAAAAATTGGGCCTTAAAACGTGCCCGACATATCCGGAAACGTGATTTTCTCATATGGGCAGGTTTTTTGACCCATAGGTTTATGGGACAGTTTTGGCCATGGTTTTAATACCCACGGTTTTGTAAAACTACTTAAGCAGTTGTCTACTTATATGGTTTTATGCATATGGTAGGTATAATGTAACATTGCATATGTGTCTTGAATTGGGGTGTGAATTCTATAGAGTTTGTTGAGCATAGCTCCAAACAGATCTAGGTATTGTATTGAGAGAGCGGTGGCTTGTAATAAAATTTGAGCAAGTGATTCTTGGTGGACGTAGCCCAAATTGGGTGAACCATGTTAAATATTGTCTCTTTGTGTTGTGTTATTTTATTCTACACTTTTATTTGAGATTTGTAATATTTTATGCATATTAGTTTCTACTATTGCGATTATGTGAGGGATTATTCCACATATTTTATCCCTAATCACCTAACAACTAAACGATTTAACAAAATTTAAATATTATCAGAGGACTGAGATCAAACATATATAACAGTAATAAGTAAGATCTACCAAACAATGAAAAACAAGTGTGAACAATAGAGAGATAAAAGTGACTTAAATTGTATTTGAGTTCCTAGACTGATTATGGGATATAAACTAGGTAGAACATGCTATATCTAGGTTGAGTATGCTTTGTCTAGAAAAATGAGACTTGCAAGGCTTCTAAATAGAACCGCCCAAAGGAGGACAATACTACCCTGGGCGCAAGTTTCCTGGTAACAACTCTGGATTTGATCTTTTCATGGTTTGGAATTTTTTTCTTCCTTTTTCTCTTTATCACTTTGGCTTTGTTGTAGGATTTTATTATCACACCTGAACCTGCAAAACAAACCCTATCTACATGCACAAGGATCAAACACACAATAGATGGAATAAATAATGTAAATGCTTGTGTCAAACTGACCTCGGCGGTCACCCCAATGTGATTTTCACTAAGTGTTGCACTGTATTTAAGACTCAATGTAGTTCTAGTGTGTGTGTGTGTGTGTGTGTGTGTGTGTGTGTGTGATAGATTGACGTCCCTTAAAGCCAGGTTTCCCTTGTCTCATTTGCACGAAGATAACAATATATGACTACTTTTCCCCCAAGATGAATTTGTGAGATGGAATTCAAAAATAACCCCTCCTATGCAGTGAATGATGTGACTCAAATGCAATGCTTGAATATTACTCTTTTCCTAAGTAGTAGATAAGAAGAAGTAGCCCAAACTGCCCAACCCCTAATAATGAGTAAGTCATGTGTATATATGATTCTCTCGTTTGAATTTTGCCATTAACAACTAAAAAAATAGACCCAAAGTGATAAGTAATAATTTAGAAAAGATAAAACTTGATGTGAAATTTCTAATTTGAGAAAATGAGGGAAAAGGACAAAAGCACCCAAGGGTATAAAAACGTCTGGATGCTTCTTCCCCTAATGGGTGGTACTCTCTAGGATGCTCAGAGGATAAAACATGAAATACCGAGTTGGGTCACATGTTGTCCAATGTCCAATAGTAAAGTAGTTATTCCAAAAAATAAAATGATAGAAGTATAAAAAGTGTAAAGCAATGTAAAAGTAAAAACAAATGTTGTTAATGTCTAGTTTTTTTGCTTAGGAATCCTGCATATAATGACATACTTAGAGGTGTGATGTAAATAACAAGTGTGTGATTTCATGTCTACAGTGAGTGTTTTTCATCATTTTTTGAATAATTTTGTTTTTTTAATGTAATTCTAGAAAGAGTTTCAATGCTCTCATAAATTTTAATTTGGTGTTTTTGGCTCCTTGAATTGATAAGTGTAACATTGATTTTTACGACATTTGGAGAAGGAAAGAGCAAATAATAACACAAAATATTTTCTGAAAGAATGATTGATTAACGTAGTTTTTAGTTCTTTGATGTATTCATTTTTTCTAATTTCAAATTTCAATATTTTTTGTGATATTTATATTAGATCAAATATCTAAAAATATTATGATTTTATATTTCAATTTAAAAATTAAATAAAATAAACTATTTATTCATTTTAAATCTCTTGAATACAAAATTGAAATTAATTTAAGTTTTTAGTAATTAATATAAACATTTAATTTCACTTGCATCTTAAATTTTCAATGTCAAGTGACACCGATATAATTTTCTAGACCATCACCTAATTTTATCATGACATGTAACATTGAACATCAAAATCCAACAATGATGCCATGATTACTTAAAAAACATAGTGAAGAGGGTTTGTTTGACCTTAAATAAAATAAAACATTATTTGTTTTGTGTGGAAGTGACACATGATGTATCTCTTTATTCTTTCTAATGACACATTTTTTTTGTGAAAGCATGCACTTAAAAGGGTGAGAAGGAATCTCACAATAGAAAGGCATAAACACAATTTTTATTAGTTTTTTCTAGCACTCTTTGTTCATGTCAGTTTAATACTCTGGAAATAAGAACACAAATCCATGTTTGTGTAATGTGAATATAAATTACAAATGTATGTAGTGAACTTTTGGATTATATTATAAGCTAAATTTAGAAGTGTTACGCATTCATTTATTTCAACAAATTTGAATTTTATTAACATTTTTCTTAACAAAGATGCAAATAATTGACGTAACTAAGTGGGATACTATTTTTTTAAATTTATTTATAAAATACCAAATGTATTGCATTAACGTTTGATAAAAGGAATCAAAATTTTGAAGAGGTGGGCATAATTTATTATGGATAAGAAACACAATGATCTGAAGGACATTACAGAGGACAAAAGTTCCTTGAATCTCCCAAGATCACTATAGTGTAGAAGATGACTCCGAGAGCCTTCCAACGATTGTTTGAACATCAAAAACGGAGTTCGTATGCACATTGGGTGGTTGGTCAAAGTTTGGTCAACTAGAAAGTCAACCATGGTCAATAGTCCAATCCAGACGTGACACATGGAAAAGGTGGAAACTAGTGAAAAGAAAAAAAGAGATTAGTTTTGTTTGCTTATTGACCTCTGGTCTTCATCATGCGTAAAAAGTTGGTGGTTGCAAATAGAGGCTCAACTTTTGTGACAGAAGGGAGCCCGACTTCTATGAGGACTAATTTATTATCACTGACGTGGTGGGTCCTCAAGCCACCATGTGGCTTGCCACCACAAATCAAATTTACATGATATGCCTATCGAGGAGCGATAAGTGGGACTATGCCTTTCGAGTTGCATTTCAAGGTTAATTGGAGCTCAACGAGCTATATTCCTAGCTCGATGGGGTCGTCAAATCCCCTTCGAACTCTATTTTCATCCTCAATGGTTGAATGGCTAACAATTCCACATTGATTGCATGGGATCCATATTATCCCATTTACTTCGGTGGAAAACTCCACCACATTTACTTCTAACTCGCCACATAGTGGACTGAATAACTTGTCAACCGTTTGGCCCACACAATGGGCGAATCAAACCTACCAACCACCAATCCAAACAACTCAACAAAGCCATAACCAGTGGATGGGGAACCAACCACAAGCTCGGTGAATAGAACACACAACAGGCTCAACAGGGAGCAAAGAGCACGTGGCCGAAGCCACGTATACAATGGGTTGGTCGAGCCCATTTTATACCGCCAACCCACCATTCATGGTAACTATGTGGGATTTCCCCACTATGCAAAACGGCCCACCATGATGCAAAAGTGGCCAAGCTATGAGTGAGGTGGGATTTGATCCCCCAACCTTGGTGGTAGAAATAAGCGGCCCAACTAACTCGGCCAATGAGTTGGTTGGAATGGGAGTTGGTCGATAAGGCCCTTAAACAAAAATTTTGGGTCCATTTGCACTATAAAAAGGGACCTCTCCCTCATTATAAAGACACACCACAAGCTCAAGGAGCTCTCTCCCTCCCGAGTCATGTAAAGAGCTCAATTGAACTATAGACACACCCAAGCTTAATTATTTCTTAAGCTTAATTCTGGGTGATTTAGTATTAGGGTAATTTTAATATAGTTTTGTGCACTATATTAAAATCCTAAAATTACTATAAGAAAATATTATTTATTGGCCTAAGACAATAATAAATGAAATATTTGTGATCGGGAGTATTTTTACACTACCCAATAGGCCTTGAGCCATATTATTTTTCAATTGTGACGCCTAGAGTATCAACTCGAGTTCCAAAGGACACAGGGAAGCATTGGGAAGGCCAATTGAGTTTCGAAGGAGGTTGTGTACAAGAAGGTGAAGAACGATTTTGACTGATCATCGAAATTTCTTTTAAGGATTGGAACACTACTAGGCAAGTGGAAATGACTTTAGGTTTTATTGTAAGAAATAACATTGTACTTATAAATTTTTAATAGTGGAATGGTTTGAAAGAATTGGAGATGTAGGCTATTGTCGAACTCTGTAATCAATCATTATGCAATTGTCATTATTCTTGCATCAATTTTAAATTGACTACTTAAAAGGAGTAATTTTTCAGCAAATACTAAGAGGCCTACAAGGGTCCGAGATTAGGGAGATAAAAACTTGATCAATTTTCGGATCAAGTTGGTATAAAAGTTGGTTTTGCAGAAATTGATCTATACCTCTTCTTCCAGTTGTCAGTTATTCTTGCGTTATTGGGCACCATGGTTCAAGTGATGATGACTCGACACCGAGAACATGATCGTCAGATCACGGAGTTACAAACCCACCTGGCTACTATTCGAGAGTGTTAGCGCCAGTAGCAACAACATATTACAAATTTGTAGAGAAGCCTAGATGCTCCACTTGGGAAGGTGGATGAATCAAGTCAACTTCGAAAGTGCCGCTTGGCGAGCCAACCTTCACCATACTCAGCCATGTGTCGTTATTGTGGCAAAGGGCATGACACCGAGAAATGCTAGAAATTATATCCAGATAGGAGGCCTAAGTGGATGAAGAAGAAGGGGAAGGCTATTGCATGACCAAGCACTGACCAGTCAGTGGCACCATTGGGACAGAGAGCACCGGTGGATCGTCTAGATATTATATTGTGACATGCGAGTGCCTCGAGACAGTGGATTCCGGTGATTGCACGAGGACAGTTAGTCACCCTTATTTTTTATTGGACTATCAAAGTAGGGTACGTGACTACTGATTTGGTGTACCGAATGAGACTTCCCACAACACCACTTCCTCATACCAAGATAGTTAGTACAAAAGATGGTACTTTGCATGGAGTGTCTATCAGCTATTACACTCTGAGCTTCATAGTTCGGAGACGAGTTTCTGCTAATATCACTCTCGACATCATCCCTTTGGAGATGGATGAAATGGTATTGGGGAACTTCTACCTAACTGCTCATCAAGGTTATATGACTGATGACAGGAGCGGAGTGGAGCTTCGCATTGGGCACAGTTGGAGGATCAAGTTTGCGACAGGACATGTTGTTCGTCTTGCACAAGGCGAAGACAATGAGACTTCTGACTCATATGTACCAGGGGATCATGTAGATCCTAATGCAGAGTCGAGCTCATATGTCCCTACGGATCAGCCAGATCTTGACACTAAGGTCACATATATCCCAAAAGATCATCGGGATCCATATAGGGAGGAGCGAGAGCTCGAGAATCCACTAGACACCTATTGAGATATCCTATACAAACACCAAGGATTCTACAGCTGGTAAGAAATCTAAGGTGCAAATAAAGTTGACTTTGTTCAAATATTGTATTAGTTTTTTTTAGCATTATTTATTGCTCTTAATATAATAAAACCATAAAATTTTGTTTTAGGTATAATGTATGAATAAGACCCCTATGTGGTCAATTTTTGTATACATCTAATCGATCAGGACACACTAGTAAAAGACCCAATTCTTGGGAAATGTTTGTACTCTTTTATACTTGCATTAGTAAGACCCCTTAGAGGGCAATTATTTTGGTAAATTGCTAATACCAGGAGATGTAGTATGTTTTGGTCCTTATTGAGTTATTTCTCCAGCAGGAAAGAGAAAATCAAGGTCAATCCCCAATGCGATGCAGTGGAGAAGACCAAGTACATAAGCCACCGCATAGGAGAAATTTTTGCGACAGGTTTATCATGTGAAATTATTTTCCTATAAAATTGGTAACTAAGCTTATTGTACACAGACTCCAAAAATGGAGCATTTTTACAACTAATTTGCATGATGTATTAGGATATAATTTCCTTACACTTATATTTAAAAGTTGTATAAAGACCCTTTTAAGGGCACATATCTCCTAATCAAATGTTTTAGTGACCATTACAATTGGATACTCATATCTATGAGTTTGGAGATTTGTCAGCCATTTGTGCAAACAATGGAGCTCGTAGGTGTCAGTTCGAAACTTCATTCTGTGTAGAGGCATTGTGACCATGCAACAAAATGGTATCTAAATCACCATTGGCATTGACGTCAAGTCAGAACTTCATTTTGTGAAGAGGCCATCATGGACATCTAGCTGAATGGTACCTGATATTAGTTTGTCAACAAGAGGAGCTCTCAAAGGATCAGCTCAGATAGTCATTCAGTGTCAAGGTAGTACAACCACACATTTGAATGGTAGTTGATCATAAGTCTTAGCATGATGCATTGGATGCTTGAGATCTTGAAAGAGGCTTATCGTCGTGCATTGGAGGCGTTGAAGTCTGGAAAGGGATGTGACATTAGGTCACAACTTCATTCTGTGTGGAGTCTTTTATGACCCTATAACAGGATGGTACCTGACAAATCATTGTCCATCATCGACATTAGATCAATCACAACTCTAAGCAACATGGATTTCCTTCAAACTAGTTTGGATTTTGTGGAATCAACTAGGATCTAAGAACTGTGTTATAGAGTCAAAGAATATCCTTGTTGTCATATATCTAGAAGCCTAACACCGCACAACAAAGGCATGGAGGTCTTCTTTGGATATCAAAGTAGCGCAGTAAGAGGCACTGAGCCCAAGTGCCACAGGTCGTGGAGTTTGAGCCATCATTGTTGAATGTGGAGTTAGCAGAATACTACGATGATTTCTTCTCAGCAAGGTGATTTGGAGTTCACAAGCTTTTTGGGACAAAAATCCTTTCCCATTGGGGAGGTGTGATCTGGAGGACATACGGAGGACAGAAGTTCCCTAAATCTCCTAGGATTGCTACGGTGCAGAAGATGACTCCGAGAGCTTTCTGATAACTGTTTGAACGTCGAAAATGGAGTTTGTATGCACATTGGGTGGATGGTCAAAGTTTGGTCAACTAAAAAGTCAACCATGGTCAACAGTCCAATCTGGACGTGACACGTGGCAAAGGTGGCAACTGGTGAATATCCTTGTTGTCATATATCTAGAAGCCTAACACTGCACAACAAAGGTGTGGAGGTCTTCTTTGGATATCAAAGTAGCGTAGTAGGAGGCACTGAGCCCAAGTGCCACAAGTCCTGGAGTTTGAGCCATCATTGTTGAATGTGGAGTTAGCAGAATACTGGGATGATTTCTTCTTAGCAAGGTGATTTGGAGTTCACAAGATTTTTGGGACAAAAATCCTTTCCCATTGGGGAGGTGTGATCTGGAGGACATACAGAGGACAGAAGTTCCTTGAATCTCCTAGGATTGCTACGGTGCAGAAGATGACTCCGAGAGCTTTCTAATGACTATTTGAACGTCGAAAATGGAGTTTGTATGCACATTGGGTGGATGGTCAAAGTTTGGTCAACTAGAAAGTCAACCATGGTCAACAGTCCAATCTGGACGTGACACGTGGCAAAGGTGGCAACTGGTGAAAAGGAAAAAAGAGAGTCATTTTGTTTGGTTATTGACCTCTGGTCTTCGTCAGTCGTAAAAAGTTGGTGGTTGCAGCAAGAGGCTCAAATTTTGTGATGAAAGGGAGCCCAGCCACCGTGAGGACTAATTTATTACTGCTGACATGGTACTAATTTATTATGTGGCACTTCTCTGATATGGTATCAAATCTAATCTGGTGTTGAGCTTGTCTGGTTATTATTTTGCAAGTTTATTTTAGTTTTAGGTTATTATTTGTAAGTATTTGGGTGATTTTTGGTGCTGGTGTTGCTTGGTTTGTGGGTATATAGCCTATTTGCAGGATTATGAGGTTTACAAGCCTATATAATGCATATAAAGTTTTGGAGATTACTTTTTCTAGGCCCTAAATCATTAATGCAAGTTCCCTAGAAGATTTATCCAGATCTAGGAATTTTCAGACTTATGAAGGGTATTTTCACCTATGGTAGTGCTTTGTATGCATGTTCAAACTTACAAAGGGCATGAGAGGCATTTTCAGACCTGCAATAGAATTTCTAACACCCCATACACGCATTGAAGATCCAACTTGAGTTATTGTTTTGAGTCCCACGACAAAGCTATTTGTTACACACATATCTATGGAAATTTAAGAGCTGCAATGCATGTCTTCGTGATCCAACGTGGCCACAGCCTGTGTACAGATGGGAAAAAAATCTCAATTATCTTAGATTCATCAAATTCCACCTCCTTCTTTTGCTAAAACTATATTTTTGTAAAACAATGCATTTCAAGTTTAGTGCAAATTCATTTAAAATATAGCTCATTTACGGGAAATAATTATTATAAAATTTTGATTGGTAGCTCGATATCGAGTGTCGATTTTTACAAAAGTTAAATCTTTTTTCATTTCCTAGAGCATTGGACCTATTTATTTTGTAAAACGCACTAATTTATAAAGTGCAAAAAATGTGGGGGTTGATATAGTTTATGGGGAGCGTACAACATGTTTCCTCTTTTGTTCAGAACTTCTTTCTTTCTGCACATTTCTTTGTTTTCTGTAACAACTACCACAACTTTACTTTCTGCAATAATTGATATAAGTTCAACTAACCCACTTGCACCTTTTAACTACCATGAACGGAAATAAAAAATGATCATTGCACTTAGGAGAATAACATTGTATTGTATCACAATGGGGTTAGAACCTAAGCCTAGTGAAGTTACAAAAAAATTAATTGGTTTATTAAGTGTGATGAATCCTTTGGTATTTTATGTCTTTCAGTGTCTCATGAACTTCTCTATCACATATATTTGGCCAAATATCCCAACGAGGTGTGGAATGTTAGGGTGTGGAGCATGTTTTTGGTCTTCTTGAATCAGTGTTGAAGTGTTGGAGCTCAAACGGTTAAGTTTGGAGACTTCAGGAGCATTCTGCAGTCATTTGTTGTGACGTGGATGTGTTGTTGCTGCGACGTTGTTGTTAACATGTTGTTAATTGGTTGTCAATGTCGGGACTATTTTTCCAGCCGTGGGAAGTTGAAAGATCGTGACTTTCAATCTTCTAGGGTTGGCTTTATGGCTTCTTAAAAGGATTGTAATCCTATAAATAGAGGTGTTAGGGTATCTTGAAGATATCTTGAGTGTTCAAGAGGTCTTGAGTCTTAATGATCAAGAGGTGATCAAGAGTGATCAAGGTTAAGCAATTGGGTGTCAATTGTGGTTTAGATGTGGTTTAACATCTTTGAAATTCTGTTGTGAGTTCATAACTGAGAGAAGACTGTGAGAGTTGTTTTACTCTTGTTGATAATAAAATCTGAGCAAGTTCTTGGTGGACGTAGCCCACATTGCATGAACCACGTTAAATCTTGTCTTGTCTTTTTTGTGCATTATTTGTTTATGTTGCTATATTTCTGCAAGTATAACTCTGCTATATAGTTTCATACTGCTGTGGTTTGAGGAATTGTTTCCACATATTTGTTCTCTAATTCCTAACATGAAAAACCTTAGAAACCTTAATTGGAAAAGTTAACACTGTGAGGGGTCATGAGCTAGAAAAAGAACTTATCAACTTAAGTCCTAGAAATTTTGACACTTTGGAAGATTTTTTTACCAATCTCAATTCCTTATGATTGTAGTTAAAAGAATGTGGAACTTAAAATAAGGATGAACGACTAGTTCTTTCCGTGCTTGCCAACCTAGGTCTTGACTACTCTATCTTTGTTTCTACATTTTATGCTACCGAGAGGGCTTTTGAAGCCACATGCTTTATGACATCGTTAGATGAATTTATTGTTGATTTTATTGAGGAGTAAGACAAGCTAATCCAAATGGGTACCTTAAAGTCATCCAAACCTCAAGCCCTCATTTCTAGGAATGGGAAACAAAAATCCTCTAGCAACCAAGAGAAGAAGAAAAAGCGCAAGGATCTAGAAAAGAAGAAAGAATAGAAATCCACTACCTCTTCCAAGTCTACCACTGAAACCTCTAGTTCAAATTAAAAAACCTAAGAAGGAAAAGGTTAAGTGTGCCTATTGCAAGAAACTTGGGCACGATGAGCATAAATGTATGAAGAATCAGATTGACCACATCAGTCATCTCCTTGAGAATAACAACATAGGGATCCCTGAATCTATCAAACAATCTTCATCAACCCAAGAATCTATTAAGGCAAAGTGTAGACACAAAATCACACACTTTGAGTGATTATTTAGTCTCAATCTCATACTACTATTCATATGGCTCTTAAGTGAAAAGAGTAAATAATTAACTCATGTCTTTGGCCATTTTTACATTGCTTGTTGTTGTATTTTCGATCTTACACCTACACTTGCCCAATTTGTATTGTCATTCTATGTGTTTCATATTTCTGACTAGGGTCCCCAACCTAGACTAGGACGCCCAACCTAGACTGGGGCACCCCAAGAAGCCATGGTCCTTTTTGGGGTGCCCTGATCCTCTTTGCACTTTACTCTCACCTTTTGGGCACTTTCTAGCCGTTTGAGCTTTCTATCTTTTTGGTGGTCAGCCTTTTCAGGGTTAATTACGAAAATAGGAACAAGAGAACCATATAAATATAAATTTATGTGACCATAATGACAGAGACCAAGCACTAAGCATCTACTATCAACATCTAGAGTTGTATCCATCAAAGGAACTTAAAGATACATTTACATCCATCTAGCTCCATCACAAGGCACACACGGTTGGTTCATCTGCATCACACTTCATAGGAGGGGAGTTTATTGTTTCCATGAACACATTTACTACATTCTACATCTAGTTATTTTCTCGTTACTTCACAAATTTTGACTAGACACAAAAGCAACCTGGGGCATGATTTACACACACACACACACACACCTAGAACTACATTGGTTCTAAGATGTAGTGCAATCTCTCAGTTAGTAAGTCCCACCATTGTGGCCGCTGAGGAAAGTCTGACCCCTTCAAATGTAAATTTCTTTTTTAGGGTTTTGATGCTTTATCTGGGGTTTTGTAGGTGATTCTTCACATCTCCTATTCATAGCGACATTCGCCATAGTAATTCAACAACATTAGTGCGACAGGAAGAAAACACAGACATGAACATCCAATGCGACACCTCAGAAGGAGTTTTACCTAGCATTTTTGCACATACCAAGGAGCCCATATCTCATAGGCGATGAGCACCCACAAGTGCCCCTATCACTCTTTTTAGGCACCGCAATCTAGCTAGAAAACTCAGATCTACATTTTCTTGGGATTTTGTGTTGTCGTTTCCTCTTCTTGTTCACCTAGTCTACTACTGCAACACAGTCCCATGACATCGGTCGAATCAGCTAAGGCTTTTCTTAACCCTTCTTGCACATTAGGGTTTCATATTTTCATAGCTTAGTTTGCTTGGGTGTACTTTCACTATTTCATTACTTCACTTTATTTAGTTATTTTACTGCTCCTATAACATTAGATTACACTAAAATATTTCTATTTTAGTTTAATAAATCAAGGTAGTGAGGCACAATGATCTATGATGAATACCAGTACAAGGCCTGATATTGGGGCACTACCCCTGCACTTCACATCACTACAGCAATAAGGGTGTCGTGGTGCTTATTGAATATGGTACTTCGATAGCCACAAAAATTCATCACAAGTTGACAGTTTTCATCACTTTGGACCCTGGCAGCATGTCCTCCATCACTTTGGGTGATGAAATCCCAATAGTTCCACAATTAATAGGAAGAGGGTTTGAGATGTGTAAGTTTGATGTGTGGAACATTCACAAATGTGTGTGAGAGAAAGTGACCTGCAACTTTAAACTAATCTCCTATCACTTTACTAGATGAGATCAAACAAGAATGGGTAAGAGAGTTCCTATTTAGACCCAGATTCAAATGAGAATAGCGAAGTTACGATGAGAGCACACTACAAAAATATGCAGAAAGGAGAAAATAGGGAACATAAAGAAGAATCACCATGGATAATGTTATATACCTTCTCATACTTTTCACCTAATGTTTACTTTATTTTAACATTGCTTGCGCATATTAGATCCAAGCAAGCAAACTGACCATGCACACAAGAAATTTAAGCATCTTAACTACTACTGAGGTTGAGTGGATCAATCAACATGAAATGGAATATGAAGAGAATGGAAATGAAATTTCATAAGATTAAAGGAGTCACCAAGTTAGGAAGGATGTGCTCTTGGACCAAGCATGCCTTAAGAGACGTTCTGACAAGGGATTTCTTCTCTTGTGACAAGCTTCAATACAATGGATACAAGAAATCACAGTGAACTCAAACTATGGTAGGGTTTAAGGCTATCCTCATAATCACTAGATGCCAAATATGATGAAGGTCACATGTGCATAGAAGAACTCTCCAGATATCTATGAGCTTGATGACCTTCACATCAAAGAGAGACTAACAAAAAAAATATTGTAAGATAGGATGGTGGGTTGCCTAACAAGGTCAGTCCGGGAAAGGACAGCTTCCTAGGATGGATGTCAACCCATGTTTGATAATAGCATCAAATTGATTTAAATAGATAACTGATGGAAGGATGTTAGATAACATATTTGAGAATTTTTTCATCATAGAGGGTATTGATCTACAACATATAGTTGAAATGACAGATCCTAGTAGAATGTGAAATGGTTGATAAGCAAATAAAACTTGAGTGGGTCGACGATGACGACAGGTCTGAATGGTACAGTTTAATGAATTTGATTACAGCAGTTGATTGAAGGATAGAAGCCGGGATCATATCTAGATGCTTATTCTAGGTGATAGATTTGATGTTCCCCAGAAATTATTCTAAGAAGAGATGATGAATTCCCTTAGAAGAAAATATACATGTGGAAGTTGGTAGGGTCAACGGCGACTAGGTCAAGGTCGACAAAGATCGACCAACGAAATGACATATCATGGTCCCAAAAATAGGTAGGTGGTTGAGGCAATAGGGTGTTCTAGATCCAAACCTTGGATCTTTGTTTGGAAATCAGAAGCAGGGGTTAAGGATGCAGATAGACTTATCCAAGGTACAACACATGAGTGGATTGATGGTGACCGAGAAGGATTTGGAAGTTTAACAAGTTGAATGGTGGAAAAAGGGGCTTTACAGACATTTATCCATCTACTTTGGCTTGAATCAGATTAGGAAGAGCATTTGAGGAAACTTCATAACCTGTAAAATAGAAGTTTCAACAGGAAGCGTCTTCTACTTATCTCCAAGTAAACTTTAAGGCATATCGTAGCTCAAATGATAACATGCAAAGTCATCCAAATTTGACTTCCAATTGATGACAATAACTCCAGAGGAAGAGGATTTCCCAGACAACTCAGCTACTGCAAGCCCTATTAGAGATCTAAAAAAATCATCCGTTCTGAGAGGAGGGGTAAAGGTGAAGAAATAGGGTTGACAGAGTGACCTGGATAGATGTCATTCATGACTAGAGCAGACTACACAATGGGTAGGCCACATGCCTTAAATTTGATTTAGTGAAAATCCATAGGGGGTTATGAGATGGCATCAGGGCAGATGTGAGTGGGATAATGATATTTATGGTGAATGTAATGGCTTACACTGGGGAGATCACACTTAGGGGGAGTTGAATTCAGGGGCGGTAGGTGAAGGAAGATGGTTCAAGGGCGATTAAATGGGGGGTATCAATACCATATTAATAATCATATGGGGTGATTGAAAATGTATAAGGCTAGGTTAGTAGCCATGGGTACTTTTCATAGGTGAGCTTAATGATAGGACTACTCAAAAACCTGATGCTAGGACTGATAGACATAGGAGTAGGGTATGAGCATAAGAGGGACAATTAAGGTTTCAGCCATAAGAAGGGCATGGACAGAATGTGCACCAGGTAAGATGTAAAGAGTGATTTTCTTCACGGACACCTACAAGATGAGATCTACATGGAGCAACCACCTAGGTTTGTTTAGGATTCATCCTTAGTTTGCAGACTTAGGAAATCCATCTATGGACTTAACAAGGCCCCTCGGGCTTGGTATTCCAAGATGGATTCCTTCCTCCTAGCTTTTGTTTTACTCGGTGTCATTCAAATCCCAATGTATATTTATTAGGGTGGGATGATTCATTATTGATATTGGTACTTTATGTTGATAACCTTTCGATCACTAAGAGTACTTCATCGGTTATCTTAGCACTAAAGACAACTCTTCAGGATAGATTCTCCATGACTGACTTGGGTCTACTGCACTACTTCCTTGGCATTGAGATCACACAGTCTGATTAAGGTATTTCACTTACAGATCCCAAGTAATTTCTCGATCTTCTAGCATGGTTTCACATGGATGACTGCAAACCCTCTCTGACTCCTTTCTTATATGGAGTCAAGCTTGAGGCTAATTTTTCCACTCCCTTATTCGATGTTACTTTTTATGGACAACTTGTTGGCAACCTTACTTACTTGACTCGCACCAAACCTAATATCTCCTATGTCGTTGGTATTGTTTCAAGGTACATACAAAAACCTCATGAGTTGCATTGAAAAATAGCTAAGAATATTTTACACTACATTCAGGGCTCACACAGATATGAGATTCACTACAAGGTTGGTTCAGACATTGACTTAGTCAGATAATCAGACTCAAATTGGGTTGGCGACAATGAGTGTCGTAAGTCCACTTCAGGTTATTGTTTCTCATTGGGTTATGGTCCTATCAGTTGGTCAAGAAAGAAGCAGAATGTTATTGCTCTATCATCCACATAGGCGCAATACAAGGGAATTGTTAACACATCTACTAAGGCTATTTGGCTTCAAGGTATTTTTTATGAGCTTGACATCTATATCAGGTAACCTACAGTCATCTTTTGTGACAACCAAAGCACCATCTAGATATGTAGGAATCTCGCCCTTCATCAGAGGACTACACACATTGAGATTCACATGCACTTCATTCAGGAGCTCATTCATGAGCAGGTCATCAATTTGATATTCTGTCAATATTTAGAGCAGGTTGCTAACATCTTCGCCAAACCTTTCACTGAGAGGAATTTCATTCATCTACGATCTCATCTTGGGGTGTGGTCTGCATCAGTAGGTTCATCTCTTCAGGGGGGATTTCTAGCCTCCTCGCTTCTTCATGTATCTCTTTTGGGGGGAATTTTTTCCCACTGGGTTTTATCGTTTTACTCTATCTTATGAGAGATTTCATTATATGTGGGTACCTCGTCAAGACTTGTTTCCAGGACCCATTTTCCTTTTTCACTGCCCACCTAAGCTATGCTTACGGGGGTGTCAGTGTAGGATTTATTTTCCTCGCTTTATTTATATTATCCTACCAGGGATATTCCACCTCACTTGGAGTTTCCCTACATTTATGGGACATGTTTTCTTAGGTGTACACTTGACTACACTATTCTAAGTGTTGGTTACCACATGAATACACTATTCTAGGTGTTGGTTACCACTTGACTACACCATTCTAGGTGTTGGTTACCACTATTCTAGGTGGAGATTGTCATGATTCTAGGAGGAGGTTACACATTCACCTCCTATATGTACATATCTTGCATTATTCTATTTGATTGTATTGAGTTGGAGCTATTTCTGTGTTATTGCAATTGTCTCTCTTGTGTTTTTTGTAATTTACAATTTTGTATGCTTCATTTGTTTTGTCTTGGAACAATTTGAGTCTTGCATCATTCGTTTGTGCATTCTTCGAACCAATAGATCTATGGCACTTATCCGATATAATTTTAACGATCATAATAATGTTTTAGCCCATGTACCTACCTTTTTAGATATACAGAGTTTTGGCCATGAAAAACCTCTAAAAATTGGAACAAAAGATCCCAAGAAAAAACCTAAATTTTTGAGATCGGTTTCGTTCCATTCTGACACCCAGAGGTCGACCTTATAAAAATAGTAAGTAATGATAGGTCCTCTTAGTCTAAAAAACAATAAGTTTCAGAAACAGAAAACATTAAATATCCTCGTCACTCTTTACAAGTCAGAAACACTAAAAGCGACAATTTTGGAAATTTGCTAAAAAATAGCCATCTAGAATAGGGCCCACTAAAAATAGAAAGTGTTGGGATTGGGGTAAAACATTCTATATCTATTCATTTCCTATTTGTCCCACTACTTCTTTCATCGTGAAGGTAAAATATTCAGGTTTGGAGCCAATTTCCACATTGTTCATTGAGTATCCTAATGTGGGGGACAATGATGTAACCCACGTGGACCTAAAATATCTAAAGGCATGAATGTTGAAAGAACCAAGGGAACCAATAGAGGATAAAATATTCTTGAGTGGACTATTCAGAGCAAGTGGTCACCCTCTATCTTTTTAAAGGATTGAACTAGTCCTAGCCTATGCACAACACTATGATCCTAATTCAAGAATAATCCAGGTAGATAATAACTCAATCCTTGCAGTCCTCGCACCGAAAGGAATTTCTCAATGCCTACGAATTCTCACCTACAATGACATGATTATTATCACCAGGGATTTTTATTCATAGGAATGGGTGAGGGTAGACTCAAACTTGTAGGGCCTAACAGTTGGTTGATGGCTTGAATTGGGAAGGAATCCCTCTTGGATCTGTCAGATTTTTTCTCAGAATGAGTTTCATGAAGCATACTCTGATGTTATTTTCTTAGTGAACAGATTGATGGGTGAAGAAACAATAAAGGACTTCCAAAATTGGATGGCTCAGTTCAGTGTGATGGTTACGAAAGGAGAATAAATAATGAACTAAGGCAAATCATAAGTAACAATACTCACTGACAACTATTATAGTTTCCCACCTCTAAGAAGTTCACACTGACATCTTATCTAGTGTATGCCCTTGCTTTAACAACACTCATTGAAAGCTATTGTAGTTTCCCACCTCTAAGAATTTCACAATGACATCTTATATAATGTACGCTCTCGCATTCACAAGACCTTTTCTAGGTCTATCCATTGCTCCTAATGTGCCATAGAAGTCACCGGCCTATGATAAATATCCATAGCTCACACATCGAGAGAGTAACTCTCACTATTATAGGGTAGATGATGCATTCACCATGTACATCACAAAGTTACTCGAAGGAGATACCAAGCAGAGAATTACATCCCAAGTAGTTTTTTTAATCAACAAGTATGGAAGTCACTTCATCTAATTTCCTACCTTTACCTACATAAGGGTTCGGATTATTTGATCTTGCTCCTCACAGGTTACACATGTATCTGAGTGATAAGATCATCATGTTTGCTTTGTGTAGATAGTTACCCCATACCCATAATAGGTGCAAGAGTACAAAGAGGAAAGGTGTGTCTTTTCATATCTCCCTAGGAATCTACTTGTGTAAGAGTATCGCAAATGCAATGAACATCAAAACATCTTTCGCTGATCTTAGTTTGTATTCCTACATATCTCAGTCTAAATTTGATATTGGGAATAATCTAGAGACTCTCCTCTTGCCAAAATTTCATCATGTTCCACAAATGGAGGATTATTGGGTTAATTACACATATGACTTTGAGGTTAGGAAACATGATTATATGTGAGTGATAGTAGATCAAATGAGATACTTCAGGTTTGAATGGTTTGTGGATAAAATACAAGATGATATGTCAAACCTATTTCATCCTAGATATCAAGCGGTGCAATATTCCTCTCTTCCACCCACTCCACAGAACATCCAAGAGTTAGGTGAAATCAAAGAAAAAACCATGGAAGTAATTCAAATGTCAAAGGATTAGTTTAAATGGAAGAGCGCTTCTTTCATTAAGTTTGGTGTTCTTTTGTATCCTTTTAGGAAAGTGTCTCACACTTCTTCTCTCGAGGCATATGAGAAAGACATGGGATGTACTCATTCAGAGGAAATTTGTAGAAGCAGAGTAAATTGAAGTTTCTCCTCCTAGGAGGCTTCATAAGAGGGAAAATATCATTGAAAATCCCATTGATCCCCTTAAATTAGGAGATATTTATCTATCACCGTATCTTTTCCATCCCAATAATCTAAGTGTGTCCTCCTTGGCAGCTGAATCACCTCATCTTGGGCAAGATGTGATTTCTTATCAAGCACCTAAAAATTCTCATATGTCTAACTTTGTGTCCACACCGGATGAAACCTTCCCATGGGTACAAGATTTGTTTGGAGGTGAATCAAGAATGGTGTTGCAAGCCACAACACTTAATTTTGAGGCCATCTCAAAATACATAAAGACCAAACGAACTGAGGAAGCACATATAACTTCCCATTTTTTCATTGGGGCTTCTAGATCTTGGTATGTGGAAGTTGCATGACTGAAAGTTGTAAAACCGATGAGAGAAACGACACAAGATGACTATGAAATGACTAGGATTTTCTTGGGATAGGTTGCACATGAGGGATATGTACACCTATTCAAAGAGTCTATAACCCACTTACTTTTTAGAAACGAAGAGAACAACAAAATATGGAGCAACTAAAAGAGCATGTGAGAACCCTTGCTGCCTATGTACAATCCTTTATAGAACCTAATGTGGTACCACTTCCTCTACCAGAGGTTATCTCTCCCATTAGTAGTTTTGATCCTCAAGTGATCAAGAGAGCTCAAGGGTACACCATGTAAGGGAGAGTTAATGAAAAATGGGTGGAGAAGATTCTGGAAAAGGGAAAGGTACTGTTACCCAAGGTTACCTCTTTATTCAAATTTTCCCTTACCAATGTTTCTAAGGTGACAATGACCAAGGAAGATATTGAGAAATAAAAGGCCTACTAGGATAATGTGTTCCCATTATTGTCTAAGATGAGTTGTCTTGATTCTCACTCCTTAGTGAGTAAGAATGTATTTCCTTCTATCTTGGATAATTTGTATCTCATGTGGTCTCACACAATGAATGCTAGATATGATATGATAAATGATGTTATCTTGGAACTTGAGTCTTGTGGAGAACGTGTAACTGAGATATTAGAAAATGTTAGCAACAATGTGCAGAAGATCAAATCACCTCCAATCAACAAACAATCATCCTTGGAAGATCTCCTCAAGTATTTCCAATATTTGGTCCAAAAAGAGGCAAGTGATCCTTTCTCTTTCATTGAAGATACTTTGGAATCCCTCGTGGAAATTACACAACATGGATGTTTGACATTGTACCTATTACCAGTCCCACAACGGTTCTTGGGGGCATCTACTTTCGTACACACTACATGTGTTATTATTTTGTTTTATACTATTTCCTATTCATCCTAGCACACTACTATGTCGGATCATACACACTTTGACATACTTTTTATCTTTCTAACATGCTAATGGGTGCTTCATGTGTAGCATTTTCTTTGTAGGAACTTTTTGCCACCATGGTTATCTGTTACTCTTTACTTGTCATTGTTTCTCATTATTTTCCATTATATGTCATTGTTTGAGGGTTATGCCCTTTGTCTTGTGTGCACACTATATGCTTTTGGCCGCTTTGGCCCTGATTGTCTTACGACATTCTGAGTGATGTCCCATGTTTGTAACCCACTTTTCATGGTCTACATTATCGTCTTGCTTGCTAGATTACATATTGTCTTCTATATGTGTTTTGTCTTGTTTGCACTAATATATGTTTCCTAGCTACTTTTTTTACGTGTGCTTTGGTTTTTACCAAGCACATTCCTTCCCCCTACAGGGCATCAGCTTCAAATTAGCATCTAGTCCTCTCCTTTGGGTTACATCCTCCTAACGACATCACATGCACCCCAAACAAGGGGTGCATAAAATAGGTGAAATAATCATCCCATTCAGTAATTCATAGTTACAATACAACACAATTTAGTACAAAATCATCACAGTCTACAGTCTCATAAACAACCCAAAATATGACTTGGGTCTTCAGCACAACACAAACACCAGTGCCCAGACACAGACATGAGTGTTTGGGTACTCTTGACCCTTCCTGGGTGTGACTAGGGGCAATTACAACATTTTTCTTAGAACAACACAGTTTTCAGCAGTCTACACCACATTTTTCTTAGTACAAGCAAAATCCTCCAACAATCAGCATGCATGTTTTTCCTTTTTTTATTCGCGTTGGATCAAACTGAAATGAAATGGATCAAATTTGAACAAAGCAAGATCACACCATCTGCAGTGGTGTATAAAGTGCCGAGAAGTAGTCAAAGGATGGAGAATAACATTAGACCTTTCTCCCTACACTCTTATGTCATGGCGTGAAGTCGCCCAAAAAACTCGTACTTAGCATGAGATCGCCCAAAAAATTCGTTCTTGGCATGAGATTTCCTAAACACTCTTTCTTCTAAAGCATTTTTAGGATCCTCTCTACTCTTTTCACTCATCATGGATTAGGTGCACATGTTACTTTTCACATTTTTACATTTTTTTTTACATACTTTTCACACGTTTTGATCAAAAAAATCATATACACTTATTTGACTACTCTTTGTCTCTTCTTATTTGCAGGCCCGTCGTTATGGGAAGTAACAGTCACGTTATCAAGCATCAAGCGACATCAACAACAAGTATAACATGACATATACACATATACTTTTCACCCCTAAGATCACTTCCTCTTCTCTAGCTTTCACCCTTCATATTATTCACTTCACCTTTTTCTTTTCTTATACCCTCCACATGCTTTTTGCCATCTATCTACATGATTATCAAGTATGCATCTCTTATCTACTTTATGTTGTCAAGAATTCACTGAACAACATAAAGTGGGGGTAAATGTAGACACTAAATCATGCATTTTGGGTATATTTCTAGGTCTTGATCACATACCACTTTTCATATGATTCCTAAGTGAGAAAAGTACTAATTAATCATTGTCTTTGGCCTCTTTGATTTCTTTCTGGTTTCCTTCATGGCCTTACGCACCCTATTTCCCAGTCTGACTTTTGATACTTCAACTTTTCTGAGTCTGGACACAAACACCTAACCAAGATGCCAGTGACCAAGTGCCCCGACCTCTCTGTATCTTACTCGTATATTTTGGGTCTCTTTTAGCTATTGGGAATATTGTTTTCTTATGGGTCTACCTTTTAATGGTTAATTATGAAATTAAAATAAGGGAATCATATAAATACAAAGCTATGTGACCGTACTAAAGGATCAAGCTTTAAGCATATATTATTTCACCTAAGGTTGCATCCAAAGGAATCTCAAGAGCATCAAAGCATCCATCTAGCCATCATTAAAGGGACAAGGGACTGCATTCTTCTGCATACACTTCATAAGAGGGAAATTTCATTTTTCCATGCACGCATCTACTTACATTTACTACATCTAGCTATTTTTTGCTATCAAGTGCATCTTGCACAAGAGCCACCTAAGGCACAATTTTACACACACACCCACACAACTACATGGAGTCTAAAATACAATGTAGCACCCGGATTGTAGGTTCACTCAATCGAGTGACCACCGAGGTCAGTCTGAATTCCCATTTGTATCTTTTTATTTTTAGGATTTGATGTGTTTGGGGTTTTGCATGTGTTATTTCTCTGTGCAAGTTTTAGGCAAACTCCGTGAGCAACCAACGACATATAGATGACTAAAAATGACATCTAGCGAACATCTTGCAACACAGAAGAAATCACTTTCTAAAAATTTTCGTAGTCGCAAACGCCAAAAGAAGGTCTATAGCGCCTAGGCGACCCTGATCCAGTCCAGGCGCCCCAATCTAGGAAGATCTAATAGTCACAATTTTTTGGGTTTGTCTTTGACATTTCCCTCCTATTTATTAGTTTTTCAATTCGGCATAGTCTAGGATTAATTGTGAAATCAACTAAGTATCTCATCTCTTCTCGTGCACTTAGCGTTTCAAATTTAATTTCTTATTGCTTAGGTCAGATATGTACTTTATTGCTTTGTTATTTCGTTGTGACTCTGCAATTAGGGTTTAACATTAAATCTATTTTTGTTAAATCAAGGGTGTGTAAGACCAAAGAAAACATAAAAAGACACATAAAAGAGGCCAAAGATAGTTGTCAATTACTAGTTTTCTTGCTTAGGAATCATATGAATGCTAGTATGTGCTTAGAACCTAAAAATGTACCCGAGTGCATGATTTTGTGTCTACTTACAACAAGAAGATCTCTCGCATACAAATATGCATTGTTGGTTCATGCCCCTGGTCACATGTTAATCCATTACATGCAGAATCCAACGTTGAAGGTGTGCTTTAATATAAATATCTACGTTTTCCAAAGCTTAACATCAATTTTTGTATATGGATGTTTGAATGTGTTAATAACCTGATTAGAGATTTCAATTGATCAAAGGGCCAGTACGTCTATAGAAAAATGTTTTATTCAAATTGTATTTATTTGATCGATGCATGTGTGTAGTGGCTAATATTTTAATTCCCTCATCTCTACCTCGATCACATAGATTGGACTCCCTTGTCATCACCAATTGTATACACTTCTAATGTTATCCTAAGACAAAACTGTTTCGCACAGAATGCTTCCGTTCCTGGAATAGAGTTGCTTCTATCCTTTCATTCTCTTGAGAAACAGATAAGGGTTAGGGCTAGGAGGAATACCTGTTGAATGTTGAGAGGGTGTGCGCGTACCGTAGAGAGATATCAAATCGATTGCGAAGAACTCCTTTTTGTCTGGGAAGGACTACCTGCAAGTAAGAATACAAGACCACCAGATTCTAATTAGACAATAAATGAGGTAACTGCCTTGGGCCCAGGAAGTATTAAACTTCCTTTCGAAGGTGGTCAGTTCCCCTGCTAATATGAATTAACACAAATTATTGCAAAATTACAATTTAATTACCTTGTTAAAACAATAGAGGAAAGGGCTAGTTTTGGTTTTGAATCACAGTGA
This sequence comes from Taxus chinensis, assembly GCA_019776745.2. Taxonomy (NCBI): domain Eukaryota; kingdom Viridiplantae; phylum Streptophyta; class Pinopsida; order Cupressales; family Taxaceae; genus Taxus; species Taxus chinensis. The sequence continues at coordinate 12,683,885 of CM034153.1, forward strand.
CCGATGCCGGTCACTGTCACCGGTACCGGTTTCTGCTAACCGATATCGGTAGGGGCAGTGGTTTAGGGGCTTTTTAGTGAAGGTTGGCTATAAGGTGGCTATGGTGTTTATAAGGCTAGTAAATGATTGGGGATAGGTAATGGGGTTATGGAGAAGGCTCAGAGGGTATGGGAGCTGTTCTTGGGGCAGTGTAGGGGTAGAGGAATGATAGTTAGATGGAGGGTGTTACCGGGTAGTAGATCTAGGAATAGACTTATAATTGCTGTGATTCAGAAGTCCAAGAAATGTTATTAAAAGAACATACAAGACACTACTTATTAGTTCCTAATGAAGATACAGGTCCAAGGACTGTGATGATGAAGGCAGGATTTAGGTAGGATGATCTGACAATCTAAGATGAGCTATCTTCGCTCCCAATGCTTGGATGAGTGTCACTGGGCTCTGGTTACTCAGTTGCAGTCTTGGGCTTGATGTCCTTCTCTGCAAACTCCTCTCTTTCCTTCACTTGTCTCTGCTCGGCCAAGTGAATTCCCGATCCTTTCAATGAATTCCCAGGTTCCAGATCCTTTGTTTTTGGTTGGGGGAGGTCATTTACAGGGAACCGATGGCGGTTACGTAACCGACGGCGGTCGAGTAGGAACCGATATCGGTTAAGTCAAAGTGAGCTATTTTTAGTAAAATAGCCAACTTTCCCTCCTTTTCTCCCGAGGAATTAGTTGTGGGCTTGGTCAAGTCATTATTAGGTTGATTTTGGTGCGGGTGAGGAGTAATTAGTCATGGGTGTGGATGTAGACCAAGTTATAGGTCTTAATTAGGTTAGTTTAGGGTTAGGACTAGGTCATGATGAGGTGGCGAAATGAGGTGGCAGGTTTGGAGATGTGGATTTATTAATTATAAGGTAATTAATAAATAATTGTGTAAGGTTTAGGTGATGAGGCTAGGTTGCGAAATGAGATGCGGGGCACGGGGGGTCGTAAGACACAAATTTGGTGTCTACATTAGCCCCTTGTTGTCATGTAGCTTGTCTTGTAAAGCTGCACTGACAATAATAAGAAGTGGTTACTCCTGTTAAGGGTATAGGTAATCCCCCTCAAATCTATCATAGATTGAGGTAATGTGAAATCAGGGATAGGGTTGATAAAGGGTAAATGGTGTTGAGATGATGGTAAGATGGTGGGGTAAGTTCAAGGAAGCAGATGCACGTTGAAATGCAGTAGTGCGACCAGGGTACATGATTTGAAGAGCAAACAAGCAATTCATAGGCAAAGGTCGATAGTTTATCCAAACAAGGGTGATATAATCCTGGTATCCAAGGCATAGGAAGTAGCTCCAGGGTATATAACGGGTAAGGTACAGGAACGTTTAGGCCTGTTCGGTAGTACCAAATGGTTTGTTTGGTTGAGATAAACGTCACGGTCTCGGTCTAGGAAAAGTTGGTCGACTGATCAAGTCAAGTACCCTAATCATGCTAAAACACGAATAGGTGAGCTCGATTGAACAAAAGGTTACATGATGGGTGGATAAAATTGTAATTTGTTGGTTTTGGGTGAGGTATTTAATTGGTGTGGCCTTGGGTCGGGCCGATTGATTAGTGAGGGCCATGGGTCGGGCCTGATTGGTTGGGTTGGGTCGGCCTTGGGTCAGGCCAAATGGTTGGTTGCGGCCTTGGGTCGGGCCAAATGGTTGGTTGCAGCCTCGGGTCGGGCCTGATTGGTTGGTTGTGGCCTTGGGTCGGGCTTGATTGGTTGGTGCGGCCTTGGGTCAGGCCAAATGGTTGGTTGCGGCCTTGGGTCGGGCCAAATGGTTGGTTGTGGCCTTGGGTCGGGCCTGATTGGTTGGTTGCGGCCTTGGGTCGGGCCAAATGGTTGGTTGCGGCCTTGGGTCGGGCCTGAGTGGTTGGTTGCGGCCTTGGGTTCAGGCCAAAGGTGGTTGGTTAGTGGCATTGATCACGGTCACTACCTGATTGGTTGGCGCAAGGGTCTAAGTGTCATAAGAGGCCAAATGGTTGGAGATTGGTCATTTGTTTAACATCTAAAATGGTTGGTTGCGGTTTGGGTCATATAAAATGGTTGTGTTGCATGCTTTTTTGTTTTTCGGCAAAATAGAAATACCAAATATATTTATAATATATCAACACACAATTGTTATGGTGGCCAATGGTCGAGTAAAAAAATTGCCTACATATTGCACAAAGCAAGGAGGGGCCTAGGTGATGTAGTTCTCCCTTAGGACCAGGGAGAGGTGAATTTAGGCAATTTGTTTGTGGTTAGGCAATTTGTTGGCTGGTAAAAATATTGATATTGGTAGGGTAACGTTGTCGGTGTTGGTAAGGGACTGGCTATGTTGGTGTAGGTATAGGTGAAACGAAAGTTAGCTTACCCAAGTAGTAGGGAATCGTGTCCTGATTAAGGTCAACACACAATCCTAGAGTCAAGTAAAAGAGGCAAAAGTGTCCCGTAGTTGAGAAGAGCTAAACAAACCACATATTAACATAGGAGGGGCTTGAATCCCTAGGTGCCTTGCATAGGCGAGAAGTCGATAGGTGAAAAGAGTTGTATAATCACAATATATCGGATATACGTCACGTCCCTTGAGTTTTGTTGTGTTGACGAATGGTGAGGTGAGGTGGCTGGTATAGCTAGGGTGCAGAGAACTTATTATAAGGTGATTATTCTGACGAAAGAGAACCAAACCTAAATAGACAAGTCCATGACTCAAAAGTGCTTTGGAATACTGCTTTTTACTTTTCTGGATATAGACTGATCAATGCGGGAAGTCCATAGGGGATATGTATTTTGTTGTTCTTGAGGTCTTCACGAAGCTGATTAATGCGAGAAGCTTCTGATAAAGGCTGACTTTGTATAGCTGTCCTTCAAGGGAGTAGTCTATTTATAGTAGCAGATGCAGTTTTTGTGTATAGCTGTCCTTCGAGGGAGCAGTCTATTTATAATAGTAGAAGTGACTTTGCACATAGCTATCCTTCGAGGGAGTAGTCTATGTATAACTTAGAGGTCTAGATGTCCGTTTGGCATGAAGCATCTAGTTTTGTAGGAAGTTTGACTCAAGAATATCCCATAAGTGTACAATTGAGAACATGTTATTTTGATACTTTTAAGTCATGGACCAGACTAAAAAGGGGAAGGCATCTTTTAAGAGGAGGTAATGACCAAACCACGTGAGCTTGATTCTATTTTGAGATGCATGGAACAAAAGTGTATGAGGTAGTAAATGAGCTCAAGGGACGAGCGCAAGGTAGATAAGAAGTGATATAACACTAAATTCAACAGTAGAATGGTCGAAGATGCAAGGCATTAAGGGGTTCAGGCTCAGGTTTACCATTAAGCGAAGCTAAATGGTAAGTGCCTGATCCATAAGTATGAGTGATAATGTAGGGCCCAATCCAATTAGGAGCAAATTTTCCATGTTTGCTCTTTTCTAGTTTGGTTACATGTTGATTCTCTTTGAGGACAAGATCACCAACCTTAAAGGTACGCTCATGGAGTTGCTTATCATAAGCACGCTTGATGCATTTTTGATAGATTTGAAGATGGTCAAGAGCTGTAAGACGACGCTCATCAAGAAGCTCCAATTGGGCTAACCGCTCTTGGCGGAAATCATCATTGGTGAGAATATCCTGAAGAGATATTCTTAGGGAGGGTATTTGTATTTCGAGAGGCAAGACAGCCTCGGTACCATATACCAAAGAGAATGGGGTGGCATTAGTGGAGGTGCGAATGCTAGTCCGATAAGCCCAAAGGGCAAAGGGGATGTGATCAGGCCAATTGCTTCCAGAATCGTTAACAACTTTCATGAGGATTTTGGTGAGGGTTTTATTAGAAGATTCGGCTTGACCATTTGCTTGTGGATAGTAAGGTGATGAGAAGCTAAGTTTGATACCAAAGTTGTCACAAAGGTCTTGTAACAACTTATTTTTGAAAGATTTTCCATTATCTGTTATCAAGCGATGAGGAACGCCAAAACGACAGATAATGTGATGGTTAATGAATTCGACGATTTTCTCTTTTTGGTTGAAATGAGCGGAATGGATTCCACCCATTTAGTGTAATATTCGGTTGTTGTTATTATCCAACGGTGACGTTGCGAAGATGGTGGGTGAATCTCACCAATAAGGTCTAAACCCCATTGTGAGAAAGGCCAAAGATCTCGTGCGACCTGTAGCGGATGGCTAGGAGTATGTTGAAGGTTGGCATGTTGTTGACACATAACACAACGCTTAACATATTCGTAGTAGTCATTATTAAGAGTAGGCCAATAATAGCCTAGGCGAAGGATTCGTTTGGCCACGGCAAGGCCACTAAAATGTCCACCACAAATACCGTCGTGGACTTGTTGGATGGTATAGGTGACCTCCGCACCGGTTAGACATCGAAGGAGGATGCCATCAAAGCCACGTTTATAGAGGAGTCCCCCCATGATGACATAACGAGAAACACTTTTAAGAAAAGCACGTTTGCCGTTACTAGTAAGGTCAGGTGGGAGAACAGAGGTTGTAAGATAGTCGTGAAATTGGTGATACCAGGTATCCTGTGAATTAGCAGACACATTATTTATCATACAAACATCTGGGGCGGAGTAAGATGGGGCAAAGAGTTGTTGGACCAAGACGAATATGTCAGAGTCAGTTGGTGAGGCAGGAATTTGCGAGGCTAAGCAAGCCATAGTATCCACAAATTTGTTAGTGGAGCGGGGAATGGTTTGGATAGAATAATGAGTAAATAAGGTCAAAAGTGAATCCACGTAATGTTTGTACTTTTGAAGTTCCTCATTTTTACATTGGTAGATGCCCATAACTTGATTGACTACTAATTGAGAGTCGCCGAAAATATTGATAGATTTGACACCTAAGTGTAACGCAACCTGGAGACCCAAAACAAGGGCCTCGTATTCCGCTGTATTATTAGTGCAGGGGAAATCGAGCCGGAAGGAAAGAGGCATAGGCTCAGCGTCAAGAGGAATGAGAACAACGCCAGCTCCTCCACCGCGCTGGCATTTGGATCCATCGAAGAAGAGGGTCATTGGATACGACTCCTCACTGAGTGAAAGAGTGGCAATGAGTTCATCGGGGAAATTAAAATTGGTAAATTGTTCCCCAGGTAAAGGGGCTTCCGCGAGTTGGTCTGCGATAGTTTGTCCTTTGATTGACTTCTGGTGTACAAATTCAAGGTCGAGGTCAGTGAGGAGCATAAGCCATCGGGCGATGCGTTGGTTTAGATGAGGTTTGGCGTACATATAATGAATGGGGTCCGCGTTGGTGATGACAAAAGTTTTGTGATTCAGGAGGTAGTGTCGGAGTTTGGTGGCTACAAATGATAGGGCTAGGCACAACTTTTCTACATGTGTATACCTAGTCTCGTAATCCACAAGAGTACGACTTATGTAATAAATGGCTTGTTCTCGATGCTCGGAGTCATGATGTGCGAGCATGGCTCCTACAGCATGGTCGGTGGCAGAAAGGTAAAGGTAGAAAGGGCGATCGTCCTGAGGTGGGATAAGCACGGGTGGCTGCAAGAGATAGGCTTTAAGAGCCTCAAAGGCTTGGTGGCACTCTTTGCTCCATTGAAAGACAATGTCCTTTTTAAGGAGATGATGGAAAGGTTGACATCAATCCGAGAGTTGGGAGATGAAACGCCGGATAGATTGGAGCTTACCTTGCAAACTATGCAACTGTTTGAGGTTAGTAGGTGGGGGCATTTCTAGGATAGCTTTGACTTTAGCTGGATCGACCTCGATGCCACGCAAAGAGATGATAAAACCAAGAAGTTTTCCCGAAAGGACACCAAAGACACATTTCTTTGGTTGAAGACGAACACAATATTGTAACAGGCAATCAAAAATAATGGTTAAAACATCGAGATGTGTACTGCGATGTTTAGATTTGCCAAGAAGATCATCGACATAATCCTCAAGGATAGTGTGCATAATGTCATGAAAAATGTAAGTCATAGCCCGCTGATAGGTCGCACCAGCATTCTTAAGGCCAAACGGCATGACATGATAACAGAAGGTTCCCCAAGGAGTTATGAAGGCAGTTTTATGTTGATCGGCCGGGGCTACCAAAATTTGATTGTATCCCGAGAAGCCATCCATGAGAGAAAGCATCTCATGGCCCACAGTGAGATCAACAAGTTGATCAATACTTGGGAGGGGGAAGTCATCCTTCGGGCAAGCGAGGTTAAGGTCCCGGAAATCCGTACATATCCGAAGTCCCCCCGTTGCTTTAGTAACAGGTACGATGTTAGAAATCCATTGAGGATAGTCAATAGGTAAGATGAAGGAAACAGAAAGGAGTCGTTGAAGCTCTTCTTTGACCAAGAGGGCAATACGTGGATGCATTTTTCTCAGTTTCTGCTTAACTGGTTTGGCATCGAGTCTTAGGGTAATGTTATGGACAGCAATGTCAGGATCAATTCCTGGCATGTCAGCGTAGGACCAAGCGAAAGCTTGGTTGCGGGCACGGAGAAAGGTAGTAAAGGCGGCTTGTTCTGATGCGTTAAGAGATTGTCCGATCTTCACAATGTGAGGATCATCCTCTGTGTGGATGTTGATTTCTATAGTTGACTCATTCAACATGGTTTGAGTTTCAGATGGTAAGGTGCGTTGAATATAAGAGTCGTCCGCACCAAGGTAAGTGAGGATGGATTCGTCATCCTGGCACTCAACAACATTAATTGAAGGTGAATCCTCTTCGATCATGTCTGGATATAGAAGGGGAAGAGAAGATGGGTCCTCATTATCGCGTTGATAAGTGAGAGGACCCAGGAAGATAGCGTTTATGAAAAAAAAAAGTTAGGAGGGATAGATTCAGGGTCTATCAACTCTGTGGGTGACGATGGCAAAATGGGTGATGATGGTTCGGTAGGGGTGACGTTGTCATCTTCCAGGATACAACTGACACGAGGTTTCTTTGGTGTAAGTGTTTCAGGAAATCCAAGACCATACAATCTTTGTGTTTGCGTGTAGTCACGAGAATGATTGTATGTCGGCCTTGTTCATAAAGACCAAAACCAAAACCTTTCCAGGCACAGCAAGTCAAGAAGGTGAGGTGAAATGACGATTTGTCAGGTATTGAAAATCAGATTGGAAGGGAACCACACCAAGGGGAGGTTCAGGGGTAACGGAGGATGCGTCGACACCCCCATACGTTAGGTTGGTGTGGAAATTAGGTGGTCCATAGGAGATTACCTCCCCCACACGACGGTCGTAGGTAGGATGCGCATGTAACTGTCCATACTCCTGTGGGGTATGGAAAGAGCTAACGTTATATAGGTGATACTCCCCCAGCGTAAGGCATTGAAAAACATCTACTAAGGGGTCTGAGGTTGGGATGTTGTCCGCGGGAAAGGAAGTGGTATTTGCGACGGCGGTTTCATTGGTTGAAGGTGTAGGTGTGGTTGAGGTGGATGGTAGAGGTGTGGTTGAAGTGGATGGTTGGGTTGGATGAATGGGTGTCTTGACTGGTACAAGCACATCATTAGGGTGATATAACATATTGCAAGTTTTGAAGGGGGGAGGATCATCTTTTACGGTGTAGGACTTCCCCTCGTACTCAAATTTTATGCATCTATGTAAGGTGGAGGGAACGCATCCCATAGCCTGCATCCAATGGCAGCCTAACAACATGTTGTATTGGAATTCTCCCTCAAGGACATAGAAGATTTCAGGTAAGGTACGTGGCCCTACACGAATGTTAAGGATCACAGTGCCTAAGGTAGAAGTAATAGCATCGTTGAATGAACGCAGCATGGTGGGGTTGGCACACATGCAGCTAGAGGGGATATTCATTTGTTGAAAGGCTTTGGAAGAGATGATGTTTAGGCTAGCGCCCCCATCAATCATAACACGACGCACCCAAATGTCCCGGATGTAAGCTGAGATGAAAAGAGCGGGGTCAGGATCTTCTGCACCAAAGTCAACAATTTTGTCTTCGGAGAAACTGACAGCAGCGGTTTGCTGCATAGGGATGGAAGTGGTAGATTGTTTGGTGAGAGAGGCAATGTGGTTGGGTGTTAAGATGGAGGTAACGGGCAAGGTTTTGTTAGGTAAGACCTCTATCCCTTGAAGGATTTCAACGAGCAGCTTGTCGATGAGATTCAGAAGTCTGAATGAGATCATATAGTGTCATTTTTACAGGTGATTGGTGAAGCTGTTTGATCATGGTTCGGTGGGAAACTCCATTAGAGATGGGGTAGGCAGGTCCATGAATAACCACTTTAGGTGGTGGTGCGATCGGGATGGTGGATGGAGAAAGAGAGGCCGCAGGTGTGCTTTCTTTAGCTTTCCCATTGTTTTTCTGCCCTCAAGTAGCAACACTAATCATGTTGATCTCGTGAACATGAGAGGAGGAAGACGGTAGGGATAATTCATGGTCTTTGAGCGGTTGGGTTGTAATAATGATAGATCTTGGTGAGGTGGGGACAGGTGGTATAGGAGAGGGGATTGAAGCTAAAGGTTTCTCCCTTCGTAAATTGTCTTTCTTAACCTTTTTATCCGAGAGAGGTGACTGACGAAGTATGGCTTTCAATGCTTTGCATCCCTCTACATCATGTCCTGGTGTGCGGTGGTAAGCGCAGATTTTAGACTCATCATAACCTATAGGTCGAGGTTTAGATGGATCATAGGGTCTAAGTGGGGGTAGGGAAATGGTCGCATTCTCCACCAACATCGCAAGGATTTTGGCGTAAGACCCTTTGAGCAGGTCAAAGTCAGAGGAAAATGAGGCTATTGACTGGGTAGGTTTCGAAAATGACTGGGTATGGTTGATTTGTACGGGTGGCGGCTTAGCCAAGGGGTTTTGATAATTGGATTTAACTAAACGTGACCTCTTCAGCGCAGAAGTTATGTTTAGCTGGTCAGATGACGTGGTAGCAGCAAACAACCATGGAGAAAGAGGAGTGACAGTAAACAAATCCTTTGATGATGGAGTTTGTTTAGAGTTGATAGGTGGACAGGATACTTGGGGTGACGGTGTTGATATACCCTTAGATCTTTGTATGGGTGCGGAAGGTGTAGGTCGTTTTAAAGAAAACGCAAGAGGTATGATGTATTGATGCAAGGTGGAGGGATGAGGTCCCAATATAGAAGGTAGGTGTGACGGTGATGGTTTTAGTTGTGATCGAGACATAGGTTGGACTTGGGTTTTGAGGAGATTGGGTCTGTCTCCTAAGTGGATGGACAGCTTTACTTTTGGATAAATCTAACCGTTTAGGTGGGTGTGTTAGACTGGGTATTGGTGAGGTCCCAAGCGTAGGGGAAGGTTTGGTTAGGTCAATAGAGGTGGATGAGGTATTTGGTAGAGATGAGGGGGGTGAAGATGAGGACATAGGTATTTTAAGCTTTTGTAAACACTTCGGGTATATGGTAGAGGTGTCTGGATCGGTCATCTACATTTGAGTAGAATATGGTGTACTCAAACGTTCCCATAGGACTCATCTATCTTCTGAGGGGTGACAATCCTCACGTGTGAATAGGAAATTTTGTATGGAAGAAAGGTGGGTTGTGATTCCGGTCCACTGTGGGTGTGATACAGGGGGTAAATGAGGCACTGTATCAATGGGCGTTAAGAGGTCAACCGGTCGCTGAAAAGATTTAGGCGATGAAGAACTAATAGGTAGGAGGGCATGTTTGAGAGGATCCGTCATGATTAAAGAATTTGGTGATGTCGGTTCAAGGGGTTTCTCATCTAAGGATGACAAAAGAAGTGACGAGCCTTCCTCTTGTACAACAAGAGTGGTAGAAGGAGATGTTTGGGAAATAGATAAGTTAGATAACATCCGCTCACAGTCTTGCAAGGATGTGGTGTAAGAAGGCTCATCTGTGAGAAGAGAACTCTGGGCGGTTAATTCCTTTATGGGTAAAGGAACAGCAAGGATTTCGTCTTGTCTTAATGGTGGTGAAGGGGGTTCGGGTTCCTGTGTTAGTGAAGAGGCTTGATTCAGAATTTTCTCGATAGAGGCTTTTGGCTGGGAGTCGAAGACTGCATGGATTTCATGAACACTCTCCTCAGCTAAGATATCCTGGTTTATGTTACTGTTAGATGAGTGGTTCGGGAATGGTTTGTTGAAGATTTTCAAATTTCGGTTAGCAGGGGCATTAGGATTATCGAGGGCTATATCCCCTGCATCAACCATTTCCTGCACTATGTTTTTCAACATCTTGCAGTTTTCATGACTATGTCCCTTCACGCGGTGGAAGTTACAGAAGTCATTTTCTTTGTACCAAGAAGGTATAGCACGGGTGGAATCAAACCCAGAGTGAGGTTTAACAGGAGGTAAGGTAATAGCTCCTACTTTGAGCAATTTTTCCAATATCACACCATAATTTTCTCCCAAGGGAGTGTAATTGATGGGCTCGGCTTTATACTTATAGGTGGTTTTTGGCGGGGTATTAGACGGTGCTTGGGATTTGACCATCACCGCATGGACAGCTCCTTTTGATTTGGAAGTAGTTGATGCGTGAGAATTGGTGGTGTTAGGTTTGTTGGTGGAGTCTTGGGTTCAGAAATTTGGGTTTTTGTTGCGCAACCGTAATTTCTCTTCCTCTAAGGCTCGAATTTCTAGTTTTCGAGCCATATTAAAGGCCTCGTCAAATGTGCAGAAAGTTTGAATTTGGAGGGTAGGAGAAATGTGCTTAGCGCAGGCCCGCGTAAAGAGTCCGATAAGTTCGGCTTGAGGCAAGGCATAAGTAAGTTGGTTGATAAGGCCCTGCCATCATCCAACGAAATCTACGATAGATTCATCTTCAAATTGTCGGATGGCATAAAGGTCGGTAATAGATACTTTCTTAGCAATGTTAATGGAGAAATGATCCAAGAAAGATTGGACTAATTGGTTAAAAGAGAAGATTGAGTGTTGGGTTAAAGCACTATACCACTCCAAGGTGGGTCCTGATAAGGACATGGGAAAGGTGCAGAGTAGTAAGGCATCATCATGAGCAATCAGATAGCAGGCATGTCTAAATGATTGCAAATGTTGTTGAGGATCCTCCTTACTATTAAATCGAGTGAATTTTGGTAATTCCCATTGAGGAGGATATGAATGAAGGGGGACAGAAGGGTGGATAGGCTCCTGAAAAACTTTCTCGTATGTCAGGGAGCTACGGCTTCCTGAAATAGAAGCCTCCAGATTTTGCATTTTGTCCATCATTTGTTTGATTAAATCAGTAGTTGGATGAGATGATGGTGCAGTTGCCGTAAACGGTAGGGGATTGGGCCAAGGGCCACCACTAGACAACGGTGGGGTTAAATTTTGATAAGGTATTGAGGACAAATATGTTGAGGCGACCGAATAGGGATGTCCTATATAAGATGTTGAAGTCACCGGATATGTGTGTGGAAATGAAAAGGTGGGCGGAGCTTGAGAAGGAAAGCTTGTGTGAATAGGTGGCAGAGAGAAAGTTATGAAAGGAGCAGTCTGCGAGAGAGATGAGGTAGGATAAGTCGGTGGTAATGATATATGGGGCTCCATATTAACAAAAGGAAAGCCAATCTGTGCTGTAAGAACCTCTAAAGTCACTGAGTTGGGTGACGGGGCTAAGGATGAAGAAGGCAAGGCAGAATTATCAAGTGGAGAGGGAGCTAAATGAGCGGCTATACTAATAGGCATACCAACAAGGAGTTGACCATCGGGTGTACGGTCAGAGGCATGAGAAAAATAGTACTTTACAGCGCTAGGATTAGCGTCCAAAAATTTCACAAATTCCTTATCTCCTATAGGGATTTTGGGAACCTTGCTGGTGTCTTTAGGATTCCCCACAGGATGTGAAGGGGGTGATTCAGGCAAAGGCACAGAGCAGGCATGTGAAATCATGGCTGCAGCTTGTTTCTGAGTGATAACAACCATGGACAAGAGTACACAGCAGGGATGCAATCTATTAGGAACAGAAGCAACAACAAAGTGTTGGAATTGGTGGGTTGCTGGTTTTGGGAACTGTGAAAGACAGTAACCGATATCGGTCAGATAACCAATGCCGATCAGGCTATAGCTAGCGTCAGTAAGTTAACCGATGTCGGTATAATAGGACCAGTGTAAGAAGCTGTAGGAAGTTTCTGATTAGGGGTTAACAGTGCTTAGTATGCCTACCAAACTGTTATGAAGTGATCACAGAAAATAGTGTATGATAGAGAAACAGAACCAAAAACAAGCAAGATGCACAAGCAAATTAACAGACTAACCCTAGGATTAGTTTTAATCACTTTGGGCTTATGCCTTAGACGCAAGATGATGTCAATCCTAAACAGAAGACTTAGGGGAAATGTCAAGTTTGTTTTGGCTTATAAAGTTACCTCAATCGGGCGGAGGAATACCACAGAAAAGGGGGGATGTTTGAGCTGTTGTGTTAATTATGATGTGATTCGGTATGTGTTGTGCAGTGAAAGTAAGATTAATTTCTTGTCAATACCATGGATATCACCCCCACGTGTATGACCTGTTACTTAATCTATGTTCACTAGAATTGAAAACGGAAAGCAAGAATGTGATGCACGTGTTTTAAACCCAAATCGAAAAAGATATTCGATGAAGCAAAGAAGATGACTTCCACTAATACAAAGATGTGAAAGTAAGACAAATTCTTTTACCAAATAACAGAATATCTTGTGAATATTTTAGAAGAAGAAAATAGCAAGTGTGCTTGGCCAAGTGAATTCCCGATCCTTCCAATGAATTCCCAGGTTCCAGATCCTTTATTTTTGGTTGAGGGAGGTCATTTATAGGGAACCGATGGCAGTTATGTAACCAACGGCGGTTGAGTAGGAACCGATATCGGTTAAGTCAAAGTGAGCTATTTTTAGTAAAATAGCCAACTTTCCCTCCTTTTCTCCTGAGGAATTAGTTGTGGGCTTGGTCATGTCATTATTAGGTTGATTTTGGTGTGGGTGAGGAGTAATTAGTCGTGGGTGTGGATATAGACCAAATTATAGGTCTTAATTAGGTTAGTTTAGGGTTAGGACTAGGTCATGATGAGGTGGCAAAATGAGGTGGCAGGTTTGGAGATGTGGATTTATTAATTATAAGGTAATTAATAAATAATTGTGTAAGGTTTAGGTGATGAGGCTAGGTTGCGAAATGAGATGCAGGGCACAGGGGGTCGTAAGACACAAATTTGGTGTCTACAAAAACATCTAACATACGAGGTTGTTTACATTCTACATTCAAGCTGCTTAAACACCTCTGTAGATATTTTAGAGAACGTTTCTAACTGAAATCAATTGTGTTGTTATCATTATGATCAAATTCCTTTCTTATCCCTTGGAATTTGGCACCTCTTGCTCTATTCTTATCTCATTGAACTCAAAGGAGGATGTTTGGTAGCTCGCATGACTAAACAACACCATTTGTGAGGTTCCTTTCTGGAAGACAACGCATACAACTCCTCTTATTAGTGGTGTCATGTTCTCAAACACGGTCCTAGATCCACACAAAGTGAAAAGGTGTGTTTTTGTAGGTTGTGTTATCAAAGTCTTATAATAAATCTTATCAAAGTCTTTGAAGTGTTTAATTTATAATAGTGGAATTGTTAAATAGTTTTATTAAAGTTTGAAAACTTTAATAATCAAATAGTTCCCATTACATCTATAGGGATTTGTTATGTGAACCACATCTTCCATGTAACATGGTATTAACTTACCTCATAAATAAGTTAGTGTTCATTTTATTGTGTTATCTGTATTTTTAGTATTTAGTTATGATATACATATTCAATCTATAGTATTGATCTGTAGGGATCTAGAAGAACACCACTTCATCGAAACAACTAGTACCAAAAGAGAAATTAAGCAGAATGTAAATTTACAGAACTGCCCCTCTCTAGAGAGTGACAGTTGCGTATAAAAGGAATGATAACCAGATTGTGCCAAGCCAAGAACACAGATGCTAATCAAACATCACGATCAATAAGATGAAAGCAATTCGCCAGAATAACTTTACATAAACCTTTGCAAACAAATGAGAAACAATATCATATATTATTATGGAACTCAATGCAATACATTGAGAATGGGCCTTGCTTAAATACGAAAGGAATAACAATATAAGAACCAGTTAAGGTCGTAGATCAAGCCATAAATCAAGGAAATAACTAGTCATCAAAGAACTAGTCAAGACCATAGATTTAGGAGAGAACTAGACATCAAAGATATAGTCAATACCATAGATCAAGGAAAGAACTAGTCAATACCATAGATCAAGGAAATAACTATACCTAACAACTAGATAATATCTCTTAATATCTAAATAATATAAAAGAAATATCCACACACATAAGTGGGTGATTATAAATATAATAAGAGGTAAATAAAGTACCTAGGTGAACATGAGCTAAGGGAAATACATACTCTAACACCCCCCCTCAAGTGAAGCTAGGGGCCAAAATAGATGTGGCATGTCCACAGAATGAGTCCCGACAACTAGGCCTGATGAGGTACTCATGTACAATAACTGGGAAAAAAGGGACACCGCAAGGTACCCAAAACCAATAACAACAAAGTAAAGAGAGTAAAGACCTGCTCCAAGGCATCCCAAGAAGCTCGACTCAAAAACTCGTACAATGCTGAAGAAATTTGGTGTGCACTATGGTCTGAATCCACTGCTCGATCACAAAACTCAAAAACAACATACACTGTGTTTCACCAGAATAGCTCCATACAAGTAGACTATCAACGGAGTGATGTCGAAAGTGTAAAAAAACACCAAACATAATTCGATCAACTACTACAAATAGGTGTGCCACAATCCAAGAACAATAACCAAAGCAACAAGGCAAGGACACAAAATCCAAAGTGTCACGATCCAAGAAAAGCCAAGGTAACAAGGCAAGGACACAAAACCCGAAGAAGCAGGATCAACACCACACCCTCCCATACTGCTGAATGGGTGGAGTGGCACTACAAATCTGTATGAGTTGTCAAAACAACTACTCGAACACTAAAAAACTAACACTGGGCTCCACCAGAATAGCTCCCCCATAAGAGAGACTGTCAACATGCCAAAAGTGTTGAAAATACAGATATAAAATCTCTTAAGAAACAAGAGAGATACACTACACCTGCTAAAGAAAAATGCTCAAAACAAGAAGCATCACAATGCAAAAGGTATAGAAAATGAAGTAAGAGGCTGAATGGTGAAGGAGCCACGCTTGTAGAGTCCTCTCAACGAATGCCTATGTCGCCTCCACGAGTGATCAGATATCCACCCCAAATCAACACGGATGGATGAAGAAGATACCTGCATATGACTTGGTGTAAAATGCACAATGGGTACATGCAAAAGAACATCAAAATGTGTGTCAGGTTGATCATGTCTGACAACAGAAATCTCAGATTTCTCAATCCTGAGTGAAGGTGCAAAACTCATGTGTTGCTCATGATCCTTAGAAAGAGTCGAGCGAACAAAAAAATGAGCTCTGTCAATGTGTGATCCCAATGAAGTATCTGCTTGAAAACCAATGTCATGACAAGAATTCCACTTAACATGTGGAATAGAGGAAATAATACCCTGTGAATGTCTACCAATGACTCCGCTAGTGAGACCCATAGAACGGAGCATGCGAGATCTGAATGTAGTGGTATGCTTCTCAAAAAAGCCATGTAGTTGAGCAGAAGTAAGATACACAATATGTGGTACTGTAATAGGCACAGATGTGGAAGAGCATGCATTAACAAGCCTCACAAGTTTAGAGGCATCAAAAGCAGGTTCAAGCTCAAAGACTGACATATCAATGTCAGTGGGTACAAGAGCAACAACCGCAAGTAGACTAGGAGCATGGATATGGTTGTCCACAATATGATGGTGATGTTGTAGGCTAGCAAGTTTGTTCTGCAAGGAGTGTATTATTGTATCCTTATCATGGATGATGATTGTAGAAAAGAATTTCACTTCTTGAGTGATCTATTTTCTTCCACAAATTTTACAATATCGTCTTGAATTCCGCATACTTCAGAGAAAAACATATCATTCTCAGAATCCATGATAGGTACAAACTGCAACTCCCAAAAGTTTAGGACGTTAGGCTTAGCCGAAATTGCGTCCACAATTGATTACAACACTCCTCCATATTTGGCACTTTATAATTATAGTTCAAATCTCAAAATAAATAATTCTAATGGAAAGAACATGAAAAAACAAGCACTTTTGCAAAAAACGGCACTCAAAACCGAGTTACCGATCAAAATATACAAGCTTTTTAATATTTTGTTATGTTATTTATTTTAGGTGCCACTAAAACAAAATAAAATATTGTTGCCTTCACCACACAAATAAAATTAAAGGGGGCTGAATTTAAGCACCTACTAGTATGAATCACAAGCTTTAAGCTCTCATATGACCATACTATATGACCAAGGGCTAAGGATTTTAATGGGTGTTTGCATAACTTACTATTCTGGGGTGTGTTGCGTGTTTTCTTCTAGTAAAAAATAATATTTCTGGACTGTGTAGATAGCGACCTTTGTTTGTTGAAAATAACAACATGTGGATTTGCCCAAAATAGTAAAAATGTGCACATCATCCGTGGACCCCTGCCAAAAAAGGAAAGAATCGAAATTCTTCTGCACGCAACCCGAAAATGATCTGCCGTTACAAAAAACAACCCAATGTAGATCTCGCGAAATCTAAAAAACCCTGTAAAAAATTTCCTCATTTTCTTAACCGTGTGGCACAAATCCCGAGGTAAACCTCTGTATTTCACTGCAACCACAAAAAAATCACAAAAATGACTGCCCCCAGAAATGGCCGAGTTTACAGTCAATCTTAGGGTTTTCACACCTTCTGAATCCAATGGAAGCCTCTGTTTTGCATAAAAATGCATGCAACAAAAAAATACGACCAAATCCCAAATATATGAATACACAAATAATTTATTTGCAAAATAAAACTTACAGACAGATGTCAATAACAACCTCGCTCTGATACCATAAAAGGAACGATAACCAGATCGTGCCAAGCCAAGAACACAGATGCTAATCAAACATCACGATCAATAAGATGAAATCAATTCACCATAATAACTTTACATAAACCTTTGCAAACAAATGAGTAGCAATATCATATATTATTATGGAACTCAATGCAATACATTGAGAATGGGCCTTGCTTAAATAGGCAAGGAATAACAATCTAAGAACCAGTCAAGGTCGTAGATCAAGCCATAAATCAAGGAAATAACTAGTCATCAAAGAACTAGTCAAGACCATAGATTTAGGAGAGAACTAGACATCAAGGATCTAGTCAATACCATAGATCAAGGAAAGAACTAGTCAATACCATAGATTAAGGAAATAACTATACCTAACAACTAGATAATATCTCCTAGTATTTAAATAAGGTAAAAGAAATATCCACACACATAAGTGGGTGAGGATAAATACAATAAAGGTAAATAAAGTACCTAGGTGAACATGAGCTAAGGTAAATACCTACTCTAACAGCGTAACCGCCCCTCTACACGGACCGACGGTCCTGTCACTAATGAAATAAAAAATAAATAAAGCCACGAACAGTCACAGATTTCAAACGTCCTAACCATGTCTCTTCCTTAGATGTCTCTTCTCATTCTCCAGTGCACGGGAGGAGATGGGGAGCAAGCTATTTTAAGCAAGAAAACAAGTGGATTTTGGCATTGAAGTTGGAATGAAGAAAAGTGAGAAAGAAACCATTGAAGCTATAATTGTTTTGTAGAAGTAAGGTGTGAGAATAGAGAAAGAAAGTACATAAGGGAGGTGTTGACATTGTTTATCTTCCTTCATCTTATTGTAATTTATATCTTCTTTTAATTTATCCAATATATAAGTGAAAAGAAAGAGCAATTTCCCTTCCCTACTGGTTTTCCCTCAATCTAGGGGTTTCATGGATAAAATATTGTGTTGTGCGTGCTAAATTGTTATCTTTTCTTTGAAGTTCATATTTTATTCACTAACATTAAGAACTGCCATTTTCAAGGAATTAGAAGTAGAAACAATAATTTTTGTGGCCTCATAAATTTCCAAAGCTAGGGGTTTACAGATCATTTTGGTATCAGAGCTGACAATTATATCTAAGGGACTGTGGTATTCGTTCTTGTGTGATTTGTATGACAGTGACAAGGTTCAAAGGCAAAGAAGTATTACCTCGCGATCCAAACATAACTACGAAGAAGTGGAAACAAAGAGTTAGAGATCAAATGGAAGAAGAGAACTTGGCTCATAAAATTGAGATTCTAGAATGCACCATGGATAGGGTGTTTCAACACCAAAGAGAACTCTCAAACCTGAATAATCCATGGACTTATTGGTTCGAGCTTTAATTGAAAATTTTGGCATGGGAAAGAGCCACAATGAAGAAGATGTGGAAGAGCATGAAGAAGAAACTCCAGATGAAAGAGAGAAGGTAAAATCTTATCACACTCCTTTTAAAGTTGAAACTAAAGTTGAGATAAAAAACTTTGAAGGACAAGTAGATGTAAATTTTTTAGATAAATGGTTAAAGAAATTGGAAGTTTATTTTAGTGTGCATAATGTCACTGAGGCACAGAGGATCACCTTTGCATGTCTTAAAATGGTAGGTTATGCTTTGGTTTGGTGGGAAACCCGCTGGCCACTTGTGAAAAGAAAAAATGTCCTATTGTAAGTTCTTAGGAGGGTTTTACAAAATTACTTAGAGAAATTTTTTATCCTTTTGGCCATAAGACTGACCAAATGATTAAATGATATTATTTTAGATAAAGCAGTGGCCAAAGTGTGTAGGATTACACTACAGAGTTTCGGAGACAAGCCATGTTGCTCAATATGGACTTGGAGGATGAGGATATTTTGACCGAGTATTTGGGAGGACTTCACACTCAGCTTCGAAGGAAGGTCATCTCCATGAATCCCAAGGATATTAATGAAGCATGTGTATAAGCATATTACATTGATGATGAAAAGAAGCAAGGAGAAGTTGAGTCAAGGACAAAGTAGTCAACATATCAACTAAAGAAAGAGTAGGGACAAACAAGTAACACAGGCAAATGGAAAGGGAAAGGTAAAAATACCGCTACCACTTTGAATACTTGTAAAGATCCTAAAAAAATTGCAAGAATTGTGATATCAATCGTCATACTGACGCTACATACTGGAAGTTACATCCATAATTGCGAACTGAACCAAGGATTCCAAGAAATCCATGATAGTTGTAAAGATAGATGAGGAAGTGGAAATAGAATATGATTATGATGTAGATGAGAGGCTAGGATGCATGGCCACCAACATGGACAACCAAGAACAAGAGGAAGAGATGAGTAAGCTATTTCAGATCAAAATCTAAATACAGAGAACTAAGGTAAATGCTTTGGTTGATATTGGTTCTCAATCTAATTTAATTTCTAATGGTGTTGTAAAGAAGATTAGTCTTAAAACTTACAAGCATCCACATCCTTATCCTTTGGGATGGGTGAAGAAGGGTGTAGAAATTTAGTTAATAAGAAGATGTAAGTTGAAGTTTGGGATAAATTCTCAGAATATAGATGTATTGAAAGTTGATGTAATTCCACTTGATAGATTTGATGTTGTTTTCAGGAGTCCTTACTCGTATATCAGAGATGTTATATTCATGAGAAGGGAGAACCGATATAGATTGGTCAAGGATGGAGTTAGTTACAATATCCAAGCACACCAGCGTAAGTCAAAACTTTCTATGGTAAGCACTAACCAAAAGAAGAGGCTAATTTAAGCAAATCATAATCATTTTTGTTTACTTTTATTGAAAGATAAGGAAGACAGGGTAGAAGTTTCAGATATTTATAAAAAAGGGATGAAGGATTTGGATAGCATAATTCAGTCTTTTCAGGAAGTATTCTAGACTTCCAAGTGGGTTACCACCAAAGTGAGAGGTAGAGCATGAGATTCATTTGTTTCTAGAGTCCCCTCTACCAAATATCAGGTTGTATCAGAAATCCTTGTTGGAGAGAACATAGGTAAAGAAACAATTCCAGGAGCTATTATACCAATGGGTAATACGTCCAAGCACCTCTCCATGTAATTCACATATTGTGATGGTGTCAAAGAAGGATGGCTCTTGGAGAATGTGCATTGACTACTATGCTTTAAACAAGATTACCATAAAGAACAAATATCCACTCCTACGCATAGATGATCTCTTGGACCAGCTTCAACATGTAAATTTCTTCATGAAGTTGGATCTCAAGTCTGGTTATCACCAAGTTAGGATGAAGGAGGAGGATATATGGAGGACTTCCTTAAAAAAACATGGTTTGTATGAATGGTTAGTACTTCCATTTGGTTTATGTAATGCACCCACTACATTTATGAGATTGATGAATGATGTACTATGGGAATTCGTAGATTCATGTGTCATTGTTTATTCAGATGATATTTTGATTTTTAGTGCTACATGGGAGGAAGATCTAGTACATTTACAGCGAATCTTTCAAGTTCTCAAGGAGAAACAACTGCTATGCAATATGAATAAGTGTGAATTTTCCAAACAGTCACTTGTCTATCTTGGACACGTGGTTGGATGAGGAGAGATATGAGTGGATTCGAAGGTGGAAGCCATCACTAATTGGACAACACCAACGGGAGCCACATAGACTAGGAATTTTGTGGGAGCAATATAGTACACGAGGAAGTTCATTCCGGGATTTTCTGCTACTACAACACCTCTGCACACAGTGGCCACAAAGAGTAGGGGTTTTGAATGGGGTAAGGAACAATACAAGGCTTTTGAATTATTAAAATACAAAATTAGCCATGCTCCAATACTTGCTCTTCCTAATTTGCAGTAGCCCTTTGAAGTAGAGACAAATGCTAGTGTTTATACTATGGAAGCAATGTTGCTACAGGGAGGTAAGCCAGTATGTTATCATTTTGAAACATTCACTTCAATACTTAGAGGATAATCAATATATAATAAAGAGATGGATGCCCTAGTTCAGGCAATTAAGAAATGGAAACATTCTTTATAGGGTAAAGAAACTATTGTTCACACTGACCACAAACCTCTCCATTATTTGCAAGCACAATCTAAATTGTAGTAGGTAAGGCACTATAATGGATGGGGTTTCTCCAATAATTCCATTTGGTAATCAAGTACAAGAAAGGAAGCACGAATTTGGTGGTAGAAATGTTTTCTAGTCTGCCCACACAGGAGAAAATCTCCAGTTTGGCCACCATATCTCATATTGAGCCCTTCACGAAGGAAGCTTACAAAGAGGCATATGCTTAAGAAAAAGATTTTGGGGTGACATATTAGCATTTACAGTACCAAAGGGCTGAAAGGACAGGTATTGAAGATTGTTATCTCAAAGATGGGTTACTCTACCGATGGGGGAAGCTTTGTGTGCCGAAAGAAGAAAGGATTTTATTGATGAGGGAAGCACATACCTCAAAAGTAGCATGAAATTTTGGTGTTGGCAGGACCATAGTCCACTTTCAAAGGTACGTGTATTGGTCCAATATGCAAGAAGAAGTATCTAAATTCATAAGAGGATGTAAACTATGTTGTACAAGCAAGCCTAAAATTAGGAAGGAAGGATTATATATGCCCTTACCAGTCCCTACTCGACCTTGGGAGGATATCTCTATGGATTTTTTAGGAGGACTACCTATGTCTAAACATGGCCATGATTATCTATATGTTGTTGTAGATAGATTCAGTAAGATGTGTGGTATTATAGCATGTAAAAATACAATAAAAGCAAGTGAGGTGGCTAAAATTTTCTTTGCAAATGTATGGGTGCATTTTGGTTTAACGAAGTCAATTGTTTTTGACAGAGATTCCAAATTCTTGGGGAAGTTTTGGAAAATGTTTTGGGACAAGGTGGACACCAAGTTACAGAGAAGCATGGCCTTCCATCCCTAGACAGATGGAAAAATAGAGGTGGTGAACAGGACTTTGGTGCAGCTGATTAGAGGATACAATAACGAATATCCACAAACTTGGGATGAGTCCTTAGCCTACATTCAACATTCCTACAATAGGGAAATACACACATCCACTATGTAGTCACCTTTTGAAGCATGCTTGGGGTATCTACCTACCAACCCACTAGATATTTCCGTTGGAAAATAAGAAGAGGAGGATATACATGATTCATAAGTGACTAGAGCAACGAAGTTCGTTGAGAGGATCTAAACAATCCATCTCAAGGTTAAAGAAAAATTAGAGAAATCTCAAGCCAAGTATGGGACTAGAAATGATCAGCACATATAGAACACAAACTTCATGTTGGAGATAAGGTTTGGTTTTACTTGAGCAAGGTGAGACTACAATGTCAAACAAGGAAATTCAAGCCACTATGCTATGGACCCTTCACAATATTGGAGTGGGTTGGAGAAAACGCTTTAAGACTTGATTTGCCACACTTCATGTGGATGTAATTAGTAGTAAATTACAAGGAATTGCACCTGTATGAGCCATCCATGCTTGACGAGGAAGATGAATGTCAATTGTTACCCTCCATAGTTGATGGCATCTTGGATTCACGAGGCAAGTTGGAGGAAGACGTAATGTTGTAACATAGAGTTAGAGAGATAAGAAGAGGTCCACAAGAGTCTTGGCAGGTTGGACTCAAGTGGAAGACACCAAGGTAGGCCTAGTGGTACTCGAAAGAGAAAGTGAGGGAATTATTTCCTCGTCTAATCCCCCATTAAAATTTTGTGGGACCAAAAGCCTCCTGAGCAGGGGAGGTGTGATCCATAAGGATCTAGAAGAACACCACTTCATCAAAACAACTAGTACCAGAGGAGAAATTAATCAGAATGAAGAATAGACTGTAAAGTTATAGAACCACCCCTCTGTGTAAAGTGACGATTGCGTAACCACCCCTCTGCACAAATCGACGGTTGTGTAACCGCCAGTTTGCATACATTGGCGGTCTTGTCACTAATGAAACAAAAATAAATAAAGTTGCGAAATGCCGCGGATTTAAAATGTCCTGACCGCATCTCTTCCTTAGATGTCTCTTCTTATTCTCCAATGCACGGGAGGACATGGGGATCAATCTATTTTAAGCAAGAGAAAAAGTGGAATTAGGCATCAAATTTGGAATGAAGAAAAGTGAGAAAGAAACCATTGAAACTGGAATTGTTTTGTAGAAGTAAGGTGTGAGAACAAAGCAAACAAGTACCAGAAAGGAGGTGTTGACATTGTTTATCTTCTTTCATCTTATTGTAATTTGTATCTTCTTTTAATTTGGCCAATATATAAGTGGGAAGAAAGAGAAATTTCCCTTCCCGATTGGTTTTCCCTCAATTTGGGGGTTTTCGGGATAAAATATTGTGTTGTGCGTGCTAAAATGTAATCTTTTCTTTGCTGCAAAATAGTTCTAAGTTCATATTTCATTCACTAGCATTAAGAACTATCATTTTCAAGGAATTGGAAGTAAAAACAATATTTTTTGTGGTTTCATAAATTTCCAAAGCTAGAGGTTTACAGATCAAGTATCTTGTCTTTAACTACATTATGTTGGTCATCTCGTGTCACTCCTGCCATCAAAAGGATCAATATTCAAAGAAAATAGTCATTGCGTGGCAAGCTGTATAGTCATATGTTATCATTGTGTAAGTTATATTGTCATTATCATAGTGTTATGTTGTTTTGCGTATTTGTTCAAAGTCAAAGTGTTAGACTTAAAATATTGTAAAAATAAAAAAAATAATTGTGTCACGTACGCATTTTTGGTATTACCGATGTTTGAATTGGGGGGGGATGAGATGAAGATAATTTCATTTATGATGAAAATTTTTAAGGTTGTAAAGATGGAGAATGTGTCTAGCTTTGGAGGCTCTTCCCTTTGAACCCACCCTCGCACCTAACGCACAGCCTCGAGACATTGTAAGGGGTGCTACCCCTTCACCTTGCTGGGGGTTGCCGCCCCAGACCCCTGCTTTATAATTTTAGAGCTAAAACAAAAATTGGTGGGGAGCCAAGTTGCCAAAAGATGGTGTAATTTTGAGCTTCATATTTTAGCTTGTTGAGTAGTTATGTAATGAAGGAGGGAGACATGGGAGGTTGGAGGTCAATCAATGACCTCTTGTCAATTGTGAATGACGAAGCCACACTTGGTATTGTGACTTTTTTTTTCAGTTGTGTGGTGTGGATTTTAGTTTTTCAACTTTTTAGTGTGCTGTGCAAAATAAGAACAAATATTCATCCCTGTTCACTTGTATATGTGGATAATCCTTACACAGTCCCCTAATGTAAACATATAATGGGAAAATGAAAGCACAATGAAATACAACATCATGATACTTGAAGAGGTTGAA